>JAPQVY010000068.1:13620082-15117582 GCA_028535165.1 Quercus tomentella | reverse complement strand
TTGATCATTTTGATCTTTACATCTCTTTTTGAGATCAATGCCTAAAATTTTGATATTTTAATTTGATGAATAAGTCTGGCTTTTGGCACCATACATTTTAAAATACATGTCGCTTTCCTTAATTCTAGTCAAATACTAGTTTGTGCGACAACTTTTTCAACTCATTATCTCTTTTTGAGATTTGACATTGGTTGAGCTTTTAAGCAAAAAAAATGAGTGGGAAGAGATATAGGCACAAGTCTACGCATGTCTCAAGATTAGCAAAACTTTTGACTAATCATTTATGACAAGTTTGAAGATCTATTTACAACAATTACATAGATGTCAAGATGATTCTCACAAAGATACAAGTGCATAGAGAACAAGCTAAGCTCATTAATCCACAAAGCCATTAGTACGGAGGTACAAGACTAAACATGCATGTGACAATGCACAACATTGCCGATCAAACTTTTTGAATTTTATATTTTTAAGTGTTTTTGGATTTTTGACACAAAGCAAAGTAAAGAATGATAAAAAACAACAAACAACCAAAGCTTTAAAAAAAAAAAAAAATTTAAAAACATGCTAGAATGTAAAATAAACAAGCAAACAACAATGTCACATTATATAGAAAGAATTAATGCATGGACATGTTATAATGCTTATACATGTGTACCCTTCTTCACCCACATGGCACGTGTGTTTGGGGTGATATCCTTTGAGGATTGGGTACTTGAGTCATGTTTCTCAAACCTTAAGATGAAGTTGGCCAAACATGAGGTGATGGTGTCAATCATCTTCATCACATCACTCATAACGGGTTCTCCTTCTTGCCCTTTTGGTTGCTTGGGTTTCCCATTGCCTTTTCCTTGTCTTCTTGGCTGTTGAAGATCTGCATTCTTCAATGCTTGGAGCTTGTAGCAATTTGGTCTAGTATGCCTTAGGATTCCACAATGATGGCAATAGTGTTGTGTTTGTGGACCTCTTTGTCTCTTAGGAAGAGACTTTCCTCTTGCCTTGGGCTTAGCCATAATTGGCTTGGGAAACTTCGTCAAAACCGTTTGTTTCACCACATTTGGCTTCTTTTCAAATTTTTCATTGTCAACAAGAGGAGTTGATGCTTCTTTAGCCTTGACAAACTTCATTTCCTTTGACACTTTAGAGCTTGAGCTACCTTCTTTGGTATACCTTAAGCCACTTCTATCCGAAGATGGCTTTTGATAGGCAAGCACTTCATCAAGTTTCTTGGAAGAAACACGCTCCACTTTGGCATTTGCTTGAACAACCTCAAACTCAAGAAACTTTATCTTGGAATAGGCATTGCTTAGTTCTTCATTTAACCCTTCAATTTCACACTTGGTCTCTTTGTACCACACGAGGATGCTTTTATAGTCCTCTTCGACTTTCTTCATCTTTCTAATGGCTGCCTTATCCACTCTTGCATATTCTCCACTCTTTTCAAGAAGTGCATTGTAGAGTTCTTGCAATCTATTTGTTCCTTCATAAATGCACTCTTCTTCATCATCATCGGATTCATCTCCAACACCAATAGATTCCACTTTGGTATGCTCACTAAGCTCTTCCATTAGAATACTTAAATCTTCCAAAAAATCTACGGGTGCAATGGCTATGAAAGCGGAGTAGTTTCCTTCCGCATCACAGCTTTCTTCAAAATCAGAGTTTGACCTATCTGAATCACTAAGGGTTGTAGCAAGATCTCTACCTTTTCCCTTCAAATAGGTAGGGCATTCTTCCTTTAAATGACCATGTCCATTGCACTCATAACAATTGATTCCTTGAGAAGGAGAAGAGTCTTTGGAATCCTTCCTTTTGAAGTCCTTCTTGTCTTTCTTGAAATTGGAGAATTTTCATTTCTCAAAGGACTTCTCATCCTTTTTGAACTTCAAGAACTTGCAAAAGTTCTTTGCAAGGAATGCTACTTCTTTTTCAACATCGTCCTCTTCTGAGGAATCTTGAGCTTCAATTCTCCCATGGATCATCTTAGGAGCAAGGGATTTGTTCTTCCTTTGAGATGGTAGAGTGAGCTCATATATTTGAAGAGAGCCAATAAGTTCTTCGACCTTTATCTCATCAAGATCCTTGCTCTCCTCAATGGCGGTCACCTTGGCTCGGAAGCTCTCCGGCAATGATCTAAGGATCTTTCTTACTACTTTGGAATCTTCCGTCTTCTTACCCAAGTTCAATTTCCCGATTACCACTTCATTCAACTTTCCATAGAATGAGTCGAATGATTCATCTTTGCTCATCTTCAATTCTTCAAACCGAGTGGTAAGCATTTGAAGCTTGGTATCCTCACCTTCTTGGTGCCTTCGTAGGTAGTCTCCAAAATTTCCCATGCCTCCTTGGCAATTGACACATGAGAAATCCTGTGAAATTCATCCGATGAGACACCATAAAATATAGCATTAAGTGCTTTGCTATTAGCATTAGCCGCCGCGAGAGCTGCCTTATCCCAAGAGGATTTGGCAGCCTCCGGCCTTGTCCAACCAATTTCTACAGCATCCCACACACTCTCATCAATGGAGCACAAAAATGCACACATACGCACTTTCCAAAATGCATAATTACTCCCATCAAAGAAGGGAGGTGCATTGAGGGATTGAGACCTATCCATCCTAGGGGTCAAGGATCACATTAAGGATATATAAATCCGACAAGGTGTACCTACTCTGATACCAATTGAAAACTCACTAAGTGTATAAAACACTTGTGAATGTTTAGACCCCCAAATACAAATTTTCCAACACAAGCTTATATTCAAACAATATATGTACGGAATATGAAATATAAGCAATACTCGAATAAGAAAACTACTCTAAGCCATTAATCAATCACAACCAGTAGAAATTAAAAGCTAAGAGTAAGGGAAAGAGAGATGCAAATACAAGATAACACCGGCATGTGTTATCAAAGAGGAAACAAAAGAACTCGGCGAAAAGCCTCTCCGCCGCCCTCCAAGCTGTAAATGATCCACTAGAAAATCAGTTGGGATACATGAATAGCAATAGATCCTCCAAGCCTAATCTACCCAATGTACCTAAGCTTTCCAAGCTTCTTACTCCAACAAGGTTACGCCGAACCGTGTCTTTTCTAGCTTTCCGGATCTTGTAATTAGCTTATTGCATCAACCAATATGAATTGGTTCTCTCTTGAACTGCTTCCAAAACACCAAAAACCTTCTCACTACTCTGAATTTGGTGATGTAAGGATTTGGTCTATGACCCTTTCATGGGTATGACAATGGAGAGGGTGAGAGTAGAGGAATTTGGAGAATCAAGTGTATAAGATTGTGGATAAATCAATCTTGTTTTTCTCTAGAATTTCTCTCTCAAAATTCTCACTGGAAGCTCTCTACATTTTGTGAGTATAAGGGTATTTATAGTAGGGTATGAGATGGAATGTGAAAAGTCACTTTTCAATAAAACAAGGTACACTGGCGAGTCACTCGCGACTAGGATGAGTCACGAGTTCTAGTTGCCAGTTACCAGACTAGGCCAGACTGTACTTTTTGTCTTGTAGTGATCCAGCTGGCCTAACTCTTCATCTTCCTGCATGCTTCACACGTGTGCTTCATTTTGGTGAGTCGCCACTCGCGAGTCAGTCGCGAGTCACCTTCTTGCTGCACACTCTTGATCAAATCTTCACACTCTTTCACACACAACCCTTACATTATTCCCACCTAAATATAGGTGTTCTAAATATTAAATTACAAACAAATTTGACACAAAATAAAACCAACACATAGTTGAATAAATTCAACTTTACATTTACTAACACATTGTACATCACTTTGAGACATATAAAATACAAAGATTATTCAATACCTTTCCCTATATTCTTTCCCTGTCCTTTTTATTTTGTATAAACCCGGGACATTTCTCTCTCTCTCTCTCTCTCTCTCTCTCATATATATATATATATATAAAATAAAGTTACGTACTCAACTAGTTGTTATATAATAAGCGTGTCACCGTCAGACGGAAGTATTATTTTTCTTTTTCCTATTTGGCCAAATTTAACAGGACCACCTTTATAGGAAATCCATTACTTCTTGTGAATTCGGATTTTATATATATATATATTGTCAACCGTAGGTTTCAATTCGGATTATATATATATATATATATAGTCAACCGTAGGTTTCAAATATATTATACTACTATTAGTATATATTTCATATTTGCAATATAGTCAGAAATATTAGGAACTAAGTGCTATCTTCTCAAAAAAAAAAAAAAAAAAAAAAAAAGAAGAAGAAGAAGAAGAAGAAAGAACTAGGTGCTTCCCGGCCTAACGGTTTTTTGTCTACTCGGAAAAGAATTGCCTGTTATCCTCGTGGCCTTTGAAGTTTGAACAAGAAAATTAGAGATTCAAAAATCTCAAAGAGAGAGAGTCGACTGATCAGGTAAGACTATAGTTGCCAATTGCAAATGCAACTATGCATGCAAGTGTGACATTCTTTCTAGTATGTCTGAAAATGAAAGACCTCCTCTGGTTCTTGCTTTTTATAACAAACTGAAAGATATTTTGTAATTAAATTCCTCTCCTAAGAAAGGAGAGAACTTGCTTAAAACATTAATTCTTAGAGCATGTCCTCAGCACTGAGGTGTGTGAGATTTATGGAGGATTGGGTTGGTTTTACTTCAATTTGTATGCTAAACATGGCATGTTGGTGGATCATGACAATATTCATTAACAAAAATTCTAGAATTACAAACTAACCCACAACTTTTGTCACAACTATTTATATAATTAACTGTGAGTAGTAGAAAAAAGTTGTGAGTCTATGTAAAAGTGATAAGCAACCAATCATAGTTTTCCACATGAATAGTTGTGGCAAAAAAGTGGATTAATTTGTGGTCTTAGAATTATTCATTCATTAAATACTGATTGAATTAACATTAAGGTTGCGCTTGGGATATGCCTATATTGGGTAACTTCTTTTACTATTTAGCTTATTTTTGTTACTATTTATTAGTCTTTTTGCACTTTTTGGTACTATTTATGGATCATACTGTACTATTTTAGCTAACTTTTAGTTTTATCTATAGTACTTTCAGCTAAAAGTTTTCAATTTTAATTAAATAAGTTATTCTCCAATGGACCCTAAATGCATATTTGAGATATAAAAGCCTGCGTTTATCCAATAGGGATTGGATTTCTCCATGTAATTTTTCAACTTCTCTCACAATAAATCCATCATTGGCTTCGTCCAGGTCTTGAGTGATTTAGCTTTTTCTTGATGAGTAGCAGTTTTTTTTTCCAAATATGTGAAGTCTATTTTCTTGTGATTGCACTTTTGGGCCCAAAAAAAAAAAGTCCCTAAAAATACCAATTGTTGTTTACATAATGTTACATAACTTAATAACTATTAGACATATGTTAGCTCAATGTAATAGACCCAAGTCCAATCTTTCTAATCTAGGGTTTAACCTATTATATATAGATATATTATGTTTCATTGTAATACAGGATTTGTATTACACTTTAATATATTATTGATGTAGTCCTTTAGGTTTCCTTCCGTGGACGTGGGCTGTTAAGCTGAATCACCTAACTCTCGTGTGTTCTTGTGTTCTATACTTTATACTTCCGCTTCCATACTAGCATATTTAACGTGGTGTATCAATGTGTAATATGTAACAATAACTTTTCTATTACATTATTATATATTATTTCCAAAATTCCATCAATACTAGTTGAACATTCTCTTTGTTTCAACACTTATGTCAAATGTGTGTTAGTTGGATACTTATTCAATCCATAAACTCATTATTTATGTAAATATAGTTTTAAAGTACAAAAAAATAAAATAAAAGTTAAGCATTTTATAGATGAATTATTAATTTATATTCATTTTGATCTTTTACAAATATAAAGGGTATAAGAAAAAAATATAATCCAACAATTGATTAATCAAAAAATTATAAAATTATGTATACTGACAAAAGTTATATATACTAGTAAATATAATTTGATCCTAACTCAATTGAGCAAAGCACTAAATTGAAGAATTTTTTTTAATCCATCTTTTTTCAAGTCTATTAATCTATGCTGATGTGGGTTTAATGTTTTGTAAAGTAAGAACATTATCAAGTTAAGTAATCAATTATACTAGATATTATCGAACTAACTCAATTAATTAAGCAAACCCCTTACTTGAGTTTTTTTTTTTTTTTTTTTTGCAAACACATAAAGTTTCAAGACTATCATCATTAAGACACGTGAGTTTCTTATTCTATAAAGCAAAACAAATCAATTATGCATGCTTCTCGTTTTATTTATATTCCTCCTTTTCGTTACTGTAATTTGGATTAATATTCAAAGTTTGTTAACGAGCACACCCAAAGATTTGCTTGAAAAGGGGGAGGAAATAGCCTAACCCACCTAACTTTTTATTTTTTATTTTTTGACTTAAAACGTTAGAAATTTTATTAATGAAAGAATGTAAGGTACAAGGTGTACAACTTATTTGACCAAATACTCCACCATCGAATGGGGGCCAAATAAATAAATTGCATGCATGGCATGCAAAACTATCTCTAAGTGCCTTAAAATAAATCTATAAACCAATTGTATAACCAGAGAGTCCTTAAGCAAGCTGGTTGTTCCTTTGGGTCTCATTAGCAAGAATTCCGAGCTGGATCTTCTGAGTTATTCTTTCTCCATTTTCAGCCGAAATTGGAGTTTTTCGAAGCCTAACCTTCGTTTACTTGACTCTTATAGGCCGTTGAATTAGACCACTCCACTAATAGTAAGGACTACGGAGCATTAGAATATATGCAATTTAATTCTTTTTCAACCAAACACGTTATCTTTTAGTCTCCAATCTTCTCTATAAATACCTCTATTCCTCCCTCCATTCTTTCCATCCTAAGCATTCAAACCTTTTACCCTTTATTCTTCATTTAGTTCATTCCCACTTCCATCCATATAATCTCTCTATCTCTCTTTCTTACACAAACACACACCCAAAAACATGAATTCCCTAATGCTATTCTTTGTCCTGGTCAATCTCATGGCTTTGTTCATTACTCTTTCCGCTACAACATCTAACAATGAACAATTCCTTAACGAGGATGATGAAACTCAAGAAGCAATTTCTCTCCGAGGGACTAGCCGGTTTCTAGCTCAGAAGAATGCCCGAGTTGTCATGACATGTGACAAGTACCCTAGAGTTTGTCATGCCAAAGGCAGCCCGGGGCGAGATTGTTGTAAGAAGAAATGTGTGAATGTGTTAACAGACAGGCTCAATTGTGGGAAGTGTGGGAAGAAATGTAAGTACTCAGAGATTTGTTGCAAAGGTGAGTGTGTAAACCCCAGGTCCAACAAAAAGCATTGTGGAAGTTGTGGCAACAAGTGCAAGAAAGGGAATGTGTGCGTATATGGGATGTGCAGCTATGCTTAAAGTTAAAGATGAAAAACCAACTTCAAACCAATCAGGATCAGCTAGTTGTGCAGCAAGCTAGTTATACTAGAATATTAATGTGTTTCATTATACTTATAGCTATAGATGAATTTGTTAATGTGTGTGACTAATAAAGGCGAACCATCACCAATATTTGATGGCTATTGCCGTTGGTAATGATTATTTTCATTAATTTCTGTAATGAGGTATTTGTTCATTCGATATTCTTGATTTGGTGTAAGTTTGTAAGGTTGTTTCTGAATTAATTCATGTAATTATTTTAGTTTTATAAGATAATTCATGTCAATCATATATTCAATCATTATAGTACACTGTCATTTCAATTTGCAGTAAGTTTGAAAAATTCCCAGGTTCAAAGGTTGTTGTCATGCTATGATCGACGAAGAAGCCATGGCCTCACCCTCCACTATTGTAAATGATGAAACAAAGATTGCCTGAATGATATAACACAGAATTTTTTGGTACGTACATGCTACGTCACAACCTCTACAAGCCAAATGAAAATTTTCATATTACTTGAATAGGAGAAAAATCACTCTCGTCCATTGTATAGCAGAAGAAGAGAAGAACCAGTATGGTCCATGTAATGGACGATTATAGCAAACATTAAATGAGTTTCCCATAAATGACATGAGTAACGATTAATGCACCAAACAGGCAAAGGCGTAATAGGCAGACCAATGGGTAGAAGATCATTGAATTCTATAACACCTCAGCATTTGTTGCCAACAAATTCAAGACCATTAAAGTCAACAATTACACTCATAATGTGGGGCAAAGACCTATAAAATGACATAAAGAACCAGAACAAAGATAGGCAACTCTTATGCAACTTAGGCACTACAACTCTCTAGCCAAATAGCAATTCCTCAATATAGTTAAGCTTTGATCTTACTGACTAGCTCGTTGGAGGCCCTTTGGCTCACACCACACCGGTGTGCTCCAAGTATAGTTATCCTTTTTTATAGGATCTCATGGCTGCTGTGTTAAGGTTGTCCATCTAAATTAACGAGGAATTCAACTGACGATTTTTTGCATCAACAGTGTGGCGGTATCTGTGGGAAGCGTTTGCAAAGCCATACAGTTGCCCTTTTCTTTACAAAAGAATTCCTTTTGATACCAAATGGATTCTACTGAAGTAACACAACAAATTCAAACACTAACAACAAGTATAGAAGAATTGACACAGTAGAATTTGGAGCTAAGGCAAATTGTTGAAGCCCAAAGTAGTCAAAAGAATGAAGAAAGGCAAGAGAACAAAAATGATGAGGAGACGCTTGATCCATTGAATCATAGGAGAACACCTAAGGGAGAAAATTCCTCTAGGATGGAAGAGATGTTCCGCTACATGAAGAGAAAAATGGATGAATTGAGACACACAGTGAAGGACAAATTTGCATCCAACCTAGATGGTATGATTCGGAGAACAAATTCACCCTTCACCACAGAAGTCCTGAATTGTCCATTACCTCCGAAATTTCATCTTCCACAGCTCGAAACCTTTGATGGATTGAAAGTCCCCCTAGACCATGTCAAATCCTTCAAGACTTTGATGCACCTAGAGATGACACCAGATGAGGTCATGTGTAGAGCATTCCCAACCACTCTAAAAGGTGTGGCCAGAGTGTGGTTCAGTACAATTTCTAACTTTGAACAACTAAGCGAAAGCTTTGTTCTTCATTTCATATGAGGACAACACCACAAGAAGCCCACGGGTTACCTGCTGAATATCCGACAAATAGGGGGAGAATTACTAAGGCAATATGTGGATTGCTTCAACAAGGAAGTATTGTAAGTTGATGAGGTAGAAGACCAAATTATATTGACCACGCTCCAAGCTAGATTGTTGCCTGGAGACTTCCATTTCTCCATAACCAAAACTCCACCTAAGACAGTGATAGTGTTGCTTCACAAGGCGTAGAAATATGTGAACGTAAAGGATGCATGTGCATCCATAGGAATGGTCAGTAAAAAAAGGAAACGAGACAAACACATAGATCACCATCCAAAAGAAGGACCAAAATCAAAAGATTCAGCCAGCGAGACCTCTTTTGTTCCTCACGACAGGGAACATATCACCTCATCCATGAAACATTGAGCATCAAAAGAAGTATTACAAGTAAGGTCCCATAATATTTTTTAATTTGTGCCTCTTCCAAGACTATCCATGTCTACATTTTAAGTTGTCTTCCATCCAAGTTATTTTATCTCAATAAGAGCAAGGCCTACAGAAAGGAAAAGTCATTTTTTTTCACGAAAATGCATTAACTCATAAGGAAATACGGATAAAATATGGTATGCTCCTACATATATGTATATGGAAAGCTTGAATCCAAATATTTTTTATGAACGATACAAATTGCCATCATTTATACACGATGACAAAGACTAAGCATCATTCATACACAATGCAAAACATAATCGTTTATATATGATAACAATTGGGGTGGCCTCCTAGAAAAACTAAGCGTTGTTTATACATGACATAAAACATAATCGTTAATACACGATATCAAATAAAGTCCATTAAGAGACTAAGAGTCATTTATACACAACACAAGACATCATCGTTAATACACGATAAAGTCGAAAAGATGTCATTTATACACGACACAAAGCATCATCATTAATACACAATAAAAAACATTAAGTCAAAAAGACTAAGAGTCATTTATACACAACACAAGACATCATCGTTAATACATGATAAAGTCAAAAAGAAAAGACGTTGTATATACACGACGCAAAGCATCATTATTAATACACGATAACAAATGAAATCCAATAAGAGACTAAGTATCGATGCAAATTACCATCATTTATACACAACAACATCGTTAATACACGATAACAGTTGGGCTGGCCTCCCGGAAAGACTAAGTATCATTTATACACAATACGAATTACCATATTTTATACACGATAACATCGTTAATACACGATGAACAAATAAAGTCCTATAAGAGACTAAGTATCGTTTATATATGATAAAAATAAAGTCTAATAAGAGACTAAGTATCATTTATACACGATACAAATTAACATCGTTAATACACAATGAACAATATAAAGCCTAGTAAGAGACTAAGTATCATTTATACACGATATGAATTACCATCGTTTATACATGATAACAAATAAAGTCCAATAAGAGACTAAGTATCATTTATACACGATACGAATTACCATTGTTTATACACGACAACATCGTTAATACACGATAGCAAATAAAGTCCAATAAGAGATTAAGTATCGTTTATACATGATTATGAATAACCATCATTTATACAAAGCTAAGTAAGCATCAAATTGCCAAATTAGGGTCTATACTTTTAAAGCTAAAACCAACTCCTAAAACTTGACTAAGGCTCCCTTTGCTCCATAATAAAACATGCAGATTAAAAGAGTGGAATGGGTGAGCTACATAGCTCAGTAAGGGTAAGTTACATGAAAATTTAATAAGAATGCATGTAAATCAAATCATTTCATTTTATGGATATTCAGATAGGAGAACATATTTTCATACATAGTATTTAAACTATTCATACTAATAGCTTATACACTTTTTGTAGGAAATAATTGCTCTCCTTTTTCTTATTTGAATAGTATTACAAAACCTTTTCAGATTTAATTTCTTTCATTTCTTACAAAGTCACCACACTTAATATTAACTTTAAAATCATATAAATTCTTATTACAAAATAATCATTTCCTTCATAGTTCCAAATCTAACAATTTCAAAAATTATTGAAATCAAATAATTTGTAACATTGACTTAAATCAGAAACATCATCTTTAAAGAATAATACAACTTTTCTTTATGAACTTCTTCTCATAAAAGATTATAACTTTCACATAACTTAACATTTCATAAAAAACATATATCCGATAACTTTTGACATAAACTTTCACCAGAAACTTTATCTTAAAGAACAGCAGAACTTTTCATAAGAAACTTTATCTTTAAAAGAACATTAGAACTTCAGAAACTTTTATCTTTAAAGAACAACACAAACTTTTAATTAGAAACTTCTTTTCATGAGGGCTTATAACTTTTTATTTCAATAGAATCATTATCTCATGATCATAAAATAATATAGTTGTTCATAAATAACATATTGGTTAGTCCATATCTGTTAAGTCTATACATAATTGCGAGGCTTTCAGCACACTGTGCCAGGCATCCAGCATTCTCCACAATGTTAGGGATTCTTGGGATCATATCATAACATAGATCATCAACCATGGGGGTTGGTTGGCAACCTCCACAAGTTGGCCATTCCCAACAAGGGCAGGTATAGTAGAGACCTTACCACTTTTAATGGCCAATTAGATAACATTTTCCATAGAAAGCCAATAATTTAAACCCTACTAGTCGAGTTTAAATCATACCAAAGGACATAACCCGAAAAGATTTCATACTTAAACATCATATTGAAATTCATATTTTTACATAGCATTTCATAATAATAGCATTTCCACAATTTCTTTGAATATCATGTTCGTGAAATAAGTAATAGCATCAATATGCTTAAATCATATACTTTAGATTTTGTAAGCATCACAAGCATATCATTGTCTAGAACATGATTGTATGCAATAACTCTATTTAAAACCTTTTAATGTATAATAATCTTTTTAAAATAACCTCATGACTTACCAAATGCCTGTATTACTTATCTCTTACCTAAAAGCAGAAGACGTGAGAGCTAAAGAGTGATCCTCTGATTCGATCTCCTTGCAAGACTTATTGATTGGATTTGTGGTAATGTAATTTTGACTTGAACACAAAATATCCTTCAATTTGGTTGAGAGATGGATCGAAGATTGTTGAAACAGAATTACAATGAATCTCTGGCTATAAGCTTGTTAGAAATCCTTTGTTCTTCACGTTCTTCGTGTTCTTCGTGTGTTCTTCGTCTTCGAAGGTTTGTGGTGGAAGTTCTTCGGGGCTTTAGAAGCTTGGATTCGTAGAACTTCACTGATTTGTGATTTGTTGATGTTTTCGGATACTTTGAGCTTGATTCCCGCAAACTTTAGGATCTAGGCAGATGGTTTGGATGATTCTGCTTCGAATGTTCTCCGATTTTGGGGTTGAAGTTCTTGAAGGCTTTGAGGCTTGATTTTTGTAGAGCTTTTTCACTTCTGAATCTTGGTCCCCTTAAATGTCTTAGGAAGGCTTCTATTTATAGGAGTTTGGGGGTAGGTGAGCGACATGTGGCGGAGTCTGATTGGTGACACATGTTACAACCTGATTGGTCCGCTTGTGTCATCGCTTACACGTGCTGGACTGCTTGTGTCATCGCTTACACGCGCTGATGTGTGATTGGTTTTTGCATGACACTTGGCAAATTTCTGTTGGTTTCTTAATAGTGATAGCAAAACCTAGCAGTAATACGTGGTGCTTTGTAATTGGCTGTATTTTGTGGACTTGGTAATGTGACGTGTCATCTTGTGATAGGTCGGGAATTTTCCCTCTCTACAAGAACTAACGGAAGATGTCCTCATATATCTTCAAGTAATGCCAAAAGTAAATCCCCTAAAAGCCACCAATCAATAAGAAATCTGCACAAATATAAAAACAATACTTGGTTAAAATCGTAAAGTAAAAACATTAACTATGTTATAAGAAACATTTCTAACAATGCATTAAGAGTAACCACACCAATAAATTAAAATCACAACTCCTAATGTATAAGTTGTAGAAAGCAAATAAAGTACTAACCAAATAATCATGAATGTTCTCGTTCAATACACGAGATTCTCCATGATTATACCAATTAATGTAAGATTGCATAATCCCATGATGAAGCAAATGGATACGCACAGTATGAGGAGATTGTTGATAGCAATTCACACAGTGAATACATGGGCACAGAATATTACCACTCGAGTCCACAACTGCTCTTGCAAAATTAATAAATGCATTGACCCCTTCAATATATGGATGGCTTAATCTGCTATCGGGTGTCTTACCCATTGTCATCCAACTTTTATCCATGTTTGACTACAATTACAAGATAAATGCTACTTTAGTAAAATAAGGACAACTCATGCAAAATATATTCTAACATCTAAGTCTATAAGCTACTTAGATAAAGTTCTATCTCATACATGAATGCACAAGTCTATATTAATCCTTAAACAAATATACATTGCGCACACAAATATACACTCCCAATATGAATTTAAACCACCTTATAACACCATGCAAGCCACCCGCTTGCTTCAACACAATAATCCACCACAAAATCAATCACAAACATCACAAATACAATGCTTACAAGTATTGAAATCGAATAAAGGAACGCAATTGCTACTAATCAACAAGTTTCATTAACATTTGCAAGAAATGAAAAACACTCCCAATATGAATTTAACCCACCTTATAACACCATGCAAGCCACCTGCTTGCTCCAACATAACAACTCACCACAAAACCAATTTCCAACATCACAAGTATAGAGTTTTACAAGTATTTAAATCAAATAAAATACTATTCATCACATCTAATTAACAATAGTCATTAACATTTGCAAGAAATGAAAAACACTCCCAATATTAGTTTAACCCACCTTATAACACCATGCAAGCCACCCGCTTGCTCCAACACAACATACCATTACAAATCCAATTTCCAACATCACAAATATAGAGTTTTACAAGTATTTAAATCAAACTCCAATACTATTTTTCACATCTAATCAACAATACTCATTCACATTTGCAATAAATAAAAAACACTCCCAATATTAGTTTAAACCACCTTATAACATTATGCAAGCCACCCGCTTGCTCCAACACAACATACCACCACAAATTCAATTTCCAACATCACAAGTATACAGTTTTATAAGTTTTTAACTAGAATTTACTTACTTTGCTCAAGCTAAGTTTACAACTTTAAGAAAAAATCCAAAGTTACTGCAAACAATGTGTATTTAGTTTGCAAAAGAAAAGTTAAATTTATAAGTACAAAAGTTAAAGAAAAGCTTGACATACCACCACAAAGTTAAAGAAAAGCTTGTAAAAGCTTGTACAGGGGGAGCTATATCATTAGGAGAATGCATTATTATGTTTCTAGAGTTAAATTTACAGATACTTCAACTTTCATTGGAAAGCCAAACATATATATAAAAGCCAAAAAGTATGGATTGAAACTAAACTAAACTCAATGCTTTTGAGTGAATAGACCATTGTCCAATTGGTCTATTCAAAACTTACATCCATAACTTTGATGGTTCTCCTACACCACATTACCCATTGTCAGATTTGTCTTTAGAATTCATTGCCCCTTTTGACATTCTGAAAAGAGTTCTAAAATAAATATAGATTCCTAAAACAATTTTTATAAACTCCTAATCATGGAAAACTAATATAACAAAAAATTAAACATTTTAAATCCAACCCAACTTTTTATTATTATTATTGACCTGTTTGCCATAACAAATAGAAGAAAAACTAAAGCACACCTCAATAGTGAATGTTAATCTATCACCCCATGTATTTAACAATTATCCTGAATTCCCATAAAAGTTTTCAATCCCTAAACTTTCTAAAATTGAGAACCCATCCAAAAAATTCATTCAATAGAAACCACCATTATGTAGTCTAGATGTTGACCCAATTCCTGAAAGTACAAAATGAAGATTTTGGTATGGGTTATCACTTTTCACCCAAACTAAACAAAAATGTACCCAAAGGAATCATTAAACAAAAAATTAACATCAAGCATTTAGAATCATTAAACAAAAACACCCAAAGGAACTAGAATCATTAAACAAAAATTAACAAAAAAATTAACTCAAAAGGGAAAAAAAAAAATATATATATATATATATATATATATATGTATCGAAGGGTCGCGAACTGAAGTGTCGCCGGAAGCATCGCCAACTGCAGAGGATGAAGCGTCGTCGATTGGACAGAGGATGAAGCGTCGCCGAACGGACAGAGGATGAAGCGTCGTCGGCGAGGTGAAGCGTCGCGATGGCGAGGTGAAGCGCCGCGAACGACGATCTGAAGTGTCGCGGCGATCTGGGCTTCTAAAGCGCTGCAAACGGCGAGCTCAAGTGCCGTGACGACGAGCTCAAGCGCCGCGACGGTGAGCTCAAGCGCCGCGACGGCGATCTGGGCTTTCTCCATTTTAAGAATCGTCTGAGAGAATATGTGAGGGAAAGAGAGAAATATGTGAGGGAAAGAGAGAATAAAGTGGGACAAGTGAAAAAGAAAAATGGGGCTGAGTGTTTTTAGTGTTATACTTTTTAGTGACGACTTGTATGTCGTCACTATAGGGTACCTTTAGCCACGAAAATTAGGATTCGTCACTGATACTCCCATCTAATTTTATGTTCCTGTTTTTAGTGACGACTTATTTTCATCACTATTTGTCACATTCAGTGACGAAATTAGTTTCGTCACTAATAGTGTTCTTAGCAAAACCTTTAGTGACGAAAGGCTTTAACATCATATACCCCTCTATAAATACCTTTAAGGCTTTAACATCACATATTCTTTCCCATCTTCAAACTACTCATATAATTAAACCTCTCTTTCTTCCTCTCTCTGCACATGCATACACATACACATACACACAATGGCAATGAACTCATCAAAAATCATGCTCAACTTGCTAGTTTTAACTATGTATAGCCATATCTCTTTCAACTGTTGATGATGAATCACATGTCAACATAAAGAATGATAACGCTAATGAACATGAATTACCATAAGGCAAGGAACCCAAGAAGGGGTCGATTTCTTACCCAACAGGTCAAAGCTATGAGAACTTGTGAAGTGTACCCTTAACTTTGTCGAGATAAGAACAGCCTGGGGCCTAATTGCTGCAACAAACAATGTATTAATCTGATGAAAAACAAACTTAACTATGGGAAGTGTGGAAAAAAGTGCAACTACTTTGAAATGTGTGAACCCATCCAGTGATGAGAGATACTGTGGCCAATGCAACAAGAAGTGCAGCAAGGGAAGTTCATGTGAGTAAGGGCTATGCAGCTATGCTAATTAAAGAGTTGTACTAGTGCTTTTCTGGTAGTAACAACTAGAAAAGATGTTATGCTTCATATATATAAATGGCTAGGGATAAAATGTGATAGTAATATATACACAGGACCAAAGGAGGAAGTATGATTTTAGGTAACAAATAAAGGCAAGATGATCACTCTTTCATACGCTTTTGCCAACATACATATCTATTGGTGTAAAATATATTGCTTATCTTGTTTTTGGTGTAATTGGTGTGATGCTATTTAATTATTGGATTTTTTTTTTTTGAGGTAATAAGTGTTGGGAAATTTAGACCCCGATTAATAGAATTAACAAGTTTTAGACCCAAGTTGTTAATTAGATTTATTATGAATAAACCTTATTAAAACAAACAAACATCAATATCATGTCAAAATCATGCACAGCGGAATAGTAAATAAGACAATATATGATAATCCAGGAAAACCAATAAAACAAACTAGTTTCACAATAAAAAACCTGGGAGGGAAACCTTCTCGGAAAGCAATTTACTATAGTAAAGAGAAGTTTCAGATCTAGTATAAAACTTTTGTCCTTAGACTCTACAATCCCCATAGATGAACTTACAGCAGAGACCTTATACCGCTTCAGAACCTCTGAACTCTTCAATATATGAATGCCACCCTTAATGCACGAATCCCAATATGTGACTAACTAATAATGCACGGATCCTAGTACGTGACTAACTCCAGCAACTTGAAGAAGGTTGTTGGCTGCAAAATTTTTCACTTCATCAATAATGAAGATCAAGAAGTACTTGGTTACAAAACCCTAAGGCGCAAAAGACGCAGTAACTTCTTGCAGAGAGAATAAGGCACCAGGTCACTTTCTGCATATATTCTCCATAATGACGGCCTTTAAAATAAGCCTTATATATGTCTAGGGTTGTGAGAAAAGAAACCCTACACATACATGTCAGCATGAGCCGAAAATCAAATCTGGAAATTCTGATTTCATAGATCTCGATAGATTCAACTTCTGTCGAGCTTCGTTCTTAAATCTCAATAGATACTGATTCTGTCGAGGTATTTGTCGAGTTTTAATGAACAGCTCTTCTTCACTTGTTTCTTGGTCCAATCTTCATGGTTTTAACACTTGACTTGAACAACATGTTTCTTGAAGTACTAAACTCATCCTAGATCTATTCAATTACAAGTAAAGTGCATTTTGTCAAAGGATTAACCAATTACATAAAATATGTCCTTAACAATAAGGTATAGAATTACCTCTCTATCTTATAATATTTGAGCATGCTTAATGCTTGCAATTGTAATTTCCATCTATGCTAAACCACATTACACATTACAAATACGTATATATGTGGGTAATTGGTTTTTATTGTAACATAAAATTAAACATGATTTTAGTATGTGAGAATATTGTGCTATCTATTAGTTGATTGATATACTTGGGGCACAGTACTTCTATTAAAGAAAACAAATAAATAAATAAAAATTATGTAACGTTGAGTAATATTCTCATAAATTGTGTAATTTTTTTAATGTAAAACTCTCTCTCCAAAAAAGATACAACATGCAAAACTTTTATTTTGCTTCCTTTTTTTTAACCTCCGCCACCCCTCCCCCTCAAAAAAGTAATTTCTATTTACATTTTTACATTGGAAATTTGAATGGGCTGATTAAAGGAAAAACTGTTAACATTAATATATATATATATATATATATATATAAATTAAAAAATTAAAAAATTAAAAAAAACCTACTAAATGATAAGAGGCCCAAACCGCAAAGGCAATAGCAGGAAAGCATAATTTTAGCACCAAAAATAAAATAAAAAATAGCAAGAAAGCATCATTTTAGCAACCATGCATGTGAATAAAATAGTGACTATGAGTCTGTTTGAATACCGCTTATTGCTGAAAATTAAAAACACTAGAAAAATAATTTTTAAATATGTAAATAGTGCCGTGGGACCTAGTTTTAAAGCAAAATTTTAGTTTTTCGGTATTAACGGGTCCCGTGAACAATGCACATTACCTACTATTTAAAACACAAACACAGACGTGAAGGTTTTTAGCACAATCCAAACCAACACTATGACAAGCCCAACCTAGAGTTGAATTTAACAAATAAACCAATGGGTCAGACGTTTGACTGCATCCTAAACTGCCATCTTGGACTTTTAGTCCAAAACTCATCCATGGAAAAACGATGGGATGGGACTAACCTTTGTGTGATTGCCGCTACATGTGCAACGTCGATACCAAGTATCAGTTCTTATCCCAAAAAAAATATTTATCATGTCTATCAGAAGAACAATCATTTAAAATGGTCCTCCCTGGTCTTCTCAATTGATAAAACATTATTGCCACTTATGCAGGGTAATCCTACTAGTGAATCTAATAATTTTTTATCTTTGTTCATGACTGAAAACTCTCTCTTCCTCTATTTTTTTTTCTCTCTCTTTTATAATAATCATCTACTAATTCCTTAAAAAAAAAAATCATATAATACGTCACATATATATATAGACAAATAACATAAGTACCATCTTTAGCCTTTTTTTTTTTTTTGTTGATTATTTTCATCACTTACGGAAAGAACTTGAGGTATTCAACTAAATTTACGTGTGTGGTCCGGATGTAATTTGGAGAAAGTATAAAATTTAAAAAAAAAAAAAAAAAAAAAAAAAAAAAAAAAAAACCTACTAAATGATAAGAGGCCCAAACCGCAAAGGCAATAGCAGGAAAGCATAATTTTAGCACCAAAAATAAAATAAAAAATAGCAAGAAAGCATCATTTTAGCAACCATGCATGTGAATAAAATAGTGACTATGGGTCTGTTTAAATACCGTTTATTGCTGCAAATTGAAAACACTAGCAAAATAATTTTTAAATATGTAAATAGTGCCGTGGGACCTAGTTTTAAAGTAAAATTTTAGTTTTTCGGTACTAGCGGGTCCCGTGAACAATGCACAATATCTACTGTTTAAAACACAAACACAAACGTGAAGGTTTTTAGCACAATCCAAACTAACACTATGACAAGCCCAACCTAGAGTTGAATTTAACAAATAAACCAATGGGTCAGACGTTTGACTGCATCCTAAACTGCCATCTTGGACTTTTAGTCCAAAACTCATCCATGGAAAAACGATGGGATGGGACTAACCTTTGTGTGATTGCCGCTACATGTGCAACGGCGATACCAAGTATCAGTTCTCATCCCAAAAAAAAAATTTATCATGTCTATCAGAAGAACAATCATTTAAAATGGTCCTCCCTGGTCTTCTCAATTGATAAAATATTATTGCCACTTATGCAGGGTAATCTTACTAGTGAATCTAATAATTTTTTATCTTTGTTCATAACTGAAAACTCACTCTTCCTCTATTTTTTTTTTCTCTCTCTTTTATAATAATCATCTACTAATTCCTTAAAAAAAAAATCATATAATACATCACATATATATATATATATATATATATATATAGACACATAACATAAGTACCATCTTTAGCCTCTTTTTTTTTTTTTTTTTTTTTTTTTTTTTTTTTTGTGGTTGATTATTTTCATCACTTACGGAAAGAACTTGAGGTATTCAACTAAATTTACGTGTGTGGTCCGGATGTAATTTGGAGAAAGTATACAGAAGTCATTGTCGGTATAATTTGAATTTTTTTTTTTTTTTCAAAGTTTGGCCTTAAATAAAACTCTGCCTTATTTTATAGTTTCTCTTTTCGTATATTTTGTAATCATTCCGAAACAATTTTGTCTCAAAATCAAAAAGTAAATTTGTAACGATCTTTGCACGCACACAAAGCTCAAAAGAGTCCCAAAACATAAAAATTCTTAATCATATTGATTTAAAATAGCCATCTCTTAGGAGGAAGTACTCCTTTCACTATATATAATTTAAAAAATAAAAATACAAAGGGAAATTGTAAGGAGAAAGAAAAGAAAATTGGAGTCAGATATTGTGAATGTAATTTGGAGTAAAATATTTGTAGTATATATAATGGAGCGTATGATGGATATTCATGTGATTGTTTTGCTTCTATGCAGTGAATAAGGCTTTTTTGTTTCTTCATTTCTATGGAAAGTGATCCTTTCAATATTTTTTATTTGAACTGGGTCTAGTTTATAATGATCTAATTAAATATTATAAATCTAAATGTATTAACTATTTCCTCTCCCACCAAAAAAAAAAACACCTTGTTGAAGGGCATTTAGATTGCAAGCCTATAAAGGATCAAGGATACTTCTATTATTTACACTTCATAATATAATAATAATAAAATAGTTCAATCAACAAAGTCCCTTAGGATTGAATAAGAACCAAGGCCGAATCTTTGTTATACTAAAACTAATTGATATTTTAACTTGATAATAAAGAGTAATTATTATAGAGTAGATATTATAAGTTCAAATATATCGTATGAATAATATAATGGGTTCTAAGTTAGTGTAGGCACTATAAGTTAAATTTCTATCAAATCTATTAAAAAATACTAATAACAAAAAAAATAAAAAATAATATGGCCCACCCTGCTTTTCCAAATAGTTTTATGATAAAAGCCTAAAAGTTCAAAACATTGACTACATGGATGTGCTTCCGTACTGGGTTTTTGTTTTTGTTTTTTTAATCTCGGAAAAAGAAAGTGCTCTTTCCAAATTAAACGAGCCTTATAGAGCCTTTCCGAATCTCTCTTATATACGTACTGTTCTTCCTAAAGTGCTCTTTCGCATGTGTTGCCGTCCTTTTTTTTATAATTATTATCCAATTTTCAAAACTAAATTATTTCAGGCAAATTTTAATTCATAATTGTTAAAATGACACTAATTGTGAATTTGTGATCAATGTATAGTAATTAAAATTTATATTAATGATATATCCGAGTAAAGTTGTACAATTCACAACTTGTCAGCTTTTTCAAGATAGTTTAAACTTTATGTTAAATGTATTATTAGTAACACGATGTATTATACCATGTTGTATATGCTAGAGTGAATGCGGAAACGGAAGCATAGAATAGGAATACCGAGAACACAAGAGTTACAACCTTGTTGGCCTACATCCACGAAGGAATCCCTTAAGGGCTATTGACCAATTTCGGAGCTTCAAATGAAGAAATGGAATCCAAAATTGGAATCTACGTGAAAAACTGAGCAAGATAGGCCTTTTAGGAAATTTTGACTTTTGGTCAAAGGTCAACGCAAAAAGTCAAACCCAAAATGTCAAAGTCAACGGTCAGCCAAAAGTCAACAGCACACAGTTTGGGTCGGTTCTGGATTTTCGGGTTGTTCCACTGATCGGGTTGCAGAGAAGGTGACGTCATCCTATGACGTAGCGCTGATGTGGCTGTGGCTGACGTGGACGTGCTTGCATGGTTGCTGACGTGGAGTCATGACGTCATTCGATGACGTCAGTAGGGGTTCTTCGGCGTGTGGATGGCGCATGCTTCTATTACAAGTGCATGCGCCGACAGCGAGTATCCAAGAGGCGCGTGAGAATGCGTGCAGTCTCGAATGAGGACTAGATTTTTGTGCATCATAGATCGGCGGACGAAAAGGCCTATACATCGGCGTGTGTGACCGATGGATGAGGTGCACATGAGGAAATCGCGGCAGCGCGTGGGAGAATGAGCCGGAGACTCTGTCCGCACATGGCGGCGCGTGTGGCTTTCTCTGTTTGCCAGACTTCTGGGTTTTTCTCGCGGGAGGTCGTGGAGCACTTTTGTGGTGTTGGTTTCATCAGGCGAAGCTTGGATTTGTGCAGATCTAATAAGTTAAGTCACGGCTTGCTTGGTTGTTGGATTTTGACACAACACAGAGCCATGGTGGCTGCGAGATGTTGTGGAGTCTAGATCTAGCAGGCAAGCATGTGTGACTTCAAATGGTGGTATGCACATGATAATCTTCTTTACTGTGTAGAGATGTTTATTTGATGTTAAGAACAAAGTTAGGCTCTGATATCATGTTAAATATATTATTAGCAACGCGATGTGTTATACCATGTTGTATATGCTAGAGTGGATGCGGAAGCAAAAGTATAGAATAGGAACACCGAGAATACAAGAGTTACATGGTTTAGCTTTGTTAGCCAACATCCGCAGATGAATCCCTTAAGGGCTACATCTTTATTGTATAAGAGTGTAGTACAAATACGTGTGTTATAATGAACCCTAACATGAGTATATGTAGATGAATAAACCTTAGACTATTAGTACAAGTATGAGTGGGTTTGGGCCTATTACATTGGGCTAATATGTCTAATATATCTCTAACACTTTAAAGCAAAGATAGAAATTTAAAACTTTTTGGCTTTTTGTTATTCTACTTTTGGATCTGCCCAACCAAGTCTATCATTTTCTTAAAATACTAATGCTGTGTTTGGCTTAATGTAAAATATTTTCATAGTGTAAAATAATTTCAGCTGAAAATATTTTTGGGAAAGGAAAATATTTTTAGGTGTTTGGTTGCATTCCAAAAAATCTTTTGAAAAATATTCTCATGTGTTTGTTTGTGTTCTTGAAAATGCTCTAGAAAATGCATTTTCTACCATTTCTCACATTTTTCTCAACTTCCAAACAAATATTATAATAAAAATCCCAATATATAAACCCAAAGAAACAAAAAAACAAAACCAAAATCTCTATGGCACAAACCCAACACTAGATCGTGATATAGAGAGAGAGATTTGACAGAAAAAGTAAAGGGTTGAGGTGGCAGTGGCGGCGATGGCAAGATTGAGAGAGAGAAGTAGCGACGGCGAGCTTGAGAGAGAGAGAAGCAACGACAATGAGATCGGCAGTGAGATCTAAAGGCCCCATCGAAGCAAAGGTGGTCTGATCTAGTCGTGGTGGTTGTTGTTAGTAGGTGGGTGGGCATAGTGGTTCAATCAGTTCGTTTGTGGGTGGGTCAGGGTGGTTTGATCAGTTCGTGGGTGGGTCATGGTGGAGTGATGACGACGAGGGTCCGATGAGAGGAGGCATGAGGTTGCAGTGGAGCTATGGGTAAGCTCTTTCTATTTCCTTCGGCTAGCAGATGTGTGATACGAAGAGAGTGGAAAATGATTTGAAGGTAATTTGGAAGTGTAAAACATATTACACTCCACATCACCATATTTTCCAGTCAACTAAATTTATTTTCAGTTTGACCAAATTTTCATGTTTACCCAAACACCATCAAGGGTGTAAAATATTTTCCCAAATTTCTTTACAGCTGAATCAAACACAGCCTAAAATTCAATCCCATTGAATATGATATTATTACCAACGATTTCTATGATCCATAGGAATTAATAGTAAGGAGTAAGGAGTAAGGACATAGTAGCCTACGTCCTTAAATGTAATATGTCACTTTTTCAATTTTCCCCTAATTTGGAACTTAAAAATTCTTTGGAAGCCTGACTTCGTTTACTGAATCAATTTTTAACCATTGAATTAAACCATCTCACCAATTAATGAACACGCCATATGGCCCATGCAACTATGAACTTTACTTTCCTTATCATCACCTTCCAATCTTTATCTATATATTACTAAAAGCTAAAGCGTAGCGTTTAATGTTGCTGCTCTCACATTGCGTCACATCAACTGCCACGTCATTCTTTTTAAAAAAATAATTTGTCCTACAATTTTAAAATAGTTTTTATAATTTTTATCCCTATAAATGCAGCCCTCTACTTATTTATTTACTTCCACTATCACCCTATAATAAATCTAGCCCACTACTTATTTATTTACTTCCACTATCACCCTATAATAAATCTGTATAATTAATCTAGCCCACCTCTTATTTATTTAGTTCCACTATCAAGCCCAACCAAAGCCTTTTCAGTTCAATTTTAGGGTTTTGTGTGAGCCTTTTCAGCTTAAAGGAAAAAAAAAAAAAACATTATTTCCAAAGCCTTTTCAGTTCAATTTTAGGGTTTTGTGTGAGCCTTTTCAACAAGGAAAATAAAATTTAAAAAAAAAAAAAAAAAAAAAAAACATTGAAGCCTTTCAGGCTTCAATGTTTTTTTTTTTTTTTTTTTTTTTTCCTTATAATTGTTTTTAACATTTATTTTTTTAATATTTACACTTCTCCAACCTTTCTCTCTCCCTAACCATTTCATCTCCCCACTACTTCTTCAATCTTTCTCCCTCCTTTACCTTTTCATCTTTCCACTACCCTCTATATTAATATCATTTTTCCTCTTTCCCTTCATCTTCCTTTATTTTTGTCTCTTCTTATTCACACTCTCTTACTATAAAATTTTCACTATCTCTTCTATTCTATGCATAGTTTTCCCTCACAAAAAAAAAAAAGGTTCTCTCTCTCTCTCTCTAAATTTTTTGGTGGATTTTTTTTTTTTTTTCTTGCATCTCTACTTTAGGTTGATAATTTTTTATCTTCTTTAAAACTCTATTTTGGGTTAATGCAATTTAGTTTTGTTTTTTAAATTGTGATTTAGTTTTGTTTTTAAAATTGTTGTTGTTTTTATTTTTATTTTTTATTCTCTTTGATTGTTAAATGTTATCCTATTGCATTCTAAAGAATTAAATATAGCATATAAAAATATAATATTATTCTATTACATAACATGATTTGGATAATTTGGTATTTATTCTGTTACATAGCATGATTTTTTATAGTGCTCAATTTAGATGTTAAACTATGAGACTTTACTAATTTTTGTTTATTTTCTAATCCTTTGTGGTGGACAAAGTACTCTTAATAGTTGTATTAGAAGTACTCTATAATGCTATTTATTTAAAGAAAAGCAAATGTTAGCCAAACGAAAATAATCAGATAGGTGACAAATTTTAACTTTTGCAATTTTATTTTTATTATTATTATTTTATAACAATGCATGTATAAAAATTTAATTCTTAGATTTTGCTAATAATTTTTTATTTGATAATATGTTTTGGGTGGCCGAAATTATAATTTCTACAAAGAAAATAACCTTAATAGATTATCAAAAACAAAATTTTATCATAATATTGGTTCAATTAATCATTGTTAAGTTTTATTAATTTTTTTTAGTTTACGTTTTTTTGGTGTTTTGGATTGTTCCTATATTACATTTATGATTGTTCCTATAATAAATAAAAATATAATTACGAAATACATTACTCATTATTAGATTAGTTTAAATTGTAAAAAAAAAAAAAAAATTAATAAAACCACCATAAAAATAATTATCACGCGCAACTTGCGGATTCGCGGCTAATTCTCTACAAAAATCCCTATCTCTAGCTACATTTTTATCCATTCAAACTGTTCCCTCCTCTTTTAATTCCTTCATGCTTCAAATATCTCTCCCAGTCTCCCTTATATTACACACACACACACAAAATCATGATGTCCCCAAGTGCTTTCCTTAATTATGCTAGTCATGCTCATGGCTTTAGCCATTACTAGGGCAACACCATATGAAAATGACTCATTTCTCAATGATGAGATAGTGCTACAAAGCAAAATAACCTTGATTCTCTGAAACTCAAGAACCGATTTCTCTTCGAGGAACAAGTCGCTTTCTTGCTCAAAGATCCCGGGTCGTGGTGACATGTAACAAGTACCCTAGGGTTTGCCATGCTAAGGGCAGCCCAGGGCCAAATTTTTGTAAGAAGAAATGTGTGGATGTGAGGGCAAACAGACTTAATTGTGGGAGGTGTGGGAAGAAATGCAAGTACTCAGAGATATGCTGCAAAGGTGAGTGTGTGAACCCAATGTCCAACAAGAAGCATTGTGAAAACTGCAACAACAAACGCAAGAAAGGGACTTCCTATGTGTATGGGATGTGTAGCTACGCATAAAAAGAAACCAACTTCAAAGAAATTAGGATAAACTAGTTTCGTAGCCATTCTCAGAAATGAATGTATAACTTATTAAGAATGCTAAAACTACTGACTTTACTTCAAAAATTTTTATAATTGAAGTTATCATCCTTAACAATACAATAAATGGATCTTAGAATTACTTATTGTAACTGGCCACTTAGTTTATGTGACATATGAAGTAAAATTTGTGATATTTCCAACATCATGCACAACTTCTATTATTGCTATTTATAAATTTATGAAATGTGTATCTTGTGTGTGTGTGTGTGGGGGGGGGGGGGGGGGGGGGGGGTTCATGATAAACTTACATATAATAATTCTTTATTAAATCTTATTCTACTCATGAACTTTTTATTTAATTAAAATTTTAAATTTCCATAGTTGGATTATACATTCTCATTTTTTTTAACACGTGTCAAGTTTCATGTGAATTGAATGTTATTTATTATTAGATTCAAAAACTCACATTTTATGTATAATTTTAAATTATAAAAACTGAAAATTTAAATGTTTTATAGATGAGAGAGCAATTGATTTTTAATCATCATGAAATTTTGCAAGTATGGAAAGAATAATAAAAAAAAAATGTAATCCAACAATATATTTGATAAATTTCATATAAATATAAAATTATTAAATGATATGACATTACTCAAGTGATAAAAAAAAAAAAAAAAAAATGAAGGAAAGATTCACATGAAATTTGTTTTTGTTTTTGTTTTTATGAGATCAATATGAGCCCGACAAGATGATTTCCATACCCCCAAAGACAGAAGTGCAAGTTTTCTTGCTCTCATATGTGAATGTGAAAATATGAAAATATTAGCACATGTTTCATATTGTATATCTTGGTTAGTGCATGATTATGATTAAATTCAAGAAACATTTTTTAATTTTTGATATTTCAATAATTGGAGGAATGAAAATCTAAACCCTAAATATCTTCATTTCAAAACACAAAATTTTTTTAATTAGTTGAGTGTTGAAATTCTTGACAAATTCAAGAAAGATTAATTGCTTTGATTTTAAGTTAATCAATTCGCTGTCCATAAGTTAACTATCATGTACTAATAGTACCATATAATTATGTTTTTTGGAACTAATATTTTTGTGTGTGTGTATACATACATATATATATACACACACACATTGTAAATCATTTTTTTTTTTTTACTAACACATTGTACATCACTTTGAGACATATAAATGATAAAATACAAAGATTATTCAATCAATACCTTTCCCTTTATTCTTTCCCTGTCCTTTTTATTTTATAAAACCAGGACATTTCTTGCATATTTTGATATTTATATATAAATAAATAGAAATAATAAAGTTACGTACGTACTCAACTTGTTGTTATATAATAATCGTGTCACCGTCAGACCGAAGTATTCATGGTGATTAACATATTACTTTTCTTTTTCTTATTTGGCCAAATTTAACAAGTCTACCTTTATAGGAAATCCACTACTTCTTGTGAGTTCTGATTTTATATATATATATATATATAGTCAACCATAGGTTTCAAATATATTATACTAGTATTGGTATATATTTGCAATTAATAGTCAAAGATATTAGGAACTAAGTGCTTCCCTGACGGTTTTTTGTCTACTTCGGAAAGAGCAACCTGTTTTCCTCGTGGCCTTTGAAGTTTGAAGAAGAAAATTTGAGATTCAAAAATCTCAGAGAGAGAGAGAGAGAGAGTCGACTGGTCAGGTAAGACTAGAGATGCAAATTGCAATGCAACTACGCAAGTGTGACATTCTTTCTAGTATGTCTGAAAATGAAAGACCTCCTCTGGTTTTTATAACAATCTGAAAGATTTTGTAAATTCCTCTCCTGAGAAAGGAGAAAACTTGCTTAAAACATTAGTTCTTAGAGCATGTCCTGAGCATTGAGGTGTATGAGATTTATGGAGGATTGGGTTGGTTTTGCTTTGTATGCTAAACATGGTATGTTGATGGATCTGGATGGATTTGATGATTTGTTGTTATAAAGGCAATGAAAGTTTTCTTAAGCTGATGAATTTGGAAGTTCATGACAATATTCATTAACAAATATTTTAGAATTATAAACTAACCTACAATTTTTGTCACAACTATTCACATAACTGACTGTGAATGATAAAAAAAAATTATGAATCTATGTAAAAGTGACAAATAGTATCAATCTTAACCTTTGATGTAAATAGTTGTGACAAAAAATTGAATTAGTTTATGATTATAAAAGTACTCATTCATTAAATATTGATTGAATTAACAATAACGGCATATTTGAGATTTGAGAGCTTGCATTTATCCAACAGGGAATGCATTTCTCCATGTAATTTTCAGCTTCTCTCGCAACAAATTCATCATGGGCTTCGTCCAGGTCTTGAGTGATTTAGATTTTTCTTGATGAGTAGCAGTTTTTTTCCAAATATGTTAAGCCTATTTTCTTGAGATTGTGCTTTTGGGCGCCAAAAAAAAAAAAAATGGTACCAAAGAATACCGATTGTACGTAACTTAATAACTTTTCTATTACATTGTTATTTGCAAAATTCCATCAGTAGATTGAAGATTCTCTTTGTTTCAACACTTGCGCCAAATATCATGTTAGTTGAATGCTTATTCAATTCATAAACTTATTATTTATGTATAGTTTTAAAGTTAAAAAGAACTAGTCGCTAACCTGTGCGATGCACGGGATAGTTGGTTAAATAACAATTACAAATAATCATACAAAGCGTGCAAAATATGTTCTTTAATTATAAATGTAGGGTGTTTCACAAAACACATAAAGATCACACCTTGGTTTCTCTATGTCGATGAAAAATTTATTGCCAACATTCCAATAGCTCATACACAAATTTGGGCATAATATGAATTCAAATAATGCTCAATTGCAAATCAATTTATAGTCTACCACCAATATAAATCATATAAAAAAAATTTATTGATAAAATGAATATTTAAATGTGTAAATAATCTCATGATAGTATTAGCAAGACCATGCATTTGCTACTAGGGAATAATATGCCAGATAAACACATGGGGCACTATGCCACTATCTCTTATAAGAAGCAACTCATAAACACAATATTCAAAACTTTGAAAAGAAACAGCTGACAAATAGTCTAAGTATCTCTACTTATCTACTCTTTATGGCCCCCAATTTTGATTATGCTTGCTTCTTGGAAACTATTGAGGAGATCATTTGCAACAACATATATTTGTGTCAGATGCATCTAATTTCCTTTAGATACATCTTAAGTACATGCAAATAATAGTAGTTTGAAAGAGTGTCTATTTGAAAGGAACCAAACAAAATGTCTATATATTTCAGTTTCAATTATCTCTATTGTTAGGACATATGTGTTTCACTTGTTAGGAACATATGTCATTCTTTTATGTAATTGGCTTATCCTTTAACAAAACGCACTTTACTTGTATTTGGGTAGATTTAGGATGTCTTTAAATACTTCAAGAAACCTTGTTCCAAGATCAAGTATTGAAGCCTTCAAATCTGTTCAAGAAAACAAGTTCAGAGTGCAAAATCATTAAAGCTTGACAGCTGTCTCGATAGCTGCACCTATCGAGCTTAATGAAGCTGTTCTACATTTGGTGTGCTCGACAGCTGCTCGACACCTGCTATCTGTCGAGATTTAAGATTTTCAGAATTCCAATATGATTTTCTTGGGATCCGTGAATTTGTCTTTGGGTTTTCTTTTTTCCTAACCCTAAACATATAAAAGGATCAGTTTAAGGGCCATCAAATAGTTCACAAATTGCACAAGTTTTGAGCAAACTTTGTTCAAGCAAATTGTGACTGGAGACGAAGTTCTTGCCCTAGTTCATCTCTTTCTCTTGAAGAAGTTGTTGTGTATGTGCACCGTAGGGTTTTGTGACCAAGCATCTTCCTGATCTTCATCTTGTGGATGAACTGAAGAACTTTACAACCAACAACCTTCATAGTTGGTGATTGAAGTCGCGTACTGGGATCCGCATAATTGGTTAGTCACGTACTTGGGAGTCGTGCATCGAAAGGGGAACTGTCACTACAGAACAAATCCAATTGGGTATTGGGGTAAGGGTTCAACTGTAGTTTAGTAAGGTACTTGGATTCCTTTCTTGTAACCGCTTGTTGTGATAATAGTGGAGTTTCGGGAGTGGTGACCTGAAAATCACCTGGTGGGGTTTTTGCCGTTAGGTTTTCCCCATTCGTAAACAAATCAAGGTGTTATTTATTTTCTGCTGCATAATTAGTTTATTGGTGATTTGTTTGTGCTACCACGCATTTGCATGATAAATTGATTAATTAATAACTTGGCTAATTAATTAATTAATTTCTATCACAAGGGGTCATTCAGTTTGTGGCCTATCATCTATAAACAATTAAAACCAAATTTCATAAACTCTTTGGATACATCTTAAGTAAGACATACAATCAATTTCAAAAATACTAAATGTTGGGTTGAAAGTAATACACAATTATTCGAAGCAACACTATTAGGCTCAGCCAAGCCACTCTCTATGGAAAAAATTTAAAATACAGTAAGGTTCATTTAAATAGAGACAATGCAATAATGTATTAATAGCTATTTCTATGAGCAAGAAAATAAAAAATATTTGAAGCAATTGCTTGAAATCATTTAAGTACATACCATCAATGAAGCTACTGGAAATCATTTTAAGTACATACCATCAATGAAGCTACAACATTAACATTGTTCATAACATTATTTTATTATTTGTAGCACAAGTTCTTGGTTCGTGATAAGCAATGTGGGTATGTAAGATATACATTGGTGCATGGAAATCTACAAAATCACCTACACAAAAACAAAAAAGGAGAGAGTTAAATCAATGATTGTGTAATAATCATAGTGCAATTTAGATAGAGATGAATTCTAAATGCAGGTTTAGTCTCCTCTGTTTTTGGGTCCATAAAATTTACAAAATCATAGAAGCATTGCAAACAAACACCAACTGATTTGATCAATCTATGATCAAATTAAAATAGAGTATATACGTTCATATTATGCTATTCTTTTTTATTTATTAAACAAATTAACAACTTTCCTAATACCTTAACAACATGAACTTTTAAAAAGGAAAGAAGTGAGAGACCAGCCACAACAAATAAATATCTTTCTTGATATTTTTAGTTTTTTAAAAGTTGGCACTATCCTGCAAAGGTTTGCATTTTGAATTTCTCAACTCCAAATATTTTCCTTGTTCATGACCTTTATTTATTTATTTTTTGTATATAATACAACAATCATGCTCATTACTTAAAATTAGGACTCAGATTCATTAACTTATAATTAGAAGATTTTTAATGCACCTATCAAAATGAATACTCATGGCAGTCTCAATTTTCAATTAATCTTGTATTCCCAAAATAAGGCTACATTGAACAAAGCAGAAATCTAACAAAAAGGCAAATGAATTGCAATCTGCACTTCAATTTTCTTCAATTGGACAAAGACATAGGAAATGAAAAGATGGAAAAAAATGACATCAACAAAGATAGATGTAAGCAAGAATCTACCTAAAAAACCCTATCTCTATAACTGAAATTTCACAACCAACATTAGGAAAGAATTATAGTTGGATTCAAAATTGGAATCACATATATTACAGCACTTGCAACTCATGTTGATATAAGAGTCTTAGGATGCTCAGAACTTCCTATGACAAAACTTAAAATTGAATGAAAAAGATGGCATTAAGAAATTGAAACAAATCCTCTAATAATGACAAAACCATAACCTAAATAAAGAAAACTTTAAAATCACACAAAAGTATACCAAGTAGGGAAAAATATTCTAACCAAAAATCAATAATTGACAAAATAGATCCCCAGAAATTGGAAAAATAAAATGGGAAATTAGGGTACCTTTAATCCTAATTCAATAATTTTTTTTGGCATAAGACCCAATGTCTGGTACAAAAAACATGGTATACTGCAATTGGAGAAAAGAAGAAAAAGAATGAAAATAAGAAATTAGAAATTAATTAGGAAGATGGAATCTTAACAACAATAAACAATATAGAAGTATTAAGGCATAAACAATGTAAGAATGGAACCTTTGTTGTTGCAAGGAAGGAATGGCACAAAAGCAGGAGAAGAAACTATACATCATGAAGGAAGGAAAAAAAAGAAAGAAGCTATACAACAATAAAAACTAATCTGAACCGAAAATTTAAAACTATCTTCACATTAAGACAGAGTTTTGAATGAAATTAACAAAACCCACTACGGGCTCCAAACCCGTCAATCTAAAAGAGAAAACACTCCCAAACAAAACCCTAAATCATATTTAACAGGAAAACTTATAAAACAAAATTAGAAAACTTACTGGTAATAGTGTCTGAGAAAGACTGGTCTTTGACGGTGGTAAAAAGAAATCACACAGTGGGCCTAATTTCTGAGCTTTTCTCTATAGTTAACGACAACAAATAAAAATGCAAAAAATTGCAGACCATAAACTCAAACTCAATAGCCAAATGGAAAAACACAAAATAATTAACCCCAAAATTTTTAAATATACATAGAAAATAAAATTGAAGTATGCCTCAATTTGATATACAAACCTTGTAGATATCAACGGCTTGGCATCTAACAACTGATTGGCAAAATGGGTTTTGATTGGGTTTGCCTATTATTCCAGTTCTAGCTGTAATCAAGATTAATAAAAAGGTATGGGATCTGAAAGTTTAAAGCAATGCAAATCAAGATTAATAACAAAATCAAAAACCAAACCTAACATACCATATCGTCCCACCAACGACCAGATGATTTTGGTGAAAACCCACTAAGAGAAATAACTGTAGCCTCTCTCCAACAGAATCATTTGAGTCTCTGAAACTTGATTTGTCCCAATGTCCCATGAGAGGCGGTTTGTTAGATCTGATTGGCGTTTGGGTTTTGGGGAAGGAGAAGGATAGAGAGATAGAGAAAGAGAGAGAAGGGTATGGGTCTTGCAGTGTTTGTTGGGCTGAGTTTGCGTTTGAAGGAGAGACAGAGATTGAGAAATAGGTATTTGTATCGGGTATTGTTTTGAAGTTGAAGATTATTGGTTTGTTTTGGGGAAAAATAGTTATTGGGTTAGAAATAGTTACGGTGTTTAGGGTTTTATTTTTTTTATTTTTTAATAGTTTTATTTTTTTAAATAATACTGATGTGAAAAATTGTGGGAGTTTAAAAAGTTTTGGTTTTATTTTTTTTAATAATTTTATTTTTTTAAATAATGCTGATGTGGAAAATTGTGGGAGTTTCAAAAGTTTCAGTTTTATATATATATAGATTAAAAAGTTAAACATTTTATGAATGAAATAATTATTAATTTATTTTTTGTTTTGATCTTTTACAAATATAGAAAGTATAAGAAGAAAATATAATTTTATAGTTGATTAATCAAAAAATTATTGAATTATATATATTGACAAAAGTTATATATTCTAGTAGGTATAATTTGATCCTAACTCAATTTAATCATCTTTTTTCAAGTCTATTAAGCTATGCCGATGTGAGTTTCATATTTTGTAAAGTTAAAACATTATCAAGTTATGTAACACTGACAAAAGTTATACTAGATATTATCAAACTCAATTACACAAACCACTCAGTGACACACATGAGATATTTTTTCTTTTTTTTTTTTCACAAATGAATATTTTTTCAAGACTATCATCATGTAAGACATGTGGATTTCTTATTCTATAAAGCAAGACAAATCAATTATGCATGCTTCCTGTTTTATTTATTTAAATATTCCTCCTTTTTGTTACTGTAATTTGGATTAATATTCAAAATTTGTTAACGAGTAAGCCCAAAGAATTGCTTGAAAAGGGGAAGGAAATAGCCTAACCCACCTAACTTTTTTATTTTTTATTTTTTGACTTATATAAAATATTAGAAATGTTATTAATGAAAGAATACAATGTACAAGGCAAAAAAACTCCACTATCGAATGGGGGCCAAATGAATTGCATGCATGGCATGGAAAGCTATCTCTAAGTGCCTTAAAATAAATCTATAAACCAATTGTATAAACAGAGTCCTTAAGCAAGCTTTTGGTTCCTATGGGGCTCATTACCAAAAATTCCGAGCTGTATCTTCTGAAATATTCTCTCTCCATTTTCAGCCGAATTTGGAGTTTAATATTTCTTTGGAAGCCTAACCTTCGTATACTTGACTCGGATAGGCCGTTGAATTAGACCACTCCACTAATAGTAAGGACTAAGGAGAATTAGAATATGCAATTTAATTCTTTTTCAACCAAACACGTTATCTTTTAGTCTCCAATCTTCTCTATAAATACCTCTATTCCCCCCTTCATTCTTTCCATCCTAAGCATTCAAACCTTTTACCCTTTATTTTTCATTTAGTTCATTCCCACTTCCATCCATATAATCTCTCTATCTCTCTTTCTTACACAAACACACACCCAAAAACATGAATTCCCTAATGCTATTGTTTGTCCTGGTCAATCTCATGGCTTTGTTCATTACTCTTTCTGCTACAACATCTAACAATGAACAATTCCTTAACGAGGATGATGAAACTCAAGAAGCAATTTCTCTCCGAGGGACTAGCCGGTTTCTAGCTCAGAAGAATGCCCGAGTTGTCATGACATGTGACAAGTACCCTAGAGTTTGTCATGCCAAAGGCAGCCCGGGGCGAGATTGTTGTAAGAAGAAATGTGTGAATGTGTTAACAGACAGGCTCAATTGTGGGAAGTGTGGGAAGAAATGTAAGTACTCAGAGATTTGTTGCAAAGGTGAGTGTGTAAACCCCAGGTCCAACAAAAAGCATTGTGGAAGTTGTGGCAACAAGTGCAAGAAAGGGAATGTATGCGTATATGGGATGTGCAGCTATGCTTAAAGTTAAAGATGAAAAACCAACTTCAAACCAATCAGGATCAACTAGTTGTGCAGCAAGCTAGTTATACTAGAATATTAATGTGTTTCATTATACTTATAGCTATAGATGAATTTGTTAATGTGTGTGACTAATAAAGGCGAACCATCACCAATATTTGATGGCTATTGCCGTTGGTAATGATTATTTTCATTAATTTCTGTAATGAGGTATTTGTTCATTCGATATTCTTGATTTGGTGTAAGTTTGTAAGGTTGTTTCTGAATTAATTCATGTAATTATTTTAGTTTTATAAGATAATTCATGTCAATCATATATTCAATCATTATAGTACACTGTCATTTCAATTTGCAAGGCGGGTTAGCAATAAGTTTGAAAAATTCGCAGACTCAGGTTGTTTTCATGCTATGATCGACGATGAAGCCATGCCTCACCCTCCACTATTGTAAATGATGAAACTAAGATTGCATTTATGATATTAACTCAGTATTATTTTGGTACGTGCTACGTCACAACCTCTACAAGCCAGATGAAGAATTTTATACTCCTATTGATATATTTTTAGACATCAAGTTGGACTACAAATGAGTTTCACACAAATAGTAACTCATTGTCTACTTCTACGTATGTTTTCTACAAAAGTTGGCATGCAACAGACGAACACAAATCATCTTGTTCCATTTTTTGTATTTTATTATATACTTTACTAATCAAAGTATGTCGTGTTTGGTTTTTTTTTTTTTTTTTTTTTAATCCAGTGTTTGATTGTTTTTAATTTTTAATTTTAGTTATTTTATAAATAAAATCAAATAAATACATGATAAATTGTAATTAGTGGAACATAAAAATGTGACAAAAAATTTGTTTTTGCAATAGTATATATGAGCAAGTCCCCATATATGTTTTTTTTTTTTGTTAAAAAAAAAGTTGAGGGAGGCAACCCGTGTGGCTTCCCTACCTGAACATGGCTATAGGAAGTCTTCATATCAATTATCATAAGAATTTGACTTATGGCTCACTGAATTTAGCAAGTAGTGCACTGTGGAGACAATTTTAAAATAAGAGTTTTAACCATTAAACTAACCTAGTTGCCTAATCCATGTGCACCAAGTGGTCTAGGGGCCATTTAGTGGGCCTTACTAATCATATTTTTGGAACTAGATAGCTGCCGGGCTCCAGTGCTCAACCTTGGAGTGATTAATTTCTTCCCCTAATCACGTTTGGGGGCTGACCGTTTCAAACTATAATCACACTTTTCATCGTTCACTTATTTTAGGATTTGTTTACTCGATTTTTGTTTTCTTGCAACAAATGAAAGAGATATCTGAATTCAGTTTCTCCAAATTAAGGCGTATGAATAGTGTAACCACAAGACTTTTAGTAGGATGTCTTTATTTTCTTGAAGATTCGTTTACTAGGATCTTGTATTTAGTATTTAAATCTTCATATTCAAAAGTTTGGACCCCCCCCACAAAAAAAAAAAAAAAAAAAATCTTGGATCTTCATATGATTGCCGCCAATCTATTTCTTATATTTCTAATATGAAAAATATTTTTGTGAAAATGCTCTATTTTAGCCACGATAGAGATAGGGGAGGTCATGGTATCTCTTTCTCTAACCTATGAATGCTACTAAGCCGCCGCCACCCCCCCCAAAAAAAAAAAAAAACTCTTGGATCTTCATATGATTGCAGCCAATCTATTTCTTATATTTCTAATATGAACAATATTTTTGTGAAAATGCTCTATTTTAGCCACGATAGAGATAGGGGAGGTTATGGTATCTCTTTCTCTAACCTATGAATGCTACTACAGCTTTGTTTGTTTTAATGGAAAACCTTGTGTAAAAATAGTTTTTCCGTATTTTCTATTGTTTGGTAGTATCAGAAAAAGTTAGTTAACGAAAAACTATTTTTAGTCAACAAAGAAAAAATGACTTATTTTTAGATATTGTTTTCCACTTTTTTTTTTTTTTTGGAAGACAACTCTATGCAAATTGCAATGCAACTATGCAAGACTAGAGATGTAATAGTATAAATATATATATATATATATATATATATATATATATATATATATATATATATATATATATATATGAGCAGGTACTATTATTAATGAAAGGCAGCTCTGCCATGTTTTCATTTATGATATTATGTGTTGCATCTATTGCTTGTTTGAATATTAAATAGAAGCTCAGTTATGCCTAGCTCCTCGGACCACATACCTTGAGTCAATTAATATTCTTGATTATATTTCTAAGTGTTAAATAGAACATTGGTCATGCCAAACTCCTCAGACCACATGCCTTGGGTAAATTAACACTCTCCAGTATTTCTCTAAATATTAAACAGAATCTCGGTTAAATCTGGCTTCTCGGACCACATACCTTGAATAAATTAATATTCTTGGTTATTCCTCTAAGTTTTAAACAGAATATTGGCCATGCCTGGCTCCTCGGACCACATGCCTTAAGTAAATTAATACTTCACATTATTTATAAGTGTTAAACAGAACCTTGGCCATGTCTGACTCCTTAAACCACATGCCTTGGGTAAATTAACACTCTCCAGTATTTCTCTGAATATTAAACAGAACCTCGGTTATGTCTGACTTCTCGGACCACATACCTTGGGTAAATTAATATTCTTGGTTATTCCTCTAAGTATTAAACAGAATCTTGGTCATGCCTGGCTCTTCGGACCACATGCCTTGGGTAATTTAATACTTTAGATTATTTTTAAGTGTTAAATAGAACCTTGGCCATGCCTGGCTCCTCAAACCATATGCCTTGGGTAAATTAACACTCTCCAGTATTTCTCTGAATAGAAAACAGAACCTTAGTTATTTTTGGCTCCTCGGACCACACACCTTGAGTAAATTAATATTCTTGGTTATTCCTCTAAGTATTAAACAGAATCTTGGCCATGCCTGGCTCCTCGGACCACATGCTTTGGGTAAATTAATACTTCACATTATTTCTAAGTGTTAAACAGAACCTTGGCCATGCCTGGCTCCTCAAATCACATGTCTTGGGTAAATTAACACTTTCTAGTATTTCTCTGAAATTAAACAGAACCTCAATTATGTCTGACTCCCCGGACCACATACCTTGGGTAAATTAATATTCTTGGTTATTTCTCTAAGTATTAAATAGAACCTTGGCCATGCCTGACTCCTTGGACCACATGCCTTGGGTAAATTAATACTTCACATTATTTCTCAGTGTTAAACAGAACATTGGCCATGTCTAGCTCCTTAGACCACATGTCTTGGGTAAATTAACACTCTCCAGTGTTTTTCTAAGTGTTAAACAGAACCTTGGCCATGCCTGGCTCCTTAGACCACATGCCTTGGGTAAATTAACACTCTCCAGTGTTTCTCTAAGTATTAAACAAGAACCATGGTTATGCTTGGCTCCTTGGACCACATGCCTTGGGCAAATTAATACTTTCCCTTATTTCTCTAAGTATTAAACAAGAACTTTGGTTGTGGTTGGCTCCTTGAACCACATGCCCTGGGTAAGGTGATACTTCTCAATATTTATCTAAGTGTTATGTTTCTCTTTAAAAACTTAGAGCCCCCTCTTGATTGCACAGTTTTTAGTACTAGCACATAGCCATTCTTCTCATTGTTTATACACGTTTAATTCATTTGAATTAGCAACAATTCATTACTGTTAGTTTTTGTTAAAATCTGGGTATTCACCCTTAAAGGCATCATCAATCTCAAGTCTCATCAGAGGGCAAAGCGATAACTACACCAACCATAGATAAATATCGCAAAGAAAATAAAGAATCATGAAGCAAAAATTGATATTTTTTCATTAAACAAAAGAAAAAGGGTACATTATAAATCGTTGCAAATTGCCACAACAAAGAAAAAAAGAAAAAAGTATAAGAAAAAAAGAAAAAGAGAAAAGTACCCAAAAAAAAAAGAAGAGAAAAGTAAAGGAAAAAGATCCTAAAACTATGCCTTGGCTTGAGAAGGGTCATCTTTGGGATCAGTTACCTTGGACTTGGGATACGCTGCCTTGGACTTGGGCTTAGCATCCTTGGCCTTGGAGACAGCATCTTTAATCGTGAAAGCAGCCTCAGTACCCTTGGCCTCTAGTAGGGGCTTGACCTCCTTGCCCTTGTCCTTGTCCTCGGGCCAAGGACTATTCTGGCCAGTCTCCTTGCCCTTGGCCACCTCAGCTTCAAGGTCTTGGTCACTAGCCTTGCTAGGCCCTTTGGAGACTTCAGGAGGAGGAAGAGAGGCCTGGGTGGTGGAGGGCTGCTTAGAGGGGGGAAGGGCAAGAGCAGTGGGAGGAGGGAGCATTGCTGGAACTTCTCGGATGTCCTCTGGGTAGAAGATGTTCTCAGCGTTCCTTCACTCAAAGGCAGTAGGGACTCTTGCTCGGTTAAGCGCCTCTGCCCACACCTACTTGCAGTAGTCCCTGCACACCTCCGCCAGCTTCTCTGCCAGCCAGATCCTAGTTTCTTGCACCCCATGGTCATAAGATGCCTGCTTCAAAGCCTCAGCAGCTTCCTTGGCCATTCGAGCTGCTTCCTTAGCCCTCTACAGCTCTGCCTTCAGCTCTAGGACCAACTATTTCTGTGTGGCCAGCTCTATCTCAGTATGATAGAGCTTTTTATGTTGATCCTCAGCCTGGTCCTAGGCATTTTACAGACCGGCCTCAGCACTCTTCCGCGCCCTCTCCTCCACTGTCAGCTTGGCATTAAGCTCTTGGTTCTTCTGCTAAGCAGTTCCCAAGGACCTGTTGGCCTCGGCGCGGAGGTTGGCCTTAAATCTAGCTTCATTCCAGGCATCCTTGACCCACTCTTCGGCCATAAAAACCTCATGGATAGCCTGCACATAAACAACAGAGGAGTACGTTAAGAAAAAAAGAGGGGTGGAGAAGAAAGGAAACCACGCTTGGTAAAGTATGCCAAGGAGTTTACCAAGACTAGGTCCCTCTTCAGGGACAAGAAAAGCTCTTAGTTCCTCATGTGCTTCAAGGCATCCATGTCCTTAAGCAAAAGGAGAGGATGCTCTAGAGCCTCGACATGGGTGTGGCCTTTCTGAAACTCCCTGATCAAGGAGTCCAGGGTACCGCCGCGCCATCTAACTCCAACTGGGGATTCCAAGTTGGATGGCACACGACGGCTGAGTGCTTGGCCTCCCTACTCTCCACTAAGGAGGCCTGCCCTCTGTCTTTGGCTGTTTTCAACCTTAGCACTTTTCCGTGCCCTCTCCTCCATAGTCAGCTTAGCATTGAGCTCTTGGTTCTTTTGCTCAGCAGTTCCTAAGGCCCTGTTGGCCTCGGTGCGGAGGTTGGCCTCAACTCTAGCTTCATTCCGGGCATCCTTGACCCACTCCTCGACCACAAAAACCTCCTGGATAGCCTGCACATAAACAACAGAGGAGTACGTTAAAAAAAAGAGGGGGGGGGGGGAGAAGAAAGGAAACCACTCTTGGTAAAGTATGCCAAGGAGTTTACCAAGACTAGGTCCCTCTTCAGGGACAAGAAAAGCTCTAGTTGCCTCATGTGCTTCAAGGCATCCATGTCCTTGGGCAAAAGGAGAGGACGCTCTAGAGCCTCGACCACGTGATGGGTGTGGCCTTTCTGAAACTCCCTGATCGAGGAGTCCAGGGTACTGCCACGCCATCCAACTCCAACCGGGGATTCCAAGTTGGATGGCACACGAAGGCTGAGTGCTCGGCCTCCCTACTCTCCACTAAGGACGCCCGCCCTCTATCTTTGGATGTTTTCAACTACTTGGGCTCCTTTTAGGGGACCACCTCCCCCTTCTCGGCAATCTCCTTCTCCTTCCTTTTCTTCTTCAAGTTGGGGATGGGGAGCAGGCTGACTGTAGAAGGAGGAGGAGGAAGGGGAAGAGCAGGAAGGGGCTGAGACCTTAGGGCATCCTTAGATGACGACCCTTTATTCCTTCCAGCGAGGAGCTCCTTTAGGCCTTTCCTTGGGTTCAGGGCCATCTCTTCTTACTCCTCGGAACTGCTATCCACCCAGGCAACTATGAGTTTGGGGGAGCGAACTATGGAGGACTTGTCAAGCTCACCCTCTGAGTCCAAGATCTCCACAGGCTTTTCTTGCACCTCTCCTTCTTCCTTGAGGCGAAATTGGTCTATTGCAGCCTTAAGTGACAAGCGTGAGGAAGCTATTTCTTCCCTCGGAGCCGCTATCTCACGGGGAGAATGGTGGAAAGGCAGCTCGACTAGCGGAAGATCTTCTTGCGCTAGAAAACCGAGCACTAAGACATCAATTCAGGCTAGCTGAGGATTGCCTGCTCTTATTGCGTGGCCTACATCCTGGAACTTATCCGACAGGGACTCGAAGTCAAGGATGAGCTGGATAGCTTTCAATTGCCTGTCTTCACTTACGAACACTTCAGACTTCAGCACCTTGTTAAGGCTCGCGAAGTTGACGAGGTTGCAGTTGGGAGCTACGTGTCTTTTATCTGCAAAAAAAAAATCCGAGAAGTAAAAACACGATTAGGATAACAAAGCCATCCATAAAAAGTAAATAGAATACCAAAAGAAAGAAGATAGCGGTGAAATCGCAAAACTAATGCCCATGTAAAAAAAAAAAAAAAAAAAAAGAAAAAGGAGGAAACCTAAGCCTAAGGCACCCCACCTGGCTCTCCCTCTTGGACTGGGTAGTGAAGACCATCGTGCCATGCCCCCAAGGTTATCAAGAAGTCATCCTTCATACCCTTATTGGATTTAGAGAGGCACGAGACGAAACTGACAATTGAGGATTTAGACTTAAGATAATACACTGCGTCTCCAAGCAGGTGACACTCGTACATCCAAACGACGTCGTGCCAAGTGAGGTTTAGCCCCATTTGCTCGTTGAGAGCATTTACACTACCCAGAATCCTAAAGATGTTGGGCGCACATTAGTGGAGGCACAACCTATGGGCAATTAAATCATCTCAGGTTACCCTACCCATGGGAAGTGTCATCCCCCATTCTATGAAGGCAATCATGGGAATGACCACCTCCCCCTCATTCCTATGGGTAAGCACCTTATCCGGAGCACAATACCACAAGGCTACTCTCTGGGGAATGTGGTACTTGGCTTTAAATCCCTCCATACCGGCGGGAGAATCTACCAGGTGAACAAATCTACCCATCTGAGCAGGTTAAGGTGAAGTGAAATAAATTTTCAAGGAAAGGAAATAAAGAGCCGAGGAGACTGGCCGAGGAGAAAAGAACCTAAAAGATAAAGAACTTACGAGAATAAGCACGGGGGTGGCTTCCTGAATTTCTTAAAAGGTTTAGAAACTTTTTTTTAGATCTGTAGGACTTGGAAGTTTGGAAAGCCTTGAAGGTTTGAGAGTTTGGAAATCTGGAGAGCTTAAAGATTTGTAAAGTGGGGAAAATGACGCCCCCAGGCGCCTTATATTGGGGGCAGAACTGAATGGGAGTTATCCCGCCCAAAATTTGAGGAGAAACGCTAGCCGTAGGATCTCCATCTCATTGTAGGATGCGGGGGACAAAGCGCCGCTTGAAGCATTTAATGAGACGTTGCGGACTCCGAAATGCCAGAACGGTTATGGGACATGCGAAGTAGCGCTTTCACGTGTGGAAGTCAAAGGAACTTGCGTGGTTAGTAGGCCAAAGTCAAAACCCCATTTTCTCCTCGAATAAGAGAAAAACTAGAGTTTTGAGGGGCTATTGTGGGGCACAAGAATTTAGGTAAGGTACCTATGCCACATGTCGTGTCCATGGCTGAGAAGCCCATTATCGTGCCGAGAAGCCCATTATCGTGCCTAGAAAGCCACACGCTCGGACAGTAAGGCCACATCAGTGGCACATTGCTAGAGGAGGTCCTACTATTGAGAAAAGGCTTCAGAGAGGGGGTTAGCCCTGACATAACTGGAGGGATGCTGGCTACCTCCGCATTCAATGCATCCCACCAAACCCCCTAGCTGCATTTATATGGAGAAGACTCTTGAACAGTGTTGTCTTGGCCGCTGTAACTCACAAGAGGTTTGGGAAGGTGTCTGATGGGACAAGCACTCAAGTTGTGGACTAGGCAATCAACAAATGGAGGGCTAAGATCGCCTGAAGGGAGCTATATAATGTGAGAGACCCTCCAAAGGGGAGGGGAGAGAAATATGTAGAGAAAACACTATAGTATTAAGAAAAGGAATTGTAATCAAATCCAAGAGAAATATATTCAAGAACTACTCTCCTCGGACATTGCCGAGGAAGAATTTCTGTGCATCACATTTGTCTATTCATTATTTTTCCTTGCTCTCTTACCATCTTTGGCCCATTAAGGGCGTTGTCACTTCATTGAAGCCTAACTTTTCAGCCCACTCTCAACAAATTTATTGTATTGAGCTCTTTGAGAATTAATCCATTCATCTTTTGGACCAAAGTACCAAAGCCCACCCCTACAGTGGGCAAATGGTTTTTATTGTAACACAAAATTAAACATGATTTTAGTATGTGAGAATATTGTGCTATCTATTAGTTGATTGATATACTTTCAATTATTTGGGCACAATACTTCTATCAAAAAAAAAAAAAATTATGTAACGTAGAGTAATATTCTCATAAATTGTGTAATTTTTTTAATGTAAAACTCTCTCTCTCTCCCACCCCCCCCTCCCCCCCTCCCAAACAAAAAAAAAAAATGTAATTTCTATTTACATTTTTACGTTGGAAATTTGAACTGACTGATTAAAGGAAAAACTGTTAACATTAATAAATAAATAACCTACTAAATGATAAGAGGCCAAAACCGCAAAGGCAACAGCAGGAAAGCATCATTTTAGCACCAAAAATAAAATAAAAAATAGCAGGAAAGCATCATTTTAGCAACCATGCATGTGAATAGACTAGTGAGTATGACAAGCCCAACCTAGAGTTGAATTTAACAACTAAACCAATGGGTCAGACGTTTGACTGCATCCTAAACTGCCATCTTGGACTTTTCGTCCAAAACTCATCCATGGAAAAACGATGGGATGGGACTTACCTTTGTGTGATTGCCGCTACATGTGCAACGGTGATATCAAGTATCAGTTCTTATCCAAAAAAAAAATAAAAAAAATTATTATGTTTATGAGAAGAACAATTATTTAAAACGGTCCTCCCCAGTCTTCTCAATTGATAAAACATTGCCATTTATGCAGGGTAATCCTACTAGTGAATCTAATAATTTTTTATCTTTGTTCATGACTGAAAACTCTCTCTCTTTTTTCTTTTCTTTTTTTAAATAATCATCTACTAATTCCTTACAAAAAAATCATATAATACATCACACATATATATATATATATATATATACACACACATAACATAAGTACCATCTTTAGCCTTGTTTTTAAATAACTCGAGGTATTCAACTAAATTTACGTGTGTGGTCCGGATGTAATTTGGGGAAAGTATACAGAAGTCATTGTCGGTATAATTTAAATTTTTTTTTTTTTTTTTTTTAGTTTGGCCTTAAATAAAACTCTGCCTTATTTTATACTTTCCTTTTTCGTATATTTTGTAATCATTCCAAAACAATTTTGTCTCCAAATCAAAAAGTAAATTTGTAACGATCGTTGCACGCACACAAAGCTCAAAAGAGTCCCAAAACATAAAAATTCTTAATCACATTGATTTAAAATAGCCATCTCTTAGGAGGAAGTACTCCTTTCACTATATATAATTTAAAAAATAAAAATACAAAGGGAAATTGTAAGGAGAAAAAAAAGAAAAATGGAGTCAGATATTGTGAATGTAATTTGGAATAAAATATTTGTAGTATATATAATGGAGCGTATGATGGATATTCATGTGATTGTTTTGCTTCTAAGCAGTGAATAAGGCTTTTTTGTTTCTTCATTTCTATGGAAAGTGATTCTTTCAATATTTTTTATTTGAACTGAATCTAGTTTATAATGATCTAATTAAATATTATAAATCTAAATGTATATTAGCTATTTCCTCTCCCACCCAAAAAAAAAAAAACCTTGTTGAAGGGCGCGGCATTTAGATTGCAAGCCTATAAAGGATCAAGGATACTTCTATCATTTACACTTCATAAGGTAATAATAATAAAATAGTTCAATCAATAAAGTCCCTTAGGATCGAATAAGAACCAAGGTCGAATCCTTGCTATACTAAAACAAATTGATATTTTAACTTGATAATAAAAAGCCATTATTATGGAATAGACATTATAAGTTCAAATATATGGTATCAATAATATAATGGGTTCTAAGTTAGTTTAGGCACTATAAGTTAAATTTCTATCAAATCTATTAAAAAATACTAATAACAAAAAAAATAAAAAAATAATATGGTCCACCCTGCTTTTCCAAATAGTTTTATGATAAAAGCCTAAAAGTTCAAAACATAGACTACATGGTTGTGCTTCCGTACCGGGTTTTTGATTTTGTTTTTTTAATCTCGGAAAAAGATAGTGGGGAATCTAGGTAACTAATTTAATTTTCCCAACTATCTAGTTAGTAGTTAAGGTTTCAAAACTATATTTTTTAGTAGCATCTCAAGTCTAAAAGACTCGATTTTTATAGATTGATCACGTCTAATGTGGTATTTTTTCCACGTGACACCTACCTGGAAATTGAGTCTCTAAGACTCGATTTTTAACCCAAATTTTTTTTTTAAAATTTTAAGTCTCATGGACAAGCCGAAATGCCCAAAAACAAATTTAAGAAATCCCAAACACATCAATCCCAATCCTAAAGACTCAGATCAGAGGGAGCCTTGGGTCGCGCGTGGCCTGAGCTCATGCGGCCTTGGGCTGCCTGGGTCACGCACGGTGGTCTGAAGCCGATCTGAAGCCACCCACTCCGATCTCGATCTCTCTTTCTGTTTCTGGTTTTTTTTTTTTTTTTCTCTGCTTTCTTCTCTGATGTTCTGGTGTAGTAGTGTTCCTCTCTGATTTGTTTTTAATTATAAGAGTTATAAATCGAGTCTCTAAGACTCGATTTTCATGTAGTCACCACGTGGAAAAATATGCCACATCGGAAGTAATTAGAGCATAGAGAAGTAATTAGAGCATAGAAATCGAGTCTTTGATGCTCGATTTATAGGCCAAAATCGAGTCTAAAAGACTCGAGATACTAGTAAATAATATAGTTTGGGAACTAGAACTACTAACTAAATGGTTGGGAAATTATGGCTAATTACCCATTTCGTCCAAAGATAGTGCTCTTTCAGAATTAAACGAGCCTTTTATAGAGCCTTCCCGAATTTCTCTTATATACGTACTGTTCTTCCTAAAGTGCTCTTTCGCATGTGTTGCCGTCCTTTTTTTATAATTATTATCCAATTTTTTAAACTAAATAATTTCGTGCAAATTTTAATTCATAATTGTTAAAATGACACTAATTGTGAATTTTTGATCAATGTATAGTAATTAAAAAATATATTAATGATATATCCGAGTAAAGTTGTACAATTCACAACTTGTCGGCCTTTTCAAGTTAGTTTAAACTTTAAAGCAAAGATAGAAATTTAAAACTTTTTGGCTTTTCATTATTCTACTTTTGGATCTGCCCAACCAAGTATGTCATTTGCTTAAAATACTAATGCTGTGTTTGGCTCAATGTAAAATATTTTCAGAGTGTAAAATATTTTCAGCTGAAAATATTTTTTGGTGTTTGGTTGCATTCCAAAAAATCTTTTGGAAAATATTTTCATGGTTTGTTTGTGTTCTTGAAAATGCTCTAGAAAATGCATTTTCTACCATTTCTCACATTTTTCTCAGCTTCCAAACAAATATTATAATAAAAATCCCAATATATAAACCCAAAGAAACAAAAAACAAACAAAACGAAAATCTCTATGGCACAAACCCAACACTAGATCGTGATATAGCGCGAGATATTTGAGAGAAAAAATAGAGGGTTAAGGCGGCGGTGATGGTGAGATTGAGAGAGAGAAGCAGCGACGGTGAGCTTGAGAGAGAGAGAAGCAACGACAATGAGATTGGCGGTGAGATCTAAAGGCCCCGTCAAAGCAGAGATGGTCCAATCTAGTCACGGTGGTTGTTGTTAGTGGGTGGGTGGGCACAGTGGTTTGATTGGTTCGTTTGTGGGTGGGTCAGGGTGGTCTAATCAGTTCGTGGGTGGGTCACGATGGAGCAATGGTAAGCGATGATGACGACGACGACGACGAGGGTTCAATGAGAGGAGGCATGAGGCTGAGGTGGAGCTATGGGTAAGCATATTACACTCCACGTCACCATATTTTCCGATCAACTGAATTTATTTTCAGTTTGACCAAATTTTCATGTTTACTTAAACACCATCAAGGGTGTAAAATATTTTCTCAAATTTCATTACAACTGAATCAAACACAGCCTAAAATTCAATCCCATCGAATATGATATTATTACCAACGATTTATATGATCCATAGAGATTAATAGTAAGGACTGAGTAAGGACATAGTAGCCTACCCCCTTAAATGTAATTTGTGTCACTTTTTCAATTTTCCCCTAATTTGGAGCTTAAAAATTCTTTGGAAGCCTGACTTCGTTTACTGAATCCATTTTTAACCATTGAATTAGACCATCTCATCAATTAATGAACACACCATATGGCCCATGCAACTATGAACTTTACTTTCCTTATCATGACCTTCCAATTCTCTATAAAAATCCCTATCTCTAGCTACATTTTTATCCATTCAAACTGTTCCCTCCTCTTTTAATTCCTTCATGCTTCAAATATCTCTCCCAGTCTCGCTTATATTACACACACACACAAAATCATGATGTCCCCAAGTGCTTTCCTTATGCTAGTCATGCTCATGGCTTTAGCCATTACTAGGGCAACACCATATGAAAATGACTCATTTCTCAATGATGAGATAGTGCTACAAAGCAAAATAACCTTGATTCTCTGAAACCCAAGAACCGATTTTTCTTCGAGGAACAAGTCGCTTTCTTGCTCAGTGCTCCCGGGTCGCGATGACATGTAACAAGTACCCTAGGGTTTGCCATGCTAAGGGCAGCCCAGGGCCAGATTGTTGCAAGAAGAAATGTGTGGATGTGAGGGCAGACAAACTTAATTGTGGGAGGTGTGGGAAGAAATGCAAGTACTCAAAGATATGCTACAAAGGTGAGTGTATGAACCCAATGTCCAACAAGGAGCATTGTGAAAACTGCAACAACAGATGCAAGAAAGGGACTTCCTGTGTGTATGGTATGTGCAGTTACGCATAAAAAGAAACCAACTTCAAAGAAATTAGGATAAACTAGTTTCGTAGCTATTCTTAGAAATGAATGTATAACTTATTAAGAATGATAAACTACTGACTTTACTTCAAAAAATTTTAAAATTGATGTTATAATGAATGTAATTGGTACCTCCTTAACAATACAATAAATGGATCTTAGAATTACTTTTTGTAACTGGTCACTTGGTTTGTGTGACATATGAAAGTAAAATTTGTGATATTTCTAACATCACTCACAACTTCTATTATTGCTATTTATAAATTTATGAAATGTGTATCTAAAAAAAAGGCAAGTCATCAATATAATTGACGGGACTTTGTCACATGCCTGGGGGGGGTGGTCATGATAAACTTACATATAATATAATTCTTTATTAAATCTTATTCTGCTCATGAACTTTTTATTGAATTAAAATTTAAAAATTTCCTTAATTGGATTATACGTTCTCATTTTTTTAACACATGTCAAATATCACGTGAATTGAATGTTATTTATTATTAGATTCAAAAACTCACATTTTATGTATAATTTTAAATTATAAAAACTTGAAAGTTACCATGGTTTTTGAGTGGAGTTGTGGTGTGCCTTTGTGTTAGAACCCCTTTCCCTCTTCCTTGTGTATGTGTGTGTGTTTGTTTCTCAAAAAAAAAAAAAGATGAGAGAGCAATTGATTTTTGATCATCATGAAATTTTGCAAGTATGGAAAGTATAAAAAATGTAATCCAACAATATATTTGATAAATTTCATATAAATATAAAATTATTAAAAGACATGACATTACTCAAGCGATAAAAAAAAATAAAAAAAAAAAAAGGGGGGGGGGGGGGGGGTGGGAAAGATTCACATGAAATTTGTTTTTGTTTTTATGAGATCAATATGAGCCCGACAAGATGATTTCCATACCCCCAAAGACTGAAGTGCAAGTTTTCTTGCTCTCATATGTGAATGTGAAAATATGAAAATATTAGCACATGTTTCATATTGTATATCTTGGTTAGTGCATGATTATCATTAAATTCAAGAAACATTTTTTAATTTTTGATATTTCAATAATTGGAGGAATGAAAATCTAAACCCTAAATATCTTCATTTCAAAACACAAAAAAAATTAAATTAGTTGAGTTATGAAATTCTTGACAAATTCAAGAAAGATTAATTGTCCTTGATTTTAAGTTAATCAATTCGCTGTCCATAAGTCAACTATCATGTACTAATAGTACTATATAATTACGTTTTTTGGAACTAATATTTTTGTGTGTGTATACATACATATATATATATATATATATATATATATATATATATATATACACACTGTAAATCGTTTTATTTTTTTATTTTTTTACTAACACATTGTACATCACTTTGAGACATATAAATGATAAAATACAAAGATTATTCAATCAATACCTTTGCCTTTATTCTTTCCCTGTCCTTTTTATTTTATAAAACAAGGAAATTTCTTGCATATTTTGAGATTTATATATAAATTATAAAGTTACATACGTACTCAACTAGTTGTTGTATAATAATCGTGTCACCGTCGGACCGAAGTATTCATGGTGATTAACATATTACTTTTCTTTTTCTTATTTGGCCAAATTTAACAAGACTACCTTTATACTAGTATTATTCATCAAAAAAAAAAAATATTATACTAGTATTAGGGCCAAAATGGGCAAACGCCGCTTTCAAAAAAAAAAAAAAAAATTTAGCATTTTGCCTCATTTCCCAAACTAATTAGGGAAGTGCTCCTGTTTTGAAACTCGATTTTCTAAAAATTGAGTTTCAGTTTAAAACTCGATTTTTGGACAATCGAGTTATAACAAATTGAAAAATTTTAAAAAATAATAATAATAATTCTGGAGCCCTATAGTGGCGTTTTAAGGAACCCTATAGTGACATTTTAATACCCTATAGCGGCGTTTTGGAACTCGAGCTCCATAAACTTGAGTTCCATGCAAATATATATATATATATATATTTTTTTTTTTATTTAATCGCCCCATACTTATACTGATGTTTTAAGGACCCTATAGTGGCATTTTGAAACTCGATTGTTGGAAAATCAAGTTATAACAGGGGCATTTCCCTAATTAGTTTGGAAAATTGGGTAAAATGCTAGATTTTTTTTTTTTTTGAAATGGGCATTTGCCCATTTTCTCCCTAGTATTTGTATATATTTGCAATTAATAGTCAAAGATATTAGGAACTAAGTCAAAGTGCTTACCTGATGGTTTTTTGTCTACTTGGAAAAGAGCAACCTGTTTTCCTCGTGGCCTTTGAAGTTTGAACAAGAAAATTTGAGATTCAAAAATCTCAGAGACTGGTCAGGTAAGACTAGAGATGCAAATTGCAACGCAACTATGCAAGTGTGACATTCTTTCTATTATGTCTGAAAATGAAAGACCTCCTCTGGTTTTTATAACAATCTGAAAGATTTTGTAAATTCCTCTCCGAAGAAAGGAGTAAACTTGGGAGAAAATGGGCAAATGCCCCTTTCAAAAAAAAAAAATCTAGCATTTTGCCCCATTTCTCAAACTAATTAGGGAAATATCCCTGTTATAACTCGATTGTCCAAAAATCGAGTTTCAAAACGCCACTATAGGATCCTTAAAACATCACTATAGGTATGGGGCAATTAAACTTGCCTGAAACTCGAATTCATGGAGCTCGAGTTCCAAAACGCCACTATAGGGCTCCTTAAAACGTCACTATAGGGCTCCAGAATATATATATATATATATATATTTTTTTTTTTTTTTTAATTTTCAATTTGTTATAACTCGATTGTCCAAAAATCGAGTTTTAAACTGAAACTCGATTTTTAGAAAGTCAAGTTTCAAAAGAGAGGAATTTTCCTAATTAGTTTGGGAAAGAGGGCAAAACGCTAGATTGTTTTTTTTAAATGGGCAGAGGTCAATTTTCTACAAAAAAACTTGCTTAAAACATTAATTCTTAGAGCATGTCTTGAGCATTGAGGTGTATGAGATTTTTGGAGGATTGGGTTGGTTTTGCTTCGTATGCTAAACATGGTATGTTGATGGATCTGGGCGGATTTGATGATTTGTTGTTATAAAGGCAATGATAGTTTTCTTAAGCTGATGAATTTGGAAGTTCATGACAGTATTCATTAACAAAAATTTTAGAATTACAAACTAATCCATAATTTTAGTCACAACTATTCACATAACTGACTGTGAATGGTAAAAAAAAATTGGATTCTATGTAAAAGTGACAAATAGTGTCAATATTAACCTTTGATGTAATTTTTTTTTTTTTTTTTTTGAGAAAAAAATTGAATTAGTTTATGATTTTAAAAGTACTCATTCACTAAATATTGATTGAATTAACAATAACGGCATATTTGAGATTTGAGAGCTTGCATTTATCCAACAGGGAATGCATTAATTTCTCCATGTAATTTTCAGCTTCTCTCACAATAAATTCATCGTGGGCTTCGTCCAGGTCTTGACTCTTGAGTGATTTAGATTTTTCTTGATGAGTAGCAGTTTTTACCAAATATGCTAAGCTTTCTTGGGATTGTGCTTTTTGGCGCCAAAAAAAATGGTACCAAAGAATACCGATTGTACGTAACTTAATAACTTTTCTATTACATTGTTATTTGCAAAATTCCATCAGGGGATTGAAGATTCTCTTTGTTTCAACACTTGCGCCAAATATCGTGTTAGTTGAATGCTTATTCAATTCATAAACTTATTATTTATGCATATAGTTTTAAAGTTAAAAAGAATTAAAAAGTTAAACATTTTATGAATGAAATAATTATTAATTTATTTTTGTTTTGATTTTTTACAAATATAGAAGGTATAAAAAGAAAATATAATCTAACAACTAATTAATCAAAAAATTATTAAATTATATATATTGACAAAAGTTTTTTTTTTTTTTTTTGAGAAACAGGCTTGACATAACAGGCCGAAAAATCATTTTATTACTGGAAGATCAGATACAAAAATCCTATGAATATCCGAAGGAATGGAGTTCATCCAAACTAAAACAAGAAAAGACAATCTCGCTCGTCATGCTAGAGCATGTGCTAATACATTACCTTGCCAATGTGTGCGAGAGAAAGATGGGTACTGCAAAGTACTAACTAAAGACATAATGTCTTGAACTAAATGACCCACCAGCGGATGCTGAAAACACTGGTCTTTATTGCCAAAATAGATTCTTCTAAATCCCCTTCCATAATTGAGCCGCGAAAACCAAGCTCACAGATGAAAAGGGCTGCCCTTCTAGCTGCAATTGTTTCCAGAGCTACTATGGATGAGGGCATGGGAATAATCTCGAACAAGGCTGCCAGGACTTCACTGGAGGAGTTTCGAACCACGGCACCAATTATTGCTACTTCTAAGTCTTCAAAAACCACTCCATCAAAATTTGTTTTCAACAGACCTGCATCTGGTGGCTTCCAAATGACTTTCCTTGGCAACTTCTTTGTTGCAGGCTTCACCCGTTGTTGCTGAAAGTCCGCAAGGTAATGCTGTGCAAGATCAGAGGTCTTCTTTAAGGGTGCGACTACCTCATTTGTTCTAATTTTATTGCGCCTGTTAGGATATATGTGATTCACTTGTTAGGAACATATGTCACTATTTTATGTAATTGGCTAATCCTTTGAAAAAACGCACTTTACTTGTAATTGGGTAGATCTAGGATATGTTTAATGCTTCAAGAAACTTTGTTTCAAGTTCAATTGTTAAAGCCATGCAAGTTTGTCCAAGATTCAAGTCTGAAAAGTGTCTGTTATTAAAGCTCAACAACTAGCCATCGCCGTGGCTCGACAGCAGTTCGACAGATAGGCATCTGTCAAGGTTTATGAAAAACAGAGTTTCAATTCTTTTTTGACTCCAATCCGTGATTGTATGTTTGGGATTTCTTTTCTCATAACCCTAGACATATAAAATGATTATTTTAAGGGCCGTCAAAGGTGACACAAGTTGCACAAGTGTTGGGCAAAGTTTGTTCAAGCAAATTGTGACCAGAGACAGAATTTGCCCTAGTTCATCTTTCTTGTGAAGAAGCTACTGTGTTTGTGCACTGTAGGGTTTTGCAACCAAGGAGCTTCTTGATTTTATCGTGTGATGAACTGAAAAACTTTGCAGTCAACAACCTTCTCTAGTTGGTAATTGAAGTCGCGTACTGGGATCCGCGCAATTGGTTAGTCATATACTGGGAGTCGTGCATTATAAGGAGAGATCGTCAATATAGAATAAGTCCAATTGGGTATTGGGGTAAGGGTTCAACTGTAGGTTGGTATAAGGTATTGAGATTCCTTTACCTGTAACCGCTTGTTTTGATAATAGTGGATTCTCGGGAGTAGTGACCTTAAAATCACCCGGTGGGGTTTTTGTCGTGTTGGTTTTCCCCATTCGTAAACAAATCACCGTGTCAATTTGTTTTCCATTGCATACTTTAGTTTATTGGTGAATTGTTTGTGCTACCACGCGTTTGCATGTTAATTTGATTAATTAATAAACTTGGCTAATTAATCAATTAATTTATCACAAGGGGTCAATTCGTTTTTGGCCTATCCAGTGGTATCTGAGCAGGCACACTCTGATTAGGATTAATCTTTGTTGTGTAATCCATTGACCCCTGTTGTAATGGATAGAGGACAGTCTCTCATTATACCTTCTTTATTTGATGGCACTAACTATGCATACTGGAAAGTACACATGAGAGCTTTCTTGCAATCTCTAGATGAAAAAGTGTGGCAAACTGTGGAGATAGGCTGGACCAAGCCGAAAGAAGCGCCAGCTGATTGGGATGATGCCAAGATCAAGGCAGCAAACTTCAATAGCAAGGCATTGAATGCTTTGTTCAGTGCAGTCACTAATGAGGAATTCAAGAAGATATCCTCCACTGAAACTGCAAAGGAAGCATGGACCATCCTCTAGACAACCTATGAAGGAACTAAGGCTATCAAGGATTCGAAATTTTAGAGGCTCACTACAAGCTTCGAAGAGATCAAGATGGAGGAGGATGAGTCGTTCGATGAGTTCTATGCCAAGCTCAAGGACATAGTGAACTCAGCTTTCAATCTTGGGGAAACCATTCCTGAACCCAAGATTGTGAGAAAGGTGCTCAGATCTCTACTTGAAAGATTCCATGCTAAGATCACCGCGATTGAGGAATCAAAGGACATCGACAAGATTCCTTTGACGGAGTTGGTTGGTAATCTGCAGACCTATGAGTTAGGTTTAACAAGAATTGGCAAGTTGGGTAAGGGCAAGAGCATGGCATTGAAGGCCAAGAGCAGTGATACTGATGAGTCTTCAGATGATGAAGATTCTAAGATGAAGTCCTATATTACAAGGCAGTTTAAGAAGTTCATAAAGAATACCAATGGGAAGGGCATTGACAAGGACCGTAGGCAATCTAGTTCCTCTCAGTTCAAAAGCCAAGACAAGGGGAAGAAGGATGCTAAGGATGACGATCAGTACACTATTCCCGCAAGACCAAAGTGCTTTGGGTGTCAAGGCCTCAGTCACATGAAACAAGAGTGCCCCACATATCTCAAGACCATTGGGAAAAGCAAGGCACTTACTGCTACATTGAGCGACAATGAGGATGACAGAATCCTGAATGCCTTCACTGCCACTGTCAATCCTACTGAGGGGATTGTTGAAGACATGGACGAAGAAGAGGAATTGGTGGAGTCCAAGTTTAAGAAGATGGATGAACAAGATGACATCCACACAGCCTATGCAAAATTATATAAGGTCTCAGAAAAGCATGAGAAAATGTATAGGTTGACCACCAAGAAGCTTAGTGATGTAGAGATAGAACGAGAAGAGCTTTCCACAAAGTTTGATGAAGCTAATCAGACTATTGGAACACTGAAGTTTGAGAACAACTTCTTGGCTGAGAAGACTAAGAAGCTTGAAGCAGAACTATTCCAAGTCAGAGCTCGATTGGAGAGGACTTCAAGTGCAAAACTTGACGAGATGCTAAGTCTTCAGAAATCTGCTTTTGATCAAACAGGTTTAGGGTATGATTTCTCTTCTCCTAGTATTGCTTCTACTAGTACTACTATTTTTGTTCCTCCTACTAATAATGTTGAAACGGAGAACAATGATGTTAAAAATGAATTAGCTAGTGAGAACATAGATAAGGGTAAGTCCATCTTAGGAGCACCCCCTAAACTTGCTAAGAATAAGGCTAAAAACCCTGGGGCTAAGAAGGCTAACTCTCAAAAGCCTAAACAGAAGAAGCAGCATCTCTGTCATCACTGTGGAGCAGCCAGTCATATTCGACCTAATTGCTATAATTGGTTAGCCACTCAACAGAGCAATGACATGATAGTATCAGGAAACCAGAATCAGTTTTCATCCTCTTTTGCTCTTCTTGGAAATCTTCTCAAAACACTCATATTCCTTTCAAACTTGAACGGTTTTAATTCTTCCCTCTCACCTCCGGTTCAAGGAGTTACTAGACAGAAAGGTTCTTCCAAGGTGCGGAAGGAAAAAGGGCTCAAAGTGATTCTGTCACTTCTTCTCTCTCTCTCCCTTTCTTGTTTTTGGTTGCATTACTTGTGTGTTTTGCTTTATTGTTATGAGTCAGTCTAGTTTTTATGCTTTGCTTTGTTTAACATGTTTTTGTTTGTTTTTAGTTTTGTTTATTTTGTTTTTCATATAAAAATTATAAAAAAAAATTGAAAAATCAGAAAAATACAAAAACAATGTGTGTTTTGTGTACATTGGTACTTGTGTACTTTGGATGGCCAATGAAACAAAGTTTTGTAAACTTTGTATCTTTTGTAGCTTAGATGAGCATCTCTATGCACAACTAAACAAGTGAGCTTTGTGGCTCTTGTTTGTGATGAGTTAGATTAAGTAATCTCTTGTACTTAACACTCGTATCACTCTTTTTGACGGAAAGGACTAGAAAATCCTAAGAGAAAGGCATAAATAACCATCTCACCACTGTTGCCCGCCAATCATGAAATGACATTTGTATGTTTTGGCATAGCAAAAGTGGAATGTCAAAATGCTTAACATAATTGAGTATTTCTTTTCTATCTCTTATATGCCCATGCATGATATGCTTATTAAAAGAAAAATGTGCAAAGAAAAATAAAAAGCAAAAAGATCAAAATGCTTTATATATGATTGCAAGCGTGTATTCTAGGAGATGTGGGAGTTATAGAAAGTATCTCAAAGGTGATAGTCCCCATCAAACAGTTATGATTGTGTGTGAGTTAAAGTGATTTTCTCATATCTCAAATCGTCATAACATGTATACACTTATACAATCTTGCGATGTTTTTCACACACAACACGTAATATTCTTTGCTACTCTTGATACATGTGTAGGTACAATGTGATTTGGCCATCACAAGGTTTACATGTGTTAATGTATGCTCACTAAGCTGTCTTGACTTGTTTTTGAAATATAAAATTGGTTAGACTTGTTTAGTGTGTATGTGTTTTTTTGGGATCTTTATGCTAATTTTTTTTTTTTTTTTTTTGGTTGAGAGATGATTTTGAGTGTTCAAAATGCTGTTTGGATCATTGGTTGAGTTGCATGCTTGATTGCATTCATATCTGTGTTTTTCTCTTCTTGAAAAACTATTTTTAAGCAATCTTGACACCTTCTCGACACCTCTCGATACCTGGCTTATCTATCGAGCTCTTCAGTTGCTTTTTATCGCAATCTCGACACCTCTCGATAGCTAGGCGTGGATCGATCGAGAAAGTTCCTGTCCCTTCGATACCTCCTCGATCCATTGAGCTTGTTTTGCTATGGACACCTCTCGATAGTTGCATTTGTCGAAGTTTTTAAAGCTCGACACCTCTCTCGACACCTCTACCTATCAAGAATTACTGAACACCTATATATTTGTTCAGCACAATCCGGTCTTCATTTTCTCGATCTCTCTCGATTTGTCTGTGCCTTTTCACCTTCCAAACTTCTCTCTCACACTCCAAACTTCATCTCAAAGAGATTTTCGGCCTTAATCAAGTTCTTCTTCACTTGGTAAGTATCTAAATCTCTCATATTCATGCATTTCATGATTTTTAACCTAAGTTTTTGGGTTTTTCAAAATTTTTTGGGGTTTTTCAAAATTGATGAAGTTATTGTGAAATTTTTGGGTTGGTTTTTGTGAAAATGCTTTAATCTCTTCATGCATTGCATCCCATATGCATTATCACTATATTTTCATGCATTTAGATGTGTGTTATATATGTTAAACTGTTTGTGTGCTGGTAGGTTTGGATTGGGTTGAGCCCATGATGATATTATTGTTACACGTCACATGCTCATGCATTTTCATGCATATGTCCTTTACATTCAATATATTTTTGTATATTTGAATTGCTTTAGGACTTTTCTGAGTGTTTCTTTCTTCCCCCCTCACTCTCTAGTTTACGTTAGTGCGTCATGGCACCGAAACATAAGTCTGCTCCGTCCCGGAACCTTCTTCGTTCCGAGGCATCTTCTTCTTCTAATCCCACCCCCTCTTCTGTTCGATTTCATGATGAGCAAGCCTGAAAGGACTTTTTAGAGAACTTTTCTAGACGAGGCGTTCATTCGGAATGCCAAGTCATTTTGTCGAACTTCTCCAACACTGACCTACCCACTGTCATTTACAGTCGGGGTTGGGAGTCACTGTGTGACATCCCAGTCACCTATCCATCCGTGCTGATCCAGGAGATTTACACCAACATGCATGGATTTGATTATTCAGTACCTCATTTCATTACTCACGTTCGAGGTACGTGCATTGTTGTCACATCGGAGATTGTCTCGATGTGCTTTGTGTCCCGAGGGTGGAGTTTCCTGACTACCTCAGTTGTGAGCGTTTAAGGATTGTGTCTAAAGACAAGATGATATCTGCTTTTTGTAAGCGTCCCATTGATTGGGGCGATCGTCAGTTTACTCCATGTTCGACCTTTGCTAAAGGTCCTAGACTCATGAACATGGTTGTGACTTTTGTTCTACATCCTCTTTCTCATTATAACTCTTTTACCGAGCCCCATGCTCGATTTTTGCTTTCTTTGTTAGAGCATCTCACTATAGATTTTCCCTCACATTTCATTCTTTCCATCATAGATGTCTATAGGGATATGGCGTCCCGTAATAAGCTCATCTTTCCTTCCGCTATCACGAGGATCATACGCCATTTTTCTGTTCCCTTTCCTGCTTCCAACCACTTTCACGTGATGTGTGCCATTGATGCCGCTACCGTTAAACAGAGAGAGCCACAATTTCGTTCAAGGCGGTCCGGTCCGACAACTCCTCCCACTCCTTCTACTCCATCCACATCCGGTCCTCCTTTTTTAACGAGTCGTGTGACACTCGAGGACATCATGGCGCAGCTTCAGCGCATGGATGCTCGCCTCAACACTCTCAATGATGAGTTGTGTCAGGTGAACACCCGTGTTGGACATATTGCTCGACACCAGGCGGAGATGGGCAGTTACACCATGCCTTCCACTCCTATGGCCTCTGCGGATGAGAGTGATGGTTCCGACAGTGCTAATGATGCTGATGATGATGATGCTACTGCTTCCGATGATGAGGATGATGGAGATGCTAGCTCACCTAGCGACGACGAGATGTCTACTTGACACTCTTACCCTTTTTCACTCATGACAAAAAGGGAAAGTAGTTTTGGTTATGAGAGTAGTCATTGTTAGGGGGATAGTTAGTATAGGAGATTTTTGATAGGGGAGTGTGCACATTGAGGGATGTAGCGAGGCTTTGATGTATTTTTTTCTTTTCTTTCTATTTTAGATACATCATATCTTGTATATTGTGGTCTTGTGACCGTTTTGACATACGTTGTACTTATATTCCTTTTATATTGATGTATGTTTTTCTTTCACCTATCCTTACATGTGTTGTTTCTTTTCTATCTTTATGCACATGTTTCTTATACTTGTATGCAATCTATTATTTCTATTTCACACAAAGATGCCTTGATGAGTTTTGTTTAAAGTATTTCAGAAATACAGGTTTTCAAAGTCTTCTTGCCATAAACTCTCTTCTTGCAAAGTTTTTCAAGAGTTTCTGTTAGGATAGATTTTATTGTATTCAACAAGTGAATATGAGTTGAGTGATTTATGACATGTCTCATATCTCATTTGTTTGTTGTGGTTTTGTCACGGATTGCCAAAGGGGGAGATTGTTAGGACATATGTGATTCACTTATTAGGAACATATATCACTATTTTATGTAATTAGCTAATCCTTTGACCAAACACACTTTACTTATAATTGGGTAAATCTAGGATGTGTTTAATACTTCAAGAAACTTTGTTTCAAGTTCAAGTGTTAAAGTCATGCAAGTCTGTCCAAGATTCAAGTCTGAAAAGTGTCTGTCATTAAAGCTCGATAGCTAGCTCGACAGCTAGCCATCTATCGAGCCTTGAAGAGCTATTCCAGACTGTGGCTCGACAGCAGCTCGATAGATAGGCATCTGTCGAGGTTTATGAAAAACAGAGTTTCAATTCTGTTTTGACTCCAATCTGTGATTGTATGTTTGGGCTTTCTTTTCTCACAACCCTAGACATATAAAAGGATTATTTTAAGGGCCGTCAAATGTGACACAAGTTGCACAAGTGTTGAGCAAAGTTTGTTCAAGCAAATTATGATCAGAGACAGAATTTTTCCTAGTTCATCTTTCTTGTGAAGAAGTTGTTGTGTTTGTGCACTGTATGGTTTTGTAACCAAGGAGCTTCTCAATCTTCATCGTGTGATGAACTGAAGAACTTTGTAACCAACAACCTTCTCTAGTTGGTGATTGAAGTCGCGTACTAGGATCCGCGAAATTGGTTAGTCACGTACTGGGAGCCATGCATTACAAGGAGAGATTGTTACTACAGAACAAATCTAATTGGGAATTGGGGTAAGGGTTCAACTGTAGGTTGGTATAAGGTACTAAGATTCCTTTACTTGTAACCACTTGTTTTGATAATAGTGGATTCTCGGGAGTGGTGACCTCAAAATCACCTGGTTGTGGTTTTTGCCATGTAGATTTTCCTCATTCGTAAATAAATCACCGTGTCAATTTATTTTCCACTGCATACTTTAGTTTATTATTGATTTGTTTGTGCTACCACGCGTTTGCATGTTAATTTGATTAATTAATAAACTTGGCTAATTAATTAATTAATTCATCACAAGGGGTTAATTCATTTTTGGCCTATCAGCGCCAATTCCAAATGAACTAGCAGACCATAATAAAGCCTTCAGCTCCTCGAGGATTCTGCAGCACCAACCTGAAAAGATCAACAAAAGACAAAGCTTGATTTGTTGCATTACGCAACTCATCAAAGTTAGTACCCCAGGCCACCTTAACATTCTCATAGCCCTAGAATGCATGAATCACAGTCTCGGACTCTCTATTACAGCTTGTGCAGCTGTTTGAAAGAACCATCTTTCTCCTAGCTAGATTTTCCAAAGTAGGAAATGACTTAGTACAAGCCCGCCAAGCAAAAGTCTTTACTTTATTCGGCACTTTCATTCTCCAAAGGCCTGACCAAATTTTTCTGTTCACCTCATTGGTTGATCCCGAAGCTGAACCACTACTTTCCATAGCACACAACAGTTGGTATCTGTGCTTCACAGAGTACTGACCATCCTTGGATTTTGGCCAAATCAAAGTGTCTTCTTGAGGTGTCAAACAGAGGGGGATGGACTTAATTTTTTGTGCCTCAAACGGCAGAAAGCACCTCTCCAACAGATATACATTCCACCAACCCGAATCAGTATCTATGAGGTCTACTACCTTTGCATCAGCAAATAGCATGGAAGGAGGTGAGATGACCTTGCCTAACCCCTCCCCTAGCAGCCAACAATCCTGGTAGATCTAGGCTATTTGGCCATTGCCCACTCTATATCAAGCACCATCAGCAATTAAGTATCGTGCCTTAAGGATACTTTGCCAAGCGTAGGAACCAGATTTTACTTGAGCTGAAAAAATATCACCCGATGGGAAGAACTTAGCCTTGAAAACCCGGTAGAATAGGGATTCCTCGTCATGGACCAGCCACCACACTTGCTTAGCTAACATGGCATTGTTGAATTTTCTACGCTCTTTAAAACCCATTCCACCTTCAATTTTTGGCAAGCACAAAGACTCCCATTTTTTCCAATGAATCTTTCGCCTCTCACCATGTTGACCCCAAAAGAAATTCTTTCCATAACCCCAATCTCATGGAAAAGACTCATAGGGAGTTGAAAACAACTCATAGCAGAAGTGGGGATTGCTTGGACAATAGCTTTTAATAACACCTCACTTTCGGCTTGTGACAAGAGTTTCTCCTTCCACCCTTGGAGTTTCCCCCAAATCTTCTCATTTATATAAATAAAGATTTCCTTCTTTTTTCTCCCCACCATCGCCGGCAGCCCTAGGTACTTTTCATACTCCTTGATTTCCGATACACTTAGGAAATTCTTCAATTCAGTTTTGGTGCTGTCAAGGACTGATTTCCCAAAGAAGAGATTTGTCTTGGTGCCATTTATTTTTTGACCAGATGCTCTCTCATATTGGGCTGAGGCAGATAGAATTGCTTGCACATCATCCATCTTTGCACGACAAAAAATCAAACTATCATCGGCAAAGAATAGATGAGAAATTTGTGGACCATTCTTACAAAGTGAGAAACCCCTAAGATCACCCGCTGCCACGACTTTTTTGAGCAGTCCATCTAACCCTTTTGAGCACAACAAAAATAGGTAGGGAGATAGAGGATCGCCTTGGCGAATCCCCCTTGTTGGCTTGATGAATCCTCGAGGTACTCCATTGATTAAAATGGAATATGAGACGGATTTGATTGTTGCCATCACCAACTCTACCCATCTACCATGAAAACCCATCTTCCGCATTAAAATTTCCAAAAAAATCCATTCCATTCTGTCGTAAGCCTTACTCATATCCAGTTTCATTACCATATACCCCTCCTTACCCGTTTTTTTTTATCTTCATGTGGTGCAGCGTTTCAAAAGCCACCAAGATGTTATCCGAGATGGCTTTGTTAGATTGAAAAGCACTCTGGGATTTTGATACAACATAAGGCAGGAGACTTTTCATATGGTTAGCTAACACTTTACAAATTAGCTTATACAAAATATTACACAAAGATATGGGCCTAAAATCAGAAACTCTTTCCGGGTTTTTTAATTTCGAGATAAGGGTGATAAAAGTATGGTTTAGACTAGCGGGAATAGTACCTGAATTTAGGCAAGAGAGTACTACACAAGACATATCATCACCAATGGAATCCCAATAATGTTGTTAGAAAATAGGGGGCATGCCATTTGGCCCCGATGCTTTCAAAGGCGCCATTTGTTTTAAGGCCACATCTACTTCTTGCTTCAAGAAAGGTTTCACCAAATCTGCATTCAATGAATCAGGTACTACTCGAGATATTATGGCCAAAACTTCCTCCAACTGATTCGGATTTGAGGTTGAGAAGAGCTCACTGTAATATTCTATAAACAACTGTGCAACATGATCATCCTCTTCACATCACACCCCACTAGAGTTTCTTAGGTGTTTGATACCATTTTTCCTACACCTCTGAGTCCTTGACAGTAACGTGTGTTTTGGTCCCCTTCTTTAAGCCAATGCAGCTTGGAGTGTTGCTGTCAAAGCTTTTCTTCCTTGGTGAGAAGTTCTCTTAACTCAGCCTTTAGTTCATGCAAACGGTCAGCATTACCACTACACACCGCTTCCCTTTCCGCTGCCTTAACCTGATGCTTCTTCTTAGTTAATGCCAGAGATATATTTCCAAACGATGCCTTACTCCATTCTTTCAATTTTGTCTGCCAGTGTTTCACGTTGGCCTCAACCACAGACATAGGATTAGATGAGAAGAAGGAATTGTCCCAAGCTACTGCCACAATGGTATGACAAGATTCTTCATTCAACCATACTTGTTCAAACCTCCAAGGTCTTTGGTTTCGGATAGGCAGCCCCTCCATTTGAATGCTTAAATGCTTATGATTCGAGAAGACCGTATCAAGGTGTGTGACTGAATACCCCAAGAGAAATCCACTCAGTATTAGCTACTGCCCTATCTAGACGCTCCCACACCATAACTCCCCCTGTCAGCCTCTTACACCAAGTAAATTTTTGTCCAGTGAAACCCAAATCTGCAAAGCCACATTCATCCAAGGCCTCACGAAAATCCTTCATTTGAGATTCCGGTCTTGCTCTGCCACCTTTCTTTTCATGAGACTTAACAATCTCGTTGAAATCACCCGCACATAACCACGATAAGGAAAGGCTACGGTTTAGATATTTTAGAATACTCCAGGATTCATGGTGCTTATAAGTCTCAGGGTTCCCATAGAAGCCCGTGAATCTCCAAGAGTTAACCTTGCCTGAATTGATCACTGCATCAATGTGATTAAGCGAGGAGGAGACCACCTTGACATCAAATTCAAATTTCCACAATAGAGCTAAACCGCCCCCCTGACTGATTTTAGAGACAACAAATTTCTGATCAAAAACAAAATTCTTCAAAAGAAACTTAAGCCTAGCTTCATCCAACCATGTCTCGGCTAAAAACACGACCGTGGGATTTTGTGTTCGGATTAAATTCCCAAGCTCTCGGATTGTTTATGGGTTCCCAAGCCCACGACAATTCCAAACTAGGAAATTCATGGCTCTTGGCAGGGCTGATGATCAGTCCCTGCCGATAAAACAACGCTTCCTGAATCCAATTAAGAAACCATACGTCATTTGCTAGGTAACTCATTTGTATCTTGCAGTGAGGAAGACCTGAGAGGATTCTGAACCAAGACTTGAACGAACTAGCCTTTTCCAGGTACCAAATTAAGGCAAAGAAATATCAGCCAGAATTGGGACCTCTGTCAACGTAGAATTTTGGAACTGATCAGATGCAGGATGATTAAGAATAGCACGTGAGGGGGGGGGGGGGGGGGGGGTGATGGTGCATCATGGGCTGAATAATTACGTGGAATAGACCCTCCTACACTTGTGTGGCTAGGAGAATCAAATTTGAATATCTCCGCATCAATCTCCTTTAATTTTTCTGAAAAAAGATCCCTAGCATTACTCTGATCCTGAAATGTAGGAGTAACCAAATCTGAATGAAGTGTTGACTCAGATATATTAGGAATAGAATTTGGAATTATCTCATGCGAAATTCCCTCCATGCCAGCTTGGGAATTTGAATTTGAAAAGGACTCTGCATTAATATCACCCCCCCATATTACGCCTTTTCCTTAACAGGTTACTCCATCAGCGCCCCTGAATTTACAACCTCCTTTACCACCGTTTCCCGTGGTGGTTTATTTTGTCGCGAAAACCAATCCTCATAGTAGCCGGGTACGTAAATAACATCTTTACCAGCGAAAGTATATGGTGCAACTCGTAAACTTGGCCCAAATTGTTGATTCTCGGTCTTGAGGGTGCCCTTACTATTGATCCACAATCCACAATTTTTGTCGTCATGACTTAGACAACCACACCAGTAGCACAAATTCGGTAAACACTCATACTTGAAGGAGACCCAAGACTTACCCCCTCCTTCGAGAGTGATAACACGTCCTCGGCACAAAGGTAGAGTTAAATCAAGAGTTACTCGAACCCTCATGAAGTGACCCCCTTCATCGTCCACTGCCCCTGATGATTTTTGCACCTCTCCAATAATGTCACATAAACACTCAGCCATCTGCTTCGTCATGTACCTGAAGGGTATGTCATGAACCTGCACCCAAAATGTAGCCTTGTTAAAGATTAATTCACGTGTAAGGAATTCGCCATCATACCTTTGAATAACTACTAAGTATTTGTCGAAACTCCAAGGCTGATTTTTGATGATGCGATCCACATCAGATAGGTTATCGAAAACAAATAGGACTTTGTGATCTCCAAGGCGCCTAATCTTAAAACCGTTGGTGGACCTCCACAGCTGTTTGAACGTTTTAGCTACCGCATCCATTATCAAAAAACGTGGGGTTAGAAACTTGGCAGCCAACATGTACTCCCCTGTACAATGATCAGTCCGCAAGGTGTAACCCGTTTGTTCTTTTTCAGACACAGAAAGTTTATCCCAGGTGGCTGCTAGGTCTTCCATGATGAGAAAAGATGCACCCCTAACAAAGAATAGCCAAAAAAGTGTGGAGGAAAAATGAGGTAAAAGAAAAAAGAGACTAGACTGTTTCCCAAGACACCAGAAAAAAAAATAATAATAATAAAAAAAATAAAAATAAAAATAAAAATAAAAATCCCACTAAACTCGAGAAGCACCAGTGGTGTCCCAAGAGAAACAAAGAGATGCCGAAGACAACAGCACAGGAGACTACAAGAAGAAAAACAGGAAAACACTCCTTACTCACGTAAGGGACAAACACTTCTACTGCCTAAGAGAAGACGGAAGGAACCCAGGCTTGCTTAGAGATAGAGACAATCACAATCCTTACTCAAAAACAAATAACTTAGTTCTTCAAAAAAATAATTTTTATATCGACAAAAGTTATATATACTAGTAAGTATAACTTGATCCTAACTCAATTTAATCATCTTTTTTCAAGTCTATTATGCTATGCCGATGTGAGTTTCATATTTTGTAAAGTTAACACATTATCAAGTTATGTAACACTCACAAAAGTTATACTAGATATTATCAAACTAACTCAATTACGCAAACCACTCAGTGACTCACATGAGATTTTTTTTTTTTTTTTTTTTTTTTCCCCACAAATGCATATTTTTTCAAGACTATCATCATGTAAGACATGTGGATTTCTTATTCTATAAAGCAAAACAAATCAATTATGCATCCTTCTCGTTTTATATATTTAAATATTCCTCCTTTTTGTTACTGTAATTTGGATTAATATTCAAATTTTGTTAACGAGTAAGCCCAAAGATTTGCTTGAAAAGGGGAAGGAAATAGCCTAACCCACCTAACTTTTTGTTTTTTATTTATTGACTTAAAACGTTAGAAATTTTTTTAATGAAAGAATATAAGGTACAAGGTGTACAACTTATTTGACCAAATACTCCACTATCGAATGGGGGCCAAATGAATTGCATGCATAGCATGCAAAACTATCTCAAAGTGCCTTAAAATATATCTATAAACCAATTGTATATCCACAGCGTCCTTAAGCAAGCTGGTTGTTTCTTTGGGGCTCATTAGCAAGAATTCCGAGCTGGATCTTCTGAGTTATTCTTTCTCCATTTTCAGCCGAAATTGGAGTTTATTATTTCTTTCGAAGCCTAACCTTCGTTTACTTGACTCTGATAGGCCGTTGAATTAGACCACTCCACTAATAGTAAGGACTAAGGAGCATTAGAATATATGCAATTTAATTCTTTTTCAACCAAACACGTTATCTTTTAGTCTCCAATCTTCTCTATAAATACCTCTATTCCTCCCTCCATTCTTTCCATCCTAAGCATTCAAACCTTTTACCCTTTATTCTTCATTTAGTTCATTCCCACTTTCATCCATATAATCTCTCTCTCTTTCTTACACAAACACACACCCAAAAACATGAAGTCCCTAATGCTATTCTTTGTCCTGGTCAATCTCATGGCTTTGTTCATTACTCTTTCCGCTACAACATCAAACAATGAACAATTCCTTGGCGAGGATGATGAAACTCAAGAAGCAATTTCTCTCCGAGGGACTAGCCGGTTTCTAGCTCAGAAAAATGCCCGAGTTGTCATGACATGTGACAAGTACCCTAGAGTTTGTCATGCCAAAGGCAGCCCGGGGCGAGATTGTTGTAAGAAGAAATGTGTGAATGTGTTAACAGACAGGCTCAATTGTGGGAAGTGTGGGAAGAAATGTAAGTACTCAGAGATTTGTTGCAAAGGTGAGTGTGTAAACCCCAGGTCCAACAAAAAGCATTGTGGAAGTTGTGACAACAAGTGCGAGAAAGGGAATGTATGCGTAAATGGGATGTGCAGCTATGCTTAAAGTTAAAGATGAAAAACCAACTTCAAACCAATCAGGATCAACTAGTTGTGCAGCAAGCTAGCTATACTAGAATATTAATGTGTTTCATTTTACTTATAGCTATAGATGAATTTGTTAATGTGTGTGACTAATAAAGGCGAACCATCACCAATATCTGAAGGCTATTGCCGTTGGTAATGATTCTTTTCATTAATTTCTGTAAAGAGCTATTTGTTCATTCGATATTCTTGATTTGGTGTAGGTTGTAAGGTTGCTTCTGAATTAATTCATGTAATTACTTTTAGTTTTATAAGATAATTCATGTCAATCATATATTCAATCATTATAGTACACTGTCATTTCAATTTGCAAGGCGGGTGAGCAATAAGTTTGAAAAATTCGCAGACTCAAAGGTTGTTTTCATGCTATGATCGACGATGAAGCCATGCCTCACCCTCCACTATTGTAAATGATGAAACCAAGATTGCATTTATGATTTTAACACAGTATTATTTTGGTACGTGCTACGTCACAACCTCTACAAGCCAAATGAAGAATTTTATACTCCTATTGACATATTTTTGACATCAATTTGGACTACAAATGAGTTTCACACAAATAGTAACTCATTGTCTACTTCTATGTATGTTTACTACAAAATTAAAGTTGGCAAGCAACAGACGAACACAAATCATCTTGTTCCATTTTTTGTATTTTATTATATACTTTACCAATCAAGTATGTCGTGCTTGGTTTTTTTTCTTTTTTTTTTAATCCAGTATTTGATTATTTTTAATTTTAGTTATTTTATAAATAAAATCAAATAAATACATGAGAAATTGTAATCGATGAAACATAAAAATGTGACAAAAAAGTTGTAAAAAACAGGTAGAGGGTTAAGCGATCCATGTGGCTTCCCTAGTATGACTATAGTAAGTTTCCATATTAATTGTGATAAGAATTTGACTTATGGCTCGTTGAATTTAGCGTGTAGTGCACTGTGGAGACAATTTTAAAATAAGAGTTTTAACCATTAAACTAACCTAGTTGCCTAATCCATGTGCACCAAGTGGTCTAGGGGCCATTTAGTGGGCCGTACTAATCATATTTTTGGAACTAGATAGCTGCCGGGCTCCAGTGCTCAACCTTGGTGTGATTAATTTCTTCCCCTAATCACGTTTGGGGGCTGACCGTATCAAACTATAATCACACTTTCCATCCTTCACTTATTTTAGGATTTGTTTACTCGATTTTTGTTTTCTTGCAACAAATGAAAGAGAGATTTGAATTCAGTTTCTCCTAATTAAGGCGTATGAATAGTGTAACCACAAGACTTTTAGTAGGATGTCTTTATTTTCTTGAAGATTCGTTTACTAGGATCTTGTATTTAGTATTTAAATCTTCATATTCAAAAGTTTGGACCCCCCCCCCCCCCCCAAAAAAAAAAAAAAAAAAAAAAAAACTCTTGGATCTTCATATGATTGCCAATCTATTTCTTATATTTCTAATATGAACAATATTTTTGTGAAAATGGTCTATTTTAGCCACCGGCAAAGATAGGGGAGGCCATGGTATCTCTTTCTCTAACCTATGAATGCTACTACAGATCTGTTTGTTTTAATGGAAAACCTTGTGTAAAAATAGATTTTCCGTATTTTCTATTGTTTGGTAGTATCAGAAAAAGTTAGTTAACGGAAAACTATTTTTAGTCAACAGAGAAAAAATGACTTATTTTTAGATATTGTTTTCCACTAGGGAAATTAGGAAATTATTTTTCAACTCATTTAAGGTTGCTACCAAACATAAGAAAATGAGATAGTTTTATAGAAAATATTTTTTTTAAATGACTTATTTTCTAGAAAATATTATTACCAAAACGAAGAACTACTTTACTAATAAAGATGTGTATAGTTTCTACTTTTGTTGTTTATGTTTTATGATATTCCTATAGCTGTTGTGGGAACACTTCCCGCATTAAGCAGTTTTTGTCTGCTTTGGGGAGCCAGTCCCTCAAAGGTTTTGTCACGAAGGGGTGGGAGCTCAGGATTTTTGCCGTGAAGTGATTGACACCTAGGCTCACCCGAGTCCCACATCGCCTAAGTAACCCTCCCACTCATGGTTTATAAGCTTCTGGAGCGACCATGAGTGTACCACTACTCAGCACATGTGCTGAGTAGTGGTACACTCATGGTCGCTCCAGAAGCTTATAAACCATGAGTGGGAGGGTTACTTAGGCGATGTGGGACTCGGGTGAGCCTAGGTGTCAATCACTTCACGGCAAAAATCCTGAGCTCCCACCCCTTCGTGACAAAACCTTTGAGGGACTGGCTCCCCAAAGCAGACAAAAACTGTTTAATGCGGGAAGTGTTCCCACAGCTGTATTTCTGTAAAGTAATTTAAAACCTATTTTAGTACAATACAAGAATGTAGAGAGCACAACTTATTTGTGTTAAAGTTAATTTATGAAAAGCATTTTTTTAATCATTATCTTTTTTACTTAAGAATTTTATTATATTCAGCATCGTCTTCCTAAAAAAAAAAAAAAAAAAAAACTGACTTTGCCATTGATTTTAGTGATTTAGCTAAATCTTGGTAATATTTAACAATAAATTTTAGTAGAAGGCTTTTTTTTTGGTCAAAAGTGTTAGGTTCTAAGACTTTGGGATCTAAATGTATTAGAACTTCAATGTGTAATGTTGGCAAACCATGATCAAAACATTTAGTCTAGATTTAAGCTGCTCAAAGTGTGGTTATGTGTAAAGTTGGAATCGAGTAATTGTAGGAAATTACTATTCAATTTCTGCAAGGCTCGATCGATCGAAGCTCATGCAAATTGGTTTTCTGCAAAATTTTCCAACTCAGCCCAAGCCCATATGATGTGTAGGGTTTTATGTTTTGCTTCAAGTATAAAAAGAAAAACCCTAGCCACGTTTTAGAGATTGTTGATATGCTGTGTGTGTGAATCTCTTGTGAGATTTAAAGGTGTTTACGTTCATACACACTTCGAGTTATCAAGATCAAGATTGATGTCAAGAGCTTGGTGATCTCTTCAGTTTTTGTTTCAAGAGCTTAAAGAAAACACAAGTAGGAGTACTTGTGGTTGCTGTGGATCAAGGAAAGAAGTAGTCGTGGACTCGGAGCTGTCTCATGGTCGTGGTAGTAAGTTTTCTACACGAGGTAGCAATAGGATGTTAGTGGTCTATATCACTATTGTAAAACTTCAATTCTTTCATAGTGGGTCCGTTTTACCTTGAGGATAGCTAGGTTAAATCCTCCCCAGGTTTTTTACTGGTTTGGCTTTCCTGGGTTATCATATCGTTGTGTTCTTTATATTTCCGCATTATTTACATGATATGATTTACTTGTGTTAAGCTAAATCTTAATAATTTATCTAAGTAATCACTTGGTTAAATAACTAGGTTAAACAACTTGTGTTTTAAGGGGTCTAAAAACATACAAAAAGCATAAAGTCCAACAAATTGAAGATGCAAGAATTAAATTGATAATTGCATAATAGTAAGTTTTGTCTATTATGAATAATATCTAATGATAGTAAGTTTTGTAGTTTTCTTCAAGCTAAGAGATATTATAAATTGTAATGTATATACCGCATAAATAAATTCCATGAATTTTAAACACATAAAAGATTTTAATGCTAATCACATTTACTATTCAGTCAAAAACTAGTTGTTGCGGCGGTTTCGAAAAACGCCACTATAAGTCACATATTGCAGCACTTTTTCGGACTGCCCCTGTATATGAGATATATTGCGGCATTCATTTGGACCGCCACAATAGATCTACCCTTTTGCGGTGTACTACAACGGCGGTAAATAAAACTGCCACAATATATATATTTTAGCGACGTTGGACATAGTTATAGCAGCGCTCCATCAAACTGCTACAATAGATATATCATTTTACAATATACTACAGCGGCGGTACATAAAACCAACGCAATAGCTACTTATTGAAGCACAGCTTCTTAATTATAGTGGCAGTATGGACCGCCGCAATAGACCCCTTTAATTGCCTAAATGCAATCTAATTTTTTCCCTCTTTTTCTGTCCTTTAAGCGCCATTTGTCTTTTCATTTTTGCACCTTTGTGCTTTCCCTCAGACCTCAAAATCTCTTTTGTTGTCTCTTCATTTCCAAACCCACATGTATTTCACAAAGACCCACTCATTACAAAGACCCACTCGTCAGCCGATATATAGCTCACCATCGATACACATTCTTCCTAGTGATATTGCCGATACACATTCTTCCTAGTCATATCGCCAATACCCATTTTTCTTCCATTCTCATGTTCTTCCATTCTTCCATTCCCGTGTTCTTCACTAAGGTATTGACGATACCCAATTTTCGATTTATTTTTAAAAAAAAATTCAAATACGTTTTGTTCTTAATTTTTTTAAGTTCATGCATGTATGAAATTTTGTAGATTTTGGATTTGGAAGAGCCAATTTCAAAGTTGAACATTCTCGTGTTCTTCACTAAGGTATCACTGATACCCATTTTTCGATTTTTTTTTTTTTTTTTAATTTCAAATACATTCTGTTCTTAATTTTTTTAAGTTCATGCATGTATGAAATTTTGTAGATTTAGGATTTGGAGGAGCCGATTTCAAAGTTGAACATTCTCGTGTTCTTCACTAAGGTATCGTCGATACCCATTTTTCGATTTTTTTTTTTAATTTCAAATACGTTCTGTTCTTAATTTTTTTAAGTTCATGCATGTATGAAATTTTGTAGATTCTGGATTTGGAGGAGCTGATTTCAAAGTTGAACTAAGGGAAAGGTACTCTATGAAATTGTGTTTTACTTATTTCTCTGTATGTATTTTTTCTTTGGTCTAATTTTGATTTAGCATTATTGCTGTGTGTTACCTTTTGTGGCTTGATTGTTTTTGTTAGGATGAAAACTTTCTTGGGAATATTAATATTAGAGACTGTACGGTGAAAAACCTAAATGGAATAGGCTTGTTTTTGTTAGTAATGAATCTTATAAATTGTTGGGCGAATGTATATTGTTGGGTAAACTTAATATGCTAAATGAGTTGTGATTGGTCTACTAGATTGACTAGGAAGAATGGATATTGATGTGTTTGGCAATTTATATTTTAGAATGAGCTAAACAACTTAAGAAACTTCTTAAAAAAAAAAAAAAATTAAGAAGACCACGTCAATAAGAATAATAAAACCGTTAACAAGGACTGTAACTTGGATGATGTTCTTGTTGGGACTCTTAACTGGGGTCTAATTGACTTGATAAGATAGGTGGTATCGAATAAGAGTGCGGTTGAATAGACTTGTGGATTGAAGTAATATTGCTAAAGGACCAAAGTGTGGGCAAAAGGAAATTATAGAACTAATTGCAGTTAGTGCATTCCCTTGTGCCTCTCCACGTTTGAGCAGGTCGACTAGTGAGACTGGAATCATTGATTACTACATAGTTTACTAGAAAATAACAATGCTTTAATAAGAGAACTTGTTATCAATGACCATGCTGTTATGTCAGAACATTTGTATCTTGAAATGCTTGGTTTACGAGAATTAAACATTTGTTTGGATAGAGGGAAAGATTGTCTTTGTTTTGATAATGGTTTAGCATGAAGAGAAGTGTGGTATGTGATTAATTAGGTTTGATATTTTTAGGTAAAATAACTGGTGATACTTGCTATCTATTACATTGTGCAATTATAAGCAATGATACTTGTATTAAATGTAGACCAATGTATATTGTTTGTGTGTATGTATTGTAACTTATCTATCTCAGTGTTGCCAGTCACATGCCAAATTTGTTTGCTTTTGCTTATTATGTTGTCTTGGGATCTATCTTATGTTGATTCTATTGTATAAGCTTATGATTTTTGAATATAGTCATGCACTTTTTTTTTGTCATGCACTTTGATTCTTGTTAAGTTGGTTTTATTTGATTAATTCATTTTAGGGGTTGCTTTCTATCTTTTTCACACATGTGGAACACGAAAATGAAATGGGATATTTATGATGTTATAGTTACCAAATGTATTGATAACTTCTCTATGCGTTTCAATTCATTGTTTTCTTAGGAACATAAGTTTGTTTTGTTATAGTAAAGATAATTTGGTAACCCTTGTTTTGTGCATTCATGAAATCACAGGATAGGTGTTTATTGTAAACCATTTCATAGCAATGGATAAGAGTTGGATGAAAATTACCAATAGAAGGTCATGAGCATATTAAGATGGAGTCCAACAATTTCTGAATTTTGCATCTAACCATGCACACCCGAATGGAACGATTTCATGTCCATATAAAAAATGTGTGCATACAAATTCGTGGCCTACAGATGTTGTATAGGCTCACTTAGTGTCAAATGAGATTTGTAGGGGTTATGACCCTTGGGTTTTTAATGGGGAATCATCATCTGCAAAGATTTCTATTGAAATTCCTAATAGTCATGTCCAAGAAAACCCGATAGAATATGCCGATCTTCGTGACATGTTGCATGACATGTTCCCATACATGATATGGCATCTAGGCCAATGAAAGAAGTCCATAGTGTGCAACAACCCACAGAAGGTCCTAATGAAGATACCCTTCAGTTTATGAAATTACTTGAAGATGCTAATTGACCTTGTTATGAAGGTTGTTAGGTTCTAAAGACTTAGGTTTTATGTATTTAGAACTCTAATATGTATTGTTGGCAAACCATGATCAAAACAATATGTTTAGTAGTGTTTAGTCTTGCTCATAGTTGTATGTTTTATGTAAAGTTGGAATCGAGCTGATGCAGAAGTTACTATGCATTTCGGCCTGGCTTGATCGATTGAAGCTTAGGCTCAATCGATCGAATCTCGGGCAGAATGCGTTTTTCTGCAGATTTCCAACTCAGCCATAGTGTGTTTAAAACGTTTAGGGTTTTCTAATTTGTCCTAAGTATAAAAGGCAAACCCTAGCCACGTTTTAGTGTTGCTCATATTGCTGTTTGTGTAAATCTCTTGTGAGATCTAGAGGAGCTTTCCTTTACACAAACTTAGGGTTTTCAAGGAGGAGATATTATCTACACCTTGATGATCAATTCAGTTGCTGCCATTGAAGCTTAAAGAAACACAAGCAGGTGTGCTTGTATCTGGTGGTGAATCCAAGAAAGAAGGAGTCTGTGGATTCGGAGCTTGCACGTGGTCGTGTCAGTAAGTTCTACTGGTGGGTAGCAATAAAAAGTCGAGCGTGGGGGCTTGTAAGTCTTATTTTATGAACTTCGATTCTTTCAAGATAGTGGATTCAGGTTTACCTTGAGGATAGTTAGGTTAAATCCTCCCCAGGTTTTTACTGGTTTGGTTTCCTGGGTGATCATATCTTTGTGTTATTTATCTTTCCACTGCTTTGTATGATATGATTGTTTGATTGTGATAACTTAGATTTGGAATTTGGACTAAGTAACAACTTGGCTAATTAATTAGGTTAATCCAATTATGTTTTAAGGGGTCTAAAAACTATCAAGTGGTATCAGAGCAGGTAGCTCTCTTGTTGTTGATCTCTTGATCATTGAGTTGATCCTTGACCCCTGTTGTCATGAAACACTGACACTCTCTTGTTATTCCTCCTCACTTTGATGGGAATAATTATGCTTATTGGAAAGTAAGGATAAAAGCATTCCTGAAATCAATTGATGAGAAAGTCTGGAACTCCGTTGAATACGGATGGGAGAAGCCCACTACTCCTGTTAGTGAGTGGCAAACTTCTCAAAAAGAAGCAACCTCGTTCAATAGCAATGCTATGAATGCTATCTTTAATGCTGTTTCTATGGAGGAATTTAAGAAAATCTCTAATGTTGAGGTTGCTCATACTGCTTGGAATATCCTCCAGACTGTGCATGAAGGCACAAAGGCTGTCAAAATCAATAAATTGCAGCAATTGACTTCAAAATTTGAAAGCATTAGGATGTCTGAAGATGAATCTTTTGATGAATTCTATGCTAAATTGAATGATATTGTTAATTCTACTTTTAACTTGGGTGATATCTATGATCAACCTAAAATTGTTAGGAAGATTCTTAGATCTTTAACTGAAGACTTTAAACCCAAGGTGACTGCCATTACTGAGAGCAAGGATGTGAACTCCATCCCTGTTGATGAGCTTGTAGGATCTCTTCAATCCTATGAGTTGGACCTACCCAAAACTAGCAAATCCAAATCAATGGCTCTTAAGTCAGTTGATGATGTTGAGGTTGGTGGATTTGATGATAAGCTCTCTGCTACAGAGATTGCTTACCTTGCCAAAAACTTTAGAAACTTTCTCAGGAATAGTAACAGAAAGGCAAAAGGCACGAACACTGCTGAACCTAGAAACTTTAGGAAGAATGATCCCACTAAGGTGAATAATAATGACAAACCTAGAGAAAAAGTAGGTCAATCTTCAAATAATTCTATGGGTCCTCAGTGTTTTGAATGTCAAGGGTATGGTCACATGAAATCTGAATGTCCTACCTATTTGAAGTCTAAGGGTAAGGCTATGGTTGTAACCCTTAGTGATGGTGAAGTTCCTGATAATGAGTCTGATTGTGATAAGGATGGAAACTTCATTGCTTTCACTGCTACTGCTGTAGTCAATGAAAGCATATCTGCTGAAGAGAACCCTTCTGATGGGGAACTCTCTGAGGATGCAGATCTTCAAGAGGCCTACAATAAGCTTTGCAAAGTTGCTGCAAAAGATGCTATGAATGTTGAACTTGGCCTGAAGAAAATTGAATCTCTTGAGCTTGATAAGAAGAATTTGCTTGTAAAACTGTTTGATGCTAATGAACTTTTGTACAATGTGACAACTGAGAATATGCTATTTCTTGATAAAGTTAAATCTTTGGAACTTGATTTATCTGTTGCTAGATCTGATAGTTCTAAACTTGATCAAATGCTGAGTGTTCAAAAGTCTCCTTCTGACAAATCTGGATTAGGTTTTGTTGAAAGCATCTTTGTGTCTTCTTCCCATTCCACAAACTTTGTTCCTTCATCTTCTTCTGAACCTTCTGTGAGTGAAACTGTCAAACCCCCTGTGAGTGAGGTTGTCAATCCCATAGAAGTTTCACCATCTGGGAAGATTAGGGTTAATCTGAAAGAGTCTAAACCTAAGCAGCCTACCCCTTCTAAGGACAAGTCACATGATAAGCCTGCATGGGTTTGTCATTTTTGTGGAAAGCCTGGACACATTCGTCCAAACTGTTACAAGCTACAAACTGCTAAGAGAGCAAACAAACCAAAAGTACCTATGCCTCAAGCACAAGATCCTATGGTACTCATTGGTGAATTGGTAAAGGCTTTAAACCTTTATTCAAGTACTAGAGTTGGAAATCACTTTAATGTGAATACGAACTCCAATCCTCGTGGTGCATCTAAAAGATTTTGGATGCAAAAGACTCGAACTAATTGAGTCTTTCTGACATGGTCCTTGTGCTTTATTGTTCTACCCTTTGTGACCATTGTTCTTTGGTTTTGTTTTTTTTTTTTTTTTTTTGTTTTGTTTCAAGGATTTGCATTGCATAACATTCATGAATTTCATTCTAGGTGTTTTTTTTTTTGATAAATAAATAAATAAAGGAAAAAGGGAAGAAAGAAAAAGGAAGCAAATTGTATTTTGCACTACTTTCTTAGTTTTTGAGAACAAGGTTGGTCAATTTATTTTCACATAACATGTCTTTTGTACCTTGTTTAGCTTTGATGAGCTTTTTTTTTTTTTTTTCACTTGACTAGTTGAAGCTTTGTAATGCATGTTGTGTGGGAAAGATGTTTATGGTGTTTATCACTTTGTCTTAATCTTGATGTCACATGTTATTTGACTGTCGAACTTGATCTTTTTGAGATAGGCATAAATAACCATCTCACCACTGCTCACTAGCCAATCATGAACACCTTAGTGCATATCGTAAGATTTTGTGCTCGAGAAAGTGTAGCACATGCACAAAAAGAACATAAGATGTAGCCTCGGTTTAATTGCTTAATGCTTAAAATTGGTGTGTACTATTAGGCTTGATGTCAAATCACATAATTAAAATTGGTGTGTACATTATCCTGACTTTTTAATAAGTTTCTGAATAAATTAAAATTGGTGTGTATATTATGAGACAAAATCAAGAAACTTACATGATTGCAAGCTTATGATCTAGGAGATGTGGGAGTTATATGATGTAACTCTTTAGGTGAGAGTCTCTTTTAAATTCTATGTGATGAATTTTGTAGACTTTGTGATTGATTGCTATTTACATATCACCTTACATGTATCTCAAGTTTTTGCTAGTTGCACACACTACACGAGTTACTCTTTGCTAAACATTGTACATGTTATTATGTGTGTTTTTGGTCTGACCAACCAAGTTTGCAAATACTTGAATTTTCTGCAAAATTGATTTGATGCTTGAAAATTTATGGAGAATGAAATTTTTTTTAAATTTGGGAAATTTGGGCTTCAATTCTTGTTTTTGAAAATCATATCATCACATACTCATGCATTTTATTCCTCAATTTTAATGCTTTGAGTTGTTTCTAAAATTTGTTTCAAAAACTGTTTTTTTTAAATACTTTGTGAGCCTCTGTCCATTTCGATTAATCCAACCTAATTTTCGATCAATCGAAATTGTTTTGAAATTATTTTAAATTTTTTTTAAGAGCCTCTGTCTGTTTCGATCGATCGAAACTGATTTTCGATCAATCGAAACTCGTGAATCAGGTTTTTAAAAAATCAGTTTTGACTTGTTCCTCTCACTTTTTCAAAACTTTCTCTCTTTCTCCGACTTGGTAAGGCTCCACAGAGATTTTTTTGTCGTTTTCGGCCATTCTTTTTGCAAGGTTTTTCTCTCCATAAGCCGGTATGTCCATATTACCCTCTCTTTTTCATTTATTTTTAGTTTTACATGCATTTTTTCATGCATTGAAGGGTTATTTTCGGACTTAGCATATTTTGGGGTTTTTGATAATACAAGCCGTATTTTGTGAAATTGAACATTGGGTTTTTGTTCTAGGATGTTATAATCATGATCCTTGTGGTTTACTTTGATCAATTTTGTGGTTTTTGAGGAATTGAAAATTCTAGGGCTTGTAATTAACCCAAATTGGGGCTTTTTGTTCAAATTGGTTCATTTGATGAAATTGACTTGTTGAATTGCTGTAATTGGTCATTATTTTCTGAACTCTTTCTTGTATAATGATCAATTAGTCAATTTCTTTCAAATTGATCAAGTGGTTTTCAAAATTTTGGGGTTTTTTGTGTTAGAAACTCTATGCTCAAGCCAATTTTGTGAATTTGAACTTAGTTGCACTGCATTAGGACATGCATCATACCATTTAATTTGTTCATGCATCATATAGATTTTTGTTCTATATTTTTTTGTGCTAACTTGCAGTCTACCCTTGGTCTTTTGTTTTTTTTTTTTTTTTTTTGTGCTTTGTGTCTTGGTCCTTATCCTAGCACTATGCCTAGGAAAACTAGAGCCCATAGGACCCCCTCCACTTCCTCTGAGTCTCCCTCTAGGAGTGAGGTGTTTAGGAATGACAAAAGCAGAGAGGCCTTTGAGAAACTGAACAGTAAGCATAAGATTTGGGCTTAGCGTTCTGTGGTTTTAGATGAGATTGATCCGACCATTAGGGCTAACTTTGAGTCTAGAGGTTGGTTGTCCCTCTTAGAGATAGATCATCCACCCCCGACCGCCCTGATTAGAGAGTCCTTCTCGAATCACTTTTGCCACGTCTATGATTCCAACACTCATGTTAGGAGTCGGATACGAGGTGTTGAGTTCACCATTACTCCTCCGGTAGTGGCTGAAGCTCTTGGGGTTCCGATTGTTCGGGAGCCTGACTATCCCTGTGATGAGTCTCCACCTTTAGATGTTGTCATGTCATACATCATTGGGACTTCTATCCAGTGGGGTTCTGATCCTCGGATCACATCTGCTGAGCTTACCGAGACTGCCTATCTTTTCTTTAGGATAGCATGTCATTCTTTGTGGCCTATTTCTCATCTCCACACCATCCCTCTAGAGCGCTGTGTGTTTTTGTATGCTTTTGTTTCTGATGCGTCCATCAGTTTCCCTCATCTGCTCCTTCGTTCTTTGAACGAGGTTCATAGAAGTTCTGCCGTAGGGCATGCACTTATCCATCCTATTTTCATTCATAGGATTTTGTTGTTTCTTAGTCTAGATGGTTTCCCTTTTGGTGAGCCTGTTCATGTTGTTGCTCCCATACGTGCCACCTTCCTTAGGCAGAGGGCTGCTCACTTGAGAGTTGCTCCTTCGCGTCCTCGAGGTGCGTCTTCTGGTGTTGTTCCCCCTCCTCCCTCTTCTACAGGTGCTAATGCTACTGAGATGTCGGGTGCTGCTATTGCTGATGCTGATGTTCCTTCACCGACTACTTCGGATGATTCAGACATTCGACGTACGTTGGATCATGTCTTGACCATTCAAGCGGCTCATGAACAGATTTTGGTGGACGTGCTTGATGAGATCCATGCTTTGCGTGCAGAGTTGGCACAGTTTCAACAATCTTCACTGCCACCTCCTTTTGATGATGGATTTTGATTGCCCTTTGGCATTTCGTCACAAAAAGGGGAGTACATACTGAGCGCTTTGTAGAGTTTTTTTTTCTTTGTAGAGTTTTGTTTTCAGGGGGAGAGTATTTTTGTTGGTTGGAGCTTGTGAAGTTTAGATTGTATCTAGGTGCTTCACATTGTATTTTATCTTTTTAGCTCTTACCATATTTTTGTTGGGATATTCATGTTAGGGGGAGTTACTTTTATTACTTTATATGTTTCTTGTTTTCAACTACTTATTGATTTATATTTATGAGTTATTCATTGATATATGTCTTTATTGTGGTTTTTTGAAATCAAGAATTTATTTTGTTTACTTGTATTTTCCACACATGCGGTTATGCATTTTGTTTAGTGTTTCAGGAAATATACAGGTTGATTCAATTGAGTTGCTGTCTACACTTGCAACTGATGGATAGCAGTAGGATTGAGTTTGTTTTATGAGCATTTGTTTTGTAAAGGGCTTTTCTTTGTAAACTTTGAGCTTCTAATGTGTTTTGTCACAGATTGCCAAAGGGGGAGTTTGTTAGGTTCTAAAGACTTAGGTTTTATGTATTTAGAACTCTAATATGTATTGTTGGCAAACCATGATCAAAATAATATGTTTAGTAGTGTTTAGTCTTGCTCAAAGTTGTATGTTTTATGTAAAGTTGGAATCGAGCTGATGCAGAAGTTACTATGCATTTCGGCCTGGCTCGATCGATCGAAGCTTAGGCTCGATCGATCGAATCTCGGGCAGAATGCTTTTTTCTGCAGATTTCCAACTCAGCCATAGTGTGTTTAAAACGTTTAGGGTTTTCTAATTTGTCCTAAGTATAAAAGGCAAACCTTAACCACGTTTTAGTGTTTCTTATATTGTTGTTTGTGTAAATCTCTTGTGAGATCTAAAGGAGCTTTCCTTTACACAAACTTAGGGTTTTCAAGGAGGAGATATTATCTACACCTTGATGATCAATTCAGTTGTTGCCATTGAAGCTTAAAGAAACACAAGCGGGTGTGCTTGTATCTGGTGGTGAATCCAAGAAAGAAGGAGTTCGTGGATTCGGAGCTTGCACGTGGTCGTGTCAGTAAGTTCTACTGATGGGTAGCAATAAGAAGTCGAGCGTGGGGGTTTGTAAGTCTTATTGTATGAACTTCGATTCTTTCAAGATAGTGGATTCAGGTTTACCTTGAGGATAGCTAGGTTAAATCCTCCCCAGGTTTTTACTGGTTTGGTTTCCTAGGTGATCATATCTTTGTGTTATTTATCTTTCCACTGCTTTGCATGATATGATTGTTTGATTGTGATAACCTAGATTTGGAATTTGGACTAAGTAATAACTTGGCTAATTAATTAGGTTCATCCAATTGTGTTTTAAAGGGTCTAAAAACTATCAAAAGTTGTAAGCATTTTAGCAAATTGTCAGTCATTATGCATTTGTACCACATTAAGTGTCTTAATGGTTGGACTAACAAATCATTTACCATGTTGCTGCAATTTTTTCTTGATTTCCTTCCTTCAAATGCTAAGTTGCCAAAAGATTGTTATGAGGCAAAGAAGATTATTAAGGATCTGGGCTTGAGCTATGAGAAGATTCATGCTTGTCCTAAGGATTGTGTTTTATATTGGAAGGAGAATGCCAACCTTGAAGCTTGTCCAAATTGTAACCTTTTAAGATGGGAAAGTAATGAGTCTAAAGGTCAACAAAGTACTAATACTTCCTCTAAGAAAGGAAAAAAGAAAGCTACAAAGATTCTACGGTGGTTCCCCTTAAAGGCAAGATTGAACGACTATTTCTATCTCCTGAAACAGCCAGTCATATGATGTGGCATGCCAATGGTCGTGTGAATGATGGGTTAATAAGGCATCCTGCTGATTTTAAAGCTTGGAAATCATTTGACTCTAAGTACATAGAGTTCTCATCTAACCCTCCTAATGTGAGGCTTGGATTAGTAGTCGATGGTTTCAACCCGTATAGAAATATGAGTACTACTCATAGTACATGGCCTGTCATTTTGATCTCATACAATCTTCCTCCATGGATATGCATGAAAAGGTCTTATTTCATGCTATCATTATTGATTCCTGGTCCAACCTCTCCCAAGAACGATATAGATGTGTACTTACAACCCCTAGTAGAAGAACTGAAGGAGTTATGGGATGTTGGAGTAGAAACATTTGATATGTCTTCCAAAAAATCATTCCAAATGCATGCTGCATTATTGTGGACTATTAATGATTTTCCTGCCTATGGTGATATCTCGGGTTAGGGTACCAAATGTGCTCTTGCATGTCCTCCTTGTAACTATGATAATCAACCTTGTAGATTAAGATATGGAAGAAAATTTAGTTACATTGGACATATGCGATTCTTGGGTAGTGATCATAAATTCCGTAAGGAAAAAAAAATCATTTGATAGGAATGTTGATATGAGATTAGCTCCTATCACAATATCCAGAGGGGAAATCATGTTACAAACGGATGTTGTAGCTGATCATGTGTTTGGGAAGAAAAAAGTTAATTTGACCAATAAAAGGAAAAGAGGGGAGGAAGACTTAACTGTGTGGAAGAAGAGAAGTATATTTTTCTCTTTGCCTTATTAGGAGAAAGACTTAATTTGACGTGATACATATTGAAAAAAATGTAGTCGATAATATAATTGGCACATTGTTGAACTTGGATGGTAAAACAAAGGATAACTTGAAGGCACGCCAAGACTTAAAAGATATGGGTATAAGAAGCAAACTTCACTTGGAAAAGGTTGGGAATGATCAGACACATATGCCACATGCTTGCTTCCATATGAATGCGAGTGAAATGGATGGTATTCTACAAGTTTTGAAGGATGTAAGAGTGCCAGATAGTTATTCTTCAAACATCTCACGTTAAATTAAACTCAAAGAGCGTAAGATTAGTGGGATGAAGAGCCATAATAATCACATCTTAATGCAGCAGCTTTTCCCAATAGCAATACATGGATCTTTGCCAACTGAAGTAAGTAGATCCTTGATTAACTTATCTTGTTTCTTTAGGGATATATGTTCCAAAGTACTAAATGTGGAGGAACTTGGGGCTCTTGAGAAGAGAATTACAGTGACATTGTGTGAGTTGGAAAGGATATTTCCTTCTTTTTTTACAGTGATGGTACATCTAGTTATGCATTTGGCTAGCAAAGCCAAAGTGGCTAGCCCAGTTCATTATCATTGGATGTATCCCATAGAGAGGTAACATTTATAGTAACTTCATCTATTTAGTTTTGTTTAACTTAGCAATTTCTCATTACTGATCTTGGGTTTTCCAATAGGTATTTGTCAAGACTTAAGTCTTACATGCATAATAAAACTTGGCTAGAAAGCTCCATTGCAGAAGGATATATAGTGGAAGAATGCTTAACATTCTGCTCACGTTATTTTAAATTTGTTGAAACAGTATTCAACTGACCTGTAAGGAATGTCAAGGAATCCATGGGTGCGGTGGTAAGCATTACCCTAGATTCAAATTCATGGATCCAAGCACATCGTTATGTGTTCTTCAATTGTGAAGAAGTCACCCCATTTCACGAGTAAGTAATATGTCCTTGTGTACCCTTCCATGACATTCTAGTACAATACTCTAGCTTAACCCTGACACGTTTGTCTACACAGTGTACACATAGTAGAGATCAAGGCCGATTTCTTTTTTCATGTATCTAATGATGTTATTCAAAAGCAACACATGGAGAAATTTTGCAGTTAGTTTAGGGACTATGTAAGTAAAGCATATATATATAACTATTTTGGGTTGTAAAACATTAGATAGCATACTTATAATAGGTGATGTCAATGGATGCCTCTAAGAAAAACAAACTATCTGATAAAGTTAGATGGCTCGATATCCAGATAATGAAGAGAAACAGTTCAAGCGTTATGTTATAAATGGTTTGAAATTTCGCACCAAAATTCTGAGGCATCTAGGAAAACTCAAAACAGTGGAGTTTGTGTTGTTACTGAAAGGGGTGCTACTTATTATGGTGTACTAATTAATATTATTGAGTTGAACTATTCTAACAAGTATCGATATGTACTATTCAAATGTCATTGGGCTAACGTTATTAGTGGGAGAGGATGCAAAAAAGATAAATTTGGATTTCCCCTTGTCAATTTTTCAAGATTGATACACACATGTGATCGATTGATTGACGAACCTTATGTATTAGCAACTTAAGCTTCACAAGTTTTTTACGTGGAAGATGCGAGACATAAAGATTGGGTGGTGGTCATCAAAACCAAACCTAGAGAGGTGTTTGATGTTGGTATTAATACTTCACATGATGATGATGGTGATGAAGTGGATACCTATTTTGAGAATGTCCCTTATAATATAACCATTAATGATGCATGTGATGATGCAAATGACAACCATGCTTGGGCTCGAGTTAATGAAGAAGGAACCGTTCATGATACACCATTGATCAGTGAGAATGAATTTCTTGAAGAAGACTTTATCGATAATGAAGAGCTTAGTGATGATGTTTATGAGTCATATGATGATGAGTCTAACGATGATGACTCCAATGATGATGCATCTAGTGATGATGAGTCTAGTTAAGGCTTAGGCCAAGTGAGGAAGGACTAGACCTAGCCAGTTGGGATGTGCCTTTCTTTAGCAAAAATAAAGGTCATCATTTGAACAATCCTAAAGAGTTAGTAGTATAAAACATTACTTGTACAAGGCCTGAAATATATGTTTACTATGTTCATGAACAGACCCAATTATGTTTTTAAAAATAAGATAGTTTCTTCTCCTTAATTGCATGTGTCTTTGGTTGCTGCATTGTTTGGTTTGGTGATTAAGGTGAACTATCCTTTATTGCATGTGTCTTTGGTTGCTGCACTGTTTGGCTCTCTACAATTTCTGTTGATACCCCACCCATATGCATAGCACCTATAATCTAGAAAGGAGTAGCTTTTTTTTTTTTTTTAATTGTAGCTTACTGTGTCAATTGCTAATGTTAACTTTGCTTATGGTTGGTAAAGGTTTCTAGTGACCAAGTCTATTCTAGTTGTCTTTTGGCAAAGAAATTCTTAGACTCTCACCAAGACAAATGCCAATAATTCTTCTTAATATTAGTATCTTGAAATTATTAACTTTCTTGTTTCTGCATTACCCTATGACAATGTTATTTCTTAGTAGTCTATGTATTAAACTGTGACTAATATTTTGGCCCTTTGCTCTGCTTAATTTTGCCTCTTCTTTTTAGTATTACTTTGAATGTGTGATCCGTGATAATGGTGTAGACTTTCTCTTTTGGGATACATGCCATTGTTCCATGATATGTGCACTGCTGCTATGATCACTCAGTTTTACAGCTTCAAATATTCTGACTTCAACCTCTTTGGGGTGAACACATTTTTGTCTAGCAATGTTTCTTTGGAAAATGGCATATCAGATAGGATAAGAATCTGTTAGTTGTTAAGTTCATTATGTCATATACAGAGTAGTTCAATTGATTGGCATAAAGAAATTTTAACATTCTTTTGCATTTGGGGTTGAAAGATATATCTTGGTAGCATGATGGAGATTGTCTTAAAATGATATATGAGGCAAGTATGATGAAAGGTCTAATTAAAGCTAGTATGTAATAAGAATTGAAATCAGATTGTGTATGATTCTGAGCTTCACCTTGCAATATTGTAGCAGTAAATTCCTTTTTCACCGTTGCAATCTGCCTTGTACCATTACTTCTTATTATGCTTATACAGTTGTTTATTTCAATCTTTGACAGTTGAAATGGCAAAGCGAAAGGCAAATTTGCGCACACGTGCGGAGAGTGTAACATCGGATGGAACATCTACACAAGATGTGGATCAAGCATCAGACCAAGCAATCGTGGAAGTTTCTACACAAGGTATGGGCTTTTAATCAGTAACTCATGGATGGTTAAGGGTTAAAATTATGCAAATATATCATTTTAAAAATGTTGTTTTCACATAGCAATTGGCCAATGGGTGAAAAGATTTTATTTGGTACAGATATTTAACTCACATCAATGATAATGAACCAATAGCAAGGTCATTAAAAAAAAATTCCAAATTCTATAGGAGCTATAGAAGAAATATATGAATATGCCATCATGTAAAGATAGAAACTATTGATAATATCTTTAGTGGGGTCTCCATGTGGGCAATGTTGGAACTTGGTACAGTACCCCTGGTTTGCACCTATATATATATATATATATATATATATATATATATATATATATAGCTTTGTGCAGTGTCCACCCAAAAACCAAAAGCTGAGTTAGTATAAACCATATACCAATATCGGTTCTTATTATAAATTTGGAGATCCCTCTCTTTTCTGGGCTATTAATTGTTTCTCATTTTTGGTATTTATTTTCCATTTTATGTTTGATAATAATCATCATTCATCATAACCAGAAAATTGTTTTGTGTGAAATTTGATTCTGAATAGAGAGATTTTTTCTTTTTTTTAATTTTAAAATTTTATAACTTTTGTGACCACAACCACAAGCTAAAATATTGGTTGGGCAAGTTGCTGTGTGTGTAACATTTGATGTGTGTGTGTGTATTCAAGTTTTTTACTTTTGCTGATTCTCTTCTAAAGAGTAAAAAAGATTACTCAGTCAATCAACAAATTAGTGGAAATAGTGTAGGTTTATACACTCATCACAGGATCCTAGAATAATACAAGATGAGGCATTTCAAGCATAGGTAAATGTATACTCATACATATTTTCAAGCAATGATAAAGCCGCAGAAACGCAACCAATCACATGCAACCACTTTAGTTATTATTGTACAAAAGTACCTTCAATAGAGATAAATTCAAGAACAAAAGTGAATCTAATTTAGTGTTTAGCTGAATATTCAATATAAGTGTTTAGTTTGATTGGGAAAGAACAAAAATTTAGTAGGAGGATGGTTTAGGATACTGTTGTTAATTTTTAGATACTAAAATGGAAACTTTTTGACAATTTTGTGATAAAAATAACTGAAATATGTAGCTTATACTGAGAAAAAACATAACTGAATTTTTAATAAAGGTTAGGGCAAATTTTGTGTTGAGCTGAATTTTGGATATGTAAGTTTCTATTGAATTGGGGAAGGATAGAAAATTAGTGGTTGGACATGGTTCATGCTAGCATTGTTAATCTTTTAGATACTAGAATGGAAATAGACAAATTTGTGATAAAAGTAACTGAATTTGTTTAGAGGTTAGGGCACACTTTCTTTTGGAGGATTTTTTTTTTATTTTAAAAAAAAAAAAAAAAATTGCTAAGCAGAAATATTGGTTGGAGGCTTAGAGCTTAGCTCTTTGCTAAGCTGAATTTTGGATATAGTAAGCTTATAGTTGAATTGGGAAAAGGTAGGAAATTTATGGTAGAATGCCATATACGAACAGTCCCATCTTCAAAACCAGTAATTATTATTGGAAGTTCTGGATGAAAACATACTGCAGAGACATTGTGTTTATGGCCTTCCAAAGTATGGACACAGCTTCTGGTCTGATAGTCCCACACTTGTATTCATAGGATTTATCCATAAAGGCTCCACCAGTAAAGTAATCAACACAGTTAACACCTTTCTGATGGGCATCCAATGTAAAACTAGTGCATAATCAGCATAATTAAAAAAAAAAAAAAAAAAAAAAAAAAAAAAGAGAAATTAAAAGAAACAAGTTTCAATGACAAATGTGTTGGTAGGGGATTTAGAGCAGGAGAAAATTGCTTGACAGAAGAGTAGATTATAAAGAAAATTAGCTGGGGCGTTAAAGAAATAATGGGGCATAGTGCATTGGCTGCACAAGCAACAATCCTTCACAAAGTCTTATGCACAAATTGGGGATTCTTAAAGTTTGACTCTTGATTGCCTCATCTCTGTTGTGTGCCGGTGTCATTGTATATTGGGTGAGGTTAATTGCAGTGGTTGTAATTAGTCTAGTTTTGAGGTTAAAAATGTGAGCTTGTATGAAGGGTCTGTTGGTCAAGCTTCTTGCTAACGGGCTTTTTTTGAGTCTGCTCTGATATGGATGTAATGTGCTACTAGCTTGTTAGGTGTTAGCTAGTGTGCTTGCTATTGTTGGCTTTGTTTTGTTAACGTAGACTTTTGTCTTGTTTTGGTTCTAAATGAAACATCTGGTATATCAAAAAGAAAATAATTTAGTAGATCACTCAAAATTTAAAGCTAAATCTATTTAAAGAAAGAGAACCTAGAAAGAATTTGTCAGGCCTATTGATGACAAAACCCTCACCTGACCTAACAAATCCCAGTAGAGTTAGTTTAAATTGTACCATGTTCCATCTTGTACACAAAAGAAAAACTACAGCTCAAAACAATACAAGAGAGAACAAATATCATTATCAGTAATTCAATGTTAAGGACAAAGGTCAATTAGAATCAAATAAACCAAAGTTTAAGGACAAATGTCAGTTTTAAAGTTTATTTTATTTATTATCTAAATTACAATCACCAACCAAATTGTGAATTAATGGGATTCAGTTGTGCTGCTCTAGTTCAGCTGCTATAGACATTTTGTTAAATGTGATTCATGCTTTGGATTTCATCTTAGTTTGTCCATAAACAGCCAAAACAGAACATTGAGAAGCAGAACAGGAACACAAATCACAAGCTAACTAATAGTTCTTATACTCTTACAGTGTTCATATAATAATACTCTTACATTGTTGATTGGAATTGTTAAAAATTTTATTGCATCAACATTTCATAGTGCCCGATTTTCTTTAAAGGATTTAATTCACATTTAAATCAGAATTGAAGGATGGCATTCGATTAATTAACTTCTGCATTTGCAAATGCTTCCTAGAGTCTGATTCAATGTTTAAGCTACATACTTTCTCTTTTATTTACGTTATCTACCTAATTTTAACCTTTGGTTGATATTGTTTGCTTTGAATTTCAAACGTGCCACCAGTTGCACGAGCCAGTCGTGGGCCAAGCAAGTACTTGGATATTTGGGATCTTCCCGATGACCAAGTGATAGAATTGCCATTAAACAGTATGCATCAGCCAGTTGATGAGGGGGTGAGGACTTTCACTGGATGGTTGGGTACGATTGCGCGGAACTCCACATGTGCCCAATTAGATATCTTAGTTGGAAGGCCATGCCAGAAGAACTTAAAAAAGAGTGTTGGTGTCTTGTTGAGGTATTAAAGAAGTTAAAGTACTTGTAATTATGACATTTTGTACTAGGCTTTACATAAGTATTTTAGCATGAAAACATTTGTAACTTGTTAACTCAACTCTTTGATTGTAGCAAAAGTACTCTGTGCCAACTAATCCTATTGCATATGCAGCTCTAAAGACATTTACCTTACAAAAAATTGGGAAGGCTTGGAGGGACCATAAGTGTAGGTTGAAAAATAAGCATTATATACCAAATTCACGAAACAAAGCACAAGTGAAGAGCAACTAACCCAAAGGATGCATACTAGAAGATTGGGACGTACTTGTTGAGCATTGGTATACTGATGAAGCAGTGGTATATATCTAACTTCACATGCTTCATGAAGATCATATATTTACCTTTGTACCTATGAAATAGACACTTAAGGCACACTATATATAATCATGTAATTTTCTTGAATGTAGATAGAGTCAGAGAAGAATAAGGACCGTCGTTCTAAACAGGATGACTTACACTCTACTGGTTCTTGTAGCTTTGTTGTGCATGCTACAAAAAAAGGTAATAATTTGTAAATGATTTTGACCACTTACTTATAGCCTTATGTGGATCCAATATTCCTCACTACATAAATATGCTATTCATGATGTAGGCAAAAGCGAATGGACATCTTGTAGAGCGTGCTGCATTATATCCAATAATGCATACTCGAAAGAATGGATTTGCAGTTAATCATGCGGTGCAAGCCAAAATGGTGAGTAATTTCTATGAGAATTGTATCATATGGATCACTAAGGGGTTACTAGTGTTAATTTATCATTATGGATCATTGAGGGGTTACTAGAAATTAAGAAATAGATTGCTAGGACAATTTCATCAATGGCTAGTACTTGTAAAATAATGAAAAAAACAAAAGATGTAAATAATTTTAGATTGAGGCAATTGTGAGAAAAATGACTTAAGGTTGGAATGGCAGTGGCAGCAATAGCAATAACTGCTGCCTTAGCTCCTGCTATTACACCCTAATTTCTAGAAAAGAAGAAGATTGGATCTCACTACTTCACTCTCACAACCCGTTTTGAATTGGTTTTCAAAGAATTGCTTTGAAAAGTATGGTCTAGAATTGCTTTTGTTTTTAAGATTTGTTGATCAAAAAGTATGGTCTAGAAAAAAAAACAAAGATCTAGGATCTATGAGAATGGTCCCCCACCACAAAAAAAGGTAACTCATCTTTAGAATAATATATAGATTATGGCTGCTATACTAAGGGCTGATGCTGCTGTTTGTGTATACTTGTTGTGGTACTTAGTGTGAGTTGTAATTGTGACACTTGGTACTTACTATGAGCTATATTGTGGTACTTGGTAGCAAGGAAGTCAATACTGTACCAGAGGCTGTATCGGTTTGGCCAGCAGTACGATATATTTCGAGTACCGGTCAATACCGGTGTACCATTTCGAGTTTACCGCTATACATATAAAATCCTATATATATATATATATTTCTGAATTTAAATCCTATGTCTTTAAGTATATTTAGGTCCAATTCATCATTATCTTTATCCTTCTACAATGGCCCAATCCATCACATATAAATCTAAATTATTTAATCATTATATCAAAAAAAAAAAAAAAAAAAAAAAACCTTGGAACAATTGTAAAAGGTTCAAACCGTCAAAGACCCCACCAAACTCACATGAATTCTGATAGAATTCAATGCCTTACAGCCATAGTTTAACTTTTACCACAACCACACGTTATTTTCAAAAGGAATAAACACAGCCACATGTTTTGAAAATGCATTGAGAAGCCAAACGCTCAGGGACGAGAAGGCTAGTGTTAAGCGAAGAAGAGGAGAAGATAGAAAAAAAAGTAAGAACGAGAGATGCAAATTAACAGAATGAGGCCATGATGTAGCAGTAGTCTCTACCGGAACTTCGTCATTGTCTCAGTGTCACGGATCTACGAGTTTTTGCAGCGGTAGGCTCTACCGGAACTTTCGACCCGGTATCCATTTACCGGCCGAAATAGCCGGATTTCACTAGTACTGCCAGTATGCGACCGGTACGGCAGTATTTTTTCCGGTACGAAACAAGGGAGGTATCTGTACCGGTTTACTGGCCGGTACGATATATACCGGTCGTATCGACCGATACGGTACAGAATTGACTTCCTTCCTTAGTAGTGGCTAGTGGTATGTCTTGCATCAATTAAGGTGAAAGGTGTGATAGTGAAAGATGAAGAGCAGTTTCTTCCCTTCATTTCATTTAAAGCTTGTTATTTAACACTTTTCAAATTGATTCGGCTGTATCATATATTATTTCCAACTGCCAATAGCCCCTGTTCTAACTTTTTTGTTTTGTTCAAACTCAAATATCAGGACAAAATGAAGGAATTGTTGGCTGACCCTTCCAATCAACTGCAGTCATCTGACACATCTGGTAGTATTGCATGGTCACCAGATGATGTGTATACCAAAGTGATGGGTAAGGAGCGCAAAGGTCGTATTCGTGGGGTAGGATTTGGTCCAAGCCCAAGTGCTCAAAGTAGCAAGAGTACTGCTCTCATGGATGGTCAAGTACATTCAAGTGAAGCAAGGGACAATGAAGTTGCACAACTGAAGGCTTCCTTGGCTACTATGGAGGAGAAACTAGCATGTTTTGATGAAATGAAAGAAAGACTTACTCGATTCAAAGATATGGAGCAAAGAATGGCTCGCATGCTTCAACAAATGCAACAACTTTCTTCACAATGTAGTCAGGTATGATAAATGACTTTTAGAATGTCAATTTTAAGATAATTTAAAATTGAAGTTGACTGCAAAATGGAAATGGGCATGGAGTTGGGCTATAGTAAAACAATGGATGATCACTTGTTATTCAATTGTGCTATTACTTTGATTGAAGTAATCTTTCTAGTCCATATTCCCTTGCTGTTGCTAAATGTTTATAGAAGCTTTAAAGAGACTTTTTGTTGAATGGCCTAGGGTAATTGGTTAGATATTGTCATGGATTTTGATGCTTATGATATTGCACTCACTTTTAGTAGCATGTTAAGTTTTGGGCTTTGCTTGTATGGTACCACCTGACCTGAATCAGTTTTACATTGTGCTAGTGTTATAACACTTATGGTTTCTGTAATACCCCAATTTTGTTTTTGTGATTATCACTATACCTTGTCAATTTTAATATAGAGTTGATGTACGATATGTGTGTGCACAATAAGATGGGAGTAGACAATTTTGTGGTGCTACAAATAGGTGAGAAAATTAAAGTTTTAGTGTACACAATTTAGTGAGGCAATTAAAATAAATAAATAAAAAGGAAAAGAGGAAGATGTTTTATGGGCTTCTTGCAAAATAAAGGGATAAGTTCAAGTGGGTTTTAAACAAAAGCCCACTACCCCACCAAGCCCACATCTCTTATGTGATAAAATATAAGATGGAGGAAAAGATAAACTAGGGTTTTCAGAGAAAGGGTTTTATCAAAGAGGCTAAGAGGTTTTTCCTTGGAGTTTAGAAGAGATACATTTGAAGAGCCAACCAATTGTTCCAGGTATGATTTTCTCACTATTAGAAACAAAGAATTAAAGGTTTAGAATTTTATCATGGAAATGTTAGTGGTGTGTAGATTGTTAAAAGGGGTATTTTTCCTAGAATACGATTTACATTACTAAGTTAGTTGCCTACGGTTTGTATTCAAGAACAAAAGTCATGGTTTCAATCTCAATTCATGTAGATGGCTTTTTTACGTTTTCATTAGGATAGACATATTAAATCCAAAGCTTGCCACACCATGTATTCATGAACGAAGGTTATATATATATAGGCGTTATTCACGAAGAGATCCGATTGTTATACTCCTAAGTTTATGGTAGTTTTGTAATTAATATTGGTTACCTGTTGAAATCGAGGACCTTGGGTCTAACAAAGCATGATATATATATATATATATATGATTAAATCTTAATAGTCAGTACATGATCTCATTAAGTTGCCTACAGACTTCAAGATTATAACTTTTAATTTTAAAGGTGGCTCTATATCCTTACGCTTTCAATGGGAATGTTAAATCTAAGGTCTAGAATATTTCGGCTACTGTTTCTCTAATGGTAATATGAGATTTGACCCAATGCAAGGAAGCATTATTGGCCTAGAATATCAATTGTGGTTATAGAAATTTGTTTGAACTCCTTTAGTACAGATTAGTTTTGGGGATATATTGTTGCGGTGGGACTTTGATAAGGAATAATAAATTGCTTAATTCAATGGTATATGAAAGTAGTTTTCATACCTGATTTCTGTAGGACAGTAGGAAAGAAAAGGTTTGTAAGGATTAGATTTCATGCTTACTGATTAAAGCATTCTTTTGCTTAGAGCTTACGGAAGATTAAAGTGTTCAACTGTGTTCAGAAGTATTAGCAAGAGAGGTAAGTAATTATGCATAATATGCACAAGTTTTGTCCATGAGGTTCTTAGAAGTTAAAAGTTTTCAAAAGTTTTGTATTTCAAAATATATTTTCTAAAGTTTGTCAAAAGTACTTTTGCATCATTGAAAGAGAAATTTCGACTATTAAATAATGTTTTTAAAGAGATACTTCGAATTTTAAATAAGTTTTGAATGTCCAAACCTCTTTTAGAAGATGATTTCTAAACTAAACTATTTTCCGAAAATAATTGAGTTTCAATGTAAGTTTTCTAAAAAGGTTCTTGTTCTTTAAATTTGTTAAAACCAAGTGATTTCAAGGTTATATTCCTATTCTCCAAATGGTATTTAAAATGTTTCTTTTAGCAAATTTCATTTTCATATTTACTCAAGAATTGTAATATATTTACATAAACTCCTCAGTCGCTATTCGTTTCCCAAGAGAGTCAAGCATCCTTTGATTTATATTCTATTCAATATTGTGATCTTTGATATACCTTTGTATTTGAAAAGAAATTGTTAATATCAAGTAAATTATTTTATTTTGTATAAACTTTGCTTTGTGATATGTGACTTAAAATAAGTGTTTTTAGAATTGATCAGATATATCAGATATGTGTGTAAATCCGCTCACAGGATTGTATGTGAGAATATGTATTGATCCCTTACCAACAGGGGTTAGATGTTGGTATCCGCTCACAGGATTGTATGTGAGAATATGTGATGTGTATAGGTACACTGTGCTCTGATCAATTATCTGTATATGTTTTCGAATAACTTTAAGATTTGATTATATATATGTGTTTAGTGGTTCTTTATATGTTTGGAAAACTATATCGAATATTTTGAGTGAAATTGTGAAATCAAACTCGTGCTTTGCTTGACTCTATTCTGTTGTATATTGTGTATAATTGCTTACTGGATGTGTGGCTCAACCCATCAATTACAATTTTTCAGATTAAAGTTTAATTGGGGGAACAGAACCTTTGGATTGCTTCGTAAGGTGCAAGGTAGAGCGTGGGAGTTTTAGGCAACGTTAGTATTACTTGAAGCCTTAAAGGATTTTAGTTACCCTTAATTTGTAATTCATGTTTTTGTTATGGTGGAGATTAATTTTCCATTTGTGGAGTTTAGATTTTTGTAAGAGATTTTTTTAAAGTACTGTTTCTTTGGAGTATTGAATTATTTTGGATTAATTATGCTTGATAAGTCATGTAAGATTAGCAAGTTAGTCATGTATCTAAATTCATGTTCCATGGATTTGGGTCGTGACAGTGATGGTATCAGAGCCGGCCCGATAACCCCGTGTGGGCTCGGAGACACTACTCCACAAAGTGGGCCCTAACGAGGACGTTAGGGATTTAAGTGGGGGAGATTGTGATGCCCCAATTTGATTGATTGTGTGATGTGTGTGGGTGTGTGATGAGTCCCACATTGGGTATTTACTGGGTTGAACTGGGCTTTATTAACAACTACAAGGAGCCTCAATTGTGACTAGTCCTTTTGAGGTATAGCGCAGATGTGGCTAGCGCTTTTCCTTGAGTCGTTACATATGGTATCAGAGCCGGCCCGGTAACCCTGTGTGGGCTCAGAGACACTACCCCACAAAGTGGGCCCTAACGAGGACGTTAGGGATTTAAGTGGGGGAGATTGTGATGCCCCAATTTGATTGATTGTGTGATGTGTGTGGGTGTGTGATGAGTCCCACATCGAGTATTTACTGGGTTGAACTGGGCTTTATTAACAATTACAAGGAGCCTCAATTGTGACTAGTCCTTTTGAGGTATAGCGCAGATGTGGCTAGTGCTTTTCCTTGGGTCGTTATATATGGTATCAGAGCCGGCCCGGTAACCCTGTGTGGGCTCAGAGACACTACCCCACAAAGTGGGCCCTAATGAGGACGTTAGGGATTTAAGTGGGGGAGATTGTGATGCCCCAATTTGATTGATTGTGTGATGTGTGTGGGTGTGTGATGAGTCCCACATCGGGTATTTACTGGGTTGAACTGGGTTTTATTAACAATTACAAGAAGCCTCAATTGTGACTAGTCCTTTTGAGGTATAGAGCAGATGTGGCTAGCGCTTTTCCTTGGGTCGTTATAGTTTCCATCTTGCTGTTGATTTTGAACTTGATATGTCTACATATTCTTGTTCATTTAGCCTTTTGATTTCAATATATATATGGTTTACATTGTGCTAGTGTTTGTCTTCGTTAATTGGTCACTTTGAGTAATTGTCTAGAGAGTTATATGATTATATGGCTAAAACCAGGTTACAAGTTTAATTACCAAAATGGTTTCCAATATGATTTTTATCTCTTGCAAAATTTAGGTGGTAGTGTGGTACTACCTGAGGAAGAGTTGAAGTATGCTTGACACTAATAATTATCTCATAATCAAAAATATGCACAATTCTTCTTACAGTATGCAAGTCTTACAATCACATGTTGAACATATTAAAAAAGGGAAGATTGATATATTTGAGGCATGAGATTGATTGAAACATGAAGCTGTTTTAAGCAACATGTTGATTATGGTGACAACAAGATTGTTTGAAAACGTAGTTTTTAGAAAATTCAATAGTTGTGGTGTGGAGGCAATCAGCAAATCATTATTAATGGCAAATTATTATTCATCTGATCCATAAAGAAAATTTTGATTTAAACAATAAACTTCTTCAATAAAAAAATAAAAAGTATGAAGGCATTTCAATAGGCTTGGTCAGCCTCTTCCCCCAATGCATTGTGTGAAGGCTTATTTTCTCATGTGTAACCATGTCATAAACTCAGTTTTGCATTTTTTACCTTGGTAATATTTTCTTGTCATTCTATTCTATTTATATGCACTTATTGAAGTATGGTCTAGAATATCTAACCATGTCATAATTTGTATGCAGGATGTTCCTCCTATCCAACAATCTCCAAATCTCCAAAAATCATCGGCTGCATCCCATCAGCCAACCAACTCATAATTAAGTTTTATCTTGGTGTTCCTGGATTTTTTGTGTACAAAGAACTATATTTAAACAATTGCATTTTGGACTTTGTGTTGAAGGATATTTTCAAACACTTTAGAACTTTGTTTATGGTATTAACTTAATTTGAGCAACTGTTTTATTCAAAGGACCACATCTTCTTTTGTAAATCTTACGATGATGGTTAATTATAAATAATATTATGTATTTGACAATATATTTCTATGTTAATATCATGTTAGTTTGGAGGCATTTGTGGTATTGTTAATTACTTACATATGTGGTTGATAAAAGTATTATAGGTTCTTTGAAACAGGTGTGAATAGTGTACCAGCAAATTAATATTGGTTTTCAAACCCAAGGAAAAATAAAATAAAAAAAATAAAAACCCTATAGCGGTGGTCAAAAGCGCCACTAAAGGTGCAAAAGCTATGTCTTAAATGAAGATCTATAGCGGCACTTCTAGCCTGCTGCTAAAGGTTTACATTTACAGCGGCGGTCAAGCCCGCCGCTACGAGGTGCATTTGTTCTATATTAAATGATGACCTATAGCAACGCCTCACGCCCGCCGCAAAAGGTTTGACATATAGTGGCATTTCTAGCCACCACTACAAGTGCAAGTATACCATTTTAATTAAAGACCTATAACAACGTCGTATGCCCTCCGCTAAAGGTGGAACCCTATAGCGGCATACTTAAACCGCCGCTAAAAGTTGATATCTCCAAATCCTAACAGGATATGGCGGCAATTTATTGCCCGCCACAATAAACCAAAACCGCCACTACAAGGTGAATATACAGCGGCGTTTTTCGTACCGCCGCAATATATCTACAGCGGCACTGCAATGTTAACGAGACGTATCACCGCAATAGCACTCACCGCTACATGTCAAATCTACCTTTAGCGGCGGTTTTGTCCCTCCGCAATAGGCCATTTTTTTTTTGTAGTGCATCCTAATACCAGGTTGTAACCTTTTATAATAAAATTGACAGTAACTCCACCATTTTTCTTTCCTTAACAATCTACTCATTTACTTTTCTTCATTGACATACTAAATATCGTGTTGGTCTTTACTCTTTATTATTATTATTTTTTTTTTTTTTTTTTATAAGGAGATAGCAACTTTCATTATGAAAAAGATAAAAGCAATACATCTTCTGTCAAAATAGACTCAATCATATAAGGATTATTCTCTATCCAAGTTACATAACTATCAATACCCTTGGTGAATTATGCCAAGATATATGCTGAGTTGCCGCACATGAGATACTTGAGCCGATCTAAAATCTTGCAGTCTTTGCTACTATAACATTATCAATAGCCACCGGTGGAGTGTGAAAACTCAAAACCGCAGCAGCTAAAATTTTTAAGTCACATTCAAACACGGCATCAAGAATACATGATCCCAAGCAAAGCTAACTTCTTCCTCCAAAAAGCCTTGGCCTCAGCCTCTATCGAAAGGCATATGGAGGTTCTTAATAAGTCTAGCTTCCACCTGTATAATTGAGTGCTTGCTCCCGTGAAATAAGTTGGTGCGTGGTGCATCTTTCTATATAGAAATAGGAAGTAGATATTCTCAATGTTTAATATTTGACCACCGCAATTTTTGGCACTTAACCCTAAATCTTGTTTCCAATATTTTAATTTAAGTTGACATAATTTTTGCCCTGATATATCAATCATGGTCCATTGAGTGTTCGATTTGACTTTCCAAGAAATACAAAGCAGCAAGCCCCTTAGTGAAAGGGAACTCCATGTTGATGCAAATAAAAGAAATTACCGTTGAAGGTTGAGACAGATCGTAGAAGGATCAACACGTGGACATGCAAATGTTGAAAACACATAACTCCGAGCTCCCACGTTTTTATAATTTATCTTTTTTTAGAGAGTAATAATAATACTAATTGTAATCGTATTCATTATTTGAAACCAAATTCCCCAGCTTTGTAAATATACAAATTATTGACATTTCTGGTCAGTGCATAATATATTTCTAAGCCTACCCCCGAAAATTCCTCCCTATATATCTGAAGATATGCATGGAATACAATTATATTATTCAATTAAAAAAAAAAAACTCAAGACTAGTATATTTTCTATGATATCTATGGGACAAGTCAGCCAAGCTAAGCTCGTGCACCCACGTTTATTTTGGTGGCCAAAATCATACCAAATTAACAAATATAAATTCATCCCCTAAATCGTGTGCACCAACTTCTCTACATCAACACCTATTTATATTTCTCTCTTTGTCCCACCTACTTCATTGTCTCACACATACAATATATCCATGGCCTCCCTATCCCTTCTCTTACTATTGCTTTCATGTTCTCTAACACACCTTGCTTCAATCTCAGAAGCAAATTACTCCCCAACACCTTGGAGCTATGCCCCCACTACTAATTCCTTGCCCACAAACAAAATTACGAATGTAATAGACGCATGTTGGCGCACCAAATCAAATTGGGCCTCAAATCGAGGTGCTTTAGCAGATTGTGCTGTAGGCTATGGCAAAGATGCAATAGGAGGGAAATATGGTGCAATATACGTAGTCACAACAGCTGAAGATGACCCTGTAAATCCAAAACCAGGCACACTTCGATATGGTGTTATCCAAACACAACCTCTTTGGATCATTTTTGCCAAGGACATGGTCATTACACTCAAGAATGAGCTCATTATGAATAATTACAAGACCATAGATGGAAGAGGAGCTAAAGTTGAGATTGCATACGGGCCATGCATTACAGTGCAAGGTGTTAGCCATGTTATAATACATGGGATTAGTATTCATGATTGTAAGCCAGGGAAATCTGGACGTGTTAGGAGTAGTCCAACACATGTTGGACATCGTCGAGGCTCAGATGGAGATGCCATTTCCATATTTGCATCTTCATATGTTTGGGTTGACCATTGCTTTCTTTCCCATTGCACTGATGGCCTTATTGACATAATTCATGCTTCAACTGCCATCACAATCTCTAACAACTACTTCTCCCAGCATAATAAAGTATGGAGATAACATTTTCCTTTCACTATATTGTTTCACTTTTAAAATTTTGAGTCCTAAGGTCAATGGGTCTCACCTCCACGTACCTTAAGGTGGCCTAATTTCTGGGGCTCGACCCCAGTAGTTTCAGTTTAAAAAGCGGAAAAATGGTCAGGCAGCTAGTTATACTTAGGGTTAGCCTTTTTTTTCTTTTTTTCTAGAATCTTTTTTTATATGCATTTAAACGAGAGGGGGATCCCAAATTTCGAACCCCGAACATCTTCATAAAAAAACGCTAGAAAGTGTCAATTGATTTAAAAATCATTGGCTCCTAGAATGTCTTAGAATTTGATGAGAAACCTATCCATGCCTTGAAAAAACATATATTAGTACCACCATGAGCTCCATCATCAACTTAAGTTTACTTTCCAAATAGGTTTTATTTGGATTATACGTAACTAAATATTGATTGTGCTTGCAGGTGATGCTACTTGGACACAATGATAATTTCACTGCAGATAAAATTATGAGAATTACAATAGCCTTTAACCATTTTGGTGCTGGCCTTGTACAAAGGATGCCAAGGTGAGGGAGACTATTTTTAAGATTTCCAAAAGTTAAAAGCAGTCACATTATTCTCATATCAATTATGTGAATATTGCAGGATTAGGTTTGGATATGCCCATGTAGCCAACAATAAATATGAAGAGTGGCGTATGTATGCTATTGGTGGCAGTTCTAATCCAACCATCTTCAGTGAAGGAAACTATTTTGTAGCTTCTAATCTTCGCTTTTCCAAACAGGTAACAAAATGAGCAAGATGTTCACTAAAACCTTTGGAAGCAACTAGCGAGTGAATTATTCAAAATGATATAGATGTGTTTAATTGCTTTAGATTTTCTTAGGGCATATCTCTTTCTTGTATGATAGGTTACCAAGAGAGAAGCAAGCAATGGATGGAAGAATTGGAAATGGAGGTCTTCTAAGGATGTATTTCTCAATGGTGCTTATTTTGTTCAATCTGGGTGGGGAAATTGCGATCCATACTACTCTCAAGCTCAATCATTTGTGGTTGCTAATGGATTAATGGTGCCTGCTCTGACTTCTAGTGCTGGTCCTTTGAAATGTGCATATGGTAAAGCTTGTTAATTTGGCTAAGTATTTTTGTTACAACCTTTTTCCTACCTTCCTCCCTGAAGTAATATACAACAAGCTTCATTGAAGCATGTAAAACATTTAGCACTCGAGAGTAATTGGAAGGGAACGTGTATCTGAAGGCTTGTAATCAATCATAAATATCATTTTGAGACTATCCAAAATAAGTTCCAAGTCAATAGATTATTGATGTAAAAACCTTTTACCAAATATATATATTTTGGTGAAAATTATTCACCACTTCAGGGTAGTGGCCTCTCATCTCACATGAATGGAAAACTTTATCATGAATTTATTTAAAGCAAACCATTATTATGTGAGAAAGGAATCAAATCATCTCTCAATCTATTTTATTGTTAAGATTTTATACTTTTTTTTTTTTTGAGAAACTTAAGATTTTATACTTTGTACTTAGCAATGCACATGGTATCGTGTCATTTAAGTTTGAAATGATGTGGTTCTAAATACAACTTTATATCGATAATATTTAATTTAAACTATGTTTTTTTTAATATAAAAAGAAGACACTATTGTTCGTGAAGTATTGATAATTATAGACATTGTGACAAAATCAAATGGATATGTGCCATTACTCTGCTGAACCCTGCTATGCATTTGAATTGAAGGTTGATTGAATTATTGTATGATATCAAGCAAAAGATAGATTCGCACCTGCCTCCTTCTCTTTTTACAGATCTTCATTAAATCTTTCACTTTTGAGTCAACATATATATAATTATGAAGGATGCATGAGAAAAAGAGGCATAAATTGTAGCTAATAACTGTAAAATTAAAGCAAAATCATGTGCTCTCTTAATAATTTAATATAGACAAAGAAACAGAAGCCATCAAAACAGACATGTTAAAAGTGTAAAACGCAATCAAAAAATTAAGAAATGAAAAGAAAGGTATTTGGTTAAACGGCGAATGTCTTCAGAAAAGCCTGTTCTCGTTGCTTTGAACCCCACATGTTACTGGTGCCTTGGCTCTCACTTTCTTCAAGTACCATACTCCACCTACAACTCCTAAGGCCCCAGCAGCTGAAACTGCAGTTACTGTCCCTGCACAATAAGAAAAACATAATACAAGTCAATAATTCCTTCACATAATTCAAGCCCTTTACTTTTGAATTCTTATATCAAATTTCAATCCATCACCTGCAATAACTCCAACCCTCCTATTATGCCCAGAAACGCTATGATCTGCACAAGGGTATCTAAGTTAATTTACATCAAATAAAGGGTACGGTATCGAATTTGATAATATACAGAGGGTCACGTCATACAAAATTTTAAATGGCATTCACTAGACACATGTTTAGATTTGTAATATTTAATCTAAATCATGAAATAGATCTATTTCAAATAAATCATCCTAATTGGAACTGATATATATCTACCATGAAATTTCTAATTAGATGCAGTTTGTTCTCAAAAACCTTGAACATACCTTGACAATAAGTAGTAACATTTCTTTCCTCACATAGGCACAGGAAATTCTGTGTCTGAGTGTCAAATCCACAAGTCCCTCCTCCCTTCACCCTATCTTGACACTGAAGGCAACGTGTGGTAACCGGAATATCAAAATCAACCCTAATCCCATATTCAGGGACTTGATCATATGGTTGTGGAGAACCAATATCTTTCCAGTACACACTAGTATAGCTTGCACAATACTTAAGCATTAGCCTCAGAGATTCAGTGGCTTTAGGATAGTAAGAACAGCAAGAAGTACTCCCACTCAATGCAGAGGGACACTGCGGTAAGTGCCTGCAAAGATAACTAGCACTGTCACAAGAAGAGTCACACCGGTCAGGGAAGTGTTCACAAAAGATAGGCTTTGGCTGAATGATCACATCATCTTCACTACAATTGAAGAATAGGTATTCATTCTGAGGTGAGAGTGAGAAATGCGTGCTTGTGTCAAGGCTAAATGGCCTTGTTGGACGAAATTTGTCAGTGTCTTGGCAATTCCACATGAACGGATCAGTGAGTAAAATGTGACGCTCAGAATAGCTCACATTTCGAACTGGGTATCTCCCAGAAGGTGTTCTGAGCTCAAGTTTTCCAGAATCTGAACAGACAAGAATGTGTCTGTAATAAGGGCTTCCACAACCATCATCAATGCCAAAAGGGTATTTGATAGGAATATCTCCACAAGTGGTTCTACAATGGATAGCTTGGGCTGTTGTGAGGCTTAGAAATGGAAGCTGAACAAGTAGAATGATCAAGAAAAAGAAAGAACATGTAGAAGGTTGTCTATTTTCTGATAGGTTTGATCTGCAGATGAAGATAGAACCCATGAGAGACATGATAGAGGTTTAGAATCTGGTTCCCGTGAAAGATTTTTATGATTTAAGAGAAACAGTCGGATGAGTAAAGTGATGTCTTATGGACACAGAAAGAATCTCTAGGTGCTACTTTAATCTTTCTCTTTTTTCCACTTTTTCTTTAGTATTCTTTTAGGCATTTTTGTGATTTTTTATTATCTTCATTTTGGTGCTTTTGCTTTCTGGTTTAAGAAGGTTGGAAGTAAGTGATAATGAGTATGTGTGAACTTTAGAGGCAGATGGTCTAACATTCTTGATTCTTTTGCTTGATTGAGCCTTTTCTTTTGTTGAGAACAAAAACAGATCCTAGGGAAGATGAGTTCAATAAATTTATGTGAACTAACATGTCTCATTCGCCACATTCACTTTGTTCTGAGTTCTGACCCAACATAATATAATGCGATTAGCCTCCCATACCTACGCCAATAGGAGGAAATAAAGGAACAGTTTCACTATGAAAGTGTACATTCCTGGGGTCTCGTTGAATCTAGAGGCTTGTTCGGTTGTTAAGATTTTTAATTCTTATGAGTTCAAATTACTATTCAATAAGGCTCTTAAAAACTAGCTTAATCCCATAAAAATATAATAAAATAAAAAACTAACTAAAGAAATTTTAAATTAAATGTATGTTTAAGAGAGAGGGAAAAAAAAAATCACCTCGCAATTATATTAGGTGAGACCTAATAAATAATTAATAAACTTTTGTTAAAGTATGCCTTAGGGCACCTATTTTAGAGCATTCATTACTCTACTTTCTTGCCTTTTTTTTTCTTTTTTTTTTTTTTTGAGAAACTCCCTACTTTTCTACCTATTTTTTAGAAGCAGTAAATACTTCTTTCTTTCTTTCTTTTTTCTTTTTTCTTTTTTTGTGCTGAGATTAGAAGCAGTATATACTCTACTGACAATCAAACAGCCAACTCATTTTTTATATGTTTAATGACAAAACTATTAAACCTCTTTTAAATTTTCTTTGTTTACCCCATATGGCCATTCCCATCATTTTACAATATGTGTATAGTATGCAACAACAAAAAAAAAAAAAAAAAAAAAATATGCAAACGCTCCTCACACCTAGTTCAATCAAACTTTGGCTTCCTCAGACTGATAGATGAGAGAAGTAGCTAGAGTGGTTGAAGTCAATTTAGGGAGGAAAATCGAGTAAAACTCATGGCTAGGTGAGTTGCACCTTTTCAAGCCACTATCAATCTTCATTCTTCAGTACCATAGGAAAATCTCAAATTGCCAAGCTTTACTTCAATTGAGATCGACTTGCCAATGATAGCATGATAGTGATTTTCGTTGTCTTTTATGACAGGTTTAGATAGAGAGGGTGTTGATTTTTTTGGCTAACTTTGAGAGAAATGAGGAGAAGAGTATTTTTGTCCCCTTTCTAAATAAATGGCTTCTCGCATAGATTTTCTAATTTCTAAGAAAGTGGACTCTACTCTCCATAAACGTGGTGACATTAAATTCTTACTTTCTCATATTATAAGAGAAATTATTTAGTCTTTCTAGAGAACCACGTTAGCTAAGCTTAATGGTCCTTTCAAGACCTTCCAGATTTTTCCATTCAATAATATAATACCATGTATTCAATTTAATTGAATAAAATTCCATCTCACAATTCCTATCACTAACCCAATAAAAAATAAATTATATAAAAAAAATAAAAATATTCACCATCATGGTAAAGAGAGTGAATTAATTCTCTAATAAAAGCCCTACCTACTCTTTTAAGATGGGCTTGGGCTTACATTTTAACAAATGAAATGAACAAGTTTGGACAAGATTAGAACTTTAAAAACCATTTCTTCTCTCTCACCGTTTTACTTACTGAGCACGATCCGAACCTAAGGCTTAAGCTAAAGTTTAAGGATTCATTAAATCATCTTATTGCCTGATTTAAAGTTGCTAATTACCCATTGATACAACTATTTAGGTGACCTTCCCCTTTGATTGACATTTAAACAGAATTAAACCTTAGAAGGGACATTATTTTATGCATAAATAAAATAACAATCATAGCTGGGAGAGGCATTGTTCATGCAAATAAAAAGATACCATCATGGTGTAAAGGTTCAAAACAAGCACAAATGATACGAGCACAAATGGGTGTAGCAGTAAGACCCAAAAAGAGAAATTGAGCTAGACCCATATTAAGACGAAGTACCAAAAATGAAACCACTTCACTACCAAGGCAGAGCAAAAGCCCAAGCCCTCTACAGTACGCTCCATGTCCAGTCAGAAAGGCACCCATCTGTGGGCCTACAGGAGCCCTGATAATAGTGGGGGTCCTGTGGGATGGGAATAAGGTACACTTTTTTTTTTTTTTTTTTAAGATAAGATGATATTTTAAATTTATCTCATCTGTTCATCCGTTCCATAATAATTGTTTTTTTTTTTTGAGCCACATAATAATTGTCTTTTATCATTATACTAAAACATCAATTAATGTTTTGTGTAAGTAAAGATTAAAATATAAATTTTTTATTGACAAGAAACTTTAGCTGTTGAGTTATCTAAAATCTATAATTGCATATTTTCAATAAAATGATCTTTTGTAGCTTGTAGCGGTAAAAACTAAAAACTAAGCTAAAACCTAAATTCTCCAAATCTAGTATTTTACCACTAGTGATTGTAAATCTTTGCAGTATTAATTATGTTTTCTGTTTCTTATTATAATAATCATGCTAATAATGTTCCTTTTTTTATTCATTTACATACTTGGGTTCGTATTGCTTGCTTTGCTATATTGCTATACTACCCGTGTATCTACAAGGATCAAATATCAGAATCATCCATGAGTCCCTTTCCCAATTACATTACTTTAGTCTTTATGACTTCATTATTGACTATCACAATATATTGGCCACCTCCACAAGACTTCCATTTCACACGGTTTCTATGGGCATTCTCCTAGAATTCTTTCTTTCTTTCTTTCTTTCTTTCTTTTATTTATTTTTTTCTTACCTGTCCTTTCAAGAAATTTTCTTTTTGTCATTTGCATCATGTACTTCATGTTCATGACCCTTTTTTTTTTTAAAACTTGCACTTAGGACACCTCATTTGGCTCAACAAAAGGGTAATCAAATAAGCCACTCAATTAGTGAGGAAGTAGAGAGAAAATCAAACCTATCCATGATTATAAAACCTCACCAACTTCAGTATAAAGCACATACTTTTCAAAATAAGATTATAAAATAAGTAATGTCATTTGTCTAAACGTTTTCCTCATTCAACACTTTTTAGTTTTATTTCCCTCCCTTTTTAGTGTTAAAGCTTTGATTATGGTAATGGGCCTTTTTCTACTATCACTTAATTGTCGCTATCCATGCATTGCACAAATGTACCAATAGTCAAGTTCTTTGTGACAGCCTGAATTGTTACGGCAAACAAATGTCATTTTAATCTATGCAAAGCAAAAGGAAGCTCAAACAAGTTTGTCTAGTAATGGCCACCAAGCAATAATACCAAAGACTTTCTAATAACGCGGTTTGCGTGAACAACTTACAATCTTTTTAAAAAGGAACCAAAATGCGAAATGTCCAAGCACTTTGGTTGACAATGACCAAAGGATTTGAGAGGCAGTGAACATATACATAGGCTTATTATTTTAGTTGAATAGTTTGGTCTAAAAAGAAAGCCTTCATACATTGACAAATCTGCAAAAACTTTAGAGGATACCCAAAAAAAAAAAAAAAAACTAGAAAGTTTATGGAAATCACTCTAAAATGAAATGATCAACATTGTCACACGAAAGAAAGTCATGAAATTTCAAACCAGTTTCCATATATGACATGGTGTGAAAGGCGTCTTCTACATGCCTCTCTCTCTTGCACTTAAGGGAAACCTTTTCTATTAAAGTCCACAGTCTTAGGCTTAATTATCTATAGAAAGTTGGAAACTCTTGGACCATTCTTTATTTTTTAGCGGTTTAACACAAAGCGCACGGTCCACCCCACACCATGCCTCCAAAGTCCGAATTTCAACTTTTAGGCCCATCAATATATGGTTCTTGAAAGGGACAATATGAATTATGAACCGACCTAGAAATTCAAGTATTTTGGCCTAAATGAAAGTAGGAATCAATAGCTTATCTTCATCTTATATAAATATCATAAAGTTTTAAGGGCTAGGAGATCTTACCTTATGAATTGAGTTAGACTTCGGATTTGAATTCCCTTCTCCAACATTTTTCCAAACGAGTACCACAACCCCACTTTCATCATTTTGTCCTTCTATATTTTTTTTATCCCAAACCAATTGGTCATTTTTGTGAATATATTTACAAATAAAAAATTTGGAGGAAGTAAAATATTGGGGAGGGGCTGCTGTGGTCCCCTTGATCCCACTTTCTTTTTTTTTCTTTTTTTTTAAAAAAATTATTGGTTAATATTATAGCTTAATCAGTTAACAACTCCTAATCTTACTATGAGATTCAGCATTCAAATCTCCCACGGTAACACTATCAAATTATCAACCGAAAAAGAGAGAATATGTCGCTCTTCATAATTGGGTTTGGTCAAGAGAACAATTGGTATATCAAGATGGAAATTGTTCCCACCCTATTACAAGAGAGCCCATTGTAATGGCTCCCAACCTATTACAAGATGGGGCTGGATCTAATGTTCTCTATAGTATAGTAGCTTCTATCTATCAATGAACTGAACAAGTACAAGCTTGGATGGTTGAATAATATTTAAAGCGTGTCCTTCAAGAGTCATGAACTTCAAAGCTTGAGTCTCTCACTTTATTAGCGGCCAAAAATGTTGTACACTTGTACTTGCTTCAATAATACGGGGATCGTCAAGCTTTAGAATGTTAATGCAAAGGAAAAGAACTTCAAGTTTGTGATTTCTTCCGCCCCACGAAGTAGACATGCCTTGCTGTTTCTCAGTGTACCATCGAAATCAATTTTCACAAAGGGTGGGGTAGGGGGGCTCTAGTCTCAACTTTCAACCTTGTTTGAGAGACTCGAGTTGTATTTTAGCTATCTAAGCCTTTATTATATGGGTTTCATACATTGGATTAACCTACCTTGCAAATCTTAGAGGATCATTTTTAATTGGGTTTTCAATATGTTTGTTCACATTCATTCACAACTAGTCACAAGACTCTCAACAAATGACTGCAAATAGGGTGAATTTTTTTTTTTTTTTTTTTCCCATACTTCTGGGGAAATTTAGGTTTGATGCTGGGTCCATAAGCAGTAATCTGAATTTTCCTCTATTCCAATCTTTTCTCATATGATTTCAGCAAAATACTAGATAAATTTGGTAGTAAAATAGATTACATGCGTTGAGATGTATTATGTATACTACTAAATCACCTTCTATAGACGAAATTTTCTATCAACAAATTCTTATAATTTTCACTAGAAAGCTCAAGGGAGATAGAACCAACCCTTTTTCTTTGTATGCTTTTCTTTGTATGTATATAATTTCACTCATCAAACAGGGCCAAAAAAACATTAAAAATACAAGGATTTGGTGCCCTTTCAAAGCAACATCCCGTTATAGACAGAAAGAACCAAATTGGCCTCAAGATTGATTTAGTGACATATTAACCAGGTCGCAAGGAGTGAGTAGCCCCTCCACTCAAAACATACGCAAAGCATCAAATAAGAAGCTTTCAAGAAATATATATTATTGGGTCCGGTACGTTTGTGTGTGTTTGTTTTGGGGTTTGTGTGTGTGTGGTAAAAAACTAAACACAAGAGGACTAAAGTCAAGAACGAGTTCGCTGTCTAGTTGACAATGAATGATGGATTTCTTTTGTTTTCACTCTATATTAAAAAAAATGGGTAATCGTGGTTTGTTGTTTCATGTCAAATATATATATGGCGAAGACTGTGACGGATTTGTCGGTCCCAAAGGCGTTTGAAAATTGAGAGAAATGTGTTTGAACCACGTAAATAAACAAAGGAAAATTTTGAATCAGTAGAAGCCAAAGTGGTTGAAACAAAGAATCAAAGATGACTTGTCCAATTAAAGAATTATCAAGGTGCTATCCAGAAATATCAGACCTTTTAAATTAAAGTCTAAGATATTTTTTTTTAAAAAGACAATTTCTTTTTTCTAAATAAAAAGGGGTATATATCTAGTGTGAACTCATCGACTTCACACCATATAACAATAAGGGTAATACCACACATACTACCAAGGTTCCATTAAATTTCTAAATGCACAATATTTTTCACAACTATTGAAATAGCATGTATGATATCGAATATTTTTATTATCATAAGCCAGCAGTGAGTCGACGTGAAAGAATAATACTCTAATTTCAACATTTATGTATTGGCCTCACACCACATGACAATAAGAGTAATACCAAACATACTACAGAGTCCCCTCAAATTTCCAAATGCACAAATTTGTTTTTTTCACAACTGTTGAAACAGCATATTCCATATCGATAGATTTATATTATCATAAGCCAGCAATGAGTAGATGTGAAAGAATACTACTCTAATTACAATTAAATGTGTGCTTAACATTAGTGTAAAATAAATTGACATGATTTTGTCCCGTAGTGTGAAAGGTATCTTTAAATTATTTGTGGGTTTACGCCAACCTTCTCATCAATGCCGTTCACAGCATGGTTCTTGATGGATAGTGTGCTAATTTTTCTCTAATCCAAGCTGTCCCAACCTAACCCGTACACCAAATTCCTGTGTCATGCAAGTAAGCCACGTGGGAAGTATCACATGGTCAATGATAATCTCAGTCAACTGTCTTTTTCTTCGATGTGTGTATTTAGAAGCTTTCGTAGTTTTAGGGGGTCGGGGTGTTGACATTTTGATCGATTTACTATTTTTGATGCTCTTCCCCATGCTATATAATGCAACCTTTCATTATTATCGATATCTCTTACCCAATAAGAAAAATAAAATCAATTAAAATTTGGGGGCAAATAAAATTAAAAAAAAATAAAAGAAGAGAAAACAAAGTCTCGTATCTTTAAATACTATTTTTTTTTTTTTTTTTGCTAATTGTATCTTTAAATACTATTAATACTAGCGATTATCTTTCACCAATCACCAAGAAAATCGGTATGAACCATATGGTTGTGCTAGCTATTGTTTAAAGGCAAAAGAATAATTCACTCGGTGCTAAAGGATTTGAAATACAAGAGAGAAGCCTATTTTTCCTCATAATAAGTCCATTTTTAAATTTTAAGAGAACTATTTTTTTTTTTATTCATTTTTTTTTTTTACTAATTGAAAAAAAGTAAAGATACATTGGATGAGTCTTGGGTAGTAAATAGATAACAAGACTTGTGATATTGAGCTGCGAATGAAGAAATAATGGATGCGTCTTAATTAGATCTTTTGAAAAGAGAAAATCGCAATGAGGAATTTGTACCTGCCCTTCACTAGCTGACTATTCTAGAATCTAGTCTATAATGATTAACTATTTTAAATCCTTCTTTTGGACTCGGAAACCTTGCAGCATTAATCAAGCAAGGGGTGCATCACTCACATCATTCCACAAATTCATAACATGCATTATATATCTAATGTTTAGACTTTAGAGTAATTGGTTAACAAAACTTTAAAAGTTAATACTTTATTAAATACAAAACATATTTTCACTCTTCACTTGAGAAAGAATATTTAATGTTAGGGTAAAACTTAAATACAGTATTCAAGTACTGTTTCTTAGATTCTCCTCTTAAAATTCAGCTATGTGATTGTATTTAACTAAAAATACAATTTCATCATACGAGGAAAAAGCCACAATGCTGAATTTTAAGAGAGAAATTTAAAAAACAGCACCTAAGTACTATACTTAAATTTTGTCCTTAACTTTAAGTTGGATCTAATTTTTAGAATTTGGGGTTTTAGTTTATAAGTTAGGTAAATTACTTATTTGGTACCCGTTGTTTATACCATATTTTAATTTGGTCCATAACTTTTCAATTGTGTCAATTTGATTCCTAATCTTTCAATGTCGCAACAATTTATCTTTTGGATGAAAATTGCTAACGTGGTTACTAACCAAAATAAAAATTAATTTCCGTTGATGTGGTAATAAACTAATATTTATTTTGGCCGTTAATTACATCAGCAATTTCCATCCAAGAGATAATGGAGACTAATATGACACAACACTAAAATATTAGGAACCAAATTGACACAATTAAAAAGTTAGAGACCAAATTGAATTATAGTGTAAAGGATATAAACCAAATACGTAGTTTACCCTAATAATTTTAATGTTTTAATTAGGGTTTTTAAGGGTTTAAGAACTTAAAGATTCTTAGGGATCTTTTAATTCAGATTAAAACATTCTATATTATTATGATCAAGTCATGCTTTAGAGTGTAGACATTAGAATTTTTTTTTTTTTCCGTGAAAAAACAATCTACGAAAGTCTAAAGGCTTTAAAAATCAATTTCTAAAAGAATTTGTAAAAGGAAGCTAAATTGAAAGTTGAGACGATGTATTTAAAAATGGAAAATGATCTCTCCATTTCAAATACAACTCAACTGTAAATTGACATAAGTTTTTGACTTTTGTCCCATGTATCCTTAAATGATGTCAAAGTTTTAATTCAATAGTGCATTTGGATGATCTAAGCGATAAAATAATTCAAGGCAATTCACGCTTGATCACCTTATCGACATGATGTGGTAAAAAAAAAATGATGCTTATACACTTGTTATAGTAAAATTAAACGCCTATATTTATATTAAAAAATTGAAACCAGTATCTTAAAAATAATGAGTTCATAAAAAATATATAATGAGAACTGTAAATACCTGATTTGAACTTTTAGCCCAACAAATGTATGGACTTAAGCCCAAAAAGCCCAAAGCAATAAATTTGTAAAGAGTGGGTTGGAAAACTAGACTTTAGTGAATTAAGTAACCGGCCAATAGATTTTGATGACAAAGAAAGAAAGATAATAGACGTTCACTAAAGAAAAAAGTCTCTGGCCAAGTCCGAGGAGACTGATTCTTAAATATTATTTTCAAAACTTTGCTACAAGTCTGGTTCTAGATTGCTACAGTGTTTCTTCCCTTTTTTTTTCTCTCCCTTTCTCATAGAGGGTCTCTCCCATTATATAGCCCCCTTTGGGCCATCTTAATCCCACACTTGTTGATCATCTGAGCCCTTACTTGAGTACCTATCCCATCAGACATCCACTTGGCTTTCTGTGAGTTGCGGTTGCCAAGGCAGCACTATTCAGGGGTCTTCTCCACATAAATGCGACCAGAAAAATAGCTGCAATGCATTCAATGCGGCGGTAATAGCTTTCCCTTAGATATTTTTTGGGGTTTCCTTCTCTCTTATACGTTTCTGGGGTACGTCCTTGTCACTGAGACTTCCTAGAAGGTCGCCTTGATCATTAGGATCTGTGTTTGACCTATTCTTAACCGGTTCGAGGAGACACTCCTCCTCAGACCACCTTCCCATCCATGCTCTGTTCGTAAAGTCTAACTCAAACCATTTTGTACTGCTTGCTCGTCTTCTGATTACTTACCTCCTTGGACAAGACCCAAGACCCAGTATGTGATTTGGGCCCTTCACCCCACAATAGCCCCTCAAAACTCTAGTTTTTTCCCTCTCATCCGAGGAGAAAAGTGGGGTTTTGATTTTTAAGAAGTTACAACAATTGATTCCTTGATTTGCACGTGTGAGAGCGCTGTTTTACATGCCCTTTTAATTGCTCCTAACGTTTCGAAGCCCACAAAGCGTCATTAATTGCTCAAGGCAGCGCTTTGTTCCCCAAATCTAAAGGTGAAGCGTAGATCCAATGGTTGAGCTTTTTCTTGGAATTTTGAGCGGGATAACTTTCACTTACTTTCGCTCCCTAGCTTATTAGTGTTATAGGTAGTATTGCACTGTTGCTGTTTGTCTTTATTAGAAGCGAACAATAACTTACTGCCAGTAAGTTAAGTAATTTGATAAAATACTAGCAACAGACAGGTTTACCACATATATGTATCAAGAACTGATCCTTCTATACCGAAGGCTAATATCAATGAAGATGAATATATACTTAGTAAAAACGGAGTAAAAAGGTGAGAGTGTCTTCGTCCTGTTTATTACTTAGATAAGTAGATAAGGACTTGTACTTATACAAAATTATTGATCTGTGTGGTTGGGTACAACCCTTGTAAAAATGCCAATGAGTGTTAATTTCACCCAAGTATGTGGTCCAAGAGACCTGACATAACTTTGGATCTGTTTAAACTCTTGTAAAGATGCCATTGAATATTAATTTCACCCAAGTATATGGTTTGAGGGGCCTAACATAACTTAAGATCTGTTTAAACACTTATAAACGATGACATAGTGTTAATTTTTCCAAAGCATCTGGCCCGAGGACATCAGGGATGACTAAGGTTTTAAATCAGGCATGACTAAGGCTCTGTTTAAACACTTTATAAAAAGATGTCATAGCGTATTAATTTTCCCAAAGCATCTGGTCTGAGGATATCAAGCATGACTAAGGTTCTGTTTAAACACTTTATAAAATACATCACAGTGTATTAATTTCCCCAAAGCATCTGGTCCGAGGACATCAAACATGACTAAGGTTCTGTTTAAACACTTTATAAAAGACGTCACAGTGTATTAATTTCCTTAAAGCATCTGGTCCGAGGACATCAGGCATGACTAAGGTTCTGTTTAAACACTTCATAAAAAACATCATAGCGTATTAATTTCCCCAAAACATCTGGTCCGAGGACATCAGGCATGACTAAGGTTCTGTTTAAACACTTTATAAAAAATGTCATAACGTATTAATTTCCCCAAAGCATCTGGTCCGAGGACATCAAGCATGACTAAGGTTCTGTTTAAACACTTTATAAAAGATGTCACAGTGTATTAATTTCCCCAAAGCATCTAGTCCGAGGACATTAGGCATGACTAAGGTTATGTTTAAACACTTTATAAAAGACGTCATAGCGTATTAATTTCCCCAAAGCATCTGGTCCGAGGACATCAGGCATGACTAAAGTTCTGTTTAAACACTTTATAAAAGAAGAATAAAAGGAAGAACAACGCACTTATACAATGAATGGACGTATTGATAAAGAAAACTTTTATTAATAATAGTACCTCTTCAGGTTGTTTACATTCCAAGGGTATGGTATTACATGCTCATCTAAGTCTTCTAAAAAATACGCTCCTATACCAGCCACCGAGGTGATGCGGTACGGTCCTTCCCAATTGGGCCCTAGCTTTCCCCACGTTGGGTTCTTTGCAGTACCTAGAAATTTTCTCAATACCAAGTCACCCGGCGTTAATGGCCTTAGCTTTACGTTGGCATCATAACCTTGCTTGAGCTTGTGTTGGTAGTATGCCAATTGAACCATTGCGTTCTCCCTTCTTTCTTCAATAAAGTCTAAACTCTTTTCTAGCAACCCACTATTATTGCTCAAATTAAAAGAGCTAGTCCTCAGTGTAGGGAAGCCGGTTTTTAGAGGAATAACAGCCTCGGCGCCGTATGTCATCGAAAAGGGGGTTTTCCCGGTGGATCTATGAGGCATGGTTCAATATGTCTAGAGGACATATGGCAGCTCTTCCACCCATTTTCCCTTTGCATCATCCAACCTCTTCTTGAGTCCATTCGCTATGACCTTGTTAACAGCCTCGACTTATCCATTCCCTTAGGGATAAGTTGGGGTAGAGTATCTGTTCTTGATTCCCAAGTCACAACAGTATCTCTTAAAAGATTTGCTATCGAACTGAAACCCGTTATCCGAGATAAGGGTATGAGGGATTCCGATTCAGGTGACAATGTTTTTCCAAACAAACTTCTTAGCGTCCACATCTCTGATGTTTGCCAAGGGCTCGGTTTCAACCCATTTGGTGAAGTAGTCTGTGCCGACTAGCAAATATCTCTTGTTTCCTGCTACTTTGAGGAAAGGGCCTACAATGTCTAAGCCCCATTGCGCGAACAGTCAAGGGCTGGACAAAGGGTTAAGGACTCCTCCCGATTGGTGCATGTTTGGCATGAACCTTTGACATTGGTCTCATTTCCTTACGTATTCCTGTGCTTCCTTTTGCATTTTTGGCCACCAATAGTCTTGAGTGATGGCCCTATGTGCCAAAGATCTACCTCCGATGTGGCTCCCGTAGATCCCCTCATGTAACTCCTCCAACAGTAATTCTGTTGCCTCAGGGTGTATGCACAACAAGTATGACCCAAAAAATGAGCGTTTATATAACTTTTGGTCCTCGGACAGCCAAAATCGAGGAGCCTTTCTACGTACCTTGCCTACTTCTGATTTTTCCTCAGGTAGGATGTCGTCCTTCAAGAATGATATTACGGGATCCATCCAGCTAGGCCCTACCCTGAATTGGTGAACATGGACCATTTCTCTCTCCACCCCTGCGAGTTTGTACAAATCTTCTATAAGGATGACCCGAGGTAGGCCCTGTGCCAAGGAGGTTGTAAGCGTGGCCAGGGAATCAGCATGGGTGTTTCCACTTCTAGGGATGTGCAACAGGTTGAAAGATTCGAATCTTGATCGTAGGTGTCCCACCTAACTCAAGTACCTCTGCATTCTTTCGTCCCTCGCTTCAAATTCTCCTTTTACTTGGCCAATGACTAATCTTAAGTTTGAAAACATCTCTATTGCCTTCCTGCCCATTTTTTGAACCATGGTCATTCCCATTAGCAAGGCCTCATATTCAGCCTTGTTATATGTGGCCGAGAAGTCCAGCCTTAGCGACTTCTTAATAGTGATTTTCTCGGGGGATATTAATACTATCCCCATTCCGGACCCCTTTTGGTTTGCTGCACCATTGACGTACACTTTCCAGGATAAAGGGTCCTGTTAGGAGATCATGTCAACCGATTTCTCATCCATGTGCTGTGCTTTTGTCACTTCTTCTAATGGGGGTTCGGCGAACTTGGCCACTAGGTCTGTGAGGACCTGGCCCTTGACAGAGGTACGAGGCATGTACTTGATATCAAAAGCCCCTAGGATCATGCCCCATTTAGCAATCCTCCCTGTGTAATCAGCACTTCGAAGTATAGCTCTAAGTGGAAGCTGAGTCAGGACGACAACTGTATGTGCTTGGAAGTAATGGGGAAGCTTTTGTGTACCAAGCACCACTGCCAAGACGGCCTTCTCTAGTGGTAGATAACGAACCTCGGCCTCATGTAGTGATTTTCTTACATAGTAAACTGGCCGTTGTACGCTATTGTCAACTCATATCAACACCAAGCTTACAGCGTGAGGGGCCACGGTGATGTAAGCAAACAGGACCTCATCTACCTTAGGACTAGACATGATAGGTGGCCACGATAGATATTCTTTAAGTTGTTGGAAAGCCAACGCACACTCCTCGATCCATTCAAATCTCTTCCACTTTTTCATCAAGAGGAAGAAAGGTCTGCAACTATCCGCTGACTGAGAAATAAACCGGTTCAGGGCGGCAGCCATTCCGGTAAGCTTCTGAACCTCTTTGGGAATCCGGGGTGGTTGTAAACTGTTAATGGCTTTGATTTGATCGGGGTTGACCTCGATACCCCTGTGAGTCACCATGTATCCCAAGAACTTGCCTGATCCAACACCAAACGAGCACTTGGAAGCGTTTAGGCGCAACCTATGTTTCCTCAAGATTTCAAAGATGTTTCCGAGGTCTCTAATGTGCTTGAACACCACCTTACTCTTCACCACCATGTCGTCTATGTAGACCTCAATACTTTTGCCCAACTGGGGTTCAAACATTCTTGTCATCATCCTTTGATAGGTTGACCCTGCGTTTTTTAAGCCAAATGGCATCACCTTATAGTGGTAGTTTCCAATGGGAGTGACAAATGCTGTCTTTTCTTGATCGTCCAAGGCAAGTGGTATCTGATGATACCCTTGAAAGGCGTTTAAGAAACTCATCCGAGGATGGCCCACCGTTGCATCCACCAATTGGTCTATTCGAGGCATAGGGAAGGAGTCTTTTGGGCAGGCCTTATTCAAATTCGTGAAGTCCACGCATGCTCGCCACTTCCCGCTCTTCTTTTTCACTACTACGGTGTTGGCCAACCATTCGGGGTAGAAGACCTCCTTGATAGCCCTTGCCTTTTTGAGCTTCGTCACCTCTTCCCTGACAGCGTTTGCATGTTCTTTAGATGGGCGCCGAGGCAATTGCTTCTTGGGAGTGATGAATGGGTTAACGTTCAAATGATGGCAGATGAAATTCGGGTCCACCCCCGAGGCCTCATAAGCGTCCCATGCAAACACATCAATATTCCTTTTAAGGAATACCAACAGCTATTCCTTCTCTTGAGGAGGCAGCTGAGCCCTGACCTAAAAGAATTTCTTCGGAACACCACCTATGACAAATTTTTCCAAATCCTCGCATTTCGGCTCTTCAACTGGTCTATGGGCTGGCAACTCCAAAGTTTTTGATTGCTATAAGTCCCTTTCGGTAGTGGCCAAGGAACTAGCTTCATGTCGATGTGAGATGGCGGCCACAAGGCATTGCACCACAGGTTGATTCCCCACAATCTCTTCGACTCAGCCCCCCGAGGGGTATTTCAGTTTCTGGTGCAGGGTAGATGAGACGGCTTCCAGAGCATGAAGCCAAGGTCTGGCCATAATAGCCGTATAGGGGGAATAGGCATCCATTATGATGAAGTCTACCTCCACCACTTCCGAACCAGTCTGTATGGGTAGTCTAATCTGACCCTTTGGAATAACAGTCTTCCCTTTGAAACTTACCAGAGGGGAATTGTAGGTTGTCAGGTCCTCGAGTTTTAACTCAGCCCCTTGTATAGGTCGGGGTACATGATCTCGATAGCGCTACCCTAGTCTACTAACACTCTCTTCACATCATACCCCTTATCCTGAATGTGACCACCAGAGCATCGATGTAGGGTTGGATGGTTACAATCTTATCCTCGTCCGAGAAGCCCAGAACGGGTCAGATTTCTATTCTGGCTCTTTTAGGCTCCGAATTGTTGCTCTCGGCGGGAAACCGAGCTACAGACATCACTCTGGAGGGACAAGAACCGGTCCTACCGGGAGCAGCGAAGATGACATTGATCGTTCCTAAGGGCGATCTTGAAGAATCATCCCTCTTGGGTTCCGAATTTGTTTAGCCCCTCTGGCCATTGGAATGGTGCAACAGTTGTTTCAGCTTCTCTTCTCAAACCAGCTGGTTTAAATGGTCTCACAAATTCCTACAATCCTCTGTAGTGTGCCCCTGGTCTTGATGGTACTGGCAATAAAGGTTCTGGTTGTGCCTTAAGGGGTTTCCAGCCATCTTGTTTGACCATTTGAAGAACGGTTCGTTCTTAATCTTCTCCAGAACCTGGTGCACCGGTTTTCAGAACACTACATTGACCGCCTGAGTATTGGTAGATCCTGACTGACTAGCAAAATCTCTCCGTGGATGGTTGTTATTATATCGGTTCAACCAGAAATCCCTCCTTTCCTGAGGGATAACCTTATCCTTTCCTTTACCCAATTGCTGGTCTTCCTTGACCTTCTTATACTTGTCAATCAGGTCCATGAGTTGGCGCAGGCTGGTGACAGGTTTTCCCGTTAGGGACTTCCTTAAACCATGCTCGGTTGGATGGCCGTTCTTGAAGGTACTGATGGCGACGTCTTCAAAGTTACCGTCTATCTCATTGTACATCTCCCAATATCTATCCGAGTATGTTTTCAGGGTCTCTCCCTCTTTCATACTTAAGGATAGTAGGGAAGATAGGGGCCGAGGGACTCTGCTACAGGTGACGAAGCGAGAACCAAACGCCTGGGTGAGCTCTTTAAAGGAGTTTATGGAATCAGCCTTCAGGCTGTCAAACCATCCCATTGCTATGGGTCCTAGGCTGGATGGGAAGACCTTGCGCATCAAGGTTTCGTCTCTAGAATGGATGGTCATTCTCTGATTGAAGTGGCTCACATGCTCTACGAGGTCTGTCCTGCCATTATACATGGTAAACGTGGGCTGAGTGAACCGCCGAGGGAGTTCTGCTCGCTCAATTCTGCGCGTGAAAGGCGACTTGGAGATTTGATCCAACGCCTTGCCTATAGCGTCGTTTCCAACACCTTTTCGAAGGGGGCACTTATGCCTACGTTTGTGGTGGTGCTCCTCTTCGTAGGAGAAAGACTCGCTAGGTGGGGTCTTTGACCTTCATTTGTAGCTAGCATCCTCTTCACCATCAAGGGAGGCGTCTAGGCTAGAGGAGGCTCGCCTTCGCTGTGCATGACGCAACTTTCTCTTCAACTGGTCGACTTCCAGTTGCAGTGCTCTAGTATTCTCCTCTTGAGAAAGGTGACCCTCTCCCCGTGACTGGCTTCTTCCAGTCCGGGCATTATGCACACTCCCCTCTCGATCTTTTCTCCGCTCGAGATTGACAAAAGGATTTTGACGTTGGGATCCTATGGACTCTTCCTGTCATTGATCTGAACCTACCATGGTTGAACGTTGCGCTCACTAACACCCAAGTATTCTTTCCCATAGACGGCGCCAATTGTAAGGACCTAATTTGAACTTTTAGCCTAACAAATGTATAGACTTAAGCCCAAAAAGCCCAGAGCAATAAATTTGTAGATAGTGGGTTGAAAAACTGGGCTTTAGTGAATTAAGTAACCGGCCAATAGATTTTGATGACAAAGAAAGAAAGATAATAGACGTTCACTAAAGAAAAAAGTCTCTGGCCAAGTCCAAGGAGACTAATTCTTAAATATTATTCTCAAAACTTTGCTACAAGTCTGGGTCTAGATTGCTACAGTGTTTCTTCCCTTTTTTTTTCTCTCCCTTTCTCATGGAGGGTCTCTCTCATTATATAACCCCCTTTGGGCCATCTTGATCCCACACTTGTTAATCATCTAAGCCCTTACTTGAGTACTTGTCTCATCAGACACCCATTTTGGCTTTTTGCGAGTTACGTTTGCCAAGGTAGCACTGTTTAGAGGTCTTCTCCACATAAATACGGCCAAAAAAGTAGTTGCAGTGCATTCAATGCGGTGGTAGTAGCTTTCCCTTAAATATTTTTTGGGGTTTCCTTCTCTCTTTTACATTTCTGGCTACATCCTTGTCACTGAGGCTTCCTGGAAGGTTGCCTTGATCATTAGGATTTGTGTTTGACCTATTCTTAGCCGGCCCGAGGAGACACTCCTCCTCGGACCACCTTCCCATCCATGCTCTGTTTGTAAAGTCTAACTCAAACCATTTTGTATTGCTTGCTCGTCTTCGGATTACTTACCTCCTCGGACAAGACCCAAGGCCCAGTATGTGATTTGGACCCTTAACCCCACAAGAACTTTCATGATCGGTATCGTCCAGTAATCTATTGTAGCTTCAACAATTTGAAACAAAATTTTAAGGCCATTGAGTTTGGGCATAGAGTAGCATATTACATGGTACCATTAAATCGAACTTTTATATATATATATATATATATATATATATATATATATATATATATATATATATATTCTTGTTGTGCCTTAGAATTTCAGTTGTTGTGTATACATATAATTATTTTCACCATTACATATAAAAGGGGGTGCATTCAACTCAGTAGTCTCTCAAGTCGAGTCGGATTGATAGGTTGAGTTGGATTCTAAATCAAGTTCGGTTGGGTTTTAGTTGACAAAATTTTCAACTATGTTATGTTTAAGAATTTTTATTATTATTTATTATTTTGATTTATTTCAAATTTTGGGTGTTAGTTTTAATTTATTTTTAAATTTTGAAAAAAAAAATTAAATTAAAAAATTAAGCTTTATTTGGATAAATTTATTTTCATCTCAAATGAGAAAGTATTGTTTTCTTAAAAGTATCACATTTTTTCATCAAAGTATAGCTGTAATTTTACACAATAAACAAAATAAAGTTATTAAAATAAGCTTAACCAAGTTTACAATGAGTCCAATTGTATAAATTAGGGTAAAATACAATCATCTCTAAGTTTGAACTATTGTCAAGCAGGTCCTTGACATTTCAAAATTAACTAATTTAATCCTTGAACCATATGCTAAATATAATAACTGCAAATCTAGGAGCATATACTTTAGGGATCGAACTGGTTATTTTTTAAATATCATGGATTTGCTTAGCATTAGCTTAAACTTCAAGAGTGCCGACTGTATTTTATGTTATAAATTATAATTATTTATTTAAATAATTGAAAATTGAACCCAAATTTTTTTTATTAAATCTGAAAAAAAGGGTCCCAAGCTGATAACTCAACCTAACCTAACACAATGATATTTTCCAATTTATAAAGGTTGAAGCAGCTTTCGGTACGAAATTGATTCCTAGCTTCGGATAAAGTTGAAGAAAATTATAAATTTAATATAACTTAACCTATGTGCACCTCTGATTGCATTGAGTTTTTCTTTATTGTGGAAAGAAAAAAGAGTAAAAGAAGATGGCGGAGGAGAGAAATGTACAACCTTGATTTTTTTTTTCTAACCTTAATCATTTACTTTTTTTTTTTTTTAAATCCAAAAAAAAATCTGGATCTAGATACAGAAATCAATTATCAGAAAGTCAAATTCATGCATTGATAAGTTCATTATAGGTTCTTCAAATATTCAAATTTTGAAGTAAATTGACTCGTCTGATCATTTTATCATTTTTCTTCAAGCGCGTTGGTTGGTGGGGAAGTACTTTTCTTCAAGTTAAAAAATAAAAATAAAACTAGGGATGCCATTCCTTTAATTCAAACCCAACCACCATGAAGCTTCAGAAAGAAAATGCGTACACAAAGAGGCTTAAATTTGAAAATACAGAATCAGGTCGCAGAGGAAATAAAACTTGGGTACCTAAAGAAGAAACCACCAAAAGTCACTCATATTAAAGCCATTGTTTAAATGCACACGTTGTAAACCTGCCTTTTTTTGTCAAAGAAAATGAACAAAGCACGACTTTACTCTTCTTTTCTTTGCTTTTCTTTTGGATCTCTTGATTCTCTATTTGAATTGGCACTATTCATTTCTTCTAAACCTTTTTCCCTTAACTTTGGGCGCCGTATGTTTGAAGTTTGAACAGATTCTGAGGAAAGAAGAGAAACCTACTAACTTTTCCCTACTATTTCCCTACTATTTCCCTTTTGTGCACCAATTTCCTAATAAGACAATGTTGCATGCATGGAAAAGTTCTTCAATAATTGATGGATTCTAATTTTCAAGTCCAATGTATGAGTTTGGCTTATCAGCAAAACAATTGGGATAAGTTAAAGACAAATATTTTTCACATTGATGACATGTGATTAGAATAATATGATTTTCATACAAAGATAAGATTAAAATGTTATAAATCTAATAATTTATCCAATATCACATCAATTAAAATTTTAAATAATGTTACACTTTGTATATTGTTAAATTCATTAAATAAAATTTTAACAACAAGATAGAGAGTATTTTGTTTCGGATCGATTATCAACATTATTTTGTTAGCACGAATCACAATATATCATCTTAATAGTTATGAAAAAGATTATAAAATTTTTTGAGTCGGTATAAGTGCATCCACCCTTTCAAATTAATCCAATGGTATAAGTGCATCCACTCTTTCAAATTAATCCGATGGTCAAAATAAGGCCGACATTTTTTCCTGACCAAGAGAGAGATGTTCAAAGGTTTGATGTTTAAGTTTCCTATAAAAGTCTAAAACAAGAAAATTAAGATCTTTCCTACAAAGAAAACTCTTATTGGTCAAAGGTAAACAAAGGAAGCTACCATTAATTTTTATTGGTTGGGGTTACTCTACAAACCATCACCTTCCCTCTTCAACAATTTTCAAAAGAAACATTAAATAGAATTGAAGGGAGTAAAGCAAAAGTACGTCAGAAGAGATTGAAAAACCAGGTGTAACAGAAAGAAAAAATATTAAACTTATAAATAAAGACAAAATTAGCAGTATTATCACCAAGATTTCTGGGATTAGTCTAATCATGGTACAGTAATTTTCACCGTTAGAAAGGTACACCGCAAACGAGTTACTTGAAGACAAAACCTCAAATAATTAGAGTATTAAACAAAGAGGCAGTTTTGTAAATAAGCATTAAATCTCATAGCATGCTTAAAGACTTTTATAAATAGTTTAAACTTATAAATCTTATTTTACTACCTTACGGTCTATGAACATTATCCTAGACCTTGAAAGTCGAAGTTCATTTACATAAAATACATTATTTTAGTAAAGAATTGGTATACATCTTCACTCATTTCTTAGTAATTAATAGGCTTAATCTAGTTACCTTAGAAGTTGTATTTTTTATTTATTTATTTATTTTTAGGTGGACTTCGGATGATTACCTTTTAGAAGTTAGAATAATCATTTTGAGGTGGGTTTGGGATGAATATATATATAAAGCATTTTCTATTAATTTCCTTCGTCACTTTGTAAAAAATCACCCAAAAAAATTCTCAATTCTGCGTTTAAATAGATAATATAGCTTCAGCCCAAAAAATAGATAACAATAAACTGCGAAGTGGAAAATGAAGGGCAGCTTGTTTGAGAACGTTTGTTCACCTTTCGATTTAATGAACCACTTTAATTAAAGTTTAATTTTTAGATTTGATTGCTTAATAAACCAACCATCTACATAAATTTAATTGAAAATTTTCCCAAAAAAAAAAAAAAAAAAACTTGATATAATCTAAAGTAAGTCACCAAATATGGCATGAATGAAATCATTAAGAACAACCCTCTGAAACATCCATTTTTTTGAATATAAAATAAAAAGGTAAGTCAATTATTATTACTATAAAATCAGTATGGAATACAATCTACAAATCAGGTGGTAATTCTTTTAACAAATCATAAAATTAATAGATAAAACTGCTCTGAAATATCCTGAGATAGAACTATGAACCTTTCTTGCAAAATAACCAATTAAAAAATCACCTTGTTTTTTTAGTGGAAGTCCAATTTAAATTCAGATAAACCAAGTTTGCAAGATGGGAAATGTTAGTCTAAAAGTCAAATGCAAATTAATAACATTATTTATTTATATAAAGTGTGAAATGCTACAGTAACTTGTAAGAGAAACTTGAATTTGGCTGATGATGACATTACACAATAATATAGGCTCCTTCAAACATTTATAATAAAACAAACGTCGTGTAAAGAAGAAAAGTAAGTTATCCATTCAAGAAAGAATGGTAGAAAAGGGTTCGTATAAAGCCAGGGCAATTTAAGATAAGAACTTAAAATTTTCTTGGATAATGATAATGACCAGTGGTGTCATCTACAGAAACCTTATCATAAAACTTATGGCGAACTATGAACTTGATGCTTCCCCAAGCTTTGATTACAATATATGAGTTTTATACCTCAACTGACATATTATGGTGTTTTGAATAGAAATTTTTAAGATTTAAAATTTTCTATTCATTATAACTTTTAAATTATTTAAAAATAAAAAAATATATATATGTGTAAAAGAAAGTGGATGGTATGCATTTAGATCTCACCAAGCCAATTATAATCTTAAAAAAGAAGTGGGAAAAGGATTACATGAATCAAGTGCAAAAAAAAAAATATATATATATATATATATATATATATATATATATATATATATATATATATATATATATAGGAGTACTTTTGTGTCACATGTGCACCAAAAACTAACATTTCATTAATGGGTTAGGTTTAAGTTACATATAGTGTAATTTTTATTTATTTTTTAAATTATCATTTGAAAGGAATTCATTTCATGTTTAAAATTAATGGTCCATTTGGATTGAGGAGAAAGGAGAGGGAGTAGAGTAAAGTAGAGTAGATTTAGCCTAAAATTATCCTATTTTTAGCTAACTTTACTCTACTCTCCTCCACTCCTCTTTCTCCCCTCAATCCAAACAAGCCCTAACTTATACAAATCAAGTGTATAAAACAATGTTATTAATTCCATGTTGGTGCCCATTTCGGTTTGTCTATTGGAATTTGGAATGGATATTTAGGTATCGGTTAATTCTAGCATACCGTTTTGGGATTACCGCTAATATATATAATACTCATATTAACTCATCATTAATGAAATATAATAATAATAATCAAATCCAATCAACATAGTTTTAGGTTATTTTGTATATAAAAAAAATGACCAAATTGGTATTTGAACATAATGAACCAAAATCACTAATCAAAATTGGACGAAATGACCTAGATTTTAGTCTGAGATGGAATGAGGAGTTTTTTCATTCTGATTTTCTTAATAATACAATAATTTCTATTCGTTCTAGTAAGAACATAATGGAATCCACAACTATAGTATAAACTACCACATCATTTAGAATTTTAAATAATGTGACAATTTGTATACTATTTTTTTTATAACAATCTGTATACAATTAGATCAAAATAAAATAAAATTTTAACTATGAAATGGATAAAATAAAGAGGATTTTTTATATAAAAACAATTGAGATAGAAATCATACTTTAACATATGTGTGTGAAGATCACTTCTGGAGACTTGAATCTCGACCCATATCTCCCCTCTACCCACAAAAACTTGTACTTGTGGGGTGATCATTATGCTAAGGATGCACGGTGATGAAGCAGAGAGGAGTTGAAATGGAAATGATAATGCTCAACTTTTATTAATGTTATACCACTTTATAACTTTCTATTAAATGAATTTCTTGAGAAGCCTGCTATTGGATTACATTGTCTTTTTATACACTCCAAGATTGCAAAATATCAAGACAATCAGAAATTAATAACTATCACATCTATAACATGCTTAAATCTTCCAAAAAAAAAAAAAAATTATACTTCAAATTAGATGCAAAACATTAATGGGTCATGCTAACAAGTGCCCTTAGGACACTCATTAACAATCCATTTTAGGAAAGTTTTAACATCACTTTTATGGGAAATAAAAAAAGCTATCAAAACATTAATTGTTTTTTTTTTTTTTCTTTTCCCATAAAAACTTTCTTTAATTGGATTTTTAACCAGCACCCTAAGGGCACTCGTTAGCATTTCCCAACATTAATTTATGGATTTCATAGTAAATAATAAAAAAAATTATTTCATAGTTTTGTGTGCATATTAAAGGAAAATAAAACATTTAATCCAAAAATAATTTTTTTTTTAAATATTAATCAAATAAAAAGTTATTTGTTTGGTGTAATATTAACTTAACAAGTTGATCAACTACATGAAAGATGTCAACAAAAAGTTACACAAAGTGTAAATTTGAGACTAACCCTTCATTAATTTCTCTAATACGATCATTTATATGTAGTGGTGACTGGAGAGATCATCAAAGTTAAAAGAAGAATATAGCTAACATATATCGTTAAAACATGCGTGAAGGAATACTAAATGTTTAATGATGAGATGTAATGCAGATTCTTTGAAATAAATAAATAAAATACGTATAAAAAAATAATAAAAAAATAAAATACATATATTGTTAATTCACTGGAACGCGACACAAATTGAAAGTGGTTGTGTGTGCTTTTCTTAATTCTTTTTTTACAACTTTCTTTTTTATTTTTTTTAGTGAAAGGTTAAAATAATCAACTACTACTAAATGCACCTTCACTTGTTCCCACAATTTAAGGATCTTAGTTTAGGAACTTGTTAACAAAAGCCAATAAAAATAGAGGAAAAATGTGAATAAAACAATATTGCTGACTCTAAATGAGTCACTTCCATGGTACTATACAATTAGTGAATTCTTGTTAGTAATTTAAATAGTGAAAAAAAAAAAAAAAAAAAAAAAACCCTCTTATACATTGGATAAGAATTTTTAAAATTATACAATAATCCGCTATTTAGTTATTATAATTAAAACATTCACAATATAATAATTAATTATTCAATTTCATATCCAACCCACCCATATTCAAGGGCAGAGCTAGAATTTTTTGTTTGGAGGGGCCAAATTGTAATACTAATATATTAGTCAAGAGTCAAGATAAATCATCACATACATGCATAAATACAAACACATATATAAACCTTAATATTTTGATACTAGGGTAAGTCATAATTTATAAAATATATAGTATAAAAAACTATCTACTTTGTCATATGCATATTCACTAGATAATATTTTTAGGGGAATTTATCATGTTTTAAATTCTAATGAGTGTTCAAAATTTGTCTAGTTTGATATTAAACATATACAAAAAATGAATTTGAGAAAACAAAAACTACCTAGTCTGTATTACTACTAGGCCAATTGACAAATTCAATTATTTTTTAAAAGCATCATTAGACTTTTTTTGGGGGGGGGGGGGGGGGGCTTCTTTTTTTGAAGCTAAGTATTTAAAAATTTTAATAACTATACATAAAATAAAAGATTTTTTTTTTTTTTTTTTTTTTTTTTTTTTTTTTTTTTTAATTTGGAGGGGCCATGGCCTGCTAAGCTTAGCTGTAGCTCCGCCCCTACCCATATCATGTAAAATCCAATAGAATAAAAGTTGGATTCTAACCGTCGTGGTTACAAGTTTCATTATTTATTTTAAATTATATTATATTCTTTGGATATGTACCCATGTGCATTCATTACGTAACTTAAAATAATTTTCATTGTATTATTTTTACTATTTATATTGTTCATATATATCACTTAAATATTTAATTAGTTTACATCTAAATTTTAATTAAATCATACATCATACAAGCATAATACTAATGTAAAGTAAAAATACAAACATTAAGTCTTAAGTGCCCAAATAATTAGTTTTGGGTGTAATTTTCCTATTCCACATATGCTAAGTAATTACAGGAAGAAATCTCATAGATGTGATCCCAAAATGTTATGGAGGAGTTTTGGAATCCCAAACTTGTTTGATTTCATCACGAGACATTGAGAACTACTAGATAGGATCTAATATGTAAGTTTTATAATTTTTTTAAATAGGGAGTAGAGTAAAGACATGGTTCAAACTTAAGACCACATACCATAGTAAATTACTAAAATATCCTTTAGTATAAACTATTTCTTAAAATTTAATCATTCATTTAACAATACTTTTTAATATTGTGATTATCATATCTTCATAGTTGTTATGCTGATTTGAGCACAAAATATTATAGACTTCACACTCCATTTGATACTTCCTAAATATTTACCTAGACAAAATTAAAAAGAATAAAAAAAGAAAACAATGTTAACCACCTATTCTCCCGGTGTTATTTACCTAAAGTCAAAAAGAAAACTAGGTGTATATTAATGAGTAGTCATAGACAAAATAGTAGTAGTATTAAGTAGAAGAAGTATATGAATATGAATATGATAGAGAGGAGGAAGGCAATAGGTAAAAGAGGAAAGTCTAAGCTAGTGACTCGGTCCCACGGGTAGACAGTCAACATGGTTCCCGGGGGTAGATGTAGAGAGATATGAAACGTGGTATATCATGTCATGCTACGTGGGGCCATGCAGAGACTAGCCTACTGGCCCACCCGGTCGCCAGTCATCAACAGCCCCCACCAGTGCAGAAGAGAAAAAAGCCAGCATAGCATGAGATAGATAGATAGAGAGAGAGAAGAGCCGGGCCGTCAAATTCGTTGACTTGGCTATCCCCCACACTTTTTTCTTTTTCTTTTTTTTCCTCACGTGGAACGCGCCGCACCGTTCGGGGCGGTGGGTTCATTTTTTCTTTGGGTTTTTGATTTTATAGATATATGGAAGAAATGAAACCCAGTCAAACTCTTTCTTGACGAAATGTGGACGAAACCTCGTTTCCATCACTCACTTTCTCCTTTTTTTTCCCCTTTTTGTCTACCTATTTGGGTCGGTACTTACCACCTACCAAACCTTTCTTTTGGGATCCCCCGACCCGGATTTTGTCTATGTTCACATTGCTTTCAATAAATTGAAAATTAGGATCTTTTTTTTTATTTTTTATTTTTAACAATTTGATAGTTGGAGAAACTTGGATTTTATTTTACCTTTGTTATGAATATTTGTCTATGTTCACACATTGTTTGAAAATTTTGATAGTTGGAAAAAGCATGGATTTGAATTTTTGATGTTTCAGTTTAAATTCCACTTATACTAAAGAATTGTCTTGTACTAAAAATTGAGTTGGTGACTTAAACTTATGATAGTAATTAGTAAGTAATCATCATTAAATAAATCTTATAAATTTAAATCATATCATATTTAAGAAAAACAAATCTTATCCAACTTTTATACCAACTACTAGGTTATATATTGAAAATTACACAATAATGTATAATTATATATAAAATAAAGGTTCAAATAATGTTTTTTTTTTTTTTTTTAGAAGAAGTAAGAACCATAATGTTAATTGTTAAAAGTGGGGCATATATATATTTAAAAATTAAATTTATACCAGTTGAATTCAAACAAAGCATGAAACACCTATAACTTGTGTGCATAGATATTATTAAAATAAGATAAAAGAAAGTTACTGTTTTTAGGAAGAATAATAGTAAGGGTGTTTTAGTAGATTTTGGTTAAAAAAATAGTCGTAGTTACTTCGACGGATAAAATCTTTAAAAAATTGATTAATTGATATTTTCAACCTTACAAGAAAAGTGTGAAAGGAGAGTAAAACAGCAAAACAAAAACAATAATGGAATCAATATGATGTCGGAGCAAGTTAATGGGTGAAGAAGACAAATTGGGGCAACCCATTGAAATGTAAATCCGAGAATGGGAAAGTCTACAAAACAACAGTGGGCCCCAAAGCCATCTGGGCAGAGTGACGCACCGTCTGACGCAATATGGCAAAGTCCCATCAAATGCTCTATCTCAAAACACACCAAAAAGTTTTAAAAAAATTAAATAAAAAATAAAGAAAATCCCAGTTCCAATCCATTTGGTCTTCGTTCCAAACCCTTTTTATAGGCGAGCCCATTGCACCGGAAAAAGACTTCACAGACTTCCTTCATCCCCCACAAACTCTTTCTCTCTCTTTCTCTCTTTGACTCTCTCTCTCTTAAAATCTCTTCTTCTCTGCTACTCTCTCCATAGGTTTTTTGCTTTGTCTCTAAAAAAAAAAAAAAAAACCTTTCTTTCTTGCTTTTATGGACAAAGGATGGGGTCTTACCCTTGATTCTGACTCGCTCGGTTTCTTCCTTAACAACAACAACAACAACAACAACAACAACAAAAGGCCCCCACACCCACACCCACAACACAACCTCAACAACCACCACAACAAGAGATCGATCAGCCTCGATAATACCATGTTTCCGGTGAATCTTGGCCGTAGAGATTACCATCATCAACATCATCATGAGCCTGCGGCTGCTGCTGCTGCTTCATCACCACCGTCTGATCATGTTGAGACCCGTAGGGCTGTTGTTGATGAGGTTGACTTCTTTGCCAAAAAGCCTCGTTTAGCTAGTGAAGATGCTGATCATCATGAACGTGATGATGATGCTTCCAAAACTAATAGAGTTAGTGTCAAGAAGGAGAATTCTCTTGGTGAAGCTCCTTCAAGGCCTGATTTGGATGTCAACGTAAGCTCTCTAATTTATTTTCACTTTTTTTTAAGTGTATTACCATTAATTTATCACTATGATATTTGCTTTTGATGCTAATTATTGTTTTTTCTAAATATAGACTGGGTTACACCTTCTTACTGCTAATACCGGAAGTGATCAATCAACGGTGGATGATGGGGTTTCATCAGACTCAGATGATAAGCGAGCTAAGATTGAGGTAAGAGATTTTCCTAAATTATCTATTTATTCTGGATAAGAAAAAAAAACGATAAAGCTTCTTTTTTTTTTTTTTTTTTGGGTTTCTTTTTTTGTTTTGCAATAATTTTGGAAGATTGCCCATTAAAGAAATTCACGTGTATGTTTCAGCTGGCACAATTACAAATGGAGCTCCAACGTATGAATATAGAGAATCAAAGGTTGAAAGACATGCTTGGTCAAGTGAGCAACAATTACAGCGTCTTACATAATCATCTTGTAGCATTAATGCAACAGCAACAGACTCATGGAGCCGATAGTGCACAAGAGAATGAGGTAACAACAACTACTACACCTAATAAAAATGGATAAATTTAATTGGGAAATACCTAGTCTTGTCCTAGTATTATAATTTTGTATGTGTTCAAAATAAATAAGTTAATTTTATTGGTATTATGGTCAGGTTGTTGAAGTTAAATCTGAAGAGAGAAAAGTTGAGGTTGGAGGGTCACAAGTGGTACCAATACAGTTTATGAATCCTGGTCCTGGTGCCACAGCTGAGACAGACGAGATATCTAACTCTTCCTCAGAAGATAGGACCATTTCTGGATCGCCAAGGAACAATTCTAATGTTGTGAAGAACAGTGAGGTTGTTCCATATGATTCGGATAGAGATGGTAAAAAAGTTGGTAGGGAAGAGAGCCCAGAATCTGAATCACAAGGTTGGGTTCCTAATAAGGCTCCAAAATTGGCTCCAAACAAGCCTATTGATCAATCCACCGAAGCCACAATGAGAAAGGCTCGTGTCTCAGTTCGTGCGCGGTCAGAAGCACCCATGGTACGTTAATTTGTCAATCTTGTAACAAATTTCAACAATAGGGTGTACATTTTTATGAGTGAAATTTATGTATTTTGATTCATTTGCAGATTACTGATGGTTGCCAATGGCGAAAATATGGACAAAAAATGGCCAAAGGAAACCCATGTCCCCGGGCTTATTATCGATGCACTATGGCAGTTGGTTGTCCTGTTCGCAAACAAGTAAGTTTTTTATATTCTTGGAATTGTTCCATTATAGAATTTAGCTATAGTCATAATTACATATAGTTTCAATCAAATACAGTAAATTCTGGTTTAGACTAATAAGAATTGTGGGTTTTAATTTTACAGGTTCAACGTTGTGCCGAAGATCGATCAATTCTAATCACAACCTATGAAGGAAACCACAATCATCCACTTCCACCAGCTGCAATGGCCATGGCATCAACAACAGCAGCAGCTGCATCTATGTTACTCTCGGGGTCCATGTCAAGTGCAGATGGGATAATGAACCCAAACTTGCTAGCAAGAGCCATTCTCCCTTGTTCATCAAGCATGGCAACAATTTCAGCGTCGGCACCATTTCCAACTGTGACACTAGACCTTACACATAACCCAAACCCATTACAATTCCAAAGACCCCCAACCCAATTCCCCATCCATTTCCCAGGTCAAGGCCAGAATGGTTTTGGGTCAGTACAACCAGCACAATTGCCTCAAGTCTTTGGTCAAGCACTTTACAACCAGTCCAAATTCTCGGGCCTCCAGCTTTCCCAAGAAATGGGACATTCCCAATTGGGCCACCAAGCACCCCAACTACCCTTGCATCAAACCCAGCAGCAGCAGCCCTCATTGGCTGACACAGTCAGTGCTGCCACAGCAGCCATCACAGCTGACCCAAACTTCACGGCAGCTCTTGCAGCCGCCATCTCATCCATCATTGGTGGCGGAGCTCATCCAAATAATAACACCTCCACCACCAATACCAATAACAATATCAGTGCCAGCATGACCACAAGCAACTCCAACAATAGCAACAAAATGGGCAATTTTCCAGGGAATTAGAAGTTGGGCCTGATAATTTTCTCTTGTCCTTAAATTTTTTCTTTTTTTTTCCCAATCTTGTTCTTTTATTGGGGGGGTTTTACCTTTTTTTCGGTGGGATGAGAATGTGATTAGATGTTCATAATTTTTGTCCTTGTTGTGGGAGGGTTTATGACACAAAAGTTCATTATTTCTTTTTGTTTCATTTTGAATAATTTGATTCAAATTTCTCAGTAAATACATAGACAAAAAAAAAAATGAAAAATTTTTAGCTGCTTTGTTACATCATTAGACTTCTCAATTATTTTTTAATCTTTGTTCTGTTTTTCCTTCAAATTAATCAATCACTGACCCAATCTTGGGAACAGTAAAGACAAAAAAACACATCGTTTACAAGAAGAAAAGAATCATCGTTGTTTTTGGCTTTACACAAAAAGGAGTTTTGAAGGTATATTCGTTAATATTCTAGTCAAGAAAATCGGCCCACAGTTTGACACGTAAACTTTGTACAATTAATCAGGGCCTGAAATCGTAGACCAACTAGAGACTTTCCAGGCAATTACGTGTGTGAGACATGAATCATGAAAATGAATGATATAGAGATAGAGGTCAACTTCATACAACTATAAAAATGCCAATACTATTTTTTATTTTTTTTTCAAAGACCCAATAAAGAAATGGTGGGTGGTACTTGTAGTTTCGTGGATTATTTTGGTACAATTTTTTCAATTGGACAACTGGGATACGTTATTGACTTTCCGTCCACCTTGATTGACATCACGTTATGGGTTATGCCATCCAATTCCAATCATGTGGTAATACTATTAAAATTTAGAGAGAGAGACAGAGAGAACAACAAAGAAACTTGGAACTTTGTGAGTCGCACTTGGAACTTTGTGAGTCGCACCGTACATCATCCACCGTACAAGGATCTTCTACTCTTTCAGCTCCACCAAGGGGCGTGGGTACTGGGCAATGGAAAAAAGACTATAATTAAAGACTGAAGACTAATGAGAAGTGAGAGAATAACACCCTTTTCTTTATGATCACACGTGCATGCATGTGAATAGCAAGACTAATCTCAATTTCAAAATTTCCTTGCATTTTCTCTTCCATGGAGAAAATTGTTGATCCATTGTGCACATAGAAACTTCCACGTAATTGCTTCTGATTTGCTTTGAAGCACCCTTGTGCTTTTTGGTGTTGTGTTGAAATCTTTAAAAAGTTATACATGAGTTAAATAAGTTAGGTAGGAGTAAAAGCACAATACAATGTTTTGAGTAACAGATGATTATATATGTAATACACATTTATATTGGTAGATTAGATTTGCCCTTTCGTACAATGGATATGCTTTTTTACTATATACTTTGAAAAGGATAAAAAAAGAAAAAAAAAAAATGATGATGTCTTCCTCGTGTTCTTAAACAATAATTGATTTAAATGATTTGATATTCGATAAAGCTTTACAGCTATAAATCTCAAGCTTATCTAAAAAGAGTACCATAACTTTTTTACTAAGAGAGCATCTTTAACACCATTTCAAGATTCTCACCTAAATTTTGAGGAAAAGCAACGTTTCGATTTTTTCCTAATTACTTTTTCAAATACATCTCCAACAAACTATTTGAGTATTTATCTTTTTTCTATTTTATATAAAAAATCATTTTATTCTTTTATTTTTCCTTTATTAATTTCTATCCTCAAATTTGTCACTTTTTTATCCATTCTCATCAGACTTCTTCTTATTAATTACTTCCCTTTCTTCTTTTTCACCGCCTACAACCCATACATAATAGACTCACAAATATACTTTGCTCAAGTCACAACTCAAAAAAAAAAGAAAAAATTTTTGTTCCACCCACAACCCACCAGCATTCATCAAACACCCATAGACCCAAAACCCATTAACCATTACCACTTATCACTGTCTAGGAGGGACTAAGAGAACACAATTGCTAAGCAAACCAAATGTAAGAACACATAGCATCTTCAAAACTACATGCCCCAATCACCTTTCCTTGATAATCACGAATAACAGCCTCCAAAAACCCGCATAAGAACAATTTTATCTAGAGTGTGAAGCAATTGGTCACACAAGTCTCGAAAATCACCTTGATGACAATTTGTCTTCTGTAATCTTTTTTTTTTTTGGAGAAATGTCTTATGTAATCTAAATAGACTAAACTGACCAAACATCTTTGATATTTTGCCATTGGACAAGACCACAAAAGCAACCTGAACACCCTTCTTACTCAACCTAAAATGGTTTGCTCTGCCTGGTGACACAGGGCACAAAGGTTCAACCTAAACACCCTTCTTACTCAAACTATTTATTGTTGGGACTACCAAAGACCAAACTGATCTCCACATATTGCTACCAACAAAACCTAGACTAGAACTACATTGTCACTGGGTCTGGGTCATTAAGAACTAATTTGTTGGAGCTCTATTTTTGGGCTTGGGTTTCCAAAATTTGGAAGAAAAAATGTTTTACATTATCTATTAGATATGCTCTAACTTTTGCATTAATAAAATTATCATTCAAGTCCCCCTTTGACTAGGAGCAACTATTAGGCATTGGAAACCAAACAATATTTAAAAAAAAAAAAAAATTTATATTAACTAATTGATTTTAAAGGATGGCTAATCCCTTGTGTTTGTATTTTAGTTATGAATTTAATGAACTCTCTTATTGGCTGGATCATACAAAGATATAAAAAGATGAGGTGCAAACCTTTTTTTTAATCAAGGTCCATTTTAGTTTCTTCTTAAAAAAAAAAAAAAAAAAAAAAAAAGTCCACTTTAGTTTGATTCTCAAAAAATAAAAAATAAAAGGTCCACTTTAGTTTTGTAGTCAGCATCTTTAGGCCCTAATTTCGCCGAAATAGTATTTTGTTGGGCTTGAAAGGTGCTTTGATTTTATTTTTAGTTCTTTGGATAGTTTTATAGCCCGTGCTTCTAAAGACCCAGTACTCTTTGTTATTTCTAAAGAAAACAAATATTATATAATGTACGTTTTAATTTCTAAGGCCCAACTAGTTGAAATGTAAATGCCCAACATTTCTCAATAAGTCCGCTAACACATGTTTTTCTGTAACTTTTTTCCCAGTTACGGACAGATATATTGTGTATCATAGAAAATTTCGGAATATTGTGTATGAATATGTACAACTTTTTTATTTTAATTTTTTTTAAGATATACCTCTATACTTTTATCAAATTTATTTTCTTAGACCTTATCTTAAGATTTCAACTCCAATGAATCTTCAGTAACAATCAACTAATTTTATTTTAATTTATTAGATATTCATTCATATGTTAAAAATGTGAAACAACATCATTTTATAAGGGAATTAATAGAAATATTTTAATGGCAATAGAATGAAGGAGTAAAGTAATCACATAAGCAAAGTTTTTTTTTTTTTTTTCGAGGGGAATCACATAAGCAAAGTTAATGTGCTAAAATAAAACTTTTAAACTTAGTGGATTAGAATGACAATTAATCAAAATAAAGTTAGGGTGAAAAAGTGTATTTTTTCCTTTCTATTTTTCCAACAATTCTTAGTAATAAACAAAGGCCAAAACTCACTCTTTTTTATATTTAATAAGAAGTTTAGGCGTCAGAAAAGATTTCCCAGTACCTTTTTTTTTTTTTTGTTGCACTATTATTTAAATTGTGTTTATTAGAGTAATTTTCAATATCTTTATTTTGATTGTTCTTATTTTTTATATTGATTTTATTAAATTTTGTATTATTAATAATTTAAAGTGTTGAAATAAAATCTTTATTTTTATATCCATATAAAAATATTAGGACAAAATTTATTTTATAGAGAATTTCAAGAATACAACTAAACGGTAGGAAACAAGTAGTTTTCTCTAAAAATGTTATTAGGCAAAAATGATTTCTATAAGAAAATATTTATGTTGAAACAAACAAAACAAAATTAATTGCTTTTTTTTTTTTTTTTCTTAACAATTAGTGATATGGACAATGAAGATTGGTATATATTAAAATTAGTATTAGTAGTAGATCCACATCAGAATATCATACAAGAATATCCAAAAGCAAAATACTGGCCAGTTTGGATAGAGGACAATTTTTGGTGAACTTTATTCTACTCTTTTTTTCCTCTTCATCCAAAACTGCACATAAAAAATGGACATAATGTGGTCATTTGGTGTTCATGACTTATGAACTTGTCTTACACACTAGTTTTTCAATGTTGGAGATCGGCATGTTCATGTGATCATCTATGTAGTTGGTGATTTTAGTTTCCAAAGTTTCCTTCGAAGCATTCTCTATCTTGCACTCAAGGAGTGTATCTCTCAGTTGGGTTACCTTAAATTAAATTATTACGATCATCCAAAAGCTATTGAGCTTGCTTTTCGGAAACATCTTCATCCTGTTCAGCCAAACCTACCAAATTTTTTGAGTGCAAATCCAAACCTACAATGCAATGATTGGTTTCTTGTCCTTTTAAGAAATGGCACTAGCTATGGGACTGCCTAGGCTGAATCATTCGCAATATTCTTTTGAAAAATTTAACTTGTGAGTTGTGATCTTTCCTCACCTCCCACATCTATTTAAAACCGTACAATGAGATGATTTTGACAACGATTTTTACCAAAAAAAGGTTAATTTTGACCAACCGTAATAGTGGACACCCGACACCAAAAAGAGATTTTTTTTTTTTTTTTGGCAGAGTTTAGTTATAAAATTAGTTGTTACTTAATAAAATAAATACTAATACATATTTTAAAATTTTAATTAATGAATTGTATATTCTTTACACTTTTAGTACACATGTCAACTTTTGTGTTAATAAGATATTATTTACTATATGATTTATAAGCTTATATTTTATTCATAATTTTAAATTACAAAAACTTACAATTTAAACAATTTATTGATGACATAACTATTGATCTTTAATTTTTTAGAAATTTTGCAAGCATGAACGATATAAGAAGAATATGTAATCCATCCAATAAAAAGATATTAAGTAAGGTTGTAGCCTAGGATTACAATCAATTTTGTAACTAAACTTTGTCCATTTTTTTATTGAGAAAAAAGATAGAAAGGAATTTTTATTTATTAATATGCATAGATTATAATTTTATAAGAGCATTAGCATTTGGGATTACAAAAAATGTTCTATTTTACCATCTAAAAAGTTACTTTATCTAATATATCATTCTACTTTATAATACACCCAACATTCTTGTTTTTACTTTCCTATACAACACATTAAAATAATATATCTATATAATAAAATAACATTGAGAGAGGAAATGAGAGTCTGAAGAGAGAGAAAGAAGGAGATATTTTAGGAGGAGTAGGAATAAAAAATATTATTTTATTTTTGCAAACTTGCTATAGTAGGTTTTAAATTTAGGACACTATCGTAACTCAGTTGTAAAATTTGTTAGAAAATTTGTTACAATTAGCCTCCAGAATAATGCTTTCCTTTTATGATTTGATGCTAGAATATAGCATATTAGAAGTTTTACAACTTCGAATACTGATACTCTTGGTTTTTATTTTTGAAAAAAAAAAGAAAAAAGAAAAGAAAAGAAAAGGAGACTCAAGCCTTATTGGAGAAGGACTAACAATTTTTTTTTTTTTTTTTTTTACTAACAATTAATTATGTAGTTCATGACATGTTTTTGGTTATTGGTGGCTAGTGCTATTAATGAACAATTATTCTAAATATATAGTTGAATATGCCCAAAAAGAAATTGTTTATATTCGAAAATGTTTACCTAGGAAATACTCCTTTAAAGGCTTATTATAAACCCAAGCAAGCATTCAAAATATCTGTCCTAGTCCTACAATTAACGAAGTTAGTACAGAATGAAATGAAGAGCAAAAAGCTATTCCTGCAGTTGCCTTCCTTTTGTATTTACTCACAAAACCACAAACTTCCCACCAGGCTAAAAAACGATGTGTGGCGTGTTGAAGTGAACAAATTGCATGCACCACTGCCACGTAAGCAATCACTTCCCCAATTGTGGTCGGTAGATGTGTGATGTTAGATCATATGGGAAGATACTTTCACTACTCACAATCCATAATATGATGAGTTATGATACAAAATTATATATTTTTATATGTTTCTAACATTACTCTAAAAAAAATATCAAAACCCACAAACTAAAAGCTTCTAAGCTCAGCTTTTATCATTGCTGTACCACGTTTTAAAACTTTACTTTTTCAAACATTTTCTCATATTTTCAAATTTTTCTTTATAAACTTTCGGTAATAAATTTTAAGAAAAAAAGAAAAAGAAACCTATTAAAAAGAAAAGAAAAACACGAGTCCATCATGTGTGTCCAACGCTTACCACGCCATCTCTGCAGAAAAAGATCAAACGGCTTCAAAAAACACGAAACTTTCACGCTATATTATTTGCTGGGCCCCACCATTTTTCCCTTTAAACGAAAGAAAGAAAGATACAGTATTAGCTGGGCCCCACTGAGGCTCTCACACTGTCACATAGTCTCTCTCTCTCTCTCTTGTACTTTCGTCTATTTAAATTCTCTGTTTCTTCCTCTTTTCTCTTCAACTCTTTTTCCTCTACTTTTCCTTTTGCTAAACAAATAGGTGAGTGAATCAAATATTTATTGCAATGAATTATTAATATAAACTATTAATTATTATTATTATTATTATTTTTATCATTCTGTTTTGGTTTGCTCTGCTAAGGATTTATTGTTTTTTGCATGTGAGAGAATATATTGGCTTGGTGATCGGTCATTATTATAATATTTTTAATGTCTTTTGATGCAAGTTTGTTGGAGATTGTGCTTGATCATTGTATTCATGTTAGTGCTTTGATCGTTTTGTATAAGTTGTTCTTTTGTTTTTAGAAAATGTGGCTTTTTTTTTTTTTTTTTTTTTTTTTTTCCCGATTAAGCTCTGTTTGTTTCGTGGGAAAACGAAGGAAAATGAAGTTTAATAAAGTTTAAAATTTTAACTTTTTTACTTAAGCGCTTTTTATCTTGGTAAATGCGGTTATTTATTTATTTATTTTTTTCTAGTTAAGCTCTGTTTGTTGCGTGAGAAAAAACGAAGGAAACTGAAGTTTAATAAAATTTAAAATTTTAACTTTTTTACTTAAAGCTTGTAGCTTATGCGCTTTTTGTCTACGAATTACTTAGTTTCTAGAATATGTTTCGGACTAAAAAAGAAGAAAGAATAAAAAATTTTCAGGTTCTGTACTGAATAAGTATAGTGAAGGATTGAAAATTTTGATTAAATTTAAATTTTCTACTATTTTTGAAGCAGTTAAACGGAACTTGTGCTTGAATTTTCCGCACTTCCCTGTTTGGTTGCTTAGAAAGTTGCTGAAATGATAGAAATGTAGTCTAGAATTTGTTGTGTTCTGTTTTTCTGTTCTAAATATCAAAAACTGATCTGTAACTAAGCTACACTGTTAGTATATGAAGATAAAACATGTAAACTGAACTTTAACTAAGCTAAAAAACTCAGCTTTATTGTTAAATTCAACTTAACTCACCACTTTATAACTTTTTATTAAATTAATATTTTTAAAGTTTCACTGTTCGTTATGTTTTTAGTGCCAAAATTTGTGACAATCAGGTGTTGTTTACCATTGATGCATAAAGTCAATATTTTGCATATAGATGAGATAGATATTGATCTCCAAACATGTTGATATATTGCAAGCATGTAGGGTATGAGGAGAGAATGTAATCCAATGGTAGATTTGTCAAAAAACACATCCAATAGATAGTTATTGAGTGGTGTAACATTGACAAAAGTTTCTCCCAGTGTAACTTGAACCCAACCCATGTATATATGTTTTGAATATTATTTGCTTCGCTTGTTCATGCTTTTCCTGAACCTGAAAATTGCAATGTGGATGAAATAGGTGAACATGGGAAGTAATTTGAAAGCAGTAGTGTTATCTGTGTTCCTTTCAACCCTTTTGTTTTCGCTGGTCACCTCTGCTTCCAACAATAGGTTGGTTAGGATTGGACTGAAGAAGATAAGATTCGACCAAAACAACCGACTTGCTGCGCGGCTCGAGTCCAAGGACGCACAGGCTGTAAGAGCTTCTGTTAGGAAGTATCATCTCCGTAATAGTCTTGGGGACTCTGATAAGACGGATATTGTTCCGTTGAAGAACTACTTGGATGCTCAGTATTTTGGTGAGATTGGCATTGGTACTCCCCCTCAAATTTTCACTGTAATTTTTGACACTGGCAGCTCTAATCTGTGGGTGCCATCAGATAAGTGCTTTTTATCGGTGAGCTTGGACTTCTATGTTTATAATGAATGTAATTAGCATTCTTGGTTTTATTAAAATCTTGATTGAAGGCAGTAGATTCATGTTTTGCATTTGTGGTGCAGCTAGCGTGTTATTTTCATTCTAAGTACAAGTCAAGTGAGTCGATAACGTACAAGAAGAATGGTTAGTCCTTTTGTCCCAACCTTAGAATAATGTTCATTTCATTTATAATAATCAACATCATGCTGCATGGTCCTTTACTTTTAATTATGGTGCCCACTTATGATACGTGATTGCAAGGGGCTGTCTTGGAGAATTGCCTTTTGAATGCGCAATATATATGTGTATTATCTATTTTTTCTGATGTAGCTCTGTTGTCATCCATCATGAAGGGACATCTGCTGCTATCCAGTATGGTAGTGGAGCTATTTCCGGTTTCTTTAGCTATGATGATGTCAGAGTTGGGGACCTAGTTGTAAAGAGTCAGGTACCTTGAACATTTTTCCTCTACATTGTTTCAAATCTTAGTAGTTTGATTAGACTGTACTAATTACAGCTGATCCCTTCAGGAATTCATTGAGGCAACTAGAGAGCCTGGTGTCACATTTTTGGTGGCAAAGTTTGATGGCCTATTAGGACTTGGATTTCAGGAAATTTCAGTTGGAAATGCTACTCCTTTGTGGTATGTGATTATATCTTTGGTTTTAATTGGTCTTTCACTGAAATAAGTTTCTTAATATGAAATTTTTAATGAGGTGCTTGCTTGTCGACTGTCGTACAGGTACAACATGGTTGAACAAGGTCTTATTAAAGAGCCAGTATTTTCGTTCTGGCTCAACCGTAAAACAGAGGAAGAAGCAGGGGGTGAACTTGTCTTTGGTGGGGTAGATCCAAATCACTTCAAGGGCGAACACACTTTTGTTCCTGTGACACGGAAAGGCTATTGGCAGGTAGGTACTAGGTTGTCTAAAAACTTCATATTTAACCATGGTTAATAGATATTAGATATTCAATATACTTTTATATTTTCAATTATCTTCTCATTTTGCCAAAATATATTTCTTTTTGACAGTTTGACATGGGTGATGTTCTTATCGGTGGTAAACCAACTGGTATGTTCTCTCTTGATGCCTACTACAATTCATCAAATGAAAAAGAGATTTTTTTTTTTTTTTTTTTGGGAGGCAAGGGGGGAGTTGAAGGAAGACATAAATTTTTTTATGATCTGGCTCCTGTTATTTTGTGGGACTCAATATTCCATCTGGCTGCTATGTAGGCTATTGTACTCGCAGTTGTGCAGCTATTGCAGATTCTGGAACTTCCCTACTGGCAGGTCCAACGGTATGTATAATAGCTCAAGTTCTTTGTAGCTATTTTGATTATTGTTTATCAATCTTTTGCTTCATATGTTGTGCTAGTTTATTTTGCCACTTCGGATGTCATTTTCAGCTTTAGTTTCTGTTGAGGTTAAACTTGAAACATTATTCAATAGAGTTATTGTGTGAGCAAGATGACACAATGTAGAAGCAGAAAATGAGAAACAACTAATACATTTTTAAGTGAGCTTTGTTTGATAGATATATCATCCTTATTATGATGTGCTTCTGTGATTTTCTGGTCACATTCTTCCAATTCTCATTTTCATATCTTGAATTTGATGGCTGAATTCTACGTTTATTACTGTTATTCATTTGGGTGTCCTAAAAGCTTGTAGGCTGGTCATCTTGGCCATTGCCTTGAAAGTGAGAAAATCTAAGATGTAGAATTTATGTTTCTAAATGAAAAATATATGTGATTGCTTTCTTAATATTTTACATGTGCTTATCCCTGAAATATATGGTTCTTTTTTTTTGTTAAGGCTGTGATTACAATGATAAATCAAGCAATTGGAGCCAATGGAGTTGCTAGCCAGGAATGCAAGGCAGTTGTTGAGCAGTATGGACAAACAATTATTGACTTGCTTGTAGCTGAGGTAAATACTTGGCTTTTATTAATTTCTATTTTTTTGTTTTTTCTTATCAGGTAATACGGCTTATTATTTTATTTTATCCTTTTCATAACAAGTGGAAAAGATTTTGTCTCAGCATGTCAATTCACTTATGTCCCTTGCAGAATGTTCCAGTTAATTCCATTATTGAACTAAGTTCTAGCTTTCATTGTGCATAACAGGCAAACCCAAAGAAGATCTGCTCCCAGATTGGATTGTGTACGTTTGATGGTGCCCGCGGAGTTAGGTCATACTCAAATATTTTTAATAGTCCTCTGCCTTTTTATCTTTCTCTTACAATATGCCAGTGAGTTTAGGCCATTTGGCTAAAATGGAACTTCACCCTCCCACAATAATGGGTGGGAGGGAAAAGTTGTGGGTTGAAAACTCACTGGGTGCATTTGTCACATACCAATGAATATGTATATTCTCTTGGTGTGCCCCTTATAACGTTTCCTGTTGTTATTTCCTTTTCATTATCTGCTTCCAGACTGCATTGTGAGCCCTTAAATTGTACCCATGTTGCTGTCAAGCTCAAAATATATTATTTTGTTTTTAAATTTGGTTTTTGTCAGTTGTTTTTGAAAACTTTTACAGTAATTATTTCTGGTTTTTTTTTTCATTTTCTTAAGGTAAAAAAAAATTGCAACACGTTTGTAATTGCTTCTTTAAAAAATCTCCCTGATTTAATTTTTAGATGGGGAACTTATTGGTCTGTGAATGTTTTTGTACAGTATTGGCATTGAGAGTGTTGTGGAAGAGAACAGTGGCAAAGCATCTGGTGGAATTCGTGATGCTATGTGCCCTTCTTGTGAAATGGCAGTTGTGTGGATGCAAAGCCAGCTAAAGCAGAATCGGACACTAGATTATGTGCTGACCTATGTCAATGAGGTGAAATATGTCTTGTACTGCATTGTTGTATATATCTTTAGGAGATTGCTGCTCATGCTGACTTGACCGTCTGGTACTTCCACAGCTTTGTGATAGGGTGCCAAGCCCAATGGGAGAATCTTCTGTGGATTGTGGAAATATTTCTAACATGCCTACTGTTTCCTTCACAATTGGTGGAAAAGTTTTTGACCTCACCCCACAGGAGGTAACATGTCATCTGAATCAATCATGAAATTGTTTTCCCCTTTTTGAGAGAAATTTTAGTAATAGTATTATGGTATTTTTTACTTGTCAGCAGTGATCGTTGATGTACTTAATTTTTCTTCTTTAGTGTGCACCCTTGACCTGGAAATTACATATGCAGGACCTAGTAAAGCTTGCTTTGCCTTCTGACTCTTGTTTTCTATGGGTCCAATCGTATCATCCAAAATAAAAAATAAAGGTTACCTTAAATGGCTCCTTGAGTAGCAGTGTTTTCAATAACACCATCTAACATAAAATTGCCCAATGCTTTGTCAAAATGGTCTAGATTTTTTGTTTTTATTCTTATTTATTTTTTTAAATGATAAGTTGTCAGAATGGTATCGATAAAACCATCTTGGTATGATTTTTTAAGCATATAATTAGATTAGAACTTGTTCACGTATTACTTAGAGAAAAAAGTTAACTCACTGACTATATATTCTGAAAGGAAAAGTTTCTTATAAGGGTAGGAGGTGTCATTGAAGCTTCAAAGACAAATTTTTTTTTTAATTGTTTCTTTGTTTGCATTTTACTCATCTTCTGATCATCTGTATCTAGTTAACTGCATAATAAAACTAAAGAGCCAAACAAGCCGAAACATTCAATAACTTTGAACTGATACCAGCCATTGTTTAGAATGAAAATTCTCCATGGCTTTTGTCGAGCTACTGTCATATGATGATATTATCTAGGCAAACTTCATCAATATATAACTAGAATATCATTGTACTGATGTCAAACTTTTCTGGATGGTGTCACCAGTACATACTGAAGGTGGATGAGGGTCCTACGGCTCAGTGCATCAGTGGCTTTATGGCTATGGACATTCCTCCTCCTCGTGGACCTCTCTGGTAGAGTTCCATTCAAGTCAACTTTCCATTTATCATTCAGCATCTGTACATGTGATGCTTCTGGTGTAGATGATTCTCACTAATGGTTCTTTTGCAATGCAGGATATTGGGGGATATCTTCATGGGTCGCTACCACACTATCTTTGATGCTGGTAAACTGAGAGTTGGATTTGCAGAGGCAGCATAAACAATCTACCCTGGGCTGTGATATCTTTATCTGTTTGCTGTCTGTGTGAACCTTATTTAAACTTGAAGAAGTTAAATGAAGGAGAGTTATGCTGCTTGTAAATATTTAAAATGGATCTCTTTTATCCATCTGAAAAGTTTATTATGTGTGCAATGTGAGCCCAATTTCTATCCTTATTTATTTACCAACCTCACAATCGTCAAGTTTCATGTGGGTCCTTTTTGCAATGCAAATGCGTCATTGAATTGTTGAAACTTTACAGCCATTTGTTGATTTGTTCAAGGAGCATGAGGAAGGTAAGTTCAAACATCGTGGCTTCAAGCTGCTGCTGCTGCTGCATTCTTTCCTCGTACTTCTTTTCCAGGCTTGATTCTCCCCTATTTGTCCTGCAGTTAAAAAATCTGGTGGAAATATATTAGCATGTTTAATTTCTAAAAAAAAACCATGCAACTTTGTGTAGCACAAAGGTAGCGAAGTTAAAACCTGTAGTTACAGTTCATGTAATTGTACCGTTCAACAATCTGATCAAACCGTTGCATCGACCAGCAATGCCGGTTTGTAAAGATCTTGTCAACCAGCAATAATGTTGGTGGAAGTGGTTGGAAGGGTATTTTTTGGTTGAAAAATCCAACGTGTCTGGATGGTATTTGGCCAGAAGATTCACCAATAAATATCATACTGACTGCCTCCCCCTCCCCCTCTTTTTTTTGACCACTCTGCCACCTCCATCCAGCCCTTGAGCCTTGTTGTCTTGCTCCATTACCTTCCCATCGATCTGTTTAGGCTTGAAATCAAAGTTGATTTTTCTTCCTCTTATTTTTTTTGCCCACCATTGACACTGACTTGTGGCCAACACCCCTATGGTTTACTGTATAGCGATGGCAGTTGGAACCACACTATTGTCGTTTCGGGCACGTGCTTACCACTCATTGACGCTTTTGCAGCATGTTCCCCTTGGGCGATCCTTCGGCAACTCAACAAGGACCCAACCTTGATTCTTATTCAAGGATTGTAACTCCTCCCTCATGGCCTTTTGCGTGATCCATCACTATTCATAGCTTCTTGAATACAAAGGAAAAATAATCACATGTAATTTGACTCAGATTTAGGCCGGGCGTTATATATAAGATATTCATATGATTCTCATCCCTCAAACACATTTCTCATCAGAAATCTCTTAGCCTAAAAAGTAAAACCACCTTCAAGCACAAACGATCTCTATGGAGAACAACTACCATAAAAAGGGAAATAGAAAGAGTTATTAGGCCTGATAAGCCACTTTTGAAATTTTTGAGCATTAAAATCAGGAAGGGTTTGGCCTATTTTTATGTACTGGTAGTGTTGAATTATCACATCAATTTTTTAGAATTTAATTTGATTAGTTGATCTTTGGGCTATATATATATATATATATATATATATATATATATATATAGCTTGGGTGCTTTATTTAATTGTGACTTTGTAAGGTTAGCAATATTATAATTTGATTCGGTACTTGGTTAATGGGTTAACTACTAGTTAGACTTTCAATACCCCAATAAAAAATTTAGACTTAGAAATAATATACCACGCCTGCATTTCAGGGACATAAATAATTGCAGTATTTAACCCAAGCACTTCCTCTCCAATTCAATACATTGGCATGCGCATGTGCTTGTGTCATGTGTGCATGTATGAGAATTTTCTTGTGTGGGTTCATCCTTCTTTTTGTATCGCTTGTGTGATGCTCAAAAAAGTGAGAAGTCACATTGCCCCTTCCATTCTCCAAAGGACACATTGGTTTTCAATCTGATCTTGAAGTTGACTACCACCTTTGGTCTGCTTTCATTGTGGTGTGAACATGTCTTTCATTAAGGATTAAACTTGACTTTCTATCCCATGTTCTAATTAATTACTTACAATATCAAGTTATCAACTAATAAAGAAAACCTTATTTGAGATATATACAAGGGGAAATGTCTAATCCCCGTTGAAAAAACGCTTTTGTTTTATAGATTTCTCGTAGGATTTTGTCCTTAAACATGCGTAGAAAATGACCCAAAATATTTTAGTACTATGCTTCTTTATTTGTAAGCCAAAGAAAAGCATGTTTTGATGTGTTTGCTGGTTCACGCTTTCAACAATAAAATGGTCAATTTTAGCTGAATACAGTGCTATGTCATGTCAATATGGTCACCTACTGGCCAAATGTTCCTTGAGAAATTGAGATGGGAAGATGAGTTTACATTCCCATGTGTTCTCCACACACACACACACACACACAAAATGATTTCAAACTATTGAGCGTGCTTAAAAATCTACAAAAACTTTTGAGAATCTAATTCATGATTTTTTTAAAGAAAGATTCATTTATTACAATGGTGCTGAGAAACATTTCAATGCTTGTATGGGAAGAAAACAAAACGTGAGGGTCCCCTAAGCTTTGCCGAAAGTGAAGAAAGAGATTCAATGATTGGGTAAAGGGTTTGCTTGAGAGGGACACATTTTACACTCTGGCATAAGCATATACTTTGTTGCTTGCTTTAAAGCCGCCCAAACTTAGCTAAAAAGAATTCCTTAAATTATTCACATACTTTTATTTTTATTGTTTTTGTTGGCTGAGAAGCTGATAGCCTGGTATTGTTAAGAACAATGCACAAAATTTTAACAATATTTTTGATAAATATTGATGTAGTAAATTGTGATAAGAAGATCAATTTCGCCTCAACAATTGAAAAAGAATGTGAAAATATATATATATATATATATATATATATATATATATATATATATATATATATTTCTCTGTAAAATGATTGGGATTTGGGACTAAGAAATCAAAGCGTAAATTGACACTTGTAATGGATTGGACTTTGGACTGTTTAGGCTATCCCATTTTCAAAGAGAATGTGAGTTTGGTTGGGCGGTTTAGGCTTTCCCATTTTCAGCTAAAGTCCAACCGTCAGTTCCGAAAGAGAGTTTTTTAGCTTTGTGGAGTTGGTTCCACATAGCCAGCTCTATCCTGATCCTCTCTAACCCTTTTGCTTTTTGGTTGGTTTATACGTACAAAAAAGCCTGCTGTATCCTATCTTGCCCTTTTGCCTTTACTTTGATTCCTCTTGCAAACTTCACCCACAATCCAAGCAAAGCTTGAAACTATGCAAGCTCTCTTAACTCTTGAAAAGGGTAACTTTATTTTCACTCCAATATTCATTCATTAACATTATTGCCCTTTATTATTATCCAAGTATCATCAAAATTTTAATTGCATTGATCTTAGTGTGCAAACTTAGATATTATTAGTAAATTACTACAAAAGTCCACTAGATTTGGTGCATAGCCTTTGAATCTTGACACTGCTCAAATACAAAATGGTACTAGTCTTTTTTTTGAGCAAAAATGGTACTAGTCTTGCTTGCATAGTGCTTTAGGTTTTAAATGTCAAACAAGTTACTCCAATCAATGCATGTGGTCCAGAGATTTTTGGTATGGACCTTGCAATTCTTAATCTTTGTTCTGAGAATCAATGTGGGCATTGGGACTTGGGAGTTAGGAGTCATTGTATCTGCACTAATAACAGTCTACCTGCCCACCAAAATTTCTTTGGGCAAAACACCATCCCTAGTAAAACCAAGGATGGTTTGGTACAGTCCCAACTTAGCTTGTACAACTTTGTCTTTTTATTGTTGATTATTGCTAAGAGGACTTAGTTCAACAAAGTCAAGCACTTAAAAAACCTAAGAATTGGTGACCTTTTTCTATTCTTAAATCACAAACCAAACCCATTGGAATATCCCATAATCCATTGTATCCTATGCTCATCAGCAACACCACTCTCCACACCTAGCACCCGTTGCTCACGTTTTCACATGATGCCATGTGGACAAATATATATAGTTAATTCATTGTTAAGTTATGTAACTGCCGGCCAAAGTTAAGTTGTCATCACTTCTCTTCTTGCCACGTGCCTCTCTCACAATGAGGAAAAAAAAAAAAAAGACTGCGGCTGCCCATTGGTTACAATGAAAATAACCAAAACTTTCAAAAAGAAAAGGTACAAAAAGCATTACTTCTAGGATTAAGCCAACCATACAATACCAATATTGAAGACTAAGACTATGCTTTTATTTATATATACATGTATTGAATTGAGCTCCCACCTAACAAAACAGACACACCAAACTGCAAAATTTTGCCTTCTTATTATAACTCAGTTCTCTCACCCTCCTTCCTTGTTAGCTCAGCTCTTCAATGGACTGGACCAGAGGCCAAGTCATTGGCCGTGGCTCATCCGCCACGGTCTCAGTGGCTAAGGTTCATGGGTCTGGAGAGATTTTCGCGGTCAAGTCCACCAATCTCTCACAATCAGAATTCCTCAAGAGGGAGCAAAGAATTCTTTCTACAATAAGTTGTCCACAAATTGTAGCATACAAGGGATGCAATGTTTCATCTGAAAATGGTAAGCTTCTATACAATCTTTTCATGGAATATGCTCACCGTGGCACCCTCATTGATGCAATTCACAACCAAGGTGGTGGTCTAGACGAGGCCACAATCCAAGCCTACACGCGCAAGATTGTGTTGGGGCTCGACTACCTTCATTCTAATAGCATAGTGCATTGTGACATTAAATGTCACAACATTTTGGTAACTAATGATGGGGTGAAGATTGCTGATTTGGGCTGTGCCAGGGAGCTTGATGACGTGTCAAATGCTGATTTGGCAATTGCCGGCACTCCGGTGTTCATGGCACCTGAGGTGGCGCGTGGAGAGCAACAGGGGTCCCCTGCTGATGTGTGGGCTCTAGGATGTACCATGATCGAGATGGCTACCGGGCGGGCCCCATGGCCCGGTGTTTCGGACCCGGTGTCAGCCCTTTACCGAATTGGTTATTCGGGTGAAGTGCCAGAGGTTCCTAACTTCATGTCAAAGCAAGCTAAGGATTTCTTGGGCAAGTGCTTGAAAAGAGACCCAATGGAAAGGTGGTCAGCTAGTGAGCTTCTTAATCATTCTTTTCTTGAGGAGCCCAACTTTCAGTTGAAAGAAGTTAATTGTTTTGATTCGGATACTCCAACTTGTGTATTGGATAAAGGCTTTTGGGAATCCATGGAGGAGCTTGAGACAAATCCAAGTACAACCTATAAAAGTTCCTTGAATTCTCTCAAGGAAAGAATCCAGCGGTTGAGTGAAGGTAGTACTGCATTGTGTCAACAAAAGCCTAATTGGGAATGTGAGGAAGATTGGATTACAGTTAGAAGCAATAGTAACAAAGAGCCAGAGTTGGTCAATTCCAGCCAGGACTTTGCTTTGTTAAATGCCAATGAATCCATAGCAAGTGTTAGTCGGGACAACAACTTGGTATTTTACAATGAACCCACGAGCACTAGTGGGATAGAGGCTTGTAATATTAGTAGTAGTATTGGTGGTAATGATAATAGCAATAGTAGCAATAATAGAGGCTCATTGGTGGCCTCTGAATGTACAAAAGTGTCCTCTAAATGTACCAAAGTTGATTTAAATGGAAACAATATTTCATTTGAGAATAATGCTCATTTTTTGCTTTCATAACCATACGATTAAGGTTCATTCTTGCCAATATTTTTACCTGGGCCGCTAGGCTAGAGCTGAGACCTACTTTATTTTACAGTTATAACCAGGCCATATAAATATAATAGTGAATTTATTTTAATGGGTAAAATAATGGGCCTGGGGATGTTGTAAAAGAGGACAGGCCTAGTCTGGGGTACAACTAGGTAGGTTTGGGCTTGCCTGCCAGCAGAACTAGCTCAAACCTTAAACCTTCTCTTGAGATTGGATAAAGATATTAGTTGGGTATAAAAGCAAGTAGTATCAGCTTATTAGAAATTGTCTCAAATCACTTGATTTAGGTTTTGTTAGTGTGGAAGGAAAGGCTTTTACCTGTCATTGGAAGAAAATAAATTTTTCTCAGTATGGAATGAAAGTTTCTTATTGAACAAATAATTGTGTATTCTTTCTAAATTAAAGAGTAGAATTAGGAAATTATAAATAAGCATTTTTGTAAGGGGTTTGGTGGCTTTTGTCTAAGAGTTTGATAAATTATTGATTATCCAAAAGTTTAACCATAATTCTCACACTGCTCTTCATATGTGAGTCCAAACTCTCTCTTAATAAGTGAGGACCAACATATATTTTTTTACATTTCAATGGGTGTGTGAATATGTAAGTTTGTAAGGTATTAGTGAGTGTTGTTGTAATCCACATAATTGATAGTAGATTTTGTTTGGTGTTGCTCGTGGATGTATACTTAAAATTGGCTTAACCATTGTTAAATATTGTTGTCTTGTATAATCATTTTATATTCTTGTTCGCATGAATGCACTTCTATTAAGTATTAAACAAATCACACAACTAGGTGAGTTGGATATGAACGTGCTATAAAGAGGAAACCCCATTATGTGACGGATTGACTATCCATGAATTTAATAATCTCATGACTAGTTAAATCATTTGAATAAATTATATAACTATTAAATATATGTTTATGTAATTAAAAATACAGGTAATCATCACCAATCACTCGCCACCTCTAAGTCCTTTTCAGAAATCAGCCATCGCCAACATAAGAAATTACCCATTTTATCTTTGCAGAGTGCAGGCATTCTATTGTCGCATGTCTTTGTGGCCACTTTAGATCAATCGATCCAGTGGCGGCTCTACATGCAAGTCAAGGTGGTCACAAGACCACTCTGACTTGCAAAAAAAATGTATATATACACTTGCAAAAAAATATATTATATGCTAAACTAATCTATTGTGACCATCCTAATAAAAATTATGAACACCCTGACTTAAGAATTACAAAAATTTGGGTTCAACAAAAATAAGATTAATGTTACTACATTCACAACATTTTCATAATAATTTTACAACAAATCTAATGTAGTAAATTGTTACTGATTCTAAGTTGGGCCAAATACTAATATTATTTTTTTTACCCACCAATAACAGCTTTTTGCATAAGATTTATTGTAAAAATGTTGTGGACCTAGCATTATTCCAAAATTAATTCTACCTCCAAACATAATTCTTAATCCTTGTTCTTTTTTAAAGCTTAAATAATGACAATAAATATTAGCTCAAATAACAACAAACATAAACCAAACAAAAACAAGACAAGACCAAACAACAACAAGCAAAAAAATTACTCAACAAAAAGCCTATTATAAAACAAAAAGATAAAATTTGTGGCTCATTCAACCTATTCAATAAAAATAATTTATAATTTCATTTTTCTATAAAAAAATGGTACCAAAAAAAATATTGTGGCAAATTAATTTTTTAGTGACCACCCTAAAAAAAATTCTTAGAACCGCCACTAAATCGATCAATACCTAACTAATGATTCATAACCACAACTTCCAACTAAAAATAAGTTTCTTGCAAAAGCACAAGCCCAACCTTTTCCTCAAGTACATGATAACATTTTAGCACTTGCTCAATCAATTCATTAGGTCCCCCCCACCTTGGCTATCTTTCAATGACTCATATGCATTTGCTCATAGTCCACCATCAAATGCTTTCTTTTTTTCTTTTTAATCCTACCCAAACAAGTTAAGAAATAATAAATATTTCATTTATAATACTCATTTAAGAAAAATTATATTTTCAATAATTTATTGATTTGAATAAACAAATTCATTCCAATTGTATATACTTTTCTTGATATTTGTACATATTTTTTACTTTATTTTTAATGAATACCATACAAATACAAGTTAAGGTGCATTTAACAATCTACCTCCTCTTACCACCACGCACCTTTGGTGTGGGGTGTGGAAGGCAAGAATCGGGGTTCAAGTCTCTAGGAGGGAGTTTCACACACATATATATTTAGATTAGGCTAGAATAGATTTTTTATCTTGTAAAAAAAAACAAAAAAAAAAACAAAAAAAAAAACAAAAACAAAAACAAACAAACAATCTACCTCCTCTTACTCTTTAGTGCCAATTTAATATCCCATTTTGAAGGTGCACTTTTTGAAAATACATTTATATATTAAATGTATAACTTTTCAAAGTGACTTAGTTTCAAAAAAAAAAAAAAAAAACCTAATAAATGGGGACAGAGTTCATTAACTTTATTGCCATGATTATTTTTTATTTCACTTGTGTTGCAACCTTACGTCACAAGTATAAGCTAATTTTTTTTTTCTCAACTTGTTTATGAGAGGCCATTCTAAAAAATAAAAATAAAACTAAAATTTAAAGGCATGGCTTCCCACTCCAAATTTGTTTGGACATCCTTTCTTATGTAACCCTCCAATAAAAGCTTGTAGTTCAGGATGTACGGGCGGCTTTATTATAAGTTATCACTCAACTACACTCCAAATGCTTTTGTTTGTTTCCACTTTCCTATCGTGCCAATCACCATTTTTTTCCTGTTTAGAAACTAAGCTACTAGCCATTTCACTTCCTCATATATAAGTGTTTCACTTAATCATCTCCAATACTTTTGGTAGAATTTAGCATCTTGTACTATAATAGGGCCACACCTTTTTTATTTTGAAATAGCAGAATTATGCATTGAAGTTGAATTATGTTTTTGAGCACCATTAGCTTCTTGCTTCTATGCCTTTTCTCTTCCTTTTTGTTTGGCTATCACCAACCATTTCAACCATTTCTTATCTTCCTCGTTCCAACTATCTCCTAGGATCTATGACATACCAGATGTATCAATATTTAATAATCTTTTTAAATAGTCTTAGCTACATAAATTGTTTTTTTATTATTTTTTCCTATATATCAATGAACAAAGTTTAATTACAAAATTGATTGTAACTTAAGGCTACAAACTCACTCAATAAAATAAATATTATTATATATTTTGAAAATCTAACCGTTGAATTGCATGTTCTTTATGTTTTTAATACATATGTCAAATTTTGTGTCAATCGAATATCATTTACTATATGATTTATAAGCTTATATTTTATGCATAATTTTAAATTATAAAAACTTGTAATTTAAAAAATTTATTGATGACATAGCTATTGATCTTTAATTTTCTTGAAATTTTGCAAGCATGGAGGATATAAGAAGAAGATGTAATTCAATGGTGGATTTGTTAAAATTCACCTTCAATAAAAATATATTAAGTAAGGTTATAGTCAATTTTGTAGTTAAACTTTGCCACTGTATCTTTACACTATGCTTTTATATCCATCCCATCATTCCTGAAGAAAAAGGGAAACATGGGATCATTCCCGTCTCCTAAAATCAAAAGGGAACCAAGCTAAGATGGTTGTCAAGTAGCATTTAATGCAACTTGATGGTAGTTGGATTGCATTAAATGCAATGATAAGGGTAGTAGTTGAGCAATCAATATGAATCCCTGTAATCTCAACTCTATGGCACATGTCACCTTTTTTGTAGTCAATAGTTCCTAGTTAAGTTCCAATTAGACCTATTTTGGAAGAAGTTATATCCCGCATCAGGTATATGCTTCTCCTCTCTCACAATTGGTGGGTCTCACTCTTTAGTGGGACCCACTAGTTATGAGAGAGAGGAAATATATACCCTGTGTAGGGTATATTTTTTCCTTTTTTGGACAGGCCTTTAACAGACCTATGTGATCGATGAGGCTTCCTTTGTCTTACCTAGTCACCTAGTATGATTAGGTTAGTAGTTGCAGTCAAAGTTGTCAAAATCGGGATTCTATGTAGGATCATTGAAGGTAGGTGGGATCGTAGATCGTTGAATCGGATCGTGAATCGTAAGATCCTACATATTTTTAGATTTAAAGCAAAAAACACATTGATAATGACTTTGTATATTGAACAATCACGTAAATTATAAATTCATTCATAAAAAAATTAAGATTTACATCATATGATATAATTTGTATGTCATACATTGCTAAGTCTATACTAACGAAACAAATATATTTAAGTTTTGACCCAATGTATTTAAAAAGTTCAATAAATGTTTAATCCCACCTACCTTCAACGATCTACGTAGGATCGTTGAAGGTAGGTGGAATCGTAGAGCGTTGGATCGAATCGTGGATCGTAAGATCCTACATATTTTCATATTTAAAGCAAAAAACACATTAATAATGACTTTGTATGTTGAACAATCACGTAAATTATAAATTTATTTATAAAAAAATTAAGATTTGCATCATATGATATAATTTGTATGTCATACATTGCTAAGTCTATACTAACGAAACAAATATATTTAAGTTTTGACCCAATGTATTTAAAAAGTTCAATAAATGTTTAATTAGCAACCAAATACTAAAATATTTATCAAAACATATGGAAAATATATTCCAAGTTCTAAGTTCCAAGTTTCAAATCCAAAATAAGTTAGCAAATGGAAACTAGCTAACTACAATATGAAATCCAAAAGCAAAATGAATATTAAGGTGAAGTGAACATTTAATTATTCTTATTCTAAAGTTATAATAACCACCGTCCTAAATTCCTAATCATCATCGTCCATTTCATCATCTATGTAGACATTATATATTTGTATACTAGAGCTACTAAAGACATCAAGATACAATTTCACACTTAACTATTCAAGTTATATCACTCAGTAACAATTAAAAGCGCATGCTCAAAAAAATCAATCAATCAATATACAAATATAAGCATAATTGATAAAATTATAAAAAAACAAATATTTTAGTGATATTAGAACATAAATTAGTATATTAATCAAATAAATTTAACAACATTATAGTTTAAAAGGCAGCAAAGCCAACATCAAATTCTTCATTTAGAAATGATGAAGCATTCCTTCATTTTGATTACAAATGAATTAGAAACTAAAAAACATTTGCTTAGGTTAACATAATTTTATAAAAATAAAATAAAAAGTCAAACCATCACAACATGAAAAAAAAAAAAAAAAAAAAAAACCAAAAATTTATGTTTTTGGTAGGATTGGTAGGATCTCATACGATCCTACCATTTTTACAATCCTAATGCGATCCTAAACGTTTTGGTAAGGTAAGATCGTAAAATCGTGCGATCCTACAATCTAAATCGCAATTTTGACAACCGTGGTTGCAGTAAACTGCTCAAGGGGAGATACTTCTAAGTCAACATATATGGTAACCATGATCATAGGACCTAGACCTGCATCAAAACAGAGCTTATGGGTCAAATGGTCCATCCAACTACTATTGTGAGCTCAGAAACATGGATTCCCCCTCATAAATACCTAAGCTACCTTATATTTTTGGTTACATCACAGTTTAGAAGAAGTCCGAAGGTACTACCCAACCACTAAGGTTGTTGGCAATTCCTAAACTATCTTGAAAGTTAAAATACTTCTTTTTAGATGGGTTTAGGAATTGCCAACAACCTTAGTGGTTGGGTAGTACCTTCGGACTTCTTCTACTTTATTACTTTGGACATATTGATGTAAAAGCTTTATTAATGATTGAAATTCAGCCACAAAAATTAAAAAAATATATATATAAAAATAAATAATAAAAAAATAAAAATTCTTGAATGACTGAAAGTCTATAGAAAAAAATGCTTCCAAACAAACAATCTCTATTAAAAGTTCTTACAAACTATAAAGGTTGTATCTAATATACAAATTTCCTGATTTCATGAGATTTGGGAGAGGTAATTAGTAGATAGACTTATTTGTAATTTACTTTATTCCCCAATTTGAACTTGTGATTAGAAATATCAAAATGGAATCCTCCATCTTAAATCCGTCCATTATAAAATCTTCATTTTTATAATAAAATATTGATTTTTAATTTTAATTTAATACAACTTTAATATAAAGTTAATTGAATTGAAAATGTGAAGAAAATCAGCTTAGAAAAACCATCTCTCTCCCTCTCTCTCTGGTGCATGAGCTCTAAAACCGTGTAGAGTTTTTACTGATTGTTGCAGATCCCTCCTCCCTTGTTGACTTTGAAGCGGAAGCTTGTGATACTCATGTCAATGAAGCCATCGGGTCGAGTTCCTGAGCACAAAGATATATGACTTGGATTTTAAACTCGCTAGTGGATTTCGGGCATCAAAACTTTCGTTATTGACCTTATTTTTGTTTTGTGGTTCTCCCTCCTCTTTTGAGAAAAGAAGAAGATTTTTTTTACAAACTAAGAAGAATTTCTCATGGTTGCGGAAGAATCTGTAATGGTTGGTTTGATCTATTTTATTTGTGAAGTTGTTTTCTTAAGATATTTTGTTCTATGTTGTATTTTTTTTCTTTGTTCTTTATCTATATCTATATCTATATATTACTAAAAGCTGAAGCGTAGCATTTAATGTTACTACGCTCACGTTGAGCCACATCAGCAGTTATGTCATTTCCATCATTTTTTCTAAATTTTTCCTACAATTTTAAAATAGTTTTTATCAATTTTAAAATACTGATAAATATAAAATATTTTCCAGCCCTATCTCCACCATAAAGCCCACTTCTTATACATTTAATTCCACCATAAAGCCCAAACCCAAATCCTTTTCAATTGAAACCTTTTAAAACCCTCTGTTTTCACGGTTTCAACTTTTTGTTTTCCTGCACAGTTTCAATTTCCTCTCCCCACATTTTAGTTCTTTCCCCTTCCCCACTTTGTTCTACAGTTTCACATTTAATTTACGCTAGCCTCTCTCCCTTTTAACGGTGGTCTCTCTATCTTCCTTCCTTCCTATCTTCCTCTCCTCACACTACTATATAAATACTGACAGAGGCTGGATGATTCGGTTGAGGTATCTTTAAATCCCAGTTTCTTTTGTGGTCCATTCTTTTTTTCTTTTTCTTTTTTTCCACTTTTTATTGCCTTTTTCGTGTTGTGGTGTGGATGATTGTTTACTGCCTCTTTCATAGGGTGTTGAATTTTTGATTGCTGGGTTTTTTAATTGGAGTTTTACCTCTTTGGGTCTGTTCATTTTGAGTTTTTTATTGCTGGGTTTTTTTAATTCTATGTGATTCCAATGATTTAGTATGACTCTGATTTCTTAGCGTAGTGCTGTGGTGTTTGCTTCCGCTGTTTTCCAACAATTGGTATCAACGCCTACTTCAATATCATGATTGTATAATATGTTGATTGGGTTTTAGAATCAAAGCAAATTGTTTTCCTGGTGTTTCAATTTTTTGCAGTAATTTCTTTGCATAATTGTGTTTATCATGGTGTTTGGTTTAGACATGGTTTGATATTCATGGTTTTGAATTTAAGTCATTTTGCAAGTGTTTTTATTTTGTGCTAAGATTGTTTTTTTTAATCGAGATTTATAAGGCTGCTATGGTGTGGCTGATTGTTTACCGCCTTTTTGTTAGGGTGTAGAAATTTTTATTGATGGGTTTTTTAATTGGAGCTCTACCCCTTTTGGGTCTGCTCATTTTGAGTTTTTTGAAAATTGCTGGGTTTTTAATTCTATGTGATTCCAACGACTTAGTGTGACTTTGATTTCTTAGTATAGTGTTGTGGTGTTTGCTTCCACTCTTTCCCAACAATTGGTATCATAGCCTACTTCAATATCATGATTGTATAACATGTTAATTGGGTTTTAGAATCAAAGCAAATTGTTTTCCCAGTGTTTCAATTTTCTGCAGTAATTTTTCTGCATAATTGTGTTTATCATGGTCTTTGGTTTAGATATGGTTTGATATTCATGGTTTTGATTTTAAGTCATTGTGCAAGCGTTTTTATTTTGTGCTAAAATTAAGTTTTTTAATTGAGATTTATAAGGCTTAAATCTCTCTCCCCACCTAAGATGTATCAGGATGGGATTATAACGACATGCCATCTTTTATTCATCCTGGAAATATGGGTAGGTCTGATTTACTAACTGTTATTATAGTAAAAAATCTAGGTGGGTCTATAAAATATGTCGTTGCAAGTTTCAACTTCCCATTAAATATGCAATTAACTTAAAATACGTCTAGGAAGTTGATGCATCCTATTAAAATACGTCTTTCAAGAAGAGCAAAACATTATAGTAAACATTTTATGCATGTTATAAATCTAGGTGGTTCTTACTTGCAAGTTTCAACTTCCCATTAAATATTTAATTAACTTGAAAGACGAATTGTAAAATGTTTTGCTCCTTTAGTTAATTTGTTAATTACATCCTTCAAAAAATTAGTTCTTTAGTTCAAATTAGTTATAAAAAAAAAAAAAAAAAAAAAAAAAAAAAAAAAGAAAAGAAAAGAGCAGAGCAAATTAGTTCTTTAGTTCAAAGATTTTATAAATTACGTCTTTAGTTCTTTTTTGAGCAATACATCTTTCACATATTTTCAATACGTCTTTCCCATTTAATATCTGAAGTTGAAAGTATGTAATTAACTAATGAAAAAAATATTTTTAATTAATTTTATAGATCTTTTTCATGTGAGAATGATATATTTTTAATGGAAATTTTTTAATGAAATTGGAGGGAAGACCTAAATTGCAAGCAATTTTTTATTGGCAGTATCTCAATAGGGAATATGTAGATTTTGATTTTGACAATTTTTAGAGTACTATTGCATGCTGTTCAATCAGAGGCATTTGTAAAAATGTTCATGCCCAAGCCAGTGATAATTGAATGATTACACTTTATGTACTCATATCATAAAGGCATCTATGGAAAACTCTGATCAGATAAGCTGCATTTACTCAAGAACTTCTCCACTATTAGATTTGGTCACATGTATTTGGAAGTACACAAAAAATATGTTAAATGATTTAAATTCTTATATCATTTTTATTCATTCTTGCATTACATTTTTTTTTCTTATTTATTTATTGGTGATTCACAAGTGTCATAGATAGATTCAAAACTATTACCACTATGGAGGCAGAAGTAGCAGTATTTTTGGATAAAAAAACATATATATGAGCGATCAGGGCTTGATACAGTTGCACATACTCAAAACATATTACTTCTCCTTTTCTGCAGTGTATTGTTTAATGAGTTACTTTGCTAGGAAATTCCATTGTCAACCGAACAGTTTATGTAACCAAAGGAATTATCCAAAAGAAATAGGACATTGTTGAATGAGTTGCTTTGCTGGGAAATTTCATAGTAAATAAAGTTGGAGTTGTTTCTTCAAGTATGTCCAACTCTCAATTATAAACAAAATGAAAAGGTTATGCTAACATATTTTTATATTATCTCTTGGTATGCTAAAATAATTTTTATGTTATCTTTGGGTTGTGTAGGATGTAGAGCATGTAGGTGAGAATTCAGGGCAGTGCTAAAATAGGCAGTGGAAGCTTTTAACACAAAGTGAAAGAGTAAAAACAAAGGGAGATTAAAACCAAAAGCAGAGAGAGATTAAAAAAAAAACGATGTTGGTCTAAAAAATGAGGTTGGTTTAAGTATTTGGGTTGGGTCTTATCTTGTGATAGTTTCATTTATAATGGAATTGCATAAGGCAAGAATCTCCAAATAGTCTTAGAAAAATGCTCTTCATGTTTCTTCTATGAACTTACTTAACAACCAAGAAGACACTATAAATAGATGACAGCAAAATCAATGCACCCCAAAACATAAAATATTAGATCTTTTTGATTGTGTGTATTTGCATGCGAGTGTTTGTGTTCAGTCATTAAAAAAAAAAAAAAGGTCTTGGTGTTCAATAATGTGGACACCTGTCACCGTTTTAATTACTATTTTACCCACCCGTTGCTTACAGGTTACCTGTTAATTTGCATGTTTTTAAGTTGGATTGCTTATTCAAGAATGTCTAACTCTCAATTATAAATAAAATGAAAAGGTTATGCTAAAATATATTTTATATTATCTTTTGGTTGTGTAGGTTGTTCATATTTTCTACCAGTTGATTATGAATTATCTATTAAATTGCAAGTTCAAAAGTTGGATTGTTTCTTCAAGTATGTCCAACGAATAAAATTTCCACATTCTATTCCAAATACTAATCTCTAATAATACACAATTAATTCCATCACCAAAACCTCCAATCACCATGAATCCTGCAATATATTGATCATACATATATAATGCAGCTTCAGTAGTAATGCATAGACAAATATTAATAATTAATAATATATAATAATAACACTATCATAAACAAATTTATCATGCGCAGCGCGCGGGTTTGCGACTAGTTAGTTGTAATGTTTGTATTATTTTTGCTAGCCATAAAAGGAGTGCATTTTACTATTGTAGCATGGTTCAAAATTTTGTCATAACTTTTTTATTTGTTCTTGTAAATTTTTTTCTTGTTCTTGATTGATCACCTTTTGTAATGCTTGTAGTATCTTAGCTTGAAATAAAAGAATATAATTGTAGTAGGACTTAAAATTTTATTGATTTTAAATTTTCATTTGATTTCTTATTAATAAAATAATTTAGTTGGATGAGATTTTTCTTTTCAATTAAATTTTATAGAATTGTTTAGTCAGGTATGGTTTTTTTCCCAATTCAATTTAATGTAAATAAATTTTTTCTATTAAATTAAATTAAAAAATGAACTTGTTTTAAAAATATTTTTCTTTATAAAAAATTCGTTACATGCATGGAAAGTGACGACATTCAATTTTATCATTTTTTATAGCACAAAGATCAATAATACAAAATGAAAAGTATGGGGGTATGTTTGCAATTGACCCAAATCTTAGAGGTCAAAGGCCTTTTGCAATTTGGTCAAATAAATTAGAAAATAATGAAATAATACAACATAAAAACAACAATGAAAGTTATCATAATAATATTGAAAGTTATAATAATAATATTCAAACATGTAATATAAAAATTCTTGATTATATAAAAAGACTTGTTTGTTATGGTTGTTTCCACACAAAGAAGTTTTTCAAATTTAAAATTGATAAAATCTTACTTAAAATCAATCATGTCACAACAAGATTAGGTGAGAACTATTATCAATTAAAAATGATACAAGAATAAAACCCAAATTAAAAAACTTACTAAATTTGCATTTCCAAAAGACAATAATACTCTCTAGTACTATTGTACTAGCTTGTTAATAGTTCGTTTGGATTGAGGAAAATGGATAGAGAGAAGAGTAGAGTAGAATTAGTCCAAAATTAACATATTTTCAACTAATTTTACTCTACTTCACTCCACTCTCCCTCTCTTTCCCTTTAACCCAAATAGGCCCTAAATGTCTGTGTAGTGGCTTTACACGCAATGTTGAATTGATTTTTCAAGTGTTTCTCACTCACTCCTTTCCCTATATAAACACCCTTTGTACTTATTTTGAAAAATGCAAATCTTATACACAAAGTCACTGATCACTTCTATTATTATACTATTAATAATGGAAGACCCTGTATTGAAACCACAAGTTGAGGTAGTAATTGATGCTTCCATAAATGTCACTAGCTAAGAGTCTCATGCCCACCCAATTCCCATTTCCAATCCATCACAATCATACATCTTAACCAGGCTCCATGCAGGCTACTTCAGAATAAGCATCTCTCTTGGTGCCCAAGCTTTACTATGGAAAATTCTAAGTAAGCCAACAGATGAGTCACAAGCTTTCCAACAAGTATTCCATATGATTTCTTCAACGGCTTTTCATTTACTCTGGTGTCTTGCACTTTTGGTGCTAATTACACTCTCTATGCTATATATTCTAAGGTGTTACTTTCATTTTCACTTGGTCAAGGCAGAATTCTTACACCATATAGGAGTGAACTTCTTGTATGCCCCTTGGATTTCATGGCTTCTCATGCTTCAATCAGCCCCATTAATAAGGCCAAAGAGTCACACTTATCTAGTTCTTTGGTTGGTTTTTGCAATTCCAATATTGGTGCTTGACATCAAAATATATGGGCAATGGTTCACCACTGAAAAGAGGTTTCTATCAATGATAGCAAATCCAACAAGTCAGATATCAGTGCTAGGGAACTTGGTAGGTGCTCAAGGAGCAGCACAGATGGGGTGGAAAGAGAGTGCGATTTTCATGTTCTCACTAGGCATGGCACATTATTTAGTACTCTTCGTTACCCTCTATCAGCGCCTACCTGGTGGCAATCATTTTCCAGTAATGCTGAGGCCAGCTTTCTTCTTGTTCATTGTTGCACCAAGCATGGCAAGTTTAGCTTGGAGCTCCATTTCAGGAGCTTTTGATACTTCATCAAAGATGCTCTTCTTCCTCTCTCTATTCCTTTTCATGTCTCTGGTAATTTTCATCATTTACTCCTCTCACATACTTCGATCTCTCCACTATTTCAATAGCAGCACAAGTTTGGGTAAATGAACCGAGTTCATAATCAGTTTGGGTAAAACTTCTTTATGTTTGTTTATTTAACAAACGAGGCAAGTTTAACTTAAGTTTGGGCTTGACTATTAATCGAGTTGAGCTCAAACATATTATTGTGTTTGTGAACAAGCTCATTAGAGTGAGGCTTGATTCAAGTCTACACAATATAATATTATATGTTTATATGTATAAATGCATACAAATATATTTATATTGACTTAAGATTAGATTGTGTAAGTTTGCAAATAAATTCATAAGATATCAAATTATTATTTGGTAAAAACTATATATATTTTTTAAACGATACAAGGTTGGTGACTCTAATTTTTATAATTTTATAAATAAAATCATTCTATCTAATTAAATCAAACAAAATAATTTCAATTGTAATTTAGTTATTAATTATTAGTATAAATTTGGTAAGAGGTAAATTTTTTTAGCTATAGTATCTACTATACATGGAGAAATGATAAGTTAATTAAGCAATTCATGAAGAAATTCAAGATTGTTAAAAAATGAACTAAGTTTAAACATGTAATCTAACTTAGTGATGAGTTCAAGTTAGACTTGCGTTTAAAATACAAATAAATGAATTAATCATAAACTTTTAATATTCAGCTTGTCATAACCCTTAAACTTTTTGTTTGATTCAAATGTTATACCTCTACTGAGTATATATGCCTTTGAAGTGGTTTTCAGTCTAGTCAACGAAGTACATGGAAGAAATGATCTGACATTGATAGTTAGTGTAAATTATTTGTTGCTCTTGACATTATGACAAGTTTAATGCCTCAACTTTCTACAACTTTAAATAATTAATGTCATAGAGAGTAGATAGTATCATCTCGGATTGAGATCTAGTGCAATAATTAGAGCTATTACACCATGCAATACCTTCTCATGGTTCAGATTAAAAATTAAAAAGTTAACTTTTGATACCAACCATTAGATCAAGGAAGTTAAAAAGGTAAAAAAGTTAAAAAAATTTTAAAAAGTGAAAATAATGCTAGAGGTATTGCATAGTGAAGTGAAGAGCACTCTATTTGAAAGTTCACCATTAAACTTATGATTGGTTGGATCAGAGTTTTCATTGGCAACTTTTTGAAGTAATAAGCTTTAGCTGTTAGGCCATAAAGGTCAAGTTGAAGAAATAAGTTTCTTTAGTTTTTGCATCCCCAAAAATATAGATGTGTGATGAGAAAATTTAGCTGGTTGTCAATAAACATTTCTAGGTGACAAATAATAGAGGAAGAGTGCTATGAAAGCCCCACACAAAGCAGCATTTACACACACCTTTGCATGTAACAGAGAGGTGATTAATATACGTGTTAATGCAGCCTTGGCCTCTGGCTTTGTTATTAGAAGAGGGGGGTCCCTAGCTAATTGAAACGTGCAACTAATCCACTCATGGATTTATATACAGGCTTGTAGGCCAACCCTTTTCAAGAAATCTATGAAGAGGTTCCATGTTGCATGGTGGGCTTACTCCTTCCCGCTTACCTTTCTTGCTCTAGCCTCTGTGGAATACGCAAAAGAGGTGAAAGGTCATATAGCACCTGCGATGACGCTTGTGCTATTGATTCTGTGTGTTCCAGTCTTTCTGGGTTTGATGCTACTTACTGCACTCAACAGCAACAGGCTTTTGCGTGAATATGATCCTATTCTGAGTTCTCTTAATGAACTAAGGAAGACTGCAACTAAGCCAGAGATTGCAGTTGACAAGTGAGACAAGGAGACTTGAAAGTAGGCTGGCGGCGCAGACCGGTTATGGTTTACCTGCAATTATGACGACTAATTGTGGTGCAAAGCTTATGCTCTACTGTCATAGAGCTGTTGACAGAAGAATGTCACTAATTATAATGGAAACTTACAAACTTTGTGAATGATTTGAATAGTTCAATTGTAGCAGAAAGAATCCAAAAGGTCTTAATTACAATCCAAACTTTAAACCATACAGAAAAAGGGGGATAAAAATGCATATTCATAAACATAATAACAAAATCAGCAGAAATTTTTTTCCATGTTATAACCTAATAATTTGTCTCAGTTTGTCAGGACAAAATTGATCAACTCCAGCACTTAAGCTCTAAGTAAAATTAAACACACAATGAAAATCCTATTTACTCCTGATTTTTTTTTTCCCTTGGGGTTGAGGCAGGGAATGGGGTGGAAGGAGAAGATTTTTAGTTAACACACTTACAATGGTGCATAGCCTGTACCTAACCAAACCATCATGAAACTCCCAAAAGATACTACGAAAAATGAAAGAAAACTTCAAGAAGGAAAAAAATGCAAGAGGTGCCGTGTTGCTTAAGTATTCTTCTTGCTACCAGAATGTGACAATCTCCTGTCCAATGATTGCAACTGGTTCCTAAGGTTTTGGTTTTCCTCAAGTAAGCGGTCATACTCAAGAAGGAATCCTTCAGATTGTTTACTTAGTGCAACTGCATTGGCCTCTGCAGCATTCACTTCTTTTGTCCTCGTCTCAAGTTCCGATTCTAGATGCTTCAGTTTTTCTCGCAATTTAGCTGTCTCTTCCTCCAATGCTTTAGCTTCCTCAACTTTCCCATTTTCAGATCCTCGAGCCTGTTTCTGAACTGCCTCCATGCTCTTCCTTCTTATACGTAGTTCTCTGATATAATGGTGTAGTCTGTCTATCATCAGTGCAAGGAATAGGGAGGAACCTGCAAGCAGTTGCCCCAGGTTTACATTTTAACATAGGTCCACAGCTAACAAGTTTATTGAGCAAAATGGGGTTCAAAATGAAACAAGCAGCCCAGTCATAAAACTCAAAGCAATAAAGCATTATTACGTTACAAAATGAAAAAACATGATGTGATCCTGTACATGCAAAACTTTTAACTAAAACAACAACAATCAAGTCTAAGTCCCAAAATTCTGGAGTTGGCTATGTATCGTCAACAAACTAATAAAGGTCGCCCACATGTATCCAACTAAGTTTATAGACTATGTTCAATAACTTCTTTGCATACTTTTTTTTCTTTGCCCAATACCAAAACATAGATGGGGAAAAGAAAAGGTGAGAGCATTCAAGCTTCATCAAACATCGTGTCCAGCAGTAAAGGTTCCTACATATATTTCCTTTGTAATCAGTAAGTTGCAAATGTACCCAAAGGATTTGAACCAATGACCTCACCCTCCCCCACTACTCTTGAAGATGAAGTGACATTCGAGCCAGAGCTCATTGGCTCCAAAATGAAAACTTTTTAACAAAAATACCATGAAGCAAATCACTTAACAGCTTGTCTGTAACTGAAAAACAAGGTGAAAAATAACAAGGACTAATTTATAACAAGATTAAAATACTTCAGACTTAGATAAACCGCGGACAGACTTTCAAACATGTACTTATAAGCAACAAAACATTACCTAGGTGTTTTGACAAAGGTATTGATGCATTCTATAGTCACAAGTCACAACAGTGCTATAGTCACAACAAATTTCACAACTTTTTTCACAATTTGTCAAGGCAACGGAATGAAATTAGTGTGAAAATCACTTTCACATGAAACCACCACTGACATTCCTTTTATTGTACACCAATCAAAACCTACCACCTCAGCTGTGAATAATTTTGGGCTTATGGCTACCCAAATATGTATTACATCACAATATGTATAAATTCAGAACAATGATTTTAGCATTGACCGTACTATACCAAAATGTTACATATTTTGTTTGCTGATCCAGTCATTCCTTCTTAATCAGTACGATTAATGATCCTAGCATTGACTTTTCATTAGACAATTACTTTTCCATTAAATTTAACGAAAATCTTAATGACACAAAAAAGGACATTGTTCAGTTTTGAAGTTTATTTGAGATTGCAATATTTAAAAGAAGAAAATGCAAAGAACCCATTAACCAATCTGTCAAAACAGGCCAACCACAAAGTCCCATTTCCTTGAAAGTCAAAATCATGCAATTCATTCAAATCAAATCATGATTCACAAAATTGTTGTTCTACATAAAAGCCCAATGATTAGTACATAAAAATAAATAAATGCAAAGATTGGATTAGATTAGATTAGATTAGATTAGTAATTACCCATAAGAGTGGCTTCAAGGAGATGCTTGGCCATGAGGACCTGATCCGTTGGATTAACAGCTCCCTCATCGATCCAACGCTTCTGGATCTTGGTCATGCTGTAGACGCTGGACAAGAGCACCACAAAGACGGTGGCACCAACGGTCTTGACCATGATTGGCCCACGACCGCGCTTGACGCGATCCAGGCTCAATATCACTAGCTTCCTCAATGGGGTCTTGAATAGTAGCACCAATATCAATGCCATTTCCGACAATATCACCGAGAACAATAGCTGTTGCATTGTTTCTCTCTTCTTCTTTTTTTTTTTCTTCTTTTTTGCTTTGGGGGTGTTGTTGGTTTTTACTGTTGTTGTTAGGATTTTTGGGTGTATGGGAAAAAAGAGCAATGAATTGGTTTGGTTTGGTTTGGTTGATGGAGTGAAGAGAAGGGAAGATGTGAAATGGAATTTGGAAGGAAAGGAAGGAGAGGGTTTCCTCTTCTTTGTTTTTGCTTCAAAATGGAGATTTTATAAATTTTATGAGGTAGTCCCTAGGCTTTAGTTATTTTTACATAAAAGGGCCTTTTACTTATCTAATATTATTATTTGGGGGTGGGAACACAAACTATGAATAAAACTTAACATGTTATTCTTCAAAAAAAAAAAAAAAAAAAAAAAAAAGTTCTTTAACACAAATGGGGGTACATGTTAGTTGTTATGTTATAAATCAAAATGAAGCCAATGTAAATCTCATGACACCACTTTATTGAAAATATTTATCTTTCAATGAATTTAAAAGTATACTAGTGTCATTATACGCACTCTGCACGTGTGATGAGTCTCTCTCTCTCTCTAATATTTTGAGTTTTAATGTCGTAATTTTTAAATTTGAATTTGTCTATTATTAGTGAGGTTACACAGGAAGAGATTTTTAAGAAACTAAAATTTAGGATTTTGAAAAAGAGTAAACTACTAGATTTAGTGTGTGCTAATTTTTCGAAAAAAAGTTTTTTAAATAGAAAGTTTTTTTCTTTGAGGTATTTAAATAGAGAGTATATACTAATTTTTAGGAAAAAAAGTTTCTCAAACAGTTTTTTTGTTTTTGAATTTTGTTGAATTACAATTTTAACCTTTTATTTTTATTTTTTAGGAATAAAGTTTATCTAATTAGATTAGAGGTATTTATATATATATATATATATATATATAAATATAAATATATATATATTTTATAAAGGCATTACTAACTTTTTGAATCTTCTTAATATATAGAAGAGAGATATGATGTGTTTTGTAAGGACGTGATACTAAGTATATTTTTAAATTTATAAAAAATAATTTTCAACTTGAAATAAATTTTTTTATTTATTTAAAAAGTAATGAAGAGAAACTTTTTAGGACAGACATTGAAAGAAGAGAAGTGTTACATTTATAACATTTTTCACAACAAATCAAAGGTGATGAGTTGTTATTAGTTCTAATTTGAATCTACAACTTAGATTACTTTTTTGTCCACTTGTAATAGCTAAAAACAACCTGTCATTTATAATTTGTTGTAAAAGTGTTTTGAACATAGCAATTCTCTTGAAAGAATTGATCTAATCGATAATCATAAAAAGCTTTTTATTTTTTTATTTTTTATTTACTTAAGTTGAATTAATATTTGTGCAAGAATTAAACCTCAAATATTTTATTCAACGACAAAAAACTTTCAATTAAACTAATCGGAACTCACATTAATATTTGTACTTGAGTTGATTAAGTATGAATTAATATTTGTATTTGAGTTGATTAGGTATGAATTTGTTTAGAAGAATGTGGCATACTTGACCAATTTTGGTTTTTAGTGTAGGACTATAATTGAAAAAAAAAATTAAAAAAAATAAGATTGTCTAATTATATCAGCAAAAGTGGGGTAGAAAGTAGAGTAGGCTTAAGCCTTAAAGGTGCAATTTCAAAAGAAGAAAAGTTAACGAAAAAGTCAAAAACCATGTGGTGTCAAGATGGTCATCTACGAACATTAATTAAATGTAATGGAAAAGGACATAAAACAGAAAACAAAGGCCAGTGGCCACGTTAACAACTTGGTTTATGATAAAGATTTTAGGATGACTTGACTTCTCTTTTAAGGGTGTAAATTTGGAAGATAATTTAAAGAACCTAAGACTTTGAATCTGTACCTCAGGCAGATTTGCACAATCTTCCTTAACGAAATGCCAAAAAATAAAAACTAAACTAAACTAAAAAAAAGCTTAAGACTTAACAAACAACAGCATTAAAATATATAATGTTATAATAAGGTTTTGTCAAACTTTGGCCACATTGTAAAAGAGATACGGTATTTAGCCCTTATTTTTCAAACTTAACTTATTCTCATATACAAAGTCACTGTAATACTGTAACTTACTCACTAGTGAGACGAACAATTTTTTTTCTTTTCTTTACAAGTCTGGATGGAAGATGTATCACCAGATATTACAGATGTACTTTAAACTGATTTTAACAGTCTTTGTTAATTAAAATGCTTTGCCTTGATTCTCAAAAAAAAAAAGGTTTTGTCGAAGCACTTTATCAGAATTTTTAAATTGGTCATATATAATATAAGTTATTTATGATTGATTCAAGCTTGATTTGAGAAATAATTTATTAATGTTCTTTTATCCAACAAATGAGTTAAGTTTAAGCCTGAATTTAGATTCAACTATTAGAATCACATGGAAATTTTGATGTAACTTTTCGCAAACAAAATAGAAGTAGAACCTGTGAGAAACCCAAATGAACACACAATGACAAATAATGATGCATTTGATATTTTGATTGCTGAAATTTTCACGTAATCGAATTATGCATGATCAAATTTAATTGATCTATGAAATTTTGATATTGCTTTGGGTATTCTAGCCGAAGTGGCTTTGGAGTTTTGAATGAACAGGTTAAGTTAAAAGTAAAAACGATTATATGTATTTGATTGTGGCAATTGGCAAATTAGGTATGCTTTTCAAAAATGATTATTTCTCAAGATGCAGTATTCCTGTCTTCCAATTCCTCCAGAGAGAATGTTAATCACCGTGTGCAACACAAGGACTCATGAGTGTGTGCAAATAGATAGGCAATTTTAAAAGATCAATTAAAGCTTGGACCACACCACTCTTAAAAAGAGTATGAAAATCAACATCACCCTGCTTATCCTCATTTAATCCCATGACCATGTTAGTCCATCCCTTCCCCACTTATGTTTTTTTTTTTTTAATGGTAAAAATGGATAGAACTTTATTCCATTAAACATTAAGAATGGAAAACAGGAAAGAGGGCATTTCTCAGTCCAAACCAATGCCTCCACAACCTCTTTTGCAGTCCCAGTAAGAGTTTGGGCAACTTGATTACAAGTTTTTGGGATATAATCAAAAGAAATTTGTCAAAAAATAAAAGCTACCTTCTTTAAATTTAAATAAATAACAACTACATTTAAAAAAGAAAAAAAGGCTGTAGTTTTGGAAAGGATAAGGTTTTGTACAAACTAATAATTGAAAGCCATAGTTGGCAATTTGCAGTCCACATCTGTTCCATCTATACACAAAAATCTGGTTGAGGCATTAAAAATGTGAGAAACTATTGTAGTTAGGGGCTAACCTTTCACCAATGAACTCTATTATTTAACCTACCTATTTAGCTGTACATTTAAATTGTGAGTAAAGGTACGAAAGTAATGTTAAAATAATGATTTAGTGATAAGTTTATTATTTTTATTAGCTTAAATATTTTTTATTAGCTTAAGTATCAGTTTATTATTTTTATTAGCTTAAGTATCAGTTTATTATAGTAAAACAATCAAGACAAGCAGATTTCGTGACAAAGTGGAAAAACGATGGAGAGCATTTTCAAAGGAAAAACTACTACTAAGTAGGGGTGTCAATGTTCGACCCAACCCGCGATCACGACACAAACCCGACACGGGTTTTTCCGGGTTAGGGTTGGGCCTTAATGGGTTTGGGTCATAAATGGGTCAAGCCGAAAGCGACACGATAAGAAACATGTCATAAGCAGGTCAACCTATGTAACCCACAATAGACAGATTAGACACGCCAATTTATTTGTATCAACTCGAAATGACCCACTTAACACAACCCGTTTAACTCGTATAACAAATAAATATTTATTTTATTTTAGATTTGTCAAATACCTTTTATATCCAATATATATTTTAAATTTAAAAAGAAAAGTGAGTAATTACAAAAACTTATAAGGGATATAATTGGAAATTGAAACTTTACAAACCCTAGATCTCTAAACCCTACAAACCCTAAATTATTTCGATGGATGTTATATTTAATATTATGCAGGTTGAAATGAGTTGTGTTACATTCATATCAACCCAACATGACTCGTTTATTAAGCATATCAAATGGGTTGGGTTAGGTCAACCCGCCTTATTAACAGGTCGGATTAGGGTTGAAGGATCATGATACGATTATTAAATGGGTCGGGTTAGGGTTGAGCCATTTAATCGAATACCCCTATCTCGACATGACACGAACCCGACATGCTAACCCGAATTGACACCCCTACTATTAAGGCAGCACACCCAAATTAAGGCAATTAACTACAAAAGGAGTTTGCAATCTAGAACAAAAAATTTGTTTCCTAGACTCTAATATCTCAATAGATAACTCATTGTTGATCCACCACAATTTCGAAACTTCTCACACAAGAGCTCCTTCTCGAATGAATTGTCTGTATTAACGACATGAATCTTTGACTGACTCCAAGGCACCTAGGTTATGGGTTAGGCTTACTGGTTACGAGTTGACTCATATTTTTTGTTCACATACAAAAAATAAAGTAACAATAACAATAACAATAACAATAATAATATTGTATTTATCTTCCTTTCAATACAAATAGGAAAACAAATAATAAATTACCCAAAAATAAATGTTAAATAATACATAAAAGATTACACATCCATAGTTCACTATCATCATAAAAGAATGGGGGAAAAACTAAATGTCATGGACCATAAGTCTTTTTAGGTATGGTTTACCATCACCATAAATACTAAATGTGCATGTGAAACTGTTAAGAGTGAATATACTATACTGTCTCATATGAATCTAATGTGAGAAAAAAAATCACTTCAAAATGGGTCAAGTCGGGTCGATTCGTTTTTATTGCTATTCATAAAATCCTTGGTCAAATCAGGTATTAATCTTTAGGTTATTGTTTAGGGGGTTCAATTTTGCAAAGTCTAGACAAAACCCATGCACCTTTACAAGGTTTGGAAAATGGGGTAACCTTATCAAACATTTTATCTCTTTATTAGAAAACAATCTCTTCCAAATATTGAAAATTAATGTTGTTAATAGAGTTGAAGGGAGAAAATATACAAGATTATCGAATAGGGAACAGCTAGTTGTGAAAAATTTCAATCATGTACTTAAGTAGTTCACCAACCATAAGTATTCCCCAAAAATAGTTTGGACAAAGTTCAACTTCCAACTCGGCCTTCACGAGCAGATCTTTTCTCTTTGTCTGTTACCATCTTTATTGCTAAGGATAATGAAAGTAATGGCTTAGTAATCTGATGAGAGTTTCTAATGAGACCTTGTTGGCCCATCATCACAACAATAAAGAGATGGAAAGCCTAACTAGTGACTTACTATCCCATGGCTTCGAGATCGAGAATGCAACTTCTCACATGGACTACCAATTATCCAAGTTCCCTCACAGTGAATCCTCTTTGATGCTAAGCTAGAATGTCACCACCATATAATAGTTGGGCTGATTGGGTTACAAGTTAACTCATATTCTTTCACATGCAGAAAAAATAAAGTAACAACAACAACAACAACAACAACAACAACAACAATAATAATAATAATAATAATAATATGATTGTATTGTTTTTATCTTCCTTTCAATATAAATAAGAGAACAAATAATAAATTAACAAGAAATAAAAGTTTTATATATATATATATATATATATATATATATATATATATATATATATTTTGATGAGAAATAAAAGTTAAATAATACATAAATTCTTAAGATTATGCAATTCATAGTTCACTATCATCATAAGGGGGGGGGGGGGGGGGGGGGGAACTAAGGCTGTGTTTGTTTTGGGTGAAAAGCATTTTCGGAAGTGTTTTTCCTTAAAATAGGCTGTTTGGTTCATCCGGAAAATTGGGTCAAACGGAAAATAATTTCCATTGACCGTAAAATAAGTTCTCTAATTCCGGAAAATCATTTCCGTTTTTATTTTACCTTCAAATCACTTCCGGAACGACGCGCAAAGGGAGAAAGACAGAGAGAAAGAAGACGCGCAAGGGAGAAAGAGAGAGAAAGAACGACTCGATCGTCGCAGCACCGGGTCTGATCGCCACAACGCCGCACCGATCGCCATCTCGCCTTTGACTTCGCCCGTCGACTTTGCCGTTCGACTTCGCCCTTCGACTTCGCCGTTGCCCTTCGACTTCGCCTTCGCGCCGATCGCGATCGCAGTCGCAGCACCGATTCGTGGTCCCCGATCGCGATCGTCGCACCCCAAAACCGATCGTCCTCCCTCTCTTCCTTCTTCTCTTTTTGACCGAATTATGATTTATAATTTTTTTGGGTTTTACTTGTGTTTTTGAATTGAGGGATGAAATATTTGTTTGGCAGGTGCGAAAATTTGTTTTCTATGTGATTTTGATTTTTGTTGTTGTTGTGGTGGTGTGGTGGTGGTGTTTTGGTGGTTGTGGTTTTTAATTGCCGGTGTTTCCTGCCGTGGATTGAATTGCCGTGTGAAATTTTGTAGGAAAATAGCATTTTCAACCATATAACCAAACATTAGAAAATATTTTTCACAACATTTTCTGAAATGCAACCAAACACTTAAAGTTATTTTCCTTTCCGGAAAATCATTTACATGAAACAAACACAGCCTAAATGTCATGGACCATAATTTTTTTAAGATACAGTATATCATCACCATAAATACTAAATGTGCATGTGAAACCGTTTTTTTTTTTTTTTTTTTTTTTTTACAAGATAGAAATTCTACTATAACCTAGAAGAATACATTTCTCATCACTTAACAAGAAGAAAACATATTTTTAAATATTTCTTCCTAGTTAAGTGATGGTATCTTTTAAATTACCATAAATAAATATGCAATATAAACAAAATTTCTAAAGTTATTCTTTTTAAAATTTTATTTTTAATATCTTTCCCGTGCATCGTACGGGTTAGTGACTAGTTTAATATATTATCATTCTTCACATACGTGACAAGCGTGGCTGGTATTTAAACTATAATTATCTTTGTGGAATTAAAAGGTTTCAGGTGTGGCCCTACATAAGTGGTTATTGGTGTCTTTTTCAAAACGTTTGGTTGTTATACTCTTTTTTTTTTTTTTTTTTTTCTCAAATCCAAACAAATGACAGAGAACGTGATTGAACAAAATAGTGGTGGAATGAGTACATGCCATGCAGATACAATAACAACAAAGTGCCAAAGTCTATAATGTTAAATGAAACAACGTTTGTGAGTTTGGCATGCCTTGAAAATAAAGAATAAAGAATAACATATGTTTGTGATTTTAAATGAAACAAAATATTTTATTGTCATGTGTATATTTATGTTTATGTTTATCTTGGTTTTGTTAACGGTTAGAAATTTATGTTCACAACAAATCTTAAGTGGTAGGTTGTTATAGGTTGTTAGTGGTGGGATAAAAAAGAAATTTCAGTGGTAGGTTCAAATTAGAGCTAATAACAACTAACAACCTATGATTTATTGTGAAATGTTGTAGATGTAGCACTTCTCCAATTGCTATATTTAAAAAATAATAATTTTTAATTAATATATTTACAAACATTTTATTATTGCTACTTGATTTTAGATTCTAAAATAAATATAACCATATGTCCAAAAATATACCTAAAACTAAATATTAATTTAATTAATTGTAGCATTCCCAATGTGTCATATCATAATTTTTCAAGAAATTATGCATCCTTGTATCCTGTATCGTGTTGTACCCATACCCATGTCAAAACCTGTGCAATATATAAATTTACAAGTCATATGCAAAGTGACACATATCAATATTGCCATGGTATATTTTGCGGTATCAACCTTTCATCTATCGATTTTAGCTAGCTTGCAAAGATTTCGGATTATTTTGGACTCCAACATTTATGCATTGGTCATATGGGGTTTAGTGCAGCAAGAATCACAGATTATGGATGTTGGATGGTACTAGCTATTGTATCTGATAAGGATAATTTTGTAATATTGGGACTTACCCATGGCAAGGCGTAGAGTGATGCCCCAAACCAACCCGTCAGCCTTGCGTCTATCAGCACATGACAAACAGTAAGTCTACAAAGCTGACGGGATTAACTTAGGACGGGGATTGAAAGCTGACGCCGCCATGATGAAGGGAGGAGCTAGGCTGACGGCTCTGAAGTAACCCTAACTTGGTCTCCAAGCATACGTATAAGGAAATTTCTTGTGCCCCACACCCAATGTTGATCAAAAAGACTCCTACAAGGAAAGGATTCCGAAAAATACGCTCATGAGGATTCCTATAAGGAAAAGACTTCTAAGCCAAGGAAAGAGAGGTCAACCTTTTTCTACTATAAAAGCCCCAATACCCTCACTAACCAAGGTACGCATAATTCCCCCCCACTCTGACATTTTAGAGTTGTGAAAAGTTCTAACTTGACCTTCAGAGAGTATTTGGCCGGCATCACACCGGTGCTCTCTGCTAGGTCTTTTCTTTTTGTTGTGCAAGTGTTGTTTCGAGCACGAGAGGACCGTGTAACTTACTATTGATTTTTCGGCATCATCAGTTGGCGCCGTCTGTGGGAACGCACTTTAGCCTATCGCTTCCCGGACGAAGAGTTGCATGGTACTTACTCGCTCGATGGCGACAACCAATAACATTCAGGGAGATGAACTACGACCCACTGCCCTGGAGAGGCAAGTCCAAACCCTCACAGCAGCAAAGGAATGTCTCACCAAACAGAATCATGACCTAGAGGAATAGCTGCGGCAAAAGAACGCAACAATGGGGACCCAAGAGGAAAACCAAGAAGGTACCAACACTGAGAGAAGAGACCAAGAGGGGCTGGAGGGCAGCAACGCCCTAAGCAGACCAAAACGACAGGACATGAGCCGCCCTTCCATCACAGACACGACTCCCCCTCACATTGTCGCAGAGATGCAGATGACGAAGGAACAGATGGACCTTGTGATGAACGCCCTCAAAGGACGGGTGTCCAGCGACCTCGATGATCTGGTCCACCGAACCGATTCGCCTTTCACCACATCCGTTAACTCCTTCCCCCTATCGCAGAAGTTTCGCATGTCACAAATTGAAAGCTACAACGGAGCCAAGGACCCTCTTGATCACCTAGAGACTTTCAAGACCTTGATGTACCTTCAAGGAGTAGCAGACGAGATCATGTGTAGGGCCTTCCCTACAACGTTGAAGGGTCCTGCGAGAATTTGGTTCAGTCAGCTGACGCCTAACTCCATCAGCACTTTCAAGGAGCTAAGTGCCTAGTTCACTTTGCACTTTATTGGGGGGCATAGGTATAAGAAGTCTACTGCGTGCTTGATGAGTATCAGGCAACGAGAGGACGAGACGCTGAGATCTTACATAGCCCGCTTTGACAAGGAAGCGCTTTTGATCGATGAAGCTGATGACAAAATACTTGTAGCAGCTTTCACAAATGGGTTGCGGAAGGGTAAGTTTTTGTTTTCTTTATACAAGAACGACCCAAAAACCATGTTGGATGTACTTTATAGGGCCACCAAGTACATGAATGCCGAAGACGCGTTGCTGGCTTGAGAGGAAAAGCCTAAGAAGAGAGAAAGGCAGGAAGATACGCGACAGGACAGAAGGCGAAAGATGGCAAGAACCGGAGAGCAAAGGGATGACAGGCGCTCTAAGCCCCCTATGGGGAGGTTCACGAGCTTCACCCCGCTGACCGCCTCAATCGACCAAGTTCTAATGCAAATCAAGGATGAAAGAGCCTTAAACTTCCCCAGAACGGTCTAAAGACAAATGCTGCCATTTCCACTGTGATCACGGTCATAACATGGCTGACTGCTATGACTTAAAATAGCAGATCAAAGCCTTTATCAGGCAAGGGAAGTTACAGAAGTTTGTCAGCAGCGAGAGAACAGATCCGCCTCCTTAAGAGCAAGCCCTTCGACGGGACAACGAGCGTCCCAAACCACCCCTAGAAGACATAAGGATGATTGTGGGAGGCATGGCAACCACCGGCTCGTCCAAAAAGGCTCGAAAGACTTACCTCTGAATGGTTCAGAACGTTCAGTTGACAGGCGTCGTCCTGAAAATGCCGTGGGTCGATAACCCAATTATTGGTTTCTCGGAAGAAGATGCTCGACATCTTCACCACCCGCATGATGACATGCTCGTTGTTAGCATCCAAGTAGGAGACTATAACACATACTGGGTCTTGGTTGACAACGGAAGTTCCGCAGACATTCTCTACTACCCTGCGTTCCAACAGATGCAGATCGACAGAGAACGTCTAGTTCCAACTAACGCTCCACTCGTTGCGTTTGGAGGAACAAAAGTATACCCCTTTGGTGCGGTCACATTGCCTGTAACAATTGGGGACTATCCTCAGCAAATCACTAAGGATGTTACATTCCTTGTTGTCGATTGCTCCTCTGCCTACAATGCCATCATAGGACGACCAACCCTTAACGCATGGAAGGCCATAACTTCAACATACCACCTGATGATTGAATTCCCCACTGAGTACGGAGTAGGGGAATTGCGAGGAGATCAGGTAGCTGCGTGCAAATGCTATATTGCGATGCTAGAGATAGATGATCATTTACAGACCATGAGAATAGAGGAACAGCAGATGGGGGCGAAACCCGTAGAGAGGCTCGAGGAGATACCCCTCAATAGTTCCAAATTAGACAGAACCACGAGGATTGGCACTCTTGCCAACCCAATAGTTCGCTTAGCACTCGTAGCCTTCCTCAAGGAGAATCAGGACGTGTTTGCTTGGAGTCATGAAGACATGCCAGGAATTGACCCATTAGTCATGGTACACAGGCTGAATGTGTCGCCTTCTTTCCCACCTGTTTGACAAAAGAAGTGAGTGTTCGCCTAAGAACGAGATCGAGCAATAGCAAAAGAAGTCGGCAAGTTACAAGAGGTAGGCTTCATCAGGAAAGTATACTATCCCAATTGGCTAGCAAACGTGGTGATGGTAAAAAAAGTCAACGGGAAATGGAGGATGTGTGTAGACTTTACGGATATGAACAAAGTATGCCCTAAGGATAGCTACCCTCTCCCTCGAGTCGATGTACTAGTAGACTCTACAGCTCAACACTAGTTACTGAGCTTTATGGACGCCTTCTCAGGGTACAATTAGATCCAGATGGATGAAGCGAATCAGGAAAAGACTTCATTTGTTACCAGCCAAGGTCTTTTTTGTTACAAAGTAATGCCATTTGGCCTTAAGAACGCGAGCGCGACATATCAAATGCTCATGAACAAGATGTTTGCGAACCAAATCGGGAGGAATGTTCAGGTCTACATCGACGATATGTTAGTAAAAAGCCGAAGAGAAGAAGACCATTTGAAGGATCTCGAGGAAACATTCAGCACCCTTCACTCCTATAACATGAAGCTTGATCTAAGTAAGTGTGCATTCGGGGTGACAGCGGGAAAATTCCTAGGCTTTATGGTGTCTCAAAGAGGTATCGAGGCCAACCTAGACAACCCGTCAACTTTAGCTGACGAGGTTATGGAGTAGGGGACAGCTGATAAGTATAATTTTGTAATATTGGGACTTACCCATGGCAAGGCGTAGAGTGACGCCCTAAACCAACCCGTCAGCCTTGCGTCTATTAACACATGACAAACAGTAAGTCTACAAAGCTAATGAGATTAACTTAGGACGGGGATTGAAAGCTGACTTCGCCATGATAAAGGGAGGAGCTGGGCTGACGGCTTTGAAGTAACCCTAACTTGGTCTCCACGCATAAGTATAAGGAAATTTCTTATGCCCCACACCCAATGTTGATCAAAAAGACTCCTACAAGGAAAGGATTCCGAAAAATACACTCATGAGGATTCCTATAAGGAAAAGACTTCTAAGCCAAGGAAAAGACTTCTAAGCCAAGGAAAGAGAGGTCAACCTTTTTCTACTATAAAAGCCTCAATACCCTCACTAACCAAGGTACGCATAATTTCCCCCAGTTCTGGTACTCTAGAGTTGTGAAAAGTTCTAACTTGACCTTCAGAGGGTATTTGACCGACACCACACTAGTGCTCTCTGCTAGGTCTTCTCTTTTTGTTGTGCAGGTGCTGTTTTGAGCACGAGAGGACCGTGTAACTTACTGTTGATTTTTCGGCATCATCAATCTCGATCATATTTTTATCATTAATAGTCTACCCAATTCTCACTAGCAAATCTAGAGTTTACCCTGTTTTGAACTTCAAAGAAGAAGAAGATAAAGTCGAATATTGATTTCGATACCTTATATTGGTTTTGGCCTTGGTATTTCTCATGGTCTTCTTAAGTGATGCATATGGCACCTACTTTGCATTAGGTGCCTTCAATTGAGTTATGATACCAAACGGAGGGCTAAAGGCAATGATGGTGGAGCAGGTTGAGGGATTTTTATCTGAGATATTGATGTATGTGGTTTTGGGGTTGTTATTGTAGAGTTATTAACAAGACAAAAGTAGACTTGGAAAATGGATTGGGTAGGTTGGGTAAAAAACAAGTTACAAGTAGGGTGGGTCGATCAAATTGTGGATTGGGTTACAAGTTTACTCATATTTTTACACATCTAGAAAAAAAAAAATAATAAATAAATAAGTAAAAAATAAAAACAATAACAATGTCAAATTGACTTAATGATATGGGTTTTTAGTGGCAACCATAGTCTAAATTGGTCAAAATCTTGTGAGCTAAAAATTCATATCATATGTAGCTACTAAATTAGTGGATCACTTTGCGACATTATTAGGAATCACACTTATAGGTTCATTTCTAAGTATTTTTATAATGCATGGGTGTAAATAAAAAAAAAATAAAAAAAATAAAAGGTAAAAATACACTTTTGATCCCTACATTTGGACTTATTCCCATTTTGGTCCCTATTTTGATTTTGCTACTATTCCAGTCCCTAAAACTTGAAAATCAATTCTATTTTGGTCTCTACCATCAACCCACTAACAGAAAACTCCAACGTGGCAAGCAGAGTGCCTTGTTTGCAAACATGATGCTAATGTGGCCATTAAATTATTATTAAAAAAATTATTTGACATTTTTAAATGACACATTAGCATTTTAATTTGTTTTTAAGCCGGGCCAAAAAATTTATATATAAAAAAGAAATTAAATTAAAAAACCTTAAATATAATTTAATTAAAAAAAAGTGTTACTTTTCATTAGTTTTCGTAAGAACATTGCAACTTGTTCTTCAAGTTCTTCTCAAATCAAACCCAACAACCAAGAACTCAAACCTAGATCACAAGAACACACACCAAAAAAAAGAAGAAGCAGAGACCAAACACAAATAGAGACCTAGATCACAAACAGAACCAAACACAAACGAATCCTAGATCACAACCCAAGCCAAAATCATCAACAGACCCAACCAACCAAACAGAGACTAAACACAAACAAACCAATCAACCCACACCAACAACCACCACCACATAGCATTCACAACACCACATCCACCAACCACTGATCCGTGTTTCACAACACCCACCAGCAAGACTCTAAATTTTTCCCATTGTTTTCTTCGCATCAAGACCCCATGGCTTCCATGATCAAAACCTCGAAGATTAGCCTATTGATTTGCTTGCTATTGGTTGATATTGGATGTAAGGTTTTGAGCGGAGATGAGATTTTGAGATTAGAGAGTTTGGGTAGTGTGTGGTGTAAAAGAATCCAATTGGACACCAAATCCTCCACAAACCCAATCTCCTTCACCGACCCTAGGGAGTCCACCTCCACCATCGAAGTGGCGGCGCTCTTCTTCACCGAAAAAGGCAACCTCAACGCCCGAGCCAAATCGGCATGGTTGAGATTAACATGAATTGACTCAAAGAGTGCGGTTGGTTCGTCTTGGGTTGCTGGGGTTTGATCATGGGATGGGTTTTGATCATGGGATGGGTTTTGTGGGTCTTCAATTTGAAGGGTCAAGGTTTGTCGGGATTAGGGATCATATGGAACCCACTTTGCATTAGGTTCCTTCAATTGAGTTATGATACCAAACAGAGGGCTGAAGGCAATGATGGTGGAGAAGGTTGAGGGATTTTTATCTGAGATATTGATGTATGTGGTTTTGGGGTTGTTCTTGTAGAGTTATTAACAAGACAAAAGTAGACTTGGAAGATGGATTGGATAAGGTTAGGTAGTGTGAAAAACAAGTTATAGGTGGGGTGGGTTGATCAGGTTGTGGATTAGGTTGATTAGATTACGGGTTTACTCATATTTTTCACATCCAAGAAAAATAATTAAGTAACAATGAAAATAACAATAACAATAACAATAATAATATTATGATTATATTGTCTATATCTTCCTTTCAATACAAATAAAATAACAAATAATAAATAACTTAAAAATTAAAGTTAAATACATAGATTTTAAGATTACACAATCCATAGCTCACTATCATCATAAAAGAACAGAAGGAAAAAAAAAAAAAAAAAACTAAATATCATGGACCATAATGTTTTTTAGGTACGGTATATCATCATAATAAATAATAAATGTGCATTTAAAACAACAAATCTCAGCAACGATTTATTAGCTTGAAATGTGCATTTGTTAGTGTGAAATCGTGACTTGAAGTCAATGGTATATTAGCTTTAAATAAATATACATTTAATTTGCTTACCGTGGTTTGAAATTTTATATTTTACCCACTTTTGGTTTGCTCTATTAGGGTTTCCTAAGCCACCTCCTCACTTTTTCTGTTATAGACATAAAAAAAACATAACAAATTAACAAAAACAAGATCAAAATGAGGCATCTGCAATTCATCCACCGGAGCCAATAATAAATGTGCATTTATTAGCTTGAAATTGTGACTTAAAGTCACAAGTTTAGTAATTTAATTGGGCAAGTTACAACTTATCCACCTGGCTACCTGTGGTTTGGCCAAAAGTTTTTTTTTTTTTTTCTTCTTTTCGTGGTTTGAAATTTGGCATTTTACCCACCTCCACACTTTCTCCATTATAAACATAAAAAACCTAACAAAATTAATGAAAAAAAAAAATCAAAATCAAAATGAGGCGTCTGTAAAAATTTAAAACCTTGACTCAAGAACTCCAATAGAACACAAAAGTCACTTAAACATCAACTTTTACCATCAAAAAAACCACTTGGGCAACATTTTTGGTATTCAACAAAGAGGAAAATGCCCAGACTTCTCTCTCTCTCCACAATCCAGGGTTCAAACTCACGGCTGACCTCCACCCTAAAACTGATTATCAAGATATAATCATCAACTAGGACTGCCACCACACCACCAAACCCACAGCTGGCCTACCATGATCTAGAGTCCAGTCCCACGGCTGAGTTCCACCCAACACTAATTCTCTCGCTATTTCACTCTCCAATTTGGTCCCCATCAATTTCAAGTTCCGCTTCTCTTCCATACAGGTCTTAATCGCATGCCTAAACACCATTTTTTATTTATTTATTTATGCAATACCCTTTTTTTCTTTAATTTGTTAATTTTCGTGTCATTTTAATTTGACCACTTCTTCTCACCTTCGCTCCAAAGTCTCTCTCTCTCTCTCTTTCTGGCATTCCATACTTTTTCTTCCCTTGTTTGGTTGCTAGGAAAGTGTTGGAAAAGGAGTGAAATTGAATTTTGAGTTTTAATTTTTTTATTCTTTGGAAACCATAACAATACAAGGGAGAGTAACAGTTATTTGCTCTGGCCTTGATTGAATGGTTTTGTGTTCTATGATTTGGGTATTTTGGTCATTTTCATATTAGGTATTTTGGTTTTTTTTTTGGGTGGGGGGGTGGTGGGGGTTGTGGAAAATCTGAGTTGGACTTGATAATTGAGATATACTACGGTTGTTTTTAAGTTGTGGAACCTAGGTGTTAAAGTTGATAGTTGTTGGGAAAGAGTGGGAAATGGAACGACATTGAGTTTTGCATTCTGGGTTTATCTTTGTTCATTTAGAAGTTGGTTGAATGGATGTGCGGATAATTTGAGTGGGACTTCGAATTGAGTAATGAGATGTGTTATGGTCGTTTTTAATTCTAACCACAGTGGATAAGTTGTAGTTTTCCCTATTTAATATGTGGAACATATTTTTCATATTTTTAATCATCATCTTAATAAACATATCAATTTTTCTAAGAGACATGGGGATCAATCTTTGCCTATACCAAAAAGTGATGGGTGTTTTGATCTGATGATAAAAAACTATTATAAGGAGCAGACGCTATATGTTCAAACAAATGTTATATTGGCTTTGTTCCACATAAGTCTCCTAATTATAAAGCATTGGTTTATCCTGTTCTTAGGCTCTAATATATGCAATAGAGTCCCTATCTCATATTCCTTTGTTCAATAATTTGCTGGATTTGACCTTGGATTGGGGGTCAGTAAATCTTAACTCTGTTGCATTGATGGAGATATTGCAAAAATCTCCGTCTAAAGACACTGATATTTATTATGGTAACTTCATCAGCACTACATTGTTTACTATTGTGTTACTTGTGCATCTGTTTCGGTTCCATATTGTTGTTTCTTATTTATTGCGATGGTTAAAGCATTTAATTTGCAATGGTAATTTGGGGAATCAGTCTGTCCTCAGATTGTGAAAAGGTTCATAGGATATTGGACCCCGATACGGTTTGTGTCCAGTGCCATAATGCACTAGACATGTTGGAATTCAGAAACGTGTAACACGTCCAATGCACTAATGCACTACATACAAGCTTAATCCATTGGATCCAGTGCCTCCATGCTTCTTGTCACAGCTCAAGGTGCATTAAAGTCCATGGTAATGATGGAGATCTATCTAGGGTAGAGGCTTTACTCAAGAATGCATTAGCATTGAGCAAAATGGTTATATCCTGTTTGGTAGGAGACTTAGAGAAGCAGGAGAAGGTTTGTGAACAGCTATTAAAGCTACCTAGAGTGTCAAAAATTTGTGAATTGGTTTTGGTTTGAGCTTGAAAGACTTCTTTGTTTTTTACCTCCCATGCCTTTCCTATGTAACCTGCTGTTATGACTTTCTGTTATTTAGTTATACTTAGTCTATGTATCCTCCAAGGGGTTCAACTTATGCGTGCAGTGTTAATCTTTTCATTGATGCGCAAATTACACTTTTTTATTCTAATCTTTTATATTGAAACGCACAATTGACCCCAAATTTTAAAGTGTTGCTTTAATGTATCTTTTGCCATCTATTTTGAGGCTAATTAAACAAAATTTAGTACTGAAAGTCCAACATACCACTCTTTCCAATCTCAAAGATCAATTTAGCAGTGAAAGGTCAATTTAATCCTATTATCATAGAATTAATTTTTTTCAGAGAAATCATTGAATCAATATCATTAATCAAGAAAATTTATCTAAGTACAAAGCATCCTCAACTAGGGGAGGAGAGTCTTCTAACCAAATAGCTTACTAACCAAATAGCTTCCTCACTAATATGTTTAACAAACATAGCTAGCCCATGGGCAACTGTATTACCAGTTCGCCGAGTACATGAAACAGAGCAGGAATGCATACCTGGCATAATCAGTTGAATCTCATCAAGGATGTGGCCCACGAGGGACAAGTGTGGGCTTGGTGTGATCAAAGCCTTCTTCACGTTCAAATTGTCTCCTTCAATTACTAACTCATGGAATTCAGCCTCTACAGCAAAGATAATTGCTTTTTTTTATTTGTATTTGATAATATTTTTCCGGTTTTTTAAAATTTTGTGAGTGTGTATGTGTGATTAATTTGATAGTAAATATATAAGGTTTGGATTTTCCATTTTTGATTTTTTGTTTGATTTATTTTGGGGAATGTGTTTTAGTTTAGAGAAATGTCATGTCCATAACATTTTCATAACAATTTCATAACAAATCTTAAGTGGTAAGTTGTTCTTTATAGTTTGATTAGAAGGATAAACTTTTCATAAGTTTGTTTTTGGTGAAGAACTTTCCCAACCTGCTTGTTTGGCACCTGAAGATAGACTTTTCATAGTTCAATTTCGTAAATGATTAGTAATCTATTGAATGTATCACAAATTTATTTTATAAAAAAAGGCCGGATCGTAAGACTTTTTTGAGGTAATAAACTGATTTGTGATTTATTCTTAAGTTTTAACATCAGAGGGTCAATCGTGCATTTAGGGGTTGAGTGTGTTGAGAAACAATTTTCCACAAAAGCTCACGTAAAAGCCCAATTAACAAAACAGTCCAAGTAAGATAAGGCCTATTCTTTTTCTTTCTTGAAAAAAATTGGCAAAAATGCAAAATTAACCCTTTAACTTTCAGTTTTTGTCATTTCAGTCCTCTAACTTTCAATTTTGTCAACAAGTAACCTCCAGTTTTTAGATTACATAGATCAACACCAACCCAAACCATTTCACTTCCCCATGAAACCCACAGTCCAAAATTAGATAAACTAAAAAGAGCCATCCATTAAGAACAAGGCTTGGGGATATTAGAGATCCTAAGAGTCCTCTATAAAAGCCAAGTGGATGGGAAAGCTAATGCAAGCTTCACCAATATTGAATATCTTCATTTCCTATCATCCTACAAAATACAACGTTTTTTAGTCAAATATAGCCAGGGCCAAAAGGCCCAAAACGTGTTTCTTGGGTTCTTCATCACACATGAAGACTCTCTCTCTCTCTCTCTCTCTCTCTCTCTCTCTCTCTCTCTCTCTCTCTCTCTCTCTCTCTCTCTCTCTCTCACATAATTTTCTCTATTATCATATTTTAGGGACACATCCATTCTCACACCCAAGTCCTCACCTTACTTATGTGTCAACTTTTAATTGGATTAAGCCCACCGCATGTACTTGAAAATGTTGAAATTCAATCAAGAGTCGACACATAAGTAGGGTATGGATTTGGGTGTAAGAATGGGTGTGTCCCTAACATTACTCCATATTTTAAGGCCCATCATCTTTGCTTTTTTGTTGTTGTATTCTAACTCTTTTACATGCTAGTTAATATTTGTCGGCAGTTCTTGAAATAATGCTACTTGCTTCACCACAATGTAACATTTTATTTGTGATTACCCATGGAAGGTGTGATTATCCATGTAACAAATCACACCTTCCAACCAAGTTATACTTAACCCCCTGAAATATCAGAATGCACAATTGATTCTCTAATTTTAAAAATATGTTACATTTAACCCTCTACATACTATTTGCAATTAAATTTGATGGAATTTAGTATTTAAAGATCAATTTTCTCCCTTGCCATATGTTTTGGAGATAGGGCTAAATTGGTCTTTCAACACCAAATTTCGTCATACTTAACAAAATATATGGTATGGGGGACATTGAAACAAAAATATGACTTTAAATGGTCAATCATGCATTTCAATAGTTCAAGGGGTTAAGTGTAATTGGGGCGAAAGATTAGGGTGGAAAAGTGCAATTTGGTCATATGGTTTCAACTCTCATTGTCAATTGAACTTCTAATTTTCTCTTAGTAACACTAGAAATTTAGTGAGTCTTCTTTAAAGTTATTATTTGTAAAACCCAATAGATTTTGTTGTATATTGAAGATAAGTGTGCAATAACCTTTTAGCAACTAGAGTGTGGGGAAAAATATTGTCTTAGGAAAAGTGATTTAATCGTGCTTCCAAGCCATTTATTTTTTGCTTGTTCATTACAATTTTTGTTTCTTTCATTGTTCATCTAATTGTTCTCCAACATAATTTTCCTATTTATAGAGGTTTTGGGACGATAGGTATGGAATTTTGACGGGAAGGATCATGCCAGTTCAAAGCATGTGGCCCGTCGATCTTATCTAACTATCACAAAAAAGGATGGCTATGATTGGTCACAATTTTGCGTGTAAGCTAAGCTGTCTGACCAAGAAATGGCAACTTGTAACGCATAGAATGAGCCACTTTGCGGCATACCTATGACACAAACACTCGAGAGGCTTCTCAAGGAAGGCTTTTTTTTTTTTTTTTTTTTTTTTTTTTGTTCTTGAAATCTGAAATATTGTTATTCACTTCAAACTTCACTTTATAATTAATATCACTAATTCCTAACATGAAGTAATATAGAGCATGTGGAGATTTCTATTTCATATTAAACTTTTTATTTTAACCATTTGTTAACATTAGCTTATTCATCTAATGAATTGAATTATATTATACAAACATTTTATTACTGCTACTTCAAAACCTAAAATAAATATAAACTATGTCAAAAAATATATAAAGTATTCCTAAAAGTAAATATTAATTTAGTTAATTGTATCCTTAACATGTCATACCATTTTTTTTTCAAAAAAAAAAGTCATATTCTTGTATCCTGTATCATGTCATACCCATACCTGTATTAGTACCTGTACAACATTGAAGTTTCCATGTCTCTCACTCAACTCCGAGAGGCGTGGACTAGACTAATCTTAACTAGCAATTTCAATATAAACATTTGTTTGTTACGTATGTTTAAACAATAATTTTCAGTTTTTTTGGAAATTCGTGTGTGTGAAAAAATGTGTGGAAATGCGTATAATATTGTTTGAAAACTGAAAACATGTGTTGAAGTTGATGTACCAAACAACCCCTAAGTGGAATACTCTCTCAAGACGTCCACAAGATTAAGTCACATTTATTAAGGTCATTGAAGAGTTGTCTAATAATAGCTGAAAATACAACATCTGCACTGAGTTATTTGCACTCTATAGTAGGAGAAAGTATATAGTGTTTTTGAAACTCCAACTCAACACACATGTGGTGTTTCTAAGACCAATGAAAAATTGACAAATGGATTTAAAATTACAACTCACCAACTCAAGTTACATAAAACAAAAAGACACAATTGCCCTCTAATTTTCCCCCATCCCGCCACTCTACGTCTCTGCCTTTTTCCCTTCTCCAAAATAAAAAATTTCATCTTTCTCTCTCACTTTCTCTCTTTGTTTCTCTCGCAGCATTGAACCACATCAGTCACCACTCACTAGCATCTCCATCTTCCCTTTCTCAACTCAAAACCTTGACAGCCGCTGCCTAGTATCACTGGTCATCATCAGTTCCAACGAGACCGACCTTTGTCTCGTCGGAAAACGCCCTCTCTCTCTCTCTGTTTCTCTTGCACCACTATAGTACACTAGACACCAGCACCTCCATCTTCCCTCTATCAACTCCAAACCTTGACAGCCGCTACCTAGCATCGCCGATCATCATCGGTCTCGTTGGAAAACGCCTGAAATTGCTAAAAGTTTTCGCGCCACTTTCAACACTGATTTTGCAAGAAGGTTTCTCCTCACTCTTTTTCATTTTATTTTTTGAATTTTCTGTTTACATATGTGTCTTGTTTCTTATGTAAAAAGGGAACTTGTACTGTCTACTAAAATGCTTCAGTGAGGATGAATGCTCTAATAATACAGTAAAAGGTTTTTTTTTGTTCTTTTCAAAAAATTATTCTTTTGGATTAGATTAAAAGTGGTTAGTATAATGTAGTTTTATAAGTAGAGAAATAAAGCTTCTTTCTTTTCAGCTATTCATGTTAAAGATGATTTCTTTTAGACGCATTTAAGTTTGCAATATGTGTTGGCTTACTTAGAATTTTCACAATTTTTTTCATTCCTTGTAATAGTTTTTTTTTCATGGTGTAGGGATGGATGCAATGCTTTTGTTTTGTTGTTTTTGCTAAAGGAATTGATTTTAATAAATAGTTTCGTCCTAAGAGTCTCCTCTGAGATATTTAATCTATCTTTTGTCATTTTCTTAGATTAAGTCTTTGGTTGATTTATTATGGAAAATTATGATATTTTGATAATTAGTATAAAGCCCACTTGAGTTTCAATGTGTTTATGGCTGAGGACCAGCGGGTGGCTGGCAACAATTCTTTTTTATGACTTTATGGTGATCTATGTATATTTATAGTCATCTTTTCATGATGTTCATTCAATATATCTTTTTTTTCCATGATTAGGTTCGACTAGTCATGGATATTTCAAAAAATGCTTTTGTTGCTGTTGGGGAAAACGATAAAAGGGAAAAGTTTGAAAATATAACTTTGGGTGAATGTGATGAAATTAAAATTGGAATGCAAGTGAGGTCTGAAGATGAAGCATATAACCTTTATAATGAGTATGCTTTAAAAAAGGGATTTAGCATTCGAAAAGTGGTTAAACGAGAGTATAATGGTGTTATTAGGCAACGAGAATTTGTGTGTTCAAAACAAGGTTTTAAAGAGTTTGAAGACCTTTCTAATGTTAAAAAGTATCATAATTTAGATGTAAGAACGGGTTGTCGTGCTAGGATCCAGTTTGATGTAGAAAATGATATTTGGAGTGTTTCACACTTTAATGACACACACAATCATGAATTTGCAACTCCAGAAGAAAGATGTAACTTGAGATCAGGAAGGAAGGTGCTACCTGCTCATGGGAATATAATTAGCAGAATGGTTAGTTCGGGTATAAAAGCAACAAAGTCTTACTCATTTTTGTCAAAAGAACTTGGTGGTGCAAATAATGTTGGGTTCTTTAGGCGAGATTGTCATAATTTTGTGCAAACAAAAAGAAAAGAAATTATGGAGGCTGGTGATGGGCAAAGTATTATTAATCATTTCAAAGAAAAGCAAAGTGAAGATCCAATGTTTTTTTATTCGGTGCAAGTAGACCAAGATAATAGAATTGCAAATTTCTTTTGGAGAGATGGTAGATCAAAATTAGATTTTGACTCTTTTGGGGATGTTGTTATATTTGACACCACTTATCGAACCAATAAGTACAACTTAATCTGTGCACCATTTGTGGGAATCAATCATCATTGGAACAATGTTTTGTTTGGTTGTGCTTTTTTATCAGATGAGACAACTTAGTCATTTATTTGGTTGTTTGAGACTTTTTTTGACTACAATGGGAGGTCGACAACCGAAATCTACTTTTACAAATTAAGACCAAGCGATGGCAAATGCTATTAATATGGTTTTCAGTGAGTCTCGTCATCGACTTTATTTATGGCATATTAGTAAAAATGCTCAAAAAAATCTTGTTGGAATCTATGGTGTTCTAGATTTCAATCAAAGATTTAATCATTGCTTATATGGTGGGTGTTCAAATGAAATAGAGTTTGAGTCAACTTGGAGCAAAATGATTGAGATGCATAATTTAAAGGACAATACATGGCTGGACAGGTTATACCAAATTCGAGAAAAGTGGTGCCCAACTTTCAATCTCGATTTCTTTTCTGCAAAGATGAAGTCTACCCAAAGAAGTGAGAGTACAAATAGTGTTTTTCATCAAATTATGAAAACATCTATGCCTCTTATTGAAGTTATTAAATTTTATGAGGAAAAGGCAGTACAAATGTGACAAGATGAAATAAATGAAGATTTTCGTTGTAAGAATGGTGCACCTGGGAAAGTTCATAAGCATGGGGGCATTTTAAGTCATGCTGCTAAAGTTTATACTCTTACTTTGTTTGGAATGTTTGAAGAAGAGTTTAATTCAGGTATGGGATTGAATTGTGTTGAAACTAATCATTGTGAGGATAACTTTACATATTCACTAAGTAGTGGAGAGAGTAGAAGGCTTCATATTATGCATTTTAATCGGGTTGAATTAAGTATTTATTGTGATTGCAAATTATTTGAGACTTTGGGGTTGTTATGTTGCCATGCTTTAAGGGTTTTTCTTGTGAATAATGTGAATAATATACCCGACTAATATATATCAAGTAGATGGACAAAAAATGCCAAGAAAAGGTTGTATTGCTCTGTTGATTCATTTAAATCAAATGAGAAATCGACTCATGTATTGCGTATGAGCAACTTAAGTCTTTTGTGGTATAAATGTTGTGATAAGGCTGCATTGACTGATCATGGGACCAATAGTACTATTTTCGACATTTTTTAAAGTCATAACTAACTTTCTGTATTCTCTTAATATATAGAGACAAGAGTACAAATAATAAATTACCCAAAAATAAAAGTCAAATTAGACATAAATTCTTAAAATTACAAAATTTAGTTTAGTAGCATTATAAAAGAATGGGAAAAAAAAAACTAAAAGTCATGAACCATAATTGAAATAGAGCAAATACAAACGGTTGCTAAACTGGCAATGAGCTATATGGGTAGTCATTGTGAAAACATGCCAACAATGATGATATGAATGTGCTCACTGCATGGGCAATAGTAGGGGTGGCAAAATTTGACACGACCCGCGAACCCGACACGACTAACCCGTTTATAAACAAGTCATGGGTTGAGGCTAAATGGGTTCGGGTCATATTCGGGTCGACACGGCTGACCCGTTTAATAAACGGGTTGTGTTCGTGTTCAACATGTGAACCCGTCTGACCTGTTTGACCCGTTTAGATAATAAAGGTATTAAATTTTTTATTATTATTGCTTAATTTTTTGTTGTAATTATATGTTTATTACTATATTTATGGTTGTAATTGTATTTTAATTTTAGATATATAGAAATTGATAATAGATTATTTAGGTCATGTATGACCTATTAATCAAACAGGTTATTAAACGGGTTATTTGTATTAAGTTTTACATGACTTATTAATTAAACAGGTTAAACGTGTCGGGTTGGGTCAACCTGTTTAATAAACGGGTCGGGTTAGGGTTGAGGATTCTTGACACGTTTACTAAACAGGTTGGGTTCGGGTCAACCCATATAGCAGAGTACTTATGGCTCGACACGACATGACACAAACCCGACCCGCGAACACGAATTGACACCCCTAGGCAATAGTGTTTGGTGAGAAATTGTCGGCTCATCATTTCTATGAAGGGCAAGATGTCCTAATCAGAGGAATCTCGCTGCAAAGAAAAACGGAGTTTAAGTGGCAAGTAACTTTCTTGTTGCTTCGAGATCGAAAACACAATTTTTCACATTATTTTTCCAATTATCCAAATATGCTTTTAATTAAGACCATTTGACGCTAATTCGTATCAACTTGTGTAAAATTTTATGTCTATTTTAAAATAATAACTTACTTTTTCTACTTTATACACTTTCTTTTCAAAACATTCTACATTTATTTCACATTACATTTCATTATAATATCAATTTTTTTTTTAGTTGTCTCTCTCTCTCTCTCTCTCTCTTCACACACAACAACCATCATCAACTATCTTCCTTAGCCTTAGGATACGTAAAGAAATAATAAAAAAAATTAAATGCAAAATGAATAGTTTTAATATAAATTTACATAGTTACTATAGCAAACTTATAAAAAATTCACACAATTATATACTAACTTATTTGGATCATTTTTAAGCAAAATTGTGTAAATTTTACACATTTTTTCCTGTTAAACTATGATGTCGCGATCACCACCGTATAATAGTTGGGTTGATTGGGTTACCAGCTTTACTTCTTTTTTTACATGCAAAAAAAATTAACAATAACAATAATAATATTATTATATTTTTTTATCTTTCTTTCAATACAAATAAGATAACAGATGATATAATTACCCAAAAATAAAAGCTAAATAATACATAAATTTTTAAGATTACACAATCCATAGTTCACCATTATGATAAAAGATTAAGAAAAAAACTAAAGGTCATGCACCATAATTTTTTTAGGTATGGTATACCATCACTATAAATACTGAATTTCAATGTAAAACTATTAAGAATGAATATATTTTACTGTCTCATCCAAATCTAATGTAGGAAAAACATCACTTTAAAATGAGTCATGTTAGGTCAACCCGTTTTTACTCTTGGTAAAAAAAGTCTTGAGTCAAATCAATTATTAATATTTGGGTTATTAGGCCCGGGTCCAATTTTCCCAAGTCCAGACAAAATCCATGCACTTTTAGCCTTTTAGGAGATTTTGATAATGGAGTAACCTCATTGAATATTTTATCTCTTCCTTAGAAAACAAACTCTTACAAATTTTGAATATTAAGGTCTTAATAGAGTTTAAAGGGAGCAAATACAAAAAAAGTTGCTAAACTGGCAATGAATTGTCTGAAAGTTATTGGAAAAAAAAAAAAAAAAAGGCACCAATGATGACAATTGCAGAGGTGCTCAGTAAACTGATGAGTGTCATAATAGTGAAGAGATGGAGAGCCTAACTGGTGATTTACCATTCCATGGCTTCAAGATCGAGAATGCAACTTCTCACATGGGCTGCCAATTATCCAAGTTCCTTCTCTGTGAAGCCCCTTTCACACTAAGCTAGGATGTCGCCACCATAAAATAGTTTACCACATATAAAGCAATCCTAGTTACCTTACTCGGGGTTGGTACTCAATCATGTTTTATATTATTGTACGTAGAATAACTTTGTTTGGATTTTGAGTTTTAGAGGTCACGTTAGACTTAAGAGTCCTATGGATATGGACAATGGTATGGATTTTTGTAATGGTTGAACCACTCCTAATAACTTAAAGCTTCTACCATAATTAAGATAGAACTATATATATGAAAAATACATTGGCTCATCTTGAATCCAGAAATTGATATTAATGAATCTGTGGAAAGCTTATTAAATAACGTTCTTTTATATAAATAACTCGTTAGTTGGGAGAAGACGATTTAAACAAGAGAAGTCAATTTCATACTGAACAGGCCAATACAACTGGTATTTACCATTCTGATATCTCCACTTATATAGAAACATGGTTGTTTCTTGCCAGTTAAAATATTGGCCCATACCAAATCATTTCAACCGTACTAGAGAAAATATCGGATTTTGGCATGTAAATGCATATGTGACCGAAAAAAAAAAAAAAAAAAAAAAATGGTTCTCACTCTCTTGGTCTCTCCACTCACCGACGTCACTCTCAGTTTTTGGGCCTCATATATTGCATTCTTGCTCCTCCCTTAAATTGCAAATCTTCTTGTGTCTTTAAGTTGTTGAAGTAGAGAGCACAATATGTAGCACCATCATATTTCTATTTCTCTTGTTCAGATTTTCCTTTTCTTTCCTCTCTTTCTTTCTCTATATCATATAAATTTGAAGTTAATTTCAGCTTCTTTTAAACGTCCAAGAATGCCTTGCAAAGTTTATGTTTAATTATTTATTTGTAAATATATGAATGAAAACTAGGTAATTTTGGGGAATTTTTTTCTTCATTTCATACTCTTTTGAAAAGTACTTGACAAATACTACTGCGCACCCTTAATGCAGTGGTAACTTCAGAAGTATAAGTACTTGCGGGGTGTGGGGGTCAAGAACCCGGGTTTAAGTCTCCAGGAGAGAACTTCACACACATATACACTTAGATTAGGCTAGAGTAGAAATTCTATCTTGTAAAAAAACAAAGAAAATTAAAAAGTACTTGACAAATATATTTGTCAAACTCAATTTAGATTTTTTTTATTATATTCAATTGACTTTAATAACTGAAAATGAAATAATAACACGAAAAGGTGTATGATATATTTTGTTAAATATATGAAATATATTTACTCACAATAAAACTCGTTGAAATTTTGTGATATAAATATAGGTATAATTCATATAACAGATGGGAAGTTTTGAAATAATATTTTTTATTTTTTATATATTAGATCTCATATCACAGCTTAAAATTTTGTACAATTTATTTTTTTTCTCCTGTCAATCACAAAACCCTTGATATGTTGCCACGTGATATACTTCATTTTTATTTGTTTCATTTTATATAATATTAGTCACTAACCCATGCGATGCACGAAATAATTTAACAAAAGTCAACTAAAATTATTTTAAAATGAAATCAAACATTAAAGGAAAATTAATTTGCTTCATATCAATTATTGCAAAAATGGTAAAAGAATGAAAAATATTTAGGCTTCGCTTGGGTGGAGGAAATGGAATGGAATGGAAATGAATGAAAAGAATCATTTTAGAATATTCTTCCCTTCCCTTGTTTGGGAGTTTTAATGGAGGGAATGGAAAGTCCATTCCCTTGTTTGGGAGTTTAAATAGCAGGGAATGGAATGGGTAGGAGGGAACACTCATTCCTCTCTATTCCCTTAAAACCTCAAATTTTCATTCCCCCCAAAATTAGGAGGAATTGAAGGAAATGGAATTAGATTTAATGATTTTTTTACTAAAACTCCCAAAATACCCTTGTATATTCAACGTTTTTATTTTAAAATAGGGGTCTAATAGTAATATTGTCATAAAATGATTTCGTTCCATTCCCTCCATGTTGCTCCCAAACAAGATTACTTACATTCCATTCATTTTCATTCCTTTATTTTAAAACATCTAATCAAGGTTACTTAATTTCATTCTATTCCATTCTTTTTCATTCCTTTCCCTTACTTAAATACATTCCATTCCATTCCATTCATTTCCATTCCCTTATTATTATTTCATTCCATTCCCTTATGAACTCTCAAGCGAAGTCTTACTGAAAGCTTCCTCTATCACACAAATGCTAATAAGAAAACTCTAAACGAGCATAATAAAGTTATAATATAAGAACCAAAAGGAACAAATATCAAGATAATACAATGACCAATAAAGAGAGAAGAATCTCATAACAAACGGTAATTACCAAATAACACTTGTTTGTAAATATCTACACTAAAACATTACATAGATATTATAACTACAATAACAAACTAAGAGCCCGTTTGGCTGGGTAAACGCGCATTTTTTAATGAAAACGCTGATTATAATTTGTTTGGCTAGGCGATTTATAAGGAAATGCGTTTTTACAAAACGCCAAAAACGCGCGTTATCAATTCACAGTATCGGTCAACTTTTTTCAAAACGCTAATTTAAACTGATATCGCGTTCTCCTATTTCACTTGTTTTGGGTTCAAAATACCGAATATACCCTCAAATACATACCCTCCCTTCTCATTAATCTCCTCTATTCTCTATCACCTCAGCCCCTGCTATTGTGTCACTGCCTTGTTTAGCCGTGCACCTATATAGATGATTCGAGTCACGCATCTATCCCACTTTTTTATGGGGCAGGGTTCATATTTTTAGTTTTTCTTTTCTATCATTTTCGTTTTGGTTTGGTTTCAATGAGGTGGCACACTAATTTAACGCCAGGTAAACAAATCCATGTAATGCTGGAATTGGAGTTGGCATATGGATAACATGCAGGAATAATGGTAAATGTTAAGGGCTCTTTTTTATTATTTTATGAATAGTCTGCCAAACTTTCAATAAAAGATCAACAACCATTACATTGAAACGGTGAGACTTATGCTACAGCCATAGAGAGGCTAATAGGCTGCAATTTACGATAAGCCCATTATAGTAATTGCACCTATTATCTAAATGTTCAATGAATAGAAACAACACTTTTAGACATATTTTACCAAACATTTAATTGTGATTTTAAAAACTGTATTTTAAAAACACTTTTTGAAACCGCTATTATTTAAAAACGTCTTTTTTAAACAGTTTATCCAAACAGGCTCTAAATCAACTAAATCTCAGTGGAAAGTTCAATGCCACTCAATTCCAAGCTCACAAACATGAAGAATTGCCTTCATATCATCTACATTTACATGGAAAATTGGGCTTCAAGGCTTTGGCAACATCAATGCAATATTGTGAATAACCCCTGCCCTTGAGCTATGTGCTCTATAAAAGCCTACCAAAGATTATTTTTAAGGAAAAAAAAATCAAACTCAAAAACTAAACACAATAATTTTACAAAATATGTTGCTTTTTTATGACTTAATTTTTTTATAATATATCCCCTCTTAAAATAGACAATATTCAATGTTGTCCACTATTCAAATTTGTGTAGTTTGACTGATTTAAATTTCTTAGTGCTATATCCAACCAAGAACCATAAATAAAATTAGGAGGAAGGCCGGTTTAGGTGAAGAAAAAATAAAGTCCTCCAAAAAAATTCAAACTTGTGTCAATAGCAAGCATCGCCTCCCAAAAATTTGGGCTCTTTTTTTTAGCAAAAAAAAAAAAAAAAAATCCATTTTCAATGCACTTCTTAAACGATCAACTCAATCTAAAATACAAATAGATTGTACAATAATAAGCTTATGAATTGGGGATAGCTCCCACTGTTCAATTCAAAGATTCAACTTAAATCAATAAATTGGTAGGACAACCTAGGGAAAATCATAGAATTAACACTACATGTATTATGACTTCGAGAAAAAAAAAATTGATGAATTGATAATGGTGACGATGACAGAATAAAAATTTATATGAAAAAAATAGTACGAAGAAATTACATGTGTATGCTTTGAAGCTACTAACATCTCTCTCAAAATTTGAAGGAGGAAAATAAAATAAAATATATTAATAAAAAATAATATATAAAATTTATTATTATAGGGTTGCACTTTGGGGCCCAAGCCCAAATTGTATGGAGTCTTGGTTCAATGAGCTCAATACAATAAATTTGTAGAGAATGGGTAGGAAACTTGGACCTTAGCGAATCAGATGATCAACCAATAGGTCTTGGTGATAAAGAAAGAAAGACAACATAGGTTTATTAGGGAGGGACGTCCTCGAATTTTACCCGAGGAGGTTGATTCTTAAATATTGTTCATCATACTTTGTTACCAGTCTCGTCCCCCCTTTTTGCTCTCTCCTTCTCCTTTATTTTATACTACCTTCTTCTTATTTCCACCGTTCATGTGTAGATTTAGATTGATAGTGCTGAGACTTGTCCCATCAGCCCCTCCCTAAAGTCGTTGGGAGTGGTTGTAAAGGCTGAAAAGCATGGTTCAGTTAGTTGCAGAGCACTTAATGCAATAGTAGCAGCTTTCTCTTAGATATTTCAATGCCTTTCTTTGTCCTTTTCTTTCTTAATACTCATTCTCTTCCATGGAATGGTCCGGAGTGTCACTCTCAATGGCAGACCGTTCCCTTTGTCCTCGGCCTTGCCTGGCCGAGGAGGAGTTCTTCCTCGGACTGGGCCCTTGGCCCAACATATACATAGGTATGGGCTCCCTGGTCTGTCACCCCCACAATTATTGATGCAACGATTTCTCTAATATTAAAGTGAAAAAATATTATTTACTCTCACAATAACTCCAAACATTTACTTAATATATTATATCATCCATAACATCCGGCATCCAGCCACCACTTCCATTCTGGGTTATCATCTCTAACCACTCTCTGAAATTTTGTGGTTATCTATGCTTCTTGCCCAACAAAAAACTTTTTTCCCCACCATTAAACAAAACTTCACAATTTCGCAGATAATTCTTGCCATTTTTTAGAGATCTTAAACCAATCATTTTCATTGCAGAAACCAAAGTACACACTCAATAGTTTGGCCACTATAAAAAATACAACAACCTGAGCTGTAGCAAATCTTGGTAACACAAAATCTCATAAAGGATGTAAGAACATATTCCAAGAGGTAAAAAAACAACAAATTTTTAATACAAATAGTTAGAGTCTACCTTTTAATTTAGAGTATGTACATGTTTTCTTAAAGAATATAATCATATGAAACTTGAAAGCAAGTTCAAAGAATAGGTGTTGTACATAAAAGCCAGTCATTCATTTTAAGTTGGAGAAACAAAATCCATCCTGGTTTGTAAAGTTGTGATTTACAACTATGTATTTATGTTGGCTTTAATTCCATGTCAAATTTGATTGTATTTCTGTTCATAATTTCCCTGTATTTTGTGGGATTTAATATAAGGGTGTGAGAGATTGGTGAAGATTCTATGAAGATGAAGAATTCGCAACTATCTCGCGACTAGCTCACAAGTGCCAACCCGCAAAAGGCCACATGAGAAGCACATGCAGAAATTTGAAAAGTCTTTGCTAGGCTGGATTTCACAAGTCATTTTACAACTCAGGCCAAGTCGCGAGTGACCCACGAAACTCTCTACCTGGAGTTTTTTGAGTGCGCTTTTTCTCATACCTATACCAACACTATATAGGCCCTCATTACCCATGAAATTGTAAGGAGTTTTTTCAAGAAACTTTTAAGAGAGAAAACCTTAGCTAAACACTTGAGAGTTAGAGATTGTATACCCACAATCATCTACACCATTTCTCTAAAGTTTTCCTTTACTCCTACCTCTCCATCTACACATCCTTGAAAAGTTCTTAGCCCAAACACTTACCTCACCCAATTTGAGTGTTGAGAGAAGTTTTGGTGCATATGGGAAGCATTGGAAGAAACCATTGAGTGGCGGATGCAATTTGGAGCTGATTGCAGGATCCGGACAACTAGTGAAGACATGGCTTCGTGAAGCCCGTTGGTAGCAGGAACTTGGAGGGTTAAAATACATTGGGTAGATTAGGCTTGGAAGGTCTTTTTGATATTCATGTACTCCAACTTCATTCACTAGTGGATTGATTTTGGCTTGAAGGGACACAAAGAGGTTTTTCGCCGAGTACTTCGGTTTCCTCTTCGATAACGCGTCTCAGTGTTATCTTGTGTTTGCATCTCTCTTCCCTACTCTTTAAGCTTTACATTCATTGTTTATTGTACTTGCTTATGCCTTAGAGTAGTGTTCTGATTTTATTACAATTCATTTACTCTTATTCTGCACTTAGTTAAATCAAAGTAAAAGTAATCAAGCCGTAATTTAAAATTGGGGGTCTAAATTAGCTAAAGTGTTTCACACTATTTGAGCTTTCATGGTTCAATTGAAAAGGCATCAAAAAAATGACAGTTGTGTTTTCAATTTTTACATCGCATAAAGAATGACATTAAGAAAATAAGGTCAATAAACACATCTCACCCTGTTTAAATCAACAACACAGCATCACATTCCTTACTTATCTTCCACCTTACCACTCTTCGGGTATTATGACTTCTAGAATAACAACAAAAAATCACTTAGGAATTTTATCAAGCAGCTTGTGTACATGTAAGAAAAACAACACTTAATGAAAGTGGACATCAACAAGAATGATCTTTTACTCTATTTTAAAATAGTAGGACAATAGTCATGAATCACTGCAAAACTTCCAAAACTACTCTATAGAAGAGAGAATTTTAAAAAGAAAAAAGAGTACCATGTTGCAGTAACACCAGCCTCCATGAAACCAACAATTGTTTTTTCTCTCTCAAGGCCTATGCAAGCTCCTCTGTGCCTAAAAATTGAAAAACATGGAATGAGGTTTTTGTAGGTACCTATATATTTTTGATACCACATAAACAGGCAATAACAAAAAATGCATGTATTACAACCATTGCTACCACACTAACATATAACAAACACCTATGGTTATAGTTCACTAGCATTCTATCAAACACATGTTTAGCAATCTCAAACAACTATACTAACCAACCCCATCCTTCAAAAAAAATAAAAAAGGCCACAGAATCCAAAATAGTGGTAGCCCCAACATAATATTCCATAGGCTATCATATAAGAAAACCCAGAGATTAAAATAACTTATAGAAATGGAAAACCAATGTAAAATGAAGACGACAATAACACTATATATCAAACCAAAACAAACCCAAAATTGAAATCAAATAGAAGAATCCTAAGAAACCAAAAATCCAATAAAAATTGCATAACCAAAAAAGGGAGAAAGAAAATCCAAACCAATGTAAAATGAAGAATGACAAAAATGCTATATATATCAAATTAAAACAAACCCAGAATTGAAACCAAATAGAAGAATCCCAGGAAACCAAAAATCCAATAAAAATTGCATACAGTTGTGAAATTTTAAAGTACTCGCAAGTGTACGAACCGTACCGAAGTATAGTTTGACAAGAACGAGGTCGAACCCATAGGGACTTGAATGAACGTGGGAAAATTAATCAAATCTTAACCAAATTAATCCTAATCTAATTTAATAAAAATTGGTTGTTTTGAAATTAAATAAACTAAACAGATAATTAAACTAAGCAAAGATATAATATAAAGTAGTAAAGAGATGTAACAATCTAAAGAAAGGAATTAGGTTTTGGAATCCGCCTTGTTAATTCATATCAGCATATATTTACAATCATGAATTTTTCCCAACTATTGCATGATAATCTAGAAATCAATCTTGCTATCATGGAAAATATTATCATTAAAACTTCTATTTAAATATCTAAAGCATGCTCAACCCTAATTATAAATTTAGCTACTCATAGTAATTGAAAGAAAATACAAAAATAAAATACTAAACATTAAACTAGACAAATAAAATAAAATTAACTGTCATGGAAAGAAAACCAAAGAGGTAGCCGCACTCTCCATGTTCAGCCCCCAGCCCTAGCACTAGCCTCCCTGAATTTTTCCCTAAAGAGCCTTTAAATAGGTCAAGGAATCCTATTACAAGTTGAATTCCCGTTTGGAGAAAATCCCAGATTTTTAAGCTTCACTTAACTGATGATTTTGGCCCATTTAATATCAGATTTTGGACTTTTGGTAAACTACAAAGTTGTAGTCCTTTAAGTTAAATTTCCAGCCCAACTTGAATCATCTGGATTGGACATCTGAGCCGAAAGTTATGCCAAAAATACTGACTGATGTGCAGGCTGGAATCCTAATCCAAATTGAACTTGGATTTGATGGAAGTTTCCTTTGATTCTTTGCTCCAATTGGACTTAAATTTAATTGGGTTGGCCTTCTTCAACTTCATCATGGCTCCTGTAAAAGTAAAGTCCATTAGCTTTTTTTCTTTGCACAAATCCACTTATTTAATTTTATTCTCCTACAAAAGACAAATTCACGCAATAAAATTCAATCAAGTACAAAATTGATTATTCAGCATTATTCCAAAACCAAACATAAAATGCATGAATTAACTCAAAATGATTATGATAATGCTTTCTAACAATGATATAAATATGCAAAATTAAGTTATTATCAATGCACATCACATACAAAAAAAAAAGGGAAAAAGAAAACCCAGTACCATAAATTTCATGATTCTTCTTTGCCATAGCTTTCAAAACAAAGGAAGAAGAAGAAGACGTGGAAACTCTACAAGAAAAAAAAAAACAAAAACAAAAAAACTTGAATTAAGAGAACAAAGAAAGAGGCAAAGAAGCGCACATCAAAGCAGTGATTGGGTTTTCTGGATCATTGGAGATAAAGACTGAAGTGAGAAAGAAGAAGGTTTACTACTTGGGTTTTCAGGTTGGTAATATTCGGGATTTTGTTTTTCAAAGGTTTTGTGTGTTAATAGTAAAAATTAAATAATTTTATTTTTGAAAAATGAGGTGTAAAATTGTGGAGGTTGCCAAGTTGAGGTGGCACACTCTCAAAAACTCAACAAATAGTCAAAAGTTTCGGTTATATAGTATTTATTATAGATGAACCAAAAAAAATTAGTAAATTACTTTAATTATATATATATATATATATACATATATATATATATAAATTTTGTGTGGTGTTTTAATTTTCCCTCCAATTATTAATTGAAAAGTATTGTGTTTATTCTTTTTTAGCTGCAAGTGGATTATGTATTTTCTTTTTATATTTTTAAGAGTTAACTCACATGAACTATTGGTATTTGGTTGTATTATATGAGTTTCTAAATCGTATAGGCATTGTGGGAAAAAAAATTGGCATACTAAAAATCACATGTGGAGGCTTCGAAAAAGAAAAAAAAAACCACACGTCATATTTTTTTTTAATAGAATTTTACCAATTAAGCTAATTGGGACCCATAATCACATGTGGCCTTAAGCAATAGATACTTAGTTACAATGATAAGTTTGTGCAAAAGTACCTAAGGCAAAGTATAGTCATCTTAGAATTATCCCCTCAAAAAAAAAAAAAAAAAATCATCTTAGAATTTAAACTTTATTAAATACAAACAATTAAATGAATTTTTGACAATTGTTCGTTAAATAACCTATATGGAGTTTTGCATGAAATACAAATTTGAATAAAAATATAAACCTATGGAGAGATTTCATATTCATTTTATTGAAGAAAAAATGTATATCATGAAAATTTCAAATTTTATTAGATCTAGAAAGATCAATTCACATATTGCAAACTTAACAAAGGAAATTTAGGCTCTGTCTAATCTATACATATATATATATATAAATCGAAGCCTCTGAAACTTCCACAATTTTCCATGTCAGCATTTAAATTTTTTTTTTTTAATTTGATTTATATGTTTTGATTTTCCAACCCATTTACTTACGTCAACATTATATAAAAATAAAAATTAAATCTCATTATTTCCCCCACCAAATACACGTTACAAAACCATACTTCTTCAAAACCTAAACCTAAAACCGATACTTTTTCAAAATCTCTCTTCTCTTCCCCTAAACCTAAACTCACCCTTTCCTTCCCCCAAAACCAAAACCCAAAACTCAGATTCTCCCACCACCACCGCCGCCACCACTGATCGCCGCCACTGTATCTTTTGGTTTTCCTCTCTGTATTATTCAATTCATTCTCTACCTGTTATTATTTTCAATTGAAAATCAAACTCCATACCCAATGCCTAGGTACGCTTACTTTCCTCTTTCTCTTTTCTCTAAATTTAAGTTTTTCAATTGAAACCAAATAGAGGAAAGGCAGCCTACTTAATGATGAAAATAGAGGAAATATTTCTCTTTTTAAAAAAAAAAAAAAAAATTGGAAATATGATTTAGGTTTTGGTATTGTGGTCTGATTGGTTTTGATTTTGGAAGAACAGATGCTTGACATTGATTTGTAAAACCTTTGCTTTTTTTAATTAGGGTTATTTTAGGCAGGGTACCAATGGTTTTATTTAAAATACAATACGATTTCAATAATTCAAAACCTAACTCAAGCTAATTCTTGCATTGTTGCAACAAAGACTAGCTTTGGAACTAATAAACCTTCTATTGGAATTTCAAAAAGTGGAGGTATGTTAAATTTTGATTACCATATGTTAAATTGTTTTTTTACCTCATAATATCTCTTATAGTTAGTAATTTATTTGAATTATCGAACCTTATATGCTCAGGCACGCATTTGTATGACAAAATGCCTAAAAGAGGTATTGTATCATGTTTGAAATTTCACCTCAGTATCAGAGGATGTAGCTAACCAGTGCCTATAATCTCTCTGTGATTTGTTTCTCTTTTATTTTCTTAGGGCTCAAACTCAGACCCTATCCTCTCTCTCTAATCTCAGCCAAATCCATCACCACTCTCAATTTGCTTCTGTCGCTGATGTTGCATAAGGTAATGTTTTGTATTTAATTCTTTATTATATAATATTTTCTCAAATTTAGTCAGTGTTTTGAGACTTAGACCAATTCTTTTCCTAGTACTATTTGATTACAATTTAGATGTCATGGAGTCAAACTTAATTTGTGTTGATAAAATTGTTGATCGGTCGATTACAATTACGCTTGATACTCTAGTCATTCTCTAACATAACAAAAGCTGTAAACTATACTTATCAAAGTTGCGTCAATGAATTTATGGTTGTAGGGCTTCTTAGTTGGTGTTATTTGAATTGTGGTTAGCCCATGATAGGAAACTTGATGGGATCTAGAATATGAATGATTAATTTTTGGGTTTGTGGTTTAGTTGTTGCTTTAGTTAAATTTATATCCCACAAAATTTTCCTGCCAAAATTAAATGCAAATTGGATTTTGGGTTTTTAAGTGGTCTTTTAATATTGTGAGTGATTCCAGGCATATACAACCTACACAAAAGATCAACCTCAGGCAGCCTGTTGAGGTAAAAACAAAAACCTATGTTGTTGAGGGCATAACCATATAAATAAATTGCTGTATTTGTTATGTTTGTTTTCATATTTAGTGTCACAATTCTGTTTTTCTTTTTTTCTTTTTTTTGAGAAAGACGTTGAATAATATTATTAAAAAAGATCAGCTAAATCAACCTGAAATATAGGAAAAAGTTGTGGTGGAACATCCTCCATCCACACTAAAAAGTTTGGAATCCAAACTATGAGCAACAGAGTTTTGTTTTGCTATATTGGTAGTTCTAGCAATAATAAGTTGTGCAATGTGATATTGGCATCACTATTTTTTACTTTTTTTGGTACCCTTGCAACTTCTTGAAACATACAAATATATATAAATTTATATATATATATATATATATATATATATATATATATATATATATATATGCATTATTTAATCACAACTCCCTACATTGTGCAATGCTTGAATGAATTTTTTAGAAGTTTTCTACTTTTATTTGTTATTGGCCAAAATTTGTGACTTTTTAAAAATAAATGGCAAATATAGTAGGCGAGATCACCATTGAGCAATTGTAGGCAATGAGAGTTTTAGTAGGGATGGCATTAACAGAACAAGATCCTTGGTCCCTTTGTAAGTGTTTGTTTCCTATTAATTTGTTTCTTCTCTTTGATTTGTATATTTTTGGGATATGCTTTTGGTGTTATTGAAATTGTTTTGGATATTAGGAATTGAAATTGTCTTGGATCTTGATAAAAGCTTATAGGATTTGGGATTGTTAAATTAGATTCACCATCCCATTTCAGTTTTCAATTTACTCTTCTACCATATTTTTAGAAATCTATGCATATAGGACATAACTAAGGAAACTATAAAGTCAGTACTATTATTCAAATGATTATTCAAAATTATGAAAATGGCATTGACCTTTTTCAAAAGCCAAGAATTTTGTAGGTTTAATCAATATTGTTAGAGATAGTCATGGTTCTCCTATATAGCCCCTAGTGAGTTAATTCCTTGCCAAGACCCATTGTGGATGGCTGCTACGGCTCTGTTGAGAGCATCACATTTGCTGGCATTAATTCACTTGCAGGAACCATGCTTTAAGGAGATTTTAGATGTGTTAGAACACATTCATGCTTTTGTGTATTATGCAGAAAATGTATATTATAGGACAGTTTCTAAACAGTGTAATAAGTTAGACAGTGCTTTGGCTAATCATGCCAAGGAGTTAAGGAACCTATACACTTGGAATATTTTCAATAAAATTCTATCACTTTTGATTAATAATAAAATAATAAAACTATTTAGTTTAATTCAGTTTTTGTCATTTCGAAAAAATATAGGATATTTAACCCAAGGTGAGATTTTATTCCTCAATTTTCTTCTTTCTATACCCTAGAACCTGCACCTTTTATGGTTTCTAGACCTTTCCCTTCCCTTTAAAAGACCCAGTTCTTGCTTTAACTCTCTGTTTGTAGTTTTTGTCATTCCAACCATAACATCATGAACTACAATGTCTCAAGTCTAGCCTTTGTTTAGTATGAACATGTGACTGTGACTTTTTTTTTTTTTTATTGTTTATTTCTCTATAGTTTTGATTATAAATATATTTCCTCTATAGTTTTGCAGGGTTGCTCTGTCACTATATTCTCCCCCAAGGGTTTTTTCCCCTTTAACTCACACCCTTTTAATTTTCATTATTAAATACCCATCTTTTTACATATCATTTGCATCTTTATTTATTTAGGGTTGTTTTTTAGTTTGGAAGATCACACAGATTTTGACATTTTTTTTTTTTTTTTTCCCTTTTGGATTTTTTTTTTTTGGTTTGGAAGACTGCACAAATTTTGACAACACTACCAACCCACAAAACCTTTATGAATTGCACTCAGGCATGCCTTTAGTTTTGGTTTGGCATAAACTTGAAACAAATGCCATAAATATCTAGATTTTTGGCTTTTGTATTCTTAATGTTTGAACAAAACCATATAGTACAATTTAAACATGTTTCACATAAGCTTTTGAGGTCTCAGGTCATGTTGTATTTATATATGGCAAAAGATAGTACCATTTTCCACCTCAGCACAATTCGTATTGGTATTTTATTTATAACTTGGATATATTGAAGTTTTTTTGTGTGTGAATAATCTATTTATGACTTATTTTCATGAAGATTATAGAAATGTTGAACTTTTTTAATAATTCAATAGTTGGGGTGGGGTTGTTATGAAATTTATTGACATTAATAGTGTTTGGTTTTACATTGTAAATCTTTGATGAATTGGTATAATTTGGTGTTATACTTGATACTAATTTGGCGAAAAATTAAGTAGTTTGAAGAAGTTGAGAAAAGAAAAGAGCCTAAGAAAGGGAGGAAATACATTCTTGAAAAGCATTGGATAAAGCTTGAAAATGTAAGCACAATTGTATATTTATTCTATTTACTGGTTTTTTTGTAATACTTATTAAACCAAATGTAAGAGCACATTATGATTATTGTAATATATTACTTTATAATATTTGTATTTATCTCATTTTTAATATTACTTCATAATATTACATGTTTCATCTTATATTAAAGCCAATTTAGCTTTCAATAATTGAAATTTGAGAAATGTTTAAACTTGAACATGTTAACATTTGATTTAAAACAATCCCGTGCATCGCACGGGTTAACGATTAGTATTATATATATGCATGTGTTGGACCTCAAAATCAGTGAAGAGAGGTTCCCTTAACTAAGGCAATCCACACTCTGAATAAAATATTTAAATCTTACGCTTCTTGCTGGTCTCGGTACCAGTAGTCCAAGCTAGGATAAACAGGATTTGTTCTTTTTATTGACAATGCATTGCCCTTTCTGCTATAGAAAAATTGGTTTGATAAGTAGGTGATTATACTGGATCCATTTATCACTGACTGTGGAAAGCTAAAAGCTCCTCTGCTTTTGGAGTTTTAATAATTTATATATACAACAATATAAAATATTTAGTCCCAAAACTTTGGAGTCATCATGAATTTTCAACCTATCAATGGGATCCATCATGTAAATTCTTCTATGTTATTTTATTAAATTTATAACATATTGTCTATCACCTCTTCATTAAAATATCAATTTTTAATATTGAGTTGTGGGTTGGGCTTATTGGGATACAAGTTGACCATATTATTTCACATATAGAAAAAAGAGTAACAATAACAATAACAATAATAATAATAACAATATGATTATTATTATGATTATATTGTTTTTATCTTCCTTTCAATATAAACAAGAGTACAAAAAATAAATTACCCAAAATATAGTTAAATAAGATATCAATTCTTAAGATTACAAAATTTAGTTCACTATCATCATAAAAGAATGGGAAAAAAAACTAAATGTTATGGACCATAATTTTTTTAGGTACCGTATATAATCACTATAAATACTAAATGTGCATGTAAAACTGTTAAATATATATATATTGTACTATCATATCTAGATCTAATGTGAGAAAAAAAAATCACTTAAAAATGTGTCAAATTGAGTTAGCCCATTTTTACTCCTGATAAAAATAATCCTTAGTCCAATTTGGTATTAATCTTTGGTTTATCGGGTTCGGACCAATTTTTTAAAGTTTAGAAAACACATATACTTTTACAAGGTATTTAGTAGTACATTTGACTTAGTAGAATTCCTAATTTTTGAGACTTTCTCCTCTCTCCTCTCTCCACGTGTATGTGTTAAAAATACTTAGTATTTTTATAAAAAAAATGCTTAGTTTTTGATATGGTTAAATTGTTGTCATTGGCAGAGATAGAAGTGAGCAAATACAAGAAAATTATATTTTTGAAATTGTTAAAATTGAAGTCGTTAATAGAGATGAAAGTTAGCAAATACAGGTAGTTACTAAACTGGCGTTAAAGTATATGAGAAATTATTGTGAAAAAATAAAATAAAAAAAAAGGCACCAATAATGGTAGTGGAAAAGGTGCTTAGTAAGCTGACGAGAGTGTACGATGAGAACTTGTTAGCTGATGAGAGTGTACGAAGAGATGCAGAGCTTAACAAGCGAGTTACTATCTCATGGCTTTGAGATGAAGAGTGCAACTTCTCAGATGGGTTGCCAATAATCCAAGTTCCCTCTATGTGAAGCCACTTTGACTAAGCCCCTCTTTTATACATGCATAAAAAAAAAATAACAATAACAATATTAATATCAATAAAAATAATAATAATAGTAATAGTAGTAGTAAGAATAAAGTTTGGCTACAAACTTGACTACAGTCTAAGGCTACAACTTCACCTAATATCTTTTTATTTTATGTGAATTCTAACAAATTCACCATTATTTAAATTTTTTTTTTAATATTTTCCATACTTGCAAAATTTCTAAAAGATCAAACATCCATAGTTATGTCATCAATTAAATGTTTAAAACTTTAAATTTCAAGTTTTTGTAGTCTAAAATTATGTATAAAAAATAAGTTTATAAATTGAATAATAAATAATATCTGATTGACACAAAATTTGATATGTGTATTAACAACATTAAAAAAGAAAAAATGCAATCTAATGGTTATATTTTCAAAATATGTATTTATGTTAATTTTTTTAGTGGGTTACAATTAAGTTTGTAGTTAAACTTTGTCCTAATAATAAAATGATTATATTGTCTTTATCTTCCTTTAATTACAAATAAAAAAACAAAAAATAAAATTAACCCAAAAGAAAAGTTAAATGATGTATAAATTCTTTAGATTGCACAATCCATAGATCACTGTCATCAGAAAAGAATGAGAAATAAACTATATGTCATGGACCATAATTATATATTTATAAGGGATTTTTTTAAACATTATATATATGGAATTTGTTTAAATTGTTTTGCCGACTGTATATGGAGGGATTATGGGCTAAAGAATGGGTAGTTATTTACTTTTAGGTTCTTTGAATCAAATTTCTAAAGATTAAATTTAAATTTTAGGAAGGCCAAAATATTAGGGGAGCTGTAAGTAAATTTTAAAAAAGTGTTACGTCCACAATATTTTCACAACAAATCATACGTGGTTAGTTGTTATTAATTCTAATTTGAACATATCATTGAAATTACTTTTTTGCCCTACTAATAACAACTTGCCACTTAGAATTTATTTTGAAAATGTTGTGAAAATATTGTAGACATAGCATTTCTCAAAATTTTAACACTAATTATAATGTTATTACTATTTTTAATGGAGATTTTAAAAAGTCAAGGGGGCCAACCCGCTCTGCCCCAGTCGCCACTCGCCACCATATAATAGCCTACCACCAATGATGACAATGGTAGAGGTGCTTAGTAAACTGATGAGAACTTGTTGGCTCATTATATCAGTGAAGACATGGAGAGCTTAACTGGTGACTTACCATCCCACGGCTTCGAGATCGAGAAAGCAACTTCTCACATGGGCTGCCAATTATTCAAGTTCCCTCCCAATAAAGTCTGTTTGACACTAAGCTAGGATGTCTGCCACCATATAATAGCTTGTCACATATGAAATAATCCCAGATACCCTACGCCAGGTTGGTTTTTCAATCATATTTTATATTATTGTAAGTAGAATAACTTTGTTTGGATGTTGAGTTTTAGAGGTGAGGCCGAGTTAGAGTCCCATAAATATGGAAAATGATATGAGTTTATGTAATGGTGGAACCTCTCCTAATAACTTAAAGCTTTGAATAATACACTGGCTCGTCTTGAATCTAGAAACCGATATTCTTGAATTTGTAGAAAGCTTCCTATAAATTTTTTGAAAAAAGAATTAGAAATAATAGGTCTTGCAGTTGGCTGCAGAAACCGGTAGTTAACAAGAAGAAATGATGGTGCAATAGGTTTCAAGCAAGAGCGGAGAGGTTGAATACATTTCCATTTATGTTTGTAGGTGTAACGTATTGCAACTATTTTTATCAGTGGATTGGTTGGTGCTATAGGCCCATTAGAGTTTTTTTCCCCAATTTTGACTTATTCTTTCCGTAAACACTTTGTGTTGTTTGGGTGCTTGTGCTTGCTATTGTAATTGTGTATCTATATATATGCTAATTGGCTAACCAAATTAACAATGGGCTTAAAATTGGAATTGGGGTCTAAAGTTTTAATTTCTCACAAGTAGTCATATCATATGGGATGAAAATAAAGGTCAATCCCCAGTCTTCTGAATGACAATTTATTGCATAGAAGTAAACGTATTATCCCTGTTTGTTTTTGCCATGGCCAATTATAGGCACTGTCTAAAATTATATGCGTGTGTTGGACCTCAAAATCAGTAAAGAGAGGTTCCCTCAACTAAGGCAATCTACACTCTGAATAAAATGGTTAAATCCTACTCTTCTTGATGGTCCCGGTACCGAGAGTCCAAGTTAGGCTAATCGGATTATATTTGTTCTTTTGTTTGACAATGCTTTGCCTTTTCTGCTATGTAAAATCTGATTTGATAAGTAGGTGATTAACTAGATCCATTAATAATTAATGATTGTGGTAAGCTAAAAGCTTAAAAGAGAAACGGCATTGTCAACCAAAAGAACGAATCACCTAGATAGTTAGCCTAACTTAAACTACTGGTACCGGGACCAACAAGAAGAGTATGGATTGCCTTAGTTGAGAGAAGCTATTTCATAGTTTTATTTTTCAAAAATAAAAAAGAAATAGAAGAGAACCTATCTTCAGTTATTTTAAGGTTAAAAACTAATAGTTTCAATACATATATTATATAAATAAAGTCTAAGTGACCTAAAAATTTTCACTAATGTTTTTCTTAATAGTTCAAGTAACATGTAGTTGATGCATAAGTAAAAATAATATGTTATAATAGAATAATGTGAAAGTAACACGGCATCACATATAACTTGAAACCAATAAGTTGTGAAGAATATTGTGTTTCTAACAGAATTTTTATTTTGTTAACTAACCTTTTTTTCAAATACACTGTCTTTTTATTCCATTTCCATGTAAGTAACATTTCATTTTTTTTCCCTATCTTTTCCACTTAAACCACTCAAATAAGAGAGCGGGAGAGATAGCAACCAAACTTCTCTACGCAGGTGGGGTACTCATATCAATCTTCACCTAGACCATTTAATTGAAGCCCTATAGCCACATTTCACCTTCATCCCCATCTTTCCTCCACTAATGGCCATGGTTTACAACCCTGTCGCTGAAGTAGTGAAATCCTAATGCAGTCTTTCAAATATTTGGAATGGGCATCTTGGGAAAGTTTAGAGAGGAGAAATGGCGACCTAACTTCACTAATCGCACAAGCCAGGTAGTTGTATTAGTCTTCACAAACCATTTGATCGACGCTTGAACTGGCAATCCAGAAAGCAACTTTTTAGTTGAGTTATCGTTAAAAAAACATCCTGCAAGTGTAAGTGTAAGGCAAGTGACGCAAGATTTAGGTGGAGGAGTTGAATCGGTATTACCAGTGGAATTGTTAGAAGACATTGAAGAAGCTAAAAGCAAGAAGGTTGAAGAAAAAGAAAAAGGAAAATTACAAGAAGTTCTAGAAGGTTCTAGAGGGTTTTGGACAGAAAAAGAGAAATACCTAAAATACTTAATGATTCTCTGATACCAGCCATACCAAATTGACGGAATATTTCATTATTAGCTGATTTTGATAATTATGTTATAGGAGTTAGGAAGTAGTTAATTATTTTTTTTAACTCATCCGGTGATCCCACTATTGTTGTACTATGATTTACAAATGTGGATCTTTGTTCATACTTGATAGCTATACTGTTCCTTAATTAGATTTACTTAATTGGCTTGTAACAACACGTCATCATTTCCAATTAGTCGTGTCTTGTGTGTCACTAAACCGCATCGTTTTATCATTCTTCTTTTGAACCTCTAATATTTATATGCCTATGATACCAAGTTAAATTCATAACTAATATTATACCGTTTAATAATTTGTTAAATTCATTTTTTTTTTCAAAATCACACCGTTAGATTACAGTTTTGGATTAATGGCTGAGATTGAAAGTTGTTTTTTTAAACTTTAAATCTCTACCATTGAGAGGAATTGCGTCCGGTCTAGGGTATTGCACTTGATCTCAATCCACTTGTTTTATATGTTCTTAATATGCATACCAATTTTCATGACCAATCAAATGTTATTTATTATTCAATCCATAAACTTATCTTTTATGCATTATTTTAAACTACCAAAACTTGAATTTAAATAATTAATTGATGACATGGCTATTAATATTTGATTATCATGAAATTTTGCATGAATATAGAGTATAAGAAGAAAATCTAATCCAACTATGGATTTGTTAAAATTTATATCCAATAAAAAAAATATTAAGTGGTATAATATAACTGAAAATTACTACAAATGTAACTTGAACTAAGTTTTAATACCTACCGAATAATTTTAATGTTTACCAAACTTAAGAGAAGCATTATGTACAAGATTAGATCACATAATTATCAAGTAAATTTTCTCTCCAAAAAGAAAATTTTCAAATAAATTAATGAACTACTATATCATCAGAATAGCTTGCTTGCAAACTCTTCAATGGCCACCTCCCCTTTTCTTGAAGAAGATAATGCAGCAAGATGCTTGAGTTCTGAAAGACTCCTGCCAAGCTGTAGTGCCACCTTTATCTTAAATAGTTCCCCGTTCTCTCTTCTCTCAACTTCTCTCAAACTTATATTTGATTCTATAATCTCTTGCATGAGCCTAAAGAAACCAGCATTGCTCCTATACATCTCAAACACCATCCCAACTTGCCCTCCATGCTCCAATGTGTTTGCCACGCTTGCCAAAGCTCCAGCAATGACTGCAAGCATCACAGCCCATGCCCCATGAGTAGTGCCCAAAAAACTAGACCCCAAAGCCGCAAGGCCAGTCAATAAAGGGCCAGAAATTGCTAAGATCTTGTTAACTTTCAAGGCTTTTTGACTCAACCTCAAGTACTCAGCCGCATCCTTCCTCTTCAAAACCCCAACAATCTCTCTCATTTCCTCTTCCAACTTTCCATCCCAGCCATTCCCATCTATTTCTTCACCAAGTCTCTCTAATCTTCTGTGTCTTTTTGGAGGCCACCACACTGTAGGTTCCACAGTTTTTGGAAATTTCTCAATCATCGCACCTAGTAAAGGAAGTGGGTATGCCTTATCTAATGCCAAAACTTTCTCCATTGCTTCATTGATCACATCTATATTAGTCACCTTGTAGAGAGACATAGTTGTTTGCATCTCTCTATAAAGCTGCTTAAATAATCTAGCAGCGTTGCGCTGTTCTTCACCTAGTTGTGAAGGCTGTATCTTGTTCATCACCACCAACATGGCAGTGGCTGATAAATATAGCAGGGTAGAAGATACCTTTAGTGCCACAAGAGGTGCACCAGTGCCTCCAGTTGTTGCTAGTCCAGCCATGGTTGCAGCAGTCAAGAGTTATTGAATTTATAGATGTTAGCAACAGGTGGTTCCAGTTGTCACGTTGTGCTCCAATATTCTTATGCATCTCCACTCTATCAGCAACAGCCTCCATGATTGCATAAAACTTAGCAACCACCAATGCTTCCGGAGGATTTGTGCTCTGCCTTTTACAAGTATTGAGATTGATCACAGAGTTGTGATCCTTCTCCAGCTCCTCAGCCAAACCTCTACTAAAGATTGTTTGTATAAAGAGAGGACTCATCTGGATTTTGGGTGCATTGGCTGTGGCTCTAATACTTCTTCTACAACTACATGATGAAAATGGACCCGTTGAGTACAAGAATATTGGAGCTTGAAGGATTGACATGCTCACAATCTAATAATGGTCTTTTATTGAGTTCTTCTCTAGGCTTTGATGGTGTTGTGAATGGTTTTGACTCAGCGGATGAATATGGTGAATTGGGGTGGAGTTGTCCTTTGGCTTTGTTATATATAAAGATTAAAGAGCATTATACAATTTTTTTCACAACTTGTTAAGATGATAGGTGTGGACGACTAAATTTCTAGTTTGAAATAGAGTCAAACAAGTAAAAATAGTTTCACAAATGCGAATTTGTTTCGATGAATATGTGATACAATTCTCTGTGATTACAAAAGAGTGATCCCTTGATTCGATCTCCTTGAAAGATTTGTTAATTGGAATTGTGGTGATGTGATTTTGATTTGAACACAAGATATCCTTCAATTTGGCTGAGGAATGGATCGAAAATCTTTGAAACGGAATTACATCGAATCTTTGGCTATGAGCTTGTTAGAAATTCTTTGTTCTTCACGTTCTTCGTGTTCTTCGTGCGTTCTTCTTTTTTGAAGGTTTGTGGTGGAAGTTCTTTGGTACTTTAGAGGCTTGAATTCGTAGAGCTTCGCTGATTTGTGGTTTGTTGAGGTTTCTGGAGGCTTTCGAGCTTGATTCTAGTGAACTTTGAGATCTAGAAAGATGATTTGGATGATTCCTCTTCGAATGTTCTTCGTATTCAAAGGTTTGTGGTGGAAGTTCTTCGGGGCTTTGGAGGCTTGAATCCGTAGAGCTTCACCAATTTGTGGCTTCTTGAAGTTTCTGAAGGCTTTTGGACTTGATTTCAGCAAACTTTAAGATCTAGGCAGGTAGTTTGGATGATTCTGCTTCGAATGTTCTTCGTATTCGAGATTGAAGTTCTTGAAGTTCCTGGAGGCTTCAGGGCTTGATTCCAGCAGAGCTTCTATACTTCTGAATCTTCTTTGATGTCTTCTTGGTCCTTCCCAAGATGTCTTGGTGTGTGTAGAAATGCCTTAGAAAGACTTCTATTTATAGGAGTTTAGGGGTGGGTGACACGTGGCAAAGCTTGATTGGTGACATGTGTGGTCTGATTGGAGGAGCTTTAAGACTTTTTCTCCAAGACATGTGGCATCTTTTGATTGGCCGAAATGTTTTGATTTTCAAGGTGACACATGTCAGCACTCGATTGGATTGCCAGCATCATCGCTTACATGCGCCGGGCTGCTTAGGTCATCGCTTACATGTGCTGGACTGCTTACGTCATCGCTTACACGTGCTGGACTGCTTATGTCATCGCTTACACGTGCTGGACTACTTACGTCATCGCTTACATGTGCTGGACTGCTTATGTACTTGCTTACACGCGCTAATGTGCGATTAGTATTTTGTATGCTTTTCATGTTTTTACCTTAATGAAACTTGGCAAATTTCTAGTAATTGTACATGATGCTTTGTAATTAGCTGTACTTTGTGGACTTGGTAGCATGATGTGTTAGCTTGTGATAAGTCGGGAATTTTCCCTCTCTACAAATGCCCCCTCGAGACCTGTTCACGCACACAATTTCGAGTGTGGTGCGGGAATAAGTTTTAAAACAGATTTTTACACTTGACTCTTCAAGTGAAGTAGTTGAAGGTAGTGAAGCTTTCAACAGGATGAAGTAATTTCAGAAGAGTAGACCCACCCATATGAAAGGATTTGATGAGACCGAAAAGAGGTCTGCAAGTATTTGAATGTACTTGCATGACCGAACCTTCTCAACAAAGGTTAAGTTGAAGTAATTTCAAAAAAGTGTTCCATAGTATTTGAAATGAGTCAGTGGGACAAAAAGTCATTTTCAAGTAATTGAATGTACTTGGTGATTGAATCATATCGGCAAGGATTAAGCTGAGGTAATTTCAGAGGAGTATTTTGGATTGTTAGCGGCGATCATAGGGTGTAGAAGATGGGGGAAGAGGCGAGGATGTTGGTTGGGTACAGCATGCAGAGCTACGGGGCTAGCCTCGTGTTTTTAAGAACCCCTGGTGAAGTTATCTCAGAAGAATATACTTCGGATTACGGAGATGACATGTGGGAAAGTAGTTGAGTGTGCGTGCGTCATTGTATTGCTCAAGTTAAGTTAAGGTAATTTCAGAAACTTATGGATTTTAGGTCTGCTGGTGGTGGTTGTGAAGAAGATGGAGATGAAGCAAGGTGAATGGGTGAAACATACGACACCCCTGGACGTCGGGGACTTTCTGGTGTAGATTTTTCTGGGGAGTATACTTTGGAATACGGGACTGACTACATGCTGAATGAGGTCCAGCGGCAAGTCGTCGAATGTGCCTGTGTGATGGGACCATGCCGACGGATGTTAAGTTGAAGTAATTTCAGAAGAGTACTTTTTGAAATACATCAAACAGAATTTAAGTTGGAGTAATTCCAAAAAAGTGTGTTATGAGGTACCAACAATGATGACCTTTGGGTCCCACACTGGTGGGAACATGGAATGAGGCTTTGGCGACCATTTCTGATGAGCTAGCATCGTGGAGATTGCCGTGAGTGTTGGATGGGAGAAAATTTGTAGGATGCTCTAACACCTTTTGTCCCTTAACCAACGAAACTTGTTAAAAGATATGAACAAAGTCAGGAGATTGGCTGAGAGATATGGAGTTGTGGTCTTGCAACATGTTGGAAAAGCACAGAAAATGAAAGATGGAGCTAACTTGTGATCTTGGTTTTAGAAACCAGTCAAGTTGCTATTTGTTCCGAACCTCTGCTTCCGCTGTAAGACCAAGCAATTGGAGAGAGACTATGAGGTCTTCAAAGCAATTAGAAGGCTTCCTGAGCTTAGAAACAAGCAATTCAGTTGGCCTTAGATCTCCTAGCTGGGTAGATCTGAGGCTGCACGAGGTCATGATGTGGGCTAGGTTATGTGAAATTTTATGGACAGATGTGGTCATTAAGTGGAGAAACAAAGTTTGTTTGGATCTCAAAACTACAATGATGTTGTGAAAAGGGTTTCTGTTGAACCATGAGAAGGCTGAGTTCAGGCTGATTATGAAGCAATATTGGTTGCTAGATATTGAGAATGATGCAGCTATAGTGAGAAATGGCTGTGAAAAGAAGGATTTGAAAATTTGAAATAAGCAAATCTTCATTTCATAATTCAGTGTGTTTTTCTTGATGAGCTTAATTGAATTCGAACCTTTTATTTATAGTGGGGAGATGAAGAATGGTAGATGGGTATGTTAGATGAGAATGGCGGATGAGAATTTTATTTTTGGTGGGAATGGTAGATTAGAATGGTAGGCACCGAATGGAAATGGTAGGTTGAACTAGTAACCCAATGTAATTTCAAGTTTAAGACACACTTGTAAGAATTCATCTATTCTTTGAAAGGGAAGCCTTTACGAAACCTGGAGGATAACCTTAAGGGAATCCAAACTAAATGGATGAATCTCAAATTTTGATTTCGGGAGCTTGAGTTTTGGACACTGCCAGTACTTTGGAGAAGTAGGTCAAATGGGTGGTTTCCAAGTCCTAAACAAATAAATGGATTTCAAAATCAGAATCTTCATGAAAAATTGAGTGGGACAAACTTTGTTCGGACATCTTGATTCTTAGTCAAAGTTCACATCAAAGTCAACAGCTATAGAATCACACTATCTGAGCACTTTTGGATTCTCAAATGAAGAAATGGATCCCAAAATTGGAATCTACGCGAAAAATTGAGCAAGACAAGTCCTTCTTGAAAATTTTGACTTTCGGTCAAGATTTATGCAAAAGTCAACTTTCTGGAAATCTAACGTTTGCGCAATTTCTGAGTTTCAGATGAAGAAACGGATCCCAAAATTGGAATGTACTCGAAAAACCGAGTGAGACAGGTCCGTTTTGAAAATTTTAACTTTTTGGTCAAAGTCAAAGTTCAACCATGGTCAAAGCTTTTTTCTTTCTTTTTTTTTTTTTGCAGGAGGCCGGGTCAAGATGAACGGGTCCAACCGGGTCTTCCAGGACAAACGGGTCAAACCAGGGTAGTGAGAGATGACGTCATCTATGACGTCATGGCTGAAGGGCGCGTGTAAAAGCGTGAGGGAATGCCGGCGCGTGTGAGAGCGTGGGTAGTTAAATGGAGCGTGCTTTTGAAGGCAGTGAAGCCGGAATTTCTAGCGGCGCGTGGAGGCGCGTGATTGTTATTTTGGATCCAAAATTTTCAGGTTTTGCAGATCGGGGCCTTCTGGATCGACTGGTAATGCTACTTCCCTGAACTGAAGTATGGATTTGTACGAATATGAAAGAGTAGGCCGCGATCTCCGAAGCTTTTAGCGGCGCGTGGTCGCTCCGTTGAGACTGACTTTTCTGGGTAATGGAGGTCGAAGTCCGTTTAAGATCCTTGTAGGTTCATTTTTGTGAAATGATGTCAGGATTTTTACAAATCTGAAAGAGAAGGCCGTAGGTGACCATTTGTCTTGTATTGGCTTTTCCTGTTGGACTTATGGCCTTCTAGTCTACTTTTGCAGTGGCTGTTCTATCAGGGCGACACCTGAGTTTAGAGTTGTAGGTCATGAGGTGGGTGATGAGCCACAGGGTCGGCCCTTCCGCTAGGCGAGTTAGGCCATTGCTGGAAGAGAGGCCCCAAAATTTTAGAAAAAAAGGGTAGGAGGAAAAAAAAAAAAAAAATTGGTTGAAGATGAATCTAACAAAATCCGGAACATGCTTATGGCAAAAAACAAAATTTCTGTTATATCCAATTAAACATTGGTAGCACAAAAAAAAAAAAAAAAAAAGTTAAAATAAAATTAATTGTCCTAAAAATATCCTCATTATCCTCTAGACAAACCAAAATTCAACAAAATAAACTACAAATCCGGTCTAAGAAATTAATCACAAAACAATCAATAATCAAAACAAATAAAAAACCTTAAATCTCTAAAAAAAAAATTGGTTGAAGATGAATCTAACAAAATCCGGAACATGCTTATGGCAAAAAACAAAATTTCTGTTATATCCAATTAAACATTGGTAGCACAAAAAAAAAAAAAAAAAAAGTTAAAATAAAATTAATTGTCCTAAAAATATCCTCATTATCCTCTAGACAAACCAAAATTCAACAAAATAAACTACAAATCCGGTCTAAGAAATTAATCATAAAACAATCAATAATCAAAACAAATAAAAAACCTTAAATCTCTAAAAATTTTACCGTCTCTTTCTCATTTTTTCTCTCAACTCTTGCTTTTTGCCTCTCTCATTCTTTCTCTCCACTGTTGCTAGCCCTGGCTGCCTGGCTCAAGCTTCCTTTCCTCCGCCGACTGCCCTTTTTTTTTTTGCTGTCGCCGTTAGTGCTGTGCTGCGTTTTGATTCTGGCTGGGTAATGGGTTTTGACTTTTGAGCTTCAGGTATAACTAATAACTTATAAGGCTTAGGCTTGCTTTCTATTCTACTTTAGATTTGTTAAAAGGGCTGGGCCGTGCCGCTTTTTTTTTTTTTTTTTTGGTTATAGGTGTAAGAGCATCTGTAGCAACCGTTATAAAAATTATGCCATTTTGTCACACCAAAAGCCTACTTTATTATTTTACCACATCATTTTACAATATCCCATTTATCAGATGTTTTATATTCTTACCACTTCATTTAAATATTATTTTTTAATTCTTTTTAATTCTTATTTTATTCTTCTTCCCAACGATAACATTTGTCCTACAATAGTCATATTTTCAAATCTCATCAATTCTAACGGTAACATTTTCAAACAATCCTCTTAATTCAACTGTGATATTTTTAAAAATTAATATTTTCTTAAGCATTTTTTTTTAAAAAAAAATTAAAATTTTTTTTTTTTTTTTTAAAAACTTAGAACTTGTCACCTTCAAAAAAAAAAAAAAAAAAAAAACTTAGAACCTGGGAACTTCAAAAAAAAAACCTCAGAACCTGTCACCTAAAAATAAAAAAAATAAAAGAAAAAGAAAAGAAATGCTGAACCTGTCACTGAGTGAGAGCAAATGGGCAAAAGAAGCTGTCTCCAGTATCAAAGAATTCAAACTGATCAAAACAAGACCTATCTAGAAACCAAGAACTCAAAAAGATACTGAGTCTAAACAAACCACAAGGCTAGATAACAAAACTCAAGCACAAATAGGTTCTGAGCACAACCGGGCTATATAAAACAGCAAGTAACGCATGCACCCAGATAACACCAAATACCAAGGCTCATATCAAAAGCCAAAAACATATGCAATCTAAAAGCCAACCTGTCAAGTTGAAGTTGTTTCAACTGAACTAAACTATCAATGTAGTCCATAAAAAAACTTACACAAATAATTCATATCCAATAACATTAACTCACACAAAACCCATTGAATTAAACATAGTTGAGCTTGCCACTTCCTTGATGACAAATGGTACTTAAATTTAACACAACAAAACAATTGGCTAATACTAAACTTAACACAACAAAACAACATAGCCAATAAGTTTTAATGGTAGCTTCATAAAAACAAAATGAAACAAATAAATGTGTAAATTAAATAATCCAGTATCAAAGAAAAATCAAATGCATATCTGAATGCACAAAAACATGAATTATTGCAAACGATTTATTAAATCATGTACACTAAAATTGTTAAGATTTAAAAATATGTCAAATGATATTTACTATTTACATCTTAATGGATCCAATACACAAAAACACTAAGCCCAACCCAGGCTTACTTTAACCCACTCTCGAAAAAGAAAAATAAAAAAACACAAAATAATCCACCATTGATTTAAATGTGTAAATTAAATATATGTTTATAAAATTCCTAATATCTAAGCCCACCCCATTGCTCAAACTAGCACACCATGGAAAACCCCAACCCTCGTAACAGAAAGAGTCCCACTTCGCCCAACATGTGCGGATTAATTTGATACACTGTCAATTTGGATATTGGACAATTTAACTTACATTTCAAATGCTCAAATGTGGTCATACAACTTAAGTAAAACAACAAATTGTATATTTGTACCCATTGAATGTTTACAACCTCACTTAAAATAAAACAGTAGGAACTTACCAAATATACAAAAAAACACCACCATTTAAAACACAAATATACAAAAACCAACGTGTTAGCTATTATCCAATAAAGCTCTGCAATCCCTGAAGATCCTCTGATCTAATTCTAGCTTAACATGTTGCATTACTCTATTTAGTAAAACGTGTTAAGCTATTTTCTTTATCTTATTAAGTACTATTATCCAATAAAGCATATTAGGGACTACTACAGAAAGAAAACGTCACTTGCACTTTCCAACTTTCATTTGCAATCATATATAGACGAAACTTAGCAGTTTTAATGGTTTTCATTATTTTACAGTTTTCTTGAAGCTATCATAGTTTAGATTCTAGTTATAGAAAATGCCTATTCTTCGCATTCTTGTCGCTTGTTATCAAGTATGCCATATGCATCAAACAAACTTTATGGGTTGTGCTTAGTCATATGTCTACACTAGCCAATGATTTGCCTCATTAAGACTAACTCCTAAACAGAATGACATTGAATCCACATACATACAAACCTGTAGAGGACAAACCATGAGAGAACCACCAACACCCCCCCCCCCCCCCCCCCCTCCTCCTCTTCTCTCTTTCCAATTTAAAGCAGATTTAGCCATTAGGCTCAAAGTGCCATATAGCAGATTGTATTGACCTTTGAAAATCCTATTATATCTACAAATAGGTGCAAGAGCAAAACTCACTATCCTATTCCCTAATATGGTACCTAAGGTAATAGACATTGGCACTAAGCATGCTAACCAATGTCCTACAACGTAGTAGGTACAAAACTACAAACTAGTAGCAAGAATGCCCACCCTTTCAAACTCAACAATTTAAATCAATCAAGTGACATATTTGTGTAACTAAATTACATTAGCTCAACAGGCCATAACCATTTAAGAATTTAATATCTACAAACCTAAGGGTACATTAAATTCGCAAGTGCTTATGACTCAAGAATGCAAACAGTATACTAGAGAACTCATCATTACCATCAACACCTCTACCTATTAAACCTAAAATTGATTTCAGCCTTCAACTCCACCAATTAACTATATATATCTTTTTGTAGTTCATTCCTCTAGCATCATGAGCATACTTTATGGTTAATTAGATTACTAAGACCTCACTGTTTTAATCCAAAAGGCTTAAAACTTGAACAATTCAAACAAACAACCAAACCCTCCCCACCCATTCGAAAAAAACCAAATTCAATCAAATGAGAATTAACCAATAACTATTTCCCAACCCCAAAGTCCATTTTTCGAATAAAACGATCATAATTCACATGATAGCAAACACAGTATTCAACTTTGAAAGAAACCCATCAAAGGTCCCCTAAAATCCAACATGCCTAGAAACCGAAAATCCAACATGCCTAGAATCAAAAATACCTAGAGCTCATTTTTGTTTCTTACGAAGAAACAGACATCAAACGGTCGAAACCATTTAAAAAAAAAAACCCAAAAAACAGAGGATCACAGAGAACTTAGAGAATCACAGAGAAGACGGAGAATCAATGACTATATGACTATATGACAATCTCAGAGAATCACAGAGAAGACGGAGAACTTACCTGTACGCAGTAGATGTAGAACGAATAGATGAAACCTTCAGAGAAACGGTGAATCGATGAAACCTTCAGAGATAGAATAGCGAATCGGCGACTCTGAGAACAACGAACAGCTAATCGGCGGCTCAAGATAGAATAGAGACCCACAACCCAGAGACCCACGCCGATAGGCGACTCTGAGATAGAACAGAGACAAAAGAGCGAACAAAAGTGGAAAAAAAGAAAAACCGGTGAAGGAGATCAGTGATGGTAGAGAGGAAATCGGTGGTGGCTCATATTCACGAATGGGAAGAGAATAGAGCAAAAGGGAAGAGGGAAAAAGAAAGAGTATGGGAGAGTGGAGATGGAGGCAGTGAATACTGAGTTGCTGAAGGAGACGATGAAAGAGATATGAGAGAGAAACGGGAATAAAAAATTAATAAATCAATATACCACATCTTACTGTACCGTGGGAAATTTGTGATTGTACTGTAACATATTGCAAAAAATATGACATTTAGCACATCTGATAAATGTCTTCAAATGGTGTTTGGTGTGGGATATGTGCCAAATATTTAGCATTTGGCACATAGCCCACATCTGCTGTGGGTGCTCTAAATGTAATAGGTTTTGTTTTATGTTTTTTGTGGGTGGGTCTTGGCAGGTTCTTGGCTGGGCTAGGCTTGTTTTTGTTATGGCTGTGATTAAATTTTTTTTTTTTAATTTTAATCTTGTGTTTATATATATATATTAGTGATTGGTAATATAATGAATAAATATTTATTTATGTAGGTTGAGATTGCTAAAAACTTGTTATTATTCGGTGAAACTACAACAATACTTTTTATATAAATCAGGTTCTATTTCTCATTTCCATTACACTTGAAAGTTATTTTTTACTTTAGTCTTTATAAATATATTGTTTGATTAGAAATGTCCACTAGAAAATATGCATTTGGATATGAAAAAAAAAATTTTAAAAAGGAAGAAAAATTAATTGAGTCTCAAAAAGGATCAATGGATAAATTTGTTATTAGTAATAAACAAAATATAACACAAAATTTAGATGAAAGTATCACAAATGAACAAGAAATTCACCAAAAAGAGTTAGAAGATAATGAAATGATACAATTGCAAGATAACAATGAAGTTCAATTTTGCAATACAACAAATCTTGATAATGAACTTCAAAAGAATTTAGAAGAAAATGAAAATAATGATGAAAATGTCACAAATGAATAAGTTCACCATAATGATGTTCAACTAGAAGAAAATGAAAATAATAATGACATGTTGAATCATATTCCTTCAAATATTTATGATCCAGGTAATTGGAAAAATATTGACACAAAATTAAGAGATTTATTAGTAGAAAGAGGTCCAATTAGAGACAATGAAATCACTAGATGATGATAGTTTACAAAAATACTGTCTTAAACTTGAATCTTTTCTCAAACATGATGTTTATTATGATATTGATGGTTTAGATTTATTTTCAAAGTTAAAGGTTTTAAAAGAAATTTTACAAATAAAAGATTATACTCCAATTGACATACTAAATTATATAAAAAGATTAGATTCATTTCCAAATACATGCATTTCTTATAGGATTTTACTAACAATACCTGTTACAGTAGCTTCTACAGAAAGAAGTTTTTCAAAATTAAAATTAATAAAATCATATCTAACATCGACAATGTCCCAAGAAAGATTAAGTGGATTAGCTATATTATCGATTGAAAAGGAGATGTTAGAAGAATTTGAATACAAAAATTTAATTAGTCAATTTGCATCTCAAAAGGTAAGAAAAATAGATTTTAAATGAAATATATTATAATATAAAAATATTAAATAAATATTAGTTTAATTAATATATATAAGTATAAAAAGACCCTATTTTAGTTCTCGCCTTAGGCCCCAAACTGTCTAGGGCTAGCCCTGATGAGCCACCATTTTCTATCTCTCTGAATGTCCTTTTTTTTTTTTTTTTTTTTTTTTTTTTTTTTTTTCAAAATTTGGTGCAGAGTTCTTTGATTTTAAGTGCATTTGAGTTTGCATAATTTGGCTTTTAAACTTTAGATGTTTTCACATTTTTTTTGAAACATGAACACAATTTTTATTTTTCATTGGCTGGTTGGTAGAACCATTTGATGGTCTGTCTGCATACTCTATATAAGGAGTATATGGATATCTCCGTTCATCACTTAGGCATTCTCAACCTTCAACTTTCTTCTCCTGCTTTCAAGAAAAATTTTTTTTTTCCTTATTTCTTTGTACCTGTTTGCTTCTTTTCTTGTAAATGATTTTTTTTTTTTTTTTTAACATGCTATGAGATCTTTTCCCTGACAAAATTTTTTTTGTTGCTTGTTTTTGTTTTGCAGCACAGTTTTCTTAATCTTTGGGTTTGGACATTAAACTTTACACTGACGTTCTCATAGAAGTGTTTGCCTTCATTTGGTGGCTTTGTATTTCATTGATAGCAACGTTCTTGCAGTGACGTATGCTTTCATGTTGTTACATTCTTTTCCTGCAACAACAATCTTTTAGAGATATTCGTCTTTGCAACGACGTTTCCATAAGGATATTTAGCTAGGCAACAATGCTATCGCCAGTACTCGTCTTTGAAGTCGTACTGGCTCTGATGTTGGCAATGAAGCAATATTAGTACTTGTTTTTGTATGAAGGTGCTCCACACTTGTCTTTGTCATGAAGCTGTGCCAACTCTTGCATTTGCATTGAAGCATCACCATTACTTTGTCTACTGAAGCAATATTTGCACTTGTCTTTTTCAATGAAGCTTTTTCAACATGAAGCCGCATTAACATTCATTTTTGCCATGAAGCCACGTCAACACTTCATTTGCACCGAAACCACGCCAACATCCATTTTTGCCATGAAGCCACGTCAACACTTGCATTTGTATTGAAGTTGCACCAATATTGGCCTTTTATAACAAGGCTGCATTAGCACCAATTTTTCAATGGCAACATAGCTCAGACATCGAGAGTACATAGCACTGTTGCCAGACATTAAGATTTTAGAGATGCCAACAAGACTTTGAAGATGCAAGGAGCTCTCATCAAGACTTTGAGGATGTGAGAAGAATGCCGCCAAGACTTTGACATTGCACGAACATGCCCTTAGAGGAAAGACAATACAGCACCAACTTCAGAAGCTGGAGGAAGGTGACGCTTTCCAGATTTCAAAGACATGATGTGAAACGACACCACTCAAAAGAGAGATTATGTGGTTCAAATTTCAGAGTTGTGAAGTGGCACAACCTAGAAGAGAGACAATGGAGCCTAGACTTGAAAGGTACAAGAAGATGCCCCCAGGAGATAAGTGATGCAAAGCATACTTTAGAGACGTTGGAGGATGTCCACAGAAGATGGGTAACGCCATGCAGACTTCATTTCTTGCAAAAGAGGTTGAAGATTTTATTTTACTCCATAACCAAGAACCAACTTATGTTTATCATTATTTCAAGGAAAGCTTAGTAACACCAGTTCTTTGTAACTATCATTTTCTACCACAATGATCTTTGAGCATCATATTGAGCAGTTGACTGTTCTTAAGCAATGCCTTGGCAACCTTTGGAAAAACTCTTCAAGCTAGACTGACAATGCTTCTTCTTTTTATGTGACTGAACTTAGTAAAAAGTACTAAGTTGCCTACGTACCTTGGAGAGGGATCAAGTCATTATGTAGTTCAATTTTTTTTTTTGATGATTTTTTTGTTTTTTTTTGTTTTATTTTATTTGGCACAAAAAAAGAGGGCTCGCGTGTGTAATTCTTGCCCCACGCCTCATGGTATTTCATGGGTACCAATTGTGCAATAGTGGGTAACTACTACTTGAACCCAAGACCTTGGCCTCAAGGGCGACAAAGGCATCCAACCATTACGCCACACTCACAATTGGTGACATAGAGGGGGATTGATTTCTCTTTATTAGTACACTTTCAAAGGTAATGGGAAGACATCATGTACCCTTGCAACGTTGCAGTGGGTAGTTTAAACTCTTACCGAGGAGCGATTCTCGATTTTCAAGCGTAGAAGTGTTTAAGGAACTTCCCATTGATAGGGCCGATCCTTATGCCATCATTGTCAATCAATTTGTAAGCCTTGTTGGTGTTTGGCCCCTGCCTAAGAGTTGGAAGTACATCACAAGCAACGGTCACATGGTTTGACCCGACAATTTCATCAAAGTCTAGATCAATATTGTTTTCTTTGGCGAGGTTCATGATTTGTTCTTTGAAGACGAAGCATTTTTGGATTGGGTGGCCAATGATGCGATGGTATTTGCAGTACTTAGGGTCATCAACTTTCCCCATGTTTATAGGTTGCTTGCATTTTGGCAATTCAATTAGCTTCATTTGCAGTAGTTGGATATACCTTATTTGGACATAGACCATTGTAGTTAAGTTTTTGTCATTTCTAAAAAATAAAAGTAGGATATTTAACCCAAGGTGAGATTTTATTCCTCAATTTTCTTCTTTCTAAACCCTAGAACCTGCACCTTTTATGGTTTCTAAACCTTTCCCTTCCCTTTAAAAGACCTAGTTCTTGCTTTAACTCTCTGTTTGTAGTCTTTGTCATTCCAACCATAACATCATGAACTACAATGTCTCAAGTCTAGCCTTTGTTTAGTATGAACATGTGACTGTGACTGTTTTTTTTTTTTTTTTTTTTTTTTTTTTATTGTTTATTTTTTCTATAGTTTTTACTATAAATACATTTCCTCTATAGTTTTGCAGGGTTGCTCTGTCACTATATTCTCCCCCAAGGGTTTTTCCCTTTTAACTCACACCCTTTTAATTTTCATTATTAAATACCCATCTTTTTACATATCACCTGAATCTTTATTTATTTAGGGTTGTTTTTTAGTTTGGAAGACCACACAGATTTTGACTTCTTTTTTTTTCCCTTTTGGATTGTTTTTTTGTTTGGAAGACTGCACAAATTTTGACAACACTACCAAACCACAAAGCCTTTTTGAACTGCACTCGGACATGCCTTTAGTTTTGGTACGGCATAAACTTGAAACAAATGCTATAAATATCTAGATTTTTGGCTTTTGTATTCTTAATGTTTGAATAAAACCATATAGTACAATTTAAACATGTTTCACATAAGCTTTTGAGGTCTCAGGTCATGTTGTATTTATATATGGCAAAAGATAGTACCATTTTCCACCTTAGCACAATTCGTATTGGTATTTTATTTATAACTTGGATATATTGAAGTTTTTTTGTGTGTGAATAATCTATTTATAACTTATTTTCATGAAGATTATAGAAATGTTGAACTTTTTTAATAATTCAATAGTTGGGGTGAGGTTATTATGAAATTTATTGACATTAAGAGTGTTTGGTTTTACATTGTAAATCTTTGATGAATTGATATAATTTGGTGTTATACTTGATACTAATTTGGCGAAAAATTAAGAAGTTTGAAAAAGTTGAGAAAAGAGAAGAACCTAAGAAAGGGAGGAAATACATTCTTGAAAAGCATTGGATAAAGCTTGAAGATGTAAGCACAATTGTATATTTATTCTATGTACTGGTTTTTTTGTAATACTTATTAAACCAAATGTAAGAGCACATTATGATTATTGTAATATATTACTTCATAATATTTGTATTTATCTCATTTTTAATATTACTTCATAATATTACATGTTTTATCTTATATTAGAGCCAATTTAGATTTCAATAATTGAAATTTGAGAAATGTTTAAACTTGAACATGTTAACATTTGATTTAAAACAACCCCGTGCATCGCACGGGTTAGTGACTAGTATTATATATATGCGTGTGTTGGACCTCAAAATCAGTGAAGAGAGGTTCCCTTAACTAAGGCAATCCACACTCTGAATAAAATATTTAAATCTTACTCTTCTTGTTGGTCTCGGTACCAGTAGTCCAAGCTAGGCTAAACAGGATTTGTTCTTTTTATTGACAATGCATTGCCCTTTCTGCTATAGAAAATTTGGTTTGATAAGTAGGTGATTATACCGGATCCATTTATCACTGACTGTGGAAAGCTAAAAGCTCCTCTGCTTTTGGAGTTTTAATATTTTATATATACAACAATATAAAATATTTAGTCCCAGAACTTTGGAGTCATTATGAATTTTCAACCTATCAATGGGATCCATCATGTAAATTCTTCTATGTTATTTAATTAAATTTATAACATATTGTCTATCTCCTCTTCATTAAAATATCAATTTTTAATATTGAGTTGTGCGTTGGGCTTATTGGGATACAAGTTGACCATATTATTTCACATATAGAAAAAAGAGTAACAATAACAATAACAATAACAATAATAATATAATTATGATTATGATTATATTGTTTTTATCTTCCTTTCAATATAAACAAGAGTACAAAAAATAAATTACCCAAAAATATAGTTAAATAAGAGATCAATTCTTAAGATTACAAAATTTAGTTCACTATCATCATAAAAGAATGGGAAAAAAATTAAATGTTATGGACCATAATTTTTTTAGGTATTGTATATAATCACTATAAATACTAAATGTGCATGTAAAACTATTAAGAATAAATATATTGTACTATCCTATCTAGATCTAATGTGAGAAAAAAAAATCACTTTAAAATGGGTCAGATCGAGTTAGCCCATTTTTACTCCTGATAAAAATAATCCTTAGTCCAATTTGGTATTAATCTTTGGTTTATCGAGTCCGGTCCAATTTTTTAAAGTTTAGAAAACACATATACTTTTACAGGGTATTTAGTAGTACATTTGATTTAACAGAATTCCTAATTTTTGAGACCTTCTCATTTCTCTACGTGTGTGTGTTAAAAATACTTTATATTCTAAAAAACAAATGCTTAGTTTTTGATATTGTTAAATTGTTGTCATTGGCAGAGATAAAAGTGAGCAAATACAAGAAAATTATATTTTTGAAATTGTTAAAATTGAAGTCGTTAATAGAGATGAAAGTTAGCAAATACAAGTAGTTACTAAACTGGCGTTAAAGTATATGAGAAATTGTTGTGAAAAAAAAAAAAAAAAAAGGCACCAATAATGGTAGTGGAAAAGGTGCTCAGTAAGTTGATGAGAGTGTACGATGAGAACTTGTTAGCTGATGAGAGTATACGAAGAGATGGAGAGCTTAACTAGCGACTTAGGGGCTGTTTGGATTTTCAGTTTTCATAACACATAACTCTGTTTCCATAACTCATAACTCAAAAATGGTGAGACCCATGGCTGAGAAGTCCGTTTGGATTTTCTTAACTCTGTTTCCAGTTTTTGTTTCCATCACTCAATTCTCTGATTTTTGAGTGGTGAGTTATGGAAACTGAAAACACATTTTAGGTGTTTCAGTTTCCATAACTTTGTTTCCAATGGCATTTTGGTAATTAAACACACATGGAGGGACCCACAAGTCAAGGTTAGCCGCAACTTTTGACCTTTTTTTTTTCTTTCTTCTCCACTGTTCTTCAGTTGTTCTTTCTTCTTTTCTTTTTTTTTCTTCCTTTTCATTCTTGTCAGTTCGTTCTTCCTTTTTTTTTCTTCATCACATAATATTTTTGGTCTTTTTCTCTCTTTTTTTCTTCTTCTTTCACTGGTCTCCGTTGGCTGGTTTTTTTTTTTTTTTTTTTTTTTTTTTTTTTTTTTTTTTCACTGGGTTCGATGAGTTTGAGTACTGGGGGTTGAAGGAAAAAAAAAAAAAAAAAGAGTAAAAGCTGCACCAAGTTACAGGTATGGGGCCCACAAATAGTTGAAAAATTTGAGTGATGATAAGTTGAGTGATGGTGCCAAACACAATTTGTGTAGAGTGATGGGGTATTTTAAGTGATGAGTGATGAGTGACGGAAATTGAGTGAGGAGTGATGAGTGATGAGTAATGAAAAAAAAAATCCAAACAAGGCCTTAGTATCTCGTGGATTCGAGATCAAGAGTGCAACTTCTCAGATGGGTTGACATTACGTAAATTCTAACAAATCAACCATTGTTTTACATTTTTTTTTCCTTCCATATTTACAAAATTTCCAAAAAAATCAAACATTCATAGTTATGTCATCAATTAAGTGTTTAAATTTCAAGTATTTGTAGTCTAAAATTATGTATAAAAAATAAGTTTATAAATTGAATAATAAATAATATCTGATTGACACGAAATTTGATATGTGTGTTAACAACATTAAAAAAAAAAAAAAACATGCAATCTAATGGTTATATTTTCAAAATATGTATTTATGTTAATTTTTTTAGTGGGTTACAATTAAGTTTGTAACTAAACTTTGTCTTAATAATAAAATGAATATATTGTCTTTATCTTCCTTTAATTACAAATAATAAAATTAACCCAAAAGAAAAGTTAAATAACGTATAAATTTTTTAGATTGCACAATCCATAGTTCACTGTCATCAGAAAAGAATGAGAAATAAACTATATGTCATGGAACATAATTATATATTTATAAGGGATTTTTTTTAAACATTATATATATGGAATTTGTTTAAATTGTTTTGCCGACTGTATATGGAGGGATTATAGGCTAAAGAATGGGTAGTTATTTACTTTTAGGTTCTTTGTATCAAATTTCTAAAGATTAAATTTAAATTTTAGGAAGGCCAAAATATTAGGGGAGCCAATAAGTAAATTTTAGAAAAGTGTTATGTTCACAATATTTTCACAATAAATCATATGTGATTTGTTGTTATTGGTTCTAATTAAACATACCACTGAAATTACTTTTTTGCCCTACTAATAACAACTTGCCACTTAGAATTTATTTTAAAATCTTGGGGATTTTAGCCTTTTACCCCTATTTTTCAAAATATTTGGCAATATGCCCCTGTTTTCAAACTATTTAGGTCTGTGCCCCTGTTTCGATGAAACTTAAAAAAAAAAATTTGCATGGAACTCGAGTTCATGGAGCTCGAGTTCCATAAAAATGCCACTATGGGTATTAAAAACGCCATTATAGGCCTCCATGAAACGCAGCTATAGGTAAAATTAAAAAAAAAAAATTGCATGAACACCTATAGCGGCGTTTAGGAACACCTATAGCGGCATTTTAAATGGAACTTGAGTTCCATGCAAAATTTTTTTTTTCTTTAAGTTTGATCGGACATAACTCGATTTTAAACCAATCGAGTTCTTCATTGAAACTTGATTTTGAGGAAATCGAGTTTCGAAACAGGGACACAGACCTATATAGTTTGGAAACAGGGATATATTGCCAAATATTTTGAAAAATAGGGATAAAAGGCTAGAATCCCCTGAAAATCTTGTGAAAATATTGTATATATAGCATTTCTCTAAATTTTAACACTAATTATAATGTTATTACTATTTTTAATGGAAATTTTAAAAAGTCAAGGGGGCCAACCAGCTCTGCCCTAGTCGCCACCATATAATAGCCTACCACCAATGATGACAATGGTAGAGGTGCTTAGTAAACTGATGAGAACGTCGGATGAGAACTTGTTGGCTCATTATATCAGTGAAGACATGGAGAGCTTATATAAAACCATGGCTTCGAGATCGAGAAAGCAACTTCTCACATGGGCTGCCAATTATTCAAGTTCCCTCCCAATAAAGTCTCTGCCACCATATAATAGCTTGTCACATATGAAGTAATCCCAGATACCCTACGCCAGGTTGATTTTTCAATCATATTTTCTATTATTGTAAGTAGAATAACTTTGTTTGGATGCTGAGTTTTAGAGGTGAGGCCGCGTTAGAGTCCCATAGATATGGAAAATGATATGAGTTTATGTAATGGTGAAACCTCTCCTAATAACTTAAAGCTTCTACCATTTCTTATCAAAAAAAAAAAAAAAAGCTTCTACCATTATTAAGATAAAACTATATGAATAATACATTGGCTCGTCTTGAATCTAGAAACTGATATTATTGAATTTGTAGAATGCTTCCTATAAATTTTTTGAAAAAGAAATAAGAAATAATTGGTCTTGCAGTTGCCTGCAGAAACCGGTAGTTAACAAGAAGAAATGATGGTGCAATAAGTTTCAAGCAAGAGCGGAGAGGTTGAATACATTTCAATTTATGTTTGTAAGTTTAACGTATTGCAACTATTCTTATAGTAGATTGGTTGGTGCTATAGGCCCTTTAGAGTTTTTTTGCCCAATTTTGACTTTTTCTTTCCGTAAAAACTTTGAGGTGTTTGGGTGCTTGTGTTTGCTATTGGGATTTGCTATTGTAATTGTGTGTGTATATATATATATATATATATATATGCTAATTGGCTAACCAAATTAACAATGGGCTTAAAATTGGAATTGGGGTCTAAAGTCTTAATTTCTCACAAGTAGTCATATCATATGGGATGAAAATAAAGGTCAATCCCCAGTCTTCTGAATGACAATTTATTGCATAGAAGTAAACGTATTATCCTTGTTCGTTTTTGCCATGGCCAATTATAGGCACTGTCTAAAATTATATGCATGTGTTGGACCTCAAAATCAGTAAAGAGAGGTTCCCTCAACTAAGGCAATCTACACCCTGAATAAAATGGTTAAATCTTACTCTTCTTGCTGGTCCCGGTAGGCCGGTACCAGTAGTCCAAGTTAGGCTAATCGGATTATATTTGTTCTTTTGTTTGACAATGCTTTGCCTTTTCTGCTATGTAAAATTTGATTTGATAAGTAGGTGATTAACCAGATCCATTAATAATTAATGACTATGGTAAGCTAAAAGCTTAAAAGAGAAAAGACATTGTCAACCAAAAGAACGAATCACCTAGAGAGTTAGCCTAACTTGAACTACTGGTACTGGGACCAACAAGAAGAGTGTGGATTGCCTTAGTTGAGAGAAGCTATTTCAAATTTTTGTTTTTCAAAAATAAAAAAGAAATAGAAGAGAACCTATCTTCAGTTATTTTAAGGTCAAAAACTAATAGTTTCAATACATAAATTATATAAATAAAGTCTACATGACCTAAAAAATTTTGCTAATGTTTTTCTTAATAATTCAAGTAACATGTAGTTGATGCATAAGTTAAAATAATATATTATACTAGAATAATCTGAAAGTGACTCGGCATTACATATAACTTGAAACCAATAAGTTGTGAAAAATATTGGGTCTCTAACATGATTTTTATTTTGGTAATTAACCATTTTTTGCAAATACACAATCTTTTTATTTCATTTCTATGTAACATTTCATTTTTCAACTAAAACCACTCAAATGAGAGAGAGCGAGAGATAGCGACCAAACTTCTCTACGCAGGTTGGGTTCTCACATCAATCTTCACCTAGACCATTTAATTGAAGCCCTATAGTCACATATCACCTTCATCCCCATCCTTTCCTCCATTAATGGCCATGGTCTACAACCATGTCGCTGAAGTAGTGAAATCCTAATGCAGTCTTTCAAATATTTGGAATGCACGTCTTGGGAAAGTTTAAAGAGGGAGAGATGGCGACCTAACTTCACTAATCGCACAAGGCTAGTGCTAGGTAGTCGTATCACTCTTCATCCATTTGATTGACGCCTGAACTAGCAATCTAGAAAACAATTTTTTAGTTGAGTTATCATAAAAAATAAATAAAAAAATAAAAATCCTGCAAGTGTAAAAGTGTGAGGCAAGTGAAAGCAAGATTTAGGTGGAGTTGAATCGGTATTATCAGTGTAAGTGTTAGAAGACATTGAAGAAGCTAAAAGCTCAAAGGTTGAAGAAAAAGAAAAAGAAAAAATAACAAGAAGGTTCTAGAGAGTGTTGGACAGAAAACGAGAAATATCTAAAATGGTTAATGATTCTCTGATACTAACCATACCAAATTGCAGAATATTTCATTATTAGCTGACATGAATAATTCTGTTATAGGAAGTAGTTAGTTATTTTTTTAACTCATCTGGTGATCACACTATTGTTGTACTATGATTTACACATGTGGATCTTTGTTCATACTTGCTAGCTATACTGTTCCTTAATTAGCTTTACTTAATTGGCTTGTAACAACACGTCGTCGTTTCCAATTACTCGCGTCTTGTGTGTCACTAAACTGCGTTGTTTCATCATTCTTCTTAACTTGAACCTCTAATATTTATATACCTATGATACCAAGTTAAATTCATAAGTAATATTATACCGTTAATAATCTGTCGTTAAATTCTTTTCTTTCTTTTTTTTTCCCCAAAATCACACTGTTAGATTACAATTTTGGATTAGAATCCAGCATTGATATTGTACCGGGTGCAATTAACCCCAATCATTCTTACAAATTTTTTTTTCACTTTTTATTTTTCTTAACTTTTTTTAATCAATGATTGAGATTGAAAGTTGCTTTTTTAAACATTGAATCTCAACCATTGAGAAGAATTGCATCCGGTCTAGGGTATTGCACTTGATTTCACTCCACATGTTTTATATGTTCTTAACATGCATGCCAATTTTCATGATCAATCAGATATTATTTACTATTACATCCATAAACTTACCTTTTATACATTATTTTGAACTACCAAAACTTGAATTTAAATAATTGATTGATGATATGGCTTGAAAATTTGCATGCATGTAGAGTATAAAAAAAAAGTCTAATTCAAGTGTGGATTTGTTAAAATTCACATCTAATAAAAAAATATTAAATAGTATAACATAATTTAAAATTATACCAAATGTAACTTGAACTAATTTTCAATGCCAACCAAATAATTTTAATGTTTACCAAACTTAAGAGTAGCATTACGTACAAGATTAGATCACATAATTATCAAGTAAATTTTCTCTCCATAAAAAAAAATTTCAAATAAATTAATGAACTACTATATCATCAGAATAGCTTGCTTGCAAACTCTTCAATGGCCTCCTCCCCTTTTTTTGAAGAAGATAATGCAGCAAGATGCTTGAGTTCTGAAAGAGTCCTGCCAAGCTGTAGTGCCACCTTTATCTTAAATATTTCCCCGTTCTCTCTTCTCTCAACTTCTCTCAAACTTATATTTGATTCTATAATCTCTTGCATGAGCCTAAAGAAACCAGCATTGCTCCTATACATCTCAAACACCATCCCAACTTGCCCTCCATGCTCCAATGTGTTTACCACGCTTGCCAATGCTCCAGCGATGACTGCAAGCATCACAGCCCATGCCCCATGAGTAGTGCCCAAAAAACTAGACCCTAAAGCCGCAAGGCCAGTCAATAAAGGGCCAGAAATTGCTAAGATCTTGTTAACTTTCAAGGCTTTTTGACTCAACCTCAAGTACTCAGCCACATCCTTCCTCTTCAAAACCCCAACAATCTCTCTCATTTCCTCTTCCAATTCTCCATCCCAGCCATTCCCATCTATTTCTTCACCAAGTCTCTCTAATCTTCTTTGTCTTTTTGGAGGCCACCACACTTTAGGTTCCACAGTTTTTGGAAATTTCTCAATCATCGCACCTAGTAAAGGAAGTGGATATGCCTTATCTAATGCCAAAACTTTCTCCATTGCTTCATTGATCACATCTATATTAGTCAACTTGTAGAGAGACATAGTTGTTTGCATCTCTCTATAAAGCTGCTTAAATAATCTAGCAGCGTTGCGCTGTTCTTCACCTAGTTGTGAAGGCTGTATCTTGTTCATCACCACCAACATGACTGTGGCTGCTAAATATAGCAAGGTAGAAGATACCTTTAGTGCCACAAGAGGTGTACCAGTACCTCCAATTGCTGCTAGTCCAGCCATAATAGCAGCAGACAGAGTTATTGAATTAATAGATGTTAGCAACAGGTGGTTCCAGTTGTCACGTTGTGCTCCAATATTCTTATGCATCTCCACTCTATCAGCAACAGCCTCCATGATTGCATAAAACTTAGCAACCACCAATGCTTCCGGAGGATTTGTGCTCTGCCTTTTACAAGTATTGAGATTGATCACAGAGTTGTGATCCTTCTCCAGCTCCTCAGCCAAACCCCTACAAAAGATTGTTGGTATAAAGAGAGGACTCATCTGGGTTTTGGGTGCATTGGCTGTTGCTCTAATACTTCTTCTACAACTACATGATGATGGACCCGTTGAGTACAAGAATATTGGAGCTTGAAGGATTGACATGCTCACAATCTAATAATGGTCTTTTATTGAGTTCTTTTCCAGGCTTCGATGGTGTTGTGAATGTTTTTGACTTAGCGGATGAGTATGGTGAATTGGGGTGGAGTTGCCCTTTGGCTTTGTTATATATAAAGACTAAAGAGCATATGTAAGAGATGCATTCTTTTTCACAACTTGTTAAGGTGACAGATTATAATTCGAGTAATATTACTTTCACACTACTTTTATTACTATACACAAACACAACAAACAACCCTTTAAATCTCTTGTTCCGTAAATGTAGACCTTGTAGTTGAACCCCTTAAAACATGGGTTTGGAGCTTTCTACACTCATGGCTTTAGAAATTAGGAAAATACTTAGTACTCCCGGAGTACGGAGAAATGGTACTCCCTCCTCTCACATTCATGATGGACACCACCATGAATTTAATGAGCAGACCACATTATGAATGTGAGAGGAGGGAGCACCGTTCTCTATACTCCAAGAGTACTTAAGAATTACTCAAATTAGACCACCACTTACCGTATAATCTGGGTTTGGGAGATTGCAGTATTGCACTGTTCGTACAGTTTGGTTTGCTCAGAGTTGAGGTCTTTTATGTTGACTTTGTAACACCGATAACGAGTAGAACCTTGAAACATCCAATGACTTCAAGACAAAAAACTGTCGCCTCAACCATTCTATATTTGAAATAAATATAGAGATTTCAATGAGAATTAGACCACTTGCATTTAATTATTAATCCAATATAATATATTTATTATATAAAAAGAATGCATGGAAATCACGAATCACTGGTGACATAATTTTATTTCAACATATTTCTCCACCATTCACATGTGTTCCCTTTTTTGTTTTCTTCGAGCTATCTCCACTTTTTATAGGGAATATGTCAGGAGAATGAAATACCAATAAATATAAACAAATCTTATCCAAAATTTGTTTGAGACATTGAGCTTAATGTTCTTTGGCATATCTCTCTCAAAACTTAAAAAAAAAAAATAAAAAAAAAAAAAAAAAAACTCATAAATATATATATATATGTATATATATATATATATGTATATATATATATATTTAGAGAATTTCAACTTATGGTGTCCACTCCTAATGAGTGTTTTTTATTATCAGATCAAAACACCAATCGATTTTTGGTGTAGACGAGAGTTGAACTCGAAATCTCTTATTTAACTATAAAAAATTTTACTAGTTGAGCTAACTGGAACCCACAACTCATATATATTAGTTTACCAAAAAATAAAACTCATATATATTACATTAACTTGATTTTCTCTTTTCTTTTTATATAACATGGATTTTCTTGAATAATCATTGATTTTGTTTAAAAGGCATTTTGTTTCTTGAGCATATCGATTTTTTAATTCTAGTACAAAAACAAATGAAGAAAAAAGAACACTCAGATATCCCAAAAAAGTTTTGCACATCTTTTCTGAAAGTCTTGAACATCCAGTACATTGTCAATCCACAAATCTTGAATATCTGTAACTCTGAATTACGAACATATATTTAATAAATAGTAACTACATATCCTTCTAATTTTTTTTTCCCTTTTTTTTAATACCACCTTTGTGGCGCACATAAAATGCACACCACTTTCACATCTCCAGGATAATTCATCTTTTTTGGTCATTATAAACGATTAAACCCCACACTTGGTACCCGATGCCAAACAATTCCAGAAAAAGAATCAACCACCCTTATTACCAAGACAGTTTGGCAATTTTCGGACTCAGTTTGCAATGAATGTTATAGACTCTTCTAAGCAGGCCCTGCTCTTAGGTGTTGATGAGCTTATGGACATAATGTTTTATGGTCTTGATGTTATATTTAAACCTCAACTATATAAGGTGAGTCCCAGAGTTCGATCAACATTCAAAACTCATGGTGGTATATTATCAACATCATGCAAGTATGCAAGAGGGACCTAAGGGTATATGTGAATTTTACATAAATTTGATAGAAATGCTGCATACAACAAAGGTAAGTTTAAGAATTTATTGATTCACATGTTTCTTATTTCTTGGGACTATCACTGTCACATGCTTTTGTGGGCTCGCTAGCAGGCAAGAACTTACACCTCGGAATGGATGCAAAGCAATCTTTGACATATCCTTGGTTGTTGAAATTGACATAATCTGGTAGCAATCCATTTGTCAATTCTCTTGTTTGCACACTCTCATGAAAAAATTTTAAAATTACAAATAACAAATGCTTAGTGAAGCATGAAATCATTGATAAATAATCCACGGATACCACACAGAGAGTCAGGATTGATATTCAATTATTTAAAAATACATGAATGCTTAGACATCATCTATGAGCCACAAAGAACAAGCTAGCACAAACTGTGCATTTGTCCCATCTGAAGACTCAATTTCCTTGTTTTCATTTCGCCTTTGTCAATGCCATGGATCTTACTCGTAGATTCAGAAATATTCCCCTAAAAAATTTATTAAAAAAAAAAAAAAGGAAAACACCAGAGAAACACCACTTTCATTTTGGCAATTAACAGAAATGAAAAGTAATTAAGACAAAAAATTCATGCACATAAGTAGAGCAGAAGGGAGTTATAGGTACCAGCCAAATGCAATGAAGCTATGGAAAATGACGCGAAACTGCAAGGGCACATACTGGTGATTCACCCACCCAACAACTGGCCAGAACTGTTCAAAATGATTAAGGTAATATTAGGATACAATTCATGTTTTCACGAAATGTATTACAAGAATTCATAATGAGAACAGAGCAATACCGTCCAAGCTGTAAGCTGCACTGATGGATAATCCTTCTTAATTTTAGTTTTCACATGCATCCAGGGTCTTCCTGCATTCACATTCCTTTTTCCAATTATTACAAGCAGTAAATTGTACAACTTTATAGCATGCTACATAATAGTTCATATGTAACTTACATGCTTCTTTCAGGCTGATTGTTTTTGAAAACTTGAGAGCTGTTTGACAATTAAATTTATTTAAGAGTTGACACCAGAAAAAATCCTAACAATATATATATATATATATATATTCTTTAAGGCCGATTGTTTTTGAAAACTTGGCAGTTGTTTTGACATTAAATTTATTTAAGAGCTGACAATAGAAACAATCCTATATATATATATATATATATATATATATATATTGCATGCACCTGGCACGTCTTTCCATACCAACCTCCCCCCCTCCCAACCAAGAAAAAGAAATACTGCATACATTAAGGAAGGACCCAGGGAAGAAATTACATTTGATTACTCTAAAAACAATTACAAATAATCTGTTATTGGCTCCACTTATATGTCTTGGTGTCTGGATTCTTTATATAACACTTATATGTGATAGACTTACCCTCAATAACCAACCCATAGTAAACCATAAAGAGCAAGTTGTTCCAAGGTGAAGATGTCAACTGTTCCAGCACCACCTGAAATAATTTGACTAGGCAGTTTAGAATAACCTCTTTGCTCTTCTTCTAGGCTAGGATGACTTAATAGATTAAATGACCAGTGGCTGCTTACTCAGGCTCTGAGTACTAACTCCTGATTTCAAGATAATCAGTACCTGATTAACCTTATACATTCTTGGATATATAAATAGAAAAGCAAACTTCTGTTTAAAATGAACATCAAGGAAAAGTGGCATATAGTTGCGAAGATAAAAACCAAATAATTGAGAATTTGAAATTTTTTCAGTATTTTGGTTTGCAATGATTATGCTAAAATTCGAGATAGCTATTCATCACTTCTGCCCACTCAGTAACCAACCAGAGCATGATGGTGGGTAGCATACCTTCTTGGCTACTGTTTTTGAGTCCCTCTTGCCCTTGAAAATTTTGTCCAGTACAATATACAGGAAATGCCCAAAAGGTCCAAGATATAAGACTCCAAAAAGCTGCAGATAGCTATGTTAGAAATTAGGAAGTAAGACTGGAAAGATAGATGAAACAGTAGATAGAAACATGAAAATCAAAATATAAGTAGTTGACATATATACAACTCCATGAAATTAGCATCTTTAAATTTTTAGTACATTAATATTGTCAGGTAAAAACAAATAGTGCATTCATACACATCCAAACAATTTTAATCAACCTTTTTTTAACAGTTTTAACTTTTAAACAGAGACATAAATTGTCACCTAACAATAATTGCACCTTTTTTTTTTTTTTTTTAATAAGTAATGAAATTTCATTCATTAGAAGGGAAACACTCATGTACACCGGGGGTGTACTTGGGAGTAGTACAATCACTCTTTCATATTACAATGTTCAAGCGTATCTAATAATTTAGAGCAGTGGAGAGCTTTAAAAGCTACACTCCAATCCAGTAAAGTGTTAAAAAAGAGAGATTTAATTCCAAGAATAGACTGTTCAAATCCCATCTCACATTTCTTTCCTGCCAAAGACACCACATAATGCAATATTGCAATACAACACAAGCCTCCAAAAAGCTATATTATGGTGCATACCAAAGGCACCTTGCCAAGCTGCTAACAAATCAAGAACCCTCCGTGGCCTATACCAAAGAAGACCAAACAAACTCCAAACAATTGACCATGGCCCATACGCTACAGGAGAATGAAGAAGGAGATGGTCCACTGACTCCCCACTGTACTAACACATATAGCACCAATCAACAATGATAATAACTTTCTTCCATAAATAATAAGAAGACAAAATCTTCCCTAAGGTAGCAGTCCACGAGAAGAAAGCTACCCTCAGATGAACCTTCGAAAGCCAAACCAACTTCCAAGGAAATAACATGCCAATAGTCAAAGAGAGGGAAAGGTAGTACCCATGCACTTCAAAACCCTGGCTCTTAGCTAGTCTCCAACAGAGTGTATCAAAGACTCCAATTCCTAATCTTGGACTGATCTAAAGAACTAGACATCCCAATGAAGCTTCCCATTTGGGAAATGCATAACCTCCACTATAGAGACTGCTTATCACGACTAATTCTATATTAACTCCTAGAAGGCCTCTTTAAGTGGACAATCACCACACCACAAATTATGCCAGAATTTTACTCTAGTACTATTGCCTACCTCGAATTGTATAAACTGAGAAAAAGTCAATCACTCCTGTCTTATGGATTTCCAGAGACTTAACGCCATAAGGACCCGACACCCCTTCTGTACACCAATCAACCCCATTCACTCCCATACTTTACCTCTATGACCCTCCTTCATAGATGATTTCTCTCAGTCCCATATCTCCACAAACATTTCCCTAATAATGCTTGGTTGAATCTTCTCAGATTCCAAACACTCAATCCACCAAACTGAAGCTGTTCACAAATCTAAACCCAATTAACCAGATGGAATTTAGGTTCCTCACCAATACCACTCCATAAGAAATCCCTTTGAAGCTTCTCCATACAGTTGGCCAGCTCCACCAGAATGGGAAAGAGAGAATAATTGCACTTATAATTCTTATATTGAAATCAATCATGAGCATTGCAAGCAAGCATGACTTGCAATTCATGCCATGCATTTTCCATTAGGGTGGCATACTTTTGGTGTGATCCATCCACCTCACAACTAGGTTTGGTGATTATATAGTTCTCCAGACTGCATGCCCAAATACCAAAAGCCTGCTTGAGGGATTGATTTTCTGACAGGTCTTGAAGAACCAAATTTGTGCCATGCCATTAATTTATATTGAACCTAAAGGTCCCAAACCCCATTCCCTCATTGTAATTTGAGGTTATCGGGCATCCAAACTAGTGAAACAATTCCACAATTATCCACATTCATTTGGTACTCACATCATCTGAAGTTAGTATGCAAGTCCTAATAAGGGACAGGTAAAGATATAGAGCATGAAGCCATGAACTTTACATTCCAACACACCCACACCAAGTTTCAGAGGAGGAAATAAAAAAACAAAAATAAAATAAATCCCCCAATCCTCAGCCAGGTACTTAAATTTCAGTGCCGCATCATGTGGTAGTACAAACAAATGATCGAAGAACTTGGAAAAAGTGATACCAAGATTTTCTAACAGTAGCAATTAGGGGAACTACTATTTATCAAAAAAAAGCAATTAGGGGAACTACTTCCTGAGAACTTGCTCTTCTTAGGTGTATTTATTTTTCAGTCCAAAAGTAATTCAAGATATCTTGCCTATGGTTGAACAAGGCAAATTAAAATGTTAGTATTTTGGGTAAATTTTCCTGCATTCCAGAACATACCAGTTCTATATATTCATTGCACTATATATAAATTATGGTCATTGGTCAATGATAAATCATAACTTTCTCAGCCATAAATATCGACATAACTTATAAGATATTACAATTACAGACCACAGATATCAAAATTTCTCTTTCATTTTAGCACTAGCACTGACCTAGTTCACATTAGCATCTACTACAAATAATTGCCAAGATTTTAGCATTACTAACTACAAAGAGCATCTTCTGAATTCTGATTATTCTAAAGACGATAAATGGTACCCTACTTAATGCCGCAACTAATGCTGCAGAGTATCATATCAACGCACCAATTGAAATCATACTCACTCTAGCCACTTCTTACTGTCCTCCCATCCTCTACATTCACTTCCTTATTTTTTCATGTTCAAATTAGGAACAGACTCAATCTCCCGGTGTCAAAACACAGAGCACCAACAGGTTTAGTTTGAGATTTTAGCATCAATTTAGGCCAAAGGGTCCTCAAAATCCAATATCAAAAAATATAAATAAATAAAAATGCATATGTGCATATGTACAACAACAAGCTTTATACTATACAATATAACTATCTTCAATTGAATTGACAACATAAGTAATTTTGCTATAAATTGAATTGAGAAAGAGCTTTACCACTTTGAGAACAAGCCTTCTCAGTTGAATCTTCTGTATCCCAGTGAGCTTCTGCGAAACCAAGTCACTGATCCCCGACAATACCCCTGCTGTAATTGCCTGATTTAAATAACAAATTGCACACTGATTAATCGCAGAGAAAAAGTAAAACCCAATTTATAGCCGTTAAAAATACATATGTATAATTCACTTTCAGCACAAAAATAATACAAAAAATTAAATTTGACATTTTTCCTGATTCAGCTGAATGTTCGTATCATATAATTCCAAACCCAGAAAAGAAAAACGATGGAAAAGATTCAAACTTTCATGTTTCTTCTATTTCCTCTTCCTTTCTCAGCAACCAAACATGGGTCAAACGAAAAATTAAGCAAAATCAAAACTTCAAACGAACCCAGATAACACAAAAAAAAAAAAAAAAAAAAAAAAAAAAGAACAAAAATTATGTGCTGTTTTGTTGAGTGAGACCTTGGTTCTCAGTGGATGATGCTGAAGCTGCAACAAGTACTGGTTCAACAAACCCTTCTTTGCCATTGACCCAGAGCTCGATTTTTGCTTCCAACTCCTTGAGATTTTGCGAGTGAATTATTATTAACAAACTGCTCTCTCACTCCTGTGTTATTATTGGTCCAAGTAGTCTAGTACTAAATAATGCTATACTGTCATTCAGCAAAAAAAAAAAAAATAATGCTATACTGTCATTGAAAAATAATGCCATACTGTCATTGACTGACAGACCATGAGCACAATTTACAATGCCTCTCTGTTCCAAAATATCTTTTGTTTGGACAATGTTTTGAGTGTTGGGCCGACAGGCCCAGCCAGCATTGATATTTTCGTCCAAAATCTATTGGAAATCATCCTTCAAATCAGAATTGTGCTAAGCATATACTTGTGTTTCCTTTTGTTTTTTGGCTAAATATATTCTTGTTTTTCTGGTTGGTTTTTTACTAAGAAAAAGTTAACCGATGTTGTTTTTTAAGTGTTAAATTACAATTAACACAAAAATTTTAACTATTAGAATATAATAAATTTAATTATTTAATTACGCAATTTTAATATTTGTCTTCACATGTGGACTGCAGCTTATTTTACTCTAATACCTAATTGTTCCAAAATTTTAAGGTATTAAGAGATGGTAAATTTAATCATTTTATTACATAATTCTAACATTAAGGATAGGACAAAGTTTAGTTACAAAATTGATTATAGCCTAAAGTTACAACCTCACTCAATAAAATAAACATTAATACATATTTTTTGGAAATCTAACTATTGAATTGAATGTTCTTTACGCTCTTAATACACATGTCAAATTTTGTGTCAATTGAATATTCTTTACTTTATAATCTATAAGCTTATATTTTATGGATAATTTTAAACTATAAAAACTTACAATTTAAATAATTTATTGATGATATGATTATTGATCTATAATTTTCTAGAAATTTTGTAAGTATGGAAAATATAAAAAGAAGATGTGACCCCATAGTGGATTTGTCAAAATTCATTTCCAATAAAAAGATATTGAGTAAGGTAGTTGCCTAAGGCTATAACCAATTTTGTAACTAAATTTTGTCCGGTATTGGTTTTTGAAATCTTTTTAGAAACTTTTTATAAGGAAAAAAAAAAAACTGAATTTTTTTGACAGTTTTATATATTTTTCATGAAAGTGATATTAAAATTTTCTTAAAATGGTTTATTAACAAAGAGTAATGTTACAGTCACAAACTATTTTACAACATTTTTATAAACTATTGATGTGGCAAATTCTTATTAATTCTAATATGGGTCCACCATTAATATCACATTTATATTTATTGATGATTATTTAAAAATTACTAAAACCACATCAGCAGTTTGTAAAAATATTGTAAAATAGTTTGTGTCTGTAGCATTAATGCTCTAAAAACACTATCAGTATTTTTTTTTTTTTTGGATAGAACTCTTTTACTAATTCTATTAACAAATGCTCTTAAAACACTGTTACTATATTTTATTTTATTTTTGGGTAGAACTCTTTTACTAATTCTAGTGCTTAATAAAATGGGGTTGGGGTTTGGAGTTTGAGGATTGAGTTGCCAGTGGACTATGTTGAATGGGTTCGGCCGTTGGTGAGACATTTGAAAGTCAAACCCAACCTATTTGTAGTTTGTAAGATGGCTCTCAAATCGTAATACCTTTCCAAGTCTATTTTGAAAGCCCATTTTGGTTGAAGCGGAAAATTCAAAAGAAACTAGTTAGTACAATTTCCACTTTCTACGTACCACGCGCATACAAAATTTCATGATATTTTTTTCATAACTATTTACATCTTGCGTTAATTTTGGTGTCATTCAAAACTTCAAATAGTGTCATTGATGATGTCATGAAAATAATACTAACACTAACATGTCAACTTCTTTCAAAGTCATTATGTGGTGACTCATAAAAATATCTACACTTATCATTTAAATAAGTTATATCACTTGTTAAACAGGTTAGGTAAAACTAAAAATATAGTATGGGAGCCTGGCTTAAGAGGAAGGATTTAAACCTAGATATTTTCGATGGAAATACTAGGAAGTACCAACCTAATTACATGTCCAAATCTAAAAGAAAAAAATATTGGAACATGTAGGGATTTTTTTGAATCCATGAAAAAAAGTGTTGACTTGAACCCTACCTATTAAAATGTTGGCTTGATCAATCGATCTACTAGTCACACAAGTTGAATCCTTTTTTTTTTGAAGATAAATTTTTTATCATTTCTTTTTACCATTTTTTGGCTTTCTAACTTAGTGTAACATTCACATTTTGCTCTTATTTATTTCCTTTCTTTCTAAGTTGTTTTCTTCTCACAAATATTCATAGATTGTTTCTTAACGAGGTCGAGGCTTGAAGGCTTCAATTTAGTGAACTTTAGACAATATAAACTTAAGAATTTATGTATTATTTAACTTTTATTTATGAATTTTTTTTTTCTTTTGTTCTCTTATTTGTATTGAAAAGAAGATAAAAGATAATATATATATATATATATATATATCCACAAAAAAAAAAAAAAAAAATTTGCATGTAAAAAAATATGGGTCATATTAAGTTGACCCGATCTTCCAAAGGATCATATTGGAGTCATAGGTTTTACCATCCATTTAGGACGTTCCATTTTTTATCTGAATTTAATTGGATTGAACCCAAACACTACGATATGTCCTGTTTTTCAAGTCTAGATAAGGTGTTGTGGACTTCTAAGTTCTAAAATATGGCAGAAACACAAACATTAAGAGTCCTTTCAAAAATTTTTCTATTGTGACCATAATAAATATACTTATGCAAGGAAAGACCATGTCAAGAATTATAAAACTAGGACTTAGCAAAAAACATATATAAAACTTGGATCAAACCAGTCTCCTATAGAGATGGGGACATAACTCTTAACTGATAAAATTCAATTAAAAGTAATGTTCTAGTCGATGGCAGTTACCATGAAATCATCAATACTTGGCAAGAAATTGATCTGAAGGCGAAGGGTATTATCTATGATATTTAGAATGCAAGTAATCTATGATTTGGCTGAGTGGAAATGTAGTATGAAAAAGCCGTATAGAGCAGTAAGACATGCTTTCGGCTTGGAGATGTTGACCCCTTATAGTAGACTCAGTAGAGCCAGATTGCATTATACGTAATAGAAGAAGTTAAGCAACCAAGGGTTTTAGTAATTAATAGCTTCCAAGTTTTACTACGTCGCATGAGAGACCCAAGACAAGGGGGGAAGATTTTGAATTTGAATGGTATGAATTAAGGAATGGGTCAGCCAATGGACCAAAGCCAAAGAGAAAGAAAGGAAAAAAATATAGTCAGCCAATAGGTTGGGAGTCATCCACCTCAAAAGTCACAACTGGGTTTTATGATGATAGACTGTTCTTCAGACTACATGCATGCCCAAGTACTGAAACCCTGCTTGAGGGATTGATCTTCAGGCAGGTCTCTTAAAAGAACCAAATGCATGTGTGCCATGCCATATAGTGCTTACTGGAACTGAATCCAATTCCCACATATATAGTAATTTGAGGTTGTCAGTCACTGAATCTAGTGAATCAATTCCACAAATAGCTACATTATTCATCCAATACTCACCTAATTAATCTGAAGCTAGTCTGCAAGAACCAATAGGGGACGGGGAAAGATAAAGGGGCAAGAAGCCATGAACTTGCATATGTTCCTCGAAACATTTTGCATATGTTCCTCGAAACATTTTGGGAGAAATTACGTTTTACCATCTTATATTATATCTCTGATTATACTTTGCATTCTAAACTTTTCAAATGCATGTTTTACACCATAAATTATGACATTTGTTAAACTTTGTACTCTAACATCAAAATAAAAGAAAAATTATAGTTTATCACCCTAAACTATACTTCTTATTACACTTTGTGCCCTAAACTTTGAATTTCCATCCAAATTAACATCAAACTTGATATTAGAGTGCAAAGTGTTACAAATATCATAGTTTATGGTGCAAAACGTGAATTCAAAAATTTAGGATGCAAAGTATAATTTAAAATATAGTTTAAGGGGGTAAAGTGTAATTTTCCCAACATTTGCTTTTTGTCTCATATTTTATCAAATAAGTTACAAAACTAGTTTTTTCTTCTTCCTTTTTTTATAAATAAAAATTAAACTTTTCTTTCTTTCTTTTTTTGTCTTGGTACGTTTAACGAATAAGCAATAAAAAACGTGTCTTAGTCAGTTTAACAAATAAGCTATCAGAAACTATAGAAAGTCAAACTTACTAAGAACCAAATTTTAGAACAGGAAATAAACCCTAAAAGTACCCCTACAACCCCACCAACCCAAAAAGAAAAAAAAAAAATATATATATATATATATATATATATACACACAAATATATATGGGTTGACTCCAAGTTATATCTGATGTAATTCTAAGCAATGTTACACTAAATATTTTTTAATTGGATGCAAATTTTGACAAATCTACTATTAGATTACATTATCTTCGTATATTTGCAAAGCTTGCAAAATTTTAAGGTGATCAAAGATTAATAGCATGTCATCAATCAATTTTTTAAATTCAAGTTTTTGTAGTTTAAAATAACGCATAAAAGATGAGTTTATGGATCAAATGGTAAATAACATTCAATTGACATGAAAATTGGCATGATTATTAAGAATATATAGAATATGTAATTTAACGATAGAATTTTCAAAATATAAATTCTATAACAAGTTATTGGATGGTATAATATTGCTTAGAGTTATACCAAGTATAATTTGAACCCAACCCTATATATATATCACATCATATGATGATGCAAATATATGATTGAACAGTTTTGAAAAGTGTTACCAAGATATCACCTCCGTGCACCTTTGGTACGATGGTCACTCCACAAGTATAAGTGCTTGTGGGGTGTAGGGGGAAAGGACCGGGGTTCAAGTCTCCAAAAGAGAGTTTCACATACATATATATTTAGATTATGCTAAAGTAGAAATTCTATCTTATATTAAAAAAAAAAAAAAAAGTGTTACCAGTATATCAAATTATGGTAGCAATATGAGGAACAACAACTTCCTGAGAACTTCCTCTTTCTTTTAGGTGTTGCATAGAATATCACATTAGTCATTTCTATTAGATAAGTACAACTACAACCCAGTAATTAAATAGTAAAAAAAAAAAAGGTACTCACTAATATATAAAGTCAATACTTACTGCATCCCAGCTGTTCTGGTTTGAATGATTGCACGAATTGCATATGAAATAGCTCCATTTGGGATTCTACTACCCCACTTTTAATGATAAAATAAAAATAATCCTTTGTTCTTTTATGAGAGAGAAATAGTATGGTCTTTGTTTTATGCGGTTAGGTATTGTCCTTTCTTATCCGATATTTAGTACCCGTTTGGATACAGCTGATATTTATCAGCATCTATGTTTCGGCGCTTTTTTTATTTTTTTATTTTTAGAAGAGCGTTTCACGTGAAATTATGTTTTTCCAGTGGGTCCCGTCAGGGGCGGCCCAACATAATTTGAGGCCTAAGGCGAAAAATTTATGCAGGGCCTTTAATATGTAAATATTAATTAAACAAAATTATTTAATACTAATCAAATTAAGGTTAATTTGATACATTAAATACATAAATAATACCAACTAGACTAATGTTAATTTCATATAGAGAATTGAATATCATAGTTGAATTATAAATATTAATAAAAAGAAATAAAAATATATTGCAATTGAAAAAGATACTTTATTTTGGATATAAGACGATGCATAATTAAATAAAGTTGTAATCTAATTTTTAATTTTATATTTTGATTTTAAGAGAGAGAAATAGATATTATTTGGTGTGTGGCTTTGTAGGATATTAGTTTACAAAAATCAAAGTCTCAAACTATCAGGGGAGATTAATCTATAATTTATGATTTAACACATTTGCAACATCATTTTGAAATATTTTAGGGTTTCAATTGAGTTAAGGTTCTATTGGTCTCGTAATTTGAGAGTCTTAATAGAAATGAAAAAGAAAAATACGCTAATTAAAAGCACTATAAAATGTTTAAAATATAATGTGACATTGTCTTTCATTGATAAACTTCATCAATTTAACTAATGAATGTTTATATCACTTTTTTGTGATTAATAACATGACAATTTGTAAGCCAATAGTAAAATTTATAGTATCCTTAACATCACTAATAAAAAAAATGTACAACCTTTAGAAAATATATATATTGTTTTATAAAAATTTGGACCTTTAACTATGGAAAGTGGGGCCTTTTTTCCTAAGAAAATTTTTGTTTTTTGGTGGGGCCTTAGGCCTAGGCCTAACTTGCCTAGGCCTTGAGCCGGCCCTGGGTCCCGTGCACTGTTCACAAGACCCACAGGTACTTTATTAAAAAAAAAAAAACTAGATTCCACAATACTATTCACACATTTAAAAATTATTTTGTCACAGTATTTTCAGTTTTCAGTAAAATAAGCGGTATCCAAACAGACCCTTATTTTGTTTCCAATGGAAGCTCCTTCCTATCCATAAAAAAGGAAACTGGAAGCTCTCCTATTCTTTCCTATTTTGGAGTTCTTCATCCCAAAAAGGATTGCTTGCCGACCATTAAAGTTAAACAGATAGATAATGTCGCCTCCCCATGGTTTTTATTTGCCTCGTGTGAGACTGCCACCACTCTAGAAATAAATTTTCTCTATTCTTTATCATTCGTGAGATTTTTTTTTATTTATTATTATTTTTTTTTTGTATATTCAATATTTGGATTTTATGAAAATACTTCTATACTACTTATGTAATTTTCACATTTTTTTTCCTATTTGTGAGTGAGAATTTCCACTCGTGTCTCATTGTTGTGGACATAGACCTAAAGTTGAACCTTGTAAATCTTTGATTATCTTCTTTTGTGTGTGGTTGTGTCCATTTTACTTTCTACTCTCTAGCTATTTTCTTTATTTCTATTATTTGTTTGTGAGATCTTCCTCAAAATCTATAATAATTTTAATAATCAATGTTGCATGGGATGCTTCCGAAAGCCATATCTCTTACAACAAACTAGTATTAAAGCCAAATTCGATACCTATGGATTTGGAATTGTTCTATTTGAAGAATTTATTGATTCATTGCATGGATTCAAGTATTAGAGAGAAAGATATAAGTTTTTTTTTTTTTTTTTTGATAAGCTGCAATATCATTGAAAGAAAACAAAATTAACAAAAACTGGCATCTTCCTTACAAGCACAAGCCACACTGGCTGGAAGATTGTCCGAGACCAAACAGAAAGACACTAAGGACACTAAAGCAAACCTTGCTACCTCATGGGCAGCAGAATTACCAATTCTACTAATCCAAAAAAACAGACAAGAACCAAACGACTTAGCTAGGAAACAAATGTCCAAAACCAGGGAGGAGATAGACCAAAGGGGACAAGACGAGCAGTCCATGATTGCATCAATGCTATTCTTTGAGTCACTTTCCAGAATGATCTCACTCCAAGCACTTTTAGCAAGCTGTAGAGCCCACAAAATGGCTTCGGTTTCAGCAGAGAGCGGGGATCTCTTTGGCAGAATCTTGGACCAGGCCTTCAACACACAACCATGAGCATCTCTAGCAATGACCGCAAAGGCTGAGTTGTTCTGAGAAATGGCCGCATCCACATTGAGTTTGATATATCCCAAAGGAGGGGGAGACCAATGCACTACTGGTTGTTCAGATAAAGGTGCTTGAGGAATGAAGAAAACCTTAGCACATTCATTCAGTTTTGTCCCAATCCTGCTTATGGATGCCTGGAGGTCAACAGTACCATTTAGGTGTATAACAGCATTGCAGATGCACCAAATTTCCTCCATAGTAAGAGCCATATTAAGGGATACAAGCCACATATCCTGCACTTGATAGTGAGCCAGTGGTGGTTCCAAAATTACCTTAATGATGTCACTAGGGTGAGCTAAGTGAGCTTCATCTAATTTGAAACCCCAGAATGCAGAGAACCAAAGTGCCTTGGCTGCAGGGCATTTATGGAAAAGATGAGAAGCAGATTCCACCTCCTGGTTATAGAGTACACACCACGGCTCAGAAATATCCATGCGGCTCATTAGGTTTTCTCTCGTGGGGAGAGCATTTACAACAACTCTCCAGAGGAACATTTTGATTCTTTCCGGACCTCTCATTTTCCAAAGCTTTGACCAGTTAACTTCGGTGGCAACTTGGGAAGGGGGGTTAGCCAACAACTCCTTATAAGCAGATTTAACCGAGAAAAGACCTTTGGAATCTGGAATCCACAATAGCTTATCTGGCCTCAGCCTAATAAGGATGGGAATGAAGAGTATTGCTTGAGCTGAAATGGGGTTAAAGATATTCTGAACCATGGTAGTCTTCCAAGTGTGAAGCTCAAAATCAATAAGCTCAGCTACTTTCATGGGCAACAAACAGCTTGACTCAACTTTTGGGGATGGGATGAAGCCTTCAATCTAAGGTACCCAAGGGTCTACCCAAACATCAATTGATTCACCATCTCCAATGAGGAAGCAAGCTCCCCTTCTGACTACTTCCCTTGCTTTCTCAATTGCTTTCCAAGTGGGGGATGCATACTTAGACGCTTCTGCCCTAAGCCAATCATCTTTTACCTTATATTTTGCTCTGAGAATCCTCATACAGAGGCTATCTCTTTTGGATGCTAACATCCATGCCAACTTTGCAGTAATGCAGAATTTATGTTTTTAGCTTTTTTGAACCCCAAACCACCACTCCTTCTTGGACAACATAAGCTGTCCCAAGCTTTCCAAGCTAGAAATCTTCCCTCCTTTTGTTTAGGCTTCCACCAGAACCTTCTAGTTAAGGCATCCAAGTTGTTGCACACTTTGTTAGGAATAGCAAATGAGGACATGGTGTATATCGGCATAGAATGAGCCACTGAGTTAATTAAATTCCTTCTCCCTGCCTATGATAGACAATTGCTTCTCCATCCCGACAGTTTCGCTTCAAGCTTATCTACAAGGAATGTAAAATCCTTAGAAGGTGCCCTTGATAGGAACAATGGTGCACCCAGGTATACCGCATCCTTTTTTAGGCTTTTCACCTAGAGGATTCCTTTTATGGACCTTCGGGCTTGGCTTTATGTATGCTTTGAGAAGAAAACCCCCGACTTGCTTCTGTTAATAGATTGGCCAGACCAGCTACAGTACTTCTCCAGCGTTTTCACTAAACTTTCTACATCTTTTTTAGAGGCCTTTGTGAATAAAATGATGTCGTCGGCATACATAACATGGGAGATCATAGGCCCACTGATGCTAGATTTTATATCGGCAATATTTTTCAGTTTGAGTTCATGCTTTATAAGTCTGGATAGCACTTCTTAGCCCAAGATAAATAGGTATTGGGAGAGTGGATCCCCTTGCCTAAGCCCCCTACTTGGCTTGAAACACTCTAATTTGCCCCCATTAACAACCACTTCAAAAGAAACCGAGGATACACAAGCAATGATCCACCTTGTGAAAGTTTCATTGAAACCAAAATGAAGAAGGACTGCTTCCAAGAACTTCCAGTTTACTCTATCGTACGCCTTTTGGAGATCAAGTTTGATTGCCATAAGGCCTGGCTTTGTTTTGCGAGTCTTAAAGCTATGCAGAATTTCTTGGACAACAATTTGGTTTTCTGCTATCCACCTATTTGGTATGAAGGCCGATTGGGTAGGCGATATCAATTTATCAAGAAGAGGTCGAAGCTTTTCCACCAAGAGCTTTGAAATGATCTTATATACCACGTTACAAAGGCTGATTGGTCTGAAATGATTAACAGTGGTGGGGTTAGATAACTTAAGGATGAGAACAATTAGAGAGCTATTTACCTCTTTTGGCATTGAACCCCTGGTAAAGAAGGAAGAAACTGCCTTTACGACATCATTTCCTACTGTAGGCCACAGTTGCTTATAGAAAAGCGCCAGGAAGCCATCTGGGCCTGGTGCCTTTAAGTCCAGCATCTGAAACAGGGTAGCTTTGATCTCTTCTAGAGATGGGATGCTTTGTAAGCTCTCATTTTCTTCCTCAATGATGCAAGGCAGCACCAAATATTCAAGATTCTTAGGAAAACATACATCCCCTTCTTTGAACAGATTTATGAAATTTTCTTGGAATTGATTCCTGATTTGGCTAGACTCATGGATCCATGACCCATCTTCATTTTTTATAGCATCTATATTGTTGCTTCTTCTTCGAATGATGGTAGACAAGTGAAAAAACTTTGAGTTTTTATCCCCAAGTTTGAGCCACAATTCTCTGGACTTTTGTCTCCATATCACTTCACTTCTGAGAAGCCATTCCGAGAGTTCAAATTGAAGACCACTTTCCACTGAACCATTTTCATGTGAAGGCTGTCTGTCTTCCACTTCCCTGATTTTCTTAAGGAGAGAATTAATTTTGTCTTGGCATCGACCAAACACCTCCTTATTCCATTTGCGGAGAGCATCTCTGGTTGCAGCTTTCTTTTTGTACAATTTGATGAATTCTGATCTTGAAACCTTTACATTCCAGGCATTTTCAATAACAGCTCTGCAATTTTCATCCCTGAGCCAAACTGCTTCAAACCTGAAAGGCCTATGAGCAAAGCTATCACATGGGTTTATGTCCAGAAGGATCGGGGCGTGGTCTGACTTGATAGCACCCAGATGGGTGATGGTTGCTTTTGGGTAAGCCAGCCGCTATGAAATGTTTGCCACCCCCCTGTCTAGCCTCCTTTTGATTGCGGAATTGCCCCACTTACCTCCGACCCACGTGAATTTGTTCCCCGAGTACCCCAAATCCACTACATTTAGCTCAAACAATAATTCTTTAAGGTAGTTTGTAGAAGATGGGCCTCCTTTCTTGCCTCCAAATTGTTCCTCATCATTGATTATAAAGTTGAAATCCCCAATGCAAGCCCACGGTCCCTGGTGGGATTCTAGAACAGCAAACAAATTCCCCCATGCTTTTTTCTTCTTTGCTTTGTATGGTGGACCATAGAAACCAACCAACAACCATTCTACATTTTGGTCAGCTACCTTGACAGCAATTAGATTTTTATCATACTCCACCTCTTTTATGGCTAGGCCATTTTTCCACATAATACATAATCCCCATGCATAGCTTTTAGCCTCAACAACACAAGAATTTTCAAACTTAACAAACTTCTTAACATAATCCATCCTATTTTTATTAGCTTTTGTTTCGGATAGGAAGACCACATCAGGTCTTGCCCCTTTTATTTGAGCCCTAAGGGCTCGAACTGTCGCGGCGTTGCAGATGCCTCGACAGTTCCAACCTAGAATCCTCATGGCGAGGTTGGGGGCATGATAAGGCCCGCCTCCTCGGTCGTAGAAACAGAATTTGAACAGAAGTGATCAGATACCATGGGGGTGGAATAGGGGGAAGGGTCAGGATGGAGCTCACCATGATTTTCAGCTTTCTTTCTCTCTTCCAGAATAAAATCTTCCAACCTTGATCGCGGGATGAGTGTTGCCGTACCTGGGTCAAAGTACACCGGTTCTGGAGCTGTGATAGCATTCCTCAGCCTCTTTGAGAGGAGATCAAAACTTGGTCTAGGTAATTTCCTCTTAAGATTTATGCTCAAATTTTCTGATGGGGATGGGGATGGGGATGGGGATGGTGATGGCACTTGGGTGCTCTGGGATTGTGTATCTGTTGTGGCTTTTTCATTGTGGAGGGTAAGGGATTCGTGGTTTAGAGGATTTTGAACCATCTGGTCAGAGTGATCAACATAAGGTAATTTACACGGGTTGGAAGGTGTTTTTGGGCTGGCTGTGGTTAGGCCTTGTAACTTTTGGTCCACACTTAAGGGTGGGTTTGACAGGTGACTGTTGGCTGGGTCCTCAAATGGGCCATGTTGGTGTGTTAGGTTTGTTTTAGTGGGAGTGTGACTTTTTTGAAGCCCAATCTTCACAGGAGTTAAGAGAAAGAAATTTCGAGCCTCATAGATATCGGGGTTAACCACATCTTGGGGGGGGGTAAGGATTGCGTGTCACTCACCAGCTGTGATTGTACCATCCCTAGATTTTCGGTGTCATTCCTTGAGCTGTCCTTGCTAACAAAATGCAAGCTGTCCTTCAGCGTACACGTGTCGTCTCTCTGGGCAGGACCACTTTCATGGTTACTCTCGGTGTTTTGCCAACTATTGCTGCCGGCGACTTGGTGTAGTTTTGAAACCAATGAGCTAGTAGGGATAGAGGTCGAAATATTGGTGGCTATTTCATCTGGGACTTCGTCATTTTCTACTCTGTGCCATGGTCCAGCAGCCTTAAAACTTTTTCCAGATGGGTTTCGGAGTTTGAACACCTCCACTAAGCAATTCTTTTGATCATGCCCAATGATGCCACAACAGTAACAAATATCAGCAATTTTCTCGTATTTTAATCCAATCCATAACTCATTTTTACCTGGCCGAGGAAGGAAAACACCTGGAATTAATGGGTTGGATATATCCATTTCAACTCTGAGTCTGATAAATTTTCTCCACATTCCACCCGGTTCACCTATCAAGTCAACTTCCAAGACAGCACCCACTCTAGACCCAATCTTCCTTAAGTTTTCCTCTGTTCTCCAGAGAGTAGGTAGACCGTAACTTGGACCCAAATTGAGGATGTGGAGAAATTTACTTCCTGCCACGTAAGGTCTGGGCTCCACCTCTTAAGAACCATATGGCCCCCTCTGATGGACCATGGTCTCCTCGTGAAGACTTTGTGAAGGTCCACCTTATGGTGAAAAGTGAACATGAAGACCTCCTTGTTGAGTCTTTTGATTTCCATTGGGAAAACTGGCTTCCAAGCCTTGACAATGATGTCCTTTACCATATTGTAGTTTATATTTTTGGAGGAAATGATTTTGGCAAGTAGGATATTGTCCGGTGGTAGATTGTTATCTTGGTTTGGAGGGAGCTCTATTCTAATGTCCTGACAAGAACATTTTTCAATTTTAGTCACAAGATCAGAAACCTCCATGGTGGAGGTTCTGTTTCAGTTATGGGTTAGGTTTCGTTTGAATTGTAGCAGAGCAACAAACGATGGAAGGGTAGCAGTAGATCAGTGAAAGGGAAATGGGAGAGATGAGATGGAGATTAGGGGGTAAAGGAGACTAGCTCCGGTGGAGAGAGATGAGACGGAGATTCTGTGAAAGGGAGATGGGAGAAATGAGACGGAGATTAGGGGGTAGAGGAGATCTGTAGGTGGGTTGAGGGTGGGGATGGAGAGATGAGACGGAGATTAGGGGGTAAAAGGAGACTAGCTCCGGTGAAAGGGAAATGGGAAAGATTAGGGGATAAAGGAGACTAGCTCCGGTGAAAGGGAAACGGGAAGAAGTACTATAATAGTACGGAGAGAAAAGGAGACTAGCTTCGGAAAAAAAAACATTGATCCCTAGACCAATGAAATAGAGAAAGATATAAGTTGAATCCTCATCAAAACTTTCGGTAGCTAGTAATGATCACACTCTTTAATCCCAAATTTGATGTAGAGGAATTAATTGATAGAAAAAACACCTCAACATGTGATAATGAGATGTTATAGATATCATGATCCAACAAGAGTATATTGCTTTGGAAAGCAACAAACCTAAAAGATTTCAAATAAAGATTGGAAACAACTTCAACATGTACGTGATAATGAGATGTTATGGATATTATGATCCAACAAGAGTATATTGCTTTGGAAATCAACAAACCTAAGTTCAAATAAAGATTGGAAGAAGATATAGGCTTGCATCACCATCATTTTGTGTTTGGCCAAGAATTATAAACGAGGTTTTCAGACCCGGACCGTTCATTAAACCGTAAAAGGGAGATATTCAAGGTTTTTAAAGCCAAACCAAGGTTGAACTAGGATCGAACCGTGATGACGTCATAATTAATTTAATAATTATTTAAATATAAATAAATATATTAAAAATTAGTATAAATAGAAAAATTAAATTAAATTACCCAATTAAATATAGAAATCTATCTTTCAAATGTATTTTTTCATATCATAACTTTCACAGTACAAATAAGAAATATCATATCCTAAGTATACATAGATTTAATATTTCTTTATTTATTTATATATTGATTAGTTAAACTCGTGATAGTAATATTGTAATAATATAGGAATTAGAAGGACACTTAGTAATTTTAAAATAAAATAATTATTTAATAATTATTATATACTATCTGTTGACTCACTATTTTTTCTCTACTATTCAAACTTTTGTTTTTGAGTAAACAATAATACTTATTAGAACATGTAGGGTCACAATTTGGGGCCCAAGCCCAACAGGTATGGGATCTTGGTCCAAGGAGCCCAGGAACAATGAATTTGTAGAGAGTGAGCTATAGAACTAGGCCTTAGCGAAGTGGACAATAGTTAAAGTTGAGCTATACAACAATTAAACACAAGGGAATCCCCTTCATGTCCATAGATTTTCAATCCAAGGAGATGAGATGAATGTATGTTGATCCCTGTTCAATGAGTACGATTGTTTATACTGTTCCTCTGTTCCCCCCCTCCTTTTCCTCCTTTTTTCAGTCCACTTCCTCGTGAGGACTCCCTTTCTTATATAGTCTTCTTGAAGCCATCATGGCCTTACACTTGTTGGCTATCTGGACCCTCACTTAAGTGCTTGTCCCATCAGACACCCCCCTCCATCTTACTGTGAGTTGTGGTAGCCAAGACAATACTGTTCATAGGTCCTCTCCACCTTAATGCGGCCAGAAAAGTAGCTGCAACGCATTTAATGTGGCAGCTGCAGCCTCTCCTTGGACATCTTACGTTTCCTTCTTTGCCGTAGGTCTGTGGGACTCGTCCTCTTTACTAATGTCCGTTGGGGTGGGTCCTTCTAGTAGGCAGAGTGCGTGTTTGAGCCATACCCGTCACGTCTGAGGAGACATTTCTCCTCAGACCGCCCTTCAAATGTCTTCATGTCCACGAGAATTGGGCTGGGACCCCTTTTGGCACCCACGTCTTCTCCTCGAACGTGGTTGACCTTCCCGTATGGGGCCCAAGGCCCATTGTATGATTTTGGGCCTTCGCCCTTACAGAACACACACAAAAAATGTAACAAATAAAATATTATAAGTACTTTTAATTAATATTTACAATTTTTTTTAAACGAGAAAATCTAGTATTACAAAATATTTCACAATTTTTTTGTCACAATTATGAAATAGCAAGACATAGCAAAGTTTGAATGGTCAAAACTCAGGTTCTTCAAATGGATTAATTATGACAACTGATGGATTAATTATGACACTGTGCTATGTCATGAGATGGATTAATTATGACAATTGTGCACTATGCAGTAATGTTCACAATGTACCAAACCTACAACATAAAAAATAAAAAAATAAAAAATAAATAAAAAAAAAGCATGCTCTATCTGTTCATTGTACCATTATTGGAAAAAATACAAAGAAGTGGCTAGTGCCACATCACGGGCTCCAAGATCTAACGGTTGAAACATTTTGCCATCTTTAATTCAAAAATCAAAAGTCTTCTTCTTTCCCAATGCAAGTCATGTGAAGGGGCTTTGGAAACATAAAAAAGAATTCAAAACAAGTAGAAACAAAGAGAAGGTGAGAAACTCAGAAACCACAGCTGTGGAGACGGAAAGAAGAAAGAGAAGAAGGAGAAAAAGAAGAAAGAAGAAGAAATAGGAGCAGAAGACGAAGATGAAGGCCGTGACTGGCGATCTATGCTGGGTTGCTAGCTTGCTGCTTTAACTTCGCATAGCCCCTACTTTGTCATCTTCTTCTTCTCAATTTTTTTTCCCTCACAAATCTTTTGGTTCCAGATCTAAAAAAAGTCCAAAGTGCATGCCGGCCAAATCTTTAATTTCAGTCGGTATTTGCTACCAAAAAAAAAAAAAAAAGGAACTATGAGAACCGCTAGAACCGTGAGGTCCGACTGCGGTTTGTACAAGTCCCTGATTTTTTCCCATAGAGTGGTTCTTGAGGCTAAAAGAACCGCAAAAATAAAAGGTTCAAGGTTTTCCCGATCGGATCGTATAGTCCGGTCCGGATTTCAAAACCTTGATTATAAAAAGAAAATTTTTATGAGGGAGAAGATGGTTAAGGAGTTGAGGAAAAAATTGAAGGAGGAGTACATGACTAAGAGTGTAGAGAACTTACTTTATTCGTAGGAGAAAAATCTTTTGTTTCTAGCATCGAAGGTATTTCTACATTTGAGCATATAAATGATTATAAAAAAATGCTAGTTGATTTGAAAATTTTTAAAGTTTAGATTAGTGAGGATGAAACTTTTTTTTAATTAAACTCACCACCTAATACTTATCATCATTTGATTACTACACTCTTGTATAGAAATGATGAGATTTAAAATTTATGTACAATACTTAAACAATAACGAGTACCATAAGGAGACTATGCATGCTTATTACTTAAATAATAACGAGTACCATAAGGAGACTACGCACGCTTATAGAGACACAGTGAGTTTTTGAGAGTTAGGGATAGGTCCAATAATTAAAAGTCTAGTAGAAGAGGTAGATCCCGATTTAAATCAAAACAACAAATTAAATTTTTGACCTTAAAGTCTAGCGTTATTTTCATTTTGTTCCCTGAAGTTTGAGATTTTTTATTTTGGTCTACCAAACTTTTTTTTTTTTAAATAGTTATTTCTTCATGATTGATATAGCTATTAAGTTTCAACAACATAACATCATTTAGTGTTATATATAAATTATAATGTTGTGACCTTGGTTATTTGTTTTCCTCCGAGAGTATTGCAAACTAGAGAGAATTAAATTTCTCTTGAACAAAATGTTTTGGGTATATTTGGGGTTTGTGTTTTAAGAAAGTGACAATATGTGCTACTTTTAACCTGTTTTATTTTTATGTGAAATATTTTTCAGAAAAAATAATTTATATATGTAGCATAGAGAGTGACTCTATGCTCCTCCCCACCATCCAAGATCTATTAGATCGAAAACACCAGTGCCTGAATATATGTTTTTTCATTTTTTTTTTAATTTCAAAAATTTAATCTCCTAGATCTTGAACTTCTATTGTATCTTGCTTGTAATATGTAGGGATATTGTGCCCAGAAGTTCATTATTTGTTTATATATTAGGCATGTGGCCCAATTCGAGGACGAGGCTTTGTCCAAGAATGAGATATCTTTGTCAGAAGAGACTACGACAGTAAGTAGAGAGATTAGTCTTGGTCATAACAGCTCTAGGGGTGGGCCGAGGATGAGCACATCCTCGGCTAACCAATGCTGAGGTCCGAAGGGGCCGTTTGTCGTCCTGGGTAACATTCCAGGAAGTTCTGTTGGTGCAGATATGTCTTGCAGTGACATCAGACAGGGAGAAGTCCTAAAAATATCTTAGGAGAAAGCTGTTTCATCTGCATTAAATGCACTACAGCTAACTCTCTGATCGCATTAATATGGAGGTGATGCCTGAACAATGGATTTCAGCCTTACAACTACTACATGAAGACTTATGGGGAGTGCTGATAGGACAAGTATCAACATCAACCGTTTGGCATGCACATGGAAGGTGGAGATGAAAAGGAGAGACACTCTAAAGGAAGAATAAGGAAATGAGACTGGTGGATCGAAAAAGAAAAAGAAAATTACTATAGTATCAAGAACTGACTTTGTAATCAAATCTGAAAGAAATATATAAGAACAGATCTCCTTGGACTTTGCCGAGGACGATTTTCTTCATTATAAACCTGTCCATTTACATCTTCTTGTCATCTAAACTTATTTTTGTGTTTGTTTGATTCATTAGAGCCTAGTTTTCCAACTCATTCTCTACAAATTCATTGTTTTGGGCTTTTTGGGCCTCAGTCCATCTACCTGTTGGGCTAGGGATTCAAATTTGGTCCTTACAATTGGCGCCATCTGTGGGAACTACTAGTGTGATAGTGAGTTTGACGTTCAACTATTGTAGGTTTAGGTTCAAACCAAGCAGAATCCATGGGGTTTCAACGTCAAGATCACTTCCGTGAACTTGAACAAAGGAGAGACCGAGAGGGAAGTATACGTACTACCCATACTAGTAAGAGTCATTCTCGGGGTGGTAGCCATCTCTCCTAGGACAAAGATACCAAAACCATGCAGAAGGAAATTGATCACCTAAAGAGAAGCTTGCGCCATGAACGGCAAAAGCAAGCTCCATCCAATTCTAACTTCTCTTCCGATGGTGAAGAGGATGGCAGCTATAGGCACAGATTAAGGGCTCCTCCTAGTGAGTCTTTCTCATATGATGAGGACTATCATCATGAGTGCAGAAACAGAAATTCATCCTCGATAGGCCTGGGAAACGACTCTATGAGTAAAGCACTCAACCAAATTTCCAGGTCACCTTTCACACGATGGATTAAGGGAGGGATGAGGTGGTTTGATGGTCTGAGGGCAGGTTCCATTGATTCCTTCAAGGAACTTAGTCAAGTGTTTGGATCCTGCTTTATTACGTGCAACAGGGTTCCTCGACCTTTAACTTCCTTGTTGTCTTTGTCCATGAGAGAAGGAGAAACCCTGAAAACATATTCGGACAGATATTGGGAGATGTTCAATAAGATAAATGGTGATTTTGACGATGTAGCCATCAGCACCTTCAAGCTCGGCCTACCCGCCGAGCATGACTTAAGGAAGTCTTTGACTGGGAAACTTGTTACAAGTGTATGACAGCTCATTGATTGGATTGACAAGTATAAGAGGTTGAAGAGGACCAGCAGCAAGACTAGGGAAAGGGCAAGGTTATCCCTCAAGAGAGGAGGGATTTTAGGTCGAACCGTTACAACAATAACAGACCCCGGAGGGATTTCGCTAGGCAATCTGAGCCTACAACTCTTCAAGCGGTTAACACTGTGTTCAGAGAACCGGTGCATTAGGTTTTGGAGAAGATAAAAAACGAGCCATATTTCAAATGGCCGAACAGAATGAGTGGAGACCCTTTGAGACACAACCAAAGTCTTCACTGCCAATACCACCAAGAGCCCATACCACTAAGGACTGTAGAACACTGTGGAACCATCTGGAGCAACTAGTCAAAAAGGGAAAGTTGCAACAATTTCTGTACCAGCCCAATGGACAAGGGGACCAATCAAAGTCAGGGGTTCGAGGGAATACTCCTACAAGGCCCTCGCTAGGTACCATCAATGTCATTTTTGCTGCGCCTGGGAGAATTGTTTCTCACCATTCCAGGGTAATGTCTGTAGCTAGGCTATCGGCCGAGGACTTTTACTCCAAGTCGAAGAGAGCTAGGATGGGGGTCTGACTGTCGCTAAGTTTCTTGAACGAAGACAAGATTGGAACCATCCAATCACATGATGACACCTTGGTGGTCACCCTTAGAATAGGGGGGGTATGATGTGAAGAGAGTAATGGTAGACCAAGGCAGTTGTGTAGAAATCATGTACCCTGACTTGTACAAGGTGCTGAACTTAAAGCTTGAAGATCTGACAGTCTATGATTCACCTTCGATAAGTTTTAAGGGGAAAGTTGTTATTCCAAAGGGTTAGATTAGGATGCCCGTTCAGGCAGGCTCAGAGGTGGTTGAAGTAGACTTCATTGTGGTGGATGCATACTCCCCCTATATGGCCATTGTAGCCAAACCATGGCTCCATATCCTTGGAGCTGTTTCTTCAACTCTGCATCAGAAGGTGAAGTATCCGTCAGGAGACCAGATTGAAGAGCTAGTAGGAGATCAATCCATGGCTAGGCAGTGCCTTGTGTCTGCAATTTTACATCAACCAGCAACTGAGTCTTCAGCCTCTGTTGAATGAGGCTTATAGCGGTCAAAGTCTCCAGTATTACCTATGAAAGGGCTAGCCGAGAAGGCCAAATGTGAAGATTTAGAGAAATTTGCTGTAAGTGGTGATCCGGAGAAGTTTTTTCAAGTTGGGGCTTAGCTACCACCTCAAGAGAAAGAGGAGTTGGTGGAATTCCTCAAGAGGAACGTTGACGTATTCGCTTAGAATGCTTACGAAGCTCCAGGGGTGGATCCGAGCTTCATCTGTCATCATTTGAACGTCAACCCATCCATCATCCGACGCTCCTTTAAGGATCATTTTGACACCGTCAAAGATGATGTGATGAAGTTTAAGCAGGCTGAGGTGATTAAAGAAGTGTTTTACCCTGAATGGTTGGCCAATACTGTAATGGTGAAGAAGAAAAACAGAAAATGGCGGGTATGTGTGGACTTCACAGATTTGAACAGAGCATGTCCGAAAGACCTTTTCCCCATGCCTCGGATCGACTAGATAGTGGATGCCACTGTAGGTCATCCTCGGATGAGCTTTTTGGATGCCTTTCAAGGATACTGTCAAATACCTTTAGTTGTGGACAATCAAGAGAGGACAGTTTTTGTCACACCTATTGGGAATTACCATTACAAAGTGATGCCCTTTGGTTTGAAAAATGCAAGCGCTACTTACCAAAGGATGATGACTAGGATGTTTGAGCCACAGTTAGGGGAAAACATTGAGATTTATATCGATGATATGGTGGTAAAGAGCAAGGCAGAGTCCGAGCATGTTAATGACCTCAGGAATATTTTTGATATCTTGAGAAGACATAAGATATGACTTAATGCTTCCAAACGTTCTTTTGGTGTCGGATTAGGGAAGTTCCTAGGCTACATGGTCACACACTGTGGAATTGAAGTCAATCTCGACCAGATTAAGGCAATCAACAATCTGCGACCACCTCGGAATCCCAAAGAGGTCCAAAAGCTTACAGGGATGACCGCTACCCTAAAACGATTCATTTCTCGATCAGCAGATAGTTGTAGGCCTTTCTTTCAGTTGTTGAACAAGTGGAAGGGGTTTGAATGGATCGAGGAGTGTGTCCAGGCTTTCCAACAGTTGAAAGAATATCTGTCTCGACTACCCATCATGTCCAGACCCGAGGTGGATGAGATTTTGTTTGCCTACATCGTAGTGGCCTTTCACGCGGTGAGTTTGGTGCTAATACGAGTTGATAATGGTGTACAGAGGCCGGTTTATTATGTGAGCAAGTCACTATATGAGGCCGAGGTCCGTTACTTACCACTGGAGAGGGCCATTCTGGCAGTGGTACATGCTACGCATAAGTTGCCCCACTATTTCCAATCACACACAGTTGTTGTCCTGACCTAACTCCCACTCAAGTCTTTACTTCGGAGTGCTGTTTACACAGGGAGGATTGCAAAGTGGGGCACGATTCTAGGGACTTTTGATATCAAATACATGCCTCGCACCTCTGTCAAAGGTCAGGTCCTTGCTGACCTGGTAGTTGAGTTTATTAAAACCCCATTAGAAGAGGGGGTAAAAGAGCAGAACATGGATGGAAAATCGATTGGAGCAATCTCCGTACAAGAGCCTTTGTCCTTGAGGGTTTACGTTGATGGCGCAACAAACCACAGGGGATCTGAAGTGGGGCTAGTCCTGATATCTCCAGAGACGATCACGATTGAGAAATCCCTAAGATTGGGCTTCTCAGCTACAAACAACGAAGCTGAATATGAAGCCCTGCTAGTAGGGATGATCATGGTTTAGAAAATGGGTGGAAAAGCTGTGGAAGTATTATCTGATTCAAGGCTGGTAGAGGGCCAAGTCCAAGGAGAGTTGGAGGCCAAAGATCCCAGAATGCAGGAATACTTGGGCCATGTTAGACATTTACAGTCTAGGTTTGAGTCTTTTAATCTACCACAAGTTCCTGGAAGTAGAAATGCCCATGCGGACTCCCTTGCCACACTGGCAACATTCTCGGCACAAAGTTTACCTCGGGTGATCCTTGTAGAAGACTTATGTAAACCCACTGAGTTAGGAGGAAATAAGATTCATGTTCATCAAATAAGAGTGGGCCCTAGCTGGATGGACTCTATTGTACTATTCCTTAAGGAGGATTATCTTACCCGAGAGTAAGTCCGAGGCTAACAAGGTACGAAGAAATGCTCATCGGTTTTGGCTGTCCGAGGACCAAAAGTTGTATAAGAGGTCCTTTTCCAGCCCCTATCTGCTATACGCACACCTCGAAGCAGTTGAGCTACTCTTGGAAGAATTACATGAACAAATTTATGGGAGCCACACTGGGAGCAGATCTTTGTCTCATAGAGCCCTCACACAAGGCTATTAGTGGCCAAATATGCATAAAGAAGCACAAGACTACATGAAGAAGTGCGACTAATGCCAGAGATTCGCACCAAACATTCATCAACCAGAAGGACTCCTCAATTCTCTATCCAGCCCTTGGCCTTTTGCTCAATGCTAGAGATTCGCACCAAGGGAATAGACAGGCCGAGGCTGTTAATAAGGTCATAGTGAGTGGACTTAAAAAGAGATTGGACAACGCAAAGGGAAAGTGGGTGGAAGAGTTGCCACACGTCCTTTGGACATACCGGACTACTCCTCGTAGATCCATTGGGGAGACACCTTTTTCAATGACTTATAGGGCCAAGGCCGTTATTCCTTTGGAAACTGGATTCCCCACAATGAGAACAAGTTCTTTCACTCTGAGAAGCAACGATGGGCTATTGGAGAAGAGCTTGGACTTAATTGAAGAGCGTAGAGAAATTGCCATGGTCCAAATGGCCTACTACCAACATAAACTCAAGCAGGGGTATGATGCCAACGTAAAGCTAAGGCCACTAACAGTTGGAGATTTGGTTTTAAGAAAGGTTATAGGAACTGCAAAGAACCCAACATGGGGAAAATTGGGACCCAACTAGGAAGGGCCATATTGTATCACATCGGTGGTTGGAATAGGTGCATATTATCTTGAAAATCTAGAGGAAAATGCTGTACCACGTCCCTGGAATGTACATAACCTTAGAAGATATTATTATTAATGAAGGTTTTCTTCACCCTATTTGGGTTTATTATATTGAATGTCATGTGTTTTTGCTATCTATTTAAGTATTAAACAGAACCTTGGTCATACCTGGTTCCTCGAACTGCATACCTTGGGTAAATTGATATCTTTTAATTACTGCTCTAAGTATTAAACAGAACCTTAGCTATGCCTGGCTCCTCAAACCATATGCTTTGGGAAAATTAATACTCTCTAACATCTATCTAAGTATCAAACAGAACCTTGGTCATGTCTGGCTCCTCGGACCACATACCTTGGGTAAATTAATACCTTTTAATCACTGTTCCAAGTATTAAACAGAACCTTAGCTATGCCTGGCTCCTCAGACCACATGCTTTGGGAAAATTAATACTCCTTGACATCTATCTAAGTATCAAACAGAACCTTGGTCATGCCTGGACTCTCAGACCACATACCTTGGGTAAATTGATATCTTTTAATCACTGTTCTAAGTATTAAACAGAACCTTAGTTATGCCTGGCTCCTCGGACCACATGTTTTGGGAAAATTTATACTCCCTGACATTTATCTAAGTATCAAACAGAACATTGGTCATGCCTGACTCCTCGGACCACATACCTTGGGTAAATTGATATCTTTTAATCACTGTTCTAAGTATTAAACAAAATCTTAGCTATGCCTAACTCCTCGGACCACATGTTTTGGGAAAATTAATACTCCTTGACATCTATCTAAGTATCAAACAAAACCTTGGTCATGCTTGGATCCTCGGACCACATACCTTGGATAAATCGATGTCTTTTAATCACCAATACTTCCTATCATTTTTGACAAATGTCTAGACAAAGCCTCAGTTCATCCCAAATTTTTTGGACCACATACATAAGGTAAAACAAGTATCTCTTATTAATTACCTAAATGTCAAATGTGATCAGCTTCTCTAAACAGCAAAGATCTTCATGGTGGTAACAAACTCACTTGGATATTCATGAGCATCACTTAAAGCATTTACAGGCTTACCTGTATTTATTTAAGAATTGATTATCCCTTTGCTCCTTTAAACTCACCAATAAGTAAAGAGTAGAGTAAGTTTAAACCTGTACGCAGGTTATATTACTGTGTATGTTCTTAAAAGTTGAAATTGTGTCCTACCGAGGTAATGGACTTAGTGGGTTTTAACTTATTTTGCAGCAAACCATATAAGATGGGATAACTTGTCTGTTACTTACACAGATTAGTAAGAAGGGTTTTTATCCCATTGTTACCTTTATTTAGCGTTAGATAAGATAGAATTTATGTCAATACCAATATAAGAATCATAGAAATAAGGAAAAAAGTTCATAACTTTCATTAACTAAAGCCACTAAAAGGGGCAGATTGGATGCAAAAAGGTTGCATAAATTACAAACTTTGAAAGTACAAATAATACCGAATAAAAAAAAATAAAAAGGGAAAAATCTACACTAGAAATTATTTCTTCTTTATTACAATTTTGTCTTTGGGAGGGCCATGGACAGGCTGAGTGGAGGCTGCCTCTGAAGCCTCAGGACCCTTACTTGCTAGATCAGCCTTGGCAAGCAAGGAAAGAGTGGCAGGGACGATTTCCATGTTTTTAGAAGCTTCTTTCTCAGCTGGAGGGTCCTGGGTGATAGTTGGAGGCTTTATAGCATCGGGGGCTACTTCCTGATTAGTGTTCTTGTCTTTCTTTGTGACCCCGGGTTGCTCGGCCTTCTCGACAAATCTGTCCGAAGAAGTTGAAATGTTGGCCATGCTGTCCTTACCCGTCGCTGCCACCTCGGAGGTGGTATCAGTCCTCAAGCTAGAAGGAACAGACTCTCGGATGGCCGAGGGGTAGTACACCCTGTTTACCCTCTTGAGCACAGATGAAGCCTCAACCCCAGCTTGGTTGAGGGCTTCAATCCACACTTAAGAGCAGTAGGTCATGCACACCCCTGGGACCTCGGCCCTAAGGGCTTCTTCGGTCTCTGCCACTCCTATGTCGTATCCATTTTGCTCAGCTTGATCCTGAGCCTTCTCAACCAGTTCCCTTGCCTTCTCGGCCTCCTCCAATTTCTTCTTCAGCGTAATAATTTGAGTTTTGGAGGTAGCTAGCTGATCCTCAGCATTACGAAGCAGCACCCTTTGGCTCTCAACTTGCTTCTCAGTATTCTCAAAAGTAGCTACTGCATATTTTCTCTCTTTTTCCTCTTCTTGCAGTTTCTTCTTGAGCTCTTGAAGGCTCCTCTCAGCCACTTGGAAGGCCTCCACGGCGGCATTACGCCTTCCCTCCTCCTCCTTCATCTGCCAGTGGCAATAGTTGGTCATCTCCTCTGCCTAGAAGGAGGCTTGAACAGCCTAACGAGGAAAGAAATAAGGATTAGAAAAAAAAAGTTAGAAAAGAAACTAAGAGAAAAAAAAAAAAAAAAAAAAAAAAAAAAAAAAAAAAAGAAAAGAATGAGAGAAGAGAAAAAAGGGCCAAGTAGAGGTCATACCATGGCAAGATATCTCTTGAGGCTAAGGAAAATCTCATGCCTCCTCATGGACCGCAGCTCGGCCATATCCACTGGGAGTAACAGAGCTTGCCCCACTGCATCGGCCACATAGCCGGCCTTTCCTCCCTGGAAACCCCTAATGGAGGCATCAGCTAGTAGAAGGGCCCCATCCAACATCGGGACGGGAAGCCAGGCTGAAGGCTCGGCCTAAGGATCGCTTTTCCTCTCGGCACCCTTCTGCCCCACCTTGGCTTGCTTAGCCGCTTTCTAGGCCTCACCTCTTGAGAGGGGTGGGTTTTACCAACATCCATCACCTCTTTGCCTTTAGGCTCCCTCTTCCTCTTCAGGTCGGCAGGTCCAAGCTGGAGGGGCAAGGCAGGAGGGGGAGTGGGAGGCTTAGTCTGGGCTACCTTCCCAAGTGTGTCCTTCCCCAGTTGAGACTTTATTAGGTCCATCAGATTGGACTTTGGCTTATGTTGAATCCCCATCTCATCAAGTATAGGTGAGAATGGTTGGCCGAGATCAGGAGTTGAAGTTTCAGGGGACAAAGCTTGGTTGAAGACTTCAAATTCGTCCTCAAAATCAGGTACTTCAACTACTTCTTCTTCTTCTGTGTTGGTGGGACGAGAAGAAGTGGCTACTTCGGTCGTTTGTTTTAGTGGCAAGGCTAACTTTTGTATTGCTTCAAATATGGGCTCTGTGGTGAGTGTGCCTTCTGGGACAGGGCCGGGGAGAAGAAAGCCTGGAGCCTTTACGTTGATCCGGTGTAACCAGGATCTCTGACTTTGATGACACACTTTGGCGCCAAGAAGCTCTTGGAGATAGGGGTGTAGTTTAGGATCAAATGGGCTGCCCTAAGTTGGCCGTCCGTATGTACGAATACCTCGGCCTTCAAAATCTTATCCAAACTCTGTTGGTTAAGAAGACCGAAATTGGGCACAACGGCGTTTTTATATGGGAAATCATAGAGAGAAACAGAAAAACATTGTTAGTAAAGAAAATATATAGAGCTGATCAAAAGAAAGCTCGTACAATTGTTTAAACTTAGACCCAAGACCCCACCTGGTTGCCCCTCTCTCGTTGGGCAAAGGAGGCCATCGTGCCATTCCCCGGACACAATCAAGAAGTCTTTGTTTAAACCCTTATTGGAATCGATGAGGCATTGGACGAGCCTAACTTCAGGGTACCTAGACTTGAGGTAATATCTTTGCCCCGTTAAGTGATGGAAATTATAAATCCAATTGACATCGTGGTGTGTGAGGTTTAAGCCCATCCTTTCGTTGAGGGCATCTATACAACCTAAGATTCTGAACATGTTGGGGACACATTGGGTGGGAGCTAACCTATGGGCCCTAAGGTAGTCTCTGGTGACTGTACCCATAGGGATTCTCATCCCTCCTTCTATGAAGGCAATCATTGGGATTACTACTTCTCCCTCTTGCCTATTTTCGTGCCATTGCCCCTCTTTACAATACCTAGTGCCCACCCTTGGAGGGATCCTATACTTAGTCCTAAAGTTTTCCATTCCCTCCTCGGAGTTTGCCAAGCTCTTAAATCTACCCATTTCTAGGAAGGGTTGTGAGAACTAAAGAAATTGAGAAGAAAGAGTGGAGCCGAGGATGAGAAAAGTATAGAGAAAAGAAAAATATACGGAAAAATAGAGTGTAAAGATTTGTGAAGACTTACAGAAATAAGGAGGGTGTCCTCGGACAGACTTTTAATATTTGTAGAGGCACGAGTAAGTTAAGAGAGTTGGCAGGTTCAGTGTATGAGCGCTAGAGTTAAGTGAATGCTAAGATAAGATGGAAGATTGATTGGAGTGATATTTATATCAAAGAGAAAGCTACAAAGCGGGAAAGTTCCCACCCAAGTCCTAGCAGAATTCTCAACTGTTGGATTTGCATCACACCGTAGAACATCTGGGACATGAGGCCGTAAAAATTTAATGAGGAGCGCATCTCGTAAGTAGAAGCGTCAAGAACGTGTCTCAGGCAGTCAAAAAGGCGTTTGCACAAGCAAAGGTGATGTGTGATAAGCACGGACTGGCTAATGTGACATCAAAATCCTCATTTCTTGTCGAGGAGCTAGAAAGAAGAATCCCGATGGGCTATTATAGGGATATTGGGCTCAGAAGTTCATTATCTGTTTATATATTGGGCCTGTGGCCCAATCCGAGGACGAGAGTTTGTCCGAGAATGAGATATCTTTGTCAGAAGAGACTGCGACAGTAAGTAAAGAGATTAGTCTTGATCATAACAGCTCAAGGGGTGGGTCGAGGATGAGCACATCCTCGACTAACCAATGCCGAGGTCTAAAGGGGTCGTCTGTCGTCCCGGGTAACGTTCCAGGAAGTTCCATTGGTACGGATATGTATTGCAGTAACATCAGACAGGGAGAAGTCCTAAAAATATCTTAGGAGAAAGCTGCTGCCTCCGCATTAAATGCACTGCAGCTAACTCTCTAGCCGCATTAATGTGGAGGTGATAACTGAATAGTAGATTTCAGCCTTATAGCTACTACATGAGGACTTTTGGGGAGTGTTGATGGGACAAGTATCAACACCAACCGTCTGGCATGTATGTTGAAGGTGGAGATGAAAATGAGAGACAGTATAAAGGAAGAAGGAGGGAATGAGACTGGGGGATCGGAAAAGAAAAAGAAAATTATTGTAGCATCAAGAACTGACTTTGTAATCAAATTTGAAAGAAATATATAAGAATATATCTCCTTGGACTTTGCCAAGGACGATTTTCTTCATTATAAACTTGTCTATTTACATTTTCTTGTCATCTAAACCTACTTTTGTGTTTGTCTGATTCATTAGAGCTCAGTTTTCCAACTCATTCTCTACAAATTCATTATTTTGGGTTTTTTGGGCCTCAGTCCATCTACCTGTTGGGCTAAGGATTCAAATTTGGCCCTTACATAATATTTTCAAATTGGTTCAGATTTTGCGAGATTATCCCATGTTAAATTTTATTGTTGATTTGTGCATTGCGAGATTATATATATTATTTTTAGGATTTTTTTACCTATACAAACTAAATGCCTTAAAATGTTTTCCAAAGTATTTTTAGGAATGTAATAAAATACCCAAAAACATTTTTTTCTGAAAATGGTTTCAGTTGAAAGTATTTTATAGTTGAAAAATATTTTTCATTGAAACAAATGCACCCGTAATCTCCATATTTGTTAGTGCAATTTTCTCTTTATAGTTATCCTTGGACATAGGCTTTAAAGCCAAGCAGCGTAAACCCATAGTGTTATTTTCATGTTTTTGATTGTGTCTGTTTTTCTTTATATATTCTTGGTTCCTATTATTTTTATTTTATTTTTTTAAATCTTTCTGTAAGTACATAATAGTTTTCACAGTTAATCTTGTGTGAGAGTATTTTCAAAAGCCTTTTCGTGCAACGCCACCCTCTACGAGTACCTTAACACCATATATTACTTGTTTTTCTTCAAATTAGGAATAGACTCCATTTTCCTAGCTGTGTCACAGGAAACCCATTTGCTTAATTTGAACTTTTAACTTCAATTAATTATGCCAAGATCCTCAAAATCCGATATGATATAAAAAACCAAATAAAAGACATATATATAATAATTTGGGCAATTCTATTACACACTGCATGTAAGTTGTAAATGATTACTTTAACATAAATCCGTTACTTTTTCTCTATTATTTATAGTCGAGCACATCAAAGTTATGACAAAAATTATAACACAAAAGTTACGATACTAAGATTTTTGACTTGGTGTCATCAACTGTAAATTGTAAATGATCATGTGGGGGGTATAAAACCGGGAAGCCCATGTCAATGTCTACGTTGGGCCCAGGGCCCGATCCAAGGAAGGCCCACCCCTTGGCCATGGGAAGGATCCTCCTCGGCCATGGGAAGGACCCTCCTCGGCCATAAATGTAGCCGAGGACAAAGGGAGCAACTCAGTTCTGGTGATGACACTCCGGGTCATTTCGCCGAACAGGAAAAGTACTAAAACGACAAAGAACAAGGGAAAGGCTGTCATTACTACAATTAAGTACTCTGCACCTGACAGAGTCATGCTTTTCAGCTTTTACAACCACTCTCAACCACTTTGGGTATGGGCTGATGGGACAAGTATCGGTCCTATGAATCTCAACCTACACGTGGACATTCAAGGGAGAGTGGAAGCTAGTATAAAAGGAGGAAGAAGCAATCCAGGAAGGGGGACTCTCGGGGCCCAAGAACAGGAGCCACCCAAACTGCGCTGAGGAGAAAATCTCCTTAAATAAGCTCAGTTCATCTCTGTGCAATCGCTATGAACACCATGACTAACAATTGTCCATCCGCTAAGGCCTAGCTTTTCAGCCCACTCTCTACAAATTCATTGTATTGGGCCCGCCAACCCGAGATCTCGCACATCGTGTGGCAAAGGGGCTGAGAAACAAGACCCTACAGATCACTTTAACATAAACGTGATAATTGTTCTCTATTATTTACTATTGACTACCTCAAAGTAATTATGGCAAAAATTATTACGCAAAAGTTATGATATTTTATGATTTTTGACTTGGTGTGTGTATGAAAAAGCCATAGCATATGCTTTAACATAAACCCGTCACTTTTTCTCTATTATTTACACTCGAGCACTTCAAAGTTATAACAAAAATTATAACACAGAAGTTATGATACTAAGATTTTTGACTTGGTGTCATCAACTGTAAATTGTAAAGGACCACTTTAACATAGATGCGTTAATTTTTCTCTATTATATACTGTTGACCGACTCAAATTACGGCAAAAATTATTACACAAAAGTTATGATATTTTAAGATTTTCGACTTGGTGTGTGTATGAAAAAGCCGTAGCACATGCTTTTGGAGATGTTGACCTCTTAGAGATGTTTATTTGCAACTGCATGACCTGAAATATAAAGAAAGCATTCAGTTTGTAGTAATAATACAAATAGGCCAATAGCTACGTCGTCTGCAAGAGGGAGCCAAGACAATGACTCAAAAATTCTGAACTTAGAAAATTATGAATACAGAATGGGTCAGCCAATGGAATTAACCCCCCAAAAAAACATAAATGAAATGGTCAGCTAACAGGCTGGGTCAAGCCAGTCAAAACCACTCAAATTCAATATTTTCCCGTATATGACCCAGTGTTATAGTTCTGTTTCCAACACTATAAATAAGACCCAATATGCCTCTCAATCTTCATTCAAAACCTTTCTTTCTACAACACAAATACACAAGATCCAAAAATATTCTTTCTGCAACACAAATACACAATAACCAAAGAGAAAAAAAACCTCCCAATCAAATGGCTTCAGCTCTCCTTTTACCTTCTGCATCTTCTTCTTCTTGTTGTTGTTCAAGGAAAATCCATGCTGCTATTCAAGTCCCCAAACTTTCAAAACTCTCTTTCTCAGTTCCAAAAATACCAAAGAGAAATCTAGGTGAGGAACTGAATATAAGAGACGGGTTCATAAACACAACCCCAGTTGAAAAGTTCAATGTCATCGATGATAGATCACACAGCTCTAGTTCTAATGTTACCACTCAACTCTATGCCATCTTAGAGGCCGTAGCTGATAGAGTAGAGATGCACGCCAACATTGGAGAGCAACGTGACAACTGGAACACCCTTCTTCTAAACTCCATCAACATGATAATTCTCACAGCTGCAACAATGGCTGGTGTTGCTGCAACTGGTGGCATTGGAATGCCTCTTTTGGCTTTGAAATTATCGTCTACTCTTTTGTATTCCGCAGCCACGGGAATGTTGCTTATAATGAACAAAATCCAACCTTCACAACTTGCCGAGGAGCAACGCAATGCTACAAGATTGTTCAAGCAGTTACAAAGCCAAATCCAAACCATGCTCGCCATTGGAACTCCAAATCAAGAAGATGTGAAGGAGGTGATGGAAAAGGTTTTGGCTCTTGACAAAGCCTACCCACTTCCCTTGCTTGGTGCAATGCTTGAAAAATTCCCAGCAAAGTTTGAGCCAGCTGTTTGGTGGCCTAAAAATCAAGTACTACAGAAGAAAAACTTTTCACATGAAGGAAAACAATGTAACAATGGATGGAGTGAGGAACTTGAAATGGAAATGCGAGAGATCATTAAGGTGGTGGAGAGAAATGACATAGAGGACTATGTAAGACTGGGCAACTTGGTGTTGAAAATCAACAAGACTTTAGCTATCTCAGGTCCATTACTCACGGGCATAGCAGCCTTTGGCTCAGCTTTTATTGGTAATGGATCATGGGCACCAATAGTAGCAGTGGCTGCTGGGGCTTTAGCTAGCACAGTTAATGCTTTTGAGCATGGTGGACAAGTTGGGATGGTGATTGAGATGTACAGAAACTGTGGTGGCTTTTTCCAGCTATTGCAAGAATCAATTGAAGCCACACTAGAGGAAAAAGATTTGGAGAAAAGAGAAAATGGGGAACTGTTTGAAATGAAGGTGGCTATGAAACTTGGAAGAAGCTTATCAAAACTCAGAGAACTTGCTAGAAAGTCAGCTTCTTCCCGTGTAGACGAATTTGCAAGCAGGCTTTTCTAGTTCTGGATTTTGTAATTAATCAAATTCTGTGATCTGATAATTGTTTATAACGTGGTTAATTCATTGTACAATCTTCTAACATAGAAAAAAATGTTAATTCTCCAATTTTATATATATCAGCTACTTGTGCAAAAAAGAGTTTGTAAAATAAAATGCATGTATTTCTTAGTTTCTCGATCACTTAATTGAATTCTTTGATTTGTCAATTGTTTATAACTTATTTAACTCTTTGTACAATGTTCTAACATTGAAAAAAATGCTAATTCTAAAATTTTATATTCGCTACTTGTGCAAAAAGATTTTGTAAAAGAATTTTTTTTGGTTTCTTGCATATAATAACTTGAATTTCCTATTACAAGGTGTTGAAAATCGAAGTTACACAAACAACTAACTTTACGACAGTACCACAAGAGAGTTCAAAAATATGTTGTTGAAGAAGTAATTCTATGTAGATTAGTTGAATATTTAGCAGACTATTCAAGACAGGTGGTCAAAAATTTGCACGGGCTTAGATTATTTGAAATGTCTTAGTTTATTGTTTTATTATGTTGAATAGTTGGATTTGGTCACGAAATTGGAGATGGCTCAACTGAAACTGTTAGGTTCTAAAAACTTAGGATTTTATGTATTTAGAACTCTAATGTGTATTGTTGGCAAACCATGATCAAAACAATATGTTTAGTCGTGTTTAGACTTGCTCAAAGTTGATTCATTTATGTAAAGTTGGAATAAGTTGTTGCAGGATTCATTTAGACTCGTTTAGTCGCGTTTTCTGCATAATTCCAACTTAGCCCTAGTTTTGTTTTAAAACGTTTAGGGTTTTCTAATTTGCCCTAGGTATAAAAGGCAAACCCTAGCCACTTTTTTGTGTTGCTCATATTGCTGTTTGTATAAATCTCTTGTGAGATCTGTGAGGAGCTTTCCTTTACACAAGCTTAGGATAATCAAGAAGGAGATTTCTTCAAGAGCTTGATGATCATTCAGTTGCTGCCATAAGAACTTAAAGAAACACAAGCGGGTGTACTTGTATTTGCTAGAGAATCCATGAAAGAAGGAGTCCGTGGTTTCGGAGCTTGCACGTGATCATGTCAGTAAGTTCTACTGGTGAGTAGCAATAAGAAGTCGAGCGTGGGGACTTGTAAGTCTTATTGTATGAACTTTGATTCTTTCAAGATAGTGGATTCAGGTTTACCTTAAGGATAGTTAGGTTAAATTCTCTCCAGGTTTTTACCAGTTTGGTTTCCTAGGTGATCATATCTTTGTGTTTTTTATCTTTCTGCTGCTATGCATAATATGATTGTTTGATTGTGATAACCTAGATTTGGAATTTGGACTAAGTGACAACTTGGCTAATTACCTAGGTTAATCCAATTGTGTTTTTAAGGGGTCTAAAAACTATCAAGTGGTATCGGAGCGGGTAGCTCTCTTATTGTTGATCTTTTGATCACTGAGCTGATCCTTGACCCCTGTTGTCATGGAACACGGACATTCTCTTGTTATTCCTCCTCATTTTGATGGGAATAATTATGCTTATTGGAAAGTAAGGATGAAAGCATTCCTGAAATCGATTGATGAGAGAGTTTGGAACTCCGTTGAATACGGATGGGAGAAGCCCACTACTCTTGTTAGTGAGTGGCAAACTTCTCAAAAAGAAGCAGCCGCGTTCAATAGCAAGGCTATGAATGCTATCTTTAACGCTGTTTCTATGGAGGAATTTAAGAGAATCTCTAATGTTGAGGTTACTCATACTGCTTGGAATATCCTCCAGATTGTGCATGAAGACACAAAGGCTATCAAAATCAATAAATTGCAGCAGTTAACTTCTAAATTTGAAAGCATTAGGATGTTTGATGATGAATCTTTTGATGAATTCTATGCTAAACTTAATGATATTGTTAATTCTGCATATAATTTGGGTGAAATCTATGATCAACTTAAAATTGTTAGGAAGATTCTTAGATCTTTAACTGAAAACTTTAGACCCAAGGTGACTGTCATCATTGAGAGCAAGAATGTGGACTCCATCTCTATTGATGAACTTGTAGAATCACTTCAATCCTATGAGTTGGACCTACCCAAAACTAGCAAATCCAAATCAAAGGCTCTTAAGTCAGTTGATGATGTTGAGGTTGGTGGATTTGATGATGAGCTCTCTGCTACAGAGATTGCGTACCTTGCCAAGAACTTTAGAAACTTTCTCAGGAATAGTACGGCAAGAGGTACGAACACTACTAAACCTAGAAACTTTAGGAAGAATGATCTCACTAAGGTTAACAATAATGATAAACCTAGAGAAAAAGTAGGTCAATCTCCAAATAATTTTTTGGGTCCTCAGTGTTTTGGATGTCAAGGGTATGGTCACATGAAATCTGAATGTCCTACCTATTTGAAATCTAAGGGTAAGGCTATAACTGTAACCCTTAGTGATGGTGAAGTTTCTGATGATGAGTCTGGTTGTGACGAGGATGGAAACTTCATTGCTTTCACTGCTACTGCTGTAGTCAATGAGAGCATATCTGCTGAAGAGAACCCTTCTGATGGGAAACTTTCTGAGGATGCAGATCTTCAAGAGGCCTACAATAAATTTTGCAAAGTTGCTGCAAAGGATGCTATGAATATTGAACTTGGCCTGAAGAAAATTGAATCTCTTAAGCTTGATAAGAAGAATTTGCTTGTAAAACTGTTTGATGCTAATGAACTTTTGAACAATGTGAAAACTGAGAATATGCTATTGCTTGATAAAGTTAAATCATTGGAACTTGATTTATCTGTTGCTAGATCTGCTAGTTCTAAACTTGATCAAATGCTGAGTGTTCAAAAGTCTCCTTCTGACAAATCTGGATTAGGTTTTGTTGAAAGCATCTCTGTATCTACTCCCCATTCCATAAACTTTGTCCCTTCATCTTCTTCTGAACCTTCTGTGAGTGAGATTGTGAGTGAAACTGTCAAACCCCCTGTGAGTGAGGTTGTCAAACCCATAGAAGTTTCACCATCTATGAAGATTAGAGTTGATCTGAAAGAGTCTAAACCTAAGCAGCCTACCCTTTCTAAGGACAAGTCACATGCTAAACCTGCATGGGTTTGTCATTTTTGTGGAAAGTCTGGACACATTCGTCCAAACTGTTACAAGCTGCAAGCTGCTAAGAGAGCAAACAAACCAAAAGTACTTGTGCCTCAAGCACAAAATCCCAAGGTACTCATTGGTGAATTGGTAAAGGCTTTAAACCTTTATTCCAATCCTGGAGTTGGTAATCATTCCCATGTGAATAAAAACTCCAATGCTCATGGTGCATCTAAAAGGTTTTGGATGCAAAAGACTCAAACTAATTGAGTCTTTCTGACATGGTCCTTGTGCTTTATTGCTCTACCCTTTGTGACCATTGTTCTTTGGTTTTGTGTTTTTTTTTTTTTTTTTTTTTTTTTTTTTAAAAAGGAAGCAAATTGTGTTTTGCACTATTTTTTCTTGGTTTTTGAGAACAAGGTTAGTCAATTTATTTTCACATAACATGTCTTTTGTACCTTGTTTAGCCTTGATGAGTTTACTTATTGCACTTTACTAGTTAAAGCTTTGTAGTGTATGTTGTATGGGAAAGATGTTTATGGTTTTGATCATTTTGTCTTAATCTTAAAGTCACTTGTCTTTGACTGTCGGACTTGAACCTTTAGAGAAAGGTATAAATAACCATTTCACCATTGTTCACTAGCCAATCATGAACACCTTAATGCATATCGTAAAATTTTGTGCTCGAGAAAGTGTAGCACATGCACAAAAAAAACATAAGGTGTAGCCTCGGTTTAAATGCTAAAATTGGTGTGTACATTATTGGACTTAATGTTAAAATCTATCAAATAAAATTGGTGTGTACATTATCCCGGCTATTTTAATAAGTTTCTGAACAATTAAAACCGGTGTGTATATTATGAGGCAAAATCAAGAAACTTACATGATTGCAAGCTTATGATCTAGAAGATGTGGGAGTTATATGATGTAACTCTTTAGGTGATAGTCTCTTTCAAATTCTTTGTGATGAATTTTGTAGACTTTGTGTTTAATTGCCTTACACATATCACCTCACATGTAACTCAAGATTTTACTAGTTGCATACACTACACAAGTTACTCTTTGCTAAACATCGTACATGTTATTGAGTGTGTCTTTGGTCTGACAAACCAAGTTTTCAAAAACTATTTGACTTTTGTGCACAACTATTTGATGCTTGAAAATTTATGGAGAATTAAGATATTTTAACTATGGGAAAATTGGGCTTAAATCCTTGTTTTTGAAAATCATATCATCACATACTCATGCATTTTGTTCATCAATTTCAATGCTCTGAGATGTTTCTACAATTTTTTTCAAAAACAGTGTTTTTCCTTAAAATTTTTGTGAGCCTCTGTCTGTTTCGATTGATCCAATCTGTTTTTCGATCAATCGAAACTGTTTTGAAATTGTTTTAAAATTTTTTAACGAGCCTCTGTTTGTTTCGATCAATCGAAACTGTTTTTCGATCAATTGAAACTCGTGAATCAGGTTTTTAAAAAAATCAGATTTGACTTGTTCAAACCACTTTTTCAAAACTTTTCAAAACTTTTTTCTCTCTCTCCGACTTGGCAAGGCTCCACAACGATTTTTTTGTCGTTTTCCTCCAAATTTCTTGCAAGGATTCTCTCTCCCTGAGCCGGTATGTCCTTTTTACCCTTCCTTTTGCATTCTTTTTCATGTTTCATGCATTTTTTCATGGTTTTTTGGTACAATTTTCGAACTATGCATAATTTGGGATTTTTGATGAATCAAACCTTATTTTGTGAAATTGATCAATGGGTTTTGATGCCACAATGATATATTCTTGATCTATGATGGTTAATTTGATCAATTTGGAGTTTTGTGATAATTTGAAAATTCTAGGGCTTGTATTGAACCCGAATTGGGGATTTTGTTCAAATTGGTTTCAATTGATGAAATTGGCTTGTTGAAGTGATGTAATTGATCATTATTTTATGTAATCTATCTTGTGTAATGATCAATTCGTCAATTTATTACAAATTGATCAAGTGGTTTTTCAAATTTTGGGGTTTTTGTTAAAAATTCTATGTTCAAGCCAATTTTGTGAATTTGAACTTGATTTGAACTTAATTGCACTACATTAGGACATGCATAATGACATTTAATTTGTTCATGCATCATATAGATTTTTGTTCTATATTTTTGTTGTGCTAACTTGCAGTCTGCCCTTGGTTTTTGTTTTTTTTTTTTGCCTTGTGTCTTGGTCCTTATCCTAGCACCATGCCTAGGAAAACTAGAGCCCATAGGACCCCCTCCATTTTCTCTGAGTCTCCCTCTAGGAGTGAGGTGTTTAGGAATGACAAAAGCAGAGAGGCCTTTGAGAAACTGAACTGTAAGCGTAAGATTTAGGCTGAGCGTTCTGTGGTTTTAGATGAGGTTGATCCGGCAATTAGGGCAAACCTTGAGTGTAGAGGTTGGCTGTTCTTGTTAGAGATAGATCATCCACCTCCGACCGCCTTGATTAGAGAGTTCTTCTCGAATCTCTCTTGCTACGTCTATGATTCCAACACCCTTGTTCGGAGTTGGATACGAGGTGTAGAGTTCACCATTATCCCTCGGATAGTGGTTGAAGCTCTTGAGGTTCTGGTCGTTAGGGAGCCTGTCTATCCCTATGCTGAGTCTCCACCCTTAGATGTCGTCATGTCATACATCACTAGGTCTTCTATCCAGTGGGGTTCTGATCCTCGGATCACATCTGCTGAGCTTACTGAGACTGCCTATCTTTTCTTCAGGATAACGTGTCATTCTTTGTGGCCTATTTCTCATCTCCACACCATCCCTCTAGAGCGATGTGTGTTTTTGTAAGCTTTTGTTTCTGGTGCGTCTATTAGCTTCCCACATCTGTTCCTTCGTTCTTTGAACGAGGTTCATAGGAGTTCTGCCGTAGGGCATGCGCTTATCCATCCTATTTTCATTCATAGGATTTTGTTGTTTCTTGGTCTAGATGGTTTCCCTTCTAGTGAGCTCGTTCATGTTGTAGCTCCCATAGGTGCCACCTTCCTTAGACAGAGGGCTGCTCACTTGAGAGTTGATCCTACGAGTCCTAAAGGTGTGTCATCTGGCGTTGTTCCCCCTCCTCCCTCTTCTACAGGTGCTGATGCTGCTGAGGCATTTGGTGTTGCTGCTGTTGATGCTGATGTTCCTCCACCGACTACTTCGAATGATTCGGACATTCGACGTACGTTGGATCATGTCTTGACCATTCAGGCGGCTCATGAACAGATTTTGGTGGACGTGCTCGATAAGATCCGTGCTTTGCGCATAGAGTTGGCACAGTTTCGACAATCTTCACCGCCACCTCCTTTTGATGATAGATTTTAATTGCCCTTTAACATTCCGTCACAAAAAGGGGGAGTACATATTTGAGCACTTGTAGAGTTTTGTTTTCAGGAGGAGAACATTTTTTGTTGGTTGGAGCTTGTGGAATTTAGATTGTATCTAGGTGCTTCACGTTGTATTTTACCTTTTTAGCTCTTGCCATATTTTTGTTGGGTTATTCATGTTAGGGGGAGATACTTTTATTGTTTTATATGTTTCTTGTTTTCAACTACTTATTGATTTATATTTATGAGTTTTTCATTGATATATGTCTTTATTGTGTGTTGTTTGAAATCAAGGATTTATTTGGTCTACTTGTAATTTTCACACATGCGGTTATGCATTTTGTTTAGTATTTCAGGAAATATACAGGTTGATTCAATTGAGCTGCTATCTATAATTGCAACTGATGGATAGTAGTTAGGATTGAATTTGTTTTTATGAGCATTACCTTTGTAAAGGGCTTTTCTTTGTAAACTTTGAGCTTTTAGTTGTGTTTTGTCACGGATTGCCAAAGGGGGAGTTTGTTAGGTTCTAAAGACTTAGGATTTTATGTATTTAGAACTCTAATGTGTATTGTTGGCAAACCATGATCAAAACAATATGTTTAGTCGTGTTTAGACTTGCTCAAAGTTGATTCATTTATGTAAACTTGGAATAAACTGTTGCAGGATTCATTTAAGCTTCTCGGCATGGTTCGATCAATCGAAACTTAGGCTCGATCAATTGAAAATCGGGTCAGAGGCGTTTTCTACATAATTCCAACTCAGCCCTAGTTTTGTTTTAAAACGTTTAGGGTTTTCTAATTTGCCCTAGATATAAAAGGAAAACCCTAGCCACGTTTTTGTGTTGCTTATATTGCTGTTTGTGTAAATCTCTTGTGAGATCTGTGAGGAGCTTTCCTTTACACAAGTTTAGGATTATCAAGAAAGAGATTTCTTCAAGAGCTTGATGATCATTCAGTTGCTGCCATAAGAACTTAAAGAAATACAAGCGGGTGTGCTTGTACTTGCTGGAGAATCCAAGAAAGAAGGAGTCCGTGGTTTCGGAGTTTGCACGTGGTCGTGTCAGTAAGTTCTACTGGTGGGTAGTAATAAGAAATCGAGCGTGAGGGCTTGTAAGTCTTATTATATGAACTTCGATTCTTTCAAGATAATGGATTCAGGTTTACCTTGAGGATAGCTAGGTTAAATCCTCCTCAGGTTTTTACCGGTTTGGTTTCCTAGGTGATCATATCTTTGTGTTATTTATCTTTCCGCTGCTATGCATGATATAATTGTTTGATTGTGATAACCTAGATTTGGAATTTGGACTAAATAACAACTTTGCTAATTACCTAGGTTAATCCAATTGTGTTTTTAAAGGGTCTAAAAACTATCGGAAACTTCCGGTCACCACCACCCTTTTCCATTTTTGCATCTCAGGACAAAGAGTGAATAAAACTAAAGATTCAATGAAAACCTATATAAGGAGGTAATTATTGAGTACTCTTGGAGTACCATAACTGCTTACTCTCGTCTCTCACATAATTATAGGTCTCACTAATTAAATTTATGATAGAACCCATAATTCATATGAGAGAGGAAGTACGCATTTATGGTACTTCTGGAATATTCAATAATTTTCCATATATGGGTTGGATCAAAAACTTATATAATTAATGCCTTGGTCATTTTGCCTCATGAATTCATAACAACTGAGAGGGAATATATGGAGAGGCAAATAGTTTTATGACATTCAAAACCAGGGACGGACCCAGGTTAATTTTCAGATTTAAAAAAAAAAAAAAATTAGACTTAGGCTCCCCTTACTTTGTAGCTTGGGCCCCTCCAAAATCATGAATTATTAACCCAGTTCATATAAATTGTTAAAAAAAAAAAATGCAAATCCAAAAAAATGTAAACCTAATCATCCAAATGGAAAAACGAGTAAAAAAAAAAAATTTGAAAGGCGAGACATAGAGAAAGAGGCGTGAGAGACCTAGAGAGTAAAGAGTAAGCGATACAGAGAGAAACTGAGAGGCGAGAGAGAACGAGAGTCTGAGACGTCAAGACTCATCTTGCCATTGCCCACTCCACCACCATGCAAGACCGAAGACCCATCTCGCTACCCATATTGCCACCCACACAAAACCCATCTTGTTGCCCTGTCGCAGACCCAAATGCCCACACCAGTGCTACCACGCAAGACCCATCCTACAGCTGGCTGATCGATCTGCCCAGCCTAACTTCGTTGCTCCAGCCTTCACGGTTCACATCTCACACTCAATTAAGTATTTAATCTATCCTTTAAAACCGAATATAATGTTTGTAAATCTCAAAATCTGTACTTGTGGTGTTTGTGTTTTTACTGATGAGTGATGATGGTGATTGTGAATTTGAATATATGCATATGTGCTTGTGGTGTTTTTTTTTTTTTTTTTTTTTGGCTTTTTGGCTTTTTGGCTTTGTGAGTCTATGTGTCTATTAGGTAGTTGGGCAATAATAGGGACAAGTGACAGAAAGAGGAACAATAATTCAACAGGATAAAAATGGTAAAGTTAGAAAAAGTGTTTATTGGTAATGAATAATAAATTCATAGTATCGGTTGTGAGACTGGGTGAGTGACAGAAACAATAGTGTTTTGTGTATTAAGAAACAAGAGTGTTTTGTGTCTTTTGTTTTTATTGGTAGATGATCATATCTTAATATATTAAAAATAATAATAATAAAAAATAAAAAATAAAAAAAACAATGATTTTTGTGTATTTGTCTTGGTTGAAAGTTTCTTAATATTATGTGTGCGTTTGGGAAGCGCATTTTGCGCTTCCTAGACGCACGTTTGTGTTTCTGCCCTTTTTTTTTTTTTTTTTTTAGCCAAAAAGTTTGACTTTTCAACCAATTTTCAGCCACATGTGGGTCCCGTGCATTGTTCACAGACCCACAAATTTCACTTTTTAGCAACTTTTTTATTAAAAATGGGTCTCACGGTACTATTTACACATTTAAAAATTATTTTGCTATAGTATTTTTCAGTTTTCAGTTATATCCAAACGAACCCTATATGGATGTGTATTTGAATTTTTTTGATTTTTTTTTTTCGCTTATTTCCAGCCTCCCTAGCTTGAAATCCTGGGTCCGTCCCTGTTCAAAACGCATATAAATTAAACAACAGAAGTTTTTGCCATGTAATCAAAGGTTAGTATTGTGATGTTAAAAAGCAATTGGTAATAGAGCATGCTTTTCTTGTTTGGTTTTTCTTTTTTGGGAGATATAGTTATACTGAATTTTATATGTGCAATTAAGATGTCAATTGTGTGAATCAATATACATGTGTATGTATAATTATTTAATTATATATACATATTTTGAATCAAAATAATTTGTCTCACTATAATTATTTCATTTTATGTTCTATTAATCACAATATGCTACACATTCTTTTTCTTTTTCTTATAAAGCCACAAAAATATTTATAAAAAAAAAAAAAAAAAAAATTCAAATGCATGACATACTGCAGTATGTCAGTTATTAAAGCATAAAAGAAAACACAAAGAATGGTTTTTATTCCATATGTAGTGTGTGTTTTTGTTAATTATTAGATGCATGAATTTGAGCATATTCCACTTTATATTTTACTAACTATAGCTTGCCATGCGTCCTTTTTGTTTACTTATAAACTAATCAAATTTTTTCCTTATAAATTAATCAAATTTTACAATGAAAAAAAATTAGAAACATATATATATATATATATATATATATATATATATATATATATATATATATATATATGGTATAGTATTGTAGTTGGTTGGTTTGGCCGCATGTAAAATGAAACACTAAGGATGAAAATAGAAGTTTTATTTCATATTGTGCATAAATATATATATTTTGTGTGTGCTTTCTACTATAATTAGATATTTATGTATATAGTTATTTTTATTCGCTTATTTAGAGTGGGTCAAGTTTGTTGATCTCGTGACCTTTATAATAAATTGTTTATTTCTTTCTTGATATACTTTTTGTGATTCCCAGTATCTTTTTCAATTCCACCTAATACTCTGATGCTTAATATACTCTGAAATCTTCAACCACTATCTTGCTAAAGCCTAGCTCCATTGCAAAACTATGGTGGACAAGGCAACCAGCCTCTCAGCCGTTGGCCGGTCATCATATCCCGCTTGATACCTCAGTATATAATATATTCCCTAACTTTCAAAGATTTCCTTCAACTGGGTATATAGAGAAGCTCACCATGTTGTTCATACTCTAGCTAAGTGGTCCTTGATAGATCTTTTATTATTTTTTATTTTTAGGCTCTTTTGACCTGGGGTTCAGCCCACCTAATTTTGCTAATCTCATCTTGGTGAAAGCTGCCTTGACTGTGTTGTTGTTGTTTCTTTTTTTGGTAATAAGGTTTTCTTTTCCGCAAAAAAAAAATATATATATAATAATAATAATAATAATAATAATAATAATAAATAATAAATAAATAAAATGACATCAAAAGTTTTGTCATACTCGTAAACAAGATAACTCAGTAACACATTTTTCATTCTCACCAGATCTCCTAAAAATGTCCTTCCTAATCTCCTAAATGTATATCATGATCATGATATACATTTAGGAGATCATGATCATGAGATTTTGCCTCTGCTTAATTTAGTCAAACTATGTTTTTTATTCTCACCCAAAAAAAAAAAAAACCCTTCGAAATTTTTAAATATATTTTGATAGTTTAATTTAACCCTTAGAACTTTCTTTCTTATGTTAACAATATTGTTACTACAAAGCTCATTGACTTAATCAGTTAAAACCGTTAAAATAAAAGGAACAATTTTGATCTCTTTAATTAATTAACTCACAAGTGATGAACTCACAAAAATATTTACTATTTTATTGCACAATTTTTTTTTAAAAAAAAAATTAAGATCGATGTTTAAATTAATAAAAATGAGGGATTATTCCAATTTTATTCCTAGATTTTGAATTATTTTTAATTTTATAAAATCCCTAGACTTTGATTGAGAGTTAGTTTTGTCCTTGCACTTTTTAGAATAATTAACCTTTGAACATTAAGTTAATTTATGACATTATTCTAAAAAAATTAATTTATGACAAATCAAACCTTTTGTTATTATTTTCTATTAAAGTTTAACGGATTTAATTACATATATAATAAACATAGGGAAATCATGTGTTTATCACGTAATTAAATATTTTAGGTTTTAATGGAAAATATTAGCACATAAGCTTTCCTTTTTTTTCTTTTTTCTTTTTTCTTTAAAGATAGAATTAACACAAAAGCTTGATTTGTCACGAACATAAACATAATGTCCATGACCTTAATTATTTAATGATAAAGTTTGACTCTAACCACCAATAGAAAGATGATATTTGTTATTATCAGGTGCAATAGGTGCAATGTACTTGACTCACTTAACCCAATTAACAAAGTGAGTCATGTGAATTACACATGGCAAGACACATATTTTCTTAATTTCTATTGGTGGTTGAGCCAAACATTTTCCATTATTTAAATTGAAAATCGAAGATGCTTACATCAAATTTTAAAAATAATATGAGTAAAAAACTACTAAAAATAAAGAGAATAAATTTTGGCTACAAAATTAGTTAGAACGTTAGACTTTAATGCATTATAAGAAATAACATGTGTCGTTGTTGCTCACAATGCGCATAACTCACTTAAAATGATTGTATACAATTACTTAAGTGTGGTTTAGTAAGTTATGTGCAATGCATATGACAGCGACACATATCATCATCTTATTACTCCAACCAAATTTTTAGACAAACTTTGTCCTAAAAATGAAAAAGAAATTTCCTTCCATGGCAGTTTAAAAGAGATTCTTCTAATTTCTTCAATATATTACGTGGGTATTCATATGCATTCAAATGTATTTTAATCACATAACTTATTAAATCAATTATTTAAACAAGTGACGTGGAAGGATATATTTTAATCACATAATTTATTAAATTAATTATTTAATGGATCATGAGATTAAAAGTATATGTGGATATAAATTTCACTGTCATGTTTTTTTGGATAACTTAGTTAATATCGCTTTTTAATGTTATTCATATTAAGTACACCTTTAGACATTATTTTAAGATATTTGTTTCATTACATTTTTCACATAATAGTGTCAGTTTTTATTTACAATAAGCGGGAGAAAAACAAAGATTTGAATAGAAGTTAGATTATGAGAGAAACCTAGCTCTAACTTTGTCATTGAGCTCTCAAGTGAATAGAGTGATCAAACAATTGAACTACTTTTTGTTGATGCTCATTTTGGGAAGCCTAGTAGAAAGAAGCCCAGCAACATGGGCGAAAAAGAGTTAGTAAATAGATAGAAAAAACCATTAAGTTCGAGTGGCAAGAATAATGGATCATAGGCCCACAAAATAAACAAATGGGCCTTGAGGAAGCAAAAAGGCTTAAAGGAGCCTGGAGAGAGAGAGGTAGCAAACACATGGGCAGTATGTGATGTAGTAAAGTAAGAATGAGCCACAACAAGCCCGAAGTAATGCAAGCAAAGAAAGTAAGGGATTGATGGAAAACCCATGAACCCTAAGGATAAAGGATAAAGTAATTGGGTCGGGGAAGTCCAAATTAGTTAGTAAAAGCTCATGGGAACGCAAAATTAGAAAGGGCCGAGAATGCCCAAGGAAAGTAAATGGGCCAAGGATGCCTAAAAGGAAATAAATGGGATGTAGGAGCCCACTAGTAATGTAGTAAAAAGCCCAATGATCATACTGAGTCATTGAAAGAAGAACAAACAGCAGACCCAAAGAAGCTCAGCAGGCTTGGGTCAAATGACATCATAGCAGGAATGGTGGAATAATGCAACAGAAAATGCAAAGACTGCAGAAAAGAGCAAAAGAGTGGGCTGAATAAGGAAAAGCCCACAATCAAATAAAGCCCAGCCCTTAAGGGGAGCAAGCCATAAAAGAATGGGAAATTAGAAAATAACTCACACCATAAGAAGTCAAGGATGGGCAGCAAAATGTGCAGACGAGCCTCCAGACCACGGCGAACTCATGAGCAGCAGGCAGATTTTGGAAATACACAGAAGTGAAGCACGAGCAAGGCCCAGACATCACCAACCTGTACCCAGCCAATACAAGACGTTGTGAGGTCATGGTTTAGAGGTAAGACGACATGGTCTGGCGGTGGGGAGAGGGGAAAGCCTATTCTAGGGTTTCTGCTCAGGTTCTTTTGGGAGAAATGTTCTGCTGGGATGACATACCGTCCAAAAGAAGCATGGATGAGTTGGAACCACTAGGTGCATACCATAAGGGATAGAAAGAGAGAGAGCACCCACACCGTGGCAGATAAGAGTGCCACGGCAAACAAACAAATAAAATAGTCCTCATTGTCTGGTGGCACAGCCAGCACAAGCAAGTGGTGACGGCTGGGCGATTGACAAACTAGTAGGTGGTCGACAAGGACACCCAGACTAAACAAAGGTGGTTAAAGACTAAAATAGTAAAATCCGGTCACGGCAAACATTATATAAAGGACCCTTGTCGTGCACGAGAGCGGAGGAGGATCACGAACAGAGGAATAGTAATCTCAAAGAGAGAATCACAAGGAATAAGCAAACACTGAGAAAAAAAACTAAAAAGAAAAGAAAGGAAGAATTAGAAAGAATAGCAGGCATGCACCAATAGGTTGATCCCCCTTCTCCCTCTAAAGGTCCTGCTATCTGCCAAAGGCAAAGGATTCTTTTGGGCATAAGCCATTCAAGTCTGTTTCTCTCAAAGTGACTAATTTCCACGGCAGGATTTTCCCTGGGAGATTATTCACATTGAGGAAAAACGGTTTTCTCTCTTTGGTCTTGGCCCTGTGACATAACTTGGTACATCAAATTGATCCTTTTTTCTTTCTTTTACTAACTTGTGTCTTACCCATTTATTCCCACTATTTTCTTTACAAGGTGTTTCTTATAATCGTGATTATCATCTTAATTGGGGATTATTTACTTACTTTGCCTAAAGGCAAAAAGTACTTTCTTTTATTATTGTTATCATGTCTGCTTGTCATAACTCATCTGAAGTAGCTCTACCTGCCATGAGTATGTTCTTGGCAAACGAGGCATAATTTGTGTACAAACCGAACTAAAGTGAGTTGCATTTTAACCAGTCTCGACTCCCTAATCCAGAATACTTAGGCCTAGTATGGCAGGAAGCAGCTCAATCCAACATTACAAAAAGATCCACCACACTTTTCTATTATATAAGTCCTTTAAAAACAAACAAAAAACAAAAACAAAAACAAAAAAAATAAAAAAAAACTTAAAGCGATCGCATCTCTTTTATATTCTCTCCATTTTCTCACCCAATATAGAGAGAGAAAAGTTCACTTTTGTTTTTTACCAACTTTTTCAAGTACTATTTCCAATTCTATTTATTCATTCTTTATTTTATTTAAATATTATTTCTTTTTTTAATAATATTTTTGAAATCTAATACTATTTTTCTTAGATTTTTATCAGTACATAGAGAAAGAGATGGGCAACCGAAGAACGACATGAATTGTGAAACCAAGCCTATCCCCTCCACTGCCATGCTCTTCCCTAAACCATCCTAATTGCAACAATGTCTCCATTATTGGATTGGAAGATGGCTAGGTAGTAGGTGTTCACCATGACTGCAACAAATGTCAGAGTTGTTTTTGTTAGTGTTGTAGGAGAATGGTTCCTAAACGGGAATAGATGGGAATTGTAGGAGAATATATGAGAATTATAGGAAACCCGATTTAATTAGAAAAATATTAAGGGATGAAATGCAATAAGCAATCAATTGTAACTAACTAATAATTGGCATATATAAAACTATAAAACTATTCTATTGGCCCACATGCTATTATTTCTTATATAAATTAATAATTTCAACATGTGTTAAATACGATTAACATGCTTAGAATCGTAACTAACTAACTAATAAACTAAATACCTAACTTTTTTTATTGCTAAAAAAATAAATCCCTAACTAACTAAATACAACCTTACAACAATTATTATCAATATGGTTCCTTCACCACTATTCAATAAAACTCTTGCTCCAAACTACAGTCTTCTTTTTTTTTTATTGTTGGATTAATAATACAAACGGACAATAATTCAATAAAGCAAAGCAAAGCAAAAAAGTGAACATATATAACGGGCCAAAGCAATTTTCGTCGGCTCTCCCTTGGATTATGGCGGGTGATTTTAATGAACCTCTGGTGCAAGAGGATAAATTTGGTGGTAGGGGTGTTAGTGTAAATCGGTCTCTAGCTTTCAAGGATTGCTTAGACTTATGCAATATGGTTGATATGGGTTTCTCTGGACCAAGGTACACTTGGACAAACAAGAGGGATGTTAACAATCTCATTCTGGAAAGGATTGACCGATTCTTCATGAATCCGAATTGGTGTGTTCTATATCCTGATGCGAAAGTAACTCATCTCCCCCGTTGTCACTCCGACCAATGCCCAGTTCTTATGGAGTCTCTTCCTTTTAGAACTGTTCATCTTAACAGACCTTTCAGATTTCAAGAATTCTGGCTATCAGATATGTCTTTTCCTAATATTGTTGCTAGAGCTTGGAGTTGTAACAGGAAATTAGCTGAGTCTATTGAGGTTTTTTCAAAAGGAGCAACCCTCTGGAATAAGAATCATTTCGAGAATATCCACCAAAAGAAGAGGAGAATTATGGCTAGAATCTATGGTGTTCAGAAAGCTATTTCCAATTGGCCGAGCTCTTCCCTCCTTAATCTCGAGAATCAGCTGCATCAGGAGCTGGAAAGGATTCTAGATCAGGAGAGGGATCTCTGGATGCTGAAATCCAGAATTAACTGGCTGGTTTAAGGAGACCGCAATACCTCCTTTTATCATGTGACTGCCCTAGCCAGAAGGAAAAGGAATCATATTGCCTCGGTCAAAGATGATAGCGAAGTCTGGTTGACTGATGAAAGAGAAGTAATGGAGCACTTTAGGAGTGGTTTTGTCTCCCTGTACACCACTTCTCTCCAGGAGACTACTTGGTTTCCAAGGCACGTTGTGAATAGTCAAGTGCATCTATCCGAGGAAGCTAGGAACTCTATTGGTTCCATGGTCACCTTAAAAGAAATCAAAGATGCTCTATGGTCTATGAAACCATATAAGGCGCCGGGCCCGGATGGTCTCCATGCCAGATTCTTCCAACACTTCTGGCTTGTGGTTGGGGATTCGGTGGTGGAGGAAGTGCGGAGAGTCTTTATTGAAAGGAAGGTTACCGATTATCTTAATAGGACTCTCCTGGTGCTTATCCCAAAAATTCAAGGCCCAGAATCCATTGGTAATTATAGACCTATTAGTCTATGCAATACTACTTACAAGATCATCTCCAAGATTATTGTGGCTCGACTTAGACCGCATTTGGAGTACTTGGTCTCACCTTAGCAAACCGCTTTCGTTCCGTGTAGGAGAGGAACTGACAATGTCATTATAGTTCAAGAATTGATCCATTCTATAGGCAAAGCCAAAGGCAGCAAGGGGTATATGGCTATTAAGATTGACCTTGAAAAAGCCTACGATAAGATCGAGTAGAGTTTTATTAGGGAAATGCTTATCTTTTTCAACTTCCCTACCAATCTTATTGAACTCATTATGAGTTGTGTTTCCTCCGTTTCGACTTCCCTTCTCTTTAATCGTGGCTACCTCGAATCTTTTTGCCCATCTAGAGGTATTAAACAAGGGGACCCCCTGTCTCCCTACCTTTTTATCCTCTGCATGGAATTCTTGGGCCATTTGATTGAAGAGAAATGTGATGCTAAGTTGTGGTCTCCAGTGAAAGCTTCTAGGAGTGGTCCCGCCTTTTCTCATTTATTTTTTGCGGATGACCTGGTGCTCTTTGCAAAGGCGGACCAGGATAATTGTCATACCATTAAGGCAGTGTTACAGGAGTTTTGCTCAAGATCTGGGCAGAGGGTCAGTAAGGCCAAGTCCCGTGTCTTCTTCTCTCCCAATGTGGGGCCAGACCAAAGAGAGCTCTTTTCTGGTATTCTCGGGTTTAACTCGACCCCTAATCTTGGCAAGTATCTGGGGTTTCCTCTAAAACATGTAGGAGACCGGAAACATGATTTCAATTTTGTGCTAGATAGAGTTAAGAAAAAGCTGGCAGGTTGGAAAGCTAATTTGCTCTCTATGGCTGGCCGAGCGGTTCTTATCCAGGCTTCCTCCTCAACCATTCCGAATTATGTGATGCAATATGCTTCTCTTTCGAATAAAATCCTCAATGGTATTGATAGGGTTAATAGAAACTTTCTCTGGGGAACAACGGACCATACAAAGAGGATGCATTGGGTGAATTGGGGGGAGGTGACCAAGCCGAAGGAGGCAGGCGGTTTGGGGTTACAAGCTACTAAAGGAAGGAACACAGCTCTTCTGGCCAAGCTCAATTGGAGGTTTCATACTAAGAAGAATGCTCCTTGGGTGAAGGTTTTAAAATTCAAATACTGCAACAGGTAACGAATCAATTCTAGGAATGTAGTGAAACTTCCTAGCTCTCCAGTCTGGAAAGGGTTGAAAAGAGGCGAAGGAGTCTTTAGGAAAGGGGTTAAATGGATTCCAGGTCATGAAAGCAGCTTGAATTTCTGGTCCGATTGCTGGTCAAACCTTGGTCCCATCAGGTCTCAAATCCAAGGCCCGCTTTTGCAAGCCTCAGGTAATTTGCAAGTTAAAAATGTGCTCTCCCCCATTGGCTAGAATTGGTCTACTCTTCCTTTTGAGCTCCCTAATGAAGTTAAAGCTGATATTCAAGCTGTGCCCATACCTCTTGTGGCTAGGGGCAGTGATAAATTAGCTTGGAAGTTTTCTTCAAAAGGGAGATTTTGATATGAGAAATGCCTACCTCCTTGCCATAGACTCTTCAGGTACTGCTTCCTTCTCTGGTTCTTGGATCTGGAAGTTACCATCTCTGCCTACGATTCAAATGTTTATCTAGAAGTGCATGCAGCAAAGTATTGGTGTTAAGGAATGTCTAGCCAATAGAGGGATTTCTCTAGATACTACCTGCCCTCTGTGTCACTTAGAAGCTGAATCTATCATGCATGCCCTCCGGGACTGTAGTTTGGTTAAATCTATATGGCAGCAGTTGGGAACTCAATGTTTGTATCCCACCTTCTTCTCTCAAGACATCAGGGATTGGTTAACCACCAATGGTGGTCTTAAATCCTCTCAAATTGCAGTGGGAATTCCATGGAATGTTATCTTTTCCTTTGCTATTTGGTTGATTTGGAAGTAGCGGAACCAAGTTGTCTTTAGAAACAGGGGAGTTAATCCGAACCTTGGTAAGGTCATTATTTGTCAGGCTTCGGAATTTTTCTTATGTGCCTCCCAGCCTAGACGCATGAATCGGATGGTGTTTAGATCAGTTAGATGGGAGAAGTCGGAGCAAGGGTGGGTTAAATTGAACACTGACGGGTCTTGGAATGCAACGTTGGGAACGGCAGCAGAGGGAAGGTTGATTAGAGATGGTTTGGGTAACTGGGTGAGAGGTTTTACAAGGAAAATGGGCAGCGTGAACAGTTTTACTGCAGAAGTTTGGGCTCTTCGTGATGGTTTGATGTTATGCCACCAAATGAAGCTCCCTGCCATTGAAGTTGAGCTTGATGCTAAGGCCCTGGTTGATGCGTTGAGTAATCCCTGCTACAGTAACTCAGTGATCTCTCCTATTTTTGATGACTGTAAGATTCTCCTTTCCCAATTTTCCCTTGTTTGTCTCAAGCATATCTACCGAGAGGCCAATATCAGTGCTGATCGTTTAGCTAGTTCTGTCCACTCCCAAGGCTTAGATTTTTTTATTCATTTTGTTCCTCCCGAGGATTTGATTTCCTTTGTTGAGGCTGACCATAATGGTCTTTCTTGTAACAGGCTTTGTCCTGAGTTTGTTCCTTCTTGTCAGTTGAAGTAAACTTTCCAGATTACCAAAAAAAAAGTTCTCTCCTCCGCAAAATAATCAACAAAAGCAGCCAAAGCCAAATATTTTGATATGATATCAAAATTTCTCTTTCTTTTTAGCACTAGCACCGACCTAGTTCACATTAGCTTCTACTACAAATATTTGCCAAGATTTTAGCATTACTAACTACAAAGAGCATCTTCTGAATTCTGATTATTCTAAAGACGATAAATGGTACCCTACTTACTGTCCTCCCATCCTCTACATTCACTTCCTTATTTTTTCATGTTCAAATTAGGAACAGACTCAATCTCCCGGTGTCAAAACACACAGCCCCAACAGGTTTAGTTTGAGATTTTAGCATCAATTTAGGACAAAGGGTCCTCAAAATCCAAAATCAAAAAATATAAATAAATAAAAATGCATATGTGCATATGTACAACAACAAGCTTTATACTATACAATATAACTATCTTCAATTGAATTGACAACATAAGTAATTTTGCTATAAATTGAATTGAGAAAGAGCTTTACCACTTTGAGAACAAGCCTTCTCAGTTGAATCTTCTGTATCCCAGTGAGCTTCTGCGAAACCAAGTCACTGATCCCCGACAACACCCCTGCTGTAATTGCTTGATTTAAATAACAAATTGCACACTGATTAATCGCAGAGAAAAAGTAAAACCCAATTTATAGCCGTTAAAAATACATATGTATAATTCACTTTCAGCACAAAAATAATACAAGAAAATTAAATTTGAAATTTTTCCTGATTCAGCTGAATGTTCGTGTCATATAATTCCAAACCCAGAAAAGAAAAACAATGGAAAAGATTCAAACTTTCATGTTTCTTCTATTTCCTCTTCCTTTCTCAGCAACCAAACATGGGTCAAACGAAAAATTAAGCAAAACCAAAACTTCAAACGAACCCAGATAACCAAAAAAAAAAAAAGAACAAAAATACGTGTTTTTTTGTTGAGTGAGACCTTGGTTCTCAGTGGAAGATGCTGAAGCTGCAACAAGTACTGGTTCAACAAACCCTTCTTTGCCATTGACCCAGAGCTCAATTTTTGCTTCCAACTCCTTGAGATTTTGCGAGTGAATTATTATTAACAAACTGCTCTCTCACTTCTGTGCTATTATTGGTCCAAGTAGTCTAGTACTAAATAATGCTATACTGTCATAGACTGACAGACCATGAGCGTAATTTATAATGCCTCGCTGTTCCAAAATATCTTTTGTTTGGACAAGATTTTGAGTGTTGGGCCGACAGGCCCAGCCAGCATTGCTATTTTCGTCCAAAACTATTGGAAACCATCCTTTAAATCAGAATTGTGCTAAGCATGTACTTGTGTTTCCTTTTGTTTTTTGGCTAAATATATTCTTGTTTTTCTGGTTGGTTTTTTACTAAGAAAAAGTTAACCGACGTTGTTTTTTAAGTGTTAAATTACAATTATCACAAAAGTTTAAATTATTAAAATATAATAAACTTAATCATTTAATTACGCAATTTTAATACTTGCCTTCACATATAGACTGCAGCTTCTTCTTTTACTCTGATATCATATTAAATTACTGATTGTTCCAAAAGTATAAGGTATTAAGAGATAATAAATTTAATCATTTTATTACATAATTCTAACATTAAGGATAAGACAAAGTTTAGCTACAAAATTGATTGTAGCCTAAAGTTACAACATCACTCAATAAAATAAACATTAATACATATTTTTTGGAAATCTAACCGTTGAATTGAATGTTCTTTACGCTCTTAATACACATGTCAAATTTTGTGTCAATTGAATATTTTTTACTTTATAATCTATAAGCTTATATTTTATGGATAATTTTAAACTATAAAAACTTACAATTTAAATAATTTGTTGATGATATGATTATTGATTTATAATTTTCTAGAAATTTTGCAAGTATGGAAAATATAAGAAGAAGATGTGATCCGATGGTGGATTTGTCAAAATTCATTTCCAATAAAAAGATATTGAGTAAGGTTGTAGCCTAAGGCTATAACCAATTTTGTAGCTAAACTTTGTCCGATATTGGTTTTTGAAATATTTTTAGAAACTTTTAATAAGGAAAAAAAAAAAACTAAATTTTTTTGACAGGTTTATATATTTTTCATGAAAGTGATATTAAAATTTTCTTAAAATAGTTTATTAACAAAGAATAATGCTACCGTTACAAACTATTTTACAACATTTTTATAAACTATTGATGTGGCAAATTCTTATTAGTTCTAATATGGGTCCACCACTAACATCACATTTATATTTATTAATGATTATTTAAAAATTACTAAAGCCACATCAGCAGTTTATAAAAATATTGTAAAATAGTTTGTGTTTGTAGTATTAATGCTCTAAAAACACTATTACTATTTTTTTTTTCTTTTTTGAACTCTTTTACTAATTCTATTGTCAAATGCTCTTAAAACACTCTTAATATATATATATTTTGGGTAGAACTCTTTTACTAATTCTAGTGCTTAATAAAATAGAGTTGGGGTTTGGGGTTTGAGGATTGAGTTGCTAGTGGACTTTGTTGAATGGGTTTGGCCGTTGGCGAGACATTTGAAAGTCAAACCCAACCATTTGTAGTTTGTAAGATGGCCCTAAAATCGTAATACCTTCCAAGTCTATTTTGAAAGCCCATTTTGGTTGAAGCGGAAAATTCAAAAGAAACTAGTTAGTACAATTTCCACTTTCTACGTACTACGCGCATACAAATTTTGATGATATTTTTTTCATAACTATTTACATATTACGTTAATTTTGGTGTCATCCAAATTTTCAAATAGTGTCATTGATGATGTCATGAAAATAATACCAACATGTCAACTTCTTTCAAAGTCATTATGTAGTGACTCATAAATATCTACACCTATCATTTATATAAGTTATATCACTTGTTAAATAGGTTATGTACAACTAAAAATACAGTGTGAGAGTCAGGCTCAAGAGGAAGGATTTAAACTTAGATAATTCTGATGGAAATGATAGGAAGTACCAACCTAATTACATGTCCAAATCTAAAAGAAAAAATATTGGAATAGGTAGTGATTTTTTTGAAACCATGAAAAAAAGTGTTGACTTAAACCTGACCCATTAAAATGTTGGCCGGAGTTGAACCACTAGTCACACAAGTTGAATCCTTTTTTTTCGAAGATAAATTTTTTATCATTTCCTTTTACCATTTTTTGGCTTTCTAACTTAGTGTAACATTCACATTTTGCTCTTATTTATTTCCTTTCTTTCTAAGTTCTTTTCTTCTCACAAATATTCATAGACAGGAGCGGAGCCAGAAATTTTTGTTTGGAGGGGCCGATTTGTGTTGCTAATTTATTAGTTTATACAAACTTTTATACACATACACAAACACATGTATCTATACACACAATAAAATTAGTATCTTTTATAATGAATCCTTAAAATTAAATGTTTCATAGAATTAAAATTAATCTTTCATCATCTTCTATAGTGAAATCTTTACAATTTTCATTTTCAATATAAGTTACCAAATTGTCTACCGTTGTGAGTAAAAAATTTTCAATTAAATTAATGAAGTGTTCAAAGACATAAATGATCCAAAACTTTAAAAAATACGAGAACACATTTTACCATAAAAAATGATTTTGAAAAATAATACGTTCTCTATAACTACTAGACAAATTGGACAATTTTTTTTAAGAACATTATTGGACCAACTCAAATAGTTGGGGAGGCCAAGTCCCATTTTTTAGGGCTAATTATTAAAATATTAAATATTTCTATATAGTAAAAAAAAAAAAATTTCAAAAATTTTGGGGGAGCCACCTTAACATGTAGCTCTGCCCTTGTTCATAGATTATTTCTTAATGAGGTCGAGGCTTGAAGGCTTCAATTTTGTAAATCTTAGACGGTATAAACTTAAGAATTTATGTGTTATTTAACTTTTATTTATGATTTTTTTTTTTTTTTGGTTCTCTTATTTGTATTGAAAAGAAAATAAAAGACAATATATCAAAACAATTTTTTTTTTTTCATGTAAAAAAAATATGGATCATATTAAGTTGACCTGATCTTCGAAAAGATCATATTAGAGTCATAGGTTTTAACCATCCATTTAGGACGTCGTTCCATTTTTTTATCTGAATTTAATTGGATTGAACCCAAACACTACGATATGTCCTGTTTTTCAAGTCTAGATAAGGTGTTGTGGACTTCTAAGTTCTAAAATATGGCAGAAACACAAACTTTAAGAGTCCTTTCACAAAATTTTCTATTGTGACCATAATAAATATACTTATGCAAGGAAAGACCATGTCAAGAATTATAAAACTAGGACTTAGCAAAAAACAATATAAAACTTGGATCAAACCAGTCTCCTATAGAGATGGGGACATAACTCTTAACTGATTAAATTCAATTAAAAGTAATGTTCTAGTCAATGGCAGTTCCCATGAAATCATCAATACTTGGCAAGAAATTAATCTGAAGGCGAAGGGTATTATCTATGATATTTAGAATGCAAGTAATCTATGATTTGGCTGAGTGGAAATGTACTATGAAAAAGCCGTATATAGCAGTAGGACATGCTTTCGACAATTCGACTTGGAGATGTTGACCCCTTATAGTAGACTCAGTAGAGCCAGATTGCATTATACGTAATAGAAGAAGTCAAGCAACCAAGGGTTTTAGTAATTAATAGCTTCCAAGTTTTACTACGTCGCATGGAAGACCCAAGACAAGGGGGGAAGATTTTGAATTTGAATGTTATGAATTAATGAATGGGTTAGCCAATGGACCTAAGCCAAAGAGAAAGAATTGAAAAAAATATAGTCAGCCAATAGGTTGGGAGTCATCCACCTCAAAAGTCACAACTCGGTTTTATGATGATAGACTATTCTTCAAACTACATGCATGCCCAAATACTGAAACCCTGCTTGAGGGATTGATCTTCAGGCAGGTCTCTTAAAAGAACCAAATGCATGTGTGCCATGCCATATAGTACTTACTGGAACTGAATCCAATTCCCACATATATAGTAATTTGAGGTTGTCAGTCACTCAATCTAGTGAATCAATTCCACAAATAGCTACATTATTCATCCAATACTCACCTAATTAATCTGAAGCTAGTCTGCAAGAACCAATAGGGGATGGGGAAACATAAAGGGGCAAGAAGCCATGAACTTGCATATGTTCCTCAAAACATTTTGGGAGAAATTACGTTTTACCATCTTAAACTATATATCTCTGATTATACTTTACATCCTAAACTTTTCAAATGCATGTTTTACACTATAAACTATGACATTTGTTAAACTTTGTACTCTAACGTCAAAATAAAAGAAAAATTATAATTTATCACCCTAAACTATACTTTTTATTACATTTTGCACCCTAAATTTTGAATTTCCATCCTAATTAACATCAAACTTGATGATAGAGTGCAAAGTATTACAAATATCATAGTTTATGGTACAAAACGTGAATTCAAAATTTTAGAGTACAAAGTGTAATTTAGGGTACAATTTAAGGGGGTAAAGTGTAATTTTCCCAACATTTTACTTTTTGTCTCATATTTTATCAAATAAGTTAAAAACTAGGTTTTTTCTTCTTCTTTTTTTTTTTTTTATAAATAAAAATTAAACCTTTTTTTTTTTTTGTCTTGTCTTGGTACGTTTAACGAATAAGCTATCAAAAATGTGTCTTGGTATGTTTAACAAATAAACTATCAGAAACTATAGAAAGTCAAACTTACTGTGCCCCAAATTTTAGAACAAGAGGTAAATCCTAAAAGTACCCCTACAGCCCCACCAACCCAAAAAGAAGAAGAAAAAAAAAAAAAAAAAAAATATATATATATATATATATATATATATATATATATATATATATGGGTTGAGTCCAAGTTATACCTAATATAATTCTAAGCAATATTACACTATTCAATATTTTTTAATTGGATGCAAATTTTGACAAATCTACAATTAGATTACATTACCTTCGTATATTCGCAATGCTTGCAAAATTTTAAGGTGATCAAACATTAATAACCATGTCATCAATCAATTTTTTAAATTCAAACTTTTGTAGTTTAAAATAATGCATAAAAGATAAGTTTATGGATCAAATGGTAACATCCAATTGACATGAAAATTGGCATGATTGTTAAGAACATATAGAATATGTAATTTAACGGTAGAATTTTCAAAATATAAATTTTATAACAAGTTATTGGATGGTGTAATATTACTTAAAGTTACACCAAGTATAACTTGAACCCTATGTATATATACCACATCATATGATAATGCAAATATATGATTGAATAGTTTTGAAAAGTGTTACTAAGATATCACCACCACGCACCTTTGATGCGGTGGTCACTCCACAAGTATAAGTGCTTGTGAGGTGTGGGGGCAAGAGCCGAGATTCAAGTTTCCAAAAGAAAACTTCACACGTATACATATAGATTATGGTAGAGTAAAAATTCTATCTCGTTAAAAAAAAAATAATAAATAACAAAAAAATAACAAACAAACTAAACTGTTACCAGGATATCAAATTGTGGTAGCAATATAATATGGGGAACAACAACTTCCTGAGAACTTCCTCTTCTTTTAGGTGTTGCATAGAATATCACATTAGTCATTTCAATTAGATAATTACAACTACAACCCAGTAATTAAATAGTAAAAAAAAAAAAAAAAGGGTACTCACTAATATATAAAGCCAATACTTACTGCATCCCAGCTGTTGTGGCTTGAATTGCATATGAAATAGCTCCATTTGGTATTCTACTGCCCCACTTTTAATGATAAAATAAAAAATAATCCTTTGTTCTTATATGAGAGAGAAATATTATGGTCTTTGTTTTATGCGGTTAGGTATTGTCCTTTCTTAGCAGACATTTATTACCCATTTAATAGCCCGTTTGGTTCCACTTTTTGAGCCCAAAAAGGGCGTTTTCAAAAAAGCCACACCAACTTGCGCGTTTGGTAAGCTCAAAACGCAGCTTTTTTATAAAAGTTGCGTTTTGAACTTTTATAATTGGGTAAATTCCACAAACCACCCCTGAGGTTTGAGATAATACCAACTAAGTCCAACAGATTTAAAAACCTACCAATTTCATCCTAAAAAGACAATTTTGTCCCTGAACTTAAAAAAAAAAAAAAAAACGCCTGGACTTTTTATTATTTTCCCTTCTTCCTCTGTCTTTCCTCTTTCTCCTCTGAGTTCTTCATCTCTGAGTTCTTCATCTTCAAACCCAAAACCCATCACCAAGCCACCATGGCCAGACCCACTGTCACTGGCCCCACCGCAAGCCACCACCATCATAGGCCACGGCAAGCCACCTGACCAAGCCGTATGCCCGTATTCTCTCCGTCTTCTCCATGGGTCACGGCTCCATTGCGGGTCGTGGGTGCATCAAGTCCGGCGTGGATCATGGCAAGTCCGGTGTGGTCGTGGGTTGTGGGTCTCTCAAGTCCGGCATGGGTCATGATGGGTTGATTTATGGTTCATGGGTTTTGATTTTAGGTGGGTTCTAATGGGTTTTGGGTTGGAATTTTCTGGTTTTGATTTATTGATGGATTTTGGGATGGGTCTTGACTTTTGGATTCAGATTTTGTGGGTTTCAGTTGTGTGAATTTTGCTTTGATTTTTTGGTGGGTTTTTGTGCATCTGTAGGTTCATGGTGGTGGTGGTAGGATGTTACCGTGGTGGTGGGGTGGGTTGTTGCCGTGGTGGTTAGGTGGGTGGTGTGTTTGGCGAGGTGGTGGTTGAATGGCAATGGTGACTTTGGGATATGTTTTGAGATGGAGAACTCAGGGGAGACGGGGAGAGGAAAGAGACAGAAAACAGAGGATGAAGTGAAAAAAAAAAAAAATAACGGTGTTTTTTTTTTTCTTTTTAAGTTTAGGGACAAAATTGTCTTTTTGGACGAAATTGGTAGGTTTTAAAATGTTTTGGACTTAGTTGGATATTATCACAAACCTCAGGGGTGGTTTGTGGAATTTACCCTTTATAATTTATTGAGGACAAAACGTGGAAGATTTATGGACCCTCAGAGGTCCATAAATCAAAACGCGCTATGCGCGTTTACAATATTACCGTTGCAATAACCAAAAAGACCGAAATACCCAGCCATTTCTCTCACGCCCCTCATCTCTCATTTCTGCTCTCCCTTCGCATTTGACGCCTCCATCTCTTCTCTCTGCTTGCTCTGCCCTCTCCGTAAGTCTCTCTACTCTCTGTCTTTTTTCTTTGTCTTCCTTTTCTTCTTCCGCTTCGTCTTCCTCTTCTTCTTCTTTCTTTCTTTCTTTCTTTCTGGTTCTTCCTCTCCGTAAGTCTTTCTGTAGTTTTGGATTGTGGTTTGTTTTATGGGTAATGATTTTTCTGTGTGTTCTTTGGGTTGATTTCTCATGGGTATGGGTTGTTTTGATTTGGACCGAACCTGGGTTGATTCTCATGGGTCTGATTTGGGTTGTTTTGGTTTTGATTTCTCTGTTCTTTGGTTGATTTTCCATGGATCTGGGTTTGATTTCTCTGTTCTTTGGTTGATTTCTCACTTTTGGTGTGTGGGTTTTGATTTCTCAGGTACCAAAAACACTGATGTGCTACCAAAAACCAGGTACCAACACTGATCTGAAATTTTTTTTTTTTTTTACCGAGTGTGGGAAAAAAAATTTCGGATCTTGCTATGAATGGGTATTGTTCCTTTACTTGTTTTGTTATTTGTTTTTGCTGATTGGAATATATAATGAAGTGTTTAGTTAGTAAAAATATATAATGAAGTGTTTAACACTGATCTGAATTTTTTTTTTTTTTTTTTTTTACCGAGTGTGCTATTTTAATATATAATGAAGTGTTTAATGAGTATAGTTTGTGAATCTGAAATAGCCGAGATTAATGTTAGCTAGCTTCTAGCATGTGTAATTTGACTTCTTGTTATACACTAATGAGCTTAATAAGTACCATCTTCAATCTTCAGTGTATGTCTGCTAGGCTTGCATACTACAATACAGGTACATGGTGCATGAAACACAACGTTTACTTTATGGTTATGGACATGGTTTTCAGAACATTCTAGGCTTGTTAGGATAATGAAAGAGAGACCTTTATAGACTTGTCTTTTCTAGATTTCCACCTAAATGATGGCGACATTGTCTTCCTAGAATTGAACAATTGCCTTGTCTTATGGAACATGTGGACAAGCCATCAAACTACAAAAATGGACATCGTCTTTTGTATTTCTGCTTTTGCCTATTTTTGCTTACACAACTTTTAGTTTATCTTGTATCTTTGATAACTCTTTCTTTGCATTCACAGTTTTATTCCGCTGATTGAAACAGATGGATATATAAAATTGATTGAAACAGATGAATCTTGTCTAGGTCTTGGTATTTAGAATTGATTGAGCCCAAAACCTAATGTGATGATTGTCCCATGGACCAACTGTAACTATCTGCATTTCTGAGTTTTTCTGATCAAAGTGCATGTTTTGAGTTTTTTAACCATAACTATGTCAAGTTTTGGCACGTATCCAAACAAAAAGAAAGAAAAGTGTTGGTACATTACAATTATGCCGGTGAACTTTTTATCAATTGGCACCTTCTCCCTCAGAAGTACATGGTGTGATTGTGGATTCAAAACCCTCTTGCATGTGTGACTTACTAATAGAGAAAAAACATGTTTCATTAAAATTATGGCTTGCCTTTTACTCCATGATCCTCTTAATCTCTCTTTACAGAAATAATGCAGAGGAGGCATTACAGAAATTGAATGGCACAGTAATTGGCAAGCAAACTGTGCGTCTTTCTTGGGATCACAATCCAACAAATAAACAGGTACTCGGCAGAATCTCACCCCCAACTCCCTCTCCCTTTCCCCCAAAAGGAAAAAAAAAAATGACACCATCACTCCATTTTCACTGCATCTACTTTTGGGTTTGGAAAAGAGCTTTTTCGAGGATCTAATGGACAATTCAGATTTCACTATGCACTTAGCTTTGACAGAGCTGTTTGAAGCCATCCCTAGCTGTTGGAAACTTGGAAGGGTCATTGATCAGTTTTGCATGAATGATTGTTCATTTAAATTTTGAACACATCCATTGCTACCTGCTTTCTCAGGAAGTATATAATGATAATCTTTAATGGTGGATCCATAGAATCCAATTCAGAACTGGAAATGCTTACAGCAGCTTTAAAACTTATCTCCAATGACCTGCTAAAACAATTGATCTTTTTAATTTTATCTGCCTATAAATTCTGATTTGTTGTGAGCTTGTTTTTCTTAATTGGTTCTTTTTGGGGTTTGGCAGTTTAGAGCAGATTATGGCAACCAATGGAGTGGGGCATACTATGGAGGGCAGCTTTATGATGGTTATGGATATGCTTTGCCACCACCTCATGACCCAAGCATGTATGCTGCACCATTTGCTGCATATGGAGCTTACCCCATTTATGGAAACCAACAACAAGTGAGCTGAAGAAACTGCACGAGTAGTTCTAGAAATTAGACAATATCACGCTTAACTGGGCGAAATTTCTTCATTTCTCTGTAAGTTGAGTGGTTCTGTAGAATTCTTAAGAAAATCCCTCCAAATGTGGAGTGGAACTGAATTTTGACAGACTGAACTAATTTTGTAGGGATTTGACTAATGATTTATTTACAAATCACTGGACTGAAATTCCATTTGGGGGATAATAATTAGTAGTTGTCTTTTTTTTTCTTTTTTTTTTTTATATATAATATCCTGTAGTACAATTTAAACTTGGGTTATTGGTATGTATTTTATCATCTTTTTTACATTTTTGTGTTGTACAATTTAAACTTAGATTATTGAAATGTATTTTATATGTTTTTACATTTTTATGTAGTACAATTTAAACTTAGATTGTTGGTGTATATTTTATCATCTTTTTACATTTTTATTTTGTGCTTCATGTTGATGGAAATTATTTAGATTTAATTAATATTATTATTATTATTGTTTAGTAAGTATATGAAATAGATGATTTAATAAGTATGAAATAAACTCACATCCACAAAAAAAAAAAAAAAAAAAAAAAAAAAGTTTGAAATAAATTCCCTTATATATATACATTGTTATTTTTGGTCATTTATCCCTCAAAAAGTCACTTTTAACAGTTTTTACCAAACACTCAGCTTTTTCATTATGTACTTTTTAACAGCTTTTACCAAACACTCAGCTTTTTAAAACTCCACTTTTTCATTATGCACTTTTACAAAACTTTATGCACTTTTTCAAAAAGCTGAACTAAACTCACCCTAAATACAGTTGATATTTATCAGCGTATGTGTTTTGGTCTTTTTTTTTTTTTTTTTTTTTAGAAGAGCATTTCACATGAGATTATGCTTTTTCAGTACGTCTCATACACTGTTTACAGGACCACAAATACTTTATTCAAAAAAAAAAACTTTAAAATTAGGTTCCACAATACTATTCACATATTTAAAAATTATTTTACTACAATATTTTTAATTTTCAACAAAATAAATAGTATCCGAACATATTCTTATTTGTTTCCGATGGAAGCTCCTTCCTATCCATAAAAAAGGAAACTGGAAGCTCTCCTATTCTTTCCTGTTTTGGAGTTCTTCATCCCAAAAAGGATTGCTTGCCGATCATTAAAGTTAAACATATAGATAATGTTGCCTCCCCATGGTTTTTATTTGCCTCATGTGAGACTGCCGCCACTCTAGAAATAAAATTTCTATTCTTTATCATTCGTGAGATTTATTTATTTATTTGTAAATTCAATATTTGGATTTTATGAAAATACTTCTATACTACTTATGTAATTTTCACATTTTTTTTCCTATTTGTGAGTGAGAATTTTCAGTCATATCTCATTGTTGTGGACATGGACCTAAAGTTGAACATTGTAAATCTTTGATTATCTTCTCTTGTTTGTGTTTGTGTCCATTTTACTTTCTACTCTCTAGCTATTTTCTTTATTTCTATTATTTGTTTGTGAGATCTTCCTCAAATTCTATAATAGTTTTAATAACCAATGTTGTATGGGATGCTTCCGAAACCCATATCTCTTACAACAAAGTAGTACTAAAGCCAAATTCGATACCTATGGATTTGCAATTGTTCTATTTGAAGAATTTATTGATTCGTTCATGGATTCAAGTATTAGAGAGAAAGATATAAGATGAATCCTCATCAAAACTTTCGGTAGCTAGTAATGATCACACTCTTTAATGCCGAATTTGATGTAGAGGAAATTGATAGAAAAAACACCTCAACATGTGATATTGAGATGTTATAGATATCATGATCCAACAAGTGTATATTGCTTTGGAAAGCAAGAAACCAAAAAGATTTCAAATAAAGATTGGAAACAACTTCAACATGAGATAATGAGATGTTATGGATATTATGATCCAACAAGAGTATATTGCTTTGGAAAGCAACAAACCTACAAGAGTTCAAATAAAGATTGGAAGAAGATATAGGCTTGCATCACCATCATTTTGTGTTTGGCCAAGAATTATAAAAAAGAAAATTTTTATGAGGGAGAAGAGGGTTAAGGAGTTGAGGAAAAAATTGAAGGAGGAGTACATGACTAAGAGTGTGGAGAACTTACTTTATTCGTAGGAAAAAAAATCTTTTGTTTCTAGTATCGAAGGTATTTCTACATTTGAGCATATAAATGATTATAAAAAAAATGCTAGTTGATTTGAAAATTTTTAAAGTTTAGATTAGTGAGGATGAAACTTTTTTTTAATTAAACTCACCACCTAATACTTATCATCATTTGATTACTATACTCTTGTATAGAAATGATGAGATTTAAATTTTATGTACAATACTTAAACAATAACAAGTACCATAAGGAGACTACGCACGCTTATAGAGACATAGTGAGTTTTTGAGAGTTAGAGACAAGTCCAATAATTAAAAGTCGTAGGAGAGGTAGATCCCGATTTAAATCAAAACACCAAATTAAATTTTCGACCTTAAAGTCTAGCGTTATTTTCATTTTGTCCCTTGAAGTTTGAGATTTTCTTTTTTTTTTTTTTTGGTCTACCAAATTTTATTTTTTGTTTTTGTTTTTGTTTTTGTTTTTTTTTAAATAGTTCTTTCTTCATGGTTGATATAGCTATTAAGTTTCAACAAAATAACATCATTTAGTGTTATATATAAATTATAATGTTGTGACCTTGGTTATTTGTTTTCCTGTGAGAGTATTGCAAACTAGAGAAAATTAAATTTCTCTTGAACAAAATGTTTTGGGTATATTTGGGGTTTGGGTTTTAAGAAAGTGACAATATATGCTACTTTTAACCTCTTTTATTTTTATGTGAAATATTTTTCGGGAAAAATATTTTATATATGTAGCATAGAGAGTGACTCTATCCTCCTCCCCACCGTCCAAGATCTATTAGATCTAGAACACCTGTGCCTGAATCTATGTTTTTTCAATTTTTTTTTTAAAAAATTTTCAAAAATTTAATCTCCTAGATCTTGAACTTCAATTGTATCTTGCTTGTAATATTTTCAAATTGGTTCAGATTTTGCGAGATTATCCCATGTTAAATTTTATTGTTGATTTGTGCAATCTTAGGATTTTTTTTACCTATACAAACTAAATGCCTTAAAATGTTTTCCAAAGCATTTTTAGGAATGTAACAAAATACCCAAAAACAAATTGTTTTCTGAAAATGTTTTCAGCTGAAAATATTTTATAGCTGAAAAATATTTTTCATTGAAACAAATGCACCCTTAATCTCCATATTTGTTAGTGCAATTTTCTCTTCATCGTTATCCTTGGACATAGGCTTTAAAGCCAAGCAGCGTAAACCCATAGTGTTATTTTCTTGTTTTTGATTGTGTCTGTTTTTCTTTATATTTTCTTGGTTCCTATTATTATTTTTAGATCTTTCTTTAAGTACATAATAGTTTTTACGGTTAATCTTGTGTGAGAGTATTTTCAAAAGCCTTAATCGTGCAACGCCACCCTCTACGAGTACCTTAACTCCATATATTACTTGTTTTTCTTCAAATTAGGAATAGACTCCATTTTCCTAGCTGTGTGTCACAGGAAACCCATTTGCTTAATTTTAGCTTTTAACTTCAATTAATTATGCCAAGATCCTCAAAATCCGATATGGTATCAAAAACCGAATAAAAGACATAAATAATAATTTGGACAATGTCTATTACACACTGCATGTAAGTTGTAAATGATTATTTTAACATAAATCCGTTACTTTTTCTCTATTATTTACAGTCGAGCACTTCAAAGTTATAACAAAAATTATAACACAAAAGTTACGATTCTAAGATTTTTGACTTGGTGTCATTAACTATAAATTGTAAATGATCACTTTAACATAAACGTGTTAATTTTTCTCTTTTATTTACCGTTAACCACCTCAAAGTAATTATGGTGAAAATTATTACACAAAAGTTATGATATTTTAAGATTTTTGACTTGGTGTGTGTATGAAAAAGCCGTAGCTTATGCTTTAACATAAATCCATCATTTTTTCTCTATTATTTACAGTCGAGCACTTCAAAGTTATGACAAAAATTATAACACAGAAGTTACGATACTAGATTTTTTACTTGGTGTCATCAACTGTAAATTGTAAATGATCACTTTAACATAAACACGTTAATTTTTCTCTATTATTTACTGTTGACGGACTCAAATTACGGTAAAAATTATTACACAAAAGTTATGATATTTTAAGATTTTCGACTTGGTGTGTGTATGAAAAAGCCGTAGCACATGCTTTTGGAGATGTTGACCTCTTAGATATGTCTACTTGCAACTGCATGACATGAAATATAAAGAAAGCAATCAGTTTGTAGTAATAATTAGGCCAATAGCTACGTCGTGTGCATGAGGGAGCCAAGACAATGACTCAAAAATTCTGAACTTAGAAAATTATGAATACAGAATGGGTCAGCCAATGGAATTAACCCCCAAAAAAACATAAAATGAAATGGTCAGCTAACGGGCTGGGTCAAGCCAGTCAAAACCATTCAAATTCAACATTTTCCCGTATAAGACCCAGTGTTATAGTTCTGTTTCTAACACTATAAATAAGACCCAATATGGCTCTCAATCTTCATTCAAAACCTTTTCTTTCTACAACACAAATACACAAGATCCAAAAATATTCTTTCTGCAACACAAATACACAAAAACCAAAGAGAAAAAACCTCTCAATCAAATGGCTTCAGCTCTCCTTTTACCTTCTGCATCTTCTGCTTCTTGTCGTTCAAGGAAAATCCATGCTGCTATTCAAGTCCCAAAACTTCCAAAACTCTCTTTCTCAGTTCCAAAAATACCAAAGAGAAATCTAGGTGAGGAACTGAATATAAGAGACGGGTTCATAAACACAACTCCAGTAGAAAAGTTGAATGTCATCGATGATAGATCACACAGCTCTAGTAATAATGTTACCATTCAACTCTATGCCATCTTAGAGGCCGTAGCTGATAGAGTAGAGATGCACGCCAACCTTGGAGAGCAACGTGACAACTGGAACACCCTTCTTCTAAACTCCATCAACATGATAATTCTCACAGCTGCAACAATGGCTGGTGTTGCTGCAACTGGTGGCATTGGAATGCCTCTTTTAGCTTTGAAATTATCGTCTACTCTTTTGTATTCCGCAGCCACGGGAATGTTGCTTATAATGAACAAAATTCAACCTTCACAACTTGCCGAGGAGCAACGCAATGCTACAAGATTGTTCAAGCAGCTACAAAGCCAAATCCAAACCATGCTCGCCATTGGAACTCCAACGCAAGAAGATGTGAAGGAGGTGATGGAAAAGGTTTTGGCTCTTGACAAAGCTTACCCACTTCCCTTGCTTGGTGCAATGCTTGAAAAATTCCCGGCAAAGTTTGAGCCAGCTGTTTGGTGGCCTAAAAATCAAGTACTACAAAAGAAAAATTTTTCACATGAAGGAAAACAATGTAACAATGGATGGAGTGAGGAACTTGAAATGGAAATGCGAGAGATCATTAAGGTGGTGGAGAGAAAAGACATAGAGGACTACGTAAGACTTGGCAACTTGGCGTTGAAAATCAACAAGACTTTAGCTATCTCTGGTCCATTACTCACTGGCATAGCAGCCTTTGGCTCAGCTTTTATTGGTAATGGATCATGGGCACCAATAGTAGCAGTGGCTGCTGGGGCTTTAGCTAGCACAGTTAATGCTTTTGAGCATGGTGGACAAGTTGGGATGGTGATTGAGATGTACAGAAACTGTGGTGGCTTTTTCCAGCTATTGCAAGAATCAATTGATGCCACACTAGAGGAAAAAGATTTGGAGAAAAGAGAAAATGGGGAACTGTTTCAAATGAAGGTGGCTATGAAACTTGGAAGAAGCTTATCACAACTCAGAGAACTTGCTAGAAAGGCAGCTTCTTCCCGTGTAGACGAATTTGCAAACAAGCTTTTCTAGTTCTGGATTTTGTAATTAATCAAATTCTTTGATCTGATAATTGTTTATAACGTGGTTAATTCATTGTACAATCTTTAACATAGAAAAAAATGTTAATTCTCCAATTTTTTATATATCAGCTACTTGTGCAAAAAGAATTTGTAAAATAAAATGCATGTATTTCTTAGTTTCTCGATCACTTAATTGAATTCTTTGATTTGCCAATTGTTTATAACTTATTTAACTCTGTACAATGTTCTAACATTGAAAAAAATGCTAATTCTAAAATTTTATATTCGCTACTTGTGCAAAAAGATTTATAAAAGAATTTTTTTTGGTTTCTTGCATATAATAACTTGAATTTCCTATTACAAGGTGTTGAAAATCGAAGTTGCACAAACAAATAACTTTACGACAGTACCACAAGAGAGTTCAAAAATATGTTGTTGAAGAAGTAATTCTATGTAGATTAGTTGAATATTTAGTAGACTATTCAAGACAGGTGGTCAAAAAATTGCACGGGCTTAGATTATTTGAAATGTCTTAGTTTAATGTTTATTATGTTGAATAGTTGGATTTGGTCACGAAATTGGAGATGGTTCAACTGAAACTTTCGGTCACCACCGCCACTTTCCTTTTTTGCATCTCAGGCCATAGAGTGAATAAAACCAAAAATTCAATGAAAACCTATATTTGGGGGGTAATTTTTATGTACTCCCGGAGTACCATAAATGTTTACTCTCTCCTCTCACATAATTGTGGATCTCACTAATTAATTTTATGGTGTGACCCACAATTCATGTGAAATGAGAAAGTACGCATTTATGATACTCCTGAAATATTCAATAATTTTTCATATATGGGTTAGATCAAAAACTTATATAATTAGTGCCTTGGTCATTTTGCCTCATGAATTCATAACAACTGAGAGGGAATATATGGAGAGGCAAATAGTTTTGTGACATTTAAAACCAGGGACGAACCCAGGTGGGGGCCTAGGCCCCCCCGAGCCCAAAAAAAAAAAAAAAGACTTGGGCCCCCCTTACTTTGTAGCTTGGGCCCCCTCCAAAATCATGAATCATTAACCCAATCCATATAAATCTTTTTAAAAAAATGCAAATCCAAAAAAATGTAAATCCAGTAGTCCAAACGAAAAAACGAATGAAAAAAAAAGAAAAGAAAATTTGAGAGGCGAGACAAAGAGAAAGAGGTGAGAGAGACCTGAAGAGTAGAGAGTAGGCAATACAAAGAAAAGCTAAGAGGCGAGAGAGAACGAGAGTCCGAGATGGCAAGACCCATCTTGCCGTTGCCCACTCCACCACCACGCGAGACCGAAGACACATCTCGCTACCCACGCCGCCACCACACGAAACCCATCTCGCTGCCCTGACGCAGACCCAAACAGCCACACCAACGCTGCCACGTGAGACCCATTCCTGTTGCTAGTTGATCGATCTGCCCAGCCTAACTTTGTTGCTCCAGCCTTCACAGTTCACACCTCACACTCAATTAAGTATTAAATCTATCCTTCAAAACCTAATATAATGTTTGTGAATCTCAGAATCTATAGTACTTGTGGTGTTTGTGTTTTTACTGATGAGTAATGATGGTAATTGTGAATTGGATATATGCATTTGGGCTTGTGGTTTTTTTTTTTTTTTTTTTTTTTTTTTTTTTTTTTTTTTTTTTGGCTTTGTGAGTCTGACTATTAGGTAGTTGGGCAATAATAGGGACAAGTGACAAAAAGAGGAACAGTAATTCAACGGGATTAAAATGGTAAAGTTAGAAAAAGTGTTTATTGGTAATGAATAATAAATTCATAGTATCAGTAGTGAGACTAGGTGAGTGACAAAAACAATAGTGTTTTGTGTGTTTTGTTTTTATTGGTAGATAATCGTGTCTTAATATATTAAAAAACAATGATTTTTGTGTATTTGTCTTGGTTGAAAGTTTCTTAATACTATATGGATGTGTATTTGAATTTTTTTGATTTTTTTTTTCACTTATCTCTAGCCCCCCTAGCTTGAAATCCTGGATCCATCACTGTTCAAAACACATATAAATTAAACAACAAAAGTTTTTGCCATGTAATTAGAGGTTAGTATTGTGATGTTAAAAGGAAATTGGTAATAGAGCTTGGTTTTTCTTTTTTTGGAGATATAGTTATACTGAATTTTATATGTGCAATTAAGATGTCAATTGTGTGAATCAATATACATGTGTATGTATAATTATTTAATTATATATATATATTGTGAATCAAAATAATTTGTCTTACTATAATTATTTCATTTTATGTTCTATTAATCACAATATGCTACACATTCTTTTTCTTTTTCTTATAAAGCCACAAAAATATTTATAAAAAATAAAAATAATAAAAAAAAATTCAAATACATGACATACTGCAGTATGTCAGTTATTAAAGCATAAAAGAAAACACAAAGAATGGTTTTTATTCCATATGTAGTGTGTGTTTTTATACATGTGTGTGTTTTTGTTAATTATTAGATGCATGAATTTGAGCATATTCCACTTTATATTTTACTAACTATAGCTTGCCATGCGTGCCTTTTGTTTTCTTATAAACTAATCAAATTTTACAATGAAAAAAAATTAGAAACATATATATATATATATATAGTATTGTAGTTGGTTGGTTTGGCCGCATGTAAAATGAAACACTAAGGATGAAAAAAGAAGTTTTATTTCATATTGTGCATAAATATATATATATATATATATATATATATATATATATATATATATATATATATATTGTGTGTGATTTTTGCTATAATTAGATATTTATGTATATATTTATTTTAATTCGCTTATTTAGAGTGGGTCAAGTTTGTTGATCTCGGGACCTTTATAATAAATTGTTTATTTCGTTTTTGATATACTTTTTGTGATTCCCATTACCTTTTTCAATTCCACCTAATACTCTGATGCTTAATATACTCTGAAATCTTCAACCACTATCTTGCTAAAGCCTAGCTCCATTGCAAAACTATGGTGGACAAGAGGCAACCAGCCTCTCAGCCGTTGGCCGGTCATCATATCCTGCTTGATACCTCAGTATATAATATATTCCCTAACTTTCAAAGATTTCCTTCAACTGGGTATATAGAGAAGCTCACCATGTTGTCCATACTCTAGCTAAGTGGCCCTCGATAGATCTTTTTTTATTTTTTATTTTTAGGCTCTTTTGACCTGGGGTTCAGCCCACCTAATTTTGCTAATCTCATCTTGGTGAAAGCTGCCTAGACTGTGTTGTTGTTGTCTCTATTTTTGGTAATAAAGTTTTCTTTTCCGCCAAAAAAAAAAAAAATGACATTAAAAGTTTTGTCATACTCGTAAACAAGGTAACTCAATAACACATTTTTCATTCTCACCAGATCTCCTAAAAATGTCCCTCCTGATCTCCTAAATGTATATCATGATCATGATATACATTTAGGAGATCATGATCATGAGATTTCGCCTCCGCTTAATTTAGTCAAGCTATGTTTTTTATTCTCACCCCAAAAAAAAAAAAAAAAAAAAAAAAAAAAAAACCTTCGAAATTGTTAAATATATTTTGATAGTTTAATTTAACCCTCAGAACTTTCTTTCTTATGTTAACAATGTTACTACAAAGCTCATTGACTTAATCAGTTAAAACCGTTAAAATAAAAGGAACAATTTTGATCTCTTTAATTAATTAACTCACAAGTGATGAACTCACAAAAATATTTACTATTTTATTGCACAATTTAAAAAAAAAAAATTAAGATCGATGTTTAAATTAATAAAAATGAGGGATTATTCCAATTTTATTCCTAGATTTTGAATTATTTTTAATTTTATAAAATCCCAAGACTTTGATTGAGAGTTAGTTTGGTCCTTGCACTTTTTAGAATAATTAACCTTTGAACATTAAGTTAATTTATGACAAATCAAACCTTTTGTTATTATTTTCTATTAAATTTATGACAAATCGTCAAGGAAGTTTTGCCCTCTCTATCTTGCGTGTGAAAGGTGATTTGGAGATTTGATTTAATGCCTTGCTCATAGCGTCGTTTCCCAAGCCTTTACGAGGCGGGCTCTTGTATCTTCGCTTGTGGTGGTGCTCTTCATCATAGGAGAAAGACTTGCTTGACAGAGTTCTTGACTTTTGCTTGTAATTAGCATCCTTTTTATCATTGGAGGAGGTGTCAGAACTGGAAAGAGTTCGTTTTCGTTGTTCATGGCGCAGCTTCTTCTTTAAATTGTCAATCTTCTTTAAATTGTCAATCTTCTTTAAATTGTCAATCTCCTTTTGCATGGCTCTATTGTTCTGCTCTTAAGAGACGTGACTCCCAACTCGAGAATGACTTTTACTAGTATGTGTGGTGTGTATGCTACCTTCTCGATCTCGCTTGCGTTCAAGGTTAAGAAAGTCATCTTGTTGCCTAGAATCCATGGATTCTTCTTGATGGGGACCTAAACCTACCATAGTTAGACATCGAACTCACTATTACACAAGTTCTTCTCACAGACGGCGCCAATTGTAAGGACCTGTTTCGTAACCCAAGCCCAAGTTGTATGATCTTGGCCCAATGAGCCTAGTACAATGAATTTGTAGAGAGTGGGTCAAAGAACTAGGCCTTAGTGAATTGGACAACGGCTAGTATTGAATTAAATGACAATCAAACGCAAATAAGAGATTCTGATATCAATGTACTTATAGTCCGAAGAGGTCTCCTTTTTATAAATTGATCCCAATTGGGTACAAGTGCAATTTAGATTGCTACAATGTTCTCTCTGATGAATTTCCGATCCTTTTCTCATAGAAGGTCTCTCACATTATATAGCTCCTTTGAGATCATCTTGATCCTACACTTGTTGATCATTTGAGCCCTTACTTGAGTGTCTGTCCCATCAGACACCCTCTTTGGTTTCCTGTGAGTGATGGTAACCGAGACAGCACTGTTCAAGGGTCTTCTCCACATAAATGCGGCTAGAAAAGTAGCTTAATGCGGTAGTATCAACTTTCCCTTAGATATTTTTAGGTTTCCTTCATTCTCGTATATTCATGAGGCACGTCCCTATCCCTAGAGCCTCTTGGATGGTCACCCTAATTGCTGGAATACATACTTGAGCGGCATTCATCGTATCCGAGGAGGAGTTCCTCCTCGGACCACCTTCCATTCATTCCTTTCTCATGAGACTTTAAATTGAAACCCCTCATAACTATTTGTCCCTCCTCTAACCATTCAATATCCTCGGACAAAGCCCAAGACCCAATATATGATTTTGGGCTCCTATCCCTACATTATTTATATTAAGTACACCTTTAGACATTATTTTAAGATATTTGTTTCATTACATTTTTCACATAATAGTGTCAGTTTTTATTTACAATAAGTGGGAGAAAAACAAAGATTTGAATAGAAGTTATATTATGAGAGAAACCTAGCTCTAACATTGTCATTGAGCTCTCAAGTGAATAGAGTGATCAAAATATTGAACTGCTTTTCTATTATATAAGTCCTTTAAAGACCAAAAAAAAACTTAAACGGGACCGCATCTCTTTTATATTCTCTCCATTTTCTCACCCAATATAGAGAGAAAAGTCCACTTTTGTATTTTACCAACTTTTTCAAGTACTATTTCCAATTCTATTTATTCATTTTTTATTTTATTTAAATATTATTTCTTATTTTTTTAATAATATTTTTGAAATCTAATACTATTTTTCTTAGATTTTTATCAGTACATAGAGAGAGAGATGGGCAACTGAAGAACGACCTTCATTGTGAAACCGAGCCTATCCCCTCCACTGCCATTCTCTTCCCTAAACCATCCTAATTGCAACAATGTCTCCATTATTGGATTGGAAGATGGCTAGGTAGTCAGTGTTCACCATGACTGCAACAAATGTCAGAGTTGTTTTTGTTAGTGTTTTAGGGAATGGTTCCTAGCAGGGATAGATGGGAATTGTAAGAGAATATATGAGAATTATAGGAAAACCGATTTAATTAGAAAAATATTAAGGGATGAAATGCAATAAGCAATCAGTTGTAACTAACTAATAATAGGCATATATAAAACCATAAAACTATTCTATTGGCCCACATGCTATTATTCCCTATATAAATTAATAATTTCAACATGTGTTAAATATGATTAACATGCTTAGAATCGTAACTAACTAACTAATTAACTAAATACCTAACTTTTTTTATTGCTAAAAAAACAAATCCCTAACTAACTAAATACAGCCTTACAACAATTATTACCAATACGGTTCCTTCACCACTATTCAATAAAACTCTTGCTCTTGCATATTAAAAAAAAAAAACTCTTGCTCCAAACTACAGTCTTCTTTTTATTCTTGTTGGATTAAAAATACAAACGGACAATAATTCAATAAAGCAAAGCAAAGCAAAAAAGTGAACATATATAACGGGCCAAAGCAATTTTCGTCGGCTCTCTTCAAAGTTCTCTCCTCCGCAAAATAATCAACAAAAGCAGCCAACGCCAAATATTTTGATATGATATCAAAATTTCTCTTTCTTTTTAGCACATAGCACTAGCATGCACCGACCTAGTTCACATTAGCATCTAAGATTTTAGCATTACTAACTACAAAGAGCATCACCTGAATTCTGATTATTCTAAAGACGATAAATGGTACCCTACTTAATGCCGCAACTAATGTTGCAGAGTATCATATCAACGCACCAACTGAAATCATACTCACTAAAGCCACTACTTACTGCATGTCCTCCCATCCTCTACATTCACTTCATTATTTGTTCATGTTCAAATTAGGAACAGACTCAATCTCCCGGTGTCAAAACACAGAGCACCAACAGGTTTAGTTTGAGATTTTAGCATCAATTTAGGCCAAAGGGTCCTCAAAATCCATTATCAAAAAATAAATAAAAATGCATACGTGCACATGTACAACAAGAAGCTTTATACTATACAATATAACTATCTTCAATTGAATTGACTGTTAGAGATATATATTAGACATATTAGCCCAATGTAATAAGCCCAAGCCCACTTCTGCTTGTACTAGTAGTCTAGGGTTTAGACGCCTATATATACTTATGTTAGGGTTCATTGTAACATAGGTTATAGTACTACACTCTTATACACAATAAAGATGTAGCCCTTAAGGGATTCCTCCGTGGATGTAGAACGTCATGGCTGAACCACGTAACCCTTGTGTTCTCGGTGTTCCTATTATATGCTTCATCTTCCGCATCCATTCTAGCATATTCAACATGGTGTATCGATGCTAATATTTAACATGGTATCAGAGCCAAACTTCGTTCTTGGCATCAAACAAACATCTCTACACAGCAAAGAAGATTCACACATGCATACCACCATCTGAAGTCATACATATTTCTCTGCTGGATCTAGACTCCACGGCATCTCGCAGCCACCATGGCTCTATGCTGGGTCAAAATCCAATAAACTCAAGCAAACCCGTGACATCAATCTTAGATTTGTGCAAATCCAAGATTCGCCTGATGAAACCAACCACACAGACGTTCCCCACGGCCCCCCGTGAGAAAAACCTAGAAGTTCGGTCTCCACTGAACACTGCACGTGCCACCACGCGCTAGCGCAGTTTCTAGCGACTTCTCCACGCGCCGCCGCCGATTTCACAGGGTCAGATCCTCCTATGGTTACACGCGCCGCCATGACAGCCTCGTAGCTCGCCGATCTGTCAAACCACCGAAGTCCGAGCATCAATCTCCCTCGCACGCGCTTCCACGCGCCTTCGGAATTTCCAGACACGCGCCGGTGGAATAGAACACGCGCCGAAGAGCTGCTGCTAATGACGTGTGACGTCACCGGATGACGTCACCTATCCACGTCAGCATGCCACGCACGCCCTAGTCCACGTCATCAGCGACACGTCATCAGCCACGTCAGCAGTGTCGTCTCGTCAGCACCACGTCACCTAGCTGATCGTTGACCCAGACCGACTTGACCCGGACCACCCGGATCTGACCCATGAGCACTTTGACTGTTGACTTTGACTCTGGACCAGTTGACTTTGACTTTTTGCATTGACCTTTGACCAAAAGTCAAAATTTCCAAAAGGGCCTATCTTGCTCAGTTTTTCGCGTAGATTCCAATTTTGGACTCCGTTTCTTCATTTGAAACTCTGAAATTGGTCAATTGGCATATTTTTCATTGTGGTTTCTTCAAAGGCATTCTTCAAGGCATCTTCAAGTGATCTTCTAATGCTTATCCAACCTCAAGCCTTCATCGAGCTTCCGCCTTGAGTTTGAGGGAGGGTGTTAGAGATATATATTAGACATATTAGCCCAATGTAATAGGCCCAAGCCCACTCCTGCTTGTACTAGTTGTCTAGGGTTTAGACGCCTATATATACTCATATATATACTCATGTTAGGGTTCATTGTAACATAGGTTATAGTACTACACTCTTATACACAATAAAGATGTAGCCCTTAAGGGATTCCTCCGTGGATGTAGATCCCGTCATGGCTGAACCACGTAACCCTTGTGTTCTCGGTGTTCCTATTATATGCTTCCTCTTCCGCATCCATTCTAGCATACATAACATGGTATAACACATCACGTTGCTAATATTACTATATACATTTAACATTGACAACAGAAGTAATTTTGCTATAAATTGAATTGAGAAAGAGCTTTACCACTTTGAGAACAAGCCTTCTCAGTTGAATCTTCTGTATCCCAGTGAGCTTCTGCGAAACCAAGTCACTGATCCCCGACAACACCCCTGCTGTAATTGCCTGATTTAAATAACAAATTGCACACTGATTAATCGCAGAGAAAAAGTAAAACCCAATTTATAGCCGTTAAAAATACATATATATAATTCACTTTCAGCACAGAAATAATACAAGAAAATTAAATTTGACATTTTTCCTGATTCAGCTGAATGTTCGTGTCATATAATTCCAAACCCAGAAAAGAAAAACGATGGAAAAGATTCAAACTTTCATGTTTCTTCTATTTCCTCTTCCTTTCTCAGCAACCAAACATGGGTCAAACGAAAAATTAAGCAAAATCAAAACTTCAAACGAACCCAGATAACACAAAAAAAAACAAAAAACAAAAAAATTAAATTATGTGTTGTTTTGTTGAGTGAGACCTTGGTTCTCAGTGGATGATGCTGAAGCTGCAACAAGCACTGGTTCAACAAACCCTTCTTTGCCATTGACCCAGAGCTCAGTTTTTGCTTCCAACTCCTTGAGATTTTGCGAGTGAATTATTATTAACAAACTGCTCTCTCGCTTCTGTGCTATTATTATTGGTCCTAGTAGTCTAGTACTAACTGACAGACCATGAGCGCAATTTATAATGCCTCGCTGTTCCAAAATATATTTTGTTTGGACAAGATTTTGAGTGTTGGGCCGACAGGCCCAGCCAGCATTGGTATTTTCGTCCAAAACTATTGGAAATCATCCTTTAAATCAGAATTGTACCAAGCATATATTTGTGTTTCCTTTTGTTTTTGGGCTAAATATATTCTTGTTTTTCTGGTTGGTTTTTTACTAAGAAAAAGTTAATCGATGTTGTTTTTTAAGTGTTAAATTACAATTATTACAAAAGTTTAAGCTATTAAAAGATGGTAAATTTTAATCATTTAATCACATCATTTTAATACCCGCCTTCACATGTGAACTAAAACTTCTCATTTAGTCTGATACCGTGTTAAATTACTAATTGTTCCAAAAGTTTAAAATATTAAGATATGGTAAATTTAATCATTTTATTACATAATTCTAACATTAAGGTTTTTTGAAATATTTTTAGAAACTTTTTATAATTAAAAAATGAATTTTTTTTACAGTTTTATATATCTATATCTATACTACTATTTAAGGTGCTTTCCTTATTTGGGGTCCTCATTTTTTTGGTTCAAAAATGCTCCTACACCCCTATGTTTAAGTAGAGACAAAACTAAATGACAATCCGGTAAAAATACAACTCTAAATCCTACTAAAACATTGCCTAAAAAATAAGGTCACTCTCTTGTTAATTTTCAAATTGCTTTATCCACTTACAAATTATATTCTCAAAATAAAAATTATATATGTAAAATAAATAAATAAAACAAGTTTTCTTTTTACTACAAAATAAACATGTAATATTGATTCATTTTTTGAAACTAATCTCATGACACTCTGGGTTATATTAGTAATTCTAAATACGTAATACAATGAGAAAATGTGTAAACCTCAAATTGTATTAGTAATTCTAAATGCGTGCGATGAAGTTAATTTTTCGTCAAAGTGATATCAAAACTTTATTAAAATAGTTTATTAACAAAAACTCTAAAAACACGTTACTCTTTTTTTTTTTTTGGGCAGAACTCTTTTACTAATTCTAGCGCTTAATAAAATGGGGTTGGGGTTTGGGGTTTGAGAATTGAGTTGCAGTGGACTTTGTTGAATGGGTTTGGCCGTTGGCGAGACTTTTGAAAGTCAAACCCAACCTATTTGTAGTTTGTCAGATGACCCTCAAATCATAATACCTTTCCAAGTCTATTTTGAAAGCCCATTTTGGTTGAAGCGGAAAATTCAAAAGAAACTAGTTAGTACAGTTTCCACTTCCTACGTACTACGCGCATACAAATTTTCATTATATTTTTTTCATAACTATTTACATATTATGTTAATTTTGGAGTCATTCAAAATTTCAAATAGTGTCATCGATGATGTCATGAAAATAATTCTAACTGGTCAACCTCTTTTAAACTCATTATACTGTGACTCGTAAAAATATCTACACGTATCATTTAAATAAGTTATATGACTTGTTAAACAGGTTATGTAAAACTAAAAATATAGTGTAGGAGCCAAGTCCAAGAGAAAGGATTTAAACTTAGATAGTTTCGATGGAAATACTATGAGGTACCAACCTAATTACATGTCCAAATCTAAAAGAAAAATATATTGGAATAGGTAGGGATTTTTTTGAATCCATGAAAAAAAGTGTTGACTTGAACCCGATCCATTAAAATGTGGGCTTGATCAGTCGACCTACTAGTCACACAAATTGAATCCTTTTTTTTTCGAAGATAAATTTTTTATCATTTCTTTTTACCATTTTTTGGCTTTCTAACTTAGTGTAACATTCACATTTTGCTCTTATTTATTTCCTTTCTTTCTAAGTTGTTTTCTTCTCACAAATATTCATAGATTATTTCTTAACGAGGTCGAGGCTTGAAGGTTTCAATTTAGTGAACTTTAGACGGTATAAACTGAAGAATTTATGTATTATTTAATTTTTTTTTACGAATTTTTTTTTCTCTTATTTGTATTGAAAAGAAGATAAAAGATAATATATAAATATATATATATTTATATATATCCAAAAAAAAATTGCATGTAAAAAAATATGGGTCATATTAAGTTGACCCGATCTTCCAAAAGATCATATTGGAGTCATAGGTTTTACCATCCATTTAGGACGTTCCATTTTTTATCTGAATTTAATTGGATTGAACCCAAATCCTACGATATGTCCTGTTTTTCAAGTCTAGATAAGGTGTTGTGGACTTTTAACTTCTAAAATATGGCAGAAACACAAACGTTAAGAGTCCTTTCACAAATTTTTCTATTGTGACCATAATAAATATACTTATGCAAGGAAAGACCATGTCAAGAATTATAAAATTAGGACTTAGCAAAAAACAAATATAAAACTTGGATCAAACCAGTCTCCTATAGAGATGGGGACATAACTCTTAACTGATTAAATTCAATTAAAAGTAATGTTCTAGTCAATGGCAGTTCCCATGAAATCATCAATACTTGGCAAGAAATAAATCTGAAGGCGAAGGGTATTATCTATGATATTTGGAATGCAAGTAATCTATGATTTGGCTGAGTGCAAATGTAGTATGAAAAAGCCGTATATAGCAGTAAGACATGCTTTCGACTTGGAGATGTTGACCCCTTATAGTAGACTCAGTAGAGCCAGATTGCATTATACGTAATAGAAGAAGTTAAGCAACCAAGGGTTTTAATTAGTAATTAATAGCTTACAAGTTTTACTACGTCGAAAGAGAGACCCAAGACAAGGGGGGAAGATTTTGAATTTGAATGTTATGAATTAAGGAATGGGTCAGCCAATGGACCTAAGCCAAAGAGAAAGAAAGGAAAATAATATAGTCAGCCAATAGGTTGGGAGTCATCCACCTCAAAAGTCACAACTGGGTTTTATGATGATAGACTATTCTTCAGACTACATGCATGCCCAAATACTGAAACCCTGCCTGAGGGGTTGATATTCAGGCAGGTCTCTTAAAAGAACCAAATGCATGTGTGCCATGTTGGGGATTTTACCAAATCAAGGAGTGACAATGAGAGAACAAAAAACACATCAAGTAAATAAAAATTAGTGATTGATTTGGAGGCACAATTGAATATTATTCTTAGATAATATTTGTCCCCATACGCAAGTTGCTAAAGGGTTTCTACAAACTTGTTCCCAAGATACAATCAAGTTCATTCTTAATTCTCAATTCAAATAAATTCACAACACATGCAAATATTCTAACAAAGAAACTCATCAATCAATTTGAAATTCAAAATTGCCCATGAACAACAAATTCGTTCCTTCAATATTCAAACTATGAACATGGCTTTTAATGCATTCACAGTGTGAAAGAATCATCATCTTGTCTTGCCATCAAAGAAACTTGGAGTTGTTCTTCTAAAACCTTTCATACTCTTATTCACATTCAAGTGTTTATTGGTCTTACTAGAATTTCCAATTTTAACATTATTCATATTCACTTTAGAATCGGTGTTAGATACACCTCTAACCGAACTTTCCTCTTCAATTCAGTGATGTTGTCTGAATTGATCTAAAGTGAGATATTCTGACATGTTATTTAATGTCTTCATATAGTTTAGAAAATCACTTAGGAAAATATTCATATGCTCTATCACTTTAAGAGTTTAAATTCTCATCCTTTAGATTTTCTACTTCACTTTATAACATTTAAACATGTCAAAAGTTCATTCTTATTTCTCAATTCAAATAAATTCGCAACACATGCAAATATTCTAACAAAGAAACTCATCAATCAATTTGAAATTCAAATTGCCCATGAACAAGAAATTCGTACCTTCAATGTTCAAACTATAAACATGGCTTTTAATGCATTCACGGTGTGAAAGAATCATCACCTTGTCTTGCCAACAAAGAAACTTGTTTCTTTAAGCCTTGTTTCATTCAATCTTCATTATGATCGATTCATCATTTGAAGAACTCTTCAGACCTAAGCCAATTGCTCTTTCTACCGTGTAAAATTGGTTCCATCAAAGCGATCCAATTTCACCAAACCATGGTTCAACATCTTCAAAGTTGTACCATCATTTATTCCTTGTCTTGTAACAAATATTGTCTAAGATTGTTGGGGATTTTACCAAATCAAGGAGTGACAATGAGAGAACAAAAGAACACATCAAGTAAATAGAAATTACTGATTGACTTGGAGACACAATTGAATATTATCCTTAGACAATATTTGTCCCCATACGCAAGTTGCTAAAGTGTTTCTACAAACTTGTCCCCAAGATACAATAAAGTTTATTGGGTTCTACAAATAGCAATTTTGAAGAATACCCACATGATTTCTTTGTAACTTGTCCTCAAGATACAACCAAGTTTATTGGTTCTACAAATAATCATATTTTAAAGTGAACATTATAACATCTATATTTATACCCATAGGGTTATAACCCTTCAAAAGGTATGTATGGAGAGTTTAAATGTTTCATAAAACCGTTCACAAGGTTTGAAACCTCTTCAAACTCTTTAAACAGTCACCAAAAAATTCTGCAGAAAATCTTGATTCACGATTTTCGATCAGTTGAAAATTAATTTCGATCGATTGAATGCTCTTTTCGATTGATCGAACGGGAATCGAGTAGCGATCTAGACATCCAGAGCCTCCAAGATTTTTCTTTACCAATTCGATCAATCGAGCCAAAGCTTCGACTGATCGAAAATGCTTAACTTTGAATTTTCACTTAGAAAATTCCAGAACTTGAATTTTCACTTTAACAACTCTATGAAACAATATTTTCCAAACTCAAACATCATCATTATTACAACCTATTCTTGTATATACCTATATATACAACATGCCATGCCATATAGTACTTACTGGAACTGAATCTAATTCCCACATATATGGTAATTTGAGGTTATTAGTCACTCAATCTAGTGAATCAATTCCACAAATAGCTAAATTATTCATCCAATACTCACCTAATTAATCTGAAGCTAGTCTGCAAGAACCAATAGGGGACAGGAAAAGATAAAGGGGCAAGAATACATGAACTTACATATGTTCCTTGAAACATTTTGGGAGAAATTATGCTTTATCATCTTAAACTATAAATCTCTAATTATACTTTGCATCTTTTTTTTGATAATCTATTATATTTTGCATCCTAAACTTTAAAAAATACATGTTTTACACCATAAACTATAACATTTTTTACATTTTGTACTCCAACGTCAAAATAAAAGAAAAATTACACTTTATTACCCTAAACTATACTTTTTATTACACTTTATACCCTAAACTTTGAAATTCCATCCAAGTTAACATCAAATTTGATGTTAGAGTGCAAAGTGCAACAAATATCATAGTTTATGGTGCAAAATGTGAATTCAAAAGTTTAGGGTGCAAAGTGTAATTAATGGCACAGATTAAGGGGGTAAAGTGTAATTTTCCTAACATTTTTCTTTTTGTCTCATATTTTATCAAATAAGTTACAAAACTAGTGTTTTCTTCTTCTTCTTCTTTTATAAAAAACTAGTGTGGGTTGCACGTGCAAGGCACGTGCTACCTTTTTAGTGAGAAAATTAATATAGTTTTTTTTTTTTTTTTTTTTTTGAAGAAGTATGAAATCATGTACTTAAATTTAAAATAGCTATTTGAATATCTATTTACTATGAAAATTTCTTAGAATCTATTTACTAAATGTAATATCTACTTACCAAAAATGCTACAAAGAACGATAATTAATGTCATCATATTTCCACAATATTTAAATTTTCGTAATGAATGATGATATATGCTACAATTTTTTTGAAGATTTTCATCAAATTAAATACTTGTAACCATCTACAATGAAGATTTTGTTATTCATACTTCATTCTTTATGAGTCTAACTACGATGTTTAGCTTACTTATTTTTAGTGAACACCCTTTTTAAGTAGGAAAAGAAATTAAAAAAAAAAATAACAAAATAACAAAAGATATCTATCATCAAAGTTTCTATTAGATAAAATTATAAGTCTAGAAGATTTAAACCTTCTCTAGGTAACAAATAGAACACCATATATCATCATTCCAACTTTCCAAGCATGACTACCAGTCTACCACATAATATTTAAAATACACGAAGAAATTTGTTGGGACATTAAAATTTAGTAGGAGTATTTTAGACATTGCATAATGGAATATTTTAGGAATTATAAGATTTCTTTAGGGCTTAACTAAAAGAGTAACAATAGGAGCATATGCTCATTTACAAAATATAAAGGAGAAAATTATTCAACTTTAGTTTGGAGGAATAAAACTACCTCAAACGTAAAGAAGGAAAGTGCTACTTCGTCAATTTGTGTGTGTGTGTGTGTAAAACAATGTGTTTTTTTTTTTTTTTTTAATAACTTGAAACAATGTGTTAAAAAAAAAAAAAAATCAGCCTAAAAAACTATGCATAAAACAATGAATTTTGGTTCAACAAATTGACTAAACCAAAAAAGAAGTTTAGGAACACAACAAAATATCACGATATTTTTACAATACCTTTATTTCTAGCTATGGTGGGTTCTGGTCTAATATTTTATTATTTTATTTTAGATTAATGCTACATCAACAAAATTTTCATAATAAATTCTAGGTAGTAAATTGTTACTGATTTTAAATTGTGCTAACCACTTTTAACCATGTATTTTAAAAAAGAAAACAAATAAAAAGCTAATTGATGAAAATTGTGCCTAAAACAATGAATTTTGGCTCACTAAATTTGACTAAACAAAAAAAGAAGCCTAGGAACACAACAAAATGTCACACAAAAAAGAATTTAAGGAACACAACAAAATGTCACAAGATTTTCGCAATATTTTTTATTACCAACTGTGGTAGGTCTTAGTTTGATATTATTATTTTATTTTTTATGTCCACAGCAAATCTTTGGTGAAAAATTATTACTGGTTTTAAAATTATGCATTAAAAAAAAACAAACAAACAAATTAAAAGACAACACAAAAAAATTGTGTGTGAAACCATGAATTTTTGCTGATCCAATTTGACTATTTTAAAAAAGAAATCTAAGAATACAACAAAATATCACTACATTTTCACAATACCTTCATTTTTAGGATTCGAATAGATATATATATTTTTTTTATTTGAGAGAAATGTTACATCCATAACATTTTTAGAACAAATTCTAAATGACAAGTCGTTATTGGTTTTAAACAGAGCCCACTACTAATATCATTTTTTATCCATCAAAAATACCTTACCACTTAAAATTTATTGTGAAATTATTGTGAAAATATTGTAAACATAGCATTACTCCTTAAACTTTAAAATCAAGCAATTTTTCCCTTAGTATTTTGGAAAATAGCAAATATGTCATATTGTTATTCTCTCAGTTAAACCCTAATGAGAGCTTATGATTCTTAAAATATTTATTGTGTAAGAGCATCCACATCAGTGGGTGGATACTCTTCTATAATACAAAAACTCCTTCATTTTACACATTTTGGCCAAAAAAACTCCCACATCAGCTCATGTAAAACTGTGTAAAGTCTTCTAAAAATTTCCATGAGCTACAGTAACCGTGCATATATACACGATTACTATAGCTCGTCTATACATTATTTTAATAATTTCTAATTTCGCTCCTTTTTTTCTCTCTCTTCTCCATCTGCACCACCAACGCCCTCATCATCTGCTTCTTCCTCTGATACACACACTCCCATAGAAAAAATCAAAAATCAACCACAAAATCAACAACAAAATCACCCACAGACACCACAAAACCAAACACACCCACACACGGACATACCAACGGAGATAGAGAGAGTGGATCGGCGCTTGTGACGAATCGGCGTGCTTGGATCGGAGTTTCAGATCGACGCCGTGCTTGGATCGGAGTGTAGCTGTGTAAATAATTTTTTTAATAGCTTCAGATCGGCGCTTGTGGTGGTTGATTGGCTGAACCCATAGTGTTCGGCCATGGTGGTCTAGGCTAGGTGGGATTTGGGTTTAGAGAACTAGAAAGAGCAGGGGTTTAATTTATGTGGGTTTCTGCCTTTGTGATGGTTATGTGATGTTCGGCCATGGCCATGGAGCTCTAGCCATGGAGGTAATAATAATGATTATTTAAATAAATTGACATGTATAATAGACAAATTGATGTGAGAGCTTTGTAAAAGTGAGAGTGTAAAATAGAAAAAGCAGATTTTAGATGTGTAAATTTACAAAAAATTTGCATCCACTGATGTGAATGCTCTAATGTGTAAAATACTCACACTAAATTTTAACATTCCAAAAAATTTCTTCACGTATTTTGAATTTTAGATGATAGTAATTCTTAGTTTCTTATTTTATTATTTTATTTTGACCTTTAAAAAATTGACACCTCAATAATTGTGAAAATATTGTAAGAATGTGATGTGTTAATGTAACTGTGTATGCACATATAAATATTATTTTTTTTTAAAAGACAAAAAGTGCACAAGCAAAACCGGCGTACTGTGAAAAAAAGAAAAAGAAAAAAAAGGCCAATGAACAATGCAGATTGTCAAATAATTGTGAAAATATTGTAAGAATTTGTTAAGTCGGTGTAACTATATATGTACATATAAATAATAAATATTTAAAAGAAAAGACAAAAAAGCACAAACAATACTGGTAAAAAAAAAAAAAAATTAAAGAGCCTAATGAACGGTTTGGGTTGAACAAACCAAGAGTACGGTAACAAAATCACTATTTGCGCATTCGCGCTTTTTATATAGAGAGAAAATTAAACTTTTCTTCTTCTTTTTTTTGTCTTGGTAAGCTATCAGAAGCCAGAGAAGGTCAAACTTACTAAGCACCAAATTTTAGAACAGGAAATAAACCCTAAAAGTACCCCTACAGCCCCACAAACCCAAAAGGGAAAAAAAAAAAAAAATATATATATATATATATAGATATAGACACACACCACATCATATGATAATGCAAATATATGATTGAGCAGTTTTGAAAAGTGTCACGAGGATATCAAAAAATGTAGCAATATGGGGAACAACATCTTCCTGAGAACTTCCTCTTCTTTTAGGTGTTGCATAGAATATCACATTAGTCATTTCTATTAGGTAAGTACAACTACAACCCAGTAATTAAATAGTAAAAAAAAAAAAAACGTACTCACTAATATATAAAAGTCAATACTTACCGCGCGCATCCCAGCTGTTGTGGCTTGAATGATTGCACAAATTGCATATGAAATAGATCCATTTGGGATTCTACTACCCCACTTTTAATGATAAAATAAAAATAATCCTTTGTTCTTATATGAGAGAGAAATATTATGGTCATTGTTTTATGCGGTAAGGTATTGTCCTTTCTTAACCGACATATATTTTGTTTCCAATAGAAGCTCTCTAGTCTCTCCTATCCTTAAAAATTGAAACTGGAAGCTCTCATATTCTTTCCGGTTTTGGAGTTCTTCATCCCAAAAAGGATTGCTTGCCGACCATTAAAGTTAAACATATAGATAATGTCGCCTCCCCATGATTTATATTTGCCTCACGTGAGACTGCCGCCACTCTAGAAATAAAATTTCTCTATTCTTTATCATTCGTGAGATTTAATTTAACTTAATTTTTTTTGTAAATTCAATATTTGGATTTTATGAAAATACTTCTATACTACTTATGTAATTTTCGCATTTTTTTTTCCTATTTGTGAATGAGAATTTTTACTCGTATTTCATTGTTGTGGACATAGACCTAAAGTTGAACCTTGTAAATCTTGGATTATCTTCTTGTGTGTGGTTGTGTCCATTTTACTTTCTACTCTCTAGCTATTTTCTTTATTTCTATTATTTGTTTGTGAGATCTTCCTCAAATCTATAATAGTTTTAATAATCAATGTTGTATGGGAATGCTTCCAAAAGCCATATCTCTTACAAAAAACTAGTATTAAAGCCAAATTCGATACCTATGGATTTGGAATTGTTCTATTTGAAGAATTTATTGATTCGTTCATGGGTTCGACTATTAGAGAGAAAGATATAAGATGAATCCTCATCAAAACTTTCAGTATCTTGTAATGATCACACTCTTTAATGCCAAATTTAATGTAGAGGAAATTGATAGAAAAAACACCTCAACATGTGATAATGAGATGTTATAGATATCATGATCCAACAAGAGTATATTGCTTTGGAAAGCAACAAACCTAAAAGATTTCAAATAAAGATTGGAAACAACTTCAACATGTGATAATGAGATGTTATGGATATTATGATCCAACAAGAGTATATTGCTTTGGAAAGCAACAAACCTAAAAGAGTCCAAATAAAGATTGGAAGAATAGAGAAATGCATCACCATCATTTTGTGTTTGGCCAAGAAGTATAAAAAAGAAAAATTTTATGAGGGAGAAGAAGGTTAAGGAGTTGAGGAAAAAATTGAAGGACGAGTACATGACCAAAAGTGTGGAGAACTTACTTTATTCGTAGGAAAAAAAATATTTTATTTCCAATACCGAAGGTATTTCTACATTTGAGCATATAAATGATTATAAAAAAATACTAGTTGATTTGAAAATTTGTAAAGTTTAGATTAGTGAGGATGAAACTTTTTTTTTATATATATTAAACTCACCACCTAATACTTATGATCATTTGATTACTACACTTTGTATAGAAATGATGAGATTTAAGTTTTATGTACAATACTTAAACAATAACAAGTTCCATCACGCATGCTTATTGTAGGAATTGGGTTTGAGCACTTCTTCTATTAGATGAGTGGACTCAGACCCATCTAGCTCAATACAATAAATTTATAGAGAATGGGTTTAAGAACTAGGGCTTAGTGAGGGTTACAACAACTGGACATAGTTATGAGTGGATCGAATAACAAGGACGTGGACTGAAATGTGAAATTTTGTCCTCAGCCCTCATCCGAGGAGCTTGTTGTTCTTATTATTTCTTTGGTGCTTCGTTACAAAGGTTTCAAAGATCATACAAATTGCTCCCGTGTTCCCTCTTTCTAATTCCTGCCCCCCTTTTCCTGGAGGATTTCTCACATTATATATCCCCTTCCAGTCGATCTTGGCCCTCCATCTGTTGACCATGCAGGTCATTACTCGAGTGCTTGTCCCATCAGCTGCTTGCCCAAACCTTCTGTGAGTTGCAGCAACCAAAGCAGCACTGTTCAGGGGTCATTTCCTCATTAATGCGGCCAGAACATTAGTTGTGGGCATTTAATGTGGAGGTGACAGTTTCTCCTTGAATTGCTCCTCCACCATGCTCCCATGGTTGACCCACTGTACTTGTTTTTTTCTTGGGATGCTCTGGGAGGCTACCTTTGATGGCGTGCCGCTCTTCCCTTCTATGATCTCAGTTGGCTGAGAACAGGATTGTCCTCGACGATGTTTCTAGGCAACTTGGACTTTCTTCATTCATCCTCGGGCATTTTTTCCTCCTTGGCGTGGGCCTTGGGCTTAGTATAAAGTGGGTCGGGGTTGCCAAATTCTTTGACCCCACACTTATAAAGACACAATGAGTTTTTGAAAGTTAGGGGGCAAGTCCAATAATTAATTAAGGGGTTGTTTGGTAGTGTATTTTGAACAATAGTTTTTAGTGTTAAAACAATATTACACGTATTTCCACATACTTTTTCACCTACACGTATTTCCAAAAAATACCTACAACGTTAGTAAAACAACATTACCAAACGAGCTGTAAAAGTCTAGTAGGAGAGGTAGATCCCGATTTAAATCAAAACACCAAATTAAATTTTTGACCTTAAAGTCTAGCGTTATTTTCATTGTGTTCCCTAAAGTTTGAGTTTCTTTTTTTTTTTTTTTTGGTCTACCAAATTTTATTTTTTGTTTTTTTTTTTTTTTAAATAGTTCTTTCTTCATGATAGATATAGCTATTAAGTTTCAACAAAATAACATCATTTAGTGTTATATATAAATTATAATGTTGTGACCTTGGTTATTTGTTTTCTTGTGAGAGTATCGCAAACTAGAGAAAATTAAATTTCTATTGAACAAAATGTTTTGGGTGTATTTGGGGTTTGGATTTTAAGAAAGTGACAATATATGCTACATTTAAACTGTTTTATTTTTATGTTAAATACTTTTCGGAAAAAATATTTTATATATGTAGCATAGAGATGACTCTATTCTCCTCCCCACCATCCAAGATTTATTAGATCTAGAACACCTATGCCTGAATCTATGTTTTTTCAATTTTTTTCTAAAATTTTTTCAAAAGTTTAGTGCCCGTTTGTATCCACGTCCAGCGTCCAGCGTCTGCGTTTTCGGTCTTTTTTTTTTTTTTTTTTTTTAATGATCAGCGCCTGTGTCACTGTTCATTGTCCATGAACAGTGATTCTAGGCTTATGAACAGTAAAAATTTGGGTGAACAGTAATTTCTCACACATTTAAAAATTATTTTGCTACAGTATTTTCAGTTTTCAGTTTTCAGTTTTCAGTTTCAGCAAAAATAAGTTGTATCCAAACAGACCCTTAATCTCCTAGATCTTGAACTTCTATTGTATCTTGCTTGTAATATTTTCAAATTGGTTCAGATTTTGTGAGATTATGCCATGTTAAATTTTATTGTTGATTTGTGCATTGTGAGATTATATTATTTTTAGGATTTTTTTTACCTATACAAACTAAATGCCTTTAAATTTTTTCCAAAGCATTTTTAGGAATGTAATAAAATACCCAAAAACAAATTGTTTTCTGAAAATGTTTTCAGCTGAAAAATTTTATAGTTGAAAAATATTTTTCATTGAAACAAATGCACCCTTAATCTCCATATTTGTTAGTGCAATTTTCTCTTTATAGTTATCCTTGGACATAGGCTTTAAAGCCAAGCAGCGTAAACCCATAGTGTTATTTTCATGTTTTTGATTGTGTCTATTTTTCTTTATATTTTCTTGGTTCCTATTATTTATTATTATTTTTTTTAGATCTTTCTTTAAGTACATAATAGTTTTCACGGTTAATCTTGTGTGACAGTATTTTCAAAAGCCTTTTCGTGCAACGCCACCCTCTACGAGAACCTTAACTCTATATATTACTTGTTTTTCTTCAAATTAAGAATAGACTCCATTTTCTAGCTGTGTGTCACAGGAAACCCATTTGCTTAATTTGAGCTTTTAAATTCAATTAATTATGCCAAGATCCTCAAAATCCGATATCAAAAGCCAAATAAAACACACACACATATATAATAATAATAATAATAATAATAATAATAATAATTTGGGCAATGTCTATTACACACTATATGTAAGTGTAAATGATCACTTTAATATAAACCCATCATTTTTTCTCTATTATTTATAATCGAACACTTTAAAGTTATGATAAAAATTATAACACAAAGATTACGATACTAAGATTTTTGACTCGGTGTCATCAATTGTAAATGATCACTTGAACATAAACCCGTTAATTTTTCTCTATTATTTACTGTCCAACACCTCAAAGTTATGACAAAAATTCTTACCCAAAAGTTATGATATTCTAAGATTTTTGACTTGGTGTGTGTATGAAAAAGCCGTAGCACATGCTTTTGGAGATGTTGACCTCTTAGAGCTGTTTATTTGCAACTGCATGATATGAAATATAAACAAAGCAATCAGTTTGTAGTAATAATACAAATAGGCCAATAGCTACGTCGTGTACATGAGGGAGCCAAGACAATGACTCAAAAAATTTGAACTTAGAAAATTATGAATACAGAATGGGTCAGCCAATGGAATTAACCCCCAAAAAAACATAAAATGAAATGGTCAGCTAACAGGCTGGGTCAAGCCAGTCAAAACCATTCAAATTCAACATTTTCCCGTATATGACCCAGTGTTATAGTTCTGTTTCCAACACTATAAATAAGACCCAATATGCCTCTCAATCTTCATTCAAAACCTTTTCTTTCTACAACACATACACAAGATCCAAAAATATTCTTTCTGCAACACAAATACACAATTACCAAAGAGAAAAAACCTCTCAATCAAATGGCTTCAGCTCTCCTTTTACCTTCTGCGTCTTCTTCTTCTTCTTGTTCAAGGAAAATCCATGCTGCTATTCAAGTCCCAAGACTTCCAAAACTCTCTTTCTCAGTTCCAAAAATACCAAAGAGAAATCTAGGTGAGGAACTGAATATAAGAGACGGCTTCATAAACACAACCCCAGTAGAAAAGTTGAATGTCATCGATGATAGATCACACAGCTCTAGTACTAATGTTACCATTCAACTCTATGCCATCTTAGAGGCCGTAGCTGATAGAGTAGAGATGCACGCCAACCTTGGAGAGCAACGTGACAACTGGAACACCCTTCTTCTAAACTCCATCAACATGATAATTCTCACAGCTGCAACAATGGCTGGTGTTGCTGCAACTGGTGGCATTGGAATGCCTCTTTTGGCTTTGAAATTATCGTCTACTCTTTTGTATTCCGCAGCCACGGGAATGTTGCTTATAATGAACAAAATTCAACCTTCACAACTTGCCGAGGAGCAACGCAATGCTACAAGATTGTTCAAGCAGTTACAAAGCCAAATCCAAACCATGCTCGCCATTGGAACTCCAAATCAAGAAGATGTGAAGGAGGTGATGGAAAAGGTTTTGGCTCTTGACAAAGCCTACCCACTTCCCTTGCTTGGTGCAATGCTTGAAAAATTCCCAGCAAAGTTTGAGCCAGCTGTTTGGTGGCCTAAAAATCAAGTACTACAAAAGAAAAACTTTTCACATGAAGGAAAACAATGTAACAATGGATGGAGTGAGGAACTTGAAATGGAAATGCGAGAGATCATTAAGGTGGTGGAGAGAAAAGACATAGAGGACTATGTAAGACTGGGCAACTTGGCGTTGAAAATCAACAAGACTTTAGCTATCTCAGGTCCATTACTCACGGGCATAGCAGCCTTTGGCTCAGCTTTTATTGGTAATGGATCATGGGCACCAATAGTAGCAGTGGCTGCTGGGGCTTTAGCTAGCATAGTTAATGCTTTTGAGCATGGTGTACAAGTTGGGATGGTGATTGAGATGTACAGAAACTGTGGTGGCTTTTTCCAGCTATTGCAAGAATCAATTGAAGCCACACTAGAGGAAAAAGATTTGGAGAAAAGAGAAAATGGGAAACTGTTTGAAATGACGGTGGCTATGAAACTTGGAAGAAGCTTATCACAACTCAGAGAACTTGCTACAAAGTCAGCTTCTTCCCGTGTAGACGAATTTGCAAGCAAGCTTTTCTAGTTCTGGATTTTGTAATTAATCAAATCTGATAATTGTTTATATAATAACTTGATTAATTCATTGTACAATCTTCTAACATAGAAAAAAATGTTAATTCTCCAATTTTATATATATCAGCTACTTGTGCAAAAAGAGTTTGTAAAATAAAATGCATGTATTTCTTAGTTTCTCGATCACTTAATTGAATTCTTTGATTTGTCAATTGTTTATAACCTAAAACTCTTTGTACGATGTTCTAACATTGAAAAAAATGCTAATTCTAAAATTTTATATTCGCTACTTGTGCAAGAAGATTTTGTAAAAGAATTTTTTTTGGTTTCTTGCATATAATAACTTGAATTTCCTATTACAAGGTGTTGAAAATCGAAGTTGCACAAATAAATAACTTTACGACAGTACCACAAGAGAGTTCAAAAATATGTTGTTGAAGAAGTAATTCTATGTAGATTAGTTGAATATTTTGTAGACTATTCAAGACAGGTGGTCAAAAAATTCCACGGGCTTAGATTATTTGAAATGTCTTAGTTTATTGTTTTATTATGTTGAATAGTTGGATTTGGTCACGAAATTGGAGATGGCTCAACTGAAACTTCCGGTCCCACCGCCACTTTCCTTTTTTGCATCTCAGGCCAAAGAGTGAATAAAACCAAAAATTCAATGAAAACCTATAAATGACTAATTATTGAATATTCTTGAAGTACCATAAATTCATACTCCTTTCTCTCACATAATTATGAGTCTCATTAATTAAATTTATAGTGGGACTCATAATTTATGTGAGAGGAAAGAGTACGCATTCATAGTACTCTCAGAACATTCAATAATTTTCCATATATTAATTGGATCAAAAACTTATAATGGGTCATGTTAACGAGTGTCTTTAACGCATTGGTTAACAATCCAGTTAAAGAAAATTTTAATGGGAAAAGAAAAAAAAAACAATTAATATTTTGTTATTTTTTTCATTATCCATAAAAGTGATGTCAAAACTTTCCTAAAATGAATTGTTAACCAATGCCCTAAAGGCACTTGTTAGCATTTCCCACTTATAATTAATTCCTTGGTCATTTTGGCTCATGAATTCATAACAACTAAGAGGGGATATATGGAGGGGCAAATAGTTTTGTGACATTCAAAACTAAGGATGGACCCAGGTGGGGGCATGGGCCTCCCTGGGCCCAAAAAAAAAATTACTCATTCTGTCCTAATTTGTTTATCCTCTATTCCATTTTAGGATGTCCCAAAATATTGTCCTGTTTCCAAAATTAAAGGCCATTAACTTACTAGTATTCCTATTATATCCTTACTTTATTTTCAAAATTATTTGAAAAGAAAACTAATAAATATTAAAAAAAAAAAAACAATCTAATTGGGGCACCTTTTTAGTTGCCTCATTAAGAATAACTCTTTTAAAAAATAATTTGATAAATTTATTTAAGGGTAGTTTTGTAAACTTATACATTTTTATAAAGCATAGAAGACAATAAATGATATTTCCTTAAAAAGTTTGACTTTTCAAACATAACAAACAAATTGGGACGGAGGGAGTAGTAGCTTAATTTTTAGATTAAAAAAAAATTTAGACTTGGGCCCCCCTTACTTTGTAGCTTGGGCCCCCTCCAAAATCATGAATCATTAACCTAGTCCATATAAATCTTTAAAAAAAAAAATGCAAATCCAAAAAAATGTAAACCAAGTAGTCCAAATGGAAAAATGAATGAAAAAAAAAAATTTGAGAGGCGAGACAGAGAGAAAGAGGCGAGAGAGACCTATAGAGTAGAGAGTAGGTGATACAAAGAGAAATTGAGAGGCAAGAGAGAACGAGAGTCAAAGACGACGAGACCCATCTTGCCACCGCCGACTCTGCCACGTAAGACCCATCCTGTCACTAGTTGATCGATCTGCCCAGCCCAACTTCGTTGCTCTAGCCTTCATAGATCACACTTCACACTCAATTAAGTAGTTAATCTATCATTCAAAACCTAATATAATGTTTGAGAATCTCAGAATTTGTGCTTGTGGTATTTGTGTTTTTACTGGTGAGTGATGATGGTGATTGTGAATTGAATATATGCATTTGTGCCTGTGATGTTTTTTTTCTTTTCTTTTCTTTTTATTTATTTATATATATATTTTTGGCTTTTTGGCTTTGTGAGTTTGTGACTATTTGGTAGTTAGGCAATAATAGGGACAAGTGACAGAAAGAGAAACAGTAATTCAACAGGATTAAAAATGGTAAAGTTAGAAAAAATGTTTATTGGTAATGAATAATAAATTCATAGTGTCGGTAGTGAGACTGGATGAGTGACAGAAACAATAGTGTTTTTGTGTCTTTTGTTTTTATTGGTAAATGTTGTATCTTAATATATTAAAAAACAATGATTTTTGTGTATTTGTCTTGGTTGAAAGTTTCTTAACACTATATGGATGTGTATTTGATTTTTTTTTTTTTGCTTATCTCCAGCATCCCCTAACTTGAAATTCTAGGTCTGTCCTTGTTCAAAACACATATAAATTAAACAACAGAAGCTTTTGCCATGTAATCAAAGGTTAGTATTGTGATGTTAAAAAGAAATTGGTAATAGAGCATGCTTTTCTTGTTTAGTTTTTCTTTTTTGGAAGATATAGTTATATTGAATTTTATATGTGCAATTAAGATGTCAATTGTGTGAATCAATATACATGTATATGTATAATTATTTAATTATATAACATATTTTGAATCAAAATAATTTGTCTCACTATAATTATTTCATTTTATGTTCTATTAATCACAATATGCTACACATTCTTTTTCTTTTTCTTATAAAGCCACAAAAATATTTAAAAAAAAAAATTCAAATGCATGACATACTGCAGTATGTCAGTTATTAAAGCATAAAAGAAAGAGATTAAATTTAATAAGGATGGGGTGTAAACCCTTTGGTTTACACTAGCCAATAAGTAAATGACACATCAGATTTTTACTTAAACTCATTGTAAAATAAATGCATCCTAAATGATGTTGAAGCATTTGTCACTAATTCATCAGATACTTTCCACGTTAAAGAGATAAATAACAAAAAGAGAATAAAATAAGGATGGGTCCATGTCATGGCCATCTATCTTGAGTCCTTGTCCTAAATACTCTTAATCTAAGCTCCATAAAAGACTCACAGTAGGATAAGTTGCACAACTAGATAGACAAGTTTGGTAAGAGGCATGCTCATTGTCATCTCAACAATTTAAGAAATTTGGCTTCTTTACTAGCCTATTTTTTTTACTGATATTAAACCAGAAAATATATTGCAGGTTTAATCCCAAAAATACAGTCTTCGTGTCACAAAAAAATTTCTATCAGGCATTTTGACAAATAGCTTGTAAGCAGTTTCTCAAGAGGTCAATCCTTAAGCTATGTCTATCAATTTGAATTTCCATATATGCCTCAACGCAGCCAAAGAATGGAAGAACTCAAATATAGCATGAACCAAAACAGCAAAAAAAAAAAAAAAAATCGTCCCTACTAGGATCAAACCCATATCTGTCCTTATTTCAAAAGGGCAACATACCCAAACCGGCGAGGTATAGCAATGGCCAAATCAATCAAAATATAGCAAAACCCAAAAATTTTTGAGAATAAGAACAAATCACCTAGGTCCGGCGAGGTAGTGTGGTGGCAGACGGAGGTCCGGTGAGATAGTGCAGCGGCAAACGGAGGTCCGGTGAGGTAGTGCGGCGGCAAACGTTGGTCCGGCGAGGATGGGCTGGAGACGCATGAGCTGAAAAGTGATATGAGATTCTAGGGAAACGTGAAATAGGTTTTAATTATTTGTTTGTTGAGATGTTATTAGGTGCATTAGGATGTATTAATTTTACAATGAGTTTAAGTAAAAATCTGATATGGCATTTACTTATTGGCTGGTGTAAACCAAAGGGTTTACACCCCGTCCTTATTAAATTTAATCTCTAAAAGAAAACACAAAGAATGGTTTTTATTCCATATGTGTGTGTTTTTGTTAATTATTAGATGCATGAATTTGAGCATATTCCACTTTATATTTTACTAACTATAGCTTGCCATGCGTCCTTTTTGTTTTCTTATAAACTAATCAAATTTTTTTCTTATAAATTAATCAAATTTTACAATGAAAAAAAATTAGAAACATACATATATATATATAGTATAGTATAGTATTGTAGTTGTTTGGTTTGGCGGCATGTACGTAAAATGAAACACTAAGGATGAAAATAGAAGTTTTATTTCATATTGTGCATATATATATATATATATATATATATATTGTGTGAGCATTTTTCTATAATTAGATATTTATGTATATTTTATTTTAATTCGCTAATTTAATTAGAGTGGGTCAAGTTTGTTGATCTCGTGACCTTCTTAACAAATTGTACGTTTCTTTCTTTTTTGATATACTTTTTGTGATTCCCATTATCTTTATCAATTCCACCTAATACTCTGATGCTTAATATACTCCTTTGAAATCTTCAACCACTATCTTGCTAAAGCCTAGCTCCATTGCAAAGCTATGGTGGACAAGGCAACCAGCCTCTCAGCCGTTGGTCATCATATCCTGCTTGATACCTCAATATATTCCCTGACTTTCAAAGATTTCCTTCAACTGGGTATATAGAGAAGCTCACCATGTTGTTCATACTCTAGCTAAGTGGTCCTTGATAGATCTTTTTTTTATTTTTATAAGGCTCTTTTGACCTGGGGTTCAGCCCACCTAATTTTGCTAATCTCATCTTGGTGGAAGCTGCCTAGACTGGGTTGTTGTTGTTTCTTTTTTTGGTAATAAAGTTTTCTTTTCCGCAAAAAAAAAAAAAAAAAGAAAAAAAAAAAAAAAAAGAAAAAAGAAAAAAGGACATTAAAAGTTTTGTCATACTCGTAAACAAGGTAACTCAATAACAAATTTTTCAATCTTACCAAATCTCCTAAAAATGTCCCTCCTAATCTCCTAAATGTATATCATGATCTCCTAAATATATATCATGATCATGATCTACATTTAGGAGATCATGATCATGAGATTTCGCCTCTGCTTAATTTAGTCAAGCTATGTTTTTTATTCTCACCCAAAAAAAAAAAAAAAAAAAAAAAACCTTTGAAATTGTTAAATATATTTTGATAGTTTAATTTAACCCTTAGAACTTTCTTTCTTATGTTAACAATGTTACTACAAAGCTAGCTCATTGACTTAATCAGTTAAAACCGTTAAAATTAAAAGGAACAATTTTGATCTCTTTAATTAATTAACTCACAAGTGATGAACTCACAAAAATATTTACTATTTTATTGCACAATTTTAAAAAAAAAAAATTAAGATCGATGTTTAAATTAATAAAAATGAGGGATTATTCCAATTTTATTCCTAGATTTTGAATTATTTTTTAATTTTATAAAATCCCTAGACTTTGATTGAGAGTTAGTTTGGTCCTTGCACTTTTTAGAATAATTAACCTTTGAACATTAAGTTAATTTATGACATTCTTCTAAAAAAAATTAATTTATGACAAATCAAATTAAACCTTTTGTTATTATTTTCTATTAAAGTTTAACTGATTTAATTACATATATAATAAACATAGGGAAATCATGTGTATATCACGTAATTAAATATTTTAGGTTTTAATGGAAAATATTAGCACAAAAGCTTTCCTTTTTTATTTTTTTCTTTAAAGATAGAATTAACACAAAAGCATTTTTTTTTTTTTTTTTTGAGAAACAAAATTAACACAAATGCTTGAATTGTCACGAACATAAACATAAAGTTCACGGCCTTAATTATTTAATGACAAAGTTTGACTCTAACCACCAATAGAAAGATGATATTTGTTATTATCATGTGCAATATACTTACACTCACTTAACCCAATTAACAAAGTGGGTCATGTGAATTACACATGACAAGACACATATTATCTTAATTTATATTGGTGGTTGAGCCAAACATTTTCCATTATTTAAATTGAAAATCAAAGATGCTTACATCAAATTTTAAAAATAATATGAGTAAAAAACTACTAAAAATAAAGAGAATAAATTTTGGTTACAAAATTAGTTAGAGCCTTAGATTTTAATGCATTATAAGAAACTAGTATGTAACCCCGTGCTTACGCATGGGTATTCTTAATTGTAATGATACTATTGATGTTAGCTTGGGTTATTAAACATAGAATATTAGTTCAACCAAGACATTTGAAGGTACTAAAATGATTTTCCCTTTCAATTTTCATGATATTGGTTACGTTAAGTTTCTTACTACAATGCACAGTTACATTTATGAATAATCAGAATTAAATATATAAAATTTTTATCAAATATACACATTAATTTCAAATTTTCATTAGAGAATAAACTCTAACTATCATCAGAAAGAGCCAAATTATGTGCCTTTTTGTTTTTGATAATACATAAAAAAGATAAAGCAGGTTTTTGATGTGTTAAAATGACATATTTTTACAATACCTGATGCTGATCTAAGAGGAATCCCTTAATGGCAATGCCCCATTAATAATATTTAAATCCATATTGTTAAGACTATAAAATAAATATGCAATAAAAACAAAAACAATATATATATATATATATATATATATATATATATATATATATATATATATTTAAGGTTGCTCTTAAAAAAAAAAAAAAATCATTTTTCCCAATTGCCAAGGGGCCTCGATAAGTCAAAATAGCATTGGGGTTGAAGCCTTAAGAGATTAAATTTTATAAGAATGCGGTGTAAAAATGAAGTTTTACCTCTCCAATCCCAACATGCCACTTCATCATATTACATGTATTAGGCACAACTACACTCAATCAATTCTATTACCCATTTGAAAATCCAACTTAACTGTAAGTTTAATAAGATGTTATTATGTGTGGTTGGATCTATTGAGTTTTAAATAAAAAACTGATGTGGCAATTTCTTTTTGGATGGCCCCATCCTTATCGAATTCAGACTCAACCCTTAAATTAGCTAAGGATCACAAATATCTTTTCTACAACATACTTCACTAAAACGGAGGATACAAAATTAACAAAAATAACCAAATATAAACAAAAGCAAAAACTAAATTTTAAAGTTAAGTTTATTTGGATCTAATAGATGAGAAATACCACCTAATAAGAATCATAGATGCGATATTGCAAATTGCATCCAATAGCAATAAAAACGGCTTGATTATTTGAATAATTGATCATAGATGTATTGAGTAAGATGCTTCATTACATTTCTTGAAATCTCCCACGTCACAACTCCTTAATAAGTATGGAAACTGCTTGAAAAAGGCTGTAGCAATACATTAAACATATATTATCAACACATGGGAGTAGAAAATGATAAATCCAAATAATTTGTTCATCATAGAATTTAGTGCATTGATTGTAGGAGTACTCAACAATCATAAATCAACAACTGCGAGCTAAAAACTTGTCGTTGTAAAAGTAAAAAAGAAAAAGAAATGTAAACACATTAAAAGTAATAGGTCTTACAAAATTAACCCAAAAAAAGAAACAATATCTTCTACCAATTACTCAAATGAAAATCATATATAATGCCCAAATTTAAAAAGTAAAAATTAAAAATTTACCAAAAGCTGTTTCAACAATTTGACAGAGGCGAAAGGGTGATAAGTGGTAACCCTCAGATCTCTCTCTCTCTTTTGGTCTTTTTATTTTTATTTTTTTGGGAGTGAAAATAGCAATAACTTTCATTACATAGGAATATGGTTGAAGCTTAATCAAGCAATATGGTTGAAGCTATTCCATCCACACTTGAAAAGAGTCCACATGGCAAGCATATTAATTGAGCTAGTAAGTGAGCCATGGACTTACATGGGACAAAGTAAAACTACATGTCTACACCCATCAAAATTCTTGGTGTAACATCTGGCATCGTGTAAAATTACTAAAATATGACCAATATAAATTTTCATCATGTATGAACGTTGGAGTAGTTCTAGACATATATGGAATGGACGAAACCCCCTTTGAACATGGACAATGCCATTAAACATGAAGAGTATCTTGTGGAACTTCATTACAATTATTACAGAAATGATCCTATAAAATACCTTCTCGCAATAGTGCTATCTTCGTGGGGAGTGAATCAGTATTTGCTCGCCATAAAAATGTCTTTAGCCTTGGCGGAATCTTGAGAGACCATAATTGATCTCACAGTTTAGACTGTTGTACAGAATCTCTAGTACTTGGCCGACCTTTATTTTGTTCGTCCATGGCAGATTATAAGCAATATGTAATTATATAAAGAGAACTGATCTTTCTGTTTGCCACTTCTTTCTTGGTTTTCAAGTTTTAATGAATTAGGCCCCTCGATTTTCTAACTGGTATAAATTCTTGTACAAAAATTAAAACAATCAGCTCCTCGTTTTTTGTACTAAAAAACTTAATTGACACTCTTAAGAAGGTTTTATTCGGCCAAAAAAAAAAAAAAAACACAACCTTTAAACGTAAAATGTAGAATTCAAGATATGGGAGGTTAACCTAACGTGTTATTTTGCAGAAAAAGAAAAAGAAAAAGGGCCACACAAAATGTCAAAATCAAGAAAAAACTTAATTAGCACAGTAATTCACTTGACCCGATACATAGAAGTGGTTTTAATGAGAATGGTCCCACATACATTTAGCCACATGGAGCAAAATTCAACTTCAATTTCAGATTCTAATTGAACAATTGGAAGGATAATTATGAACTGATGGCCACATAGATGTAGACACATGATACAAAATTAGAGTTCTAATTTGGAATTGCAATTTGAGTTTCTCTCTGCTTCACCTATTATTATTATTATTATTATTATTATTATTATTATTATTATTATTATTATTATATAGATAACATGTGTTGTTGTTACTCACAATGCGCATAACTCACTTAAAATGGTTGTATAGAATTATTTAAGTGTGGTTTAATAAGTTATGTGTAATACATATGACAATGACACATATCATCATCCTATTACTCCAACCAAGTTTTTAGACAAACTTTGTCCTAAAAATGAAAAAGAAATTTCCTTCCACGTCAATTTAAAAGAGATTCTTCTAATTTCTTCAATATATTATGTGGGTATTCATATGCATTCAAAGATATTTTAATCACATAACTTATTAAATTAATTATTTAAATAAGTGACGTGGAAGGATATATTTTAATCATATAATTTATTAAATTAATTATTTAATGGATCATAAGGTTAAAAGTATATATGGATATATTTTTATTTATACAAGTTTTATTTATTCAAGTTTTCACTGTCATGTTTTTTTTGGATAACTTAATTAATATCACTTTTTAATGTTATTTATATTAAGTACACCTTTAGACATTATTTTAAGATATTTGTTTCATTACATTTTTCACATAATAGTGTCAGTTTTTATTTACAATAAGCGGGAGAAAAACAATGATTCGAATAGAAGTTATATTTTGAGAGAAATCTAGCACTAACATTGTCATTGAGCTCTCAAGTGAATAGAGTGATCAAACAATTGAACTACTTTTCTGTTATATAAGTTCTTTAAAGACAGAAAATAAAAAATCTTAAAAGAGATAGCATCTCTTATGTTCTCTCCATTTTCTCACCTAATATAGAGGGAAAAATCCACTTTTTTATTTTACCAACTTTTTCAATTACTATTTCCAATTCTATTTATTCTTTCTTTATTTTATTTAAATATTATTTCTTTTAATAATATTTTTGAAATCTAATACCATTTTTCTTAGATTTTTATTAGTACAGAGAGAGAGAGAGAGAGATGGGCAACCAAAGAACGACGTTCATCATGACATCGAGCCTATCCCCTCCACTGCCCTGCTCTTCCCTAAACCATCCTAATATTGCAACAATGTCTCCATTATTAGATTGGAAGATGGCTAGGTAGTCGGTGTTCACCATGACGGCAACAAATGTCAGAGTTGTTTTGTTAGTGTTGGTGTTGAACTTGGTGCTATAATCGGATAGATGGTGAGAGATAGAAAGAGAGAACTGAATATTAAAATGTGCTATTCAATATTTTAATCTCAAATATTTGTTTAATATTTGAAGTGTTGTTTTGTGAATTTACTCCTCATAAAGTAAAATAAAACCACTACTCATAGTCTCATACTAATTAACTCAAGAACAATACTTAAGATTTGCTCAAATTATTTGTTATGAACATAATGGTTCTTAACGGGGATAGATGGAAATTGTAGGAGAATATATGAGAATTATAAGAAAACCGACTTAATTAGAAAAATATTAAGAGAGAAAATGCACTAAGTAATCAATTATAACTAACTAATAATAGACATATATAAAACCATAAAACTATTTTATTGGCGCACATGCTATTATTCCCTATATAAATGATTAATTCCAACATGTGTTAAATACGATTAACATGCTTAGAATCATAACTAACTAACTAACTAAATACTTAACTTTTTTTTATTGCTAAAAAAATAAATCCCTAACTAACTAAATACAACCTTACAACAATTATTATCAATAGTGTCCCTTCACCACTATTCAATAAAACTCTTGCTCTTGCATAAAAAAAATAATTAATAAATAAATAAAACTCTTGCTCCAAACTACAGTCTTCTTTTTATATTCTTGTTGGATCAATAATACAAACGGACAATAATTCAATAAAGCAAAGCAAAGCAAAAAAGTGAACATATATAACGGGCCAAAGCAATTTTCGTCGGCTCTCTTCAAAGTTCTCTCCTCCGCAAAATAATCAACAAAAGCAGCCGCAGCCGCAGCCGCAGCCAAAGCCAAAGCCAAAGCCGCCGAAAACTCTCATTTTCACTGTACCAGAACCAACAGGTCCTCTCTCTCTCTCTCTCTCTCTCTAGATCCGTAAGCAAAAGTTACTGATTTTATATATGTAAATATGTAATTTGTTTGTTTAATTAGTAACGAAAATGTGTGTTAGGCAAATCGATTGGAGCAACCATGTCTATGTGGTCAATTCTACGGCGAAAACTCGCTACCCAACCCTCCTTCTCCTCCTCTGCTTTTGTATGTTCAAAATTTTCATTTCTGATTCTTTTTTGTTTACTCAAATTTCAAAGCTTTTCATTAAATTTGTTGTGCGCTGAATTTTTTTATTTATTTATAGGTTTTTGGACGCTCAACCTCAACGCGTGGCTACTCCACTACCAAAGTGAAAGAGGTTCGTTGAATCAATATTTTCAATGCGTGTTTCTTTATTTACCTTTTGTTAATTATTATTTGATAGTTAAGATTTGCTGAAAATTTTAAGATAATTTTTTTTTTTTTGGGTGAAATGTGAATATATTGATGCGAAAATCGGTGACTTTATTTACTTGCTTGCTTGCGCTTTAAGCTTTAGCTCTTTGTTATTATCATAAATTGTGTTATGCTATAAACTGCAAAAGAGCTAGGGCCTTTAGCTGATCATTTTGACTTACTACGTGTCCCCCTTTCTTTGCCAAGACCAAGAGTGATGGATTCAGTCAGAGCGATTGGGTAAGAAGCAGGTGAAGTTATGACATAGTTGTCAGAGTTGTTTGCGAGAATAGTTAGCAGTAGCCAGTTGCAGCTATCCACTCTAAATTATAATATAGGGTCATTTGTAATGTCCACTTAAAATATAATATTTTGCATAGTTTGAGATTAATATATATGTGATTTCCTTGCTGCCAGTTGGAATCAAATAGTAAAATCGCCATTAAAAACTATTGGGTCATTGGCTCCTCCTGATGTTTTCAAGAAAGAAATCTAGAGTTCAAACCCCCCCCCCCCCCTCCCTCGTTGTAACTATTGAATTTTAAAATAAAAAAGTTGATAAATTAGTGAACTAATTGAGGTGGACGTTGCAAATTAATGAGGTCCAATTTGTTAATTTCGACACATTAGTGCAGTCCACCACCCAACGAGCTACTAATCTGTTAGTTTTTGGCAGATGGTTGGGTGGGTGTTACGAATTGTTTTTAAATTAGGGTGTTGATGGTAAAAAATTGTACTTTAGGGCGAACATCGAAAATTATTCTTTAGTTTAGGGTGGACATCTATATTTAGCTGTAAATATTAACTATTTTTTGATAGCAAGTTTGATTTTTTTTTTTTGGTCAAAAAAATAAGAAGAAAGCAATGTAGAAGCTTGCTTGTTCTCAATATATTCGTTTCTTGAAATCATGCCTTGCCATTGTTCACAATCATACCTTCTTACTGGTTTACTTTACAAACATCTTCACAGGCATTGCTTCTTGGTAGAGGCTCAAAAATTGTGGGCAATGTTGGTCGGAATAGTTTTCTCGGTAATCAAACTATAAACAACTGCTTAGGCATGTCAAGTTGGGATGAAAGATTATTTGGATAACTGAGTGCCTCTTTCGTTAATTCTTTTGCACTACATGTGATTACAGGTTGTCCAGTTAGCTCAAAGCCAGTAAGGTCAGCTACATCTTCCTTGCTTAGAATTTTGCCTAATTCCCCACCCCCCTAGGAATATGTTAAAATGTTAAGAATGTGGGAAAGAAGGAAATGATATGTGCTATGGTTGAAGCTAGTCTGATTTCCTCCTTTGAAATAACTTTACCCTTTCTAATTTCCTTAAAATCTTGGTCTACAGGGAAGCTGTGTCATTTTTTCAAAGAGATTCTCCTATCTATGTACAGAATAGGTCATTTTCTTCTGATAATGGTACAATAACCTTCATGATCTTCTAGAGCCTTTTCTTGATTTTGACGCATGTTATATATCTTATTGAACATTCATTAACTCAAGTAATTCTATGTATGTCTCAAGGTGATCTGGTTGATGCTGTTGTACCCTTCATGGGTGAATCCATAACCGATGGCACTCTAGCAACATTTTTAAAGAGTATGTCGTTCCAGTTTGACTGTGTTTGAATGCCCTTGTTTTAAACCTTATCTTGTGTTCATGTATGTGAATAGATTTTGTGTACATAGATACTTTGAATCTCTCATGTGACCCATTGTTGATAAATCGGGCGCAGAACCTGGTGATCGTGTAGAAATGGATGAACCTATTGCTCAAATAGAAACTGATAAGGTATACCTTCTACGAAGTTATTCTAATATAATTTTTCCATAGTCTGCACAACCATTTTCAAGGCTTGTGATCCATTCTAATTCTTTTATATATCTATAAAAATAGGTGACAATTGATGTGGCCAGTCCTGAGGCCGGTGTTATCCAAGAGGTAATCAGATGGAATTCAGTATGCAATGGTTGAAACCTTTAATATACTATTAATTTGAATCTCCTTCTTGGATTCATAGGTATTTTGTATTTGTAATGTTGGTCTTTGTAATTCTTTCTGTAGCTTGTTGCCAAAGAAGGTGAAACAGTGGAGCCAGGTACCAAGATAGCTGTTATCTCAAAATCTGGTGAAGGTGTATCAGAATCACACGTTGCTCCATCAGAGGATGTGCCTAGCCAGGCTGCTTCTAAGCCATCTGCAGGAAAGAAAAAAGAAGACAAGGAAAAGCCTAAAGAAGAAACATCTCTTCCTAAGCCTAAAGCTGAGACTTCTCCTCCTAAGCGTAAAGCTCCTTCTCCACCACCCCCTAAGGCCTTAGCAACAGAACCTCAGCTTCCTCCAAAGGAAAGGGAAAGAAGAGTAAGTCTTGGGATCTTTTATTATCCTTCTGTTTAGTTTTGAGTTTAGCGGTTCCTTTAAAAGCTTAGAATAGTCTACTTTTGTTGGTCTTCCTTATTCCATTTGTTCCTTTGGTACTTTGTAACTAATATTATTTCAGGTTCCAATGACAAGACTGAGGAAACGTGTTGCAACACGTTTGAAAGACTCTCAGAACACATTTGCTATGCTGACTACATTCAATGAAGTTGATATGTAAGCCTTTTGTCCCTAGCTTTTAATCAATATGGCTGATTTTGGAACTTCATGGACCCAATTACCTGTTCTTTCTACTGAATTAGTCTTTGTAACTAAATTGTCTGTTTTATGGTCAATGCAACTATAAATTTCTTATCAACATAATGCGCTGATATGAAATGCATAACTTGATATTTATTATTCTACCTAAAATGCATCCTTTCCCATATGATATTCGAAATATTATGACATATTGCCTTATGCATTCCCCTTCAACAATGGTGCTATGTGTTTCAGGACTAATCTGATGAAGCTCCGTTCCGAATATAAAGATGCTTTTGTTGAGAAGCACGGGGTGAAGTTAGGTCTTATGTCAGGATTTATTAAAGTATGTCTTACTTATAAAAAAAGGGATTTATTAAAGTATGTCTTTGTCATATGTGATTATTCAGTACCTTGAACCTTCTCATGTACAGACGCAAACATGTCTCCATGCATGTTCATAACAATGATCTCCAATGTTGCTTGTCTTGTTCCAGGGTGCAGTAAGTGGGCTCCAGAATCAGCCAATCGTTAATGCTGTCATTGACGGGGATGACATCATCTATAGAGATTATATTGACATCAGTATTGCTGTTGGTACTCCAAAGGTCTGTTACTTTTCCAATTATTTCAAGTAGGTAGCAATTTGAGAATGGAGTGTATGGACATGTTTTGGTAAATGAGACAATCCATTGACAGTCTTGGACCTATTTAGGAGGGCTGAGGCTTCAAACTAGAGTTTTTTTTTTTTTTTGGGTTGAGATATGGCCAACATTAACTCGTAACTTAAGGTTATGATGTTCATATATAAAGGCTTATGTATAAAATTATTTTTTTTCCATGATAGAACTATAGGAAAATTATATTTTAAACCCTATAATTTAAGGGTGTAACAAATTAAACCCTAGAGTTTCAAAAAGTAACAAATTAAGACCAAAAAAAAAAAAAGCAAGGTTTTTTCAAATTGAGATTACCCAAAAACCATTTAGTCCACAAAAAGGGTGGGGAAGGCTAATTTAGTAATTAAGAAATCATATCAACTTTAGTGGGAAAGACTAATTTAGTAATTAATATCATTGCCCAATTTTGAAAAAACCTTGCTTGTTCCACTTAAATCTGGAGGTTTGACTTGTCATTTTTTGATACCTTAGGGTTTAATTTGTTACTTTTGAAATTATACTGTTTTAATTTGTTACTTTTTAAAACCTCATGATTTGATTTGTTACTTTTGAAACTGTAGGGCTTAAAATTAACATTTCCCCAAAATTATTGTGTAACAAAAGAATATTTTGATCCATGTTCATGATACAAAAGAAATATTTTATGGCATATTAGTTGTATAGAAAAGGTATTTATCTTTATTTTGAGATACATTTTCGTAAAAAATTGACAAAAAAATTTAGGGATTTACAAAATATTTTATCTCAACCCTAATTTTGGCTGGTACAGAAAGAAAGAAAAAACAAAATCAAGAATCTCCTTCTCATTATAAAATCTTTCAATGCTATTTTGAGTAACTTCCAATTTGAACTTCCATTCTTCAAAATTTTAATTGCTATAACTACCATCCTAATTTTAGCTTTTTAGAATTGAGTGGGAGGGGCTTTTTTTTTTTTTTTTTTTTTTTGAGGGGGAGGAGTCCGTAATGGTGCTGAGCCATAGATTAAGTTTGCATCTTAGCACAATGGTTGGTGTGATGTGGAGACAAAATGGTAATAAAAAAGATGAAATAGTAATGAGATCATGTTTGCCTACTTTTAAAAATTAGACAAAAAATGAAGCTCATTACAGTGATTTAGATTGCATCTTAGCATAAATCTTTATTAGTTGGTTATATGTTTCTTTTCATTTTATTTTTTAAATCTTGGATTAATGGTATCTGTACAAAATTACAAATATTCAATCTGCCCTCACTGCCACATCAAGTTGCATTATGCTGGTTATATCTAAATTGGTTGCTTCCACTGAGTTTTTGTAGGGCCTTGTTGTTCCGGTTCTCCGCAATGCTGATAAAATGAACTTTGCTGAGATTGAGAAGGCGATCAACACCCTTGCAAAGAAGGCAAATGATGGCTCTATATCAATTGATGAGATGGCTGGAGGCTCATTCACGATATCGAATGGTGGTGTCTATGGAAGCCTTTTAAGTACCCCAATCATCAATCCCCCTCAGGTATGATGCTGCATTAACCCCTTCTCCATACATTTTGTTCTGATAATAAGAGGATTTCTCCTTGTGCATCTCTATGCCTGAACAAATTAACTTTCTTATAGACAACCTTGTAAACTCAGCTGAATGCAGGTTTGGCCATCTCACACTCTTTTTTTTAAGAACTTGTCCACTCTTTCCTGTATTTTCCATATGGAAAAATTTAGGAATGAAGAATCTATATCAAAATATAAGAAAAACCACTCTTGGAATAATGGTAGCCATTGTTATTCGCTTTGGTACATTGCTGTCAATAAGATTGGTGGATCGGTTGAAAGGTATGAAAAGAGAGGGATTCAAACCCTTGGTAAACAATAGCCTACAAGGGACAACAGATATATCAGATCTAGGTCCTAGATATTGTGTACTATAGTCATTTTTGAAGTATAAAATTGATGCATGCTTTATAGCAGTTCCTTGGTGACTTTAATTACTCATGAATCTAACTCTTATAGTCTTATTCATTCTGTGGTTTATTTATTTATTTGCTTTATTGGCAGTCGGCCATCCTGGGCATGCACTCAATTGTGAACCGTCCGATGGTTGTTGGTGGGGAAATTGTTTCGAGGCCAATGATGTACATCGCCCTAACATATGACCATCGACTAATTGATGGAAGAGAGGCCGTCTTCTTCTTACGTCGTATTAAAGATGTCGTGGAGGACCCTCGGAGGTTGCTTCTTGATATTTGAGGATGCCACAGGCAACTTTCTGATACCCCTTTCCTGTGATGTTGTAGTAAGTTTTGGGGAAGCATTAGAGAATAAGGATTTAACATCCTTAAATTGACTTTAGTGGGGGATTTTTCAGTTGTGACCCGTCAGCATTCAATACCGGCGTGGTGTATATGAGACTTGTTATATTGTATTCCTTGTTCGAGTTTAAGCTTCTTGATTTGAGCCTGGCATCTTTCTTCTCTCTTGCATTGTAGTATTTTACCCTTCGTACAACATTGGTTGTAACCTCCTTTCCCCACACCCTCCTTTTTTCTTTTTCTTTTTTACTTTTAAAATCTAAACTACAAAAAAATAATGTAAACGAGTAAATTCGAGTAGTCAACTTGAAAGATGGCTTACAATTAACTTGATTTCTTTCTATGCTTGCTATTGCCTTAATTTCTGGCTGCATAAATGTCTTTATACACTAACATCTCAGACATTTCATAGGTGAGTGCCACATAGCTCGATTCAACTACAAAAGTATTGGAATCAACTGCACTAATCTGAGCGTCAATCTAACTGAAAAAGTTTGTTGAATACATCCATACTTTTCAACTCTTTGTTCTTTGTGACTGATATTTTGTGACAAATGTTCATGTGGAAGGTTAATGAACTGCGGTAATAAGATTGGCTTTAAATTTTGATCTTCTAGGACACTGTGAGCCAGTGAATGCATCAAAAATTAAATCTGACCAAGATCGGCTTTAAATTTTGAATCTCCTAGGACACTATGTAAGCCAGTGAATGCATTAAGAGTTAAATCTGACCAAGAATTCACATTTCATAGGACCTAGGGATATGAGAGTCTAGTGGTCAAGTAACTGGTTAAGCACCTTGTCTGTTGCCTTAGCCTTAGCACTCGAGTACGAGTTGTGCGGGATACGCTGGAAAGTGTCTTGTTACGGTGGGGCTTAACTCGTTACGGTGCGGGATATGGGATTTAACTTGTTACGGTGGAAAGTGACTTGTTCCCAAAATCACACATTTCATTTTTTTCAGCCAAAAAAAAAAAAAAAACCATTTCACAGGCTCGACTTGGCTTTGAACAAATTTGGTAAATCTGCTAACCAAAGAATGGGAGACTATAGAGGCTGTTGCCTTGGTGGCCATAGCATGCGAGATGTGGCACCTGTTACACGCAATAATTTTCCCCAAAAGAACTATGGAGCAACGAGAATCGATTGGAATAGAGGATGAGGTCCAAAACTTCCAATCCAACAGAACAAGAACTTCCCAATTTTTTTAACAAATTGTAAATGGAGCAAATAATAAGTTGCCGTTACTATCTTTCTTTGGTGTAACTGTGGTAAATCTGATAAAAATATAACGTCTTCAAGGTAGAACCATCATAGCTGTCCACCCCAAATTGTTGCACCAATCTGCAGGTGAAAATTTTATAATAGAAGCAAGAAAATCACTTGAGTCTTTCGCTGGTAACCACTTATGGGTCACTTTTTTTTTTTTTTTTTTTTAAATTAAAATGAGCAGCTCTTTTCTCCCAGATTGTGATTGTTTTTAACAATTGTGACAGAACTCTTACTGGATTAGCTCATATACTTGGAAAACAAAGGATTCATTTTGTATCTTTCAAACATCATTATCCGGCATCATCTTGCATTCATTTTCACCAGTTTTATATTCAGTAAATCGCAAATAATAATATGTGAAACTTCAGAAAGCAATGACAAAAGCAAAACATTGTATTTCATCTCAGATTTCTTGCAAATAGAAAGCGGAAATTACAAAAGACTGGGAGTGAACCGATTAGGAAATCCTGGAGTTGATGTACCAAGCATGAATTATGATGGCTTGTAGTATTTTGTTGGTACAAATGGCATTTTTGTGACAACCCCATCATAGGCCTTTCCTCGAATAACTATCTTAACTTTGGTGCCAGCCTTGTGTGATCCCGATTTCACATACCCCATAGCTATATTCTTCTTAAGGCAGGGACTAAATCCTCCACTGGTGACTTCCCCAATGCCTTTTCCTTTGTCATCCTGAATCTCACTGTGGCTTCTGGGAGGTGGTCCTGAAGAGAAAAACCCAACACGCCTGACAGGTGGACCTGATTCAAGTTGCTTAAGTATCACCTCAGCACCTAGAAAACCACCTTCAGCCCTTCTTCTCTTCCCAATGGCCCATGTGAGTCCTGCTTCTACAGGAGTTACATGTTGTTCCATGTCATTACCATATAAGCAGAGCCCAGCTTCAAGTCGGAGACTGTCTCTAGCACCCAGACCAGTCAACCTTATCTTTCCTTCAGATTTCTCCAAGATTGCTTTGGCAAGATCCAAGGCATTCTCTGAAGGCACTGAGATTTCAAAACCATCTTCACCAGTGTACCTGAAAATCTCATAAACGAGACAAGGATAATCAACTGTCCTTCACAGCTCTCTCCTACAGATGAGAAAAAACTAAGGTGTATTCATTTATGGGGGAAGATAAGAGCATCAGAGACTTAGACCCTATGCTCTTGATTGAAATTCTTTGTTGTGATGTCAAGATGGATGGGTACAAAACAGAACTTAATCATGCTTCACTCATCTTCTCATTCAACAGAGAAATACATACAAGCCCTGTAATCAATATAGGACTAAACTGAATATAGACAAATTGTCACTATAGAAAAGAAACTGAAAAAGAAGCATACCCTGTCCTAGTTAGAAAGCAGTGCACTCCATTGATATCCAACATTCGGAACTCTCCAAAGTAAAACTTGCTCAAGTCTTCTTTTGTCAGGTGCTGAAGAGTTGGAGCAGCCAAAGGACCCTACAACATAGAAATCAAAGAAGCAATATCTCTCAATCAGTATACATCCATAAGCTCACTTCTTTCCCAAATCATAGCTATATGGTTTGCATGGCTCATACAAATATAAACCAAGTTTCAATTAAACATGAAACCCAGTATCTCTTGCAATTATAACAACTTTCCAGGACAATTTCATATTTTGATGTCAATTCAACATGAAAGATCAAACCCACTACCTTTCAGCTATAGTATTTATGATATCTTGTAGGAGAATTTTATTTTCCGATATAAATAAGGAGACACGAAAAGAGGAAGAGAACAAGAAGGAACAAAGAAAAAACAGTGTATAGAGTACTTTTCTGGTTGACAATCTGCTACGCATTTGAGCTGGGCCAATCATATCATAAAAAGTCAACCCATGTAATACGAATAAATACAATATAAACCAGAAGGAAATAAGTCCTTGCAGTTTCCTTGGACACTATATCTAGACATACATAAGAACAACTCTGAGTAGCTGAAGGGGAAAAAAAGAGCATGAAAATTACATAAAACCAAGGTAAATAAAAAAAATAAAAACCAAGGCAAAATCTTAAGACATAGGAGAACATGGAAAGAGGAATCTAGGATTCACCTGGAGAGCAAGAAGAGACCTCTCATCATGTATGTGCCATGAGACATCCCCACCTTTGGCCTTAAATGCCTTCATATGCTCCTCAATGTGAGCCAGATCCTTATCTCTACACCCTGCATTGACGACCAGGTATATGTGATCATCCTTCACCTTTGTAATCACTGAATCATCAATTGCTCCTCCCTTTTCATTTGTAAAGACAGTTAGTGTCCCAGCTCCAGGGGCTAACCCAGCAACATCAGCAATGACAAGCTTTTCAAGGAAAGGTATGCAGTCCTTCCCCTTGAGGCTCAACCCACACATATGGGAGACATCAAAAAGGCTACCATTCTGCCTACAATTCAAGGTAGAATCCATGATTGAGTCCTTGTATTGAATGGGCATGCCCCATCCAGCAAATGGCACCATCTTCCCGCCATTAGCAACATGGAAGTCATAAAGAACTGTCTTTTTGAGCTCTGCTTCTGCGGAAAAGTATCGACGAGCTACAGTCTTCTTATCAGCCTGAGCAAGACGACGGGTCATTGATTGCCCAAGTTGCCACAAACCCCCTCTCATCTTTACAGAAAATACCTGATAGGTGGAATTTGAGGAACTTTCAAATACAGCCCCCCCCAAAAAAAAAAAAAAAATCTAAATAGTCTCTAATAAAACGCCAATGGCTTCTCAACAGAAGCAAAACAATCACAAATAATTTTCATTGTCAGCATAACCCATGGTAGCAACATCCATTTCAAAAAATTGCGTGAAATGTTATACTAACTAAATAAAGAGATTATCCTCATATGTCCTGAAAAACAATAAGCAACCATTGAGTACTGGATATAAAAAAATAAAAATAAAAATGCCAAAAATTCCAAAAAGGGTATTTGGTGGAAACTAATCAATCCACTGCCATCTATACAGCAATATTCACCAAAATCGTACATATATGAGGTTAGTTTTTAAAATCACATAAGCCAATTTGTCTTATAGTTATCGTTATCCCATTCCTATTTAAAATGCAATGTCCTCATTTCAAACATTATTAATGCATCATTTTTATCGATTTAATTCAGATATTATTCAGACACCATGTACATGAAAAACATCAGGATCTCCTCTCAGCTCAATACAATCCCACATAATTGTCATTGGGAAGTTCACAAAACCACCAAAAGTGCCATTGAAATCATAAAATCCAACAAAGAGATAATACTCAATATAAACAATGAGATTCTTTTAACAGTCCAACCTGTACCAATCACATAGATCTCAAAGACTGTTTCTTTACAAGCTTATAAGAGTAAGCAACCAATGAACTTAATAAAATTGGCATAACATTGAAGCAGAGATGGCCAATCAAAAAACCCACATGACAAATAAGATTTGCAAACAAAGAATGAGAAAAAGAGAGTGAGAGAGCACTCACAGTCACAGATGTGAATGTTCTTTGTCCTCCGTTGTTCTAAGAAGAAGCAAATCTGAGAGCCCAAAAGAGCATCCCTGCACAAAATAAAAAGACTGCCTTTTTTTATATATATGTCAATTGTCTATTTATCTTATACATATAATATTAGTAAAATTAAATAAAAAATGGGAAAATGTAAAAGGGGTTGGTGGCTTATGTACTATGTAGTGGGTGGGTGGAGGAAAGGTTTTCTCTTCCGAATGGAGACAGCCAACAAAACCACATCGTTAGTCAGTGGTAATGGGACACTACCAGACGAGTACACCTCATCTCACTCTTTCCTTGTTTCTGTTCACATATTTACTTACATTTACATGTACCATATTTCATGTGTACTTCATGTATCTTACGGCTGTTACAATGCAGAATCTAACACAACCGCTTTAAACCACTTAAACAAAAGTACACCTCCAAATTTGTAGGAAAAATGTTACCCAAGTTTGGAACAAAATATTTCATGCAGATTAAGATTAATGACATATTATTTGATAGTTGAGATAAAAGAATTAAACTCTAAATGTTTTCGTTAGAATTGTCAAAAAGTGTCAATTGAGTTTCAAGTTTCTTGATAAAAAATTTAATTTATAACATTTTTTAAAATATAAGATTTAAAATGTAAATTTCCACAATTAATTTTGTTGAGATGGGCATAATTTCAAGAGTTCAAATGGGGATTATGGTACTAATGGTGGAGACGAGTTCAGGAGATCAGAGTCACTGACTAATGACCTATAAGTTTGTTGAGAGATCGCTGTGGGGGCAGAGAAGGAAATAATTTAGTTTTTTTTTATTTGGGAGATCCTGCTTATGTTGGTGCAGTGCTTTTGGCATGTTAATATTGACCACAATGTCATGTTTGGAGCAACATTTGACAAGTGAAGATGCGAGATTGTAGTTGGTGGCTCTGTAAATAGTCAAAACAAAGCTATCTAAATAGCTTCAAGTGTATTTCTTTTAAGGTCTTTACCAAGTGCATTTTATCAATGATTCTAGAAACACAAATATTTTTACAAAATATTTCACAACTATTGACATAATATTTTGTAAATGATAGATGATAAAGTGATGTAAGTGACGATGAGTTCAAATAAGTACCAATAAGAATCTACCAATGCAATTGTTATGAAAATTATTGTGTTTAATGTGTTACTCCCATTATATAAAAACTTCATATAACCAATTGCTAAATAGCACAAAATATTCTCAAATTGTTTTTTTTTTTCAATTTTAGGAAATAGACATATGAAAGGATTTTGAAATTTCCTAATATGTTAACTAACATGAGACATATTTAAAGATGAAATCCACAAACATAATTTACTTACGATAACATGATTAAATTCAACAAATTTGTAGTCGTATCGTTATAAAAGACAAATGACATTTTAAAAAACAATCATTAATTAGAGAGAAAAAACGTAATTAAATCTAATATATAATATTTTCCCATTGAAATATGTATGTGTGCATATATATATCTAATTTTTTTTATCAAAAAAAAAAAAACTAATTAAATTCAACTGGTGCCTATTTATTTTGTTTTACACTTTTGATTGGACTCACAGTGGTATGGGCCTGATCCATGTTTAAATAACGGCAGTATGGGTCCGGAAAGGCCCATGACACATACGACAACAAAAACTCGTATGACCATAAGCAATAAATGGAAATCATTGACAAACTTGAAAGCAACAACGTTGTAAAATAGAACAGCCAGAAATAATTTCCCAAACCAGAGAAATTTTTAGATTCAAAAGCAAGAATCTTTGGAGCCATTCAAAAAATTGGTGGCTTCAGTAAGTGCCATACCCTTAAAAGATTCTCTTTCATTCTCTATTACTCTATTCTTGATACTGCTCTTTCTTCTCTCTCTCTCTCTAAAAACCTTTGTCTTGGGTGCTTTTCTATCCATATGAGCTTATCTAAACCCTGAAAAGGCAAGTCATATTTACCTTTGTTTTCAGGTTTTATTTATATATATAGTTCTTTTTTTTTTTTTTGGGGAGATGGGTTTTGAACAATTATTTGATTTGAGTTTGGTATTAAGAATGATGGATCAAAACTATGAGCTAAAAAATGGGCTCTTGTTAATCTTGCGTGTCATGGTATGGACATTTTGTATTTGTCAAGTCTTGTAAAAACAGGTCAATAAGATAGAACATTTTGTCTGTGTGATAGTGTTGCTCTGAATGACAAATTGACAATTAAGCTGTGTGTGTTCGGGGATCATTTGTTTTGAATTGATGACTTTTGGTTTTACTGTGTCTATTTGCCAACTAAGTTGAGGAATTAAGAAGGGAAAGGGATTGCAGTATTATCAAAGCAAACAATAACAATAAATAAATTAACTTTTATTGGACATTAATTTAATTGCATAAGATGTAATCAAGTGGATTAGTTCGATTTTTGTGAACTGGGTCTGCAGAAGCCTTTGTTCATTTTTTCCTCCACTTGTATTTGAAGATCAAATAGTTCAATTTAAGTTAGAGAGTCCAAAAGGAGTTGAATGCCACGCTTGGATCACTAGTGTAGGATATTTGTAGCCATTTTTCTCATGCCAGAATTCTGTACTTTTTGGAGACTTTGATATAGTCCTTGTACTCATTTTGGTGTTTGCTTTTGTTTATTCTTTTTTTAAAGGTGATATTATCATGGTTCAATCATGCTGATGGTGTATGCTCCGGGAGCTATAACGAAGTGCCAGATATATCTAGACTCCAATACATTGCCTGTAGCATCTTCATGCAAGATTACACATGTGAATTCCTTAATTAATACTTCAATCTGTCCCAGCCTGTTAAGGAACCCTTGTAGTAATATACATATGCTGCATAATTCCTCATTTTCTTGGAAAGGCCGTAATCAACTTACAAGTCATCATGTATTGCATCACGTTGCTTCAAAGAGATGGCTGGTAAGCGGTGTTGCAACTGCTCACTGAACTGATACTTTTTTACTCAATTTTTGGGGTTCTGATTCAGTGCTTAATATATTTACTGTCTTATGCATGATAGTGCCGGTTGGATGATTCCATTCCTGCAGATGATGAATACCGTTCATCACGCAACATAGCAATCAGTTTGTTTAAGCGATTCAAGAATGCTGTTGAGCGGGGAGGAGGTGACAACCTAAAAGTATATTTATTGGGTTGCTTGAACTGTTATTTATTAGGTCAGTTTATAATATAGTTCAAATAATACGTTTAGTTACTTGTGCAGGAGTTCATAAGTGCTGGGGTGAATGCTTATGCACTGGGCTGTACTGATGAAGGATTAAGGAAAGAACTTAATGATCTGAGGGAATCTGGTGTTGAAATTGAAGCAATGCAAAGTTATGGTGGAACCACCAGTTTGAAATCCAAGATTATTTTGGAGGAGGTAAGTCACTTCTTCCTTGTTGAACTTGAACTATTTGTCAAGGCATGAGTCTTGAGCTTAATTACTTCCACAGGATATGTTATTGCCCAAAAAATTATTGTTGTGAAGTTTTTGACAACTTTATTCACTATCGTTTAATGCAAAGAGTTTCATCTTTGTAGACTGTGGGTTATAGAAGCATGTCATTGGTAAATTTGATCATGAGATAGTATTCTAGATGCAAAATACACCCTTTGTGGGGGTGGAAAAGGCAACATTTGTTATGATTTTAGGTGGTCACTAAATCTGATGAATGGTTTTGGAATTGGAATCTCATTTTTATATTTCACAATGCAGGTTGATGAGTGCATTTTCTGGTTGAGCATTATATTCATCACCATCATGTGTACACCACAGCCTACTATTGTTAGATGGTCGTCTACACCTCCTGTGTCAGATGAAGTGAGGCTTCAGTGGAAAGGCTTTTGTGCTATAATAGCAAATGCATACTTTATGAGGGGAATGGCATGGTGTGTTACTTTTTGGCATATTTCATTTCCTCTTTTAGTTGCACAAATATTATCAAGCATTCTTGTATTGTTGTATTTAGGCAGGGAGCTTCCTAAAATGGATGAAGCACTGGCATCTGTCAATGAAATTTTATAGTACAATTTTTCTCGGATATGATAAAGCTACTTACCAGCCAATGATTTTACATTCTTATTACTCTTGCACTTAAACCAGCATCTTTAATATTTTGTGCGTGTGTGCGTGCATGTAAATTGTAACTTTGCTCATAACCTAACTGCCTGAGCTATTAATTAATATATCATCATTACTTCATTCTGTGACAATACTTAATTAATTCCTCTTGGCATTTTTAATCTGCTTTCAAACAATATTGGCTGATGTATAATGTTAAAACCCTTGGTGGAGGCACACCATTTAGTTAATTCTTTCATATGTTCAATGAAGGCTTCCAGTAAAGACTCTTCAACTAGAGCAAATGGCAGTGGTGGGAAGAGCTGAGGAGCCATCTGTTGTTGCTAGCCGAATGCGATTAGTGTTTAGCACACTTGAGGTTAGCTATCTATATCTGATTTTTCTAATAACTGGAGAAGATCAATGATGACATAAGGTCTACTTTCTTTGATGATTTAGCTTAAGAAAAACATTGAGGCATTAAGCTCTGTACTGATCTATCCTCTGTCAAGTAATTTGTTTACATTAAAAGTTACTTTGTGGATGTGATAATTAGGTTCTCTACTCAAATGTGATAATAAATCAACTGCACAAGTGAAAGAACATTTCTCTTTGGTGTTTTTTAATAAATATATTGAATGTTCTTTTGATAAATTGATCGGTTTGTGCAGGTGGTGAGTCCACAATGGCCTAAAGTGTAGTGCTCCAGTACTGAGAAAACTCCATTTTCCTAAAATTTGATGTTGGGCTTCCAGTTCCATTTGAAGTTGTAAAATTAGTCTATAAGAATCATGTGGAAATTTTATTTTAGAATTAGTAGTAGTAGTAGTAGTTGCTGCTGTTGTTGTTGTTTTTATTATTATTATTATTATTATTATTATTATTATTATTATTATTATTATTATTATTATTATTATTTAAAAATATATATATTTATTGAATTGTAGACTTAGTACATACTGCAATACCTACGAATATATTGCTTGATTTTCTTATGATTTATAAATGCAAAGCTCCCTCTCTCTCTCAGCCTAAGATTTTGGTTCAATTAATTGGGTCTGTCTGTGGGCCGGGGGGTCTAATCACCATTTCTTTGAGGGTGAACCTCCTGTGATTTTTGTAAGATTGTTCTTGAACATATCCAACCTCCCACTTACTCCATAGCTGAAACCACTTAGCTTATACGAATTCCATCCTATCTAGAATATCTTTTGGGTCTTAGAAATTAATTTATAAAAAAAATGAACAAGTTTAAGAAAATTAAGTAGTGTATATTTAAGGGTTTATATATTTATTATTTCACTAATGAATTGTACACATTTTTATGATTACTTGGTTATTCCCAACATGTGCACTGCCTTATCTCACAGATATCTGTAAATATTTAAGAACGGTCCCAAAGACAACTTCGGTAGATGAGAGTTTTGAGTCAAGCCTAAGATATTATGTTGAGAAATTATGAGTTTATGAAATCATTAGACCAAGCTTGTTATCATCAACTCTTATTTACAAAAAAGGTTTGCAAATCCAATTTTTAATCCTAATTTCAAAATTCAATATCATATAGTAGTGTACAAAAAACTACTCCCATTCAACTACCACACTTAAAAAGACCAAAACCAATTGTCACATACTCTGATTGGACCGTCAACCATAGCAGAAAAAAAAAAAAAAAATGACACTTAATAGTGGTGCCATTACGTTTTTAGAAAACTGCACCACAACTTTTAATCATACCTGATATTATATATATTACAAACAATCACACTGTTTTATTAATGAAATTAATTTAAAATTTTGACACAAATGGTCATTGGTGCGTTGTTTAGCCTAAGAGACTATGATTGAATTAGGAACAAAACGAATTTTGTTGGTAATTAAATCATAGACTCTAATTGGAAACCAAGATATGAAAATACTAGCATTTTCTTTTGGGCTATAAAAGAGTCATTGAATAAATAAAAGAAGAGTAGGCAATAAATAAATTTTTTTTTTTAAAAAAAAAAAGCCCCCTCAAAGAGATCTGTGTATAGCAACTAAAACTGAAAAAAGGCCTGAGCCCAATCAAAACGCTGTTGGGTTTGAACATTCAACCCCAATCCAATGCAACTGTGAACTATACTGTTCAGTCTTCTCTCTTCCTAATTCCACAAATTACAGACATCCACAATATTTTGCTCTCTCATTCTTAACTCTCATCAGCAGTTGCACCCCGACCACCTCAGTTCCTCTCCTCACCAAGGTTCTCTCTCTCTCTCTCTCTCTCTCTGTGTGTTAAAGTTTGTTTACTTAGTAGAACTGTAAATGCAAAATAGTTTTTTATTTTTTTTTATGAATAGCAACCCTATTGTCCATAAGCAGTGGAGAGAGAAGCCAAGCTTCATGCTTTATAAAAAAAAAAAAAAATTACAGCATTTCAAAACTTGCTCTTCGTTTTCTTCTTACCCTCTTTCGTGATTTGATTTGATTGATTGTGGTCCATTCCATTTTTATTTTTAAATATTTATGTGAAGACTTGTATAGAAAAACAACCAGGCATATAATAAATTGTCCCATTTTTCTAATTTACGAAATTTTCATTCATTGCATTGCTGCTCTAATTTTCTCACTTGGGTCTTTCTGCTTTTTCTTTTTTAGTTACATATTTGTTTACACCTTCATTAGTGTTGATGCCTATGTGCAAGATATTACAATACCACTTTGAGAATGAATATATTTTTGGGTTTTGGGTTTGGAAGAGAAGGGTCTTGGGCAGTTGGGTGGTTGATTTGAAGGGCCAAGTTGGTGAAATCATTGGGTTCAGAGAGGGGCAAGCACCCAACCATGCACAATCTGAACCCTCTTTTAGTTATATATATATATATATATATATATATATATATATATATATATATATATGCCCTTTTTCTCAATGACCAAAGCTAGGATTTTTATGAGCAATTTATTCTCTGTTTTTTTTTTTTAATGGAATATGTGATCTTTTGGTTAAGAATGATCTTAGTGTGGGATGATTTGTACGCGTGTTTTATTAGTTAGTACTTGATGCATCAATTTCCTAGGTAACAAACATTATTCTTTGAAATTTGGCAATTTGCTCATTTGCTTGTGACTTTATTGTGAATTATTTATTTTTTTGAGATGATCCTATTGAAGTGGCTGATGATGATGGTGGTGGATTTTATTTATCTTTGTAATTTTAAAATAAATAATTAAATTTTTTATGGCGTCACTGGTCCAACTCTGGTTGGACTTGAGAACTGGGAACCGCTCCCCTTTCTGTTCTTTAACCGGTCTGGTTTTTAGAAACATGGTTATTCCATCTCTCACATTCTCAGTCTTTTCTTCTCCCCATTTTTGTTCTCTTTCCTGATTGACTATAAGAATGACCCCTTTATTCGTTTCTCTCTTTGTGTGTATAGATATATTTCTTTAGGAAATGAAAATTGTTCGCTTTGCCTTTCGTTCCTGTCACGATGGCTTATTGCGCAGATTTCAGCGACCACCTATAGTTCGAACTCTCTCTACAAATGCAACTTCAGGTATTTTCTTTGTACCTTTCATTTGTATTTGAATATTGCTTGCTGTTTGAGACTAAGCACTTGTGGTTAAATGTGTATATATTAAGGAGAAATTATGTGGATTTTTTCATGATGAGCTATCTTGTCCTAATCTAGGCCATGGTTTTGGTTTTGTTTTTTCAAAGTTTTTTTTGGGTACAACTTTTTAAGCTTAATTTTTTTGATTTTCGTGCATCTGTCTTTCAACAGGTAGTGGTGTTGGGGATAAACAAACTAACTCATTTGAGTCGGCTGACGATTTTGAGCATCGGATATTTAGTGGCTTCTCTGGGGGTAATTCGAAGTCTGATGCCTTTTTTGAAAAGCTTGATAGATTTAGGAAGGCTCACGACAGGTCGGGTTCTAGAATGGGTGAAGGAAGTACGTCCCAGATTTTGGATGGCCTAGATGAAAGTTTTAATACATTATCGGATGGAATGGATGGGAAGTTGAAGAAAGCAGCCACATATTTTGAATTTAATGAGGAAGAAATAGAGAAAGATGATTATTCGTTTAGACCAGATATGAATTTTAGGCTTGGAATGACGTATGAGACAAAGGTATGTGGTATATATCCGCTAAGGCCTTTGTCTTCAGCTATTACAGTTTTTTAATAATCATGGTTTTAGGTTAGTTTGAAATATTAAAGCTTACCTTTGAGCTACCTGGTTTGTTCAGGGTGTCTAATGTATTCTCTTAAGGAAATAACTTCAATCAGGGAAGTCATAGAATGGAGATTTATATGTGACACATATTTTTGGTTCACTTATTTTCTATTTTACTTTTGCCTAAAAATCTCATGAACCAACCTGTTGTGCATTTGTACATATGAACATGCATTTGTGTGTGTGGAATGTGGACAATTTCTTTTTCCTCAAATTGATTGAAATGAATGGATGCATCCATTCTTGAGGGATGAGATGCTCTTTATAAAAAATCTCATGTTTATTTTCTTTGTAATTCTTCCTTTGAAAATATATACAATTGGTTCAATGATGTCATTAGTTAAGGGTGTCAATAGGCTGTTATTCACATCTTGTTATATTCTACTAAATATGACACTTGTATTCATTTTTTATGTTTTTGTTTCAGTTTGTTGTATAATTTTTATTATTGCTACTATGACAATGTTCTCCTTTTGCCATCATTCATCCTGAATTGTCTTGTTTAAACAGTCCCTGGCTTTATGCAGGATCTTGATCTTAGGAAGCCAGGAGTACGGAAACCCTTCAAAAGGACTGAATTTGAAGTTACTACTGAGGAGGTTTTGAGAAAGGCTGACTTTAGGGTGAGTTTGCTTTAGTACATTCTCATATGATGACTGTAAAATTACATTATGAAAGGATTTACATTCTTTTAAATGCAATCAAGGAAGTATGATTGCTATCGCTGTACAGTGGTAGGTCGAATCACACATCCCATGCTTATCACTGATATTGATCAAGATCTAAACTAGTGTGATAAATTCTAATGATTGAGATTTTCAACTATTGATCATGTAAGAGCTGGCCTATCAGTAGCTGTGACCACTGGATTGGAGGAATAGTGCATTTCACTGTTGTAAATCTTTAAAGCTGAGCTTTTTTTCCTATTTCTTTCTTATTCCAATTGTAATTAATTGCCAATGGTCTTTGGGCCTAATTCTTTCTCTTCCTCATATGCAAAGGTGAAAGAGTGAGGTCATGGGTTCAAGTCCATATGGGTGTGAGTTGTTTACCTTAAAAAATTGTTATTAATTCAGTTTACTCTTTTCTTAGGAAAATAGTATCAAGGTTATGTTGATTCTGATTTTATGATTTTTCTTGTCTGCTACCAAAATCTGTCACATGTAGTTTTTGGCCTTTTCTTGTTTTGTCTGATGGCTGTTGAGATCTTCCTTTACTGACCTCTGAAGTGAGCCTATATTTATAATATCTAATAGTTGGCAACCCATTACACAGATAAGTTTTAACATAAATTTTTTTTTTTTTCTCTCTATTATTTATTTATTTATTTTTTTGTCTAAATATGAAATTTGATAATTATGGTAGATATTAATATACATTTATTATGATTGTGTATGGAATTATATATTCTACTATTTAAAGAAAATATAATGTACTAAGATTCAAATGGAGGGTTTAAATAGAGTTTAGAATTTAAATTCAATAAAAAAATATACATTAGAATAATGGCATGTAAAATTGTGTTAAGATTCTAATGGAGGGTTTTAATATTGAATTTAATTTTAATTAAAAAAAATTAGATTAATGTCATATAAAATTGTAAGACTTCATAAGTTTATATATATATATATATATATATATATATATATATATATATATATATTGACTACTGCAGTAATTTTAAGTTCAAATTAGGCTATGTCTGCCTTCTTGATCTTCATTACTTGTTCTATGCAGAATGTCAGATTCCTTGCAAACTTCATAACAGAGGCTGGAATCATTATCAAGAGGAGCAAGGTAAAAAGGAAAGAAAATTCGAAGGAATGATATGTGTGTCTTTGCCAAATTCATAAAGCTTCTAGGGATTGAATTTGATTGAACTTCTGTTGACAATGGCATGTGAATCTTCCTGTTATTTCATTGTGCAGACTCGCATTAGTGCCAAGGCCCAGAGGAAGGTTGCTAGGGAGATCAAAACAGCCCGAGCTTTTGGTTTAATGCCTTTCACAACAATGGGGACAAAATCGTTCGTTTTTGGAAAAACAATGGAAGCTCGTGATGAGGATTTTGAATATGAAACTTATGATAGTCGTATCAGTGCTGATGTGGATGCTAAAGAGGCCTTCTGAGAGCCTAGGTTACGAGGTGAATGTTAACTCTCTAGCTCTTTTTGCCAATGACACAATTGAACACCTTTTTTTTGGGGAAAAAAATAGAAGAAAGTAATGGAAAATATATCTTGACAATTTGTTGCTTTGAACTTCTAGTGTATCCTGGAACTCAATGATCTAGTTGGTGTTTTGTGTATCAATAATTTTGTTGGTATAGACAAGCTACAATAATAACATAATCATTTTCCTGGTTAATTCATGGCTGTAAGGATTCATCATTTTATAGAAAACGAACCTCATTGATGCCTATAACTCAGATGTCCAATCTGACATGCCATATATTCACTGCAGTAGCAATTATTATCATTCGCTCAACTGGTTGAAGAGATTTGTCTTTTTGACATATTGTCATTGTAGCAATAGCTTATCTTCTATTAATTATATATGTTCTCTTTAAATATTATAAGACCTGGTAGAATCAATGGGTGCTATCAGAGTTACTACGATTCATTGTTATCCTAGCGAACTGTGATCTGGATTGCTTGATCCAAAACGTGGTACATTTTCATTCCAATATGCTAATTTTGTGTTTGTTTGTTTTTATTTATTTATTTATTTATTTTTTCTCGGTGGTCACTTTTTTATTTTATTTAAAAGTAAGTTTTGACCCCAATGGGGAAGGGGACACTGAACCAACGATCTCCGTGTTGATTGGTGACTATGTAAAGGTTGCTCTTTGTCATTATCCCTTAAGCATTGTGAATGCTGTTAGGGGAATATTTAATTCTTTTGCCAACTTTTGCTCCTCTTTGTCAATATCCCTTCAGGTATTTGAATGCCATTAATATGAATTATTTGTTTTAAGTATTTTGTTTGTGTACTGAGTTCTCTGGTTGAATAATTTTCAAAGTAAAAGCTGTTAATTGGTTGGCTTTCTAACCATAACAATAGTTAAAGATCTGATCTATAAGAAAATACATGCTCCTCTCTTTATGCTTTAGTATTGTTGCAAAGTATTTTTGTCAATGCTGAGTTGTTCTTTTGATTTTGCACTTGTTTAAATCCTAAGTAGTTGGGCCCAGTGGATCAAAATGACTTTAGAGAGGCATGTGATGTTGCCTCAAAGAAATATGGGTATTTTTGTCACAAAAAATGATTTCATGTAAAATTGTAGTTGATTATTTCAATGAGACAGTGAGAATGGTGAAAACTATTGCTTGTAATTGGATGAACACTTGTAGTATTCTCTCTCTCTCTCTCTCTATATATATATATATATATTTGGTCTCTTTCCTGGACTTTAAATATGGGCAATTTGTAAGTGCATTATTAACAATGAGTCAATGAACTTAACTGAGTTCTAATTAAATTTTTTTTGCTGGAAAGTCATTGCCTATTTTGGCTACCTACCTTTTTGAACATACCCTCCAACAAACTCTATTGTTCTCTATTCTATTGAAATATTCTTATTTTTATTCGTTCTTTATTGTTTACCAAACAGCCCTACTGCAATCTGCACAAATCCTCAAACTCACCCAAAATCAGCAAGTAAACCCAACAAATAACCCTAAATCACATGCAAAATTAGCAAACAAAAAGAAACTTAAAAAACCCAGCAGCAAGCAGCAGCTCAATCTGTTGGTACCGATGGAGTGCCGCTTTGGTCCAATGGCAGCGAGTCTTAAATGGAGGCGGCGGCAATCTTGGATGAGAGAATTCCAAATAGGTAGGAGAGGGAAAGACGTTGGGTAAATAAAATATGGGACTACCGCTATCTACACTTTATTGCACATTAGGGTCTATTTAGATACCGTTTATTGCTGAAAATTGAAAATATTGTAGCAAAATAATTTTTAAATGTGTAAATAGTGTCGTGGAACCAAGTTATAGTGAAAATTTTGCTGAATTCCGTACTTGTGGGTCCCATAAACAGTGCACAGGACCCACTGTTTAAAATGCAAACGCGCTGAATTCCATTTTCAGCGCAATCCAAACTAACACTCAATCACAAATTGCCACCTTAGTAGATGTGAAATTTCTTATGTTTCTAGCATTGCTCATTTTAAAAATTCTTGAATAGCATTGTTTGAGTCAAACTATTATAATGCTATATAAAGTCGCACCAATAATCAATAAAGAATCGTGTTGGAATTTATTATAAAAATATGGCTAGCCAAAAAAATAAATAAATATATATATATATATATATATTTTTTTTTTTTGTATGTAGACTTCATATATGTAGAATCTCAAAATTTGTACCAAACTTGTTGAGGAACTATATAGAAAGAAGGTGCTATTAGCCTAATACTGAGAAAGTCAAAGATTGCCTAGTCAAGGAATGTCATGAGCTGATGCCAAGAAATATTGTCAATTTTCTTGTGCCATTCAATCCTATACCTTATGATGTCTGTACTTTAAATATTACTGTATATGCTTTCTTAAAAAAAAATAAATAAATAAAAAATAAAAAAACTATTGCTATAGGATTTTAATTAATAAAATTGCAGTTTGTCAAAAAAACAAAAAAAAACTATTGCTGTATATGTGTATGGTTTTTCTAACACACTAGTTAAAGTTTTTCCACTACCGTGCATTATTGATATGATAGTTACTCAACAAGTATGAGTGCTTGTAAGATATAGAGGGCAATAATTTGATTAAAGTAGAATTCTATCTCAAATAATAATAATAAAAAGTTAAAATCTTTTCAATTATGTTTAAAAAATTACTGGTAAGGTTGAATATCAGTGTTACCCACGTGTTAAAAACTAATATCATTTATCGATCTGTAACTAATGAGTCAATACCAGATCCCATCTAATAAAGTTAATGCGTAGCTTCTAAAAAAAAATTAATAACGTTAAGGTATAATGTATTACTATTATGTTAGAAATATCATGAAAATACCTAATCAAAGTCAACATAGAATGATTAGATTTAGACATTTCCCCGTGATTGCACAGGTATTCCAAAAATTGTTGATCTAAAAGAAAATGGTATACGTGTTTCAGAAACGCCATTTAAGTATAGTTTATATATCAGATATCCAAACCTTTAAAGTTTATATATTTCTAAGACAAAAATTCAATAATATTCACACAATACAGAAATTGTGTCTTAAAAAAACTATTTCAGTTCTACATATTAGTTTAGATATCTCTATCACAAAAATTTAATAGAATTCATGTTATGTAGAAATTGGGTCTTAGTAACATTATTTCAATTCTACTTAGATATCAAACATTCAAACCTATACCTCTAAAGAAAATTTTCAAATAGTATTTATTTTATATCGAAATCGTGTCTTCGAAATAATATTTCAATTCAGATATGAGCTTGGATATCAAATATCCACCTTTTAGGAAAAATATTCAATCTTATTTATGTTATTTAGAAATTATGTCTTAAATACACAATTTCAGTTCTACATATTTATTTGGATATCTCTAAGGCAAAAATTTAATAGAATTCATATTATACAATTTGTGTCTCAGAAACACTATTTTAGTTCTATATATCAGTTTGGATATCAAACATCCAAGTTTTTAAGGTTTGGATATCTTTGAGGCAAAGAATCAAATATTATTCATGCTATACAATAATTGTATCTTAAAAAAATCATTTTAGTTCTACATATTTGTTTGGATATAAGACATTCAAACCTTTAAGGTTTGAAAATTGCTAAGACAAAAATTTAGATGGCATTCATTTTATACCGAAATTATGTCTTAACTATTTTAGTACACATAGGAGTTTGGATGTCAAGCATCCACCTTCAAGGCAAAAATTCAATCTTATTCATGTTATTTAGAAATCATATTTTAAAAATTTTTAGTTTTACATATCAATTTGGATATCAAACATCCAAATCTTTAAGGTTTGGATATCTGCAAAAATTCAATAGAATTCATGTTATATAGGAATAGTGAATACTATGTTGCTATGTTAAAAATAAAAAAATATTAAAAAAAAAAAAAAAAGGTTGAAGATTGGAAACCAAATGTACTCGTTCCAAACAGCTTATCCTAATAGTTCAAACTTCAAAGGAGTCCAGCTTTGAGCTTTTGCTGCACTGGCATAACCTTGAAAATTTCAAGTTTTTCAACCCAATTACTTATCCAATTCGAACTAGATTGGTTTCCACTTTCCAGTGACAACAAGGATGACCTTTTACCATAATTTTCATTCTGCGACTTAATAACCCACTCTGAGTCTGGGACTGCATTGACAATTAAAATTGAATATTTGGTGGCCAACACTACAGGGTTACGCAGTTTGAGCTCCTAGATACATAAAATAAATTTTAAAAAACAACCACTTGTTACGTTAAGCCCCTAAAAATAATACTGTCATCACCGAATTCACGGAATCACTGTGCTTATTTTCAGTCCTAGTTCGTTATTTTACTCAGTCTCTCTTTGTCAACTCATTCCCAGAATCCCATTCTTTCTTCTTCTTCTACTACTTCAACTCTGTCTCTGTCTCTTTCTCTTCCTCTTCTATCAATGAAGAAGAAAAAACCACCAGTGTCACAATCTTTCCAATGAAAATCTCATCACCCTTTTCCCTCACTATCACCATCAACCTTATAGTTATCACCTTGATATCTTTTTCGCTGCACAGTTCAGTTGTTTATTGCCTTGGCTCAGCCTCCACCATCGCCATTACCTATGGCACAGACACTGTCTGTGGTATCATTGCTGCTGAGCCTACTCAGAGAATCCAATGCTACCAAAAAGGTCAGATCATTTCGGTTCAACCCAATATCTCCTTTGAAGCCATCTCAGGTGGCTGCGGCTTCTTCTGCGGCCTCAGGTCTGATGGCTCCAGCATCCTATGCTGGGACACTACTACCTCATCAAACTCGACCTTTAAACCAAAACGTATATATTACAATGAAACGATTAAAATGACTGATCTAGCTGTTGGCGATGCTCAAGTTTGTGCCAGAGAGGTCAACTCTGGTATAGCCAAGGGCTGGAGAGGAAGTAATGAAGCTGGGTCTAAATCTACATCACCTGGAGACGCATTGAGTTTTCGTGCAATCACATCTGGGAGTGGTTTTTCATGTGGGATTTTGAAGAACAATAGAACAGTTTTATGTTGGGGTAATGGTAGTATTGGAGCTGAGATTCAGAGACAGTTTGGGAATTTGTCAATGTCAACCTTAGTTGCTGGAGAGTCTCATGCCTGCGGTTTGACATTGACAGGGATTTTGGTTTGCAAAGGGAACAATGGCTCTGGCCAACTGGATGTTCCTTTTAGTTCTGCTTATGAGTTTTCTGGTTTGGCATTGGGAGCAAATTTTACTTGTGCTATTAAGGCAAGAAATGGATTGGTGGCATGTTGGGGAGGAAAAAACAGATTTGAATTTGATAGCAGTGTTATTGACAACGTTTCCTTTGAGTCTATTGTTGCAGGTTTGGATTTTGCTTGTGGGTTAACATCAAAAAATTTATATATGATTTGTTGGGGACCTGGTTGGTCTAACATGCCAAGTGAGCTTCCATTAGGAATGATTATTCCAGGACCATGTGTTCAAGCTTCATGTAATACATGTGGTACATATCCAAATTCTGAGGCTCTCTGTGATGGGTCTGGAAATATATGCAAGTCTTGCCAGATTCAGTTTCCAGTTGCAGTGTCATTGCCACCTACAACATCACCATCACAGCCAGTTCCTCCATCAACCAAAGCCCCCATCAAGGTTTCATTAGCGTTTGTGATTGTTGGATCGGTGGGGGCTTTTGTGGGCATTTGCTCAATTGTCTTTTGCATATGGACTGGAGTATGTGGTTTCTTGCGGAAGAATACTCATACTTCTGTTCAACCCACAACTACTGACGGCAATGTGCATACTGCTGTTGTGCCTCACATTGGTTCTAATGTCCCAACTTCAAGATCATATTCCGGCAAGCTTCAAAGCCCCAGGATAATGGGGAGGCAGAGAAGTGGGTCATCAACATTATCCAGGCATGCGGACAAGACTCGGATATTTTCTTTCTCAGAGCTTTCCACTGCCACCAATAACTTCACTTTGGAGAACAAGATTGGTGCTGGGAGCTTTGGTACTGTTTACAAAGGCAAGCTTTCAGATGGCCGTGAAGTGGCCATTAAGAGGGGAGAAACTTCTATCAAAATGAAGAAATTCCAGGAAAAAGAAATTGCTTTTGATGCTGAATTGGCATTGTTATCTCGGCTTCACCATAAGCACTTAGTGGGGTTAATTGGATTCTGCGAAGAAAAGGATGAGAGGCTTTTGGTTTATGAGTACATGAGCAATGGTTCACTCCATGATCACTTGCATAACAAGAACAACATTGATAGAAGTGGTAGCATTTGGAATTCTTGGAAAATGAGGATCAAAATCTCATTGGACGCTGCTAGGGGAATTGAGTATCTGCACAACTATGCGGTGCCACCCATTATTCATAGAGACATTAAGTCCTCAAATATACTTTTAGATGCAAATTGGACTGCAAGAGTGTCTGACTTCGGATTGTCACTAATGGAGCCAGAATCTGAACATGAATCCATGTCAATCAAGGCAGTTGGAACAGTTGGCTACATAGATCCTGAGTACTATGTATTAAACGTTTTGACAACTAAGAGTGATGTCTATGGCTTAGGGGTGGTCTTATTAGAGCTTTTGACAGGGAAGAGAGCAGTGTTCAAGAATGAAGAGGATGGAACAGGACCTATGGGCGTGGTGGAGTACGCAGGGCCACTGATATTGGCGGGGCAGCTACAAAAGGTATTGGATAAAACAGTTGGGCCGCTGGAGATGAATGAGGCTGAGGCAGTTAGGCTGGTGGCTTACACTGCTATGCATTGTGTGCACTTGGAGGGAAAGGAGAGGCCTAACATGAGTGACATTGTTGCCAATTTGGAGAGAGCCCTGGCTCTTTGTGAGGACAACCCTGGTAGCCTCTCTCCTGCTACATTGTACATTCATTTAGAATGAAATCCCCCAAAATGGCAATGGTTATTATTTTTTTATTTATTCTTATAAGGGTAACTGTTTTCTAAATGATATTCTATTGTGGTTTTAATCACATTTCCGATCTGCTATACTACTTTTCTGTAATATAGTGCAATAACAAAGCAAAGTATCTCTCTTTTCATAGGTGTTTTTTTTTAGGCTGAGGTTTGTAGGGAAAAGGAAGATGACGAAAAGGGAATTTTGGGTTTAATATGTTTTTCCCTTTGGACTGTTAATTTGATTGAGCATTGATGATGTTACAAAAGATGAACTTGATGAACTACCTCCAACTGACCCTGTGCTTGGGTTAGGCTCTTCTTCCAAAAAAAAAGTAGATTATGGTCTACCCTTCTCTTTCTGTTTGAAATTTCTGAATGTTGAATCATTTTTTCTAGTAGATCCACTCGTGAAAACGTTTTTCAGTCTCTTTTATGCGTAGTATGCAGATATGGTAAATTTGTTATTTGTTTCCTGGTTCTAAATGGTGAAATATTATAGCCCAGTAACCAAATTTATGTTCTGTTTGATAGGAGGAATTAGTGGCTTTAAGTTTGATTGACATATTGTGCCTATCTTTATTCATCTTGTAGTGCTTTGGTTTTAATGGAGTGTATAACTGAGCCTCTATCCAAGCTGTGTCATAAAACAAGATTTCATTTGGAATAGATTTTCACAGCACTTCATGTTGGTGAACTTAATTGATTCCTATTCCCACATATATATCAGATTTTGTACTTCGATTATGTGGTAAGAGTAAGTTTTTTCATCAAGTTTGTGCCTTAATTAGTTTTAGAAAAATAAGCATGATTTGCTTGTGATCTAATTTAACATAGTCTGGCATCATTCGCTCTCTCTAGAAATAGAATCTTTTGCATCTCTCATTCTGTTGCTACCACTTTCTTTCTATTATTACTAATAGAGGAAGCACTTCATTGTTAAAAACTTGCAACTTCATCCCCATGGAGTATCTGGAATTGACCTTTAGGATTTTCTCAAATGATTTATGTTTTAACCATCACTCTGATTGCCACATGTTTCCTATGTCACTAATGCTTGTCTGATATGTGGATTTTGAAGGAATACTTAAGACCAATTAGGCATACAGAACACAATAGTACCAAAACTCTTGGTTAATTACAAACCTTAAGTATTCAAATTGTTCCCTTATTGGTTTTTCATGCTTCCCATCTTTTTTTTCTCAAACTGTTGGCAGAGCATTGGAGCAATCCCAATCAAAACTTTTTAATTGCAGAAGTCATAACAAAACAAAAGAGCAAGACAAAAAGACAAAGTAGCTGGTGAAAGGAGAGCTTCAAATATGGCCTAATGACACATAGGTTGATTTCTTTGGGTTCTTGCAATGCACATGCCAGGTATGAAGTAAGGAGAAGATTGAAAAGTAGGCAGTTCTGGTATGAGCCATTTGGACATTAAGGAATAAGTATTATTTTGAGGGCATGCAACTGCACCCACAGCAGATTTTGGATATGCCTCAGGTGCCATTGCGTGACTACAAGAAAGTTTCCCAGCTCCATCAAATTGACTGTAGCGGCCAAAGAGAAAAAAATAGCAGCAGTCCATGAAGGTTTATGGGTTGAACCTTTGGTCTCAGTATGTAAGCTTGTTGAGAAGAAAATAGTGATTTTTGTAGAAAGTAGCAGCAGGTGGCAAATAGCTGCAATACTCTATACTCACTGTTAAACTTTTGATATTAATATAAGTTTAACCGTTTTTTACTTCTACCTCTTAAAACAAAAATCATTAAGCAGATTTTTTTGGGTATAAAATTAGTTTGAACTTCACAAAGGTAAGCATAAAACGAGTGCTGGTATTGTTTTTTGTGTGTCCTCAAAGTAGATCTTCAACCACTATCTAGACACTAAAAACTCACAACTCAATTACATTAAAAAAAAAATGTTTTGAAAGCAATTTGCCAACACTAAAATAATTTAAGCCTAACATTAGCCATAGATTTGTTTTAAATGAAATTAAGAGGGTCCTTATTTTTTTTTCTTTAAAAGACAATTTTCCAGGATGGTATCTCCTCAATTAATCAATTCGAATCATATGAACTTCACAATTCATAACAAATAGCAATATTAATAAAGGATGTGCTTGAATCAACCAAAATAAAGCTCCAAAGAGCAAATTGACCCAAATGACCACAAAGGGTATCTCCCCAATCAATCCACAATGAACCAATTGAACCCCAAACCTCACAAGAAGAAGCGAATCAATAAAAACTAAGATAAACCCCTCTTGTATCAATAAATCAAAAGGCAAATTAATTAACATTAAAGGTTGCACTAAGACTAGCAAAAACAAATGAAAACTATTAACATCACGTTATCTCACTCAATGAAGAGGGGAATAAAATTGTATTCATTGTCTCAATGAAAGAGGAAATAGTAAAATAGATGAAAACCTAACCATCATCAAATAATTATAAACAAATAAAAGGGCACTGGAAACACATCACAGACCTGGATCCATATTCCAAGGTGCAATCCTACCACAGAATTTCAAATTATGAAATTTGCAAACGCAATGCTCTCAACCATGTACAATAAAAACCAAACAGAAATATTTATAATCCTTAGTTGCATATGAAACTTTGCATAGCATGAAAAAGAAGAGGTGGGGCAAGATAGGTCAGGTAGCTATTAAATTGGATATGAGCAAAGCTTATGATAGGGTTTAATGGGGTTATTTGCAAAGGGTGATGGAGAAAATGGGGTTTCATGCAAAATGGGTGCAATTGATAATGGCATGCCTAACAACTACTCATTTTTCTGTTTTAGTTAATGGCAATCCTACAGGTTCTATCTTGCCTTCAAGAGAACTGAGACAAGGTGACCCTCTGTCACCTTATATCTTTCTGTTTTGTGCTGAGTGGCTTATCGCGTTGCTCAGAAAGGCAGAAATAGATGGAATTATAAGAAGAGTGGCGGCTAGCAGAGGTGGTCCTTGTATTTCTCATCTCCTATTTGTCGATGACAGTTTATTATTTTGTCATGCCTTAGTTGAGGAGTGCCAACAGGTCAATTCTTTGCTTAATTTATATGAGACCGCTTCAGGACAAAAGGTTAATACTGATAAAACTTCTCTTTTCTTTAGCAGCAACACTGGATTAGAGACTCAAGAATCAATTAAACAGGCATTGGGTGCAGAGACAGCCCCAGAATATGAGAAGTATTTAGGGCTGCCTAGTATAGTGGGGCGTAACAAAAAAGCAGCTTTTGCTCCAGTCATTGAAAGAGTCTGGAGTAAACTAAAGGGATGGAAGGAAAAGATGATGTCTTAAGCTGGAAGAGAAATTTTGATTAAAGCTGTGGCACAAGCTATCCCCACATATGCAATGGGATGTTTTTTGCTACTGAAAGGTTTGTTTAAAGATCTTGAAGGGTTGATGAGCAGATTTTGATGGGGTCAAAAGATACATCAAAAGATGCAAGAAAGGAAAGTACACTGGTTGAGTTGGTCTAAACTTTGTATGCCCAAGTCGATGGGAGGAATTGGGTTTCGGGATCTTCATTCCTTCAACTTAGCCATGTTAGCCAAACAAGGATGGAGGCTTCTGAAAAACACACACTCCTTGTTCTATTGAGTCTACAAATCAAAGTACTTTCCCAATACATCTTTCTTAGATACTCCATCACCAAATTCAGGGGGTTTTGCATGGAAAAGTATAGTGGCAGTCAGATCTGTTTTGGACAATGGATTGAGATGGAGAGTAGGAACCGGAAATAAAATTCGAATTTGGCAAGACCGATGGCTTCCAACTCCACCATCATTCAAGGTGGTAACCCCATGCTCCACAATGTCAACAATGGCCACAGTGGACAACTTCATTGATCCAACTACAAGATCTTGGCGAGTATCCATGATTGATCATGTATTCCTCCCACATGAAGTTGAAGTTATTAAATCCATCCCATTGTGTAATAGAGCGGTGCAAGACATCCAAACTTGGGCATAAACAAACACGGGTGAATATTCGGTAAAAAATGCTTATAAGATGATCTAAACTCAACAACTGAGATCTTCTCATGGCTAATTGTAACGACCCCACCCCACCTGTGTAGATATTGTCCACTTTAGGGCCTCATACCTCTCACAGTTTTGTTCTCCCCCAAAGCACATAACAGTGGAGGAAAAGGTTTCTACACATTGAAGGGAGGTCATTCCTTATAAACACATTCTCATGTGCTTCCCTAGGCGATGTGGGATTCCATGGAATGCAAGACCCCCCTTTTTGGGTCACTACAATCCACCCCCCTTACGGGCACACGCGTCCTCGCGTGTGGGGCCCACACTTTCGGCTAGGACATGGCTCTGATACCATCTGTAACGACCCCACCCCACCTGTGTAGATATTATCCGTTTTGGGGCCTCATACCCCTCACGGTTTTGTTCTCCCCCAAAGCACACAGCAGTGGGGGAAATGGCCTCTACACATTGAAGGGAGGTCATTCCTTATAAACACATTCCCATGTGCTTCCCCTAGGCGATGTGGGATTCCATGGAATGCAAGACCCCCCTTTTTGGGTTACTACACCAATCATCCAATTACTCACAGTGCAATAAAATTTGGAAAGCGATTTGGGCGGCCAAGGTATGTAATAAAATCAAAACTTTCATTTGGAGAGCTTGTAGAGATACACTGCCTACTAAAGCAAATCTAGCTAGAAGAAAAATTTTGTTTGATGTTGGATGTGATTGTTGTGAGGATGGGGTGGAGTCAACAGACCATATCCTACTAAGCTGTACATATTCTGATAAGGTTTGGAAGTCCACATGCTTAAGGGAGATCATGTCTCATTGCACAAATCTTTCATTTGTGGATGTGGCTGATCAAATTATGCAAAGGAAAAATGACCCAGAGATTGCAATATTTTTCATAACCAGCTGGATGATTTGGAATAAGCGGAATGAGACTTACTACGGTACTCCACGTCCTGACCCCTCTTTTCTAACTAGGTCTGCTGCAGCCCATGCTTTAGAATATTTGAAAGCTAATTATGGAAGATTATCTTGAGTATTTGTAAGATAGTCTTGTTTTTTCTTTGGCATTCCTTGATGTAACCTTGCATATAGCTGCTGTCTTTTGATAGGTGAAGGGAAAGCTCTGTAGCTTGTACAGTTTTCTTTGGTATTCCTTGATGCTATCTTGTTCTTGTATAAATTTATTCTTTTATTGAATAAAATTCTGCCGTTTATTCTCAAAAAAAAAAATGAGCCCATCCTTTTCAACCATACAATATGAACCAAAACACTGGAAAAAAAAAAAAATATATATATATATATATATATATATATAAAAAAGTAACCAGCGACTCTTTCATTCAACCACCCCAAGGCATTAGTCAAAACCATTTTTAAATTTGGTCCTAACTCCTAACCTAACTGGCTTAATACAGGCAGTGTTACCAACTCTGAATGAGAGATTGACTTGAACACAAGAAAAATATTGTATTGAGATGAAAAGGGACCATAATTTACCAAAAAAGAAAAGGGACCATATAAGCACAACAATCAATGTCAATGATGTTGTAGTACATCCAAAATTAGTTGAACTGATTACTCACATAAATATTGAATCCTAAAAAATAATTAATTTTTTACCACGTGGTCTGCTCAAAGTTAAACAATAATATTAAACATAATCAAAGGATTCAAGCCTTCCCTTTCAACAAAGACATGGAAGCTTTCAAGGGCAAATACACTCGCACTGTCACACACACACTAGACACAGCAAGAATGAAAACTAAATTTGAATACACAAACACACTTGACAGAGCAAAAATGAAAATTAAATTTGCTCACTTCTGTTGTTACGCAATGAACTATAAGTAGTCCTATTTATCTGTTTCTCTTAAAATACATTCAAAAAAAGGAAGAGGTCAAAATTGAGTTTTGGATGGCATATACAGAAATAATCATAAATTGAGAGGTGCAATGAGCGCAGTTGAGTCTTTTAGGGTCTTCCGCGCACGCCAATGGACAGCAGTTGCTGTTTCTGATGTTCCCATCTGTTGAAATGGTGAAAATAAAGAGAACTTATGAGTACATTCCACAAAAAATATAAGTTTTTTAAAGTTCTACTAAAAAAATAAAATAAAAAATAAATAAAAAATAAAAAAAAAGTTTCATTCAATAGGAAAACGGTTGGGAAAAAAAAATTAAACAAATAATATGCAACAACATGAATTTGTCTTTTGTCTAGAGTACAAGCAGCACAAAGTACTGGTGAGGAGAGCTCTTATGGGCTGCACCTGCATGAAACCTACCATGAAATCCCTTCTTTTTTTTGGTCATGCTGGACCTTTGATTTTGGAAATGAAAATTGCAAAGGTCCAGATATAGGATGGTCATGTTAAGCAAGGTGAGCCGCAATTAATCCTCAGGGCTCATTGTATGGTAGGTCTTAGCTACTGGAAAAAATTAAATAGCATATCCCACCATTCAAAGAAAGTAGAGCAAAGTTTACCTTAGCCTCCATTGAATAGTAATCTTGCCACAAGCTCACATTTTGGCCGTAAGTAGCAAGTGCAGATTCATATAACTTGCGGGCATTTACAATGCCATCTTTATCACCAACAGATGAAAGATTTGATTCCAATTCAATGCAATTTTTGTATATAGCAAGACCAGGATGCGGCAAAGCAAGAAATCTGTAATTGAAACATGATAGAAGTTTAGAAACCTGTAGTTAAGGCAACTGCAAGAAGTAATATTATTAAATCCATGCACCAAAGAAGGTGGAAATTTTGAAAAATTCATAAAATAAATGCTCAGTAGCTCAGAAACTATAGACATACTGCTTATACATCTCTCTTGCATGCTGAACTCCATCCTTTTGAAGAACAAAATTAACGATAGCAGAAGAGAGGGAAAAGCCATTTTCACTGCCACCATCTCTAGCTAATGAAGCAAGAGAAATCTCTACCAGCTTGTCCAAAAAACGCTTCTGATTTGCAAAGAACTTGAGGGCCTGCAATATGAGATAATGTCAAGAAAATCCCAAACACCTTTCAAAGAACATTATTTTAGTGTACATGTATAATACACAAATTGGACTCAATTCAACTCAATTTGGTCCAACAAAAACATTTGGCACATGTTTTCAACTAGGAAGAAAGCTCCCAAGCCATTCATATTTAAGATATTCACCTGAAAAAAAATTGAAAATTAAAAATTGATTTTTTTTTTATTATTTAATTCTTAGTAGCTATTTTATGCATTGAGCTTCCCATTACTATTTAACCAAGTACGATATAAACGGGATTAAAGCTGTGTTCAATTGAAGTGCGCTCAGCATTACATATAATATGAAATTAATCACAAACAGGAGTTCAAAAGCATAGAACTACCAAGGAGAACAGGATCATAACTAACTAAGATGGTGCAAACAGCAGATTAATGTTCATTAATTCCATTGGTCTAGATTATGGGATTTGGGTTTAGCAGAATTTTAATTTCGTTTGAGGGTTTAAAGAGATTTTTTTGTGAACACCAGATTATTATTTGCCCCCCACCCCCCTTTTTTTCCTTCTTGCAACTCTATGCTGCATCATAACTCGTAAGAAGGTGGAGGCCTCATGAGAGTTCTGCTACATGAGCTTAGACAAGCCACTCTCTATAATCAGTTCAAGAATATTTATAATAGCTGACAATTGAGTGTAGATCGACAAAATCCTTAGTTGAGCATCCACAATCAAATTGCTGAAGATTAAATCACACGATAATACAAATGCTGTGACAGACAATCATAATAATCTGAACTGCAATGGGAGAGAAAAGTATATGGGTAAATGACAACATACCATTAGCCACAAGCTTTCAGCTTTCGAGATGGACACTTTCGGCAGAACTTTTGTTAGAAGTTCAAAGATGGATTGTAGATCAGCTTTACTTGGAGAAGAAGAATCCTTCGTAATGCATCTAATTTCTATTGAGACCCTTAATAGCCATAACTGTGCTGAATCTGATAGTTTTCCACTGCAAAGCTGTTCTGCCAGTTTCCTAGCTTCATCCAATTGTCCCAATTGCAAATAAAATGAAATATGTTGGCAAGCAAGGTCCTCTGTAATGTAACCCATTGTTTCAGCCTTCTCATATACCATCAAAAGATGTGAAGTACAATTTACAGTATGACTGGGCAGCAAAGAATTTTGGTTTTCTTGTTCTGGGGGAGCAATAATACCCATCAAAAACTTTGCATACAGATTAAACATCATGGCTGAAGGTACAATATTTAAAGCCTCCTCATAAACCTATACAAGGAAAAGTATCAAATCCGACCATTAGATTTATATAGTAAAAAAACAGGCCTGTGTTCAGAACATGCATGTATGTCTATTTCAATTTCGTAGTAAGGAAAGCATAGATCCTAGATGTTTGTCAAGCTATCACAATGCAGGAACAATTAGTCACACCAAATAGAATATTTCAGTAGTTCAAGGGTTTATACCTGAATTGTTTTTTGCACCTGAGAAAGCACAATATTTTGTTCACTCATGCCTTGTGTACTTTTAGGACCAACAATTTCAAGTTTTGCAAGCCAGTCCCAATATTCTGGTTCTGTTGAAAAATCTCTCTTCATGTCATTTAGCATCTCCTCACGCTTTTCTTCAGAATGTGCTAGGTCTGTTGCTTCCAATATCTCAAACAACCGCTTTCTCAGGCTAAAACTAGAAGGGAGCGCTTTGACTGCTGCACTATAGATAGTTTCTAAAACGCTCAAACCTTGCTGCCGAAACAAATCTACTTTCATCTTTAACCCCTCATTTTCAACATTTGCTCCATCATTATTTTCTTCTTCATCTTTAAGGGACATAAATAAATCCTTGTTTTCTTCTCTCCATTCTTTTTCATCAGCAAGTCTAGTATCACGGACCAGAGTTCCCTCATCCTCCCCGAGTGCAACCTTCCGGGCCTTTAACTTATTAAGGTAAGTAAGTTCCATCCGAAGATACTCTACCCAAAGGTCTTCTGAAGTTGGACAGACTCTCAAACCACTCTGCATGAGAGCACGGGCAGCTGCAACATTTAAGTTATGGTCAAATTCCCAAGCTGCAGCATATATCCAAACTCCTGGGACCTTTGGATGGAACCTAATTACCTGGGCCAATACCTGCACAAGTTTATGACAAAAATATTTCCTCAGAACATGGAATAACCGAAAAGACAAAATTTCAATGACAACATTTCTTTTTCCATCCTTACAGTATCATAAAGCAGAGAGTTATACTTAACTGGGCATAATTGCAGCTAATTGGATAGGCCAATTATTCAAATCCCTCTTTTTTTTCCTCTCTAAATATCATTAGTATTCCAATCTCAGTCTATTCCTCCAATCGATCAGCAACCAAATGGGGCATAAAACCCTTGCATTTGCTTCTCTAACACTAAAACAACAAAATGCAAAATAAAGCTAAAAATTGAACCTTTTTATGTCCCTCTCAATTTTTTCTTAGCAACCAAACAATGCACAAGGAAAAATTACTACAATAACAACAACAAAACCTTAATCCCAAAACCATTAAGTCATCTATATATCCAATTGTTCATGTGTATTCTTCTCTTCCATTCTACTAGTGTTATATTAGGTTCTCATTACTGCCTAAGAAAATACCAAAAATAAAAATAAAAAAACACAAAATTTTAAGCTGACCTTCTCATTTTACAACCTAAAGCAACGCTTTCCTTCACTTTCTCAGTAACCAAACAAAGCCCAAAAAAAAAAAAAATCATTTAAAAAAGAAAAAGACTTCACCTTTTTCATTCTTCCATTCCTTTTTAGCCTACAAAACTCAAGGTACCGAAACCACAAATCGATATCGCCTTTAAACCTTGTAACAGCGAGGCGAAAAATCTCGACGATCCTAGTGACGCCGGCGAAGTCCGAATGGTACTGCTTCATCTTCATGTTTCCCTTGGCTTTAAGCTCACGCGCCACCGACTTCTTCCTGAGTCGGCGGAGCAAGTCGAGCTGAGTCTCGTAATCGATGTAAGCCAGATAGTCCTGCTTGAGCGGGCTAGGCCGTTTCAGGCGGTACTCGTACTTGCGGCGCTGCTTGACGATCTCGGCGATCTCGCGGCGCGTGAAGAGGCCGCGCCGCTCGAAGTCGTCGAGCTCGTTCACCATTCGCTCCAGCCGGTATTGCACCACGTCAGCCATTGTTGTTTCAAAAAATCTGTTTGAGTTAACGAATTGAGAAGAGAAGGAATCGAAACCCTAACAATGTATTGTGTGGCAAAGGATTTGAAAAACCCTGAAATTGGTTTTGAGGATAGTATTAATGAATATGAAACCCTAAACTGTGTGTGTGTGTGTGAGAGAGAGAGAGAGAGAGTTGGGTGGTACCGTTGTGGTACGTTGGACTAGCAAGGGTTTTGGGTTTTGGTTTTTTTTTTTTTTTTGGTGTGGGGTGGGGGGGGGGGGGGGGATTTTAACAAAAACTATAGATTTTTTGCAATCAACAAATATTAAATTATAGATTCAATTTATCAAAAATAATAATAATAATTCTAAGAAAAAATATTAAATAATACTAAATTAAAAATGAAATTACAGAATAAATACCCTATTGATTGGTTTTGATAAATATTTTTTAAAAGGTAAAGTAAAGATTGGGATTTCAATATTTAACTTAATTGACTTGAATAAAAGAAAATAATAAGTGATTTATTTTTTTTTAGATTGATGAAGTTTATGGAGAGATTGGGATTTTTTTTTTTAAAAAAAATCCTCTCTTTATACGTGTAAGATATCATTTCAAGTCCAACGTATAAAAAGTGTTTTTGTTTAAGCATTTAAAAAAAAAAAATCAAATCATTGTGTATTGTTTTTATTGTTTATGGTGAAGGTGTTTAGGGTTTGATAAGTCAACCTTAACACATAAAATAATATTTATATATTAAGTACATGATATTATTGTTTTGCTCTTATTACTCATAACACTCCTCCTCAAGCTAGAGAGTATATATCATACAATCCTAGCTTGTTACATAATAAACTCAAACAAGTCTTACATAAACCTTTGGTAAACATATCACCAATCTAGACTCTTGTAGAAATATATGGAGTAGCAATTACACCATCTTCTACTTTCTCCCAAGTAAGATGACAATCTACTTCAATATGCTTGGTTCGCTCATGGAACACAGGATTGGAGACAATGTAAATTGCTGCTTGATTATCACAATGCATAGTCATAGGCAGCTTCACAACAAATCTTAATTCACAATAGCTCACATGATGTGTGTTCCATGACTCTATACTTAACCTCTGCACTAGACCTAGCAACAATAGTTTGTTTCTTACTTCTCCAAGTAATCAGATTTCCTCCCAGAAAAGTGCAATACCCAGTAATGGATTTTCTATCTGACGGTGATCTAGCCTAATCAACATCAGTGTAGGCTTCTACTTGTAGGTGACCATTAGCTTTATACAAAAGACCACGGCATGGATGTGCTTTAAGATACCTCGCAATCCGAATAACTGCCTCCTAATGTGGAAGGCGAGGATCTTTCATAAACTGGCTCAAAACACTAACTGCAAATGATATATCTAAGCAAGTAATTGTGAGATAATTCAGTTTACCAACTAGACGACAATATCTCTTAGGATTAGATAATAGCTCCCCTTGATCTTCATACAATTTGACATTAGGATCCATAGGAGTCTCCACTGATTTAGATCCTAACAAGCCAGTTTCTTCCAAAATATCCAACACATACTTCCTTTGTGATAAACTGATGCTTTCTTTAGATCGTGCTACCTCAATACCCAAGAAAAAACAAAGTTTACCCAGATCCTTAGTTCGAAAGGAGTTTTGAAGGTATCTTCTCAAATCATCAATACATTGTTTGTCATCTCTAGTTATTATAATATCATCAACATATACTATCAACAAAATCTTTCCTCTATCAGAGGTATAAGAAAACACAAAGTGATCAGAGTGGCAACATCACAATCCAAATTTTAACACTACTTCACTGAATTTACCGAACCAAGCTCTAGGAGATTGTTTAAGACCATAAATGGCCTTATGCAACCTACACACTTTGCCAGACTTCCCTTACACCTCTTCCTTCAAATTGCCATTCAAGAATGCATTTTCAACATCTAACTAAAATAATGGCCAGCCCAAATTAGCAGCCAAGGAGATCAAAATCTGGATGGAAGAAATTTTAGCAATAGGTGAGAATGTCTCGGCATAGTCAACACCGTATGTCTGGGTATACCCTTTGGCAACAAAGCGAGCCTTCAAACACTCAATAGAACCATCAAGCAAATACTTCACAGTATACACCCAACGACAACCAATAGTAGTTTTCCCTGGAGGACGAGTAACTAAAGACCAAGTAGCATTTTCAGACAGGGCAGCCATTTCTACCTCTATAGCAAACTTCTAACTAGAGATGGACATAGCCTCCTGGACAGACTTAGGAACAACAGTAGAATTCAAGGACATGGCAAAGGCATGAAGAGATGAAGACAAGTGACCATAAGAGACAAACTGAGAGATAGGGTGAGAGGTACAAGAACGCTTACCTTTGTGCAAAGCAATTGGAAGAGAGGTAGGATCAAGAGTCGAATCACTAGGCGGGGTAGAAGTCTATGTTAGAGGTTTCTACTAACGACAATATACCTGGAGTGGTTTATGAGGAGATTCAATAGGAGACACATGTGGTAGGATAGTAAGACAAGGAGGAGAACTGTCACTAGTAACCAAAGGAGAGAAATAGGACTGAGATTAATCAAATGTGACATCAGCACTAATGAAACGACGCTGAAGAGTAGGTGAGTAGCATTTGTATCCCTTTTGAGTACGAGAATACCCAAGAAAAACACATTTAATGGATCTAGGATCGAGTTTGTCACTCCTTGGACCTAAGATATGAACATAGCATACACAACCAAAGATCTTAGGAGGTAGATGAAACAAAGGTGCATCAAGAGAGAGCACGGTATAAGGGATCTGACCACCTAAAACAGTGGAAGGCATATGATTAATTAGGTGATAGGTAGTGAGAATAGCATCACTCCAATAGGAATTGGGAACACACATATGAAACTTAAAGCACGAGTGACCTCTAACAAATGACGCATTTTGCATCCAGCAATACCATTTTGTTGTGGAGTATGGGGGCATGAAGATTGGTGAATTATACCATGATCATCAAAAAATTGAGACAAAGATGTATGAAAATATTCACGAGCATTATCAGACTGAAAAATACGAAGTGAAGCATTAAACTGAGTCTTTATTTCCATATAAAATGATTTGAAAATTGAGTACAATTCAAACCGTTCTTTCATAAGATAAAGATAGGTGACTCTAGAGTAATCATCAACAAAAATGACAAAATATCTAAATCCCAACAATGAGGGAGTGTTTATTGGACCCTAAATATCAGAATGAACTAAATGAAAAGGACTTAACACGACTCTCACGCCTAGAGGCAAAAGGCACCCTATGGTGTTTACCCAACTGACATGCTTCATATTGTAAAGACTCAATTTGACAACATGACGGAACTAATGACTTCAAATTCTTGAGAGATGGATGACCAAGGCGACAATGATGTCGAAGAGGCGAGATAGACAAATGAGAAGCCACTAAATGGGAAGAACCACATCGATCTAGGTAATAAAGTCCACCGGCTTCATGCCCTCCACCAATAATCTTCCTCGTCTTGAAATCCTGAAAGATACAATGAGTGGATAAAAAAATGGTAGCACAATTCAAAATTTTAGTAAGCTTACTAATTGACAAAAGGTTAAAAGGAAAATCAGAAATATATAAGACAGAAGAAAGAGAAAGATTAGGACTAAGATTGGCAGTGCCCAAACCAGAAAATGTAGTGGCTGAGCCATTTGCCAATGTAACATTGGGAAGACTACTAGATTGCTCAAGGTCAGAAAGTAAACCTGAGGTACCTGTCATATGATCAGTAGCACTTGAGTCAATGACCCAAGGGTCCTGAGTGGCAAGACAAGCAGCAGAAGTACCTTGTTAAGCCAAAGTTGCAGTAGAATCAGACCCAACAAAGTTGGAATGCAGAGACAAGAGGTGATTGTACTCTTCCTCAGGGATAAAGACTACTTTAGATGTTGGTGGAAGTGATTATGAAGGCGGTTCTTAAATTTGAAAACTAGCTTGGTGAGCCGAGGGTTTACCATACAACTCCCAACAAAAGTCTACTATATGATTCTCACCATGACAATAAGTGCACTTACGAAGACCACGTCCTCTACCACGACCCCCTTGTTCATGACCTCCACAACCTTGGCCCCCACAATCTCGACCTCCACAGCCACCTCTATTGCTCCCCATATAAGTGGTAAAGGCAGATTTATCACCAGAAGGTAATGCATTAGTATTGGAGGAAGAGAAAGGGGCAGTACTCGAATCAGATAATGTGGCCTGTCAAAGTCTACCAAAAACTTCACTCAATGAAGGGAGGTCTGGACTAGCTAAAATTTGTCATTTTACTGGATTCAAACTTTTAGGCAATCCAGAGAGGAAGCGAGCAACATGCATAGAATCTCATTGTTTCTTCATAACTTTAACATCAGAGGAGATGGGCTGATAAATATTAAGTTTTTCACATACACCCTTAAACTTGTTATAATAGTCCTCCAAAGGCAAATCACTCAAACTCAAGGAGAAATAATTTTGATGAAGATCATAAATCCGCTTCAAATTGTTAACACCAAAGTAAAGTTCCTTGGCTTGTTCCTAAACAAGTTTAGTAATTGGTAAGTAAACCAAACTACAATTGATCTTAGACTCCATGCTATTCCACAAACAACTCCTAATTTGTGCATCTTCGGCTCTCTAATCAGCAAATTTAGGGTCAATAGGTATAGGAGGTTCCTTAATCACGTAATCAAACTTCTTTCTACCAAGAAGAAAGACTTCTACTGCTAGTGCCCACTGAGCATAATTACTTCCATTTAGACGAATGGAGGTAATTGATAACATATCAAGAGATAAGAAATAATTAGGGGGCTGAGCACTGTCTTTGGACTCCATAATAGCAATCTAAAGAACAAACTAACACTAAAGAAATATGCTGGTTTGAATTAAAACAAACTCCAACCAGCAACCAATGTACTTCAACCAATCAGCAACTCCAACAACAACTCATCTATCAATGAATCAACACCAAACTATTCCAAAAACAAGGCAGCAACAAATCCATACCAACACCAAAAAAAAAAAAAAAAAAAAATTCCCAATCCACCACTAAACATCAATCAACAAAGTATAGTCCAACAAATCAACCTAAAGCTGCTTGAATAGATAATCAGGAAACATATTAAAGAAAAGAAGAAAGTCAGACCATGGTTGAAACTCTCAATTGAAAAACTCCGGCAATGGCGCTAGGGTGCAAGAGCGGCAAAGCGAGGACCGGTGAGTGGGCTAGGATGGGTCGCCGGAGGAGGGCGAGTAAAACCCTGCCTCTCTCGCAGTCAGGTGACGTCGATCTAGTGTCACGAGACCCGAGAGAGGGTCACTGGTGCTGGACAACTCCTTTAGCCACTAAATTGAGATCATCGGAGGTCTCTGTTAGGGTCGTTGGAGCTAAGGAGGTGCTGTTATGGTTGCCGGCAACAATAGTATCGGTGGGTGGTGGTCGGAGGATTAACGGCAGCTGTGACTTGGTGGCTCTGATACCATATTGTCTACGATGAAGGTGTTTAGGGTTTGATAAGTCAACCCTAACTCATAAAATATTATTTATATATCAAGTACATGATATTACTGTTTTGTCCCTATTACTTATAACAGTTTTATATATATATATGTAAGGACACGATTTGGAACGACCCAAAACGATACTGGGTTCGCACGTAAAAAGGCCCAAACAATATCATTTATAGAGCGTGGGTTTGAAAGGGTAGGCCTTGATCACAAGTCGGTGGTATTCCACGGTGTTCATGCATAAATAAATCGTGTTCATACGTAAATAAATCGTGCACGCTCTGGGAGTCTTTCTCCTAGAGGTGGGCTGGGAGGCTCTGGTTTTGCCATTTTTCCCAGCCTCCTCTTTGGTGTGTTAACCTTCACACTATATAGCCCTTTTCGGTTGATTTTAGCCCTCCACTTGTTGGTCAGGCAAGTGCTAACTTCTGTATCCATCCCATCGACTGTCCCATCTTGCTTTCTATTAGTTGCGACGATCGAAGTCACCCTGACCAGGCGTCTTCTCTCATTAACACGGTCAGGACGCTGGTGAGTTCATTAAATGCGAGGAGGACGTATTTATCCTGAACCAGTTCCGCACCGTACCCCCAACGTGGGTCCCATTCTACTCGTATCTTCTTCTGGGGGCTTTTTGGGGATAGTCATCATCGAGATGTTGCTATTCCCCTTGAAGCCCTGTAGTGCCGAGGACATGGTCATCCTCGGCTGTTCAACTAGACACACCGGCCTTTCCCCATTTGTCCTCGGCACGTACTCTCCTCGGCATAGACCCTGAGCCCTAATAAAGTGTGGGCCGGATCATAAGCTCCCTGGCCCCACAATAGCCCCTCAAAATCCTGCTATCCGACTCTTCGGACGGATAGGAGGCTTTTGATGACATCGGATATCTGTCAATGCCTGTCAATCCTTATCACTTATTGGCTCCCGAGACTTTTCATCTGCCCGAGACACGTTCCTGGTGCAGTTGGAAGGTGAGACGTGGCCTCATTAAATGTGGGCGGCTCTGTGTTTCCCACGTTCAACGGCATGATGAAAATCAAACGGTGGTAATTCCTTGGTCTTTATGGGCGGGAAAATTTGTGCAGTTACCCTAGAAAGTATAAATGATTTTTTGGAACGGGTCCGCCTCTTCAGTTTTGCACTAAAGAGTTCCAGCGCGTATACCCTGGGTTCATCTGAACTTTCGCCCAAATTCGAGTCTATCTCCAGCACAAAAAGCCTGTCCGAAGCATCTTTCCTCTTTTATGTAAGTTCCCTGCCTCCATTAACTCGTTTTTTTTCTCTTTTCTGGGTTTATTTTTCCTCTGGTTCCTTTCCTTCTCCCGTTGCTGGTTAAGTTTGTTTAGTAAATCATAGAAATGGTTAAATCAAGGGTTAAATCGAGACTAAGGAAATTAGTCGATACTGAAGAGGCGATGAACAAGTTCATCGCCAATTACAAAATTCCTCCCAACGTAAGTCTGAGGCACTGTAAGATGGGGGAGTAGCACTATAAGAGAAAAACTGGTGAGGTAGTAATTCCCGTCCTCGCCTTTGTAGAGGGGGGTATGAGAATCCCTATGGGGCCGGTAACGAGGGGTTACCTCAGGCACTTCCGATTAACCCCCACCCAGTGCGCCGACAACATGTTTAGGATTTTGGGTTACGTGGATGCACTAAACGAAAAGATGGGGCTAAGCCTGACCCACCATGACGTGAATTGGTGCTATAACCTCCAACATTTGAAGGGGAAATCATTCTACATGAAGACGAAGGACGACAGGGTTCGACTAATCCAGTGCCTTCCCGATTCTAACAAGGGATTAAACAAGGATTTCCTTATCGTCTCCGGTGAATGGCATGATGGCGATCCGTGTCCCGTGGTAGAAGGAGAACCAGGTGGGGTATAAGGAATGGAAGGGCACTGACCTTTTGCATCATTTTTAATCTGATGTGGCTCGGTGACTAACCATGCATATTTTTTTTTTTCTTTTGTAGATCCACACGCTCATAAACAGCATTTTCACTTAGTTAACCGGGTGGACTTGGAGACTGTTCTACAAGCGGCGGTTTTCGTAAATGACGGAGATGGTCAAGTCCGAGCCGCTCACAAAATATTAGGGTACCCTCCTGTCCAGAAGTCATTTGGCGACCCTAGGCACGTGATCAGCACCAACCGTCCTCAGCTTCCAAAAATCACCGTGGTCGAGACAGGATTTTTAATCTCAAACAGACCATCTGTCCCAAAGAGCATCCCACCGGTGGGCCCCTCCTCGTCTCACCAAGTAGCGAAGGACGAAGGTGAGTTAGATCGGTCTGAGGAAGGGTTTGGGGTGTTTGACCTAACCAGCCAATTTGAGGATCCTTCTGGTGATTTAGGTGACCCAGCTTTGTCCGAGGCGGAACTATCATCAGTAGGCACCTCTTCGCAAGCCGAGATGGGATCCAAGAGAATGCCCCAGCCCAGCCTATTCGAACTCCTCGAGGGTCAACCGGGGGAGGGTGCGCAGGGAACGCCGCAATCTAATGTTCCGCCCCCACCACCTCAGCCCCAGACCATCCAAACTAGATCGTCCTCCACCAAGTCACAACCACAATCCCCCCGCCTCAAGCTTCCTGCTCCTTCCCAAGCATCTCTGCCTCCTCGGCTGGAAGGCGCTGATTCAAAGAGAAAGAGGAGCCCCAAGGGCAAGGACACCATGGATGAGGGAAAATCCCAACCTTTTAAGGAGAGGGAGGAGGCCCCTCGTACGAAACAACTGAAGATTGGGCACCAAAGCAAGGGTAAAGAAACTGAGTCCCAATCTTCCCAAAGCAAGGGAAAGGACATCGAGGCCCAATCCTCGCCAAGCGCCTGGCTTCCCACCCCAATGCTCCACAGGGGTCCATTGCTAAAGACCGCGTCCATGAGGGACCTTGGAGATGGCGAGGGTGGTTATGTGGCAGACGCACTAGGGAGAGCCATGCTGCTTCCCACCGACATGGATGGGCTGAAGAAAATGAGGATGCAAGAGGTCTTCCTCAGTACGAAGAGATACTTGGGCATGGTAAGGTTCTTGAAACCTAGAACGTTGTTAACTCCCACTCCCGGTTTGTCATTTACGATGTGTTTATCTCCCTTGACAGGCTCTCCAGGCCACCTATAGGATGGAGGAAGAGGTGAACAATCAGAGTAAGGCGGCCGAGAGTGAACGCTCCAAGCGCTTGGTGGCCACACGAACTCTCAAAGCTTCTGAGGACGACCTCGCCAAGACCAAGACTGCCCTAACAGAGGCGATCCGAGCAAGGGACAGCGCCTCGGCGGGTTTAGCCAGTGCCCAAAAACAAGCTGAGGACCAAACAAAACGTCTGCAAGATGCCGAGGATCAGTTGCAGATAGCTAAAGAGCTAGTCAAGGACTTAAATAAAAGACTGGCCATGGCAGAGCACGAAAAAGGTGTGGTGGAGTATGCCCGTGACGAGGCCATAAGGGCCAAGCAGGAGGCCGAGTTTGCCAGAAACAAGGCTGAGGCTGCAAAGGAAACGGCCGAGGATGAGGGTTATAATGCGGGGGTAGCTGAAACCTAAGCCATCCTTAAAGCCCAGATTCCTGGAGTATGCAGGCTTTATTGCTCCCAGGTTTGGGAAAAGGCCTTGAAGCGGGCTAGGGTGAATACTTCATCTGACTTGTGGAAAGCGGAGAACATATTCTACCCTCCAGCCATCCGCGAGGCCACCTCCACCAGCTCCGCAGCTGTGAGCGACCAACATGAGGAAGGGCTCACTCAATCAGAAATCGTACGGGTCGGCGCTTCTCCTGTGGAGCCGCTCAAAGAAGGAGAGCTTCAGGATGTGATAGAAGCATCTCAGCATACGGATCCCGAGGTACCCAAAGAGGTTGCTGAGCCCGTGCTTGGCACTCAGATGCCTACCGCCGAGGAGCCAGCCATACTTGCCCAGCCCCTACAAACGATTCCCCTTGCTATGGTTCCCAAGAGTACCGACACTGATCCTGCTCAGTCTTCCCAGGGCATGGTCGATGCCAAGCTAAAGAAGTAGAAACCCCGGCCAGACTTCGTATTTGTTTTTAGTTTAACGATTAACTTGTTTCTTTTTCATTTTGAAAACTTTGTAATCTGCTAGTAGTTTGAAACTGTTGAACACGTGTATGAAATTCCTTTCTTCCTTTTTCCTTTTGGTTACTGGTTAGTTGCCTTTGTCGATACTTACTTTTATTTACGAATTTTGAACTAATTATCTTAACATGTATGAATAGTTGTGCATGCGATATATTTAGAATCATATTTCAAAACACTAGCTTACTTGCACCTATAGAGCTTTGAACCTATGTCTGATCCCCATTCAATGGAGGTAGTCACGTGTAGTGTTAGGTCCTACTTAGTATCTAGGTTTCTTTAAAGTAGTTGGTTTCCCCATAGGTTTGAGTCCAAGGACCATGCAATACCTTGGTTCTGTCCAAAACCTGATTTTGATAAGTAGTTGGTTTCCCCATAGGTTTGAGTCCGAGGACCATGCAATACCTTGGTTCTGTCCAAAACTTGATTGTGCTAAGTAGTTGGTTTCCCCATAGGTTTGAGTCCGAGGACCATGCAATACCTTGGTTCTGTCCAAAACCTGATTTTGATAAGTAGTTGGTTTCCCCATAGATTTGAGTCCGAGGACCATGCAATACCTTGGTTCTGTCCAAAACTTGATTGTGCTAAGTAGTTGGTTTCCCCATAGGTTTGAGTCCGAGGACCATGCAATACCTTGGTTCTGTCCAAAACCTGATTTTGATAAGTAGTTGGTTTCCCCATAGGTTTGAGTCCGAGGACCATATAATACCTTGGTTCTGTCCAAAACTCGATTTTGATAAGTAGTTGGTTTCCCTATAGGTTTGAGTCCGAGGACCATGCAATACCTTGGTTCTGTCCAAAACTCGATTTTGATAAGTAGTTGGTTTCCCCATAGGTTTGAGTCCGAGGACCATGCAATACCTTGGTTCTGTCCAAAACTTGATTTTGATAAGTATTTGGGGGAATTAACTTCTCGGTTATGGCACGGGACCTTGGTTTACGGGGAATTAGCCCCTCGGCCAAGCCCCTAGAACCATCCGTGATGATGACGCTACGAAGCGCAGCCCCTACTAAAGAAACATAGCCCCTGGTGGAACTTTACGCTAAAACAATACAATACAACCGGCTGTTTAGAAGTGACAAGGGGATTGTTTCGACCAACCGCCTGTGCCAACACACAAGCCTTCCCACAGATGGCGCCAATTGTAAGGACACGATTTGGAACGACCCAAAATGATACTGGGTTCGCACGTAAAAAGGCCCAAACAATATCATTTATAGAGCGTGGGTTTGAAAGGCTAGGCCTTGATCACAAGTCGGTGGTATTCCGCGGTGTTCATGCATAAATAAATCGTGTTCATACGTAAATAAATCGTGCACGCTCTGGGAGTCTTTCTCCTAGAGGTGGGCTGGGAGGCTCTGGTTTTGGCCATTTTTCCCAGCCTCCTCTTTGGTGTGTTAACCTTCACATTATATAGCCCTTCTCGGTTGATCTTAGCCCTCCACTTGTTGGTCAGGCAAGTGCTAACTTCTGTACCCATCCCATCGACTGTCCCATCTTGCTTTCTATTAGTTGCGACGATCGAAGTCACCCTGACCAGGCGTCTTCTCTCATTAACATGGTCAGGACGCTGGTGAGTTCATTAAATGCGGGGAGGACGTATTTATCCTGAACCAGTTCCGCACCGTACCCCCAACGTGGGTCCCATTCTACTCGTATCTTCTTCTGGGGGCTTTTTGGGGATAGCCATCATCGAGATGTTGCTATTCCCCTTGAAGCCCTGTAGTGCCGAGGATAGGGTCATCCTCGGCTGTTCCACTAGACACACCGGCATTTCCCCATTTGTCCTCGGCACGTACCCTCCTCGGCATGGACCCTGAGCCCTAATAAAGTGTGGGCCGGATCATAAGCTCCCCAGCCCCACAATATATATATCAAATAACTTATACTTTAAATCACTTAATTTTAAATCCCTAAATCTAAATGCAACCAATGTAATTTGGATTTGTAACTTTAATCTCTACAAAATTTCAATTGTTATTATTAAACAATTAAAACATGGATTCAATTGAATCTAGTTGGCTTCCATCCAAATCCTACATTGTCTGACTTATGTGAGAGTGTGTGTGCGCATAATGGGAGTCCTTACAATAAGAGGCAAGTTCACCTCCACCACACTTCCCTTCAAAAAAATTATGGGATAAAGTTTCTCTTAAAACTAGTGACATATGTCCTTCCAACTTGACCAAAGTAAACCCCACAATCCTACACCACTTATGGCTAAGTTCGGTTTAATTAAAAAAGAATAAAACTTTAAACCATGGGTAATGTGTGGTTTAGTAGTTTACATATGTAAACATTTTAAAGTGGTTTGACAGGTTCAACTCTCAAGATACTAAGCGTGCGTTTGGATTGCAATTAAAAGCTGAAATTATTTCACTATTCAGCTTATTTTTGTTACTTTTCATGGGCTCCACTGCACTTTTTGGCACTATTCATGAGCTCCATTGTACTTATTCAACTAACTTTTAATTTTATCTACAGTACTTTCAACAATAATTTTTCAGTTTCGGCAAAATAAGCGGTATTCAAATACACCCTAAATTTGAGAATGAAAGTTGAAAATTTAAACCAACAAATTACATATGTTGTAAAAAGCTATAGAGGATCTTTAAAGAGTTATAGGTCGTTACCAGATGAAGTCTCTAAGGTGTTCTAAGAACAATGGAAACTTGAGTTACAGTCGTTGCAATGACTATCGGTTGTGCTTTTTTTGGAAGAAGACCTTGTTAATGGAATCCAACATGGGTAGAAGGTTTCATGGTTATGGAAGATAGGGATATGCATGCATGTTTTTAGGCTTGATTAATGGGTTAAGAATTTTTTTGTGAGGTGTTTTTTTTAATGAGTTAAGAAATTTAGTTTAGGTTATGTACAAAAATTTAGTGTTCAATTAAGTATAAACATTGATGTTTTTGATTGGGTAACATAAATGATTTTTTAATTGTGTTTTTTATTGTTTGAAATTTGAGATTGTGATTGAAGTTTTACTTGGTGTATTTACTTTTTCTTTTTCTTTTATTTTTTTATTTTTTTTTATGTGAGGCATTTTTACTATTTTTATGTGTTATGTACATTATTTAGAGGTAATATTTTTGTTTCTACTCATTTCACCTCAAAATATGAAATTGTATTGTCTGATTTTATTATTATTATTATTATTCTTAACAAATAAAAACAAACAAGTAGTTTCCTATCAAACTGCCATAAAAAGATTATTATTTGTTGTATTGTTACATGGGAAGAAGACTAATGTTGACAATCAATGTGTGGGGGGACATGTTTACAAAAATTGAAACCTTAATTGTAGGAAAAATTGGCCGTCAATGATAATTTCGGCACACCTCCAACATTTTTATTTTGTGAAACAATTTATGGTATTAGTTGGGCTGAATTTTTATTGGCTCACAATTTTAAAGTCTTCTTAGCGCCTGTTTGGATTGAGGGGGAAATGAGAGGGAGTAGAGTAGAGATGATTAAAAATAGGCTAATTTTGAGCTAAATATACTTTACTCTACTCCTCATTCCTCCTCCTCAATCCAAACAGACTATTAAGACTAAGGGACAACAAATTATGTGATACACCTAGTGTATTACACCTCCCTTTCAATAAATGCGGGTCCCATGTGTGGGCCACGTGAAGAACATCTTTATGGGAGAGGAAGGTTTAGTACACTAAGAGCATTCACATTTGGCATTGCAAATGGTATATGTAGGAGATTTTAGCATCAAAGCACAAAATAAGCCCATTACCCGGTCTTCTACTTGTAAAAATTTTTACAATAGTGCTACAGTATCGTCTTACTTATATGATGGTACTGTAGCAACTGGCATAAATTTTATATTCTTTTTTCTCTCCCTCTATCAACCACTGCTTCTTCATTTTCTTCCTTTCCTTTATTTTTTTCTATAATTCTCTCTGTTACTTCACTTCTCACTCCCTTGCTCACATCTCTCCCTCGTTCAAGCTTGCCATTGGAGCTGGGTTGGATTCAGAGTGGTCATAGCGTGGCGAAGATCAGCGTGGGCCCGACGTGGTGGAGATCGAAGTGGTCACGGCGAATTTTGATGGGTTTGTTTGATTTTTTGCTATTAATTTTTGTCTTTTGGGTTTGGATGGGTTGGATTTTGGATTGGTTGGTTGGGTTGGCGTGGTGGGCATTGGTGGTGGTGTGGTGGGTAGTGGGTTGTTTGGTTGTTTTTGCAATGGGTTTGTTGGGTTTTTGGTGGGTTTTGTTTTTTGTTTTTTGTTTTTTTTTTGGTTTTTGGTTCCGGTGGGATTTTGGTGGGCAGAGGGCAGTGGTGGCATAGTGGGCATGGTGGTGGTGTGGTGGTGATTGTTTGTTTGGTTGTTGAGAAAGTGAGGGAGAGGTAGGGACAGAAATGAGAGAGATAGATAATTTGTTTATTATTTTATTATATAATTTATATTATTTTAATTTGTTGTATTGTAAAATAAAAGTTGGAATGTTGGATGTATTGTAAAATAGTATGGTATAATAGATAAAGTAGTTTTTAAGGTGGTAAAATAGAATAGTATGAAGATACCGGATGTGAATGCTCCGCATTAATAATTGCATGTGGGAAGAGAGTGCACACCTCATTTATGCTTTCCTCCCCCCCGCGTTTTTTAACCAAATCAATTATCCCTCCTTTATTTATTTATTTAATGGAGCTTAGGCCAACAATTAGCATTTAAATTTTTTTCCCCATATATGCAAATGACAAAGTTTGGTTAGGCTACAACTCTAACTAAAAAAATTAACATGACTACATATTTTGAAAATCCAACCATTTGATTGTATATTATTTATGTTTTTAATACAAATATTAAATTTTGTGCCAATTGAATGTTATTTACTGTTCGATCCATAAAGTTATTTTTTTTATGCATAATTTTAAACTATAAAAACTTGAAATTTACACATTTGATTGATAATATAGTTATTTTGTAAGCATGGAGAGTCTTTGATCTTCTGGAAATTTTGCAAATATGGAGAATATAATAAGAAAATGTAATATAAAGGTAGATTTGTCAAAATTCATATCCAATAAAAAAAATTTAAATAGAGTTGTTGCCTTAGGCTACAGCCAAATTTTTAGCCAAAGTTTGTCCATATGTAAATAGTATATCTAAAAACTTTTACCCCTTCAGAAATATAAGCTAATAAATAGTAATTAAATTAAAGTTAAAATTATATTACTTGGGTTAATTAGATAGACTGATTTGTATTTTTGAAAAATCCTTCTATCTAATTATTATGAAATGAACTTTTTATATTTTCAATAAATTACAAATAATAATTTAAATATTTTAATCGATTTAATCTCAAGTCTATAAGTATACTTTATAGATGTATTATACTCCCAAATCGAGCATAATACTCATGAATTTGTTCAAAAAATCTTTTTTGTTTTAGATTAACTTGTTTAATAATCTAGGCCAAACTTGAAATTGGGAGGAATATAATGGAGTTTAATGACATTTTGACTAAATTTCCGAAATGCCCCTTATATTGTTCAAATTTCCGAAATGCCTCTTATAATTATTGCATCATTTTACTCATTTCACATCTACGCTCTCTCTCGTTTAGGATTGTTCTCTTTCGGTTAGCAGCTTTCTCTTAGCTCTCTTCAACGTTGTCTACTTATGTATTTTTGTCTCTCTTTTCTATTCATAAAATATGTATAACAACAATAATGATGACAAATTACAACTTTTTTTATATAAAATAAAGGGTAAAATAGCAACACTGTTATAAAATTATTATTTTTCATTGATTCTTATGGTACTCCCAAATAAGGTTATTTACTAATCAATCTTTTTCATTTATTTCCTTGGGTAAAATACAAAAATCACCCTTGAGGTTTAGCTTAATACCAAATATTGCCAAAACTTAAAAAAAATATCCAATTTTTTCATTAATTACAAACAACACTTAACACATTTGAGAGTTCCCTATTCCTCTAAGTCCTTTGTTTCCATCTAACAACTTCTCTTCACTGCACATGTCTTACAATGACTATATTATGTAAATTATATGTAGAAAAGAATGTCAGAGTAGCTCATAGTAGATAAATGACAAGCATTGATGGAAAAGGAAGTAGGAGGAATATGAGAATTTTAAATTGTGTTAACTGATTTTTGTACTTAGGGAGAAAATTAGATATTTTTAAAAAGTTTTGGTAGTACTTGACATGAGCACAAACCTAAGGGCAATTTTATTTATTTATTTCACCCTATTTCTTTGGAGGCATCCAAACAAAATGGCTTAGTTTTGCTCCATTCCATTATATTCATTTCCATTTCTTGTAATCATTCTTTTTTTTTTTTTTTTTTTTTTTGGAGGACATTCCATTTCATTTTATTCATTTATAATTTATACATTTCATTGCATTCCATTATTTTATGAACTCGCAAATGAAAACTAAACAAATGAAGCCTGAATAAATCAAACTTAAAAAAAAAAAAAAATACATTACTGATATTTATTTTAAAGCAAATTAGAATTATAATCTGCTTGTGACATCAATAGAATTGATCAAAAATATAATTTCATATTTCCTTTCCTTCAATTTTTGGGATATTCTAGCTTGTTCATTTGAAATTTAGTAACTAGAAGCGCCATTTTGAAAGGCATATAATCTCAAAAGGGTATTTTAGGGCTCACTATTACCATTATTACTGCTATCTTCAGTTCCACTGCTTCCAATACCAAATCCAAATCCAATTCCAATGTCGAATCCTATACCAATCCCATTATTGCCGCCATAGCCTTGGCCAACACCTCCTCCTATGCCAACACCTTTACCACCACTACTACCACCATTTACACCCTCACCTCCACCAGAACCACTACCTTCACCACCAACACCTCCAGTACCACCCCCTTTACTACCTCCACCTCCAATGCCTCCAACACCAACTCCTGCACCATAACCACTACCATGGCCGGTCCCTCCATTAGCACCACTACCACCACCACCACCACCACCACCACCACCACCTCCTCCTGCTCCTCCAATGCCTCCATCACCAACTCCTGCACCAAAACCACTACCATGGCCATACCCTCTACTATCACCGGAACCACCACCACCTCCACCTCCACCTCCTCCTTTAACGCCTCCCATACCAACCCCTGCGCCTACACCATATCCATTACCATGACCTGATCCTCTTCCAAAACCGCTACCACCACCACCTCCGCCTCCTCCTCCACCACCTCCTCCTATTCCACCTTCACTACCACCACCAAAACCAGCACCAAATCCACTACCATATCCAAAACCTCCTCCAGTGCCTCCACCACCACCTCCTCCGCCGCCGCCGCCACCACCACCAATACCAACTCCAACGCCAAATCCACTACCATGACCAGACCCTCCACCAGTTGGACCTCCCCCACCACCTTCCCCACCTCCTCCTCCTCCACCACCCCCAGCTTCATAACTTGACCCACTAGCTGTATCATCATCACCACCTCCACCTCCACCATGACTCACTCCTCTACCATCTGCAGCAAGACCTCTACCCCCTCTTCCAAAGAAACTCCCACAACTCCTCCAATTTCGATATGAGCAATAATCATCATCACCACCACCACCACCGCCATTCCTTACACTACCGAGGCTTCTCTCTCCATGACCACTAGTACGTATACTAGCACTCAAACCACAAGCAGTACCCAGAAGAAGCAGAGCCACATGCAGAAGTTTAGCGCAAGCACCCATGGCTCTTTGAACAAACCTATTAATGCTTGCCCCCCTCCTTGTCTCTGATTTCTCCTTTTATATAAGCAGCCACACGTACGCTTATATAGTCACAACCAGTTTCACTGTTAGTCCATGCTCATTGCTGCGTTTTAAAGGGGAACTTGGCGGGAGAGTTAAATAAGGAATCTAAGTCAATTATGGCTGACAAAAAGTGTTTAGCAAATCGCATATTTCTTGCCTAACTCTAATCAAAACACAAATAATTGTGGACAGAATACATGTATGATCTAGTCTAGTGACAGCTGCATTATTATAATCAACCAGAGATGGTGGAGTAGGTGACTGCATCTTCTTGAAATATCTTAATATCGAGAAAGAGAGAAGCATATGATGCTGGAAAAATATAATAATATTAATTAATTACTACAATAAACATTCAGAAAATCCGTCTGTCATTCTTTAATCTGTGGAGTACTAATGTACCATATGACATCTATGCTGAATGGAATTGAAAATATAATGTGAAAAACGCCCATGTGGATGTGGGTGCCATGTGATGAGGAATAAGTATATATCGTTTTGGTATGAAGTATTTTGATAATCGCATTATATACAATAGGATTAATCATTTTACACACATCCCAAAAAATAATTATTTAAAACTGTTTGTGTAACCAGTTTAACCCAATTGCAAATCTTATATGTTTTGGTTTTTCTTCTTGTTGGCCACTTCTCACTTGGGGTGGTAGTAGTTTGGAGCCTTGGACGCTTTAAACTTAACTGCACGCCTTGTACAATACAACTATCCAGCTAGCCAGCAATATCGTGTAAGTCATCATCTTTGGCTCACAGAGAAACTAATGCTTGGATTTAGGGACCAACTCTCACATGGATGATGATGGACCACTCCAACCGTAGTGCTTTGTTAATTGGAGCAGCAAGCAATTGATTATCTTGTCTCAATAACCTAGTTTCCAAAATTAGTAGTTTAGAGTGTCACCAACGAATATATTAATGCTATTATTAGTAAGTTCACATTGCCATGCATCTTCTAGGTATCTCACTCAACTAAGTCTGCAAATGGGGTTTACTTGGACTAATCAGCCTCGATCCGGTTTGTAATATAATAGCACATAATATATATGAGTTTGCGAAGTTCTTTGATTGAACTGATCTAGTTTTGAGCAAAGAAAATAGATGTAGAAACTTTATTTTACTATCTCATTTATATATCATTTCAAAGCCAAACTGATGGGGGCAGGTTTGTCCATCAGTTTTTTTTTTACTAGTCTGGCTTCACTCACTTCATAGAGACAACCTAGAGAAGTAAGGAAATTGATGAATAATCTACTGGAAAATCTTTCACAAGATCCGTTCTCATTTTGCTATATCTTTTAAAGATTTCTTCTCTTTTAATATTGTCTCATTACAAGACATAAGGATTCGTACACATTCTATTGGAATACAAAGTTACAAACTACTCCCACTTCAGCTACTCCCATATATTGAATTATCAACCACAACGTACTACAAGATTTAGGGGGGGTTTGAATTTTGTGTTTTCAATCACTCATCACTCAAAATTTGTGGGTCCCACACATGCATGGCTTGTTTGGATGAGTTTTCATTTTCTGTTTCCATCACTCATATCTCATCAAATTGAGTTATGAGTTAGTGAAAATGAAAACAAAATTTTGGTGTTTTTGAGTTATGGAAACAGAGTTACAATGACATTTTTGTAAATATATTCGTATTGTGGGCACCATGTTTGTGTCTTGTCTTTTCCTTGCCAGACTAGCTCTATTCTTTTTCTTTTTCTTTTTTCCTCTCCTCTTCCTCTTCTCTTCCCATGCTACTCTCTTCTCTCCATGTCCATCTGCCATTAACACAACCCATTACTCTCTCCGTTTCGGTCTACCACTCCAGCTGAAGCTCAAGTCTTCCTTCTTCTCCTTTTCCGTCTCCGTCTCGGCAGTGGGTCTCTTGGTTCCAGGTTGTGGGTTGTCATCTCGGCGACACAGACAATGGAATCTGCTGAGCTCTCTCTCCATCTCCTCAGAAAGATTAAGTTTTATTTTTTTGTTTCTATCTTATGGGTATGGAGTTTAGATTTGAGATGTGGGTGTGGGGTTTTGGATTTTTGAGATGTGGGTATGGGTGTGAGGTTCGGATTTGTGGTGTGGCTGTGGAAAATGAAATTTTGATTTGGGTCCGGCTAGAGAGAGAGTCTGAGATTAGAGAAAGAGTAGTGAATGGAGAAGAAGACTGGACTTAGTTAGCTAGTGAGAGAGTCTGAAGATTAGAGAAAAAGAAGTGAAAGGAGAAGAAGACTGAACTTAGTCAATCCGTGGGTCCCACATAAAGTGAAAATATTTAAGTTTTGGGAATGAAAACTCAACCGGGTTGTAGTGCCAAACATGCTAGGGATGGGAGTTGGGGGTTTTTAAGTGATAAGTGATGAGTTATTGAGTGATGAGTGATGAGTGATGGTTTTTAAGTGATGAGTGATAGTGTTTCCACCATCCAAACAAGGCCTTAACATCTTGAAGTGGACTTCTAGAAAGACACGTACGCTTCCTTATTCTAGAACTTCCTGGTCTCATTATAATTCAAGAAGGAAAGATGAAAAACATTAAGTAGTTGAAAACTTATGATGCGAGATTTCATATTATTTAGATTGAATTAGATTGTACAAGTGTGTATTACGTGGACATGTATGATGAGCCTCACATCGAATATTTATCTAGTCAAATCTGATTGCATAAGCAATTATAAGGAACCATAATTTAGTTAGCTTATTTGTTGTAAGTTTATTTGATTAAAAGTGAGAAAAAAAATGATCTTAAGTACAATAAATTGATTTACTTGGAAAAAAAAAAAAAACTTATTTATTTAGCATCATTTTTTATAGGACTGACGAACTCAACTTCTCTCGACGACCTCATCCAAACCAACGAGGCAGTATTGACAGACGGATTAACCAGGTGCCTCTGACGTGCAAGCCACATTACTGACGGGGGAAAAGAAGCCATTTAATACAGGCTAATAAATGCTGCGAACGGTTACAGGGACAGCTGTACAGACCGTTGGAAGCCAATCATTGACCATGAGGCGTTACCAAAAGAAGCATTAAAACCACCATAACAGTCACAATGGCTAGGAGCTACAGGAATATATATATACAACCCTCCCAGGGCCAGCATAAGGTACATAGACACAATCAGAAATACTTGTGGTTATCTCATTACATTGCTTTATAATTTGAGAGCTTCGCTGTACTGACTTTGGCATCGGAGACGTTGTGGCAGGCATCACACCGGTGATCACTCTGAGGGAGCTACTCTACCATTTCTACTGTCACAGAGACGAGGGCTTGGCTCCATCTGGACGCATTCACTTCGACTGACGAATTTGCACTTCATCAGTTTGGCACCGTCTGTGGGAAACGACATTTTCGAACTCAGATTCGAAAATGTAGTTTCTATCAACTTCTATATTTAGATGGAGTCCAACCAGGATTCAACAACCTTAGCTCAACAAGTCCAGGCTCTTGTGGCCACCGTTGAAAAGCTCACCAGGCAGAATCAGGAAATGAGGCTATAGCTTCAACATGAGGCGAATCGGTCCAGAGCCAACCAAGAGGATGACGGAGAGAGCCATAGAAGAAGTGACCGTCGAGAGTCTACTACTCCAGATGAACAGAACTCAGATTTTCTTCGAGAGATGAGGAAGGAGATGGACGAGTTGAGGAACGCCATTAAGGAGAAAACGGATCAGAGCCTGGATAGGATGATCAGGGCAATAGACTCTCCCTTCACTATAGCGGTCTTAGAATGCCCAGTGTCATTGAAGTTTCGATTACCTCAGCTTGAACCGTTTGACGGCCTTAAGGACCCCCAGGACCATCTCAACACCTTCAAGACGACCCTAGGCCTTCAACAGCCTCCTGACGAAATATTGTGTCGTTCTTTCCCTACCATTCTCAAAGGAGCTGCAAGGGAGTGGTTCACAAAGTTGCCAACTTCGTCCATCGACAGTTTTGAGCAGTTGAGCAACGCCTTTTTGCGCCACTTCGTTGGGGGACAACGCCCTAAGAGGCTAGCAGACCATTTACTCACTATTAGGCAAAAGGAGAAGGAAACCCTGAGGTCGTACATGAAACGCTTTACTCGAGAGACCCTAGAGGTAGATGACACTGACGACAAAGTGCAATTGATAACCTTTAAGGCTGGGCTGAAATCCAGAGAGTTCGTGGTTTCACTCGCAAAGAATCCTCCAAAGACGATGGCAGAAATGCTCCTGAAGGCACAAAAGTACATGAATGCTGAAGATGCATTAGCAGCCATAAGGGACGTAGAAAAGCCGGGAGATAAGGGAAGGAAGGAAGACGACCGTAGAGGACAAAAAAAGGAGCGGCCAGATCGTCGAACCAGTGACGGGGGTAAAAGGAAAGATGAAAAAACTCCCCAAACAGTAAAATTCACCCCTCTAGTTATGCCTGTTGACAAAATTTTGACGCAGATTAAGGATGAGCATTACCTTAAATGGCCAAGGCCATTACATTCATCCCCTAACATTCGTGACAAGAAGAAGTACTGCCGATTTCATCGAGATCATGGCCACTATACAGAAGATTGCCAGGACCTAAAGGAACAGATAGAGGAGTTGATACGGAAAGGAAAACTGCAAAAGTATGTGAAGAAAAGGGAGTCTAGCAGGTTCAGGGACGGTAACAAAAATCAGCGTGAGTCCTCGCCCAGAGACGAAGATAACACGTCCCAGCCCCCACAGAATATGATCGGGGAGATAAAGACGATCACAGGAGGGCCATTCACAGGCGGGTCATTCAGATCCCTCAGGAAGGCATGTCAGAGGTAGGTGAACAGCGTCCACATGATACCCCCATTTAAGCAGAGATGGACGGACCAGGACATGTCTTTCAACGAAGATGACACAAGGGGAGTGAAGCAGCCTCATAACGACCACTTAGTCATAATGCTCACGATAGAAGGATTCAATACCAAGAGAATCCTCGTGGACAATGGAAGCTCTATAGACATCATCTACCTTCCCGCTTTCCAGCAGCTGAAGCTAGATCCAGGAAGACTACGCCCATTTGACTCCCCCCTCGTCAGTTTCAGTAGGGACAGAGTATATCCAAAGGGCATAGTGACATTGACAGTAACAGTGGAGACCTACCTGAGGCAGTTGACTCGTCAGTTAGACTTCTTGGGGGTAAACTGCCACTCGTCTTACAATGTGATTATTGGGAGGCCCACGCTCAACAGATGGAAGTCAGTCATGTCCACTTATTGCCTAAAGGTAAAATTCCCAACTGAAAACGGTGTCGGCGAAGTCAAAAGAGATCAGGTCCTAGCTAGGGAATGCTACCAGGCCGTATTGGCTGCAAAGGAGAACCATACGTGGATGATCGAGGAGAAAGAAGAAGATAAAGTGGAAGCTCTAGAGATAGTGGAACTGGTCGAAGGGGAGGCGACCAAGACGACGAGGATAGGGACGAAACTAAGTCTCGAGATGAGGACAAAACTCGTCCAATTCCTTAAAGGAAACATGGACGTCTTCACGTGGACTCACGAGGACATGCCAGGCATATCTCCAAAAGTCATTCAGCATAAGCTGAACGTGGACCCGGAGAGAAAGCCCGTCCAGTAAAGACGACGAGTCTTCGCCTTTGAACGGAACCAGGCAATTACAGATGAGGTTAACAAACTATTGTTAGCAGGCTTTATCCGGGAGGTCTACTATCCTGATTGGCTCACCAACGTCGTACTAGTGAAGAAAGCGAATGGGAAATGGAGAATGTGCGTGGACTTCACGAACCTGAACAAAGCTTGCCAGAAAGATAGTTTTCCTTTACCAATGATAGACTAGCTGATGTATTCTATAGCTGGGCATAAGTTGCTGACGTTCATGGACGCTTTCTCAGGGTACAACCAGATAAAAATGGCTGAAGAAGATCAAAAGAAAACTGCTTTCATCACAAGTCAAAGGCTCTATCGCTATAAGATGATGCCCTTCGGGCTGAAAAATGCAGGAGTACCCTACCAGAGGTTAGTAAACAAGATGTTCAGCAAGCAAATTGGTAGGAATATGGAGGTGTACGTGGACGACATGCTCGTCAAGAGTAGAGAAGAACTTGCCCACTTGGACGACCTGAAGGAGACGTTTACCACCTTCAAACAATGCCAGATGAAGTTGAATCCTAGCAAGTGTGCCTTCGGTGTAGCCTCAGGGAAATTCTTGGGATTCATGGTGTCCTAGAGGGGGATAGAAACAAACCCGGAGAAGGTGCAGGCCATACTCAACATGACATCGCCCAAGACCGTCAAAGAGGTCCAGAAGCTCATATGAAGAATTGTAGCTCTCAATAGGTTCGTCTCTAGAGCGACGGATAAATGCTTACCCTTCTTCAAGACATTGAAGCAGGCCTTTGCCTGGACTAACGAATGTGAAGCAGCATTTCAGGAACTTAAACGTTACCTGAGTAATCCACCCCTCTTGAGTCCATCCAAGGAAGGGGAAAACTTATATTTGTATTTGGCAGTATCAACCACAGCCATGAGTGCAGCTCTCATTCGAGAAGAGGAAAGAAAACAGCTCCCAGTTTACCACGCCAGTCAAGCTTTCCAAGGTACTGAAGCTAAGTACCCAAGGATTGAAAAGATTGCATTCGCGTTAATAGTAGCCTTGCGCAAATTGCGACCATACTTTCAGGCGAACCCTATACTGGTGATGACGGATCAACCCATCAGGAAGTCCATGAACAAGCCTGAAGCAGCAGTTAAAATGGTCCAATGGGCAATTAAACTCAGCTAGTTCGATATTGAGTATCACCCTAGGACAGCCATTAAGGCGCAAGCCCTAGCGGACTTCATCGCCGAGTTCACCCTCCTAAACGAGGACAAACTCACCAACGAAACAAAGCGGTGGACAGTACAGACCAATGGTTCGTCAGCCTAAAGGAAGGGGGGAGTAGGGGTTGTCATAACCACCCCTGACAGAGAAGTGCTCAAATATGGAGTTCAACTGAAATTCCCAACCACCAATAACGTGGCTGAGTACAAAGGAATACTGACGGGATTAAGACTTGGTAAGGCACTCGGAGCTAAGAACCTGCTAGTCCAGAGTGATTCAAAGCTCGTGATAGGGCAGATTAAGGAAGAATATGAAGCAAAGGAGGAATGAATGCAGAAATACCTCAGGAGGACGAAGCATTTGACTTGGAATTCAATAAAGTGGAATTTGTGCAAATCCCTAGAAGCCAGAACATGGTAGCAGATGAAGTCGCGAAGCTAGCATCGTCGGAAGAAGGAGTGGCGAGCATGGGCTTGGTAACGGAAGTCCAGAAACACCCCAGCATCGAGGAGATCTCCATATTCGCAATCCAGAGTACAGGTAGCTGGATGACACCGATCATATCCTTTCTCTAGGATGGGCACCTCCCTCAGGACATAGAGGAGGCCAGGAAGGTTAGGAGGAGAGCAGCCAGATTCACGATTCTGAACGATATACTATATAAGAGAGGCTTTTACATGCCTAAACTGAAGTGTGTGGACGAAGAAGAAGCCAAATATATTCAAGAGGAGATCCATGAAGGAGTTTGTGGAGATCATGCAGGCCCCAGATCTCTGGTAAGCAAAGTTATCAGAACAGGTTATTTCTGGCCTACAATGCAGGTAGATGCAAGGGAGCTCATCAAGAAGTGCGACAAGTGCCAAAGGTTTGGGAACGTCCAACGCCTTCTAGCAGAAAGACTGACGACGATATCCTCCCCTTAGCCCTTTGCACAATGGAGAATCGACATCGTCGGCCCATTGCCTCAAGGTAAAGGACAGGTAAAATTCCTACTAGTTGCCATTGATTACTTCACAAGTAGAGGCACTAGCAACCATCACTAAAGCCAGGATCCAGAACTTCGTGTGGAAGAACATAATTTGCAAGTTCGGGATTCCATGGACGATCATATCAGATAATGGGCGGCAGTTTGATAGCCAAAGTTTCAGGGACTTCTGTTCAGGCCTAGGGATCAAGAACCAGTTCTCATCCCCGGGACATCCGCAGGCAAACGGATACAGGGAAGCTCTCAAATTATAAAGCAATGTAATGGGATAACCACAAGTATTTCTGATTGTGTCTATATACCTTTTGCTGGCGCTGGGAGGGTTGTATATATATATATTCCTGTAGCTCCTAGCCGTTGTGACTATTATGGTGGTTTTAATGCTTCTTTTGGTAACGTCTCATGGTCAATGATGGGCTTCCAACGGTTTGTATAGCTGTCCCTGTAGCCGTCCGTGGCATTTATTAGCCTGTATTGAATGGCTTCTTTTCCCCCGACAGTAATGTGGCTTGCACGTCAGAGGCACCTGGTTAATCCGTTTGTCAATACTGCCTCGTTGGTTTGGATGAAGTCGTCGAGAGAAGTTGAGTTCGTCAGTCCCATCAGCTGCCCCCGGGTTCTGTGGTCATCGTGACATGTCATGACGATCATAGAAGATGAAAGTTCTATGGGTTGTATATGACTCTTGGGATTTCGTTCCGCATTAACTGCATAGTGGCGGCGCCACATGTGTCGTGGCCACGTGGCATATTCTGACTTGTGGAGTTAACGCTCCAATTGTATGACCTTTGGGTTTCCCGCTAAATTTCAGTTTTTTGAGCCTTGGTTTTTAAACTTCTTCTCTCCTCATTTTTCCCTTCCAATCATTACTTTGAGTGCTTTCTTCTCTGGTCTTTCTCTATGATTCTTCACCGATTTCTCTCTATGGTTCTTCTCCGAACTGGTGCTTAGCAGAACTTTCTACATTTCCTTTTAAGGTATGTCTCTCTCCTCACTTTCTGTTTCTTTTCTTTTTTCGGCGTAGACATACACTATGGTGAATTTCCGATTTTCTCTCCCTTTTCTCTTGTGTTTGTTTTTAGGTTTTGGGGCTTTTAGGATTTATCTTTTTTCCTTTGTTTTTTGGTTCTTCCATGGTTAGTGGCTCTGCGGTTAGGGTAGCTTGTCCCTCAATTTCCTTTCTTTTTGCGCATTTAGAAAGGTCTTTAGGGGTTTTCCCACATCTTGAGGACTTTGTTTTTTAGGGTAATAGTCTAAGCGTTGCATTGGTTGATTTGCTGCCTTTGCTTCGTCAATCCATTGATTGGTTCGAGAGTTTGGTGAGAGAGCGAGGGATCATGTCTGAGGTGAGGTCGAGCAAATTAGAGACTCGATTGTCCTCTAATGACGGTCCAGTGGAGGCTGGGGGCGATACTGCTGTTTCTGCTCCCCGAGAGGTTAGGGCTTTTTATGCCCTTGAAGAGGTGTGTGGCTCCGACGCCGACACGCTTTCTAGGTTTAAGGATAGGTTCCAATTTCCGGACAAGGTTAGGGTTCGTCTACCCAGTGAAGAGGAACGGGCTTGCCACCTTTTCCGTTGAGGAGGGATTTCTTCAACCGAGGTGGTTGGGGAGGCCGTCCTCGTCATCTCAACGCCAGGAGTAACCGGGGTCGCAGGTGTGACGGAGGCACCCTTGTCCGTCACCTTCACATTTTTGGCCCCAAGATTGGACAAGGGCTCATTCTTTTTGGCCCTCATTCGGGCGTACATACTTTGGTTGAACTTCGTCGTCATTCCTAAAAAAAAAAAAAAAAAAAAAAAAAAAACTTGTGAGCAAAGGTGTATATAAAAAAGAGTCAACAATGACGAGGCTAACACTTACTCTTTTTCTCCTCAATATCAATGTTTCGCAGGACATAGGCAGACGGTTCTGGGCCTAAGCAATAGAAGGCGAGAGTCCATGGATCCACAAGATCGTCCCAGTCCTCAATCGTCTTCGCGTACTCAATCGCCTTCTCAACACGTCCTGCGTACCTGTTTTTGAGCTTAGGCCGTCTCTTAACTGTAGAAGACAATGAGCAGGAGAGTTAGTGACGATAAATAAACACAACGAAAATTAATGACGAGGAGAAATAAAGACGCACCTAAAGTCGGGGTACCCCACCGATGGAGCAGCCTTGGGAGATCACCCCAAAGTTCGTTAGAGGGCATCTCTTAATCATCCTCGGACACAAAGAAGAACCGGGACTTCCAGTATTCGAAGGACGAAGGCAGGTCCCGGACAATCTTAGTTCTCCTTTCCCACGACACCAGCTCATAGTACCCGTGCTCCTTAGACGCCTTTAGACAATACAGGTAGACGAGCTCGTCCACTCTGATCATGTCATCGTCCATAGCAGCCAACCATATTCCCATTAGGCTGACTACTATCCTCCACGAATTGGGCATAAGTTGCTCGGGAGTAATGCCAAAATGGCTTAACAGCTCCATGACAAATGGATGGACGGGGAGCCTAAGACCACACAGGTTGGCAGCCTTGTAGAAGCATACCTCCCCAAGAAAGAAGTGGCAGGCCCGTTCCTCTTCACTGGGTAGACGAACCCTAACCCTGTCCGGAAATTGGAACCTATCCTTAAACCTAGAAAGTGTGTCGGCGTCTAAGCCACACACCTTTTCAAGGGCATAAAAAGCCCTAACCTCCCGGGGAGCAGAAACAACAGTATCACCCCTAGCCTCCACTAGACCGTCATTAGAGGACAACCCAGTCTCTAATTCGCTCGACCTCACCTCAGACATGATCCCTCGCTCTCTCACCAAACCCTCGAACCAATCAATGGATTAACGAAGCAAAGGCAGCAAATCAGCCAATGCAACGCTCAGACTATTACCCTAAAAAACAAAGTCCTCGAGATGTGGGAAAACCCCTAAAGACCCCCCTAAACGCGGAAAAAGAAAGGAAATTGAGGGACAAGCTACCCTAACCGTAGAGCCACTAACCATGGAAGAACCAGAAAACAAAGGAAAAAAAGATAAATCCTAAAAGCCCTAAGACCCAAAAACAAACACAAGAGAAAAGGGAGAGAAAATCAGAAATTCACCATAGTGTATGTCTATGACGAAAAAAGAAAAGAAACAGAAAGTGAGGAGAGAGACATACCTCAAAAGGAAATGTAGAAAGTCCTACGAAGCACCAATTTGGAGAAGAACCACAGAGAGAAATCGGAGAAGAATCATAAAGAACGACCGGAGAAGAAAACACTCAGAGTAATGATTGGAAGGGAAAAATGAGGAGAGAAGAAGTTTAAAAACCAAGGCTCAAAAAACTGAAATTCAACGGGAAATCCAAGGGTCATACAATTGGAGCATTAACTCCACAAGTCAGAATGTGCCACGTGGCCACGACACATGTGGCGTCGCCACTATGCAGTTAATGCAGAACGAAATCCCAAGAGTCACATACAACCCATAGACCTTTCATCTTATGTGATCATCATGACACGTCACGACGACCACAGAACCCGGGGGCAGCTGATGGGACTAACGAACTCATTCTCTCGACGACCTCATCCAAACCAACGAGGCAGTATTGACAGACGGATTAACCAAGTGCCTCTGACGTGCAAGCCACATTACTGACGGGGGAAAAGAAGCCATTCAATACAGGCTAATAAATGCCGCAGATGGTTACAGGGACAGCTGTACAGACCGTTGGAAGCCCATCATTGACCATGAGGCATTACCAAAAGAAGTATTAAAACCACCATAACAGTCACAACGGCTAGGAGCTACAGGAATATATATATATACAACCCTCCCAGCACCAGAATAAGGTACATAGACACAATCAGAAATATTTGTGGTTATCCCATTACATTGCTTTATAATTTGAGAGCTTTTCTGTACTGACTTTGGCATCAAAGACGTTGTGGCAGACACTACATCAGTGACCACTTTGAAGGAGCTACTCTACTATTTCTACTGTCACAAAGACGAGGGCTTGGCTCCATCTGGACGCATTCACTTCGACTGACGAATTTGCACTTCATCAGTTTTTGTTAATTAATTTGTAGCTAACAACAAATAAGGGCTATCAAATACAAGCTAAGTGTAAGAGAGAAGGATAGGTATTATAGAATGTGAACAATGTGCTAAGGAATTAAGTTCTGGCAGATGAAGACTTAGAAATATCAAAAAGAAAAGTAATAAATTAATTGAAAGTTGGAGATGATGTGTTTTTTATTGCCAAATTAAATAATGGAATATAAGAAAGTGACGTTTATAGGTGTTGGGATTCAGCATGCACTCGTGCCAGCCATCAAGCTAGCTAGCACGTTCTTATTTTTCAGTTCTACATCATTAATTTGTAATTATATTTGAAGAATTAAAATTCAAGGATATAAAGAATAATTGTTAACACAAGTTATTTAATATGAATTTAACAATACATTTATTATAGATTTGACTATTTGAGTTTTGAAGATTTTGTTCTAATTAAAACACTATGAAAATATATATTTAAGTTATATATTGAAATAAAATTTCACTCATAATCATTTCAAATTTACATATATCAGGCTTAAAGTTAATCCACAAATTTCATTGATTATCAAAAAAAAAAAAAATAATAATAAATAAATAAATTAAAACTGAAATCCAAAATTTTCTCTTCAAATATTTTCACCGAAGTGGATTGGGCATCCCGGCCAGTTTAATTAGACAAGGTGCTCAGCCCATAAAGTTGTGTTTGGATGGCAAGATTTGGATTTGGATTTAAATTTTAAATCAATTGATTTCAAATGCCTTAATTTCAAATCCATTGATTTTAAAATTCCTTGTTTGGGTCCTTTTTTATAGAATGATGGATTTGAAGTTCATCATTTGAAATTTTATTGTTTGGATACTTAAATTTGCTTTTGGATTTGGAATTAAGATCAATAATTTTTTTTTCAATTATTATTTTTCTTAAAATTTTACAAAAATAAACAATGAAAACCCAATAAAAATAAAAGGCACCCAGGTAAGAATTTCACTATCTTTTATTGCTAAATTGCTTGGAAATGATACAATGAGAATTTCATGTACAATACAAATGGCCAATTTCACTAGTTGCATATAAATATCTATATATCTATCTATCTAAACATTCAGAACCCAACAAAGATTAATTAAAAGCAAATCATCCCAAAAAGACCCTCATATTTGCTATATAAGTAATATCAAATATACAGAGGATTTCTCATTAAAAACAGCTAATTTAACTAAAAACACAAATACAAAGATAAACCATGAGAACCTAACAAAAATAAAAGGCACCCAGGTGAGAAAAATGAGCAAACAAGCATTTCAAAAGAGTCCCTTACAACTCCATGCCTTAGCTTTTCAACAATTTGGATCAGTGATAGGCAAGGCTTAGCTGCAAAACTCAATGATACAAAATGTTGAATTGGATGTTGTGCACTACGAGAAATCATCTCATTTTCTCATTCCTAAACCATAGCTTCAACTGCATCGTCAATGTGTTTTGCACCAACACCAATAACTCTATCCCTCCCACACAAGAAAACATATGTTTACTGTAGAACAATCTCAAATTATGATCAATGAAATTCAGTAATACCGTACAATACTAAATACCATTAGTAAGATGACCAAACATGTTTGCTTTTACTTTGACTTGAACTACCATTATAATGAATCCAATTTACACAAGCAGGAGCAATTCAATACATATAAATAAGCAAACCACAAGACAGAATCTATAAGCCATAAAAATAGTCTCCCATTGGACCCATTCACTAGAGATAAAAAAGCCAACTTTCTTCCAGTACTTTAGAGAGACTGGGAAACAAAGTCAATTACTATAGGCATGTAGGACCAAAGCTAGATGGACTGCTCTAAAAGCACATATCCATAACTACTCACACATAAAATAAAACTAGCTAGCAACTTGATTGCTTAGCATAATAAAGTGATGGTTCCGGAAAAACCAAACTGCAAAGTTTAAGCCATTTTACCCATCAACCATCACCAGGACCCCAATCCCTCACTAGATAATAGTACTAAAAACGGCAGTATACATAAAATTTCACAAAGCCAAGTTGATCCTTTAGCACAATCACAAAAGCAACTCCAGTTTACTTACAAATAACAAAGGGGGAAAGAATAAGAAATAACAAATAATTGGAAAGAGTAAAAATTAGAATAAAGATAAAGATTCTACTTTTACCATTATACCCAAAATTTTCCTACACTATAACACCAAAACTGAAAGTCATTCACAATCTGGAACCAATGTCAATGACAATATTTATATTAGATTCTCATATCACATTTACTCAAATAAATTGAATCCATCAATCCTTAGTATACCCAATCCAACCATTTCACTAGATTAATTTAATAGGGACTAGGGAGTTAGGTTTCAGTCACAATAACATTTTAGTTGCTCAAAATCTCAGACAAAAAACTCATGCATTAAAATATACAACTCACACAGACATTTCATCAAACAATTTCTTAGCAAATCTAAACCGCACTCAGTTTACCAGACCTCACATATAACTCAAAAAATTGAAAAACTCAATAAACATTGCACTCCCAGCCTTAGTAGAAGATATAGACCCACATAGATAAATCCAAAAAATATAAAAATATAAAAATAAAATTTTACCATAATTTCAAACCCAGTTCCATGGATGAATGCAAAAACAACTATCAAAACCAAGACAAGCCAAAGACGTTACTTTTTTGCAATTCCAAAAGCAAAAAATTAATCCAAAAAATCACAGTAAATTTTGTGGAGGCAGGTTTGATATTAAAGGAAGAGAGATTGAGAGGTTTAAGAGGAGAAGAAGGGTTGAGAGACAAACCTGAACCCATTGATGGTGGTTTCAGGCAGTGTTGTCGTAGCAAGGGCGGAGAAGACGCTAACGTGGATTTCCCAAATTCCATCGTTTATGGGAGGATTTGAAATCCACAGATTTGGCCCAAATCCAAATCCATTTCTTTTAACTTACCCAAACAAAGGATTTGGATTTGAGCCCTCAAATCCAAATCCAAATCCAAATTCATGCCATCTAAACAGACCATAAGTACATATTGGTCTTAAAAGAATGCCACGCTCAATCCTTTCGAATTTCGATCCTTATATTACTTTATCACCTAAAGAAGAAATTCTTATCATTTGATCCTGGGTCTAAGCAAATTAAGGTATGGAAATCTTAATGCAGCGGCTTGTATATCCATTTCCCCTGTCAATTTTTAGTAAATATCATTCTGATGGAAGATATTTTAAACTCTTTTTATATATATATATATAAAATGCTAACCAATGCCTATAATAACTCATTTAAAGAAAATTTTTATGAGAAAAAAAAAAATAATAATTTGATAATTTTTTTCATTTCTCATAAAAGTTGTGTTAAAACTTTTTTAAAATGGATTATTAACTAATGTTTTAAGGGCACTAGTTAGCATGACCATATATATATATACATGTACTATTCAAATTTGATATGACTGGCATTTATTTGGAAAAATTAATGTGACTGAAATTCTTGAACAATACAAGTATACAACAAGGAAGGTAGATGAATGTAATAAAGGCTATCAACTCATCTTTTTTTGAGACAGTTATAATATGATGTTAACCCGCAAATCAAACTCTTTTTTCTCCCTAAACACCCAAATACTTTGCGTATAAATAGGTGTTAATTCAACTGTGAGACTAGAGATCCTTGGCCATCAGCCCATTTCATTTGACTTCTTGTAGCCAATATATCCAAAGAAATTAGTAATTGAATGTGAAGTCTGGAATGAGCCAAACTAGAAAACACCCATGCAAGGAGTTAATGTTCAATCAATTCTTGCAATTATGATCCTTTTCCTCATGCATGGACTCAAAAGTACTATATACGCATCCAGAATAATACATTGGAAGGTCACTCATTCTGAAGTCTGAACGAGTATCATAACCAACACTGAAATTCCTTACCATGTCCGATTCATTCATTGTGCGGCGGCGTTAAAGTTTCTAGTTTCAACTACCTCACCCATCCTTGTGACTCGTCAAGTAGGTTATACATGCAATTTGTGCGTGTATATGAGAAAGAAAGAAAGAGAATTGCCTCACCAATCATATATCGAAGTACTTTTCTGTCACTGAAAATTCTTTAATTTGCGGTGCAACTTTTAAACTATACTATACATGAAGGAAAATCTTTGGTCGCTGTGTTTCCTTTTAAGCCTTATAATTATGATGATGCTTGGTAGCATGCAGGCTGCATGGTACAATCCAAGCCTTGAGGCTTCCTTTGTCAATACCGGATTGGCATGTCTTTCTGTTGTATTATCATATATTTCACTCGGAATAAGCATTAATCACTGCTTTATTAAACAATTCTGTTAGTCGAGACAAATATAATAATAACCAAGGGGAAATAAAGGATGTTTCAACCTATTTCCTCATTATTACAAGATGATATTTGGGACTTGTAACTAGCACAGAGTACAAACTAGCTATAAACAGTAGCAGCATTCTTGGTATATATATGGAAACACAAATCTTTGAAGTCAAGGCAATATTCCACCTCCAAATCCTCCTCCAGCTCCTTCACCAAATCCACCACCTTCCCCACCACCTACCCCACCACCGCCGCCACCACCAAACCCTCCCCCGCCTCCACCGCCAAGCCCTCCTCCTATTCCAGACCCAAACCCACCTCCAGCTCCAGCTCCAGCTCCAAAACCTGAGCCACCACCTAGTCCACCCCCACCACCTCCTCCCCCACCAAACCCTCCTCCTCCTCCTCCACCCAAGCCAGAATCCCCACCCAAGCCAGAACCCCCACCAAATCCAGCTCCACCACCTGCACCAGCACCAGAACCACCACCCAAACCACCACCACCCCCGAGCCCGCCACCACCACCACCACCTAGTCCACCACCATAACCTGGAAAGTTGAAGAATGTCTTTTGCTCACCCAATGCACCCTTTTGGTTCAAGAGCTTCCTAGCACTAGTACTGGTGCAAATAAGTGCACCAAGAAGCAGCACCAAAATAAGCTTAGAAGTACCAGAAGCCATCATTTCTGAGAGAATACCAGAGATAATGTTCGATGAGAAATGAGGTCCGGAAGAAGAGAATATATAGGAGTTTAAGAAATGAAATTAGTGAGGGAAGAGGTAACGGTTGTGAAGGCCAAAATTAAATTTTCATATACGTACCCATCTTGTCATCTATAATCCGTGCTTCCTCAGTTATGGGAGCCAACTGCCACTACAGAAAAAGAGTGCCCACCCCCAATGTTGATGATCAGTAACTTGGATTTTCTCATTCATTCACTTTTTGATGTTCCTTACATTGTTAACAACGTTTAAATTCTTTCATCTAACTCTCTTTGTCATCCATCTGTTTGTGATTTGATTGAAAAATATTTCTGTATATATACTCTTACTTTTCTCTTTTGCCATGGTTTTTTTTTTTTTTTTTTTTTGGATGGATATGCCAAAGTGATTCGAAAGAGGAGAGTAATGGATAATATAAGGTCCACTAATTAAGCATAATCTCAAGCTCATTTCGACATATAAACTCTTCTATACTCTTACCTAATAAAGGAAACTGATAGCAAACTATCAAACTTGTCAATTCTTTGCATTAGATCATGTGCTTGAGTCCAATAGGGCGTTCGTCTCAGTGGTCCACTAAGTGAAAAAGTGTGTGCATTAACATGTGCAGCAATAATTATCCTTAATTTTAATATTTTATTTAAATACTTTATTTTATTTGGGTACAAAAGTGATGCCCGTTAAATTATCAATTGTCCTATAAGTTTAAGATTTTAGGAAATAGTGAATTTAATCACTTAACCATAAGTCTAACATTTCCTCTCATTTGTGGGCCTAAACTTCTCCTTAATAAGTGGGGGTCCAATAAGTGAGAATTTAACATTTTAAATGGAAGGTAGAGTAAAGTCAGGGATCAAATTCAAGATCTTCTGCTCTAATATCATATTAAATTATTGATTGTTCCAAAAGTTTAAGGTTTTAGGAAATAATGAATTTAATCGCTTAACCATAAGTTTAACAATGCTCATTTGAGAGGGTGACCTTCCACATAGCCAACCATCCAAATAGAAAAGAAATCTTGGTCTCTCTCTTTAACCTGTTATATATAGGGTTCCATGACTATGAATCTTGAGTTTGTAGACCATGGTAAGGGCTTTCTGTAGTTTTCACGCATGGGCAAGTTTGTAGAGTACATTAAATGAAGCCTTGGTTCAATCGTTCTTCTGTTGCATACACGGTATATATGGCTCAAAATATATGCTTAAAACTATAAAGTGATTATTAGATAATGTTAGGATTTTAAATTTTTGATATTTTGAAATTTTGATTTATTGTGATGTTGAATCAATCAGCAATGTTTATCTTATCTTGTAACTTTTTTTTTTTTTTGAGAAACTATCTTGTAACTTAATATATAAATACAATGGGCTGCCGACGCTTATAAATGTAAAAGACATAGGGACCCTGCGGCTTTTAAGAATCGCCAAACTAGGTACCAACCTTCGTACACAATTTAAGCTGCTGAAATATATAGGTGAGTGTATTTTTCACCTGAAATCTCACCATTTGGTAATTTTGTTTTGCATGACGGCAATATGATCTCAGGCAAACTATTGCTGACCATATTTCCCAGTTACACTCAAAGAAGAAAACTAATTTCAACCGTGTGAATCTTCAATGAGTAATTATGGAGTAAGAATGTACGCCTTACCTTCGCCCTTAATAATAATCGCTCAAACTATGCATTGGGGGCTAAAGTAATAACAAGTGCTTGCTAATGTAACTTTCAACGCAAAATGCCATTCTCCATTCAAATCCGCTGCCTGAAACTTTTTGCTCCTTTTCTTAATTACATGCGCGAGTTAATAGTGAGAAAGAGAAAATCCTAAGTGACTAAGTTGAATTATTGAGCATAAATTATCAAGCCTAGTTGAACTAAATTGAATTGAAGTTAACCATCTTGAAGTGCACTAATTCGAAGTAAATCATCTCAAAGTGAACCAATCCAGAGCAAGCGACCTCGAAGTAAAGTGTAAATTGTAGAAAATTTAACACATTAAAGCCTAAACGATTATTCCACCACTAAATTGATTTGAAACAAACAAGAATTTAGATCAAACTTAAACAAACAACTAAATATTTCATCAAATTTGATAAATATTGAATTAAATAAGATCACGAGTACAAAGGAAATGCACTTACAATAAGTCTATATAAAATCTCCTACAAAGTCTTAGGACTACTTGATTTGCCTAAGAACTACTCTTTATAATTGAGGTTTTGACGGTTACACTTGGTTCTCTTTTCCATTTGTCTCTCCTAAATTGACACCCCCTGGCCATGATAACTATCTTCCTGCTAGCAGGAGTTGGTAGCCTCTTATGACCACCTTGAGGCAATTACAACTAGCTACTTCCTTGATATCTTTGTTCACGTAGCAAGTGTCTTCTCTTTTGATTATGTTTCATTAACCGCCCATGTTTTTCTCAAGGTAACTACTCACAATCCCATAGATTTTTTTTTTTTTTTTTTTTTTTTTTTTAATACCAGACAAAGAGATTACATCACATTACAAAATCTGGAGTCTGTCTTGCTATCATATTAGCAAGTTTCCTGCTTTCAGCTAATACAGAGTCTGAAGTTCTCAAAAAAACAATTAGCATAGAGTATTGCTTAATAATATTAATTACATATATTTTCTAAGAGCACTCACAGCAGTGAAGTTAAATAACTATATAGCTATTTTAGCTTCACCAAAATATAAAAATGGCTCTACAGCAGTGGAGGTATAACTAAAAATTTTAGCTTCAGAGCTACAATACGCGGCTATTTTTAGCTGTGTACTGTAGCTTGAAGCTAATTTTTTTTTTTTAATCACACTTCTCTCTCTCTTCTCATTAAACAAACATTTCCTATTTTCTTTCTCTCTCTCCGGCTTCTCTTCTTTCTTCTTTCTTCCTCAATTTTTTTTTTCTCCCTAGCTCGCCAGCCAACTCCCTCATCCCTCAAAGAAACCGAAAAAGAAAAAGCAAAACTGGGATCCGAAATGGCGGATTTGATTCTGGCACAAGTGCCACCGAGATCCACGACGGACTTTTCCTCAGACCCGCTGGACTCTCACCCGCTATAGTTCAAGCCCTCGCTCTTCCTCTCCCCAAACTTTGACTCTGAATCCTACATTTCGGAGCTCCGCACCTTCGTCCCCTTCGACACGCTCCGATCCAAGCTTGAGTCGCACCGTGCCGCGCTCAACCACTAGCTCATCAACCTCATCAACTGCGACTATGTCAACTTCGTCAACCTCAGCACCAAGCTTGTCGACATCAATGCCTCTGTCGTGTGAATGTGCGCTCCGCTCCTCGAACTCCGCTCCCTCATTTTTTATTTTGTTTGTGATTGGTGATTTTGTTTGGTCTGGGTTGAGGAAAAAGATTAAGGATTTGGGTTGGTGGTTTTTTCTTTCCTGGTGGTGGTGGTGGATGTTTGTACTATGCTGGTGTTTTTTTTTTTTTGTGTGTGTGGATGTTTTTATTATTATTTTAATGAGTTATTTGTATTATTTTAATCAAATAGCTAAAAATATAGCTTCATTGCTGTAGGGTGTGAAGATGTAAAATAGATAAAATTACTTTTATAGGTGCCAAATAGCTATATTTTTTGCTCTATTGCTATAGATGCTCTAATAAGTTCTCAATCCACCAAAGCAAGTGAGTCTTAGACCTCCAAAAGAGTTGGATTTTCTTGCTATCAGTTAGGATCACCACCCTTTGAAGACCCAAATGAACTGTGTAGAGAAGCGCCTCATAGAATTGCCTTAGATTAACGCCAGTCGTGAGTCACCTGGGCCTTCATGTTTGGTTTTATTATATTCCACATGGACATCCACACAACCTCTATTTTAACCTGGCTAATCTCTGCTCTTCCATGTGTTCTGCTAATTAATCAATTAATTATTTGGCTCAGCACATGCCCTTTTTAATTTAGTCCTATGTAGCTATGTTGCTCCAAACCTCATATGGAGCCTTTCATTTGCCCTCTAGCGAACGTGCCATTAGCATATGAGAAAAATCAATTATAAATATATACTAGAAAATATCTAGATATGAAATTTTTTTTTTTAAAAATTAAATCTAAAAAATGGATCTATTGATAATTTGTTACTAGTGATAGAAAAAAAAATTTTGGTGAACTTTTTATAATTTGTATTTACTTTCAAAACTAAAGCCAAGAGCTTTGTAGTTCAAATAGCATTTTTTAGTGTTTTTAATATAAATGTTTAGAGTTCAAATTTCCCATCCTCCAACTATTGAATTATCCAACAACAAAAACTAAAATTCTGAAAGGAATTTTTACAAATAGAAGAAAATATTCCAGTTGAAAATCTAAATTATATAAAAAGAAAAAAAAATTGATTCTTTATCAAGTATATCTATGTTACAAATTTTTTAATAAAAAAGAAGTGTTTTAAAAACTAAAATTAATAAAAATCCTACCAAGATCGATTATGCCACACCAAAAAAAAAAAAAAAAAGTTGAATAGAGATGTTAACAAAATTTGAATACAAAAATTTTATTATTAATTTTTCATCTCAAAAAGTGAGAAAAATGGATTTCAATTAAAATAATTATAATACATAAGTTATATATATTCTTTAATTATTTGATATAAGAAAAAATCTTACTTAAAATTAGCCTTGGAGTGCACTCTTAATTATTTGTGTTTATAAATTATTGTTGACTTCCCATGATATCTTTAGATATGGAGCTTTGAATGGGGCATGAGCTTTGAATGCACCCGCCTTGTCTTGTCTTGTGCATGGAGAATCCAACTTAATTAGTTTTGTTTTGGCTCATTTATAACTCCCTCATTTTTCAAATTATTTGTTGTTGGACTAAACTTTCTTGCGATGTTAGAGTTGTTTGTGACTGTTGTCAAAACGTTACCATTTAGCTTATTTTGTAAGCTAATATATTATTTTATTGATATTAGACCAAGTCAATGGTTCATTTAACACACCATCAGAGACTTTCTTATAAACTTTTATAACCTTCTCCAACAAACCAATGGCAGCTCTAGGATTTTTTTCTAAGAAGGTCAGTAAGAAGATACATCTTAGATAAAATATGAATCTTATGGTCTAAATGATTTTCTTATTACAAATTTGTCTATAATATGTACTAGTAATAGAATAAAAAAATAAACTATAGGTTCATTTGACATATTTTTTTTTAATATAATGAACATATTAATTATTGTTGTTAAGTGAATTTTAATTATTACTACTTAAAATAATTTTATTTATTAGTTTATGACAATTTTAGGTTTACATTGTACTATATATCAATGTAAGATTTATATTATAGATAATTATACTATACACATTTGCAAAAACTATACAATATTGTACACATTTGTTTAGAAACAATGTAAATATTACAATGATAGTACAATGTAAACTATGAATTTTTCATTAGTTTATTTCAAATTTATTAAGATCTAAATGGGCTTTTTAAAATGATTTTAGATGAATTTTTTTTTTTTACTTTGTTGTTGGGCTTAATATTTCTCCTAGATTTTAGATAAAATTGGATTGTTGTTAGCCATCTTTTTGTATCTAAAAAGATCAAAATATTGTTAAGATCATCATAATTAAACTTATTTTAAGTGGGTTTTAAAAAAATTTAGAGTCAAGTGTTCAAATTTTTATTTAGGAGGGTCAAATAAAAAAAAATATTATATATATAAAAAAAAATTTGCTAGCTCAAGGAGTTCATTTGAAACCCCTGCACTATACATGGTGCCGCCCATGCAGCAAACCACTTAAATCTACAACTCTTTGTCTTCCTCAAGTGTTCTTATTCTCTCCTGCAGAATTTTTTACTCTTTGGAATTTTCTTTTATCGATTACATGGGAAAGATTTCTATAAAAGGTTAGTTCTTAAACTTTTGTGTGTGAAATCCAGGGTAAATGTCAATGCTATAATATGATCCTGGAGAGTTGTTAAGCCAAAGAAACCATTTCACACTAGGCCAGATTCACTTGGACCTTTGTACTACTGTATTACATTGTACTTTCCTAGTTAGGCTAAAAGCCCGTATGAAGGCTCCCTTGTGAAAAGCATGATGTATGTGATTGAAATTAATTTTACTCAACGACAGAATAGTGCTATTCGCACATATACCTTCCACACAACCCACATAGTTCATCTCAACCTTTGGTTTTCAAAATAAAATACTGAAAACTCACTTAGTGTATAAAATACTTGTGAATGTTTAGACCTCCAAATACAAATTTTCTAATATAAGTTTATATTCAAACAATATATGTGCGGAATATGAAATATAAACAATACCAAATTCCCAAACTACTCTAAGCCATTAATTAATCACAACTAGCAGAAATTAAAAGTTAAGAGTAAAGAAAAGAGAGATGCAAACACAAAATAACACTGACACGTGTTATCGAAGAAAAAACCAAAGAACTCGGCGAGATGCAAACACAAAATAACACTGGCACATGTTATCGAAGAGGAAACCAAAGAACTCGGCGAAAAACCTCTCCGCCGCCATTCAAGCAGTAAATGATCTATTAGAAAATCAATTGGGATACATGAATATTAATAGACCCTCTAAGCCTAATCTACCTAATGCACCTAAGCCCTCCAAGCTTCTTGTTCCAACAAGGTTACATCGAATCGTGTCTTCTCTAACTTTCCAGATCCCGCAATTAGCCCATTGCATCAACTAATATGAATTGGTTCTCTCTTGAACTGCTTCCTAAACACCAAGAACCTTCTCATTACTCTAAATTTGGTGAGGTAAGGATTTAGTTTATGATCCTCTCATGGGTATGACAATGGAGAAGGCGAAAATAGAGGAATTTGGAGAATCAAATGTATAAGATTGTGGATGAATTGATCTTATTTTCTCTAGGATTTCTCTTTTAAAATTTTCTCTGGAAACCCTCTACATTTCATGAGTATAAGGTAAGGGTATTTATAGTAGGGTATGAGGTGGAATGTGAAAAGTCATTTTTCAGCAAAACAGGGTGCACTGATGAGTCACTTCGCGACTGGGATGAGTCGCCAGTTACTAGACTAGGCCAAACTGTACTTTTTGTCTTGTAGTGATTCAGTTAGCTTGACTCTTCATCTTCCTGCATGCTTCACACGTGTGCTTCATTTTGGCAAGTGATCACCACTCACGAGTCAGTCGCGAGTCACCTTTTTGTTGCACACTCTTGATCAAATTTTCACACTCTCTCACGCACAACCGTTATATTATTCCCACCCAAATGCAGGGTTTCTAAATGCTGAATTATAAGCAAATTTGACACGGAATAAAGCCAACACATAGATGAATAAATTCAACTTTACAAATACAAATTGACTTTGAGAATAAAATACAAATGTGACATCTTCAATTTAAAAATGATGCAGAGATATGAGAAATTTGTGTACAATTTAATTATGTGCAAAAAGCATTTCTATTAATATCTTGGTGTTTGAGTAGAAATCAATTTTTAATTAATTTTGGACTATTGTCATTGTTTTTAGGTTGTTCAAAGTGAAATATATGATGCTATGACCAGCTCGAAGTAAAATCTAACTTTGTATTGGTTTTGCATTTTTAAAATTGTGAGAAAACTATGTTTTCGTACGGATACTTTTCACAACAACAACACTATCCATAATTTTAACAAGCACTAAATTTCATTTTTAAAAACCAGATTGTTTTCAAAACAGAACTTCTAAAACCGCTATTTTTTTTTAAAGATGTACATTTTCAAACAGCTAACCCAAATGAACACAACCACGTCTTGGTCTCTGTATTGTAGAACTACCAACAAGGTCAAGTCACTTTTTGAAGTCCCAAAAGTGTCTTTATCATTCTGTGCATGATTTTAAGCAAGAGTAAGCTCAAGAGAGACATCATTGACATCGGCACTTTTGTTCAGCTTCAACAGTGACTGGGGCGCTTTTGAGTTCATTGATAAAGACATTTTGCAATCATTCACTCGCTCTGTATTCCCTGTAAATATTTCTAATGCTTGATGATTGCTCTTGCAACCGGAAACAGTACCTAGTAACACTCCCTTCTGCTCATTCCTTCCCTGAAAATATAATAAATTAACATGGAAATATTTAGACCGATGACAAGAACAAACGTGTATGTGTTTGTTGTGTATACATATGTATGTGCATGCATGTGTATCTGTGAAAAAGGTATCTCATGCATCTTATATGATAGTGTGTGAGTATCATGTAGTTATGGTCCACAAACTGTGATATGTGGTAAAATGCATATATTAGATGAATAAGATAATTATTAGCGTTTGAGAGAGGGAGAGAGAAAGAGTACTTGAGTAGCGTAGCTCTTGAGCAGATCCTTGAAGATGATGTAAGACTTTGGCTTCTTCTCCCATGCTTTGCTTGTTGTTTCTTGGTATGATAGCGGCTCAGTTACATCCTTTCCAATATTCCCCATTTCTTGCTTCATCACCCTGCCACCAAAGTCACCAAAAACTGAATACGTAATTGATTCTCATGGCTATGTAGCACTGGAATCCTCCATACTGAGGTGATTCTTATTCTCAATGTTAGAACACGTGGGGCTGTAAAAAGGTTCTTCTCTACATACACATTTTCCCTTGGCATATATTCTCCTTTTCATGATGATTGTTAAGAAAAAGAAGAAAACCTATCGTCTTACAGTCAAATTGATAATATACTTAAATGAATGATGTAAGCCACAGCGCTTCAACAATGAGTATGTGTGAGAATCATATATAAATATATATATTAATTATGGTTGATATATTATAGGATTAGTGCTCATGATATATATATATATACTATAGAGTAAGAAATATGTTTAAAGAAATCCACAAACCATTGGTTTGGTATGGTTGTATTCTTGAGAGTACGATCTCCATTGCAATGAGTTCCTCCATTGCTTGTGAACTGTAATGAGTTGTTATCAACCAATCCCTTGTCCTTCTGTTGGCAATTGCTTTGCTCTAAGCATGATAAGAAATTTGAATTAGGGAAAACCTGCATTGTTTCATTCTTTGCTGTCTCTGCTCCTCCTGCAACAAGAATCAACACATACAGCTTAAAGAAGAGGTTTCCATGGTACACTTTTCTCTCGTACAAAGGTGTAACCTACTTATGGTCAAAGGAGGTGTAATTCGTAGTATGAAATTATGAATAACTATCAAGTGCACATAACCAAACAAACAACTTGGAACCTAAACACTTGCGTAAGTGCGCGCTTGGTTGAACTAAAATGCACAGTTTTTTCAAAATCTAATATAGAATAATCTCTAATTAAAAAAATATATGTAACATCTGAATAAAAGAATTAATAAACTCAAATTAGTAATATATTTTTCCTGTTAGTTAAAAATTTAAAATGGATAGTGCAATTGCACAATATTTAAGTTCAAATTTTACATAAATTATTTTTATTTCTTTATATTTTTATATGGTAAATATGAAAACAATTATTAATCGAGAATATAATAATAATGTAGTTATAATATTTTATATAATTCTCTTGTGCTTTATAAAATCAAATAAAGTATATGATTCTTCTCAAAAAAAAAAAAGTATATAATTTAATATTTATATATATATATATATATATCCAAAAGTCAAAGACCATGTAGTAGAAAAATAGTAAATTAGTGTAGTACAATGCCTTAATAAAAATGTTTGTATAATGAATTAATATTCATATCAATTCCTCCAAGGTTAAATAATTAATTTTCCTGATTCATATAATTTTTTTTTACCAAAAAAGTAAAAGCATGCCTAGCCATGCGTTTTGCTTATTTAAAAAGTGTTAGAAAAAAGTGCCTCACACACTCTTTATTAAATGAGTACTGTTGCGGTTTCGGTTAGGTGAAACGCTTATTCCTTATTAACGTTTTCAATTTTGAACTTTTTTTTTTTTTTTTTTTTTGGTAAACAAAAAAATGGGTAGAAGAGGGCGATCAGTGTGGCTTCCCTACTTGGGTGTGACCATAGTAGCACTCTACCCGCTCCCGGGCGAGACCCCATACTCTCGGTTTGTGAGATACTCACTTATTATTCTTTTGAACCGTTTGGAATGGAGATGAGATATAAGGAGTACCAACACACAGCTAGTTGTTGAGGCTCGAACCCAAGTCCTGAGACTTGCTGGCCCGGTATCTTACCAACTAAGCCACCCGAATGTTGGTTCAATTTTGAACTTTAAGCATACATAAACACGCTTTTAAAAACATTGTAGTCTACGGAATAATTTTCCATACCTTTGACATTAATTATTCTTTTCAAATTCTGTTTTCATAACTATATCTTGGAATACTTGTAAAGGGTATCAAAACTAGCTAGGAAAATAATAAGAAGATTACACTAGCATGACGATGATTTGATAAAAGTATATATAAAAATCAAACTATAATAGAATATTTTGGGGGAAAAAGCATGTCCTTACCAATACTGGATCATTGTTGTTTACAAAAAATTCTTTGTAAAATATTCAATACATCCATTTTACTACATTTTTCTTTCACATTAATATATTCTTCACATATGAATCTTATAAATACATATATTTGAGAAAAAAAAAATACAATATATCAAAATAATTTTAGAGATTTAGAGATGAAATGTGACAAAGGTTAGAGTTTTAGAGATGAAATGTACTATTGTCGGCAAACTTTATATATTATTTCTTTGTTCTTATATGGCAAATATTATGTATTAGGACTGTCACACATCCTTTATAAGTAAAATTTTATGAGATGAATTTACAACACCATTGATGAAACGCATAGGAATCTTTTAAGGAAATGACAAAAAAATTATATGTCTCGGTCAAAGAAAACTTCATCAGCCATATGAATTACATCAAACAATTTATATTAGCCCACTATTATTGAATTTGTTGCAAGGGATCAGTGGTTTTCAGGTCTTATACTCTTATTTATTCAAGATTTTTTGAATTCAACTCTTATTTAAAACTATTCTTAAGCAATAATTATCTTATTCATCCGTTATCATTCATCTATATATAAACATTTTTCCTCTCAAGATGTGTGGACCCCATATATAGCTGTGTGGATCTCACACACAATAAGAGGAATGATGCATGCATGAAATACCTTTCTGCAAACAAAGAATTGTTTTACTTTGACTGATTGGGAATCAGTAAGGTAAGTGCTTTAAATAGTCCTCTAGATACCCACGTTAGCCCCCCAAAAAAAAAAAATCTTGCGGAGACAATTTATCATATAGATAGCTAAAACTGTACCTTTTATGATCACAAGGGTAAATGGAATTACCAACCTGATCTTCATTGTTAAAATCAAAGGAAAATTGGTAAAGAAATGTATATGCCTGCATCAGGAAAATGGAGTACATGTGTTTTTACCATGGGGGATCATGATTTTACATACCTTCTAGCATCTGCTCATGCTTCATGCTCCTGTACATCTGTCAATAATCAACCTAAACGTTAGAAAGACTATCAAAAATATCAAAACTGTAATCACACCAAAAAAAATCATAACAAAGAATTCACAAGATAAGAATATATATGATCTTTAATCTTTATCTGTAAAGGAGGATTTGATAAAAAACCTGAAGATGGCTCTTTACGTGAGATAAGGTAAGGCCATTCACATTCATTATTTGTAAAACCATCTTTGGAGTAGCTCCTATATATTTAACAACAACAAAATTGAGAATTTTGTTAACAAAAAATTAAGCATAACATTACTTCATTTCCTTTTATAAAAATTAAAAAAGAAAAAAAAAGGGTGATATTTGGGCCATAATAAATAGACATCTTACTGTCTTCTCCTCCAAGCCTTTCAACTGCATGCACAAAGCAGAGATGAAGATCAGGTGTCCACCGGAGCCGAGGCATTTTGGATCGAACATATGGCCTAACTACAGGCGGCGATTTCAAGCTTAACTCCGGCAATTTCTCAATGGCGTATCGCTTAGAAGGTCTCATGATATGAGATGATTTTGAAAGATATTCTTCATTAACAAGAGAAGAGAATGAAGACCCTTTGTGTGAGCTCTCACCTTCAAATCTCTTCATGGCTTCTTGTGTGTGACAGAGAGAGGTCTGGGGGGAGTGTTTGCTCAGGATGGTTCAAAAGAGAATAAATAGCAAATGAGACTTTGTTACAAAGTTTTGTCCTTATGTGCAGCTTTTCCTACTCTTCAGTTAAGTCCTGAGGAGTTTCAATTGGAGAAAGGAAAAATTGGACACGGAATTTCAGGCTTGGTTTTGTTCAAAAATGCCTTCATGATTGGGTGAAAATGAAAGGTAGAAATGGAAAAAAGCAGTTCAGTCTTAAAAAAATCTAGGTGATATCATTTTTTTTTTCTAGACATTCTTGGGTCTTTTCTAGACATTCTTTTTTTCTTTTTTTTTCAAAAAATGGAGGGAAAAAAAAAAAAACAATAAGATTCGCTGAAAGTAGAAAACAAATAAAAAATAAATGGTAGCGGAAAGAAACCATGTATCGTTAAGTGGCAGCGAAAAAAAACCATGTATCGTTAAGTAATATACGAGATGGAATATGTACGTTATGAAATACATAAGCATTTGTTTCTGTTTGAATTCTTAAAAAAAAAAATTTCAAAACATAAATAGACCTATATATGAGTATATTATGAATTCAAATGAATATATATAAGTAATATACAAGATGGAATATATATGAGTATATTATGAATTCAGAATTTAAAAAAAAAAACAATGTATATGTTAAGTAATTTAGTTCATTACATTCCAATGTTTTAATTTTTAGGGCATATTCAAAGTTAATAATATGCTTGTGTTCTCTTGGTATAATTTAGCAAGATATCATAAAAATCAATTAATTAAGTATTTAATATTTTTTTCCAACTTTGACATGTTTTAAAGAAAAATAATAAATACATGGAGGAGATGGTGTTTATTGTGTTATTTAATTCACAGAATTAGCAACAACATACAAACAAACCAACAAAATTATTCATTATCTCATATTAATATGATTTAATTTGATTTGATTTTTCTTATTCATTTGGTATATATACATATATCCTATATGACATGAAGATTTAATCATCCAAGTAAATATCAAAAAAATTTAATGGATTAACGAAAAGAATTCAAGATTATAATAACAAATGAGGAAATATTGATGTTTAATATAAATAGTATAACATGAAACAAAAATAAATTTTGATTTTGATAATTTTTTCTTACATAATAATACACATTGGCACAATAAACAATTATATTGTTGATAATAGTAATAAATTATAATAAACTTAAAGTACTTTGGTACAAATATATTATATAAAAAAATTAATACATATTTTATATTTTTAATTAAAATATGAATTTTTAGAGTATTTTTGTTCAATGTCGTAACATTATCTATTTTTAATAAAAAAATACTTACTTTTAAAATAAAATATAACGCAAATATTTTACTGACTATGCCGTGTACCATATTTGCCTATTTAAATAAATATATGTTCTTTAGAATAATAATATATATATATATATATATATATATATGTGTGTGTGTGTGTGTCCAACATAAAAACTAGCTTTTTTGAGAAATAAACACATACATACAAAAGGAAAATTGAATGGAACACTTTAACACAAAGCACAACATGATAACTAGCTTCTATAGGTAAGAGGTTCTTTCACTTTACAAAACAACTAGTCACTTACTCCTGTAATGCACAAAAAGAATTTAAGAAAAAAATTCAGACATATATGATACATATTTAATTAATAAACTCAATGACAAACTACATATTCTAAGCTTAGATATATGTCAATTTCGTTCCTTAAATTTTAATTTTTTCAATTTCATTCTTGAACTTTTATTCCATATCCGGCCAACGTGATCCTTCCATTCCTATGAAATGGACCGCCATTCAGTGTACCACTCATGCCAAAAGTCTTCTAAAACATTATTTTTATTTTTTTCATTTTTTTACTTGTAAAATATAAAAACCCAAAAGCTAATTTCTAAATATAGGAAACTATTAAAAAAAAAACATTTTCTTCTCTCTTTTCCTCTTCTTAACCGAGCTTTGTACCCCCTTTGCTTCCTTTATTTCTATTTCTCTTAAGGATGGCAATTTTGCCCCGCTTCACTTGACCCGCCCCTCCCTACTTCACCCCACACGGGTTTTCCCCGCCTCGAAAAGATGGTAGGGCAGGGATGGGGCGAGATTTTAGTCCCTCACTAAGGGGCAGGACAGGGGTGGGTTTAATCTTTTTAGATCCAACTCGCCCCGACCTGCATTGATAAGGGTTTTGTAAATTTTTCATATCCTAAAACCCTACTATTTAAACAAACATATCATCAGCTTATTTTATTTTACCCAACAAGGCTTTCTGCTTCTTTTTTTTCTTTAGCAATGTTGAAAATAAGATATCAATTTTAACATTCTCTTTTGTTTTTATTATAAACAAATTTATATACTATTGAATCATTGATTTTGTATTATGAGATTTTTCCTTTTGTTGTGATATTGTCTTGTTAAACACTTTAATAATATTATTCAATTTTTGCTAAAAATTAGTTTGATTTTATGGGACAAATTTATTGTAATTTCAAGTATATTTTTACTAACGAAACATGTTTTATTAAAAAAAATTGCAATAGTTGTGAGCAAATTAAGAAGAAATAGAGTTTCATAGGGTGAGGCAGGGCTTTGCGGGGCCCCAAGAGGCGAGAATGGGGTAAGAAAATTTTCCCCGTCATGCAAGACGCGGCGGAGATGGGGTAAGACAAAACTATGCAAGGCGAGAGCAAAAACCTCATCCTTCGGATCCGCCTCGCCCCGCCCTGTCCCATTGCCATCCCTTTCTCTCCACAAGACTTAAGTGGGTCTAGGGCATTGCAGTTGCAATTTGGGGGCTTTTGAGTGCCCTCTTGATTAGTGGCAAAGCCGCTTTGGGAATGAATATAAGCTGTTTTAGAGATAGATTTAGACCTTACATCGCAAGGTTCATCTTCTCTCTCAACTCTCAAGTAGCTGAGCATAGCCAATACAATGCCCCATCATCTTGACTCAGCTAGAGAAATCCAAATGAATACAAATTTGTTGTACCACTTTTTGTATACCACTTTTTGTGTACCACTTTATGTTCCACCAATTACTACGTGCCATGTTTTGATTTTACTTTCCTTATAAAATAATTGAAGTTTAAAATGGAAAACAATCATACATACGGTACAAAGGATTTGCATTCAATCCAAATGTCCCGTCTCAAGCTTTCATGGTAGGGCTTTTTTAATTCCCATAATTAATTTTACAAAAAAAAAAAAAAAAATTCATATACTTTTTAGTAATTAATAAAGTTTTTTTTTTTTTTTTTTTGAATGCTGAAAATATCAAAATTACATCATCTTTTAGGGACTTAATTGATGAAAGGGTGAAATTTAAATACAATTCTTTAGATATTGTAAATTAAGTTCCCCAATGAAATTCATATATATGGCTACATTAAATCTAATTATTTTAAAAAAATTATTTTTTTATATTTTATTGGTCAATGCAACCATATTTTTAAAGGTGAAAAACTTAAATTTTTTTTATTTTTTGAGAAGAACTTAATATTGATAGACTTAGATATTTAACAATTCGACTATATTAAAAACCCGATGAAAGTCAACAGATACGATTGAAAAAAAAAAAAAAAAAAAATCAAAACTTTAGAGACAAAAATGAGGACTGAACAAATTTAGAGGATGTAACATACCATCGAGTAAAAAACAAACAAAAAAAACAAAGATTTATCAAAGTTTTTTGTATAGTTTTTACATTTTGTATAAATTAAAATTACTTATATACGGATTGATCACAGTATCCTTGTTAAGGTTTTATCTGATATTATTTAGACGAGAAAAGAAACTCCAATGAAAAGATTCGAGTTCTATTTTATAATATTTTCCAGATACCAAACGTTATAACGTACAAAAAGAAAAGAATTAGGTCATTCACCATAAAACAAACAAAAAAAACCCACACGTTAAAAACATTGACATGACATAAGCAATTGCATGTCCTAAATGAAACATGACAAGCCCCCCCCCCCCATCAAATAAAAAATTCAAACTTTTTCTCACTCCGTTCAGTCAGAAAGACTTTTCAGTAGTCTTTGTATTCACTATTCACATTTACTTTAATCTCTTCGACATCACCATCCACTAACACTACAACATGTGTTGCCACGTAGACATGCTTAGCATGTCGGGCTCTCTTCCTATGAAAACACGTTGGCATTCCAATTTTATTCCTTTATATATATATAAAATATATAATATAATAGGTTTTCTCTTTTTTGGAGGAATAATCTGGTGGTTCAAAAATATTTATGTACCCTCAGTTTATTTCTCAAAAAAAAAAAAAAAAAAAAATGTACCCTCAGTTTAAGCAGATATATAACCCAATGATAACTCAATAAAAATACATTCCTAACTCCATGTAAAATAGTATCTACAAAATAGGGATACTCTATATCCATAAATTTGAACTGCTTCAACTCCCAGTATTCCTTCAATCACTTTGCTAGTATATATGGAACTTAGGCATAGTACTTATAGTTTTTTTTTGAGAAACTAGTACTTAGAGTTAAGTGTTGTACTTTAAGTGCACCTTTTAAAATTCAGTTATGCCGCTTTAATTAAAAATACACTTCTATTTATAAGAAAAAAAACCACATGGTTAAATTTTAAGAGAAAAATTTAAAGATCAAACTAAGTTTTGCAAATATGTGGTTACATGAGTGCATGGAATTAGTTTTCTGTGGGAAGCTAAAACAATTAGTGCACATTTGGATTGCATTGAAAAAAAAAAAATCAGGCGCATGCCTGTGTTTTTGTGTGGGTCCCATGTACTGTTTATGAAACCCGCAAGTACTTTTTTCAGTAAAAACAACTTTAAATTTGGGTTTCACAGTACTATTCACACATTTAAAAATTATTTTGTTACAGTATTTTTAATTTTCAGTAATAAGCAGTATCCAAACTGAAGAATATAAACGATTAACGAAGAAAACCAAAATTTTGCATGTCGGGACGTGGCTTTCCATGGCCATCCTTTGCTGACAGAAGTGGGAAAATGCAGAAAGAGATGGTTACAAATTGGGGAATATTCTCTGTATCCATTGCCAGAAGCATGGACAAGTGTTTTGTGATTATGGCTGTGAGAAAAAAGTGTTGAAAGTTGAAACTAGCTGGAGAACCGTTAAAGTAATCCTGAAGATCAGGTTTGATATTCTTGAATGATGAGTGCTACCAAGAATGCCAAAAAAAAAAAACTAGCGCCTCTCTTTGGTGCGTTAATCACTTTATAAGTATAAATTCTTATAAGATATGGGGCGTAAGGACCATGGTTTAAATATCTAGAAAGGTGTTTCAGAATAATAAAAAAATGCAAGAAAAAATACAGTGATAAAATATTACTTCAAAAGCAATGTAGCTTAATTAATACTTATTAGTTTGTCAATTGACACCTTTTACGATTTCTAACAAAGGGCCCATTTGAATTGAGGAGGGGGAGGGGGGGAAGTAAAATAGAGTTAGCTGAAAATAATCTAATTTAAGACTAAATTTACTTTACTCTACTTTACTCTACTTTACTTCTGGCCTTCCCTCACCTTAATCCAAACGGACAAAAAGTTTCTAATAAAATGTTCATGGTTCAAATATTCTCCCTCAATTATCAAAATTACAAATCTATATATTCTACAGTTATATTTACAACAAGATTGATTTATATTACATCTCAAATTAATTTTTATTAATACCATTATAAAGTTATATTTACATTATTTGTGGTCTCATGAAAGATTCTTGTGCATGAATTGAATAATTTTATAATTAATATAATTGTTTTTTCTTCAAAATTAATATCTCCCTAAATATATATATATATATATATATATTTTTTTTTTTAATTTAACATTTCCCTAAGCATTAAATTCTAGTAACTAATGATTTCACTTGCCTTTTTTTTTTTTTTTTTTTACAAGATAGAATTTCTACTCTAGCCTAATCTAAGTGTATATGTGTGTGAAGTTCCCTCCTGGAAACTTGAACCCTGGCCTTTACCCCCCACACCCCACAAGCATTTATACTTATGGAATGACCACTGCACCAAGGGTGTGCGGTGGTTGATTTCACTTGCTTGAATATTATGATGATATATAAAACCAAGAACTTTAATGGCATAAAATTTCAAAACTTTTTTGCAAGTGCTAACGTGGTAAATTGTGATTTATTTACAATCAAATTTATGTTAATGACAGTACCATATAAAAGTGATATTATACTCATCACAATTTTTCACTTCAATAAATTGTGAAAATTTTTATTACTTATAGTGTTATCATATATAAAACAAGCTAGAAAATTTTTTAAAAAGTTAATACATGTCTTCTTACAAATATATATATATATATATATATATATATATATATATATATATATATATTATAATTGATGGTTTAATACATCAGAAAAATAAGTTTTTAACTTTTTAATGTTCTTTTTGTATTTAATTTCAACTATATATAATAGAAGTTAATTGGGCTTGTACTTGTTAATAGTTTTTTATTATTGGGTCATGCTAACGAGTGCCCTTAGAGCATTGGTTAACAATCCAGTTAAAGAAAGTTTTTATGAGAAAAGAAAAAAAAATTAATATTTTGACAGCCTTTTTCATTTCTCATAAAAGTGATGTCAAAACTTTCATAAAATGAATTGTTAACCAATACCCTAAGGGCACTCGTTAACATTTCCCTTTATTATTAAATTATGATAAAAAATAATTAAAAATGCTTTATTTTATTAGAAACATACAATGGTGAAATCATTACGTGAGTTAATTGGACTTGTACTTGTTAATAATAATAATAAAAAATAAAACTATTAACAAGTACAAGCCCATTTAACTTCTATTATATATGGTTGAAATTCAATAAAAAGAACATTAAAAGTTAAAAATTTTATTTTTATAATGTATAAAACCATCAATTAAAAATTTTAAAATTTATATATTTGTAAGAAGATATGTATTTTTTTTTTTTTTATAACTAATTTCTAGCTTATTTTATATACGATAACTCTACAAATTATACAAGTTGTTGAAGTGGCAAATTGTGCTAAGTGTTATTTCACTTTTAAACTTATCACAATTTGCCACTTATCACTAGGGGGGGGGGGCGGGGGGGAAGGGAAGAGAGAGAGAGAGAGAGAGAGAGAGAGAGAGAGAGAGAGAGAGAGAGAGAGAGAGAGAGAGAGAGAGAGAGAGAGAGAGAGAGAGAGAGAGAGAGAGAGAGAGAGAGAGAGAGAGAGAGAGTGTTATTACATGAGTTAAATGAATCTTATTATGGACCATTTGGTAAGTGACAGTTATTCTTTGGTTTAAAAACCATATATATATATATATATATATATCTATATAGGGACGAACCCAGGTGGGGGCCCAAGGGGGCCTAGGCCCCCCCTAGGTCCAACTTTTTTTTAGTTATAATATTTTTCATTTTTGTAGTTAGGCCCCCCTTCCAAAACCTTAGGCCCATTTTCTCCACAATAAGCCTAACTAACCTCATCCAAATAGCAACTATCTAACCAAAAAACTTAACAAAAACAATAAAAATATTCACAATGGTGATTGTATTTTAGCAACAAAAAAAAACTATTTTACCACCAAAGAACTAAAAAATTATGTGTTATTGGAGAAGCAAAAGCTAAATTTTTTGCAACTACAATAAACTGGTATAAATACTAGTTGACTGTAGCCAGTTGTTAAAAATAAAATCCAATATTTTATTAAGATTATATCTTCTCCTTCAATTAAAAAACTCAAATTCTCTCGCTTCCTTTATTATTTTAATGAATTGTTTATATTATTTTAAATGAAGTTATAAAAAAAATAGAACATTTGATATTGGGTGTATTGTAAAGTGAGGTGGTAAAATAGATAAAATAACTTTTTGAAGTTCTAAAAGCTAAATTTTTTAGCACCATCAATGTGAATGCTCTAACTTCAACAACAACAACAAACAACCCAAAAAAAAAAAAAAAAAATCCTAGACAACCTAGTATTAAAAAAAGACATTATTTTGTTTTTGTTTGTCTTTGTTGGTAAATGATTGCATCTTAATGTATTTAGAAACAATGATTTTGAGTATTTATAATTTTTTAATACTATATGGATGCCTATTTGGATTTTATTTTCTTTATACTCCAACCTCCGCTACCTTAAAATCTTAGGTTCGTCCCTATATATATATATATATATATATATATATATATATATATATATATATATATATATATATTTATTTATTTATATTTATATCGAGTTCTATACTTTATAATGAATGCTCAATCAAACAATTATATTGTAATTTTAAAGGAATATCTATTTCATTTCTAAATTTATTCCTCTGTAGTCCGTACTAGATATGCCCTATATAATAATATTTATAACTTTCATTAATTTAAAATTTATCACGTATCAATTGATTTTTTTTTTTTTTTTTGAGGAAAGTATCAATTGATTTTAAATTCAAACTTTGTCTCTACTTACATATATTAGACCGCACATACATGGCAAGGGGTGTCAGAAATATGTCATTTCCTATCATTAAGTTTCTAAAATAAGTTCTTTCTCCAAAAAAAAAAAAAAAATCTAAAATAAGTTATATATATATATATATATATATATATATATATATATATATATATTTTGGACAAGAATAAGTGATAATTTATCTAGAACACATGTCTAAGGTTAGGAATAAAGTCCTTTATCTTACTCTAAGTATTTTATTTTATGCTCCATCAATCACAGCTTATCACATATAATTTTTATTTATTTATTTATAAAGTAGCTAAAGATTTAAATAAAAATAATAATCAAACAAATAACATACTTTAATTGATAAAGTATAAAGTGAAATACTAAAAGTGGGAAAAAAAAAATTCTATTCCTAAAGCTATGGTAATCTTGAAACAACTTACAAAATTAAGCTAGCAGACATTTATTAACTTGTGATGTCTACCTCCACTAATTATGGAACGTATCAGGCATCTCACAAACTTGTGGGGTTCACAAATTTGTGAGAGAACCACTCCATGAAACAAGTTTATAATTATTGCCATTAATTAGGACAAATTTTTTGTTGCATTGCATTACTTTTTTTTTAGTCAGTTTCAACCTATGTCATTCTCTCCTAATAATAGCTCTTTATCATCAAACTAAGACATTAATCAGTTTTTAGTGTAGGCGGGGATTGAACTCTAAATCTCTTATTCAACCATCAGATACTTTATACCAGTTGAGCTAACTGGAACTCACTTGTATTGCATTACTTTGATTCATTAATGTTAACCATTTCCAAACTTCCAAGACAAGAAAATTAAGTAAGCTCTATTTGGTAGGGAGGAAAGAAAACAATGGTGACTGAAAATGAGGGAGGATAGCAAAATTAAAATTAAAGGAAAGAAAATTATTTTTTTCTTCATGTGTTTTTAGTTGAAGCTGTAAAAAAGTGAAATGACAGAAAATGAATATACATATCTTCATTTAATTAAAAAAAAAATGAAAGAAAAGAAACGATAAGTAGTAGTGAATTATTGTAATAGCCCTGTTAAATAAGAAACAAATGACTAATGATGAGTTGGATATGGAGCATAAAGGTAATTTTAAATTCACACCCACTTTTTCCTAACTTCTCTCTCTATTTCGAATAGATTATGTTTTGTAGACTTGGTAGAAAATCACCCACCCCATTTTCTATCTCTTCCATTTTTTTCCTCTTATCAAAATAAAAATACCTGCTTTCCCCCATTTGTCAAACCTGGAAAAGGAATTGATGCAATTAGTCTGAATATTTGGTGACATGCTTTTTCATATCGTTGAACTCAGAAGACTAGTCTTGGTTTGTCTTTAAGAAGTTGAAGCATTAATATGTGTATAATAAATATAACGAATTAAGATATGGATGATGGATTTAATGCAAGTGCAGAAAGCAACTGTACCAGCCTCGTTTAAATGGAGTGACAGCAATTTTCTCGAGGCTTTTTCTTTGAAGAGATAGATTGACAGAATTTTATACTGGTGATTTTGTAATCCACCAACAATGGTAGAGAAAATGATAATTCTGACAAGGACGTTGATTTAACTAAATAATGACGATGAAAATAGCTTTCCTATGATAATGATAAGTTGATAATTAACCATACTGATAGTCAAAACGGTGATTGAACTATAGTAATGATGTTAATGAAAATGACAAAGCTTGAATATGATATATGATGAAGATGAACAAATTATTTTATTTTCTAGCAAATCTAAATCTAATTAAGATGAACTAACGTAGAAGGATATATGATGAAGAAATTGTACCTTGTGCAATGACTTTTGAATTATTGTTGGTGTTGACCAATTAGACTGGTCCACAGTAGCTTGGGCCAGCTGAAAAGGGGTAATGCATAAAATCTGTCACAGCAATTATAGACATTATTTCACACTAGTAAGTTATCCGTGCAATGCACGGATAATATTATAATATTTTATATAAGATGATTTTGGATATGTGTTATAGCATAATTGTTAAAAAACTTTATTAGTAATAAGTTTATTACAAAAAAAGACAATTATAAATTGCATACACAAATCCATTATAATTATTCAATTGAAATAACGAGGAAAAAAAAAAAGACTTTGGAAAAAAATTTTAGAATAAAAATTGATATAGAATATGTCTTTCTTTTTCTCCTTAATTCTAAAACAAAATACACATCTCAAACATCCACGGTTAATCACATCATTTACAAAATTCACAAATCCACAACGTCTAACCTTGACATTAAAATCATAATCGCCATTGTCACTTAATATAAAATGCAAGTCCTCCTTCCTTAGTTGTAGCCAACTCAAACGGGGTAGGAATAGATGAAATAACAATGTTAGAGCGAGGTAGGTGTTGCTGGAAGATTGAAGGTAAATGACATCATTTTTTGTCTATGTGTAGTTGACATGAGATAGCATGAAGGGCTATAGATAGGTATATTTTCAAACTGATTAAATGATTTTGAAATCTACAAATAAGAATTCAAAATATAAAATACTTTTATATCCTAAAATTACATAAATTTAAGCAACCTACCAAACACTTTCTCAATCACTCTATTCTCACAACTAAATATGGAGACCTTGATCATAAACACCCAATTAATTATCTCAATGGAATTAAGGAAATCATTTGTAAGTATCAACATAAAGAGAACATGATTAAACAAAGAGAAATTTACTAAAAACACATTCATTTATCAAAATTTAGTTGACTTTAGTTGGGCTCCTTTAAAAAAAAAGCAAAAAATACTTTCAAGTCACCATCGATTTTTGTTTTTACCACTATGGCTACATACAAAGAAACCTACAAATTATGAATTCGAACACAAAAATAAAAAAAAATAAAAAAAAAACTAACTTCATAAATAATCAATAAGAATGTTTCTTTTTCTTTAGTTCTAAAATAAAATACATTTATAACTTTCCCAAACCAAAATCTCAAACACCCAAAGACTCCAAGCGAATCATAACCTTCACAAAGTCTACAATGCCTAACTTCAACATCAAAACTATAAGCTACCGTCATTGAATAAAAAATGCAAGCCCCCTTCCTTGGTCATAGCCTACTCATACGGGTTACAATCAAATGATACTGCAACGTTGGAGTTATGTAGGTGTCATTGAAAGGTTGAAGCTAAATGACATCATTTTTTTCTAAGTGTATTTAAGATAGAATGATATGAAAGGCTATGAACATGTGTATATAAAGGAGTAAAAGTGAAAATGATGAATGGAAATGCAAAGAGTTTTTTGTGTGTGTGAGAGATGAAAGGTTTTGAAATATTGAACCAAATGAAATAAACAATAGTCTTAAAACATTGAATACAAAATGTAACAAAAATTAGTCTTTTTTTTTTTTTTTTTTTTTTTTTTTTTGAGAAACAACAAAAATTAGTCTTGAAACATTGAACCAAAGGAAATAAAGAGTCTCCACTTTTAAATTTGTTCTTATCTCTAATATGGCTTAAGGGTATCTCAATTCTCTTTATAGAGTGCGTCACATGGCAGACCTCATGCTCTCTCGCATGAGGTCTTTGTTTATTTTTATATATATATATATATATATATATATATATATATATATATATTGATATTGATATTGATTGATTGATTGATTATTAGTGGATTTGAGTTAACTCAACTCGTAAAATCTCTTCATGTTGAGTAGAAATTATGAGGTTCAGTCTTTGTCTACATAAATCAATTGGTGTCTTGATATAATGATAAAAAACAATCATTAGGAGCAAAAGATGTCATAAGTTAAAATTCTCCGTGCACACACACACACCAAAAAAAAAAAAAAAAAAACGTGTGCCTGAAAAGTCATAGGTACAATTTTCACTAATTAATTTAAGCTTATAATTATCTTTTTTTTTTTTTTGTGTAATTAAATTTGCTTTTATCATTTGTTGTACTTTATTTCAAAATTTCAATTACTACCTAATTGAGCAAAAATATTATATTCCAATTCAATTATTTCTTATATAAATCTTATCAAAATAATCATAAAGATTCATTTTACAATAATAATTAGTGCTCCACGTATAAATAATTAATTCATAAAAAATGCATTTTCTCTATAAATACTTTATTTAATTACATAGTGCAAATTTAGACTACTACAATATCATATCACTCAAAAGGATTTACGAAATGAAACTTGTTTAGATTAGTATAATTAAAAGTATAAACATATTACTTTAATAAATTCATAATATTTAGTTTTTGTAACTATTTAAACATACAATTATTTTTTTAATTTTATGTATTATTTAATTTGCTTTTGCCTTATAATTGAAATTGCTTTGAATTATTGCCAAAACAACTAAATATGAGGAAAATATCACATTCCAAATCATTTTTTTTTTCCTTTCTGGTAATAAATATTCTTATATAAATTTTTAAAAAATAACCATATAAATTATTTTTATAAAAATAATTAGTGCTCCATCAATATATATATATATATATTGATAATTTGATAGTTACAATCGAGAAATGAGGATTTGAATTTTAGATGTCTCTGTTGAAAATACCAGGAGGAGGTTGTATCTAGTTGAGCTACAAAGTTATTGTCCTCAATAGATAATTAATATATGAAAATCAATGCATTTACCCCATTTACACATAATTATTAATTAATACATTGACATAGATGCTAAATTTTGATTTTGATTTTTTTTTTTTTTTTTGCTCCAAGATAAAATTCCACTCTATCACAATCTAAGTGTATATGTGCTAAATTTTGATTTAGATGAAGAAGAAGGCTAATGAAGAAAATTCTCCCTCTATGCATAACTTGGTAAAACTTTAGAGTTTAGACCACTATAGTTAAAGTTCCTACTTTTCTATATCTATTCATCTATATAGATATGTGGGATGATTACCTTCACTCAGGCCAGTCCTAGGTTTAGGCCACTTAGGCCATGGCCTAGGACCCTTACTAGAAAAGAGCCCCAAAATGTGAGGCTAATAATTGAATTCTATTTTTTGTTGAAAAAATATATTGTGCATTTTTCCCTCACTCTTAAGAAGACCCAAAAAATTATAGATTAATAAAAATCTCAGCCAATCACCATTAAATGAATTAATTATTAGTGTTATTTTTGTATTGGCAAATTCCATGTCAAAAATTACAATTATATTTGCAAAAATTTTCCTATATTCAATTTATTCTAGTTAGTATTATGCTCGGTGTATAAATGAGAAAACTATCTTATGAGACTGTCTCATGAGATATCTCTCTCACATTATATGTAAGTTCCACACATATAGGTCTCGCATGTTGTGAGAGAAATGTCTCATGAGATATCTTCTCATATAAATGAGAGATTTCAAAAGTTTTTGTTCAATGTGCAATATTGGAGAATTTCAATCAAGCGAGATTCAATTTGATCGAGCATGTTTCAAATAGAAAGGTTCACATGATTTTTGATCAAGCGAAGTTGCTGCAGCAGAAAGCCATTGAACTGGACTTTTTCTATGGGCTTTTTGTAGCCACTTAAACCTTAAACCCTACTTCTTCCTACCCTCTACCATTGAATATCCTTTGAGAGGAGATTAACATCCAAAATTGAATTGTTGAATACCATAAATACCATTGAGACAAATCTTCAAGTGCAGTGTTTGAGAGATCGTATTGGCAATCGGTGTCTTGATTTGAGTTTTAAGGACCATGAAGAGAAACGAATGTTTCAGTCTGTTGCTAAAAGGAGCCCGATGCTCGGGTACAAGAACATTGCATAAGTTGAGGTTTTTGTAAGTTATTTTGTACTACAACCATCTTCATAGTAGATTTTGTTTATGAGTTAAGCCTCAGAGAGTTTTTCCCTTTCAGGTTTCTCTTCGTAAACACATCTTATCTCTATGCGTTGATGATTTATTTATGGTTTATTACTATATATTTTCCAAGAAACCGATCAATTGACTAACTAGAACCGAAATTGCTACTGCATATATAAAAATGTTAGTAACCCATGCTTAAGAGTCTAATCGTGAACTCCCATATTCATTAGTCATTTTTTTAAAAGTAAAAATAATAATTTTAAATAAACATGTTTATAATATAGAACATTAATATTTTATTAGTACCAAAATATTAAAAGATTAAAAAAGAGTCCATTTAAAGCTTTCCTCTTAGGCCTCAAACTGTATGGAGTTGCCCTGCCTGACCCAAAATGTTAGATACATGGTTCTGAGCCTAACAGTGTAATATACTAATATTTATTATTCATTTTCAACAATGTTCACAATTCATTATCTGTGGTGAGTCTTATGACTTCTATCTAATGTAATCTTCACCACTCACACACAAATATGTATCCTCATCAGAAACTAGATTTCCAAAGCTAATGAGGTTATAAACAATGATGCTATTCAGAAGGACATTGGAGTCTACAAACACTGCATCTAAGAGCCATTGGGACTGATAACCCATCCAGGACAAAAGAACAATAGAAATAAGTAGTTAATAACAACTCAAAGCTCAAGTTGAGCTCTTGCATTAATTTCCCGCAAGGACCACCTAGCCCTCACACCAAGAATTGTGCACGCATGTCACCCTCTCGTGACAAAATTGATGTCTAGCTACTTCTTCAAAGGTCTTGTATGGCGGCCTCTTGCCCGACCACAAAGAATTGCATTCTTTGGGATTGGAGATTCGTCTCTCCAAGAGTTTGCAGGGGAGTATACCCGGAGATAGAACTGCTGGCCCAAGTACTGCCTTGCCCAATTCTCAGACCTTATGTTCCACATTCCCACATTGTCCAGAGCCATGTAGATTGCAGTCCATGATCTAGGATACACCTGCATTCATATCAAAATTCCATTAACAAAACTAGAAACAGCATCTAGAAATTTCACAATGCCAACAATCAATCAATCAATATATATATATATATATATATATATATATATAAGCAGAGACCTCATGCGGGTGCATGAGGTCCTGCCATGTGGCGCTCTATATGAGTTCTTTGCAGTTTGCACTCCTCTTTATGAAACAACATTGTTTCATTCCAACCTCTGAAATTAAAACAATGCAGCATTTATGTTCAGAACTTAATTCCTTTCAGCAAAAAACAGTTCACTTATTTCTCTCACTTAACTCTTCAACTTCATTCTCTCTCTTAACTCTTCAGTTCTTCTAGCAAAAATTGAACTCTTTCAGCTCCCCTTTCCATCAATATATAAATTTCTCTTCCCTTCTTTTCCCTTTTCTCATTTCTTTTCCTTTCTCTTCCCTCAATTGCAGCCAAAAAAAGTGTAAAGATTGATTGGTTTATATATTGATGGATCCACTCTTCCTCTACGAGCTCATGGACAACAACTCCTTCATCAGTGTCTGCATGTAAATAAATATTGCTGACTCTCTCTCTCCCTCTCTATCTTTCATTTTTATCTTCTATTGTATTTAGGGTGCTAAGTTTGTGGTTTGCAATGTTTGAGGGAACTCAGGCAAAGAGAGATTAAAGCTTCAACTTTACCCGTTGCAATCAGCGGGACTAAACCCAAGGAGGAAAAACACTGGCCCCTAATTTATCAAACCCTTCTTCTGTATCAAAGAGGTACAAAACTAACACTCTGTTTGTTCATTCTTTGCTGTTGTTTGGTAATGGGTTTTTGATAATTGGACTAGATGCTGGTTTTTTTATTTTTTATTTTTATTATATTTGAATTGTTTGCTGGTTGAGATTTTTATTGTAATTTCTGTAATTTATGACTTGGTCTTCGGGTAAGTGATATAAATATGTTACATTGTGATGTGATTAAGAAAATTTGTTAAATTTGGTACTGTAGACCTTAAGGAAAAGACAAGTTGATAAGTAATCTGGTTTTGTTGGGCAGGTAGAATGATCAATGAGGAAGAAGCTTAATAAAAAAAATCAAGCTCCTCCACGCATGTGCAATCGAAGCATAGACCTGTGTATTTGTATGGATTGGCTCACATTCAAAACATCAATTGAGGCCAAACTTTTGTAGGATTCGCATTGCAAAGATCCCAAGAGTAATTATATATTTTATTTTGAATCCATAATGTTTGATAAAATGCCTGAAAGAAAATTTATAAATTTTATTTCAGACTTGACAATTCTATTAATCATATTTGTTTGTTCTGTATTTAGTTGGGGATTAGAAACAGTTAAATTGGGAAAAGTTTATTAAAGCACTTGCATATACATAGCTTGCGTTCATTTTTTTTCCCCATGTTACATGCTAAGTAATTGGTGTTGTTTGGTTCTCAAGGATTGGTTGGTCTCACTGTGTTTTCTTTATTGTTGCTCATGCCAATTTTGGTTCTATGGTGTATCAACCTCTAACTAACATGAGTGAAAAAAAATTAACTTAGCTACAGGTAAGAAAGTTTTTATTATTTTTAAGTGAATAATTTGACAGCAAATTTTGGATTAAGGATTATTTGACAGCAAGTTTTTAAAATAATTGCCACAATCTACCCATATTCTATATGTCCTACTTAATGACAAACACTCAGTTGCCAAAAATAAAAACAAAGAGAACCACAAAGGTACGAATTAAGAACTAAGTGGAAAGAAAAAATTACATGGTGTCTTCATTATTTCAAGGTTAGCTTAGAATCTATATAAACTTAGAATCTTTTTGTATGAAAACTTGTCTTCTTCTTGGTATTAAAAAAAATTGTTAAATACATTTTACAAGTACACCTTTATTAAATTTGTTGAACCATGTCTAGCCCGAGAGAGCCTTGACAAAATCAAATTGTGTTTGTTGCTTTGCCTAGACATGAATCGCTAAGCGACTTTGACACTGTTATAGTTAAACTATTATTGAAGATGCTTGATAAGATCAGCGCCTTGGTTAGACATGTCTTATGACAAGGGATAGGTTCAAGGAGTCTAATATGCACAACGAATGCTTGTGGTTAATTGGTTCACGATCAACTAATAATAGGGAAAAAAATATGGCTATTTGCTCTGAGGTTTTTGCTATAATTGTAGGTGATTTTAGCAATGAAAATATCCACAATTTCCAAAACCACCTTACACAAAAGCTTTCAGCATTATCTGCTCATCGCGCGGGCAACCTGCTAGTTATAATGAATTGCTAGATTTTCAAAAGGACAAGCTTTGTATATACCTGAGTAGTGCAACGGGCAACAGTGTCTCTCAAATTGTAGACTGCTCTACTTGCAGGTGTCCACTGCCCTCCATCCATCCTGATTATCCAACAGATTGCCAACATGTTAACATACTTTGAGAAATACAAATTGAAACTTGCAATTCAAGTATATAAGTACTAAGAGAGATTACAGATATATGCTTACCCCATAACAAAGAAGGAATGGCCATCAATGTGCCATGACTGCACGGTGTCCTCCCAATTTTGGAACACAATCTCTATATAATCTCGGAAATTAGCACCCATAACAGAAGTCTGAAGGTAGCCACCATTTCCCCCGGTGGGATTACTAGGAATGCTTCCAACACTAAAAACTCCTTGGATGTTGAAGTAGTCAGCAAGTTTTAGTGGAGTGTCTGCTGGAATAAATGAGACACCATTGACTGCATATCTCTGCTTCCCATTAATATAAGGAGCAGAGTTTGCAAGCATGATTGTGCGGCTAGTTTTGATCATTCCATAGTGATAAGAACCTTGGGGATTAGGTCTTGGCCCACTCGCTGTCAGATTCCACCTGATTGAAAAGCATGATACATAAAAATGAATAAAATTGTTCTGCTAAATAAGAATTGAGGATGATTTTTTTTTTTTTGATAAGTATAAGAATTGAGGATGATTATAAGAAAGTTGATTCCACAAATAATTAATTGCTTTAATGAACATATGTATACATCAAATCTATGTCTTAATAGGTACGGGAGGAAATTTTCTGCGGCAACAAGTATTAAAATGGAAAGAATCATATGGCATGAAAGTGAGCTTAACAAGCACATTGAAAAAGGCAAGCAGAGAGATAAGCTTCTTAAAGAAATTATGTGGAAAAATAACTACCGTATAGATCTGGCCTGGCTGAGAGATGAAGCAATTTGAGTGGTAGGACCAACAGGGATGGGACCAGAAACTCCATTGTGTGAATTGCTGTAGTGAAGAATGGCTGTTGTTGTCAATACCCGAGCTGTAAAGCGTGTAGAAACTGCAATGTAGTAATCCTGGGCAGGCTGATCAGCTGTGACCAAGACAGAATAAGTCTGTCCAAGATGGATATCAAGGGAAGTGTAGGTGTTCTGGAGCGTGTGAGAGCCTTCTACCTCTATCAGCTTCATTTTGTGGCCCTGAATTCTGAAGTTAATTGATGTTGTAAGCCCCACATTCGATATCCTGAGCCTATAAGTCTTTCCTGCAAACAAATTGTTGAAACAATGAGATCCCACTACATGCAGTTTCTAAGATTATGACACTAATTAATCACTTTTCTAATCAGAAGGTTAATATTTATAGTGAATTCCAATAAACACAAGCACATTAGTTATGATAAGTTCAACGGTTAAGAGAATTACAGTGAGAGAGCATAAAGGTTCATTAATATACACCTTGATCAACAGTAAATGTGTAACCATTCCACCCGCGACCATTGATGAGAAGTCCATCAGGGAAGGGGAGATTGCGACCACTGTCCAAGAGTCGTCTTAGTATCTATAAAACCAAAGTGAGACTAGATTAAGTACTAAGGAGCAGGTTCTATATAAGCCAAGAAAGTGAAATAACTTCAAGGTTCTGGTTCCCCTGCATACGGATGTCAATGTAGAGATGCTTACATATTGATTTGTCTTGTACCAGTCCCCAGCCAATATGGTGAAGTCACCAGCAGGAGAAGGGAATGGAACCGGAATCTTTGGGCGGCTCCAGATTCTGATGCCACCAAACCCTCCAGCAGCTTTCTGGAATCCAAATGATGGGAAGTAGAAATAGCTACCAATCTGGTCCTTCACTTGGATAAAATAAGTGAAGTTTTTTCCTTGTCGGATTGGACAATTAGTGCCATACACTCCGTCCTGCCATGAGTTCCGCCTCTGCTGTATGCCATTCCTGTGGACAAAACACATGACAAAGTAGTCGAATTAAATATAACTTGTTCAGAATTTTGTTCCAGGACCTTATAGAAGGGGAAATTGTACACTCTCTGGTAGCTGTGGAATTAAATACTAAACGCAGTGTTGGGAGGATATCAACTATCCCAAAGGTGCACACCGCTGAAAAGAAGTAATCATATGCCCTATTTGCTGAAATACTAATTAGTTTTACTAAAATGAAGTAATCCACCTTAAATGAGGAGAATTATCTACTCAATAAAATATAGATCTAAGCCAATAAGTCATAAGATAAGGGTGTCCTGGTTTCTTTCCAGGCTTAAAATTCCCTTTACCATTTTTAACATGGAAACTACCACATCTCTGCACCTTGTAAGACAATGAAGGTTCACAGAAGGAACCCAAAAAAAAAAAAAAAAAAAAAAACACACACACACACACAAACAAAAAAATATGACCAACTACTAAATACGTTTTAAGTTATCAAAAAATATGCATTCCCTAAAAAAAGTCATCCAAAAATATTGCATGTGAAGATTCTGATCTCTAGGAATTATTTTTTTCTTGATTTAGAGGTATGGTAGCTTAATGCCAAATACAACCTCGATAAAGGTGCAACTTTTATAAGAAACAACAGATCTGGGCTAGCTGGCTACAAGGAATAATGGAGGTAATTGATGGTAAACTATCCATATCATAATGGACCCATATGCTCCAGAATAACCCATTAGGTAAACAGGCCAAGATTCAAGACCTGAATTTGACTTAATCATAAAAGGTTTATAAATTGACTCTGATTTGAACATTTTTACCACATAAACATCCATACACATATATATAATTATTCATTTATTAATAAAGTAGATAAAGGCATGCACAGATCTAGCATGTGGGATTGAAATTAACAACATGCTATCAGCTGCTCAAACAGAATTTTTGATTATCTTGGACTTCAATAATGAGGCTAAAGAGGTGTATTAGTAAGAAAAATAAGATCCAACCATAAAATCCACTATAAACCAAGTCAGATTCTAAAAGTGAATGTCTGCAAGATGTGAATTAACGGGACCCAGCCCGACAGAAGTGACTATAAAAGCAAAGATGCTTTTTTAAGATTCTTGAACAAAACACTTCCTTTTATTATTCAAAAGCAACCCCAAAAGTTCACCAAATTCACCTATCTTAATGACTCCTTGATATTTCAGTATTTAAGAACTAAAAAAAAACACTAACAAAAACACAATTCAACATTAGTACTAATGTAAAAGAAATTAGAAGCCATAGATCTTAATTAAGTGTGTCTATCTGTTTCAAATGCTACTAAAATAGAGGGAATGAGAAAGAACAGAAAATAGCATTGGAGTTATAGATTGTTTTGACCAGTGAACGGTGATAAACTCAGCTCATTTCTCAGTTTAACTGATTGTTGCTGAAAGTACCAGATATAGTACCAAAATGAACGACATTTTTTGTTTTTCTCTTTCACTTTCTTGCATTTTTCCAAACCTAAAGAACATAAAGCAAGTCTATCAGAAAAATTAAGGCATTTTACCAAGAAATGAGGAATGGCTCCCTTAGGTAGTTGAACACATTGATAACCAAGTTTTCATTTGTAACAGCATCGATTTGAGGCCCTGGGAATTGCCCATTTATCAAAATCCCCTGCAAAATTGCTCACATTTACTCAAGCAACTCAAAGATACATGACAAAGAAACTAGCAAAACAACTAGCAAGAAAAGCATTTTCCAAACACCAGTTAAGCAAAGAAACAGAGTTGCAGAAGCAAAAGAAACAGAGAAATGAACACAATGGCGGGGTACCTGTTGCTTAACACCAAGAGGGTAAATATCACCGTAAGTGACTTTCCACGTGAAGAACCTATACGGGTCTTCACCATTAACGCCCTGAACAAAAACAAGAACCAAAGCAATGAAAAAACAAAGAACCCTGCAGTCTCTCATTGTTCCTTGTTCTCTTTCTATTTCCTTCACCCAGTAACTACTTGAAGAATGCGTACCACAATGAGTTTAGTGGAAAACTAGATCTACAAAAGCCAAAGATACTCTCTTCAAAAGCACCACTGTAAAGAAACTGGAACTGGTGCTGATGGGTCTGTTTTTCTCTCTCTAAATCTGTCTAAAAATATAATGCTTTTTTCTAATTTCGTTTTGTGGTGCTTTGATCAGTGAGTGAGCAGAGCTCAGTTTTGTATGCAAGTGAAACAACAAAATGAACTGGCTTGCTTGTGAGCTGTCAATGTGGTTTGGTTTCAGTCTTAAAAGTGCATGAAATATAGTGCGGTAGATGGTCCAGTCCAATCATGTACCGTGAATTCCAAGTCGGTATGGGGGCAAAAGTGGGTCTAAATTGATGTTGGAGGTTCTTGAGTAGCTTGGAATTTCAGTGTGTACTGGGATCAGAGTGATAGATAGTGTAAGAGACTGGAACTGAATTTGGTAAGTTACAGGATTGACCTTTTCACGTGCACTAATGGAGCTGTCCCTACAAGTCTTGGCTGAGATTAAATGCGATATTCCTCTGCTTTTACTGTTTACTGCATAAATTTATTTTAGGACTTGATTTGCTGTGATGGTAGAACATGAAATGCCATGGTCCTGTTCAAGTTTTGAGTTTGAAGATTATTTGCGTATGTGTTTATTTATCCAATTGTTTGATATGTTTTAGACTTTATTTCCGCTGAGCAATCACATCAGCTCTTGTAAAATCTTACAAAATACAAAAAGGCGCTTATTTTACATATTTTGACAAAGTATAAAATCATGTATAAATGCACAAGTGCACAATTCCTGTAGTTTTTTTATATATTATTTTAGTATTATTTCTCTCCCCTCACATTCTCTCTTCCACTTACTCTCTCTCTCTCTCTCTTCAACTCATAAAAATATTATTTATATAAAATATAGTGTATAATAAATGAACTGATGCAAGTGTTTTGTAAAAATGATGGAGTAAAATAGAAAAAGTAGATTTTTTTTTTTTTTTTTTTATGTAAAATAGACGAAATCTTTCAGTTCTGTAATGTTGTCAATTACTATGATTGAAAATTTTCATACTGTTTGGTTAATTGAAATGAATTGTCCTATTTACTTAAATCTAAATTTCAGTCTATTCGGATCACTACCCGCCTATTTCAATCCATCTACTAAATTTTGATTGGTATGACCATTTTGGTCATTATGTAAACAAAACACTCTTGTTATAATTGACAAACAGAAATGGTAACTAAAAGAGAATTGTCAACTTTGATTGATATAATACTCTTGTTACAACTAAAGTGTGAACTTAACTTTTAGTTAGTCCTAATGATGATCCTCTTAAGAACTGTTTATGACCCTAAGCCAGTCCTATTGTAATAATAATCAGGCTTCTGTAAGGCTAATTCTGTACTTATCCTAAGAAATTAGATATCTTAATTTTGTCAGTTGCCCTTTTCCCAAATAATGTAAGGTCGAAATTTATAATTTTAGCTAGAAGCCTAGAAAATGCACTTGCACATGCGTTTGCCCTTGAAAAGTATCTTTGGGGATCATGGCCATTTCTAGATCAGTGAGTTCTGGTAATGAACTTATATTCAATTATTACATATGGGATTAGTTTATTGAGAGTTTGAAACAATATTGCTAATGATTAATGTTTATGTCTTATTGTCTCTTGGTATGGACCCCAAGTTGTTCAATATAGTTCTCAAGATAGACAGAACACAAAATGTAATTTTTATTATACCCCTTATGATGTAAATTAAATAAATAACAATGTAACCAAATGCCAAAGGTAATTGATTATAGAACAGAAATGTTATGGTGTATGCACCATATGGAGCCTCATCCTCCCTTAAAAGTTAACATAAAATTTTTGAGTTTTGAGTGAAATTTGTGGTATGCGCTTGTGTTAGAGCCTCATTCCTTCCCTCTAGTGTGTATATTTCTAAAATAATAATAAGAAGAAGAAAGTGGTTAAACAAGAAAATTGCTGCAACATTTGGGAACATAATGCTGTAACTTTATTTTTCAATATCTTCTGAGGCTGCAGGCTGTCTTTAAATTAAGAGTTTAATTAACAAGATAAGACAGGGTTGCCATCTGGTTTAAGTAGTAACTTAGGTATCAAATACCAATTGAGTTTTGGATCTTACAATGTTTCTCACCCTTCTATGGATCTTCTAGTTTGTAGTTTCTTACAAATTATTGTCATGCTAGACAAGTATTATACCATTTCTGGGTTTATTATTGATGAGTTGTACTACTGATATCATTTGTAATGTTCACCTAGCAGAAGGCATTCGTGATTCATGTTCTTCTCCGATGCAAGCAGAGTAAAGCCTTTTTAAAAGGACAAGCTCTTCTTATATTATTTGTACTGTTCACCTAGGATGCACCTGCATTCATGTCAAATACATTAACAAAACTAGAAACAGCATCTAGAAATTTCACAATGCCATCAATCATATAAAATGGATAGCTAGATTTTCAAAAGGACAAGCTCTTCTTATACTGAGTAGTGCAGCGGGCAACGGTGTCGCTCAAATTGTAGACTGCTCTACTTGCAGGTGTCCACTGCCCTCCAATCCATCCTGATTTTCTAACAGATTGCCAACATGTTAACATACTTTGAAAAATACAAATTGAAACTTGCAGTGCAAGTATATAAGCACTAAGAGAGATTAGAGATATACGCTTACCCCACAACAAAGAAGGAATGGCCATCAATGTTTCATGACTGCACAGTGTCCTCCCAATTTTGGAACACAATCTCTATATAATCTCGGAAATTAGCATCCATAACAGAAGTCTGAAGGTAGGAATTTCCCCCTGTGGGATAACTAGGAATGCTTCCAACACTAAAAACTCCAGGGATTTGGGTTTATTCTCATGCATTGTCATATCAATTTATAAACAGTTGGTAATAAAAATAAAATTAAAAAAAAAAAACAAAAGAACTATAGGATATTGGGAATGACTACATGTGTCATTAAAGATTCAAAATTTCAAAGTGATTAGAATCAAATCAAAAATTTGATAAGCAACATAACCACTGCCACTGGACATGAATATATCTAAAGGCAAGCTTAATAACACTAAGAAAACATAAGTACATGATAATGGATGCTGAAGCAAATTCATAGCAAGATTTTAGTGCTTTAAAACTCTACTCTCATAACTACTGTGTATTTATGAGAATTTGGTAGTTGAAGAGAATGGAATAACTTAAAATGGTTTTATTGATATGGGAACATAATCACCGCATGAGGAGACGATCTGGGGAAGCTTAGCAACTTTTGAGCCACTTGTAGAAATGCATGTAGCATACACCTTTGATTTTGCATAACCCGAGGTTTAGTGATAATCATCTTCTCCATCACATTTGCATTCTTAAGTAGAAATTGTACCACTAAAACAAATACTTCCTTTATGTTGACCAAGTTTTCTCCGAAACCAAAAATCTTGACAGTCTTGAGGCATAGCAACAAAAACTTGAAATAAATCTCCTTTGATTTCCAATGGCTCACGTCATCATAGTTGTAATAAGTGAGGTAGTGTCTTTCTAGAATCTGCAGAATGAAAGTGCATTAGTCCATTTTGAATTTCAATTTTAGATTATCATATTTTGTCATGTTGTTATAGAGTTGACCTACGACGAGGAAACAAAGTCAAATCAGATTTGCAATTCTTGAGTCAACTTTGAACAACATGGGTTTTAAGGATTTATGATACGTTTGGTACATTGAATAGAGAGTACGATAAAAATGACAATCTTTATTATTGGAAAAAAAGATGTTGTAATGGAACAACTAAACTTATTCATATGTTTGAATGTGACGTTGGAATAAAACTCAAGATCTATATTTATTAAATATCTTACTTATATAAATATATTTCCTATAATATAATATAATTTAAATTTGGGAAGAGGTTAAAAAAAGTTTATTTATATATATTTTAAATTTTATAATTATTACGTGTGTGGGGCCCAGTAAGTTGTGGTCCTAGCCCATCCATTCGTCGGGGCCCAAGGCCCGAGCCGAGGAAGATTATAGCCCAGGCTCGGTAGTGTAGGTGTGAAATGGCCTTGGGACACAGCCGAGGACGATTCAGTCCTCGGCATGTCCAAAGTCTTACCAAAAGAAAAGGGTAAAAATGGTACAATAACAGCTGGAACAAAATCTAAAATATCTAAGTCAATAGAAAAGGGTACGCTGGAAAGTGCAACAACCAGGGAAAGCTGCCCTTACTGCCATTCAATACTGTGCACCTGACAGAGCCATACTCTCCAGCTTTTACAACTACCTCCAACGACTTTGAGTATGGGCTGATGGGACAAGTATCAGTCCTGAAAAGCCGACCCTACACGTGGATGAAGGATAAGGAACACGGGCTAGTATAAAAGGAGAAGTAAGCAACCCTTAGAAGGGGCTGGGAAAAATGGCCAAAACCAGAGCCTCCCAGCCCACCTTTAGGAGGAAGACTCCCAGAGCGTGCACGACCTATCTATGTATGTACACGTTTTATTTATGCATGAACTCCCCGGAAAACCGCCGTCTCGTGATCAAGGCCTAGCCTTTCAAACCCACGCTCTATAAATGATATTGTGAGGGCCTATTTACATGCGAACCCAGTATCGTTCTTGGGTCGCTCCAAATCGTGTCCTTACAACGTGTATGTGGAAAGTGTTAATATTTGGAAATATAATAATTTTATAAATTATTACATCTACTAAGTAACAATTATTATAGTCCTTTTAGAGAGGAATGATTATTCCTCATTTTTTTTTTTTTTTGATAAACAACTATTCCTCAATTAGGAATACTTATTTCTAAGAAATAGTAATGATTATAGTGTTTCTAATAGGGAAAAGAAATAGAAAAATTTGAAGATGCAACAAAGGGAAAACACTAACTCATGAACAGTATTTTGCCTCTTTAGGGGGTAGTTGGGGCTATTTGATTTTTGGGGGGGGGGGGGGGGGGGGGGGGGAAGGGGGGTTGTAGTTTTAAATTTAAGGGTTTATAGGGTGACAAATCAATATGTGTTTGCTAGCTTTCAAGTTGCTGAAAATTTAAAGATAAAACTTCTAGGCATCACATCAATAAGAAAATTGAAGAATGTTGTGTCACACAAACTTCAAACAAAGCTTCATAGCTTCTGAAATTCAAAAAACTTATTCTTCTTCTTATATAGAAAGCATTACACCCATGTATACAAATGACTAAAACACTAATACCTATTTATTGTGGATCATGAACTTTTACTATGAAGCCCAAACTAAATAACGTAAAATACAAATAATAATAAAACCCAATGGACAGTTAGTACTTAGAATAGCCCATGTCCCAAAAACAAAAAACTCACATAATATCCTTTTGACACTTAAAAAATAAATAAATTAAATTAAAGTGAAATTGACTTCTTATTGCATGCCTAGGCTAGGAATTATGGATAATAACTTTTGTATTGAATGACTTTTTATTCAGACAAACTTTGGCAATAAATGACCTCTCTTATTCAGAAAAATCGATTTTCAAAAATCTACCATTGCTATAATTGTTGTAAATGAGAAGAAGGTTTTGAATAAATGGTCCACAAAAGGACCACTTCAAGAAAGTCCATAATCAACAATTAACTCTATACATAAATTAAAGGGGGCTAAGTTCCTGAAGGGAATCATTTCGACACTATCAATAGTTAGACACATTGAGCTAAAGAAAAAGATAATGATTAGGAGTAATTCTTCATCAAATTAAGTTCCTTTTGATTTGACCTTCAGGAAATTGGCCCAAGAAAAACATACCTTAAACCCTAAGTTATGGTGTGATATGTCTATAACCAATGTCTCCACATAAGGCAAACTTTGAAGCAGGCTTGCAATGCCAGGGAGGTCCCATTTCTTCATGCTTGTTTTCACCGTTACATATTTACACTTTAACAGTGGAGGAGGCACATGCTTCACTGACATTAGAGATAGAACCTAGGTCCATCAAAATAAGAAGCAAAACACAATTAGGTAAAGTGGATTTAAGAACAAATAACACACCCATTTGCCCTAGGTGAAATACATGTTTTACAAAACACTAATATACATGAATTTGAATATATCCCATATGTTGACAATGAAAAACAGTGGTTAATAAAGTTCATTTAATGCTTCATTAAATAAAGTTTTTATACATTTTCAAAAGAATAAATTTAAATTTTGCATATATAAAAAAAAAAAAACACACATAATCATAATAAATTTGTGCGTATAAGCCAAAAAAAATTTTAACAAGTGTATTTATTCTTTAAAAAATATGTATTACTGATCATAATTGAGCATTTATTAATCCTTATCTTCTATTCTTAGGGCACTCACTAACAAGATTCAGCCTTCTGGAAAATCAAGACCTTGGTAAAGTTGCAAATTATTATGACAAATCATTATTTGGCACAAAAACAAGTGTCTCACACCTTATCATGCTGCTAAAAGCAAGTGTCTATAACTCAATAGTTCATGAAATTGGACCAATAATTTTATGTCCTTAAATTAATCCTTAACTACAACAAGGATTAAAATCAAAATGCTCAAGAGGAAAAACCACCCATCTCACAATAGAGTAACATCTTTTTCCAATACTCTTATAAATCACAAAATGATTTTTCCTTTTGGTAATAATATAACTTGGTTGGATATGGACTTCTTATAATATGATTTTTCCAATAATGTTAAGTCTTTAATATGTGATTGACTATAAAATGATTAAAATCCCTTCTTCTTCTTCTTTTTTTTTTTTTTTGGTCAATGAGCTTTAGCTCAACTTACACCTCCTCTCAATTTAAGTGTTCGATGGAGGGTGAGATCGTAAGTTTAGACCCATTAATTGCATGTGTAAACTACTCGTAAAAGATATATACATATATAAATTGGGTAAATGAATAATTCTTTAAAGTAAAATCAAATTGTACAATACTTCTCACTAAGACTAGGTTTGAATGAGGGTATTTTTTTTTAAAAAAAAGTTGTGTATAAGCACTATTGGTACCTATGAAGTCTTAAAAAATTGTTATTTGTGAGACTAAAGGTGAGCTTTAAGTTAAAAATAAACATACCCTAAATATACAAATCAACCTCGATCAGTTCAAGTGTGTATACTATAGTAAGTGAAAAAGAACACTAGATGTTGTGCATTGTTCTATATGCAGGGATTAGCCAAACAATGAGAGTACCAACAATAAAAAATTTAAAAAAAAATTATAAGTAAACGGTTTAATCCACAAATACCAACAATAAAAAGCTTAAATCTTGATACATTATAATGTCTCTGTAGATGGAAATCAACATTAGCAGTCAATAGTAGATGCTGTGCATTATTATATGCAGCGATTAGCCAAACGAAAGAACACTTTATGCTATGCATTATTTCATATGCAGTCCCCAACAATAAAAGGCTACAATATTGATAGATTCGTGTCTATGCAAATGGGAATCAACATAGAAATCAATAGAAGCATGAACAAAGAACCAAAAAATTAGGCTATCAAGAAAAAACAAACCATGAGACACCATTTGCCAACAAAAAGTTCCTTCACATGATGCAGACTCTCAAGAAGTTCTCTCACAGCTTCTTGATACTCATTACAAGCACTTTCCTCTTCAACCTTAAGCACTGCCATGCTGAAATCAAGCTTAGCCTTAACTAACGACGACACATCCTTTATCCGACACTTCTTCATACAGAAAGTCCCCAGAATTTCCAATGACTCAATCTTTGGAGCCACAATTTCCAATTCAAACACAGGATCATCAATTTTCCCAGCTGCAGTAAGCATAAAATGGTTGTTTATCACCAATTTTTTCAGACTTTCCGACGCTATATCCAACCGATTAAGCCTACAACAATTATTCAATTCCAAGTATTCAAGCCTAGGACTACCCATCACCACTTTCCTTATATCATCTCCACACAGCGCGGTGTACCCAATACACAAGCGCTTGAGTGAACTCAAATGTACCATCCCAATAGGCTTAATATTGCAGAAACTAATATCCAATTCAGACACAAACTGATTGGTGTAGAGATGCTGAGGCAATAGGTAGGTCTCAAAATTGAAAACATGGGCATATGTTAAACGTAAACTGAGCTGTTCCACCATGGCATTTGTGGCTAAACGAACCCAAAGATCGAGTCGAGGCTTCAGGTCTGGCTTGTAACTGAATCGAAGATAAAACTTTGTGAGCTTGGGAGCCTTGTGTAGGAGCAAGGTGTTGTCTACAGCAGTGGCAAAATGGTCTGTGTCTTCGTAATCATCGCTGAAACTCAGAGAAGGAACTGAGGTCCAAACGTAGGACCATCTTTTGGATAGAACACCAGTTTTGATAGCGTCTTTGGTGGGCAAGGAAGAGAGGATGTTGAGGAGGATCGAGTTTGGCAAGGCGCTGATTCGATCCTGTGTGATTGGTGGTGCATGTTTGAGGCGCTTACAGCATACAACGTAACAGTCACTATCTTCACCTTCATCTTCTTTTTCTTCATAAATGGTGATTCTCTCTGCAGGTCTGGAAGCATGAGTGGAATGGTCGGAGGAATTAAGGATGCTGTCTTCACTGGAAGTGCTTGCACTTGAGCTTGTTTCGGTTTCACCATAGTTAGAACCATGGCTTTCTTCCTCCATTCTCAGCTCAGTATCTGCTAGCTATTGATCCGACTTCTTCGTTCTATTTTGTGATTGGAAATGTTTTTAGGTAGGTTCGGTTTAAGGCTGAGTTTTTTTTGGGTAATCATTCAGCGTTTTTGGTGGAATCAGATGCAAAGATTGAGGCTTTTTTTCCGTTAATCATTCAGCTTTTTTTGGTCAAACTAACGGACCAAATCAACACTAAGATAATATTAATAGGAAGCAATGCTATGCGCGTGATAAGTTTCATAGGGTTAGAGTTCGTAAATTTTTATTGATTTTTATATGAATTCATCATTAATATTATTTTTTTATTTTTTTTATAGGATTTATCTTTTTACTTATTACTAATAATATGTCATATTAGCAGGTATATCTAAGATAATTCTTGCAATGTTGCAGATTGAAGAGTACTTTTAAACTTATAATAATAAGCCTGGATTGAATGTGTAAAAGTTCTAATTTTAAGGGTTGAGGAGTAAGATAGACATGGTACTCATTTTAGGGTTGACCTCTTCTAAACTCAAGCTTATGTTAATTTTTTTTTTTTTTTAATTATCTTAACATAAGCTTGAGTTTAGAAGTGGTCAAGAAGATTGGGTTTGGTGGGATTTGGCCCAATTGACTAATCTTATCATCTGGATCTGATTGCGAGGACATAGATTAGAGGCCCATTAATAATTTCATACAAAGAAATTGAGGCGTTTTATTCTATGTTATTGAATAAATTACGTATTTTTAAACACATGTCAACAAGATGCGGGGATAGCTCAGTTGGGAGAGCGTCAGACTGAAGATCTGAAGGTCGCGTGTTCGATCCACGCTCACCGCATTTTAATTCGTTTTTTAATTATATTTTTTTAAAGCTTATAATTTTGAAACCAAAATGGTATTAACTTGGTATGGAGGAAAGGACAACCTTTTTAGATCTCAAAATCAAGTGAATCTAACGTGGGTAATCCTAATCTCCATATTATATATCACAGAAAGTGATAAACGTTTATCACTTTCTATCCAATTTAACTTGCATCAAGATTCAAGTATGCCTTTTGTTCTCTCTTGGGACCTAAATTTGTTATAATTAGTATTGTCTTTTGCTCTTAAAAGGGCCCAGAACTATGTTAAATTTACACTGAGCTATAAAACTTATTCTGCTCTATAATATTAACTCAGTGGAGCTGAATATAATGTCATCCATATGAGAAACAACTGATCAAATTTTTCATTCAAGATTACATATAATCCATCAACTCCATGCATCAAGTTACCGCAGAGTGTGGAAAATATATATTCACTACTTCAACAGGCACCTGACCTAAGCTATAGTTCGATTTCATGGTCTACTAAGTATTGCACCTGAGTATATAACATTACAAACTTGTGAAATTTCTACAAGTGTTTGCCTTTAATACTGTCTTGCAGGCCCATGTTAATAACACAGACGTAAACATTTGGTGTTCCAAATTATGAACTTGAGGACAGATATCTCGTAACAGTGTTTGTAGACATCGAACTCATGGACTGTATTGGCCGTTCAGCATCAACATTTTTCCTTTCTCACAAAGGCCAGGCATGAAGTTGCACTCTGCAGAATCCTGTATGACTATCTTAGCCTAGAAGCTCCTACATCTTGGTAGTTGAATGAATAAAAGCAGGGTATAGAACCTGCTGCAAATATCATTGATATTAGCCAACCCGTTGCTGTCCTAGCAAATGAACATAAGAACAACAACAAAGGATATTTCCTATGTTCTTGCATCATCATCTCTGGCGTATGACAAAACTTGTTAACTTATTGTTATGGCTTCATGATGCAGGTAGATAAGGGGTATGTGTTTAGACTTGGGGTTTAGAAAGAAGTGAGAGTTGATTAGAGTGGCTTATAGGTGGACAAACCTCTGCACAAAGAACTTGTCTCTGAAATTTAGCACTAAAGGCAAAGGGAAATTCTTATTCATCAACAAAAACTGATTTATAATTGGCATTACAGGTACTTACACTACTAGCTACACAAGCAGCCAAGCTTTGCTAAGTGGTTCCTACCGTAACAGAATGAGTTACAGTTAACAGACACATTACCTAATACATTCATGTGCACTAATTGTTGCAATCAACTAAACCACAACTACTTGTTACAATCAAATAAACTACAACCAAAACACTAACATGACACTAAAACACGACTCAATTCAGCTGCTGCCCTGAAGAATATCCACTAATGTTGCTGTATTTTCTGCCCTTCTAAATGCTGCATACATGAAATTACTGCTGGTTGTCGATTTAGATTACAATTAAAACTTCATGATAAAGACGCTCCTGCATCACTACACCACTTGTTGATAATAAAAAAAACCTATGTTTTGATTGTTTTGGCAAGCACATTGTCATGTCTGTCTTTGTTATTCTTCTAACCAAAAGATATAAGATGAAAATTTCACCTCTTTTATTTCCCCCTTGAATATTTTCTACAGCTTTATCTAGCTGCAGAAAATACCAAGCCCCCTCTCCCTCTATTTTTCCATTTGCAGCCAGTGTAATGTGCAAACTTACAACAAGAAATCAGCTAGTTCCAGACAGTCAAACAGAAGTCAATTACAAAGCTCCAACATAGATGTTAACTTACGACATGCAAGATACTCAATTATGCCAAGATAGGCCGGACCTAGTGGCAGTGATCATAAAGCCACTAGTTCACCTCACTAATCACCTTTCTGACCAACCCAGCAACGTTGCTAGGTTCCACCCCACTCAGCTAAGGAGCCACATTTCAAATTACTAGAAAAGAAAATCTTCTTGAGAGGACATCCAAGAAGGTTCTGGAAAAATCTATGACTTGAAGTTAGCGATGACATGACAAAATAGTCAATTAGCATTCCAGTAATTAGCAGTGCACCTGAAAGTATATCATTTTATCAAAAGGTCTGCATACAAAAAGCAAAGCAAGATGCCCCTCATTTACATCATTTAATCTGTAACTATACAAAATTGCATGCAAAAGCATGCACAGAGGCACTGCCTAGAAAGCATCATTAGTTAACAAAGCTTCACCATTTACAAAAACCAAAAACACATTACAGGCTAGAGATTGTCAAAAGCAAGCCATAATGATCACTAGGAAGAACGGGAAGCTCCAGCTTCTTGACCTCCTTCCTCACTTTCTTCTCCTTGCTATATGACAGACCTGGTATTGCATCCATCCCAATCATGTCAATTCCACTGATCTTGAAATCACGCAGATTACAAATAAATCGATCTAGCCGTTTTTGTAATGTACGGTTACCAGACAACATCTGGTTGGACTTGGTATCATATGTCCATCCATTTTCCCCTGGCCTTAACTCTTGCCATGCATCGACCCATCCATCAGGAAAAGGAAACTGACCGTCTAACTTGTCATCCCAATTCATGTCACCGCCATAAACCACATTTGGATTCTTTTTAAGAAAGTTGATTGCCTCCTTTGCCTGCTCTACACGTTCTTTGCTGTACATCTGATCCCATTTCGGGGGTGCTGGGCAGGGACTCTCAAGATGGCTAGTAGCAACAACAAAAGTCTTGCCCCTCTGGACTTCAACCTCAGCAACAGATAGTTCTCTCCCCATTATAGAATTGGTAAAGGGTTTACAGCTGAAGGATTTCACGGGCAGTTTGCTTAACTGCATATCATTTAATTGACACATCACATATTGATACCACATAATCATCAATTAAATGAATCATGCAACTTGCTAAATCAACAACGACTTACCAGGAGGTGATCCAAACATCGGATCCATCTATCATGCCTAAAGTATGATAAATCAACATAAAAATGTGAACTTTTACACTATAAGTGGTGATCAAAATATTACCAGCATGCAAAAGTAAGGTCTTGAGTTCGCCATCTCAGTTGAAACTGAGCAATGATATACCTTCCACCAGCTGGAATGGCAGAAAATATCATATATATTAGGAGTAACCTCCTGCAGAGCAAAGTGACCATAAGTAAGATGTACTTATAAAGTTAAACAAATGAGAAGGGAAGATAGAGAGAGAGATTGCCTGAAAACAGATGAGTTCTGGGGAATGCAGTTGGATAAGGTCACCAAGGGCTTTCATCCTCTTATGCATTTCCAGATCTTCTCGAAACCAAACATTATAGCTCAAAATCTTCAATGAACTAGGTACGGTTCCTTGACCAGTTTCCTCTGCCACACATTTAAATAGTCTTTCATAATGTGCAACTAAAAACCCCTAGATTGTGTTTGAATGCGAGAATTTAAAGAACAATTGCAGATATAAATTACTTGATATAAAGTTAACAACACATGATGACTCCAGTCTAATTTAACACAATCCTGATCACCCACAACAGGGTCAAAAATCCATATTTACACCATTACTCCATTAGAGCATAAAACAACACAAGTTCATTAAAACCCACAAGCCAATACACAAAAATCCAAACTTTAAAACCAAAGATTACCAAAAATCACACAACACAGTCACAGCCATATTGGACGCTCAAACCCAGTTCAAAAATCCACATTTGTACCATAAAAGCACAAAGCAAAGCAAACTCAATTAAACCCACAAGCCAAAACACCCAAAAAATAAATCCAAACTTTCTAAAACCAAAGATTATCAAAACTCACCCAGCACAGCCTCGGCCTTATTGGAAGCCTTGATCCCTCTAAACCCACCAAATTCAGCAGAATCTTCATCAACCACAACTGGGTCCCGCGCCTTCCTCTTGTTGCAACGCTGCAGGGGCAAGAAAACTGACCCCACCCCAGAATCCAAACCCTCATCATCAACATCAATTTCTTTCAAATCCTCAAAGCTGGACAAGGAAGACACAGAAGCCCTCGTGCCACAGACCTCACAGCTTCCGCTCTTGTAAGGGTTCAAGAAAGTGCAGGCCTTGCATGACCATTTAGGGGCTGAAGGAGAAGGAGGTGGTGATGATGATGATGATGAAGAAAAAGGAGTTAAGCAGATTTCGCAAGTGGGTTTTTGGTTTTGAGAAGTGGGGTTGATGAAAGTGCACTTTTTGCAGGTCCAAGAAGAAGAAGATGAAGAAGACGACATTGTTAGAAATGAAAAGAGAGTAGAGGTTTTTCTAGGGTTTATTGGTTTGTGATGTAGAAGAAGAGAAGAGAATGTGAATGGGGCACTAATTATAAGCTTTGGGATTGCCATTCAAAATTGGCTTGCCGCTTTTGCTGTAACTCTGTTCTTCTTTGTTGTACACTTGTCCTAGTTGTGATTTGATTGAACTTGTCGTTTGCAGTAAACGATTAGTCGTTTTAGATTGGGAAATGCAAAACTAGTCGGACTAGTCCACTATTTTTTTTTTTTTTTTGATAGGAAGTCCACTATTTATTTTGAACTCATGTTTTTCTTTTCTTTTTCTTTTTCAATTGAACATTAGTACGACCATACGAGGTTCAAAGGATAACTCATAGCTCAACTGTAATGACATTCCGTTGAACATATATTTAATTATTTATATATGGGTTTATTTATATTTTATTATGTGTAATGAACTCCTTTTAATTTCAACATAGTAATAGAAACTATTCAATCTTGGCTCATAGCAAAATTTTAATCCGTTTTTTTCATCACCACAAAAGTGCTTTTTCTCTCTTGTTTTGGTCTTCTCTAATGTGTCCTCATATAGTCTAACAAGTGTGGCACACATTAGGACTAAAACAAATGACATAATGAGCCTAATTCTTCAAAATCAGCGATCCTAGATCAATCGAGATTAATTCTCGGAGGATCCAAATTAATTTTATATAGTTGACAAAAACAAGTTATAGAAAAAAAAAACACATGCATTCAACACCATTTATGATACAAAGAGGAAAAGAAATCCAACTACAGTTACATAACGTAGCATTAGACTAGTAGTTGTGCGGCAATAGTGTTATCAACACACTGTAACAATCATTTCCCATGCCAACATGACAATACACCAGCATAAACTTCTAAACTTCATAAGCCTTAAACCAAACTTTTTTTGAAGTAATACAGAAACTTCATACAACAATATAGGAGCATCACAGGATTATAGAAGCTGTACACATCAATATAATACAAGAGTTTGCAGGATGGTGGACACAGTGGTAACGATACACCTAGCATCTGTTTCTTTCATTTTTGAAGGGGCAAAGGAAACACTCAAGCACCTAGCTTTTGAAAGTGTTATCATGCCAAGCCAATAATTTACTGGATATTAACCCCTAAGAGCAAGCCATAATGATCACTAGGCAATACAGGAAGCATCAACTTTCGGACCCTTTTTCTTACCTTCTTCTCCTTCATATATGACACTCCTGGTATAGCCTCCATTCCTATCATGTTGATTGCACTTAATTTGAAATCACACAGATTGCAGATAAATCTATCTAGCCGCTTTTGCAAAGGCCGGTTATAAGACAACATTGGATTGGAAACAGTATCATATGTCCATCCATTTTCACCGGGCCTTAAATCTGCCCAGGCATCAATCCATCCATCAGATAAAGGAAACTTTCCATCCAAATTTTCATCCCAATTCATGTCACCACAAAAGACCACATTTGGAAATTTCTTAAGAAGGTTAACAGCCTCCTTTGCCTGAACTATACGTTCCTCACTGTGCATTTGATCCCATTTAGGAGGGGCAGGGCAGGGGCTCTCAAGATGGCTTGTGGCTACAATCAACAATTTGCCCCTCACTTCAATCTCTGCCATGCACAGTTCTCTCAGCATTGTAGAATTGCTGAACGGTTTGCAGCTGAAGGATTTTACTGGAAGTTTGCTCAACTGCAATTGACAAATCAAGTTAGGCTCCAACACTACCTTAAATATGAACATTGAAGTAACAAATTATTTGACATGCAGAAAAATCATATCTCGAATAACACATCCTGAGACAAGTAGCCCGAAAGAGAGTGCACTATAGAAGCAAGATAAAATTTATAGTATAAAAGAAATTCACAAAAACAATCACATTATGGGCTTTACCACCTTAAAAGGTCAAATATAACCAAAATATGTGAAATTAATCATTTGAGAATATGAGTAGATTTCTCAAGAATTGGGTAGCGCTGTAGCGGCCATATTAATTTTCTAAATTTTTCTGTGAGCATTATACACAGCAAGAAGACATATTATACTGTTTACACCAAAATGCCCCCTACCCCAATGTACTTTCATGGAAAAAATTCTAGAAAGACCTAACGAAAAGAGAAATAGAACCGAACAAAAGAACCTGATTTATCCAACAGACTGCAGTATCCCTCCACTAAGTAACCTCCCATGGTTTCTACATGCTTGCATTGCAACTATGTTGGCCAACCTAAATTTGCAAAGGATGCACAATATCTTACCTGCATGCAGAAATATCTTCTTGTACTGGCCATTTGATGTGAAACTGAGCAATTATATGTGTTCCACCAGCTCAGTGGCGGAGCCACTTGAGGACCGAGGGGGGCCTTGGCCCCCCCAAAATTTTTGAAAAAATTTATAAATTTTTTTTAAAAATAATATCTTAAATAATTTGAAGATTCTTAAATAATTTTGTCATTTTGGCCCCCCCATCCTGATAATATACCTATATAAAGTCTAAAAATAAATACAATTTTCATTTCAATAAAATATAATCCACAAATACATGTCAACAAATTACAATAATTACACATTTAGCATATTTAAAATGAATACAGATATTTTAACAATTACCTTAACAAATAAAAGAGAAAAAAAATTCTAATTTTCATTCCAATGTATCTAGGGCTTACTTGTACGTGGCAAAAAAAATTGAAAAGTCTGAAACTTTGTCTCTCCCACACGTTGCCACACAGTTGCAGCAGTCTTGCAGTTGCAGATCAGAAAAAATCTTTCTTACAGACATACATAGGTGACTCTCTCGCTCTCTCTCTCCGTTGAGGACTTGGGCTTTGCATTCTTCTTCTTTTTCTTCTTTCAATTCTTTCTCTTTGCCTTCAGCCTCCTTCAGTCCTTCTCGCCACTGCACTGCCTTTGCCCTCTTTTTCTTTCTCTTTTTAATCTTTTCAAATTTTAATTCTTTGCTTTTCATCCCTTTGTTTAAAAGTAAAAGTTTTATCTCTTTGTTTAAAGGTAAAGGTTTTGCACTTTCCAGAATTGCAATAGTTAAATATATGTACTATGTGTTTAATTTTTCTTGGGTAAACGTGATATGTGTTGAATTTAGACCATAAAAAGTGACTAATTTTGTCACTTTCTCATTATAATTGCCAGTAAGCTATTGTTGTGGGCCCCTCAATTTGTGACTCAATTTTGTGAAGCTTCTGTGCTTGTGCTTGTGCTTGACAGCTTGTGCTTGTGCTATGTCACCGTGTGCTCCAAGTATTCGTATTTTCTTTGTTTAGTTTTTTTTTTTTTTTTTTTTTCATTGCTTTCTTTTTTAAATTTCTTATAATATATTATTTATTATTATAATAATCAATATATTATAGACAACTTAGTTTCTCTCATAACTTAGTTGTCTACATTGAAAAGGAAATTGCTGAGAACTTCACTACTGACTCAATACTTGATGATTTTAGATCTCTTAATGAGCGTAGGTTACAGTTTTGAACAAAGATGTTTAGCTTTTATGTTATTGTATGTTTTGCGACTTAGCCCATTTTATAGTTGATTCAAGATATTAAATCTTTTTTTTTTTTTTTAATTTTGTCTCATGATTGTTTAATTTTAATTAAATATACTTTGGTTTATGCATACTCAGTTATGAAATATTGTATATTACTATTTTACATTTCATACACACAAAAAAAAAAAATTATACATGGCCCCCCCCAATATAAATTCCTGGCTCCGCCACTGCACCAGCTTGATACCTTAAAAATGTCATATATATCAAGTGTAACCTCCTGTACGGCATATATTCTGGTCATAAATATGATGAATAGTTAATTGGAAACGACCTATAAGATGAAGCCAAAATGGCACACCTGGAAACAAATGACATCAGGAGAATGCAATTGAATAAGTTCACCAAGAGCCTCCATCCTCTTATGTATCTCCAAATCTCCGAACCACACATTGTAACTCAGAATTTTCACTGTACTTGAAACCATGCTGAAACAATTTCTCTCTGCCACAAACACAGTTTTTTTAGAAATTCATATCAATAATAACAAAAGACTCCAACATAGCAAGACTGAAAATCTGAGTTAGATGTGACCATTAAATATGGTAAATAATATTCATTAAAATAACTCATTATAATGGGCATCAATGTCCAGCAACATAAGATTAGGAGAACTGATAACAATCGATGATTTTAGTTACAACCTCTCTCTAGTCATTATGCTCTATTAGAATATCTTATTCTTTCTCGCCACTTGGAAGGGAAGCCTTACTTGTAAAATGTCGTACCCAATGCACAAAACTCTCACTTTTGCAGAATCCTAAAAGGTCATTCACATTTATTTGAAATTTCATAAAATGATTCAAACACAAAAAATTTGTCGTTGCCTGCTCCAGCACAAAGGCTGAGTACTGAGCCTTCGTTGTCACTACTTCTGAAATTCTATGGCTTCAATGGTTCTTGGTTGATATGGGTGCCCCACAGTCCACTAATTCTTCCATCCACTGTGACAACTGGAGTTCTATCCGCATTACTCACGACAATTTTGTCACAAGCTCACCAAAGACATTGAGATAAATTGCCACTTTATTTGTCATCGTCTTCAGCATAATAGCCTCCTTTTGTAATCCTTTTTCTTCTGAAGATCAACTTGCTAACATGTTTACTAAATCTCATTCACCCACTCATCTCCGTGATCTAATTTCCAAACTCAATCTGGTTTCTTCCGCACCGCCTTCAGTTTGAGGGGGGAATGTTAGCGTATTTGTCATTACTATGATGTTCATATGTGTAGGCCAGAATTATGACCTGAATCAAGGCATATCAATTAAACTTGATTCAATTTACATTTAATCTTTCTTTTTCCATACTCTCCTTGATTGGAGTGTAGTTTTGCCTTTTTATTCTAGTTTTTCTCTCTCTGATCTTATTAATCGATGTAATCTAGGCTCTTGATTTGTGCTGCTCTAGTACACTTCCAGTGTATTTGGTTCATTTTTTCTAATAAAATTTCTTACGTTACTTATCAAAAAAAAAAAAAAAACTCAAGAACCAGGAGGACTCCTGACAAGCATATGGGATTAGGCAAATCCTTCTTTGTGTATATAACACAAGAGAGAGGCAAATTTCCCCACAAGGGAAATTTCAACTAACGTCTTAGTACTTGTCTCAACAGCCTAGTTGTCCTTGAGAGTTGAGACACTCTTGCAATTTTAGGTTTCTGTTAGCTTCTTTTTTGGCTTACTGAAGTTAGAGGTCATCTTAGTTGCAGTGTACTTGACATATAACAAATATATATATTGATAAGTAACATATAACAAATATTATATATAGTATAAGAACATGATTAAGGAGAATTTTGGCTAAAAGGAAGTGTATGAAACGGTCACATCCACAAACCTAGTTGCCAGATATATCAGAATTTAAAAAAAAAAAAAAAAAAAATCAGCAGCAAGCAAAGATTATAAACATGTTCTATAAGTGACAACTAGAAGCAGTTTCAATCTTGAGAGGCAATAACAAAAGAAAGAACAAAGAAGTGCAAATTCAAGTAAAAAATGAGCAGAATGACATTCTGATGCTCAAGAACACAACGTCAGCAATCAATTTGTTAATTGCTATCAATTTCATGCTATAAAGATCCAATATGATAATTCTATTGGACAAATGGAAAACACCAAATCAATGCTTTTACGTTCATTAGCTACTAGAAGATTAATATATTTGCAGATACAATCAACAGATCGTTAAACGGAATAAAAGAACTTGATGTCGATAGATATAAATTTTACCAACTTTTAAGGATTAATAAGCACCATCAACATCATATAAAGTGATAGGTCAAAAGAAATAGGTAAGATGGACAAGAATTTGAGCAAGTCATAAATGCACTAAATACAAAATCCAAGATGAAAATGAAATGCTTATAGTGACTGGAAAATACACAAACCTCTTCTGAACGGAGGCACATATATGCCACGTTCTAGTGGAGATTGACCAGAAAGCTCAGATTCCAGTTGAGACTTAAGTATGGATTTATGAAGATCACACTGGTCAGTAGAGAGAGCAGGTTGATTGTTATCTGGTGTCAAAGATGATGCAAGCCTCGACAAAGAGAAAGATGGCCGATAGTCTTTGTCTGACTGCTGGATAGGATCCTGGACTAACAAACCTTTTCTTGCAGGAGGCAGATACATGCCACTCTCTAGTGGAGATCGACCAAAAAAATCAGATTCCACTTGATTCATAATGTTAATCATGGATCGAAACTGGTCAGTGGAGAGAGCAGGTTGATTGTTATCTGGCGTCAAGGATGATGCAAGCCTAGACGAAGAGGAAGATGGCTGATAGTCTTTGTCTGACTGCTGGATAGGATCCTGGATAGATGGCTGACATCCACCAAATTGGGGAGAATCCTTTTGACTTCTATTGCTTCTCTTCGTCTGATCATTGTTCATCTTCTTGGCAGAAAAATCTTTGTCATCTAATGATAGAGATGAAAATTTATCATATGTTAGTCCATGCTCCACAAATAGCAACTCTCGCACAGCTTCAGGAACAGTTGGTAGAGGGGAACGTTCCAGCATAGACTTTCTAATATCCTCATCAAATGTATCTGGTAAAGCCATGAGAAGCTGAACCAGCCGAGACTCTTCACGGTATTTCTTGTAACTCTCTAAATCACTCAATTCCTTTGGCTCCATCTCATCTAATTGCTGCCAATAACATTGCAAAAAACAATATAATCCAGTAAGGGGAAAACCACTTTGTTTCACAGCCTCAATTTCCCTCTCCAACCGATACGTTTTAGCCAAATTCGATTCATCATGATGGGCATACAACCATTCCAAGTAGTCCCATGCATCCTTGGCAGAGTTTATATTAGCCAAAAGTTTCTTAAGGGAACGATCAACATACAAGTCGATAATTGACCGTGCTGTTGCATTCATAGATTCCCATTGCTTAATCAAGTTTAAGTAATTTTTATTTTTGGGGTCAGGACGAGTCGCTAATCCACTTACATGGTCCCACAGTTCCCCTTCAATCTCGAAATTACGCATCATATATGACCATAGTAGATAATTAGTTCCATCCGATTTGAGTGAACCAGCATCATCCGGGTCATAATCCATAACCAAAAACAAGTTTCTCAATCAAAATGCAAAGATACTTGGAAATCTAACACCTACAATATTACAAACACGTAAAGAATTTAATGGCTTTAATGCAGAGTCCTTGAAAAAAATTTCATGATCAAGTTTAGCTAGTCAATTATTAACATCTAATAAAATACATTAGAAGTCTAGCATTGACAATTAAGATGAAGAACAGAAACAAGAATTGAACACGAGTTGAAGACTTGGAGCTGAGGACTAACCGGATTGAGAGGACCATTACTTAGTCTTAAAGCTTCAAATTAGAGCTCTGAGGAACTGACTCTTTTTTCCTTTCCATACACGACAAACAGTTTTTATTCTTTAACTCTTTATCCAACTTTAACTTTACTCTCAGGACAGGGACCAGTGAAGCCGAGGATACGAGGTTGTCGTTATAGTTAACGACTCGTTTTGACTGAATGATTTTATATGTAACTATGTAAGTACGTACCCAAGCTTATCTCCAAGAGTCCAGTCCATTTAGTTCTACCAAACACATTGAATGAGTTTCCGTTTGGATAGCTTATTTTTTGTCAGTTTATTTTACTATTCAGTTCGGTTTTTTTTTTTTTTTTTTTTTTTTTTTTTTGTCTTTCTCAAAAAAAAATTTTCTGTTTCAACAAAATAAGCCGATCACAAACAGACCCAAATAAAAATGACGCCCATGTTTTTCACATTCGTTTTCGGCCTTTTTACGATCCTAAACCCATTTTCTTGTGAATAAGATTTTGTAATGATTAAATGCTCATGTAGACTCATAGACCTTATTTCATTGATGGGCTTTACTAGGATTTTCATGCCTAAACCCATATTCTTTGTATGAAAAAGTTTCTTCATAATTGTCACAGTTAATATTAGAATTGTGTTAGGGAAGTAGGGATGCAACAAATTGTCCTTATATTTTCATAATAGTTGAGATATCCATCCCTCGCAAATCAAAATAATATAATAAAATATGAGATTATGACTCGCTACAATTAAAATAAGGGTGTTGTGAGATTTTGTTGTGTCCTTAAAATTTCTCTTCTATACATCACAAGAGTAGGAACACTAGATGGAACATGAAGGCCATGAAATGCAAAGTCCTTTTTTTTTTACGAAAATCACATTTTCGTCCCTATATTTTCACGCGATTCCGACTTTGGTCCTTATCTTTTATTTTTATCGCTTTTAGTCTCTATTTAGAAAAATGTCTTTCATTTTAGTCCTTTTCGTCAGTGCCCTAGCAGCAAAGTCCTACGTGGCAGACGAAACTATTAAAATAATAATAATAAATTTTATTTTGACATTAAAAAATATTCCGTCAGCATCTAAATTAAAAAAAATTAATTTATTAATTTTAACTAAATAAAAAAAATTAAAAACAAAAAATCACATGAATTAAGATCTAAATGTGTCTTAAACAAGAACAACAAGAACACAAATCCAGATATAAGAACACGACCCAAAAATTAAAATCCAAAAATTAAAAATCTCAAAATCACCATTTTCTCAAACCCAACAAAATCATCAAATCCTAATGCCCCAAAGTACCAAATCAATCCAAAAATACAACACAACCAATTCAAACTCAGAAAAACCCATCACTCGCTTCTCACCAATCCAATCCATAGCAACAACAATCAAAGATCCACCTTCAACAACACCTCCGCTAATCACCACTGATTACAACAAATAAAATCACCGGCGAAATCCACCAAGCACCATCTTTAACCACAAAATCTACCAAACCCAATCACAGGGGAAACCCACTGATCACAACATACCCAATCACCAGCCAAACCCATCGATCCCAGCAAACCCAATCACCGGAAAACCTCACCGATCACATTAAACAAAATCAGCAGCCAAACCCACAAAGCCAAACCCATCACCGGCCAAACCCATCGCCTCTCTCTTCTCTTACTGAGATCGACCTTCGCCTCTTTCTTCAGACGTGTTTTAAGTTTTTTTTTTCCTCCCATGGTGGTCACCGGAGAGTTTTATACATATTGTGATTTGTGATTGGTTGTTGGTGGAAGTGGGTAGTGGGTTTGAGGTGATGGTGGTGATCAGGTTTTTTTTATTTGGTGGTGGTGACTGGTGAGTTTCAAAGAGAGAGAGATTAGTGAATCTCGCCGCCTGAAGCCGATCTCACCACCTGAGTTGTCTCGCCGATCTCGCCACCGACGTGTCCTCTCCACCTTGCCGATCTCTATTTCTCTCTCTCTCTCTCTCTCTTTCTCTTGGTGCTTGTGGCAATGTTTATAATAGTGGTCGGTTGATTTTGGTTGTTGTTGGTTGGTTGATTTTGGTTGTGGTGATGGATTTGTAACCATGGTGAGAAGCGAGTGATGGGTGTGTCTTGCTGTCGTTGTTCTTGGGTTTGATGTGAGGCTCTGTTTAATTAAAATCCAACTTGCCTGAGGTGGGTTTGCTGAGTTCAACTTGCTTGAGATGGGTTTTTCTGAGTTTGGATTAGTTGTGTTGTATTTTTTGATTGATTTGGTACTTTGGGACTTTAGAATTTGATGATTTTGCTGGGTTTGAAAAAAATGGTGATTTTGAGATTTTTTATTTTTGGATTTTAATTTCTGGGTTTGTATTCTTAGATATGAGTTTGTGCTCTTGTTGTTCTTGTTCAAGACAAACTTAGATCTCAATTTATGTGATTTTTTATTTTTAATTCTGTTTTTAATTTTTTTTTATTTAGTTAAAATTAATTTTTTTTTTTTATTTAGATGCTAACGTGACATTTTTTAATGCCAAAATAAAATTTTTTATTATTATCTTAATAGTTTCGCCTGTCACATAGGACTTTGTCGTTAGGGCACTAACAGAAAGGACTAAAATGAAAGACCTTTTTCTAAATAGGGGCTAAAAACGGTGAAAATAAAAGATAGGAATCAAAGTGGGAATCGCGTGAAAATGTAAGGATTCGTCCTCTTTTTTTTTTTTTTTTTTTTTTTTTTAAGAATAAAATGCAAAATCATTTTGCTGTGTAAAATGATGGCATCTTGTGATATAATGAGATGGAGTTTAGGCCGGAATGGCAATTTCTACCCGACCCGTGGGTACCCGGTCCGGTCCGATTAAAAATAGGATCGGATTTGGGTTTTAAAAAAAAAACCCGAAGCGGGTCTGGGTTTTTACAAAAACCCGACCCGAACCTGGACCCGGCCCGACCCGGTTAAATATATATATATATGTATAGTTACTAAAATACCCCCTTATATATATATATATAAAACCCTAAAATACCTAACCCTCACAATCTCTTCAGACTTCAACCGCTTCTCATCTCTTTCTCTTCAACTCACCACTCTGACTCACTCTCCTCTCATGTCTCACGCCGTCAACCACCAACTGTCAGCCACGCCTCTCTCATGCTCTCAGCCTCTCGGTCTCACTTTCTTTGCTGAAGAAGACGAAGACGAAAATCATAGATTCTCGCCGTAAAGCCTTTGCGATCTCACCCACGAAGACGAAGACGAAGACGAACAACCACGGTGATTTACGGCAATGGTTTTTGATGTTCTTCTTCCATTTTTTCTTTATTTGATTAGTGGGTTTGGGGATTTAGATTCTCTTTGTTTAACCTGTGGGTTTGGGGATTCAGATTTTGTTGTTAAGATTTGACGTTCCTTGCATGTACTTATTTTAGATTTTGATTTCAAATGTATTTGGTTTCTGTGAATAGGAAATTTGAATGGCTATATAGTGGATTTGATTTGAGATTCATTTGGATTTGTTGTTTATGCTGCACTGTTGTGATTCTTTTTTCTCAGGAAAACAATTTTTTTTTAATTGATTTTCTCAGCAACCAAACTTTGGTTGCTGAGAAAATCAGTATCAGGCAAACTTTTTTTTTTTTTTTTTTTTTTTGATTGGGCAACAGAATGGGCCCTGATCATGCAGGGCTTAACGGGGCCCGTGGGGTCCGTGGGGCCCGGCGAGGGCGGGTTCGGGCCCTGGAAAAAAAACCCATTTAGTAAACGGGCCGGGTCCGAGCCGTGGGTCTTAGCCCGCGGGTCGGGTCTAAATATGGAAAAACCCGGCCCGAACCCGACCCGTTGCCATTCCTAAGTTTAGGCCATTGATCCCTCGTAACATTAAATGGATCAGGAAAGTGCTAGCACAAAGTCCATATTCTTTTTGTGGTTCCACTAGTCATTATAGTAACAATGGCCGAGAAAAGGAGCATGCCTTTCAACAAAGATGTTGTGGATTTTTTTTTAGCTAAATATTTTTTTTTATAAATTTGATAATTGGGGACGGGAGATTCAAATCTTGGTTGTCTCCGTTGAAAGTACTAGAAGGTGCCAACTAGTTGAGCTGCCTACGAGGCTCTAGCCAAACTTGTTAATGGAGAGAAGAATAAAGAATGTGAGTAGTAAATTATAGTTGCTTAATTAGAACCCATTAACCTAATGAGTAATGACAAATAAAATTATCTCAAGGGTTCATCATAAATTAAAATCTTACCATATCTATATAATAGGGGGAAAATGAAGGTGAAGTTAAATCGGTAAAATGTTGTGGCTTTTTATATTTTAGATTGGAACAACTCTTTTGGCTGAAATAACCAAAACAACTAAGGGTGAGTTTGGTTCAGCTTTTTGTAAAAGTGCATAATGAAAAAGTGGAGTTTTCAAAAAGTGCATAATGAAAAAGTGCATTTTTAAAAAGCTGAGTGTTTGGTAAAAACTGTTAAAAAGTGCTTTTTGAAAAAGCTGAGTGTTTGGCTAGCAGTTATAAAAGTGGAGGTTTGAGTTATAAATTACCAAAAAGGACAAGATATATATATATATATAAGTGAATTTTTTGTTTTAATTATCTCTCTTAATGCAAATTATGGACACAATATTTTTACAAAAATTTCACAATAAAGTCTATATGACAAGTAGTTAATGGTAGATAAGAAAAATAATAATGTCATTAGTAGGTTCAAATGAGAACCAATAACAAATTATTGTGTAAAATTTATTATTAGAAGTGTTACATTTACAACATTTTTCGCAATATTTTCACAATAAAATTTATGTGAAAAGTTGTTACTAGTTCTAATTTGAACCCACGACTGAAATTATTTTTTTACTAACCAATATTAACTAATAACAATCTGTTACTTAAAATTTATTATGAAAATATTACAGTAGTATTTCTCAATTTGGATTTTTTTTATTTTTTATATTATTTTTTCGTTTTCCATTTCACGTTCAACCATACCAACCATACCTTTAGTTTTATTTCTTTTTCTTTTTTTTTTCTTTTTTTTCTCCTCCACACGTTCTCCACTATCTCTACCCCTCTTTTTAACTCTCCTTTTCTCCCTCATTCTCCCTCATTCATCAGAACATTCCAGGAGGTCCTTCTTTCTCCAGCTCCGTCTCTCTTTTTTTTTTTCTTTTTTTTTTTTAACTTGATTCCAAAACTCTCTCTGATAAGAAAATTTTCCTTTTCTCCGTCATTCAAGAACATTCCAAGGAGCTCTCATCTTCGTGCTATTGCTCATCTTCGTCCCCAACCCAGTCCAGATGGGTCAGCAAGCTTCTGTCCTTTGTCTTTTTTTTTTTTTTGCTTTTATTGTTATGATTTGATTAATTTTAAAACTGTGTTTTTGAGTTTGTATTCTGGTAATCTGATTATGTTTGAGTTTAGAGATGTTTGAGAGAAAGATTGTTTATTGTTATGATTTGTAGTGTTTGTTTTGTGTTTGTTCATGGGTATTTCTGGAATTTCATCATTAGCAACGGTAACTATCAAAACGCGCAGTGCGCGTTTTCATTTATGGACCGTTGCCTCACCATTTTCCTTCCGCGTTTTGCACTCAGTTTTTTCTAAAAGTTCAAAACGCAACTTTTATAAAAAAGTTGCGTTTTGAGCTTACCAAACGCAAAACTGGGTTGAGCTTTTTTGAAAAAGCGCTTTTTGGGCTTCAAATGCTGAACCAAACGGGCACTAAGACAACTCAAAATAGACTGATATTTTGGGCAAGACAAAACAATGGGGTTCTTTCTATCACTTAGGTGAATGGTGTGAAAAATTTTGTTAGTACCAGCCAATGAGAAATGGAATTTAAAAGCTTGATTTCTATTACTCTTAACCATGAGCTAGTGGTGTATTCTCACAATATTTCATCTTAAGGTATCCATCTTCTAAGAAAATTGTCATTTATTACAAGAAAATCCAATTGTACTTGTAGGGAAAAAAAAAAAAGGGAACTCCTTTAATAGCCAATTAATAAAAGCAAAATACATCTTTTGGTTGAATATTCTCCAATCAACACTCCATAAGATATACCTATATTAGAAAATTGCAATATGCTACTAACTGAGGATTAAAAATTTGGGAATCTTTGTTACTCCTAAGTCCTAACCCAGAGCTAGTGGTGCATTCTCAAATCAAAGTGTTAGGATAAGTCCACAACCAACAACACCTAAAAGAGTCATTTAGTTGACAGATGTGGTAGCATTCACAAGCCATGTTTTGAAGCTCTCACAATTAGGCCTAAAAAACAATATACACTCCAGTATAAATGAGATTTAATATTATTTTTTGTTTTGTAATATATAATATTTTGTACTTTTTTATTTTTTAAAAAGGTCCGATGAATCCTAATTTCTTGTTTAATTTTATAAAAAAAAATTAGAAATATGGAAGGGTTATAAAAATTATGGATAATTTATTTTAATATAAAACTATATAAAAATATCCTAAACATAAGTATAAACATAAACATATGTAATAATGTATGTGTTTGTTTTATTTGAGCCCACAAATATGTTTTAATCTTTATTCAAATTTGAGAATATAGAAATATGGAAATTGAAATGTCAATATATGAATTTATTGGGGCTATTTATGTTTTCACTCTTTATTTTTTAAAATACTAATAAATTTTTTAGTATATACTATGTGAGAGATGCTTAAGCTTTAGGGTCTTTAAGCTTTAAACAAGTTTTGGTATCCAAAAATAATCCGACATTATTTTGGTGCATCTTTCAACTTCCTATTGATTTCATTGATATTCTTATTTCACTATAATTGTATTAGTCCAAATATGTATTCTAATTCTCCACGTATTCACAAATGAAAGTAATTGAAGGAGTCCAATAGGTCTCATAATGATTGAGAATACACTATTTCCCTTGTTTATCTCATGTATTCACAAACAAAAGTCGCTTTATGTAAGTCTTAAGTATGGACCGAATAGGACCGAACTGAACAGACTGTACTGAACAGGACCAAATTAGACTGAAGTATACAGATTGGATAGAAGGGGACCGAATAGAAGCAATGTGGATTGAATAGGACTGAAGTGGACTGAATGAAACCAAAGTGGACAAAAGGACCAAATAGGACTAAAGTGGAAAAATGGACCGAATAGGACCACAGTGGATAGCATAGACCGAATAGGACCATAGTGAATAGAATAGAACCAATGTACACCGAATAGAGCCAAAGTGGACTGATTGGACCAAATTGGACTGAAGTAGACAAAATTAGACCAAATGAACTGAATATAACTTTAGTGGATAGAATAGACTAAATAGGACCGAATAAGACAAATTGGACCGAAGAGGACAGAATGGACCGAATAAGACTTTTGAATATTAATAATTTTTATGGCTCATATTTCTAATTTCTAAAGTCTATTTTAGTATTTTCTTTCTATTTTTTTAACTCAAAACTAAAGAGTTTAGCCCAAATAAAATAAAATTTCATACTTTTAAATCCAAAAATTATGAAAAAAAAAAAGTATTTTTGAGCTAAACTTGAAAAGAAACCCTACAAAAAGAATCAATTTAAGACCCAATTAGTTCAAAATGGACTGAAGGAGGACCGAAATTGACCAAGCGGACCGAATTGGACCGAGTGAAATGAATTAGACAGAAGTAGACCTAATTGGACCGAATTGAACCAAAATAGACCTAATTGAACCAAATGGAAATTGTTTAACTTTTACGGAGAAAAAATTATATTCAAAAAAATTTAGAGATAAAATTATTTTTTATATTACAATACAAAATAATTATTTATTCCCACACATTGCGTGGGTTTGCGACTAATACAATTTAGCAAGTGTGACACACACTAGGACTAAAGCAAATGACATAATGAGCCTAATTCTTCAAAATCTAGAATTCAAGATCGATTGAAATCTCGGTTGATCCAAATTAATTTTATATAGTTGACAAAAACAAGTCATAGTAAAAAAACACATGCACTCAACACCATTTATAATACAAAGAGGAAAAGAAATGCAACTAAAGTTACATAACGTAGCATTAGACTAGTAGTCGTGCGGCAGTAGTGTTATCAACACACTGTAACAATCATTTACCATACCAATATGACAGTACACCAGCGTAAACTTCTAAACATCATAAGCCTTACAATACAGACCAAACTTTTTTTGAAGTAAAACAGAAACTTCACACAACAATTAAGGAGCATCACAGGATTACAGAAGCTGTACACATCAATATAATACAAGAGTTTGCAGGATGGGGAACACAGTAGTAACGACACACCTAGCATCTCTTTCTTTCTTTTTTTGGAGGGGCAATGGAAACGCTCAAACACCTAGCTTTTGAAAGTGTTATCATGCCAAGCCAATCATTTACTGGATATTAACCCCTAAGAGCAAGCCATAATGATCACTAGGCAATACAGGAAGCATCAACTTTCGGACCCATATTACCTTCTTCTCCTCCATATATGACACTCCTGGTTTAGCCTCCACTCCTATCATGATGATTGCATTTAATTTGAAATCACACAGATTGCAAATAAATCTATCTAGCCGCTTTTGCAAAGGCCGGTTACAAGACAACATTGGATTGGACACAGTATCATATGTCCATCCATTTTCACCGGGCCTTAAATCTGCCCAGGCATCAATCCATCCATCAGATAAAGGAAACTTTCCATCCAAATTTTCATCCCAATTCATGTCACCACAAAAGACCACATTTGGAAATTTTTTAAGAAGGTTAATAGCCTCCTTTGCCTGAGCTATACGTTCCTCACTATGCATTTGATCCCATTTAGGAGGGGCAGGGCAGGGGCTCTCAAGATGGCTTGTGGCTACAATCAACAATTTGCCCCTCACTTCAATCTCTGCCATGCACAGTTCTCTCAGCATTGTAGAATTGCTGAACGGTTTGCAGCTGAAGGATTTTACTGGAAGTTTGCTCAACTGCAATTGACAAATCAAGTTAGGCTCCAACACTACCTTAAATATGAACATTGAAGTAACAAATTATTTGACATGCAGAAAAATCATATCTCGAATAACACATCCTGAGACAAGTAGCCCGAAAGAGAGTGCACTATAGAAGCAAGATAAAATTTATAGTATAAAAGAAATTCACAAAAACAATCACATTATGGGCTTTACCACCTTAAAAGGTCAAATATAATAAAAATATGTGAAATTAATCATTTGAGAAGATAAGTAGATTTCTCAAGAATTGGGTAGCGCCGTAGCAGCAAGAAGACATATTATACTGTTAACACCAAAATGCCCCCAACCCCAATGTACTTTCATGGAATTTTCTAGAAAGACCTAACTAAAAGAGAAAGAGAACAGAACAAAAGAACCTGATTTATCCAACAGACTGCAGTATCCCTCCACTAAGTAACCTCCCATGGTTTCTACATGCTTGCATTGCAACTATGTTGGCCAACCTAAATTTGCAAAGGATGCACAATATCTTACCTGCATGCAGAAATATCTTCTTGTACTGGCCATTTGATGTGAAACTGAGCAATTATATGTGTTCCACCAGCTTGATACCTTAAAAATGTCATATATATCAAGTGTAACCTCCTGTACGGCATATATTCTGGTCATAAATATGATGAATAGTTAATTGGAAACGACCTATAAGATGAAGCCAAAATGGCACACCTGGAAACAAATGACATCAGGAGAATGCAATTGAATAAGTTCACCAAGAGCCTCCATCCTCTTATGTATCTCCAAATCTCCGAACCACACATTGTAACTCAGAATTTTCACTGTACTTGAAACCATTCTCAAACTATTTCTCTCTGCCACAAACAGTTTTTTTAGAAATTCATATCAATAATAACAAAAGACTCCAACATAGCAACGTTGAAAATCTAAGTTAGGTGTGACAATTAAATATGGTAAATAATATTCATAAAAATAACTCATTATAATTGGCATCAATGTCCTCCAAAAACATGAGATTAGGAGAACTGATAACAATCGATGATTTTAGTTACAACCTCTCTCTAGTCATTATGCTCTATTAGAATCTCTTATTCTTTCTTGCCACTAGGAAGGGAAGCCTTACTTTTAAAAGGTCGTACCCAATGCACAAAATTCTCACTTTTGCAGAATCCTAAAAGGTCATTCACATTTATTTGAAATTTCATAAAATGATTCAAACACAACAATTTGTTGTTGCCCGCTCCAGCATAAAGGCTGAGTACCGAGCCTTCATTGTCACTACTTCTGAAATTCTATGGCTTCAATGGTTCTTGGTTGATATGGGTGCCCCACGGTCCAGTAATTCTTCCATCCACTGTGACAACTGGAGTGCTATCCGCATTACTCACAACAATGTTGTCACAAGCTCACCAAAGACATTGAGATAAATTGCCACCTTATTTGTCATCGTCTTCAGCATAATAGCCTCCTTTTGTAATCCTTTTTCTTTTGAAGATCAACTTGCTAACATGTTTACTAAATCTCATTCACCCACTCATCTCCGTGATCTAATTTCCAAACTCAAGCTGGTTTCTTCCGCACTGCCTTCTGTTTGAGGGGGGAATGTTAGCGTATTTGTCATTACTATGATGTTCATATGTATAGGCCAGAATTATGACCTGAATCAAGGCATATCAATTAAACTTGATTCAAGACATAACTAAGGCTCCTAGGTCAACGCTATCCCTCATTACTCTCTTGGTAAGTTTTATATATATATATATATATATATATATATATATATATATATATTCATGTCCTATATATAGACAAATATATACTGAATATGGAGATTTTCATATTCAATAACTCTTGTTCTTTATCTTTTATTTTTCATATTTTGCAGAGAAATTGAACATCAAACTGGTACATTATCAAATCATCAATACGTGTTACCAACGTAAAAGTTGAGGGGAATCGGTGAATCACCTTCTCCTTCATTGTCATGTAGCTTATGAGTTGTGGTCCATGGTTTTTTGTTTTTTTGGTATTCATTGGGTTATGCCTTATAAAGTTAGTGAGTTGCTGGCTTCTTGGCAGGGCAAGTTTGGTAGGCATCGAAATATAGATTTGTGGAGGTTTGTGCCGCATTGTTTGTTTTGGTGCTTATGGCAAGAGCGGCATGCTAGATGCTTTGAGGATTGTGAACGGTCCATTCTTGATGTTAAATCTTTTTTTTTCCATACTCTCCTTGATTGGAGTGTAGTTTTTGCCTTTTTATTCTAGTTTTTCTCTCTCCGATCTTATTGATCATTGTAATCTAGGCTCTTGACTTGTGCCACTCTAGTACACTCCTAGTGTACTTGGTTCCTTTTTTCTAATAAAATTTCTTACGTTACTTCTCAAAAAAAAAACTCAAGAACCAGCCCAGCAGCACTTTCTGCTGTCATTACCTTCCCAGGAGAACTCCTGAAAAGCATATGGGATTAGGCAATTCCTTCTTTGTGTATATAACACAAGAGACAGGCAAATTTCCCCACAAGGGAAATTTCACCTAAAGTCTTAGTATTCGTCTCAACAGCCTAGTTGTCCTTGAGAGTTGAGACACTCTTACAATTTTAGGTTTCTGTTAGCTTCTGTTTTGGCTTACTGAAGTTAGAGCTCATCTTAGTTGCAGTGTACTTGACATATAACAAATATATATATTGATAAGTAACATATAACAAATATTATATATAGTATAAGAACTTGATTAAGGAGAATTTTGCCTAAAGGAAGTGTATGAAACGGTCTCATCCACAAACCTTGTTGCCAGATATATCAGAATTTTAAAAAATTAAAAAAAAAAAAAAAAAATCAGCACCAAGCAAAGATTATAAACATTTTCTATAAGTGACAACTAGAAGCAGTTTCAATCTTGAGAGGCAATAACAAAAGAAAGTACAAAGAAGTGCAAATTCAAGTAAAAAATGAGCAGAATGACATTCTGATGCTCTAGAACACAATGTCAGCAATCAATTTCATGCTATAAAGATCCAATATGATAATTCTATTGGACAAATAGAATACACCAAATCAATGCTTTTACGTTCATTAGCTACTAGAAGATTAATATATTTGCAGATACAATCAACAGATCGTTAAACGGAATAAAAGAACTTGATGTCGATAGATATAAATTTTACCAACTTTTAAGGATTAATAAGCACCATCAACATCATATAAAGTGATAAGTCAAAAGAAATAGGTAAGATGGACAAGAATTTGAGCAAGTCATAAATGCACTAAATACAAAATCCAAGATGAAAATTAAATGCTTATAGTGACTGGAAAATACACAGACCTCTTCTGAACGGTGGCAGATATTTGCCACGTTCTAGTGGAGATTGACCAGAAGGCTCATATTCCAGTTGAGACTTAAGTATGGATTTATGAAGATCGCACTGGTCAGTAGAGAGAGCAGGTTGATTGTTATCTGGCGTCAAAGATGATGGATAGTCTTTGTCTGACTGCTGGATAGGATCCTGGATAGATGGCTGACATCCACCAAATTGGGGAGAATCCTTTTGACTTCTATTGCTTCTCTTTGTCTGATCATTGTTCATCTTCTTGGCAGGAAAATCTTTGTCATCTAATGATAGAGATGAAAATTTATCATATGTTAGTCTATGCTCCACAAGTAGCAACTCTCGCACAGCTTCAGGAACAGTTGGTAGAGGGGAACGTTCCAGCATAGACTTTCTAATATACTCATCAAATTCATCTGGTAAAGCCATGAGAAGCTGAACCAGCCGAGACTCTTCACGGTATTTCTTGTAACTCTCTAAATCACTCAATTCCTTTGGCTCCATCTCATCTAATTGCTGCCAATAACATTGGAAAAAACAATATAATCCAGTTAGGGAAAAACCACGTTGTTTCACAGCCTCAATTTCCCTCTCCAACCGATACGTTTTAGCCAAATTCGATTCATCATGATGGGCATACAACCATGCCAAGTAGTCCCATGCATCCTTGGCAGAGTTTATATTAGCCAAAAGTTTCTTAAGGGAACGATCAACATACAAGTCGATAATTGACCGTGCTGTTGCATTCATAGATTCCCATTGCTTAATCAAGTTTAAGTAATTTTTATTTTTGGGGTCAGGACGAGTCGCTAATCCACTTACATGGTCCCACAGTTCTCCTTCAATCTCGAAATTACGCATCATATATGACCATAGTAGATAATTAGTTCCATCTGATTTGAGTGAACCAGCTTCATCCGGGTCATAATCCATAACCAAAAACAAGTTTCTCAATCAAAATGCAAACATACTTGGAAATCTAACACCTACAATATTACAAACACGTAAAGAATGTAATTGCTTTCATGCACACAGTCCTTAAAAAAAATTCATGATTAAGTTTAGCTAGTCAATAATTAACATCTAATAAAATACATTAGAAGTCAAGCATTGACGATTAAGATGAAGAACAGAAACAAGAATTGTACACATGAGTTGGAGCTGAGGACTAACCGGATTGAGAGGACCATTACTTAGTCTCAAAGCTTCAAATTAGAGCTCTGAGGAACTGACTCTTTTTTCTTTTTCCATACATGACAAACAGTCTTTATTCTTTAACTCTTTATCCAACTTTAACTTTACTCTCAGGACAGGGACCAGTGAAGTCAAGGATACGAGGTTGTCGTTTTAGTTAACGACTCGTTTTGACTGAATGATTTTATATGTAACTATGTAAGTACGTAACCTAGCTTATCTCCAAGAGTCCAGTCCATTTAGTTCTAACAAACACATTGAATGAATGGAAATGAAGCCCATGTTTTTCACATTGGTCTTCGGCCTTTTTATGATCCTGAACCTATTTTCCTATGAATAAGATTTTGTAATGATTAAATGCTCATGTAAACCCAGACCTTATTTTATTGATGAGCTTTACTAGGCTTTTCATGCCTAAATCCATATTCTTTGTGTTAGGAAGTAGGGACGCAACAAATTGTTACTATATTTTCATAATAGTTGAGATGTCAATCCCTCACAAATCAAAATAATATAATAAAATATGAGATTATAACTCACTACAATTAAAACAAGGGTGCTGTGAGATTTTGTTGTGTCCTTAAAATTTCTCTTAATATGTTTCATCTTCTATACATCAAGAGAGTGGGGACAACAAACAGAATATGAAGGCCACGAAATGCAAAGTTTGTTTTTTTAAGAATCAAATGCAAAATCATTTAGCTATGTAAAATGATGGCATCTTGTGATATGATGAGATGGAGTTTAGGCCATTGATCCCTCGTAACATTAAATGGACCATGAAAGTGCTAGTACAAAGTCCATATTCTTTTTGTAGTTCCACCGGTCATTATAGTAACAATGGCCGAGAAAAGGAGCATGCCTTTCAACAAAGATGTTGTGGATTTTTTTTTTAGCTAATTTTTTTTTTTTCAAATGATAATTGGGGCGGGAGATTCAAATCTTGGTTGTCTCCGTGAAAGCACTAGAAGTTGCCAACTAATTGAGTTGCCTACAAGGCTCTAGCCAAACTTGTTAATGGAGAGAAGAATAAAGAATGTGAGTAGTAAATTATAGTTGTTTAATTAGAACCCATTAACCTAATGAGTAATGACAAATAAAATTATCACAAGGGTTCATCATAAATTAAAATCTTACCATATCTATATTGTACGACACCGTGGTACCCAGATCCATTTGGGTCTTGAATTCTGACCCAGCAGCGTGGCCCATGGCCCCAGTCTCTTTCTACCCAAAACCCTAGCCCGAACCCACACAAACTACAGGCCCAAGTTTTGCCACTTGGTCCTTGCTCGGCAAACCATTCTCGAGCAATAAAGAAAGAATGACATTCAAACACACCATCCCTTGCATACCCGGTAGTGCCTTAGGGAACATCGCTGCCGAGCATATCCGTTTGAGTGGAAACCAAGTTCCAAGGCCACTCTCACCATGTTCCACTCCCACCTAACCACCCACTTACGACTAATGATATTGGACCTCCCATTGCACTAACCATGGAAGTAATCATAGTCTCTCCACTAATTTAAAGCTATAAATATGAGAAGTTGAAGGAGGAAAAAGGTTGTTGAAAGGTTCACAAGGAAATAGAGAATAGAGGGAAAAGAATGATTCAGAGAGAGAGAGAGAAAGAGTGGCAGCTTCATTGAGTCTCTGTGCCGAGAACAACCCAAAGTAGGAAATCCTAAACCCACTTTACAAATAAGTTGTGAGCCCAAGTGAGGTCAGGCCCAATAGCCTCATTTTAGGCGCACACAATTGGCGCCGTCTGTGGGAATCTCTTACAAAGCCATGGTTCGACTGAGACTCACACACGGTAAAATTTCTGAAGGACGTTCGGGAGACCACGCTGAAAGCGGATCTGTAGGGTCTTCTCGGGAATCCACATGGCGGGAGAGAAGACATAAAAAACGTGAGGATAGGGAGCGCAAGCGAGAAGAGGAACAGTCTAGCCTCGGGGAGGGGTCATATCAAACTCACCAAACAATGTCAAGTGCCTCGGGGCACGGGCAATTTGACGAGAGAGATCTGGAGCTGTAGCAATTGCGTAGACTAGCGAGAGATTTGGAGTTGGAGGCAAGAGGTAGGCCAGCCAGTCCGGTTCCCGTCCACGTAGGGATTGTTCCCTTTTCCTGAGAATCACATCGACGCAGGAACCGTTCCCATTCTCGAGAGTAGCATCGACGCCGGGACCATTCACGTTCATGTGGATATGCCGACCGAGGTTCAGATTCCCCAAAGGAGCGATAGCCCTACAACGCTGCTATGGATGCCGCGCCTTATGAAGAGCTGCTCGGTCGCTGTTCTCAAATGACATTGAACGGGCCCCGATGCCGAGCAGATTTCCACAGCCACCATTTAACTCCTACGATGGGAAACGGACCCGATAAAGCACGTCAGTCATTATATCCATATGATGTCTTTGCACACACACAACGATGCGCTGATGTGTAAGGTGTTTCCCTCAAGCCTCGGGCCCACGGCATTAAGATGGTTTAATGGGTTGCAAAAAGGTTCCATTCACAGTTTTGCCGAGCTGATCTAGGAATTCGGTGCTTGGTTTGTGACGTGCTGCCAGGTGCCACAACCGGTGGTCGCGTTACTATCCATGAAGATGAGGGTCGGCGAAACCCTTCGAAATTATGCCAGTCGGTATTGGGAGCTTTACAATGAAATTGGTAAGGGTAACAAGAAGATTGCAGCAAGCACTTTCAAGATGGGGCTGCTCGAGGATTCTGAACTACGGGAGTCGTTGACGAAAAGGCCTCCCAAGGATATGAGGCATATTAAGGAGTATAAACGCCTCGAGGATGATTGGCTGCAGAGTAAGGGCAAGGCCCCATTACTAAATCATTCCCGGCAGGGCATTTTTCCCTCGAGACCACGGAAGGATTTAAGGATGCAGGAACTGGAAGCACAAATGGGGGGGTGAACATGGTGCTCAAGGAGCCGGTACACAAGATCGTAGACCGGATTAAGAACGAACCGTTCTTCAGGTGGCCGAACAAGATGGGGGGCGACCCGTCTCGGAGGAACTAAAACTTGTATTGTACATACCACAGGGATAAGGGGCACACCACCGAGCAATGCCGGGTATTAAAAGATCATCTAGGGCAACTGGTGAAGGCTGGATATTTGAAAGAGTTCGTAGTGGATTCCGGAAACCAAGGTGCCGGTCATGGTGCCCAGCAAAAAGGGAACCCTCTCCCGCCGCCATTAGGGGTGATTGAGGTCATCCATGATGCCCTGAGGGGTACGACTATAACCAGAAGAGAGGTGTTGACAGTGGCACCCATGGAAAATTGCTCAGGAGAACAACCTCCCAAGAAGAAAATAAAAGTTGGTCGGGGGCCCATCACTTTCGACGAGGAGGATCTGAAGGGAACGATTCAACCGCACGATGATGCGTTGGTAGTGACGGCGTGGATAAGCGGCTTCTTAGTGAAAAGAGTGATGGTAAACCAGGGAAGCGGGGTCAACGTAATGTACCCGGACCTATTCAAAGGGCTCGGATTAAAGAATCAGGACTTGACGAAGTATGATACACCGTTGGTCTCATTTAATGGAAGGGTGGTGATTCCCGAGGGTCAAATTTTCCTTCCCGTACATATGGAAGGTAAGGAGGTGATGGTGACCTTCATAGTAGTCAGTTCGTTCTCCCCATACACGGCGATCCTAGGAAGGCCGTGGATTCACACAATAGGGGCTATTCCGTCCACCTTGTACGTGAAGGTTAAATTTCCTACCGAACAGGGCGTTGTCGTAGTACGAGGAAGCCAGCAAATAGCTAGGCAATGCCTAGTTGCCGCAGTTAGTTGGAAGGGCAAGCAGGCTGAACAGAAGGAAACCACTGAGGAGACATCATTATAGCAATTACAGGAGCCCCAAGAAGAAATGGGGGCTGGTTGTACCGAGAAACTGATGAAGGTTAAAATATTACCGGATACTAACAGGTATTTTCAAATAAGAACGAGCATGAAGAACTAGGATAAGATAGAAATGTTGTTATTCCTTATGCAAAACGTGGATGTGTTTGCATGGAGTCCGTACGAAGTGCCCGGGGTGGACCCTGAGTTCATTGTCCATAAGCTTGACATGGACCAATCATTCCCTCCTAAGAAGCAGAAGCCAAGGAGAGCGGCCAAGGAGTATGTTGACACAATAAAGTCGGAAGTTCAAAGGCTAAAGGAAGCTGGGGTGATAAGGGAGATCTTCTTCCCGAAGTGGCTAGCAAATACCGTGGTAGTGAAGAAGGAAAATGGCAAGTGGAGGGTTTGTGTAGATTTCACGGATTTAAACAGGGCATGCCCAAAAGACCCGTTCCCTATGCCGAAGATCGACTAGTTGGTAGATGCCACGTACGGACACCTAAAGATGAGCTTCTTGGATGCCTTTCAGAGGTATCATCAGATTGTCCTGGCACCCGAGGACCGAGAAAAGACAACATTCATTTCCCCAGATGCAACTATCATTATAATGTGATGCCATTTGGATTCAAAAATGTCGGGGCCACATACCAAAGGATGATGACAAGGATGTTCCGGGATAAAATAGGGTGTACAGTTGAAGTATACATCGATGACATGGTAGTGAAAAGTAAACAGGAAGCACGGCATGTAGAAGATCTTCAAGGAGTGTTTGAGGTACTTCGGCAATACAAGTTGCGCCTGAATGCTGAGAAGTGCGTTTTTGGTGTGGGGGCTGGTAAGTTCTTGGGGTATCTGATCACTAATCAGGGAATAGAGGCCAACCCCAATCAGATCGAAGCCGTGAATCACCTCAAGCCGCCAAGCAATCCGAAAGAAGTGCAAGTATTAACCGAGATGTTAGCTGCACTTAACCGGTTCATCTCCAAATTCGCTGATCGTTGCCGACCATTCTATCAACTTCTGAAGAAGTGGAAAGGATTTCAGCGGAATAAGGAGTGTGACAGAGCCTTTCAAGATTTGAAGGATTTGATGCAAGCGCCCATGTTAATGGCCCCGGAGTCCGGGGAGGATTTATTCATGTACCTCTCAATGTTCGATCATGCCGTGAATGTCGTACTGCTAAAGAACCAAAGAATACAGCAACCAGTGTATTACATCAGCAAAACCTTGGTTGATGCCAAGACAAGATACCTACCCTTGGAGAAGCTGGTGTTAGCCCTAGTGCATGTTACGAGGAAGCTGTCGCATTATTTTCAAGCTCATACTGTATTTGTCCTGATAGAGTATCCTTTACAGTCATTTTTAAAGAGATCAGACTTCACGGGCCGAATAGCTAAATGGGGGACTCGGCTAGGTTCCTTTGACATACGATACAGGCTGCAAAGCTCGGTGAAGGGCCAGGTTCTTGCTGATTTTGTTGCGGAGTTTTCTCCAAAAAAAGACGGAAAGATGGTTTGTCATGTAGAGAATTGCCCATGGAGAGTGTTTGTAGACGGTGCTTCGAGTGCCATAGGGGCTGGTGCCGAAATTGTCATAATTACTCCGGAAGGAATACGGTTGGAGCATTCATTCAAATTAGGGTTCAAAGCCTCTAATAATGAGGCCGAGTACGAGGCCTTTCTTGCCAAATTGAGGACCGTTTTAGGCATGGGCGTCCGGGACGTAGAGATTTACTCAAATTCTCGGTTGGTTGTTAATCAAGTCCAGGGTAGCTTTGAGGCCCGGGATTCTCGGATGAAAGCATACTTGCAGGCAGTAAAGAAAATCATGAACAAGTTTTGTATGGCAAAGGTGGCCCAAGTGGGCTGGGCGTAGAACAGACACGCTGACTCCCTAGCTACGTTAGCGTCGTCAATGACTAAGGAGGTGCCTTGGCTAATCAAAGTGGAGCTTATAAGGGAGCCAAGTATTAGTGTGGCAAATAACGTTAGTATAGTCGGGGTCGACGTTGCCATGATTTCAGCAACCAGGCCATGTTGGATGGACCCGATCATTGACTTCTTGGCCGAAGATCGAGTTCCGGACGATGAAAAAGAGGCTAACAAGATTTGTCGAGTGGTTGCTCGATATTGATTGTCAGCAGTTCGCAAGTTATACTAGAGGTCTTTTGGGGGACTGTACCTCTTGTGCTTGCACCCTGAGAAAGTAAATGAGCTTCTGTCTGAGTTACATGACAGGGTTTGTGGCAGTCATGTAGGGAGGCGCTCATTAGCACATCGAGCGATGACTCAGGGATTTTGGTGGTCGTAAATGTAGAAAGATGCCGCCGAATATGTGCGTAAATGTGAACAATGCCAAAAGCATGCTCCCCTGATCCACCAACCAGCAGGTCATCTAAATCCCGTCAGCAGCCCATGGTCATTCGCACAATAGGGGCTAGATAGTCTCGGCCCATTTCCCTGGGCAATAGGCAATCGCAGGTTCGTGTTAGTGGCAGTTGATTACTTCACGAAATGGGCAGAAGCCGAGGCTTTAGCTAATATCCAGGATGTAGACGTCAAGAAGTTTGTGTGGAAAAACATAGCTACGGGATTTGGGTTGCCGGACTCGCTGATATCAGATAATGGACTGCAATTTGACAATAAAGCTTTTCGCACTTTTTGTAGTGATCTCAGCATCAAAAACAGGTATTCCACTCCAACGTATCCGCAAAGCAATGGCCAAGCTGAAGCTACCAACAAGGCAATCATCAACGGGTTGAAGAAAAGATTGGACGGTGCAAAGGGAAAGTGGGCAGAAGAGCTACCTAACGTTTTGTGGGCTTACCGAACAACCCCCGGAGGTCCACAAGGAAGACTCCGTTCTCATTAACATACGGGGCAGAAGCTGTGATACCAGCCAAGGTGAACTTATGCAATGCACGAGTTGCAGGATTTGACCCCGCCCAAAACAATGAGCTAATGGTAGAACGTTTGGATTCGTTAAAAGAGTGCCGAGAAGCGGCAATTATACGACTGGTGAAGTACCAACAAAAACTTGCCCGACGTTACAACCGAGATGTAAAGACTAGGGAATTTAGTGCTAGAGACTTGGTGCTGAGGAAAGCCGTGGGGAATATGCGAGATACAAATGCCGGGAAGTTAGCCCAAGTTTGGGAAGGACCGTACAGAGTTACTACCATCGCGGGCACAGGAGCGTACTATTTAGAAGACCTTGACGAGAGGCCACTTCCCCGGCCATGGAATGTCCATAATCTTAAGAAGTTTTATCACTGACTATCCATGCATGGAAGTGTAAATCCGAATATGTACATTTCATTAGCTAATATGATGATGATGCTTCTCATTGCAGTTGTATTCGATTTCATTATTACTTATTTGGTATTGTCAGCTAACAAATATAGAGGAAGCTAAAAAGACTAGGGCAGCTTGTTCTAAGGTGGAAACCTTTTACTGAAAAATATCCTAAGGACAGAAACCTACTTCCCGATTCGATTATTATCGCCGAGCAGGTGGAAACCTTATACTGAAAAATATCCTAAGAACAGAAACCTGCTTCCCGGTTTGACTATTATCGCCGAGTAGGTGGAAAGAAACCTTATACTGAAAAATATCCTAAGGACAAAAATTTGCTTCTCGGTTCGATTATTATCGCCGAGTAGATGGAACCCTTATATTGGAAAATATCCTAAGGACAGAAACCTGCTTCCCTGTTCGATTATTATCGCCGAGCAGGTGGAAACCTTATACTGAAAAATATCCTAAGGACAGAAACCTGCTTCCCGGTTCGATGATTATCGCCGAGCAGGTGGAAGCCTAATACTGAAAAATATCCTAAGGACAGAAACCTGCTTCCCGGTTCGACTATTATCGCCGAGCAGGTGGAAAAAAACCTTATACTAAAAAATATCCTAAGGACAGAAACCTGCTTCCTGGTTCGATTACTATCGCCGAGCAAGTGGAAACCTTATACTGAAAAATATCCTAAGAACAGAAACCTTCTTCCTGGTTCGAATATTATCGCCGAGCAGGTGGAAAGAAACCTTATACTGAAAAATATCCTAAGGACAGAAACCTACTTCCCGGTTCGATTATTATTACCGAGCAGGTGGAAACCTTATATTGAAAAATATCCTAAGGACAGAAACCTGCTTCGCGGTTCGACTATTATCGCCGAGTAGGTGGAAAGAAACCTTATACTGAAAAATATCCTAAGGACAGAAACCTGCTTCCCAGTTCAATTATTATCGCCGAGCAGGTGGAAACCTTATACTGAAAAATATCCTAAGAACAGAAACCTGCTTCCCGGTTCGACTATTATCGCCGAGCAGGTGGAAAGAAACCTTATACTAAAAAATATCCTAAGGACAAAAACTTGCTTCCCGATTCGATTACTATCGCCGAGCAGGTGGAAACCTTATACTGAAAAATATCCTAAGGACAGAAACCTGCTTCTCGGTTCGACTATTATCGCCGAGCAAGTGGAAAGAAACCTTATACTGAAAAATATCCTAAGGACAGAAACCTGCTTCCCAGTTCGATTATTATCGCCGAGCAAGTGGAAACCTTATACTGAAAAATATCCTAAGGATAGAAACCTGCTTCCCGGTTCAACTATTATCGCCAAGCAGGTGGAAAGAAACCTTATATTGAAAAATCTCCTAAGGACAGAAACCTGCTTCCCGGTTCGATTATTATCGCCGAGCAGGCGCAAACCTTATACTGAAAAATATCCTAAGGACAGAAACCTGCTTCCCGGTTTGACTATTATCGCCGAGCAGGTGGAAAGAAACCTTATACTGAAAAATCTCCTAAGGACAGAGACCTGCTTCCCGGGTAGGTGGAAGCCTACCGTACATCTTCTCGAGAGAGCAAATATATGTTGAGCGGGATTTCCAATGGCTGAGGGCTTAACTTATTCTACCCTTCAAACCAGCCCCGGCCATCAAGCCTTCCCAAAAGCGATCCTCAAAACCTAATCATTAGAAAGATATACATGCACGGAAAATAGAAGAACATTACGAAGAAAATAACGTGGTAATTAAGAATTCATGAGTATGATTAAAGAAAATGTTCGGCCAATAAACCTTATTCCAACAAAGTCAACACAAAAATGAAACCAACGTCTCGTCACCAAAACTCGGTGATCATATATGAGTTAAACTCGGTAAAGAAAATAATTGTTCAGTCACCACAACCCGGTGACATAGGTGAATTAACTAAAAGGGATAAAATACGTAGGGAAAAGAAAAGTAAATGTAAGCGGTAAGGGTCCGGTTTGGTAGTTAAGTCGTTGGGTCTGTAGGTTGTGTCTGGGCGGCGGTCTCGGTCAGCTGCTGATCTGTTGTAGGCTGAAGAATGTCCTCGGTGGGCTGATCACCAACACGGGGAATACTGGTGGCTTCCATATCATCCAACTCGACATGAGCGTCTATTTGCTTCACCAGCTCCTTCATGCTTGCCATCTCTTATTCGTCAATGGGCCCTGAGGGGTTCTGCGCGACTGGAGTAGAGCTCGAGAAGGGTATCTGGCCGGGATCCCTAAGAGGAGAGTCTTCAAGGACCCCCAAGGCTTGTAGGGCAACCAACCAACCGTCCTCGAAACCCAGCCTCCGAGCCTCATTCACAACCGACTCCACAGAATTCTTAGCGTCTACAAATCCTTCATTATACCACTTGTTTTCACAAGCCTCCAAAGCCACTCTCAAGTCAGCGAGTTCCTCGGCTTAAGCAGTATTCAGACTTACTGCCTCAGCTAGCTTTAGATCGGCTTCATTTTGCTTTGCCACAAGTTCCACGGACCTCTTCTCCGCCAGGGCCTTAGCCTTTTCCGCAACAATAGCTTTCTTCTCGGCAGTATTAATAGCTTTTATCTTGTCCTTTGCTGTCTTAACTGCCGCCTCCCTAGCAGCCTTCTCCCGGTTAGCATCCTCGGAAAGTTCCTTTATTCGCCCATCGAGGATATGGGCCAGTTGAGTAGCCTAATGAAGCAGCAGTAATCAGTATGGCAATAAAAGAATACATATAAGGGTTAGTAAGAAATCAGTAAACAAAAGATTACCGCAATAGTATGCCACTGCAACCTCCTCCCCATAGACTCCTCTGTCCCTTCCTCAAAAGCGTGCACGTCCTCGGGCAAAAGAAGGTCGTGCACCAAGCTTTAGGCAACACGACCCCCTTTACCTTTCTTCCATACCCGTACACTAGCATTCGCAAGGAGCGGCTTGCCGTCCAACTGAAATGTGGGCTGCCATGCCTGCGCTGTTTGGGAGGAGGACGCCGCGCTCGCCCCGACCTGAGTTTATGGCTCCTGAATGACAATACCCCTAGATGGTTGGGGGGGGGAGTCCTGGTTACAAGATCGCCCAGACCGGTAGAGGTCTACTTGGCAATACGTTGCCTCTTTCGGGTTCGGCCGGTGGTTGTTGCTGCATGGTCTGCCTTGCCCCAGGCACAAAACGATCAATGGTCATGGTCTTTCGGGTCACCATGTCTCCACCACGGTCAGATTCAGTGTCAGAGAAGTTAGTAAACTCTACAGCTACTTGCTCGGTTCCCTGAGCGGGAGCCTCGGGTTCAACAGGTTCTTCGGGTTGGGCGGGTTCTTCTTGAACGGGAGCCTTATTCTCGATAGACGCGTGAGCAAGTTCTCGGAGGTGTCGAGACATGCGTTCTGCCGATTCGTCCTGCAAAGGTGCAAGCTCGTCCAAACAAGTATATCACCGACCAAGTTCCCGAGCTTCTCCTACTATGAACCTCGGGGGAAGAAAATTTGCATGTCGAACGTCGATGTAGGATAAAAGGGGACTGTCTACCAAAAGCGCTTGCCTGAAAGGTTGCCAGGTAGAGTACACGAGTTCTACACCGAGGACTAGATGGGATGCTCGAAGTTGCCTATCCTAGTGAACAAATATCTCGGACCTGAGTACAAAATTCAGATCCCTAACATGGACTACCCTGTGATCCGGGGTAAACACTCTGCCGTCTACAAAAAAAAAAAATATATATATATATATATATATATATATATATATATGTATATAATAAAATAAAATACGGTGTCACTATTCAAATAAATAAAACAACCATAAGTGGAAAGACAAATAAGTTAGAGATCGGTACGAACCCATTTCACGCCATGAGAGGTGGCAAGGGATTTCACTGGCAAACCAATTGCCGCGCACCCAAATGAACTCCTCGGCTGAATTCCTATTAGAGTTAGGTAGGCATGATATTAGTCGTACCCTCATATCTCTAACCTTTAAATAATAGTTGGTTCTCTTGTTCCCACACAGACTGTACATGTGGTTTATATCATGGTAGTCTAATTGCAAATCGAATGTTTGGTTCAACCTACTGACACAACTAACTACCCAGTAAAAATTGGGGGGAAGTTGGTCAGGGCATAGCCCATAGTACCTAAGTGTATTGAGTAAGAGAGGGTCCACGGGAAACCTAACCCCACCCTCTAGAATCGCCATTAAGGGAAAGAAAGTAGTATTTTCCCCTCTATGGAGAGCAATTTCACTCTCGTGGCAATACGCCACTTCCACATCATCAGGAACGTTAAACTTTTGCCTAAATGTGGCTAAAGACGCCTCAGTGTTCAGAAGAAAAGCATAACCCATCTTAAACTCTAAAATTGAAGGAAGAAACTCGAAGAAAGAAGCTGAAGTAAAAGGAAGAGGTAGAAAACTTACTTTGGGCTCTAGGAAAGAAAAGGACTCTGGACTGATGAATAAGCGCACAGACGAATGCACGACAAAGAGAAAACTCAAAGAGTGGAGAGTGAAAAAGTGAAAAAATGATTTGTGATGGGCTATTTATAGGGGCCAAAGAAGGGTGAGCAACGTCCAATCAACAATAATGGGGCTCAGTTAGCGAAAAAACTTTACGGATGCCAATGCCAACTGACACATGCGTCGCCTCGGTTCACGAACCGTCAGGTAATGATGACGGCTGAGCCAAACGGCCCAGAACAACACGCCTTTTGAGAGCGCATTAATGGGTTTCTGAAACCGCCCAAGTTTCCACCTGTTAAGCTTCTCAAACACAAGTGCCTTTTGGATTCCTTGATTCTTCCCAGTAACCGGGCATGAATCAAGAGGGGGCTAATGTACGGCACCGTGGTACCCAGATCCATTTGGGCCTTGAATTCTGACTCAGCAGCCTGGCCCATGGCCCTAGTCTCTTTCTACCCAAAACCCCAACTCGAACCCACACAAACTACAGGCCCAAGTTTTGCCACCTGGTCCTTGCTCGGCAAACCATTCCAGAGAAATAAAGAAAGAATGACGTTCAAACACACCATCCCTTGCATACCCGGCAGTGCCTTAGGGAACATCGCTGCTGAGCATATCTGCTGTAGTGGAAACCAAGTTCCAAGGCCACTCTCACCACGTTCCACTCCCACCTAACCACCCACTTACGACTAATGATATTGGACCTCCCATTGCACTAACCATGGAAGTAATCATAGTCTCTCCACTAATTTAGAGCTATAAATATGAGAAGTTGGAGGAGGAAAAGGGTTGTTGAAAGGTTCACAAGGAAATAGAGAATAGAGGGAAAAGAGTGATTCAAAGAGAGAGAGAGAGAGAAAGGTAACTTCATTGAGTCTCTGTACCAAGTGTTGAGGGCCATTTGTGGAAGCCCAGGCAGACAGAAAGAAAGCCCAATAATGAGGGCAACAAAGAATTAACAAAATAGATAGCAAAAACCCATTAGGCTCAAGCGGTAGGAATAATGGATCACAGGCCCAACAAATAAATAAATGGGTCTTGAAGAGGCAAGCAGGCTCGAAGAAGCCAGGAAAGAAAGAAATAGCATCCCATGGGCAGCGTATGAGGTAGAAAAGTGAGAAAGGACCACCGTAGGCTCAAGGCAATGTAAACTAAGAGAGTAAGGGGTTTATGGCAGGCCCATGAACCCCAAGGATAAGAATAAGGTTATTGGGCCGGGGAAGCCCAATGAAGTTAGTAAAAAGCACATGGGAGAGTGGAATTAGCAAACGGGTCGAGGAAGCCCAAAGAAAGCAATCGGGTCGTGGATGCCCAAAGGAAAGCTCAAAGGGACATAGGAGCCCATAAGTAAAGGCAAAACAGTGCCCATGACAGGCCACTGAGAAAAGGGATAAATGGCTGGCCCAAAATAGGTCCAGCAGGATTGAGTTATTACAGCAGGAATAGCAGTCCAACGTTACAAGAAATAAAGAAAATCAAGGGTGGACCAAAGAAATGTAAGGCCCATCATTAGACAAAGCCCAGCTCTTGAATGGAGTGGGAAACCAAAGAAAAGCCCACATAAAAGGTCAGAAAACACGGACGGAGAGCCTCCAGATCACGGCAGACGTATGAGCAGCAGGCAGACTCTTGGACATATCTGAAAGGAAAGCACGCGCAAGGCCTAGGCACCACCAGCCTGTACCCAGCCAATATAGGACATGGTGGGGCTGTGGGCCAGAGGTAAGAGGTAGAGGGGGTATGGTTTGGTGGTGGAGAGACGGGAAAAGATTTATTTTGCGGCTCCTGCCCAAGCCCTTTTGGGAGGTACGTCCTGCTGGGATGACAGACCACCCAAAAGAGACAAGTTTAAGGGTGGACCGTTGGGTGCATGCCTTGAGAGTAGAGAGAGAAAGCATTTATGCCGTGGCAGGAAAGAATGCTACGGTGGATTGAGGAATGAAACAAACCTGCCTTTGTCTGGCAAGGGTAAGCGTCACACACCTTTGGTGGTCGGCAAGTACGCTCAGACCAGACAAAGGCGGTTAAGGGGTAAAATGGTAAAAAACTGGTCATGGCAGGCACTATAAAAGGACCTTTGCCGTGCCCTGAAAACAGGACCGAAAAACAAGCATTCACGAAGTAAAAAGAAAAACAGAGTAAAAAGAAGAGAAAAAAGATAAGAAAGAAAACAGAGAACAAAAGAGAGAAAATTAAGGAAGAGTGAGAGGTAATACAGTAGGCATGCACCAGTAGATCGGTTTCCCTCTCTCCCCCTTCAAATCTTGCTCTCTTCCAAAACATAAACAAGGACTTCTTTTTTGGGCAATAGCCATTCAGGTCCGACTCCCTCAAAGCCATTAATCCCCACGGCAGGATCCTTTTCTGGGAGATTATTTGCATTGAGAAGAGGCGTTCTCCCCTCTTTGGCTTTGCTTCGGCAAGCTAAACTTAAAACTTGATTTATGCCCATTTGATTACTTCGTATTATTTTCTTTCTCCTTTACTTTCTCTGTAAATGACATTATCATAACTATAATCATGTTTTATGCTTTATAAAGTAGGGATTACATAGTCATTTATTTAAATAGTCAGAATACTCTGTTTGGTTATTATTATATTTGCCTGCCGTAACTCGTCTGAAACAGTTCTGCTTGCTGTAAGCTTGCTCCTGGCAGACAAGGCATAAGTTTGTGCACAAACCGATCCAAGTTGAGTTACACTTGGACCGGCCCCAACTCCCTTACTCAGAAACATTTGGGCCCATTACCGCAGGAGGCAGCCCAGCCCAACACACAATACACAAAAAAGGCCCCTACACCAAGAACAACCCAAAGTAGGAAATCCTAAACCCACTTTACAAATAAGTTGTGAGCCCAAGTGAAGTCAGACCCAATAACATCATTTTAGGCGCGCACATATATAATAGGGGGAAAATGAAGGTGAAGTTAAACCGGTAAAATGTTGCAGCTTTTTATATTTTAGATTGGAACAACTATTTTGGTTGAAATAACCAAAACAACCGAGACAAGTCAGAATAGACTGATATTTTGTGCCAGACAAAACAATGGGGTTCTTTCAATCACTTAGGTGAACGGTGTAAAATTTTCTATCAATACCAGCAAATCAGAAATGGAATTTAAAATCTTGGGGAGTTTTTGGTACATAATTTCAAACAACAATTTTCAGTTTTTAAACAACATTACACATATTTCCACACACTTTTTCACCCACGCGTATTTTCACACATGTTTTCAAACAACAATTTTCAGTTTTTACAATATTTTATCTTGAGGTAATCCATCTTCTAAGAAAATTGTCATTTATTACAAGAAAATCCAATTGTACTTGTAGGAAAAAAAATATGAGAACTCCTTTAATAGCCAAATAATAGAATCAAAATACATCTTTTGGTTGAATATTCTCCAATCAACACTGCATAAGATATACCTATATTAGAAAATTGCAATATGCTATTAACTAAGGATTAGGAATTTAGGAATCTTTGCTACTCCTAAGTCCTAACCCAGAGCTAGTGGTGCATTCTCAAATCAAAGTGTTAGGATAAGTCCACAACCGACAACACCTAAAAGAGTCATTTAGTTGACAGACGTGATAGCATTCACAAGCCATGTTTTGAATCTCTTACAATTAGGCCTAAAATACAATATACACTCCAGTATAAGTGTGATTTAATATTATTTTTTGTTTTGTAATATATAATATTTTTGCACTTTTTATTTATTTTTTAAATGGTCCGATGAATCCTAACTTCTTGTTTAATTTTTATACAAAAATTTAGAAATAGGGAAGGGTTATAAAAATTATGGATAATTTATTTAATACAAAACTATATAAAAATATCCTAAACATAAGTATAAACATAAACATATATAATAATGTATGTGTTTGTTTTATTTGAGCCCACAAATATGTTTTAATCTTTATTCAAATTTGAGAATAGAGAAATATGGAAATTGAAATGTCAATTTATGAATTTATTGGGGCTATTTATGTTTTCACCCTTTATTTTTTAAAATACTAATCAATTTTTTAGTATATACCATGTGAGAGATGCTTAAGCTTTAGGGTCTTTAAGCTTTAAGCAAGTTTTGCTATCCAAAAATAATCCGACATTACTTTGGTGCGTCTTTCAACTTACTATTGGTTTCATTGATATTCTTATTTCACTATAATTGTATGAGTCCAAATATGTATACTAATTCTCCACGTATTCACAAACAAAAGTAATTGAAGGTGTCCAATAGGTCTAATAATGATTGAGAATACATTGTTTCCCTTGTTTATCTCATGTATTCACAAACGAAAGTCACTTTATGTAAGTCTAAAGTATGGACCAAATGGATCGAATAAGACTGAACTGAACAAAATGGACTGAACGGGATCAAATTGGACCGAAGTATACAAATTGGATAGAAGGGGACCGAATAGGACTGACGTGGACACACTGGACCGAATAGAAGCAATGTGGACTGAATAGGACCGAAGTGGACTAAATGGAACCAAAGTGGACAAAAGGACCAAAGTGGACAAAAGGACCAAAGTGGATCGAGGCCAGAATAAGACTGAAGTGGATCAAAGTGGACAGAATGGACCGAATAGGACCACAATGGATAGCATAGACCGAATAGGACCATAGTGAACATAATAGAACCAATGTGGACCGAATAGAGCCAATGTGGACTGATTGGATTAAATTGAACTGAAGTGGACAAAATTAGACCAAATGAACCGAATTGAACTGAATATAACTTTAGTGGATAGAATAGACTAAGTAGGACCGAATAAGACAAATTGGACTGAAGAGGACAAAATGGACCGAATAAGACTTTTGAATATTAATAATTTTTATTGCATTTTTAGGGCTTATATTTCTAATTTCTAATGTCTATTTTAGTATTTTCTTTGTATTTTTTTGTTTAACTCAAAACTAAACAGTTTAACCCAAATAAAATAAAATTTCATACTTTTGAACCCAAAAGTTATGAAAAAAAAAAATGTATTTTTAAGCTAAACTTGAAAAGAATGCCTACCAAAAAAAAAAAAAAAAATTTAAGACCCAATTAGTCCAAATGGATTGAAGGGGGACCGAAATTGACCGAGCAGACTAAATTGGACCGAGTGGAATGAATTAGACAGAAGTAGACCCAATTGGACCAAATTGAACTGAAGTAGACCTAATTGAACCGAATGGAAATTGTTTAATTTTTACAGAGAACAAATTATATTCAAAAAATTTTAGAGATAAAATTATACTTTATATTACAATACAAAATAATTATTTACTTCCACACATTGCGTGGGTTTGCATCTAGTACAGTTTAGCAAGTGTGGCACACACTAGGACTAAAACAAATGACATAATGAGCCTAGTTCTTCAAAATCTGCAATCCAAGATAGATCAAAATCTCGGTCGATCCAAATTAATTATATGTAGTTGACAAAAACAAGTCATAGTAAAAAACACATTCATTCAACACCATTTACAATACAAAGGGGAAAAGAAATGCAACTACAGTTACATAACGTAGCATTAGACTAGTAGTGGTGCGGCAGTAGTGTTATCAACACACTGTAACAATCATTTCCCATACCAATATGACAGTACACCAGCGTAAACTTCTAAACATCATAAGCCTTACAATACGAACCAAACTTTTTTTTGAAGTAATACAGAAACTTCACACAACAATTAAGGAGCATCACAGGATTACAGAAGCTGTACACATCAATATAATACAAGAGTTTGCAGGATGGTGGACACAGTAGTAACGACACACCTAGCATCTCTTTCTTTCTTTTTTGGGGGGGCAATGGAAACACTCAAACACCTAGCTTTTAAAACTGTTATCATGCCAAGCCAATAATTTACTGGATATTAACCCTTAAGAGCAAGCCATAATGATCACTAGGCAATACAGGAAGCATCAACTTTCGGACCCCTTTTTTTACCTTCTTCTCCTTCATATATGACACTCCAGGTATAGCCTCCATTCCTATCATGTCGATTGCACTTAATTTGAAATCACACAGATTGCAAATAAATCTATCTAGCCGCTTTTGCATAGGCCGGTTACAAGACAGCATTGGATTAGACACAGTATCATATGTCCATCCATTTTCACCGGGCCTTAAATCTGCCCAGGCATCAATCCATCCATCAGATAAAGGAAACTTTCCATCCGTTTTTTCATCCCAATTCATGTCACCACAAAAGACCACATTTGGAAATTTCTTAAGAAGGTTAACAGCCTCCTTTGCCTGAGCTATACGTTCCTCACTGTGCATTTGATCCCAATTAGGAGGGGCAGGGCTGGGGCTCTCAAGATGGCTTGTGGCTACAGTCAACAATTTCCCCCTCACTTCAATCTCTGCCATGCACAGATCTCTCACCATTGTAGAATTGCTGAACGGTTTGCAGCTGAAGGATTTTACTTGAAGTTTGCTCAACTGCAATTGACAAATCAAGTTAGGCTCCAACACTACCTTAAATATGAACATTGAAGTAACAAATTATTTGACATGCAGAAAAATCATATCTTGAATAACACATCCTAAGACAAGTAGCCCGAAAGAGAGTGCACTATAGAAGCAAGATAAAATTCATAGTATAAAAGAAATTCACAAAAACAATCACATTATGGGCTTTACCACCTTAAAAGGTCAAATATAACTAAAATATGTGAAATTAATCATTTGAGAATATGAGTAGATTTACAAGAATCGGGTAGTGCCGTAGCGGCCATATTAATTTTCTAAATTTTTCTGTGAGCTTTATACACAGCAAGAAGACATATTCTACTATTAACACTAAAATTCCCCCTACACCGATGTACTTCATGGAAAAAATTCTAGAAAGACCTAACTAAAAGAGAAAGAGAAAACTGAACAAAAGAACCTGACTTATCCAACAGACTGCAGTATCCCTCCACTAAGTAACCTCCCATGGTTTCTACAAGCTTGCATTGCAACTACGTTGGCCAACCTAAATTTGCAAAGGATGCACAATATCTTACCTGCATGCAGAAATTTCTTCTTTTACTGGGCATTTGATGTGAAACTGAGCAATTATATGAGTTCCACCAGCTTGATACCTTAAAAATGTCGTATATATCAAGTGTAACCTCCTGTATGGCATATATTCTGGTCATAAATATGATGAATAGTTAATTGGAAACGACCTATGAGATGAAGCCAAAATGGCACACCTGGAAACAAATGACATCAGGAGAATGCAATTGAATAAGTTCACCAAGAGCCTCCATCCTCTTATGTATCTCCAAATCTTGGAACCACACATTGTAACTCAGAATTTTCACTGCACTTGAAACCATGCTCGAACAATTTCCCTCTGCCACAAACTCAGTTTTTTTAGAAATTCATATCAATAATAACAAAAGAGTCCAACATAGCAAGATTGAAAATCTGAGTTAGATGTGACCATTAAATAGGGTAAATAATATTCATTAAAATAACTCATTATAATAGGCATCAATGTCCTCCAACAACATGAGATTAGGAGAACTGATAACAATTGATGATTTTAGTTACAACCTCTCTCTAGTCATTATGCTCTATTAGAATCTCTAATTCTTTCTCGCCACTTGGAAGGGAAAGCCTTACTTTTAAAAGGTCGTACCCAAAGCACAAAACTCTCACTTTTGCAAAATCCTAAAAGGGCATTCACATTTATTTGAAATTTCATAAAATTATTCAAACACAAACAATTTGTCGTTGCCCGCTCCAGCACAAAGGCTTAGTACCAAGCCTTCGTTGTCACTACTTCTGAAATTCTATGGCTTCAATGGTTTTTGGTTGATATGGGTGCCCCTCAGTCCACTAATTCTTCCATCCACTGTGACAATTGGAGTGCTGTCTGCATTACTCACAACAATATTGTCACAAGTGCACCAAAGATATTGAAATAAATTGTCACTTTATTTGTCATTGTCTTCAGCATAATAGCCTCCTTTTGTAATCTTTTTGTTCTGAAGATCAACTTGCTAACATGTTTACTAAATCTCATTCACCCGGTCATCTCCATGATCTTATTTCCAAACTCAATCTAGTTTCCTCCGCACCTCCCTCAGTTTGAGGGGTGAGGTTAGCGTATTTGACATTACTATGATGTACATATATCTAGGCCAGAATTATGACCTGAATCAAGGCATATCAATTAAACTTGATTCAAGACATAATCAAGGCGCCTACATCAACGCTATCCCTCATTACTCTCTTGGTAAGTTATATATATATTCGTGTCCTATATATAGACAAATATATACTGAATATAGAGATTTTCATATTCAATAACTCTTGTTCTTTTTCTTTTATTTTTCATATTTTGCAGAGAAATTGGACATCAATCTGATACATTATCAAATTATCAATATGTGTTACCAAAGTAAAATACCAAAGGTTCTCCATGAAAAACTCAAGAACCAGCCCAGCAGCACTCTTCTGCTGTCATTACCTTGCCAGGAGAACTCCTGACAAGCATATGGGATTAGGCAATTCCTTCTTTGTGTATATAACACAAGAGACAGAGGCAACTTTCCCCACAAGGGAAATTTCACCTAACGTCTTAGTATTCGTCTCAACAGCCTAGTTGTCCTTGAGAGTTGAGAAACTCTTACAATTTTAGGTTTCTATTAGCTTCTGTTTTGGCTTAATGAAGTTAGAGCTCATCTTAGTTGCAGTGTACTTGACATATAACAAATATTATGTATAGTATAAGAACTTGATTAAGGATAATTTTGGCTAAAAGGAAGTGCATGAAACGGTCTCATCCACAAACCTTGTTGCCATATATATCAGCATTAAAAAAAATCATCACCGAGCAAAGATTATAAACATGTTCTATAAGTGTCAACTAGAAGCAGTTTCAATCTTGAGTGGCAATAACAAAAGAAAGAACAAAGAAGTGCAAATTCAAGTCTGGAGTTAAAAGCCAAATGAGCAGAATGACATTCTGATGCTCAAGAACACAAAGTCAGCAATCAATTTGTTAATTGCTATCAATTTCATGCTATAAAGATACTATATGAGGATTCTATTGGACAAATAGAATACACCAAATCAATGCTTTTACGTTCATTAGCTACTAGAAGATTTTAATATATTTGCAGATACAACCAACAGCTCATTAAATGGAATAAAAGAACTTGATGTCGATAGATATAAGTTTTACCAACTTTTAAGGATTAATAAGCACCATCAACACCATATAAAGTGATAAGTCAAAAGAAATAGGTATGATGGACAAGAATTAGAGCAAGTCATAAATGCACTAAATACAAAATACAAAATCCAAGATGAAAATGAAATGCTTATATTGACTGGAAAATACACAAACCTCTTCTGAACGGAGGCTGATATTTGCCACTCCCTAGTGGAGATTGACCAAAAAGCTCAGGTTCCAGTTGACCAAAAAGTATGGATTTATGAAGATCACACTGATCAGTAGAGAGAGCAGGTTGATTGTTACCTGGCGTCGAAGAGCTGGTTGATTGGGGAGAATCCTTTTTTCTTCGTCTGCTTCTCTTTGTCTGATCATTGTTGGTCTTCTTGGCAGGACAATCTTTGTCATCTAATGATAGAGATGAAAATTGATCATATGTTAGTCTACGCTCCACAGTTTGCAACTCTTGCACAGCTTCAGAAACAGTTGGTAGAGGGGAACGTTCCATCATAGACTTTCTAATATCCTCAAATTTATCTGGTAAAGCCATGAGAAGCTGAACCAACCGAGACTCTTCACGGTATTTCTTGTAACTCTCTAAACCACTCAATTCCTTTGGCTCCATCTCATCTAATTGCAGCCAATAACATTTTATAAGACGATATAATCCGGCAATGGGAAAACCACTTTGTTTCACACCCTCAATCTCCCTCTCCAACCAATACTTTTTAGCGAAATTCGACTCATCACCGTGGGCATACAACCCTGCCAAGTAGTCCCATGCATCCTTAGCAGACTTAATATGATCCAAACGTTTCGTAAGGGAATTATCAACATAAAAGTTGATAATATACAGAGCCGTTGAATTCATAGATTCCCAATGCTTAATCAAATTTATGTAATCTTTATCTTTGGGGTCAGGACGAGTCGCTGACCCACTTACATAGTCCCACAGTTCTCCTTCAATCTCGAAATTACGCATCATATATGACCATAGTAGATAATTAGTTCCATCCGATTTGAGTGTAACAGCATCATCCGAGTCATAATCCATAACCAAAAACAAGTTTCTCAATCAAACGGCAAAGATACTTGGAAATCTAACACCTACAATATTATAAGCACGTAAAGAATGTAAAAATGGCTTTCATGCACAGTGTCCTTAAAAAAAAAATTTCATGATCAAGTTTAGTTAGTTAATAATTTACATTAGAAGTATAGTACTGACAATTAAGATGAAGAACAGAAAGTCAGAAACAAGAATTGAACACACGAGTTGGAGCTGAGGACTAACCAGATTGAGAGGACCTTTACTTAGCGTCAAAGACTTCAAAGCTCTGAGGAACAGTCAGTCTTTATTCTTTTAACTCTTTATCCAACTTTAACTTTACTATCTGGATCTAGACAGGGGCCAGTGAAGACACAGATACGAGGTTGTCGTTTTAGTTAAACGACTCGTTTTGACTTAATGATTTATATGAACCCAAGCCTATCTGCAAGAGTCCAGTCCATTTAGTTGTAACTAACACATTGAATGCATGCCAATTGGCAATGATTAAATGGCCTTTATATGATCCTAAACCCATTTTCATATGAATAAGATTTTGTAATGATTAAATGCTCATGTAAATCCATGGACCTATTCAGCAAAAAAAAAAAAAAAAATCCATGGACCTTATTTTATTGATGGGTTTTACTAGGCTTTTTGTGCCTAAACTCATATTCTTTGTATGAAAAAGTTTCTGCACTAATTGCTCGAGTTAATATTAGAATTGTGGTGGGGAGTAGGGATGCAACAAATTGTCACTATATTTTTATAATGGTTGAGATGTCAATTCCTTACAAATTAAAAAAAAAAAAAATATATATATATATATATATATATATATATATATATATATATATATATATATATGAGATTATGACTCACTACAATTGAAAACAATGTGTCGTAAGATTTTGTTGTGTCTCAGAATTTCTCTTAATATGATTCATCTTTTATGCATCAAGAGAGTAAGGACACCGGGTGGAATATGTAAAATGATGGCATCTTGTGATATGACGAGATGGAGTTTAGGTCATTGATCCCTCGTAACATTAAATGGACCATGAAAGTGCTAGTACAAACTACAAAGTTCATATTCTTTTTGTGGTTCCACTAGCCATTTTGGTAACAATGGCCGAGAAAAGGGGCATGCCTTTCAACAAAGATGTTGTGGATTTTTTTCTAGCTAAACTTTTTTTTTTATTTTTTTTAATTTGATAATTGCGGACAGGAGATTCGAATTTTGGTTGTCTCTGTTGGAAGAACTAGAAGGTGCCAACTAGTTGAGCTACCTACAAGGCTCTAGCCAAACTTGTTGATGGAGAGAAAAATAATGAATGTGAGTAGTAAATTATAGTTGCTTAACTAGAACCCATTAACCTAATGAGTAATGACAAAAAACAATTATCACAAGGGTTCATCATAAATTAAAATCTTACCATATCTATATAATAAGAAAAAAAAATTGAAGGTGAAGTTAAACTGGTAAAATGTTGTGGCTTTTGATATTTTAGATTGGAACAACTATTTTGGCCGATATAACCAAAACAACTGAGACAAGTAAAAATAGGCTAATATTTTGGGCAAGACAAAACAACGGGGTTCTTTCTATCACTTTGGTGAACGGTGTGAAAATTTTTTTTAGTACCAACAAATGAGAAATGGAATTTAAAACCTTGATTTCTATTACTCTTAACCATGAGCTAGTGGTGTATTCTCACAATATTTCATCTTAAGGTATCCATCTTTTAAGGAAATTTTATTTATTACAAGAAAATCCAATTGTACTTGTAGGGGGAAAAAATGAGAACTCCTTCAATAACCAAATAATAGAAGCAAAACACATCTTGGTTGAATATTCTCCAATCACCACTGCTTAAGATATACCTATATTAGAAAATTGCAATATGCTACTAACTTAGGATTAGGAATTTAGGAATCTTTGTTACTCCTAAGTCCTAACCCAAAGCTAGCGGTGCATTCTTATCTCAAAGAGTTAGGATAAGTCCACAACCAGCAACACCTAAAAGAGTCATTTAGTTGATAGACGTGGTAGTATTCACAAGCCATGTTTTGAAACGCTCACAATTAGGCCTAAAAAACAATATACACCATGTGGTAGCATTCATAAGTGTGATTTATTTATTTTTTTTGTTTTTTAATATATAATATATAATATTTTTGTACTTTTTTATTTTTTTTAAAATGTTCTGATGAATTCTAAATTCTTGTTTAATTTTTATACAAAATTTAGAAATATTTAAGGGTTATAAAAATAAAAAAATATAAAACTATATAAAAACATCCTAAACATAAGTATAAACATAAACATAATAATGTATGTCTTTGTTTTATTTGAGCCCACAAATATGTTTTAATCTTTATTCAAATTTGAGGATAGAGAAATATGAAAATTCAAAGGTCAACATATGAATTTATTGGGGCTATTTATGTCTTCACCCTTTATTTTTTAAAATACTAATCAATTTTTTAGTATATATGTGAGAGATGCTTAAGCTTTAGGGTCTGTAAGCTCTAAACAAGTTTTAGTATTCAAAAATAATTTGACATTATTTTGTTGCGTCTTTCAACTTACTATTGATTTCATTGATATTCTTATTTCACTATAATTGTATGAGTCCAAATATGTATACTAATTCTCCACTTATTCACAAACAAAAGTAATTGAAGGAGTCCAATAGGTTTAATAATGATTGAGAATACATTGTTTCCCTTGTTTATCTCATGTATTCAAAAAAGAAAGCTGTTTTATGTAAGTCTTAAGTATGGACCGAATGGACCGAAGTAAACAGAATGGACTGAACAGGATTGGACCGAAGTATACATATTACTCTGAAGTAGACTGAATAGGACTAACATGGATATACTAGAATGAATAAAAGTAATGTACGTGGGCGCAAGGGAGTACACCTCAGTTTTGGAGTGGATCGGGTGATTATTCATTAGATCTAACAAACATATTGAATGCATGGCAATTGGCAGTGATTTAATGGCCTTTTTATGATCCTAAACCCATTTTCCTATGAATAAGATTTTGTAATGATTAAATGCTCATGTAAACCCATGGACCTTATTTTATTGATGGGCTTTACTAGGCTTTTCATGCCTAAACCCATATTCTTTGTATGAAAAAGTTTCTACACTGATTGTTAGAATTAATATTAGAATTGTGTTAGGGAGTAGAGACGCAACAAATTGTCACTATATTTTCATAATGATTGAGATGTCAATTCCTCACAGATCAAAATAAAATAATAAAATATGAGATTATGACTTCCTACAATTAAAAACAAGGGTGTTGTGAGATTTTGTTGTGTCCTTAGAATTTCTTTTAATATGATTCATCTTCTATGCATCAAGAGAGTAGGGACACCAGGCAAAATATGAAGGCCACAAAATGTGAAGTCTTTTTTTTTTTTTTTTCAAGAATCAAATGCAAAATCGACTAGCTATGTAAAATGATGGCATCTTGTGATATGATGAGATGGAGTTTAGGCCATTGATCCTTGTTCAGAATATAAAATGTAACTAAAAACATCATTGATATAAACATAAACATTAATACGACAATATATGTTATTTTTTATTCATATAAACATGACTATATATGAAAAATTCTTATGTCAATTAGTGAATTTTTTAGGTTGTTTGCAACTCATTCTCAGTTATTTTTAATATATAAATTAATTCTGAAATATATATACAAGAGATGTTCAAGAATAAATTTTCAAATTTTGAAAGAATTTCAACACTTGAAGATAATTTGGCCTCACTTTGGAGTGTTGTTATTTGTATTGATTTCATTGATTGGGGAAAACTAGTTGTATTAGAAAGATAATTTGATAATTCAAAATGAAATAATTGTTATAGAAATAGAATTTGCCTAATTTGCACGTTTAGTATGAAAAAATTGCCCCACAATTTGAGTGAAAATAAATTTTTTCCCTCAATTTTAATGATTTTCCAATACTTTTGAATATCATTCGACTAAGGAACCTAAAATTTAGCCATTTTAGGATTACACATTGCTAGTGAATACTTAGAAAGTGATTAATTTTGATTAAACGCTTATATCTAAGAGATTTAATTAATTAATGTTCAGCAAAAAAAAAAAAAAGAGAGATTTAATTAAAATATAAGATTAAGACTATCTATCTATTCGAATAAAATTATCCTAAGTATGATGGTGCACCCTTGTCCTAAGTCTAGACCATTGAGATTATGACACATCATTAATCATAACTAATCATTTAAAGGACCAATCATAATTAATTAACCATAATCGTACATGTCTAGTCCTCATCTTAGGGATCCATATCATCTTAGGGATGCATATTAACATTTAAAACTTGATTCGACTGAAACTTTTAATTTTGTGGTTTGATTGAAGCACATGATATGTTGTTTTTATCATTAGAACTTCTAGATTTGGGTTTAATGGATAATTTGGAAATCCAACAATCAAAATTGTGATTTTTCTTTATATCCTAAAATGACAAATTTTCTCTTGGTGAGATTAAATGAAAGTTGCAAAATAGGATGTCTACACTCTCTCCTACATTTATCCTTGGATCTTTCACTTGATTGGAGAGGTAATTGCACTTATTTGGAAAGAATGATTGGAAGGTGGAAGATCAACTTTTCTCAGCCTCTAGTAAAGTAGTAATGCTTAGTGTATGTTTGGATATCGCTTATTTTGCTGAAAACTAAAAACTTAAAACAATAAAAAAATATTTTCCGGTTACTATTCATTAACGAAAATACTGTGCATTTACCTTGATGTACTGTTCATATCCCATGAACAGTACACCAGGCGCTAAAAAAAGTTTGCGTTTTTAGTAAAAATAATAAGATTTCCCTCTCATATTTCTGTCTTAAAATATTTGAACTTATGTTTTCTGTCTTGATCGTTTTGTTTCATACCTATTTTCCATTCATCAAGTAGGGACACCAGGTAGAAAATGAGGGGCCACGAAATGCAAAATCAATGAGCTATGATAAAAGATGGCATCTTGTAATGTGATGTAATGGAGTTTTGGCTATTGATCGATACCTCTACATTAATCAGCCACAAAAAGTACTAGTACAAAACTATACTTTTTCTTCAAAAAGTTATTACGGCAACAAAGATGTGATAATAATAAAGAACTATCATTAAAAGTGGACACCAAAAGTTAAAACTCTCTAAAAAAAAATTATATATATCTATATAATAACTAATAGTCGAAACGTTTGACCTTTTGTTGACCTTACCTAGTTGCGCCATGTAGCTACATAAATTTATGCCACACAACTACATTTAAAAACCAAACAATCGTGTCTTTTCGTTTTGCAAAATAAGACACTGAACAATTGTATCTTTTGGAATTTTAAAAGGGGTGTTTGGTGAGTGTTTCCAAACAACAATTTTCAGTTTTTAAACAACATTTCACGTATTTTCACACACTTTTTCATCTACATGTATTTTCACAAAAAATTTTAAACAACAATTTTCAATTTTTAAACACATGTACCAAACGGGCTAAATAACTAACCACAACCAAAAGAAACAAATCATTACACTGTATCATACTGTTGTTTTCCCTCGGTACACATAAATATAATCGGACTGCAAAAAAACTGCAATTTGCAAGCACTTTTTCTTTTCCAACTGCACACCTCTGTCTTTGAAAAAAATCGTTGGCAATCTCAACGCCAATATAGCAAGTGATCAACATGTTCATGAAAATCACTAGCGCTTCCGAGTCATTACCACTAAGTAAACTGGAGGTGCATTTTCGTGGTCTGCCATTTTCGTCCTTATTTATCACTTCATTCTGATCTACCTTTGTTTTTCTACTATTTCTTTTATATTTTGGCTACTGATTATGTTGTTTTTCAAGGAGTACTCTTGAATCATTGTTGAAGAAAATGGAACAATTACCGTCGGCAGCGATGATGGTACACCACATTATTTATATTTATTAACCTCAAAATTGTCTACACTAACAGAAGTTGACTTCTCTTTAAAAAACTATATTGTTTCACTGGATACAGGTACCATACAATTGTAAAACAAAGACACAAAAAACATAGAAGATGTTGAGATTTCAGTCCAGAATGAAAGCACAAAGGAAAACAACTCAGTCAAGGAGAAACAACAAGAAAGGAATTGCAGTATTGAAGAAACAGGGCAGAACGACAGAGCATATGAGAAAAAGAAGAAAGGGAGGCTGAAAGGAAACGGTGTCGTAGTGATTAAGTGATTGCACGTGTGTTAGTAGTACGTGAGAATGATTGAGTAGTATACAGTTGTCAATTACTGATTGATTAGGAAAATAGTTTGTTAGAGTTAAGTTGGAATTAGTTTTATCTTCTGCTTTCACTGTAACCTGTATATAAGGCTCAGCCTTAATGTAAATTAACAAAACCAATTCATTTTAATCAAAATCAGAGTTTCAGTTTTTCTCAATAGCTTCTAGAGTTCTCTCTTTTTACATGGTATCAGAGCTTCAATAGCTCATCAATGGCTTCCGCTTCCAACACTGCTTCAGATTCTGAAACTCTTCCCACCAATATTTCCAACACAGCAAATCACAGATCGTCCAATCAAGCACCTTCAATGGATGATGCAAATACAAATCCTTCAAGCCCTTATTTCATTCCACCCTCAGATGTTGTTCTGGTTTCCCAACCACTGATTGGCCCAGAAAATTATCTCAGTTGGTCAAGGGCAGTGTTTCTATCTTTGAGTGGTAGGAACAAATTTGGCTTTCTTGATGGTTCGATTCCTACACCTGATCTTTCTCATCCTTTGTACAATGTGTGGCACAGAGCAAACACCACAATTCTTTCATGGATGGTGAACTCTTTGAGCAAGGATCTTGCTACCAGTGTCATGTACATTCACACTGCAAGGGATTTGTGGATTGATATGCGTGATAGGTTTTCACAGCCAAATGTTCCAAGATTCTTTGAGATTCGAAGGAAATTTCGAAGCTTTCACAAGGTTCCTTATCGGTGAGTTCTTATTTCACCAGATTTAAGATTTTCTGGGATGAACTTGTGCATTATCAATCTTTCACTGCTTGTACTTGTGCATGCATCTGTGGTTCTCAAAGAAATCAATTGAATGCTCAGCAAAAAGATCAAGTTTTTCGCTTTCTTATGGGACTCAATGACAGTTATTCCACTGTTACAAGTCAAATTTTGATCACTGAGCCATTACCTGCTTTGAATAAAGCCTATTCTTTAATCTTGCAAGAGGAAAAACATAGGCAAGTTGGTCAAGCTGATTTGGTTATTGAACCAACAGCTCTGTATGCTAATAATGCTAATCCAAAGGGGTTTCAAGGGCATCAAGGGTGGAATCAGGGTGTGAATCATGGAAACCAAGGTGGAAAGAATGGTAATTCAAGGAAAGAAAGGCCTGTTTGTACTTACTGTGGACTAGTGGGTCATGTAGCTGATAAGTGCTACAAATTACATGGATATCCTCCAGGCTATAAGCACAAAGGGAAGGCATCTGCTAATCAGGTTTCTAGCAATGGCACTCTTGGCAATCTGTTTTGCAACAATGGTGGTTTTGGGAATTTTCCTTCTCAGCCTATGCAAGGTTTTGCTAATCAACCTAATCTGATGCATTGCTCACCACAGCATCCAAGAGCACAGTCTCAAGCACAGCCTCTATTCAATACGCCCCAATGTCCTATCACCCAGAGTCAGTGTGAACAACTGCTCTCTTTCCTTGCATCTCAGTCCTTCAAGGAAGCTAACTCATCTCAGGCTTCTCACCAGGCTGCTTCAGTTCTCTCACCACTATCCAATGTTGCTGCTACTGCTGGCACCTGCTCTTCCATGCCTTATTTTACCAATTTCTCAGGTAATCCTTTTTGGTTACCCCCTAATCCTTCTCATTCCATTTTTTCTGCTCGTATAGTTGATAGACAAGCATACAAATCCAATACCTGGATTATTGACACTGGTGCCACAGACCATATGGTACATTCAGTGTCTTGCTTATCCACTATTACATCCACCATTAATACCTTTGTCTATTTGCCAAATGGAGAAAAGGCTTTAGTTACTCACATAGGGACAGTTCATATCTCAGATCATCTTACCCTTTATGGAGTTTTATGTGTTCCATCTTTTACTTTTAATCTCATATCAGTCAGTCAACTCACTAAAACACTTTTTTGTTGTCTTGTGTTCCTTGGTTCCTTTTGCTTTATCCAGGACCTAGCCAATTGGAACATGATTGGACTGGGTAAAGCAACAAATGGCCTCTATCTACTACAACACAGACTTCCATCATCATCTGTGCTTGCTGCTTCTTCACAAACACCTGCTTCATTACCTTCTGTTCATTTTAATTCTGTCAATAATAAGTCTGTAAATGCTGATTTGTGGCATTTTCGTTTAGGGCATCCTTCTTATGCCAAACTATCATTACTACATAATCTTGTATCTGGTTTGCAAGCTAATAAAACACCTTGTTGTGACATTTGTCATTTCTCTAAACAAAAGAGATTGTCTTTTCCTGTTAGTACTCATGTCTCTAAATGTGTGTTTGATCTTGTGCATTGTGATCTTTGGGGACCCTTTTCAGTTCCCACCATAGAAGGTTACAAATACTTTCTTACCATTGTGGATGATTACTCTAGGTGCACTTGGGTTTACTTACTTAAATCTAAGTCTGAAACACAAGCTCTTATTCAACAGTTTTCTATAATGGTTGAAATTCAATTTGATGCAAAAATTAAGTGTCTTAGAAGTGATAATGGGGCAGAGTTCATTATGAAGGATTTTTTTCAATCAAAAGGCATTTTGCATCACTTATCTTGTGTTGAAACTCCTCAACAAAATGCAATTGTTGAAAGGAAGCATCAACACATTTTAAATGTTGCAAGAGCTTTGAGGTTTCATTCTTCATTACCTCTTAAAATGTGGGGTGACTGCATTCTCACTGCAGTCTATCTTATCAACAGATTACCTTCAAAGCATTTGCAAAATAAAACCCCTTATGAAAGGCTTTTTAAAGTACCTCCTTCATATGGACATATTAGGACTTTTGGCTGCCTATGTTTCACTTCTACTCTTTGTCAAAACAGACACAAGTTTGCACCAAGAGCAAAAAAGTGTGTTTTCCTAGGATATCCAAGTGGTATTAAAGGGTACAAGGTTTTGGATTTGGAGTCTAACTCAATTTTTGTCTCTAGAGATGTCATTTTCTATGAAAATAATTTTCCTTTTGCCTCCATTTCTCCCACATCTGAATTTTCAGATCACTCCTCTCTTGATACTAGTTATGATTCATTTGTTTTTCCTCATTCTGTTCCTGACTCTTCCATTTCAGATTCTTCCTTTTCTTGTGATAGCGGTACTCTAATCCCTCATTCTGCAGAAACAGTTTCTACAGACACTGTTTCTGCAGCTCATACTCTTGATTCCCCATTAGATTCTCCTTTAACACATTTTACTCCTAATGTTGATTCTGAGCATGATCTTCTCCCTATGTCTGTACCTAGGCCTACTTCTCCATTACCCATCAGAAAATCCACCAGACCACATCACCCCCCATCCTACCTACAAGACTATTCTTGCAAGTCAGTCAGTTCTAAACCTCTCTCTGGTCAGCCTTATGACATTTTTGCTTGTCTTACTTATTCCAATCTCAATAAGAACTATAGGCAATTTGTCATGGCTGTTGATTCCACCTCACTAGATCCTACTTCCTTTCATGAGGCAGTCCAATCTTCTGATTGGAAAGCTGCTATGGATAAGGAAATTGCAGCTCTAGAACTTACAAATACATGGACTTTAACCACTCTTCCTCCTGGTAAGGTTCCTATTGGATGTAAGTGGGTCTATAGAACTAAGTATAAGTCTGATGGCTCCATTAAGAGACATAAAGCTCGCTTGGTTGCTAAAGGTTATACATAGAGGGAAGGCCTTGACTACACTGACACTTTTTCTCCTGTTGCTAAGTCAGTTTCTGTCCGAATGGTCTTGACTTTGGCTGCTGTAAAAGGGTGGTTCCTTCATCAAATGGATGTGAATAATGCCTTCCTCCATGGTGACTTGGATGAGGAAGTTTATATGAGTCTTCCACCAGGTTTTCACAGCAAGGGGGAGTGTATTTCCAATCTTGGTTGTAGTCCTTTAGTGTGCAAGCTCAATAAGAGTCTTTATGGTTTAAAACAGACTTCAAGGCAATGGTTTGCCAAGTTTTCTTATACATTGCTGAATTTTGGCTTTGTTCAATCTAAGGCAGACTACTTCTTGTTTACCTACACTGAAGGATCTTCATTTACTGTTTTATTAGTATATGTTGATGATATCTTGCTCACTGGCAATGACCCTGGTTGTATTACTGATTTGAAGCACCTGCTTGATACTAAGTTTGGCTTAAAAGACTTGGGTTCTTTAAAGTATTTTTTGGGTCTTGAAGTTGCTAGAAGTGACAGGGGTATAAGCCTAAATCAAAGGAAGTATTGCTTGGAGATTTTGCAAGACACTGGCTTCTTGGGTTCTAAACCGGTTAGAACTCCAATGGAACAAAATTTGCATCTTTCAAAGGATGTAGGTAAGCTTCTTCCAGATGCAAGCCAGTACAGAAAATTGATTGGGAGATTATTGTATCTTACTTTGACCAGACCTGACATCACCTATGCAGTGCATAGGTTGAGTCAGTTTCTTGCTGCACCAAGAGAGCCTCATATGTTGGCAGTCAATAGGGTATTGCAGTATTTGAAGGGTACACCAGGCAGAGGTTTGTTCTTCTCTAGTAGCTCAAGTATGCAAGTCAAAGCTTACTGTGATGCGGATTGGGCAGGCTGCCCTAATACCAGAAGATCCATCACAGGCTATAGTGTGTTTTTAGGGAATTCCTTAATTTCTTGGAGGTCTAAGAAGCAAAGCACGGTCTCTAGATCTTCAGCAGAGGCAGAGTACAGGTCAATGGCTAATACAACCTGTGAAATTGTTTGGGTCCTTCAATTGTTGAGAGATTTACGGGTTGATCATGCATATAGTGCTCAGCTTTTCTGTGATAACCAGGCTGCATTGCATATTGCAGCCAATCCCATTTTCCATGAAAGAACAAAACATATAGAAGTTGATTGTCATTTGGTGAGAGACAAAATAACAGAAGGAGTTATTAAGACATTTTATGTTTCAAGCCAATTTCAAACAGCAGACATCTTTACCAAAGCATTAGGATTTCCAGCTTTTGGCAGATTGGTCACTTGCTTGGGATTGATTGATATCTACTCGCCAAGTCCGAAGACTTCTGATAGTCAAGTCACTGATCTTATGGCTCATGACTTGAGGGGGAGTGTTGAGATTTCAGTCCAGAATGAAAGCACAAAGGAAAACAACTCAGTCAAGGAGAAACAACAAGAAAGGAATTGCAGTATTGAAGAAACAGGGCAGAACGACAGAGCATATGAGAAGAAGAAGAAAGGGAGGCTGAAAGGAAACGGTGTCGTAGTGATTAAGTGATTGCACATGTGTTAGTAGTACGTGAGAATGATTGAGTAGTGTACAGTTGTCAATTACTGATTGATTAGGAAAATAGTTTGTTAGAGTTAAGTTGGAATTAGTTTTATCTTCTGCTTTCACTGTAACCTGTATATAAGGCTCAGCCTTAATGTAAATTAACAAAAACAATTCATTTTAATCAGAATCAGAGTTTCAGTTTTTCTCAATAGCTTCTAGAGTTCTCTCTTTTTACAGAAGAAAAAAAATAGAAAGGCCAAAATAATAAAATCTTAATTTCATGATCTGATGCGTCTCTCTACTTCTCAACTTTACAGGTCCAAACTCCACCAAACCCAACAGTTTCCCATTTTTCAACTTTTACAGCATTTGACAGAAGAAGAGGAAGAAGAAGATGAGAATGAAAGCAGTGGATGATCTTATTGTGGGGGAAAAGAAACATAAATAAAATGAAAAATTGAAAACATAGGAGAGAGTTACAGAAGCACTATGAGAGAAAAAGAGATTAAAAAAACAAAGGAGACGAGGGAATGTCACAGAAAAGATAAGAATGAAGAGAATTAAGAAAGGGAAAGAATTAAAAAGATAAAGAAAAAGTGGCGTTGTAGAAGAGGAGATGATAGTCACGTGAGGGAGTTGAGTTTTGCTGCTTCAGCAACTTTTTAAGCAGAAAGGCAACTTCTTGGAAGGTACACATAAAATACCATTCCATCCTTACTTTTATTATTTTATACCAAAAAAAAAAATTTACTAAATTTGTTTAATTTATTTATTTCATCTTTCACTTGGGCTTTGGTTTCCAACTATCTCCCAGTAGTGTTATTAGAATATTTGTGTTACGTGACTCTATCAGTTAGATCTACACAGTTTCCTTTTAAATTGGTATGGGCATATAATATACTACAAAGACTAAAGTAATACTTAGACGTGTATACTGTATAGATTTTTGTACATTGCTGATTCAGTATTAATCACAAAATATTTTTTTTAAAATGATAATTTAAAATTTTATTTATGCAGTTAGTTTTTTAGGCCTAAATTTATTATGTTCTTGATATCAATTAATTACTTTCTATAAAAAAAATTACAATTAACTACGAATATATATTTAAAATATTAAGTCATTTTCTTATGTCCTTTTATTTTCTTTTAGTTATTCAGTGTTATTTATTACCTATTTATGATTACATTTTTTTTTAAATGATTCCAATGCCTGTTGTGGATAGATATAGCCATCGACCCATCTCCTCACAAGCATTCCATGCATCTATGCTACGTTGCTAACTATTCTTCTTTTTAAAGTCTTAGTAGTAACTATTTAAACTCAAATATAATGCTTTTTCTTTTTCCTTCCAAACTCATTCAGTAATTTAACTCGTGCATTGCACGGGTTAAACAACTAGTATATATATATAGTGGAGTTCTTTCTAGCCAAACTTCCTAAGGGAGAGAAGAGTCAAGAATGTGACAATGTAGTGATTATAATTGGGTGTGGCTTTTGTCCAGTGTCACAGGACACTGGACTCACTGCGATCGTGACACGTGTCCATTTTCGAACACGTGTCATAATTGCAATGGGTCTGGTGCATTGCACAGAGGCCATGCCCATTATAATTAATGCAACTTATAAAGTTCCTATCTACACCAAATAAATAAAATTAATGACATCTTAGCCTAATTGTATCATAAATTAAAAATATTTCATATTTATATAAACATTTTGTATGGTTCAATACACAACTTCCACTTTGATCTTTTACCTTTATCTTTTCCTTTTCATTTTGGTAAACGACAATAATGATTTCATAAGAAAAGTTTTTTCAATTTTCATTTCCAAAATACAAAAGAAAAAGCTTTAGAAAAGTTTCTTCTTCTTCTTCTTTTTGGCAAGTAAATCCGTCCATGTTGTTGGTAGTGTTTAGCAGTATTAATGCCACACAATTTATGAATCTAACTTTAGCAATTATGCTAATTACAAAAAGAGGACACTACCAACCCCAACCCCCATCCCAAAAAAAATAAACATTGGATCATAAACGAACTTATTACAAACTAATAATATAATTCAAAAAATAGTTTTTTTTTTTTTCTACCTCACCATAATAACAAAATATTGAAAGCTAAAACTAAGAAAAAGTGCCACCACTTGTTGATTGCACTTATTCGCCAGCTCCAGAAGGAGACGAATCTTACTCTGTTCCCTGCACCACTTATGTCTGTCGAGTTCACTACTTGCCTTGTCGTATTGGTCGCTTGCTTACTGTGCACAAATTAAATAAACACACTTCGCTAAGAACATAAAAATTTATGCATAAAACATTAAAATTATAAGCTGTACTTAGAGCTAAGGTATTATTTATTAGCAATATGGGTATGGTAACAAATAAGATGAGGACTTTAGAGCAAGCTTTTCTTACCTTCCAGGAAAAATACAGTTCCCGTGACCTGCAAATACATTCCCCACAAGGGAGAAAAACCCAAAAAAAATAAGATGTTACATTCATATATGGAGCACATAAAAGTCAGGTAAAAATGAACAAATAATGTGGACCCATTTTAGCATAGGAAATTTCTAGTTGATGTAAAAGGCAATAATGTAATGGGAGTTGGTTTGAAGTAACATTGTAGAAAGCGACCTTATTCTGAAAGGCAATCTTATACCAGGACTAGAATCTTTTGAAGTGTCTGGTCACAATGGGGTTCACATAGTAACCAATGTCCAGACTCCAGAGGAACTTCCTTGTTCACACTTCCAAATAGGAAATGCAATTACCAAGCCATTTTTTGAAATTTTTTTTCACATTCAAAACACAGAAGAGACAATGAGCCTCTGCCAGGTGGGTCATAATTTCATTCCCATAAGTCATCATTGAGTTCTCCGTGACTGAAGCCTTGGAGCGTGTATTGTTTTTTCTATTACTTTCCCACAGTGGCATAGATTTAACAAATTATGCAATCAAAAGTTCAAAACTTTAGCTTAAGGCCTTTACAAATAACAGCAGGGAAAATAAGAAATCATTTGTCCTACTTTTAATAAGTGTTCTACCAATACCATTTGTCCTTTTTTTTCCCTTTCTTTTTAAACTTTGGTTAATACTAATAGGAAATAAAAATAGTAGACTGCCATAGTGGAACAAAAGTGGAATGTAAACAGAGGATTTTTATTCATGTTCCTCTTCCCTAACTATTAAAGTTCCCAACTTTAGCATCAAACAACAAATTACAGAAACAAGAACCTCAAATATATTGAATTCAATTCAATGTTAAATTCAAACATCCAAGTTTTTAAAAATCCAAAATGTAAAACTAACACTTACTTGGGTCAGAGGTGGTGATCATAGCCACACCCTTGAAGTCACAAGACCCAGCAACCCTCCCTTCCTTCTGGTAATAGCTATCAAATGCATAAGTGGCATGGCTCTTCACATTATTAGGCTGGTAACAATTCTCCCCTGGTTGAATCTCAGAGCAATTAGCCCTCCCAGGTCCACATGCCCAATCCAAAGCCGCCTGCAATGTCTTCGAGTCCACTCCATCCATCACCACACAATAGGTCTGGTTAGTCGTATCATTAGCCAAAAAAGTCCCACTTCCTGAAACATGAAGCAAGTAAACCGGCGTAGAATTCCCATAAAACAAACCCCAATTGGCCTCAGAAACCGGAGGGGACCTCAAGTCCTCATTGAACAACTCATATATGTACACACTAGACGTGATTTCCGGGTGCAAAGGCGTGCCGCTACGATCAATAACATGCTTAATAAGGTTGGAATTATAAGTATCAGCATTGTCAATAGTGGCATAAGGCTCTTTAGAATCACCCTTTGAAGGCCAACCACTCTCTGTGACAAGTACCACAACATCTGTGAAATTAAGGTTTTTCATGGAAGAATAAGCAGCATCAATCATAGCATCCAACACATTAGTATAATGAAGCAAAGTGTTTGGATCAACCATTTCTTTAGAAGGTGTTAAGGGCTTAAACAAAGAGTTATCCAAAGGAACCACCCCTTTGTTTTGCATAAACACATAGTAAGGATAAAGGTTCATCATCAGAGGTGACCCAGTTTTGGAAAGGAACTGAAGCAAAGGTACAATAACCGAGGACAAGCTTTGGTTAAAGAAAGCTTGTGAAGGTGGAAAAGGATCAAGGATTATAGAAGCAGCATGTGGGGTCGAAATCTTGATCTGGGTGTGAAGATTTGCTGCCACTAAAGCACTGTAAAGGGACTCAATAGCTGGGAGAAGTATAGGACCTGAGGAAGGCACAGTGGTTAACACCTCGTCCCCTACAGAAATAGCAGTGATGAGTGTTTCAGGGTAGAAAGCAACAACGTTTCTGCCTATCCAGGCAGCGGCTGTGGTGTTGGAAGAGCCGATGGCGAGGAGCTGGTTGTTTGGGACACTAATAATGACTCGGATCTTGGAGTGAGCCAGTGCTTTGAGGAGGTCAGGATTGGCATCGTAGAGTCTGATGTGAGTGATCTTTTGGACTTGGAGAAATGAAACTAAGGCAGAGGGAGAGACTAGATTCGAAACATCTGTGCCAATGTTCACACCCACGAATGGTTGTGCGTCTTGGTCTTGTACTTTTACCTGCTTGATTTGTGGTGTAGATTTAGCTGCAAACAAAGAAAATTAACATAATAAGATATGGGTTTTGCTTGGTTTTCTTGATTAAGATAGTTTTTTTTTGTGTGTAGTTACCTTGTAAGAGTGTGGAGAGTAGTGTGAATAAGGACAAGATGATGGTGAGCTTAGAGACTGCCATTGTTGAAGAGAGGCTTGAGCTTCACTTCCTCATCCCCTGCTTCTGGTTCAGCTACAGATCCTTGCATTATCTTCCAAGTTTCTTCCTTTTGGGTTTAATTTGTGGTTTTGATATTGTGGGGGATGTGGGGAGTTCACTTTGGTAGCTGGGTTTTGGGTCTGTCTGAGACTGAGACCCCAAGAGAGTTACAGTGCGAAGAAGAAAGAAGAAGACATAGAACCAAAGAAGACAGTGTGGCTTGGGGTTACTGGATTTTTTGTTTTTGTTTTTGTTTCCCAAAAGCTGTGTTAGTTTTTAGTTCAAACATTTTTTTTTTCTTTTTTTTAGGTAAAAAAACACTTTGTTTTTTTCCCCTTATTAAGTTCACTAAAATGACCTTGTGAGTTGTAAGCCGACACTCATTTAAAGTACAGTTGCACTTCTCTTTTAGTCTTTTTCGTCTTGTGACTTGGGGCAGGAAGGTTATTTTAGTCATTTCTTACATCTCTTATTAATTACTACAAATTAAAAGTTAGAACATCAGTTAATTGAGTGTAATAAATAGCACTGTTTTTTAACACTTTTAAGAAGTTTGGGAGGCATTGTATAGGTAACCGGTGGGGCAGAGTTTTTTTTCTTCCTAATAATTAGGAAGGAAAATTTCGAATTCTAGTTGAAATAATTCTTAAATCAATACCCTTAAAATATTTTTTAATATTTTTTAATATTAAAATACATTAATTAAACTATAAAACTCTTGACTGATTTTTTGTCTTCAAGTTTTACAGTAGAGTTTGGAGTTTTGGACAGTATTGTAGCTAACAATATTACTCAAATTCCTCGGCCCTCTATTTTCTATTTTGTCGAGTGGACTATGGAGTAAATTTAAAGTCTTAAACTGGTGTAGTGCACTCTACCTCTTTTAGTCAAAAAAAAGGTGAGCAACACGTGGCTTATTCTGGACCTTGGTGATGGTTCTTGAAAAACAGGCTGGCGTTTGCAAGCAAAGAGACGTTACTGCGGCCGACTTTATGGTGGTATGCTTTCACAAAGTCTAGTCTTTTCCACTGGGTTTAGGACATTCGGCTAACTTCAACTTCCTTTCAAAGAGTGAATGGGGCCACAGCCACTCACATTATTCACATACCTCTGTCAGCGGTTTAAGAATAATTAGAGTTGCTAAACAGTCTAAATCAACAAAATATTTATAAAAAAAAAAAATGCTAAAACATTCATTGAACAGTAGCAATTTTGATGACAGACAAAAAAAAAAAAAAAAAAAAAATCTGTATAATACAATTGTACAGATGGAAAAGTACAACTCAGTGGGGCTACGCCTGCCAGTTGTGAATTACATGGAAGAAAAGAAGAGCTAGGCCAAAAACATATTATTCCTCGAATCAATTACCGTATCGCGAGTACCAAAACCTCCCACATTATCAACATACACAAAATATATAAATTCAAATGTAAATTGAATCTTAAAACAAATAAATTTAAAGAGAAAAAAAAAATAAATAAAAGTTTCTCAATATCAAAATCTTCTCTTATTTCTTCCATATAAACTTTAGGCCATTATTCTTAGTGGTGGGTCGATCATTAAACTTGAAGATTAAGAAAATTATGGCTCTTTCTCTCCGCACTCCCTTTGCGTGTAGATTGAGGTGATTGCACACTTATACCAAGTCCAAAAAGATTAATCTAAAAAGTACAAAAATCAAAACACCAAATTTTAAGAATAGTAATAAATAACAATCAATCTATAGTTGCAAAATGATCGTTCAATCTTAGTTATATCATATACAAAGAAAGCAATCTATGAAACAGGTATCATCAAAACAAATCAAAGATCAAGATTATAGAGAAATTGAACTGAGAGAGAGAGAGAGAGAGAGAGAGGTACTTAGTAGATATAAAAAACAAACATACACTGATAAAAAAAAAATTCCCATCAAATACTAAGAGAGAGAGAGAGAGGTACTTTGATAGTAGATATAAAAAAACAAACATACACTGATAAAAAAAAATTCCCATCAAATACTAAGCTTGTTAGTTTAAAGAGAACATACATAGATATAAAAATATGTAGGGAAAGAGAAAAAGGTATTCATGATTTAGAAATGTTGAGGGAGGGGAAAGGTTGGGGAAAAAAAAGATACCTTAAATGTTTTGGTAGTTGAAAAATGTATATGTAATCGGCAAGTTGCATATTTAATGTGATATATTTGTGGGAGGACAAGAATCTGAGAATATGGATAGGTGGGACAAGGCCAATGCCAAGAGAACAGACCTCGGAAAGCACTGATAATAAGTCCTCAGGAAAATATGAACAACCCACCATAGGTACAGGGAGACTATAACACCCAAGGACCTCGAGGATACTGACATGTCCTCGAGGGACCGAGGACCAATGCTAAAGGCCGTCGGGCACAAACCGAGGAAAAGAATGAGGATTTGTCATCAAGCTTGGAAGGGAAGAAGACAAATAAAACATTTATCACCTCTGCATTCAATGCGCTAAACCCACCTAACTGGCCACATTAATGAGGAAATGACCCCTAAACAGTGTTAACACAGCTTATAGCCTAGTGTAGAAGTCTTTTAGTAAGGTCCTGATGGAACAAGTATCAAAAGAGATGAACCTTGACCTTCCAAACAGAGGGCTAAGATGCAACTTAGGTGACTATATAAGGCAGAGAAGCCTCTGTAGGAAGGGAGGAGAAAAAGATTCGCTATTGTAACCTGAGAACAATTATAATCACTATCTCGGACCAAACCTGAGGAGCTTAATACAAGCCATTTGAGGCCATCTTTCACCTATACTTGCATAATTACACTTAATGTTAATTTTATCTATTCTAGTTAGTTCTTTCCATCTAAATAAGGGTATTAAAGGTTGATTGGCATCCCACCTCTTCAAATTAATTGTGTGAGCAAAAGTAACAAGTTTGATACGTTTTCACCTTGACTTATTTTTGCCCACTACAATATTTACATACAAACTCATCCAATTCATTGTGGTAGCATAATACCAAGTCTGAAATCTGAATAGAGGACTTTTGGGTTACCATATATGTTCATAGAAAATTTGAGACTTTCTATATTCATTATTATTATTGTGGGGACGCAGGCCCAAATATATATTGGGTCTTGTCCGAGGAGGCACAATGATCTGAGAATAGGTCAATAGCAAGAGAGACGTAATACTTCGAACTTCATGAGCAAACTATGATCGTAATGGCTGGGAAATGTTGTCCAAGGAGGAATATCCCCTCGGCTAAATGCAACGAGGGTCGAGATGTGCCTTCTGTCATCCAGGGTGACGTTCCAGGAGATTCTATTGATAAAGACATGCTCTACGAACGTACTAGAAGAATGGGAGCTAGGAAATATCTAAGGAAAAGCTGCTGCCACTGCATTGAATGCTCTGCAGCTAACTTTCTAGTCGCATTTATGTGGAGAAGACCCCTGAACAGTGCTGCCTTGGCTATCCCAACTCACAGAGGGCCAAAAGGGGTGTCCGATGAGACAAGCACTCAAGTAGTAGCCTAAATGATCAGCAAATGGAGGGCCAAGATCATTCAAAGAGAGGTATATAATGTAAAAAACCCCTGAGGAAGGGGGGATCGAGAAATAAAAGGAGAAACACTGTAGCAATCAGGAAACAAACTTGTAATCGAACTTAAGAGAAATATATAAGAACTGATCTCCTTGGATTATGCCGAGGACGATTTTCTTTAGTTAAATCAATCCATCTTTTTGTTCTTGTCATTGTAGCCCACTTTATTTGTCATCAAACTCATTTTAGCCCAGTTCTCCAATCCACTCTCTACAAATTCATTATTTTGGGCTTGTTGGGCCTGAGTCCATCCATCGTTTAGGCTAAGAACCAAATTCGGTCCTTACAATTATTTTTTATCAAAAATGTTTATGGAGAGAAAATAACTGCCTTTATAAATGAGAATTAGATTTTTCTATTTCATATTTTCATATTAATTGTCAACATATATAAACATCTATGGTTTTTTTTTTTTTTCCAATTAGATGGAAGAATTAAATAGGTAGTGGATATTTTTTCAATTTACATATACTATAGATTATAGTTAGATATTATAGATAGATATATGGAAAGACTGTTCACTCATAGTGTTAAAGTCTCTTGTGATTGAATACATTAGCATTCAAGTAAAAATTCAACTAATAAAGTCTTTTGTGATTGAATAAGAAATCTGAGATTCAATTCTTGTCTACACCAAAATTAATTGGGATCTTGATCTAATGATAGAGAGCAATAATCAAGAGTGGACAATTGAAACTCTAAAAAAAAAAAAAAAAAAGAGTAAAGAATTCTTTAAAAACATATGTTACCACTATTTATTGAAACATATGTTACCATATGAGGTTTTTAGTAAAATAATAACATTTTATAAGTTTTTTGGATTTTTATCCCTCTAAATTAAATAGGTGAATAAAGAGTAAAATTTAACGATTTTAAAAAGTCTTAGCATTACCTGATACTAACCCAAACTTCAAGGAAGATTTTTGGTTTTTACACTTAATTAAAAGTCAAAAAGTGTAATTTACGATTACATCATCATAAATTTGAAATTTTACAATTACAACTCAGTTTTCTTTTTCATTTTTTATTCAAAAATATATATAAAAAATTAATAAAATGTTTTTGATTTTGTAAGGTTTGTGTGTGAAGAGGATGAGAATTATCTTAGCTTGTTCATTCTAGCGGTGTGGGTTATTGCCACTGGGGCATTATTAAGACACTGTAGCTTTTATTTTGGTATATCTGTCTGAGACGACTTGACTGGGCTCATGATTCTAGGGTAACCTGTTTTTTTTACAATTTTTTTTTTGGGTAGCCATGGAAATGACTATCCTTACTTACCCCATATACGTTGGGGAGAAATAGCCACCTCAAATTTGAGGCGCCTTGACTGCGTTCAAGATTTTTTGGATGACAATGGGTGTTTTTGCATATTTTTATCTAGATTTTGACTAGGGGACTTTTCTTTCCTTCATTTTTTTTAACTAATGAAAAGCACAGTATCATTCAAGTAAAGAATTAATTAAAAACATATGTTACCACAATATATTAAAACATATGCTATCATAGGAAGCTGATTAAAACAGATGATACCTCCTCTCAAAAAAAAAAAAAAAAAAATTGGTACCGTATGTGTTTTTCTGGAAAAATAATACCATATCATAAGTTTTTATTTTTATTTTTTATTTTTATCTCTTTAAATTAAATGGGCAAATAAAGAATAGTAACAAATTCTACAAAGTAAATTGCAATTTCACTGGGCTTAATATCAACTTAATATATTTTACATTTTCCGAAATTTCAAATCTAAATTGCATTTTATAAATTCAACAGTGAATGGGCCCACTCACATACTACCTTGAGCTAAATTGAATAATTAGAGTGGCTAAACATTCTAACTCAAAAAAATATTAAAAAAAAAATGCTAAAACATTCATTGAACATTAGCAATTTTGATGACAGACAAAAAAAAATAATAATAATAATAATCAGTATAATATAATTGTATAAAAGGAAAAGTATAACTCAGTGGTGCTATGCCTGCCAGTTGTGAATTATAATTAGTAGGACAATGCATCTTTAAACATATTGAAAAGTATAGATTAATTAGTCGGCCATTGCATAATACATAATTGTACAAATTGAGTTAATTTTCTTCGAAGTAAACTTTTATTGAAGCACTGCTGTTATTTGTTTACCCGAGGAAAAAAGAAGCAATTATTTCGCATACCCTATATACTTCTCACGTGGTTTTATTGATTGAGAATGCCGCGGATTTTTTTTTTTTTTTTGGTTGAAAAATAAACACACAATGAAGTTGGAATGGGGTTTAAACATAAAAACACATTACAAACTTTACTTAAAAATCATTGTAGCTTTTAAGGGATGATAAAACAAGTTCTACTACCCATAACATAGTTAATAAATGTGGGACAATTATCCTTTTTTTTTTTTCTTTTTTTTTAATTTTTTAATTTTCCTTTGGAAACAAGCACACACATATGCAAAGAATGTTGTGAAATTATTTTGAATTTTTTTTGTATTCCTAAAAAAACTCAACTTGGGTTCGATTTACATGTGGAGCCCATAAATGGTGCATTGAATAATTATTCATATATGAAAAATGTTAAATGTAAGCTCCACGACCATCCAACTATGTGTGAAAAAAGTGTAATTCACCGGGTGCATAGAATAATTTGTTGAAATAAGTGTTTTATCATATATATATATATATATATATATATATATATATATATATATACCAAATGGGGGTAAGCTACAAATGAGTGGTGCCGTTTAGAGGGCACTGGGGGCGGAAGCATATAAGGTTACAGATGTAGTTCAGGGTACAAATGTAAGCTAAGGGAAGGGGATAAAAGAGAGTCATTCTGTTTACAAGAGAAAGACCTCCTGAGGGTTTACAAAATTTAAGCCTTTAGTTGGACTTGAAATTTTTGCCTGCTGAAGACTGAGGCCAAGGATGCCTTATATAGGAGGAGAGAGCCTTGGAAGTGTCCAGGAGATTCCATCAATTACGGAAGGTAAATTGCATTTACATCAGGTGAAAATCTTTTCAGCCGAAAGCAATAGTGAATTCCATAATCCTGTCGGGGTACTGTAGAGTGAACAGTATCTGGTCACTGTTTGGAACAGTGTTTTGTCCCCTTGCTTTTCTGAATAGTAAATCTGCATAGTGTTCTGGACTGTGCAGTGAATAGTAGCTTTCTGCATCTCTGCTTGTGCGGGTACGGTTCTGAATAGTAGCCGATTTTGCAAAGGTGGTTCTTGAGCTATACTGGGGCTTCAGGAGCTGTTTCGGAGCAGCAGGAAGTAATCAGTCAGTATCATAACCAGATGGGTAACCATCGTAAGGGTCAAAAGCAGGAGGTTCATCATAATGCTCATGCTCGTGATATTCCTTAAACAGATTACAAAACCCGCAATAAATGAGAGGTTCATAGTCTGCTTTCTGGGCAGTGTATTGAGGAGGGTCAAGACAGATAACTCCTTCTGTGTTGAAAGCCTCAGAGTATGGTTTGGTGGTGAATACTGTAATTCTGCCAGTATTTCCTACAAAATGGTAGTTTTCCCAAAGTTCCCCAGTGATAATTCGTAGTTCATTGCTGAAGTAGTTTTTCCAACATCCTACGAGGGCTAGAGGATCTTTATAGGAAAGGTAAGAATCACCATCAAACCACGGGCCATTGTGAGAATACCCGTTAATGAGAACAAGGTGGTGAGCAGGTTGAACAGTCATCCAGTTGTTACCGTCCCATTGTGGGAGAGTGCACCAGCATCTGATTGTCACGAATGGACTTTTGATCTTTGTTACAACCTGTTGTATTATGAGGGGGAATTGGCTGATCTGGACATGGTTCGTTAGCTTGATAAGTCTAAGGAAGCCATATTCAAACATTTTTGAAAGCCAGCTAGGGTTTCTGTCATCATCGTCTGCCCCGTCTTCATAGTTGACTATTAGACCAGGAAAAGGATGTTGCTTTTCATAAACCCTGTGACTGTATCTGAAGTAGTGGTTCCAGGTTTCTTGGATGAGGGCAGTTTCAGTGGGATCTGCTTCTTCACCAAGAATCGGAAAATGGGTGGTGACCATAATTTCAAAATGCCTGAACCATTGGTCACATGATTCAGTCATAGCCTTGCTTCTAAATATACGTTCTTGTATATCAGAAGGCAAGTTGGCAACAACACTTCTTAGCTGGTTCTGAGTCTTAAGACTTAACCTAGCATAATCAGTGCCCATAGTAGTCATTTTATCCATAGAATGGACATCCTCTTTGCCAAAGAGTTGACTAATGGAAAGCTTTCCAATCTCAATTTCTGCCTCAAGGTTAACTAGGTGCAATTCTAGGGCTCTGAGGGTTCTTTGGAAAAGGCGATTGTTATCCTGGGAAAAAGCTCTTTGAAGGTTATCGAGGATAATTTTGATGTGAGGTGGAAGACCTGTATACACCCCATTTTTAAATTGGAAATTCCTGGATAAAACTTCATGTAAAGTGATAATTTTATTACCACCTGAAAATGTTATTTGAAGTGGAACATGTTCTAGAAGGGATGTTATTTCTCTGGGTTCTGTACCAGAAGAAATGCCTTCATGCATATGTGAAGGAGAACCCTGGACATGGGCCTTTCCTTTGTTCTTGCTTGAAGATGCCATTTTCCACTTACTAGTGGAGCTATTATAAATAGATTTTTGCTTTAATACCTGCCATGAGTTAACAAAATGGTTATTTTTGGAAACATATTTGTTAAAAACATGAGAAGTCATGGAGCAAATGTTTTTATGTGTAATGTGATGAGATGATAATTTATGAGATTGAAGAAGGCTCAAAGAATTATCAAATATGATGGATGGTGCAATTTGATCAAGGTTCTTGGCTTGATTTGGACCGAATGGGGATGTTTTGTTATTGGTAAGGTTAAAGTCTTTAGAAACAGAAACTTTCTGGAGATACTCAATCTCTCTGTGTTCAGGGTTCCTAAGGAATTTAAACTTGACCGGTTGGCCAAAAGGCTGGGTAGTGATTCCTTCACTATCTGTGGTAAAGGGATATAACAGACATATGAATGGGTTTCCTAGGATGACTCTATCTGTTATATTTTTGACAAGAACAAAGGTGGTTCTAAAGCACACATTGTCTTGGCAAACTTGGGCATCTGGGATTTTGAATTCAATCTGCATTTTTCCACCACTTGCAGAAGTTAACCTTTCTTTGGTTTTCTGGAAGTATTTAGAGGGGATAATGCCTTCTTGAATACAATTGAGATCAGCACCCGAATCTATTAGAGCAACAACCTCAAATTCAAATTCATTGTTTATGACAATCCTGACTTTGGAATGCCACTTTTGGAAGTTAATACTACTGATGGTTGACAAGAACGTTCTGGGTTCTGGCTCAATTTCTGCAGTAGGGTTAACTGTTTCATCAACTTCATCATCAGAAGGGTTTTGTAATGAGATTCTGTCCTCATTGCCTTGCTGTGAAGTGAACTCTAGATTTTTGACCCTAAGGTCCATGAGACCGTGATCAACCCTAAGGATGGTTAATTCCTGCTTAAGGTTTCTCATTTCAATTTTGTTATCCTTAATCTCTTTCTGGAGATCGTGGATGGTTATTTCTTTCTTGGATTTGGTAAATCTATTGTAGATTTTTTCCAAATCAACTTTAGGTTCCTGAAACCTAGGTTTGGATGTATTGGTTTCCCTAACTAAGGTTCTGTGAAACTCACTAAGTCGTCGAGATTTTTCTTCTGGATCCTTGATCTGTTCTATGAGATCTAGGAGCAGTTCTTCTTGTTTGGTAAGAACCTGGATAGTTTTGTTTCTACAACAACTATTTTGGCAAGGTAAGATTTCATCCGAGTCACTAGAGGAACTAGAAGATTCTCTAGAGGTTTCATAGGATGTTTCAAACAATTGGTGTTTTTCTTGGCCACTGGATTCACTACTTAGGTGATCGAGTTCAAGAAGTTTGAAGATTTCTTGCCTGCTGGTTTGATCACTAATGAGAGTATTGATAAGGGTTTTGGCCTTAGTTCTACAATCATTTTGGTAGTGACCTTTCTTTCCACACTTAAAACATGTTCCAGATGTCTGTGGTGTGGACCTTTTTGTGGATTGGGATCTGCCTTTCTTATAGAAATCATCAGTCTTGAATTTCTGATTTCTAAAGTGTTTGGAGGCAGGTTTCCTCTTATGGGATTTTCTAGAGGGTTCATCGCCTCTGTGTTTGGATTTCTTTTTGGGGATGATAGAAGGTAAGCCATACTGGGTACAAAAATTCCCTATTTCGTACTTGGCTTTGCTCTTGTTGGCTTGGCTCTGGATTTTAAGATCTCTGCACATCTTCATCCCTTCATTTCGGATTGTGCTTGAGATATCTCCATATGTTAGGTTGTCATAATCTATGATTCCTAACGAGCTAGCAAGAGTTTCCTTGACCTTCTGTCCGAATAATGTGGGTAAGCCATTGATATATATATTAATACAAGATTAATCATAGTGGGTGTAATTGTAACTGAAATTTCAAGAGGTTTTAGGGCACATGTAAATTACAAGAGCTCTAGTACTTTGTTTTTTATTTTTCAAAATCTGTTCCGCAGATTAAATGAAAAATGAAAAAATAAAAATACTTCTTTACTTCAATTTTTTTTTTTTAATTCTATAGTTGGGGAGAGACATCTCCCATAAAAACACATTAACTTACAAAACTCCATCTTGACATTTTTCTCTTTATTTGATCCTCAAATAAAAACAAAAAATCATTTTTTTAATGTAATTTATTTTATTTACAATTTTTTTCATTAATCAGTTAAGCCACAAAACTCTTAACATATTATTAATAAAATTGTTATTTTTTTATAGCATTGATAATAAGAGGTTCATCCATTCAGGTAATGCTATCAGCTACTTGTAACAAAGAAATAAAAACTTTCTATAATAAATAAATAAAATAAAATAAAATAAAAACTTTCTTTTATATCTCATTAGAGTTTCGTATCCCTTGGAGGCAAAAAAATCTTTACTATGCTGCTGGGTCCAATATAAGTGCCAGCAAACTCCAGTTAAATTTGTGAGAGTTGTAGTGTGAAGACGTGTATCAAATAATGTGTGAGGGCAGTGTCAGCTTTAGGCTCAAAAAGCATCAGCAACAAACACTGTTCCTCTGGTAGCAAACAAAATACATGAAGCTCTGGTAGTATATAACCAGCAGTGAGTCAGGAGCATCTGGGTCACATTACATTCTAGTCACAACAATCAGAACCATGCCTTGATCAACATCCAAACAAGACTGAAGAATAGAAAGAGAGAAGAAGCATGGCTTGCCACAATTAACATTGTCAAATTTGAATAAAATACAATTAGTAACTTTAATAGGGCCTAGTATATGAAAGTCTAAATCCCAAAATAAGGAAGTCCAACATTACAACGAATTCAATATGCACCCTTAGATTGAGATGCCGTATTCTGTGTAATGGTCACATTCAATATCACTTTCACATTGAGGCAGGTTGACACTTGTGGAGGGATGTATGCAACGATTACCTAAAATAAGAAATCAAGTTGAAGGAAAATTTTAGGTTTAAAATAAACAATTTATTATCTATCTCATGTCAGAAAAATATTTGACACTTTGGGAGCAATGTTCCTCCCTCTGACCTCTCAAATAAATGGTGCGTTACCCTGAATTTAGTTAAAAGTATTGAGTAAATTGCCCATTTGACATTTTATGAACTTAAATTTAATCTAAACTAGATTGGACAAATCTCCTAATCCATTACATGGCAATTCATAAAACCATCTATGTGTATTAAGAGTTCATTTGGGTTTCCCGCAGTTTCTGATAGATTATTTGTATAGTATTTTATCAAAAGATAGGACAAAATTGCCAAATGCCCATTTCGGGCAAACTAATCAGCCTTTTGCCCTTCTTCCCAAACTAAATAGGGAAATGTCCCTCTTTTGAAAATCGAGTTTTTAAAAATCGATTTAAGCCCTATAACGACGTTTTCAAGGACCTATAGTGACGTTTATAAGGACCTATAGTGGCGTTTTGTAACTTGATATCCATGAAATCAAGTTATAGGCAATTCTATTACCTATAACTCGATTTCATGAATATCAAGTTATAAAACGTCACTATAGGTTCTTAAAACGTCACTATAGGTCCTTAAAAACGTCGCTATAGGGCTTCGGAAATTTTTTTTTTTAACTCGATTTTAGGAAACTCGATTTTCAAAAGAGGGGCATTTCCCTATTTAGTTTGGGAAGAAGGGCAAAAGGCTAATTACTTTGCCCAAAAAGGGCAAAAGCCCATTTTGTCCTCAAAAGATATAATTTTTGCTAACTTTTAAGTTAAATGTGTGACCAAAAAAACTAAAAGCTAATTGACCTAGCAATAGTAATTAGTAAAATGTATAATAGTAGTAGTTATGATTATGTCATGTTTAGATAATCCAATGTCAACTAAAAAAGTGTAAAAAAGGACATAGGTCTGATCCATGATTCTTTGAATATATAATTTTTTCTTTATAGAGAACAGAGAATTCTATTAAGGTATTGGAATAGAATACATAATGCTGATCAACCGCTCCACTAGTTTGCTCAACCACACTGCCACACCGGTAATATGCCCAAAGAATGACAAAACATGCAGGGCCAAACTTTACCATTTTGATTGACCTAGCAAAAAGGAAAGGATAAAGGGTTGAGATTCTGAGCAATTTAAAAATTGGAATCCTAAGTGAGGTACACCTAGAATAGAGCATAAAACGATAGTAATGTACAATGAGTTCTCACATGACATGATTGGCAAAACTGAACCCACCTTTTGGGTTTGCTCCCCTTTCTTCCATCGTTGGAAACTTTAAAGAGTTGACCAACAAAAAAAAAATTGGATCCTATGTAATAAACTTGCCAGTTCATTCATGAAAAGCCCAAAAATTTCCCTATTTGTTTACCATGGAGATAAATGGATCATCTACACGAGTTGTGTCTCAAGGCAAGACCTTTAGTTTAAATTTGGGTTGAGCTAAGGTGCCTACAACAGAGCCCAACTCGATTTACCTACTTTTGCAAAATAATGTTATATATTGTACACACAAGTTGAAAGTTTGCTATGCCACTATAGATGTAGTTTAGTATTGGTGGTTTTTTTTTTTTTTTTTTTTTTTAATATATTTTAGAGTCACATCAATCACATCTAGGAAGTCTGAGTATTAGACTAGCTAGTCAGTCAAAATCCTAAAGTTATGGATGTAAACGACTTGAGCTGAGTCGAGTATTAAAAGTTCAAATTTGTTCATTAATTTTTTTTGAACATGAGCCAAGCTCGAGCTCGTCAACAAACAAGATTTTATGTTTAAGCTTGGCTCGTATTCTTGTTGAGCAAGCTTGAGTTTGTTCATGAGCTATTTAATTAACTTATTATTTTCCTCTATATATATATATATATATATATATATATATATATATATATTATGAAACCATGATTAAAATGTTTTACCTCTTCATAATTCTATGAATTTTTAATACAAATAAACTATTTATTTCATCAACAATCTACACGTAATAATTTAATTTTTTCTGAACCTATTGACAAACTAACACAATTAATTTCAAATCTATATAAATATGTCTTTAGACAAGTATACATATAAGTATATAACATTACATATAATTTAATTGAGTCTTCATGTTCACAAGCTTGTTCATGAACACATTATTATGTCTGAGCTTAGCTTGTTTAATAATTGAGCTTAAATTTATGGCTTGAACTTGGCTTGTTTTCTAAACAAACGACTATAAGCAAGTTTTTTCCCAAGCTGAGCTTGAGTTGTTCATAAACAATTTGGTTCATTTACAGCCCTATCCAAAGCTTTTCAAATTAGCTACTAATCATCAATAATTTTATTTTAAATACATACTCCAACAAAAATTGATACTAGTCTACACTTATTCAATGTTGATGTTGATGTTGATGTAGTCGCAAAATTCAATCTCTAGAGTGAAATCTAATAATTTATGAAAATAATTTCCTTTATAAATGAGAATTAGATTTTCTATTCCATATTTTCATATTCATTGTCAATATATATAAACATTTATGTTTTTTCTTTTTCTTTTCAATTAGATGCAATAATTAAATATGTAGGGGATATTTTTTCAATTACGCATATTCACCACATTTTAAAACATTCCTTTTAGGATACTTTAAAAAAAAAAAAAAATGTCTTTCAGGTTACTAACGAGAAAAAAATACATAGAGAGAAAAAAAAAGGGGGGAGGGGGGGGGGGAATTGATAGAGTATTTAAAAGAGCATGAGAGGGATATTTATTATAACGAAGAAATTTATTGTTGACACATTGCAAAAAAAATTGAAATGTATCAATTATTGGTTGCCACATGGCGTGATGTTTACAACTCTATATGTGTCATTGTATTATGAATTGGCAAAAGAACACATGTCACTATTGTGTGCATCCTTCAATTTAAGGATCCAACTTTTATAATATATAATAGATTATAGATTATAGATAAATATAATAGATTGATAGATGGATAGATTGTTCACTCATAGTGTTAGTGAGGTTAACGTGAACTTTACTTTAACTACAACTTTAGTCAAATTTCAACTAATTAGCCTGTTAGTTTGTCATACCCACCTTTTAATAAAGGTGTTTTAAAATCAGACATTTTGTAGAGTTTTTTTTTTTTTTTTTTTTTAATTTTAAAAACAATCTCATTTTTAAAAAGCGGTGAAATAAATAAGCATTCAAGTAAAAAAATTCACTAATAATGTTTCTTGTAATTGAATAAGATATCTGGGGTTCAATTCCCACCTACACCAAAATTAATTAGGGTCTTAGTCTAATGATAAAGAGCAATTATCAAGAGTGGACACTTGAAAATCTAAGAAAAAATGAAGTAAAGAATTCTTTAAAAACATATGTTATCACTATTTATTGAAACATATGTTACCATATGAGGTTTTTGCTAAAATAATAACATGTTATAAGATATTTATCCCTCTAAATTAAATGGGTAAATAAAGAGTAATTTGAAAATTTAAAAAAGTCTTAGTATTACTTATTCTATGTAATTTTTGTTCCTCTCCGGTGGATATACTATCGGTTCATGAAATGGCATTACTATCTTTTGGTAAGCTTTACAATATTGAGAATTTGTTATATTCCATAATTGCCTGAGTTCATTTATTTATTGATTTGTTATATTCCATAATTGCTTAAATAAATTGTCTTCAATTTAGATAGTTGCACGATACTTTCAGGAAGGCGACTAAAGTGATTTTCACTTAGATCTAAATGGGTTATAGAGGATAAATTTCCAAAATCATTAGGGATTGTTTGGAGATCACAATCACTCAGGTCCAAATTCGTTGAAGAAGACAAACCCAAGAGGGAAGGCAAAAACAACCTCACTGGATTTAGGCTTCTTTTTGGCATTAAAATAAAGGAGAAAAGCTTATTATTCCATAGTAGTTTAATTGGTGGCCCTTTACATCCCCGACATGATAGTTCTTTAAGATTCTTTAAGGTAACAATAGAGAAAGGCAACTCTTTTAAATCAATTCCACTTACATCGAGCTTCTCTAGACTTTCAACATTCCATAGTTTCTCTGGTAGATTGTCAAGCTTCAAGCATCCAGCCAAATTAATATCTTTAAGTGACTTGAAGATACAGATGATACTAGGAAGACACACAAGATTCTTGCAATTTGTTAAATGCAATGAAGCAAGGTTAGTCAAATATTCAATTGAAGAGGGAAGTTTCGTAATTGCAGTGCCATCTAAGTGAAGCTTTGATAAGCGTTCCATATTTCCCATAAATTCTGGAATTCTCTTGATTTTTGAACAGCCAGAAAGAATGAGAATTTTAAGAGACTCCATTTCAAACTTGCTTGGAAGACTTCTAAGGCTTTTGCAGTTTTCTAGGTCAAGAAGAGTAAGCCTTTTAAGAATCATAAGAGATGCGTGAACCTCATGTAAATTTATACAACCATTAAGAACCAATTTCTCAAGATTGGGAACTCCGGTGAAGTCAGGGGTTGCAATGAGGTTTAAGGAATTGTTCAATTTGATAAGCTTTAACTTGTCCAAGTACTTTTAAAAACCAAAATATTCCATAGAAGAGTTAGATTCAACAAACCTTAAGGGTGGTAGGGAAGGTTCTACACATGATTTCATCAAGGACCCCTTGAAGGTGCATCGTTGTCATGAAAGTAGCAATGTGATCAAATGGGTCACGCGTTCCATCATACGAATCCAGGGAAGGCAGCTTGAACTTTGATGGTAGAGGGTGACCCTTGATGGAAGCCGTAAAGGGGGAATCAGTTCTGTGGACCAAATCTTCTATAGGATTCGTCCTCCTCATGTTCTCTTTCATTTCCTCCATGACTTTCTTCATTTGGTCCATCTTTTCTTTCAAGTGTGGTACCGTTCGTGAAGTGGTGCCTCTTAACTGACTTCCAATTTCAGTATTTTCTCTATCATCATGACCCTGTGTTTGTCCTCCTCCTTCACGTTCCTCACGTGTTTGTCTTCTCTGATTAATCTCCATTCTTAACTCTTGGTTTTGGCGAGTCAACTCCGCCATTGCAGCCGCCATAGATTGTACATGTTGGACAGACGATGTCTGCATGACTGGTGCAGATTGGCGATCACGTTAGAGATCACTTAAAGTGCCTCTGCTTCCCTGATGGCCTGGGCTAGTAGCCCTCAATCTGGTCCTGACCATCCAACCTTTTGTCACGGAAAAGAAAACTGCAAAACAATCTTCGTTCCCACAGACGGGGCCAAACTGATATCGCTTAGAATCAGTTGGTTAAACGCTTTGGTTTCGGTGGGCTACTGAACTGTGGAAGGCCTGCAAAAGCAAACACGCTCCCAAAAGGGGACCGGAGAGGACCGGACAAACACCCTCCGATGGCAAAGTCAGTCTCTCACAAGAATGGAATTCCAACTTTTTGGGAGTCAAGTCTCAGAATGTTCTTACCTTCATTTGATTCAGACCAGTCCTTTATATAGAGACCCTGGGCACGGTTATTTATCCAATAACTTCCCCAAGATTTGTGGAAGCCAATGAGTCCAGAGATAACTTCCTCAACGGCTACTAAAGTTGTAACTGCTAACGGAAGTTAACTCATTCGAGGAATTCATGGTGATAGCTATAGGTTTAGTAACGGTTCCAAAGAGTCGAAAGTTTCCTAAGTATTGTGTATTCGTCCGTCCATTGTATGACGATTTGGTCGTCCCTGGACATCTGATAATCGTCCATGGACGACCTTTATGGACGAGTTTATCGTCCATGGGAGACTTCATGTTCAAGAGCGATATTGTCGTCTATAAGATCTTTTCTTCTTATGGGTGATTCTTGATCTTGCTTGCTCTATTGGCTTTAGACAATCCTTTTGGACGAACTGGAGTTGGACTAATTTTTCAGTTTCCTATCACTTTCAACTTCTAATTGTGAACTACCATACCAATTTCAAAGATCATGCTTGTAGTTTAGACACCCTGCCCATTGTAATGCCATGACTCTGTTTACCTACCAGCTATAAACACATCCAAAACAAATGGCTTCACTTTACCCTAATGCAACTCTCTTTCTTTCAAATTTGCCAATAAACTATAACACAAATAACACTTTTTTCTTTGTCTAGTAGTTCATTGAATCTGCTTGTAAGGTATATAGTCACTCTCTCTTGAATGAAATTCAAGCTTATAAAAGAAATTTATTAAAGAAAAAGAAAGAAAAAGTAGGAACTCAATTATGTGAATTTTCCTCATGTGTCATGCTCCTTAAAAGGAGAATTAGAATGTTTATGCTTTGCATTTGACCTAATGGGCCAGTAGTCACTTAATGGGCCATTAATCACCTTTAATTTATGCCAGATATGGACCCACATCGAGCGGGACCCTCTATAGGGACTGTCTTGACGAGGCAGGCTATGCATCGTTCAAGTTTGCTTTGGGATGCTCTTTTGGCAAGCGAGGTATGCACTTGTCCAAAATCGTAGTCAATATATGTAGTAGAAAGATTTTTGGCATTTAAGTTTGAAGTGTAATTATTACGTGCTTAATGAATGCTATTATTAATACTAAGTTGCTCTGTTTGCAGGAAGTGCCAGGTGTACTGACTTGTCATCACCGAGAGAAAGGTCTGATTGAAGGTGGGTTAGATCCACAGATTGCCGCTTATATCACAGATGCAGGGTTAGATGGGCTACTTCGGGTCCCACATATGGACCTTGACCATGCATTAATCACGGCGTTGGTGGAGAGATGGCGGCCGGAGACGCCCTCATTCCACTTGCCCCACGATGAGATGACCATCACGCTACAAGACATGGAGGTTATAATGGGGGTACCTATAGATGGCTTGCCGGTGGTGGGATTTACCTGTATGGACGACTGGGGCGACCTTTGCGCCGAATTGCTAAGGCATAGGTTGCCGGACAGACAAGTCAGTGCTGGTAAGAACACTGCAGTGATGGAAGGGCCAAGGGTAAAAGCCAAATGGCTCAAGATGCGGTTTAGCAACCCTCTCCCGACTGACACCATTGAGGTGCTTGTGCAGCAATATGCTCAGTTTTACATACTAGGGATGTTGGGTGGTATGCTGTTTATGCTGTTAGAAGTGAATTTTGACAAATTTGTCATTGAATTACATCTTCTTCTTATATCCTCCATGCTTGTAAAATTTTTAGAAAATTAAAAATCAATAGTTATGTCATCAATAAATTGTAAGTTTTTATAGTTTAAAATTATGCATAAAATATAAACTTACAGATCATATAATAAATAATATCCAATTGACATAAAATTTAACATGTGTATTAAAAGCCTAAAGAACATGCAATTCAACGGTTAGATTTTCAAAATATATTGTAATTTTTATTTTATTGAGTAAGGTTATAGTCTTAGGCTACAACCAATTTTTTAGCTAAACCTTGTGGTGCTATATCTGAGAGAACAAAAAGTCATTGAACAATAACAATTTTGATGACAGAGAGAAAACAAATCAATAAAATATAATTGTACCAAAGGAAAAGTTTAACTCTTTTTTTTTTTTTTTTTTGAAAAGAAAGAAAAGTATAACTCAGGGGTGCTATGCCTGCCAAGTTGTGAATTATAATTAGTAGGACAATGCATCTTTAAACATATTGAAAGGTATAGATTAGTTAGTCGGCCAATGCATAATACATAATTGTACAAATTGAATTAATTTTCTTCAAAGTAAAATTTTATTGGATCACTGCTTTTATTTGTTTCCTATATACTTCTCACATAGCTTTATCGGTTGAGAATGTTGTGAATTTATTTATTTTTTTTTTTTGGTTGAGAAATAAACACATACAATGGAGTGAGAATGGGGTTTAAACACAAAAACATACTACAAACTCTACTTAGAAACTATTGTAACTATTAAAGGAAGATGAAACAAGTCATACTGCACACAACACAGTCTCTTAAGAAATATGAGACAATTACCTTCTTCATTTTTTTTTTTTTTTCAAAATCAAACACACACATACACAGTTTGAATAATGAATTTTCATAGAAATTATAGTGGTTTGAACATTGACAACCTTTTTTTCCCCTCTTTTTTGCTTAGGAAAAAGAAATATTTCTAAAGCATTATATCAACAACTATATAAATAGTTTCTCAAATTAATTTACATTTAGGTAGCTATTTGGTAACAAGGGATTTGAATTTGGATATCTTCATTAGAAAGACTCATGTCTGTTGGTTAAGAGCTTTTTCTTTTAGCTTTTAATCTATATATATTACTAAAAGCTGAAACGTAGTATTTATTGCTACTGAGCTCTTGTTGCACCACCTCATTGCCACATCATTTGCCACATAATTATTATTCTTTTTTTATTCTTTTTTTTTACAAAAAAAAAAATAAAAATATTATTAACTTTATTCATCTTTGTCGGTTTTAACATCTATATATATATATTTCCTTTTTATTTCCAATTTTCCTATAATTTTTTTTGATATTCACTTTTTTTTTTTAATATTTACACTTTCTTCAATCTTTCTTCTTCCCATACTTTTTCATCTTCCCACTACCCTCTACTTTAATATCACTATTCATCTTTCCCTTCATCTTCCTTTATTTGTCTCTTCTTATTCACTCCCTCTTACTATAAATTTGTCATTCTCTCTTCCATTCTTTGCATAGTTATCTCTCACAAAAAAAGCTTCTCTCTCTCTCTCTCTCTCTCTCTCTCTCTCTCTCTCTCTCTCTCTCAATTTTTGGTGGATTTTTGTTTTTATTGCATCTCCGCTTTAGGTTGATAAATTTTTTTGTTTTTTAGAACTCTAATTTAGGTTGATACGATTTAGTTTTGTGTTTTAAGTTATTATTATTATTATTATTATTATTGTTGTTATTTTTTCTCTTTGATCTTTAAATTTTATTCAATTACATTATAAAAAATTAAATATAGTAGATAAAAATATAATAGTATTTCATTACATAGCATAATTTGGATAATTTAGTGTTTATTGTTATATCTTTTAATTTTTCTTATTTTTTTTCTTCTCATCTTATTTTATTCAATATTCAAATTCAACCACATCCTCCTTATCATTAAATTATTGATATTTTCTCTCTCTTTTTGTTTTAAAAAATAAAAAATGTAATAGTTTACTTAAATTCAAATAAAAGAAAATTGTGCTCATCAAATTGTACTCATTTTTTTAACATTTACACTTTCTCCAACCTTTCTCATTCCCTTTACCTTTTCATCTCCTTAAACATTCTACCTTGATATCACTCTTCCTCTTTCCTTTTATCTTTCTTTATTTTGTTTCTTTTTATTATCATTCTCTTAGTATAAATTTGTCATTCACTCTTCTATTTTTTACATAATTTTCTCTCACAAAAAATGGGTTATTTCCCACTCTTTCTCCCTCAATTTTTTGGTGGATTTTATTTTTATTTTTCTTGCATCTCTATTTTAGCTTAGTAAAGTGTTGTATTTTTTAGAATTCTATTTTGGTTGATGAAATTTAGTTTTGTGTTTTAAGTTTTTTATTTTTATTTTTTTATTTCTTTTATCACTTTGATTGTTAAATGTTATCATATTGCATTATAAAGAATTAAAGATAGTATATAAGAATATACTATTATTATATTACATTGAATGATTTGGATAAGTTAGTGTTTACTGTTATACATTTTATTTTTATTTTTTCTCATATAATTTTATTCAACATTTAAATTCAGTCACATCCCCCATATATATCATTAAATTATTTATATTTCCTCTCCTTTTTAATTTTAAAAAATTTAAAATATAATATTTTTCCTAAATTAAATAAATAAAATTATCCTTATTAAGTGAAGTAATACTAGGGAAACACTCATTCTCACACCCAATGCATCAACGGAAAAATGAAATACAAAACAAATCAAGTTAGAAATACTAAATTAAAAAAAAATTAAAAAACTAATAATGCATATTTAATGTCATAGAATCATCATCAAATTTTGGTAACGATAGGTTGCCAATGGAGAGAGAGACAGAGAGAGACAGAGAGAGAATACAGAGTAATAAAGAGAAAAAAAAAAAAAAAAAAAAAAAAAAAAAAAAAGCAAGCGTCAATTAGTAACCGTTGATGGGAAAACAAAGAGGTTGTAAGGATAAGTAAAAAATAAAATAGATATTATCGTGTGGAGAATACTAAAAACTTTAAATCAATAATTAAATACAATCATAGTACTAAATTTAAATTTAAAACTAATCAAACTCTAATTATGGAAGCCATATTAATCATAACCAAAAAAAAAAGATGTTCTCTGGTAGTAGTAGAAATTACATAAGAAATAAAGTTAGAAAATTTTAAAATTTCTTTTTTGACCTTTCATTTAATCTTATTTATAATATATATATAATTTTCATACACTATTACTTTTGAAAATCTAATAAACAATGCTACCTCTCATTTAATGTCGTTGTTATGCAAATCATCAATTAGTAAATATACGATAATGGTAAGAAGCATTGCAAATGAGATCACTAAAAAAAATATATAAAATTAATTAGCCACTAACATTATGGAGTAGTGGTCTATAATTTTACGCATCCAAAAAAAAAGGAATATATAGAATTTTTTTAAAGGTATGTGTAAAGATTCACATTATATATATGTGTGTGTGCATGTGTGTGTGTAAAGGTAAAAAAAAAAAAAAAAAGGAATATTTAAGGTTTATCTTCAGTTACCTTGACTCCTCCTTCCTCGGCCCATTATCCTGAGTCCGTATGGATTAATTAACTATCCCCGGGCGTTCTCCCGTCCTCGTGCGCAGCCAATATCCCAATAAGGTGCTTGGTGCACGTGTCCACACAATACTAATTATATCTTTCATATATAATATAATGAAAAACACATTAAGTATTCAACGAAAAAATCATGACACTTAATTTCACAAGCACCAATTTTCATATATAATATAATGTGTTTTCAACGAAAAAATCATGACACTTAATTTCACAAGCACCAATTTTTATTTCATTGGCATAAATAAATTGTAAATTTTGAAACTCTAACATCATAATCATGCTTCTTTGATTTTTGATTATTTGCAAAAAAGATTGAGACAAAAAGTCAAAAAAGTCAAACACTTTTTGTCTTTACCCAAATAAACATTATATCACATGACTCATTAAATCATTTAAATAGATCACATAAATATGAAATAAGTTATATGACTAAATATAATGATACTTATTTGAGCTGTCATGCAACAGGTTGGAGGAAATTTTCTCTAAACTAGTTTCGAAGGAAATTCTTTTAATATCTTATTATATTTTAGGTTTAATACATAATAAGATATAGATCATGGGACTTATATTATCATTTCCGTTGTTTTTATTTTTTATTTTTCGTTTTTTTAACAATAGTAATTAGTAAAAAGTATAATAGTAGTAGTTATGATTGTGTAATGTTTAGAATCTTTAGATAGTCCATGTCAACTAAAAAGGAGTAAAAAAGGACATAGGACCCATCTAGGATTCCTTGAATATATTTTTCTTTCTTTATAGAGAACAAAAAAAAATTCTATAAAGGTATAGGAATGGAATGTATAATGCTGATCAACCACTCCGCTAGTTTGCTCAACCACACTATGCCACACTGGTAATATGCCCAAAGAATCACAAAACATGCAGGGCCATGCTAAATTCATTTTAAAAACCACCTCTTTTTTTTCTTGTTAGGCCAAACTTTACCTGTTTGATTGACCTAGCAAAAGAAAGATACTATGGAAAAAGGGTTGAGATTCTGAGCAATTTAAAAATTGGAATCCTAAGTGAGGTACACCTAGAATAGAGCTTAAAACCATAGCAATGTTCCATAGGTTAGAGATTTGAGTCATTTGACAACGTTTTGGATCCTATGTAACATTTGTAATACACTTTGCCAGTTTATTCATGAAATGCCCAAAAATTTTCCTATTTGTTTACCATAGAGACAAATGGGTTTATGGGTCATCTGCACGAATGGTTAAGTCTGATTGATGATTAAGGGACTCGATTTACCTACTTGTGTAAAAGAATTTTATGTATTGTACACACGAGTTGAAAGTTTTCTATACAGCTAGATCTAGGTTTTTTTTTTTTTCCTTTTTTTTTTTTTTTTTGTAGAGTCATGTCAATCACTTCTAGGGAATCCTTGTATTGGACTAGCTAATCAGTCAAAGTCCTAAAGCTTTGTTCAAATCCGCTACTAATCATCAATAATTTTATTTTTAAATAGATACTCCAACGAAAATTGATACTAGTTAACCCTTATTTAATGTGGATGTTGTTGTAAAATTCAATCTTTAGGGCGAAATCTAATAATTTGAGGAATCTCTCATTTGCCATCCCTAATTAGAATTGGGCTTAAACCCTCTATTCTATTAATTGTTCACTCACAGTGTTAATGGGGTAATTATGAGGTTTATATTAACTAAAACTTCAGTCAAATTTCAACTAATCAGCTTGTAAGTTTGTCATATCTTCCGTTTAATAAAAGTTTTTTAAATCACACATTTTTAAAATTTAAAAAAAAATCTTAAAATTTTTTTATATAAAAATAATAAATATATTGACATTAATGTAAAGAATTCAACTAATAAAATCTTTTGTAATTGTGGGGCCCAATATTTTGTGGCCCTGGCCCATTTTTACATTGGGGCCCAAGGCCCGAGCCGAGGAGGGATATAGCCAAGGATACGTAATGAAAGTCCAAGTAGTAATTGAAACGTAGCCGAGGATGATTCTGTCTTCGGCGTTCCCGAGGTCCTTCTGAAAGAAAGGGCAAGAACGGTACAGGCATAGTTTTGAGAAAGAAACCTAAAATATCCATGTTGATAGAGAAAGGACCGCTGGACAGTATGGCGACCAAGGACAAAGGGAAAGCTGCCATTGCTGCCACTGAATACTCTGCACCTGACAGAACCATGCTCTTCAGCTTTTACAACCACCCCCAACCACTTTGGGTATGGGCTGATGGGACAAGTATCAGTCCTGGAAAGTCAAACCTACACGTGGACGTTGGATAAGAGATGCAAGCTAGTATAAAAGGAGAAGTAAGCAATCCGGGAAGGGGGCTGGGAAAAAAGGCCAAAAACCAGAGCCTTCCAGACCGCACCGAGGAGAATGACTCCTTGAGCGAATACGACTTACTCTTGTATGAACACTACGACTAACCACTGTCCGGTGACCAAGGCCTAGCCTTTCAAACCCACGCTCTATAAATCATATTGTTTGGGCCTTTTTTACGGGCGAAGCCCATATCATTTGGGATCGTCACAATTTGAGTCCTTACAGTAATTAAATAAAAAAATTTGGGTTCAATAATCAGGAGCGTATGCTTGAAACTCTATCAAAAAAACTAAAAAAAACTTATTAAAAAAATATTTTACCACTATTTATTGAAACATATGTTACCACAACTTATTGAAACATATGTAACCATATGAGGTTTTTTTTAGTTTCTCAAAAAAAATATGAGGTTTTTTTTTTTTTTTTTGGTAAAATAATAATATTTTATATGATTTTTTTTATTTAATTTTTATTTCTCTAAACTAAATGGGCAAATAAAGAGTGAATTTACAATTTTTAAAAAGTCTTAGTATTACTTAATATTAACCCAAACATCAACAAAGATTTTTGTTTTTTACACTTAATTCAAAGTCAAAAAGCACCATTTACTATTAAAACATCATCATAAATTTAACATTTTTACAATTACAGCTCAATTTTATTTTTCTTTCATTCTTTTTAAAAAATATAAAAAAATGATTTTTTTTTTTTTTGATTGATTTTGTAAGCTTTATACATGAAAAGGATGAGGCGCCTTGACCAGGCTCACAAATTTATGAATGAAAATGAGTGTTTTTATGTTTTTTTGGGTATAGTGATTGGAATTATGGAATCCAATCATTCCCTTAATCGTTTTACCAAGACTCAGAGGCCGGGGCAAATTTTTTTCCACATTATCTTGGCTAACAAGTTTCATTCTGCATCGTGTTATCTTATCTCGAAGTCTGGGGTAATTCTCTTTCCTTGTTTAAAAGATTACCCCCACTTACCTCATACATGTTGGGGAGAAATGCCACCTAAAATTCAAGGTGCTTGGCTAGGCTCAAGAACTTCTGAATAATAACGGGTATTTTTAAATCCTTTTACCTAGACTCCAAATCAATGGTAGCTTATCTTTCTTATATATTTTGAGGGGTAGCCATGGCACTTACCCTATATATGTTGGGGAAAAATTGCCACCTCAAATTCGAGGCGCCTTGATCAGGCTATTGAACATTTGGATGACAATAAGTGTTTTTGTATCTTTTATTCCTAGAATTTGACTGTAGAGTAACTTCTCTTTGTTTCATAGATTTTGTACCTTAAATTCGAAACACCTTGGCCAGGCTCATGAAATTTTGGATGACAATGGATGTTTTGACATCTTTTTTCTTAGATTCTAACTCTGGGATAACTTTTCTTTCCTACAATTTTTTTATAAGCAAAAAATATTCACAAATAATGATAAATACATTATCATTCTATTAAAGAATTCATTAAAAAAATGTGTTACCACTTTATAGTTAAAACATATGTTTTTTTTGCTAAACATATGTTACCACAAGAAGCTAATGAAAACATATGTTACCATATGAGATTTTTTTGAGTAAAATAATACCATTTCATAAGTTTTTTGGATTTTACATGTAGAGCACCGGTTGGAGGCCACTTTTTGGTATTTGTTGTGCTAAAATTGCATTTGGTGTGTTTTAGCACATTGAATGCTAATGCTCATAAGTACTAGGTGCATACTTTGGTTCAGAGTGACCAGAATACAAGATGAGTACAATTTAGCATATAACAAAACAACATGGATCTTCCATGAAGAAGAGAATTAAAAATTCAAGAATTAGTGCATGTTGGCCTCAAAATATTTTGGTTGTTGAAAACTAAAATAGAGAGAGAATACATCCAATTTGGGAAACAAGGAGAATGCAGATGGGAAACAATTTGATGCTTCCCCAACCTAGGTAAATGGTAACCTTGCCTAAGTGGAAACTATTACAATACCCACAAGCCACAACAAAGCAAGTTCCTACATCCAAAGGAACTCCTACAAGAACAAACACGAAAACAAAAACATCGTAAACTGACACTAAACCAAAAACTCGTACACTGTGAGTCTGTGACTATCCTCGAAATACCATTGGCACATTTAAGTAACAATTATCCTTAAGACTACTCAATAGTTTTATTTATCTTCCCCTAAAAGTAATGTACTCGGTGAAACCGAATATTAGTCTTGGAACTTTCCTATTGAAAGAGTTGCAGTTTTGAACCCCATAAATGGTTTTCAATTCCCATCTCTGGAGAGCATTCACGAAAGCCATCAAGGAATCAACATATGATGCTTCCATTGCCTGTTCAAAATTCATACAAAATCCAATTAGAATAATCCAGATATTATAGGTAAAAGAATTCTCAATTGCCTGCAACATTGTTTACCTGGCAAAACTAGCACCATGGTGCATAGATTATCCATTTAAAAAAAAAAAAAAAACACATTGAGAATGTTGTAAAATTATTTTAAATTTTTGTTGTGTTATTAGAAAGACTCAATGTGGGTTCCAAGTATGGATTTACATGTGGAGACCATTGATGTGAGAGAAAAGTTGCATTGAATAATTAGTTTTTTTTTTTTTTGAGAAACAAACACACACACACACAAGGGAGAGGGAAAGGGGTTCTAACACAAAGGCACACCACAACTCCACTCAAAAGCCATAGTAACTTTTAAGGGAGGGTGGGGCAAGTTATACTACACACAACACACTCTCTTAAGCAATGTGGGACAATTACCCATATATAAGAAATATAAGCTCCAAGAACATCCACCTTTATGTGCAAAAAAAAAAGAAATGTAATTATTGAGTGCATATAATAATTTCCAATTAATGGAATGAAATAAGTGTTTTTTCACTTATTTTTTTACAAGAGATTAATCATATTGGGAATTGCAACTAGTTGGGTCAAATGCTCAACAGAAACAAATCTAGTGTTTTCTTTACTAAACATCACAGTCAATCTCGGAGATCCATTAAGCAGGTACTCCAAATGAAGGGGCTTAAACAAGTCGATGTTTATTTTGGTGCCCCCTTATTCCTGTCTAGATCACCTTTAAAAGACTTCAAATATATTTAGATCGGCTAGAGGCTTGCAGGGTTGGCTCTCATACATTTTGGGGTCTTAGGCGAGAACTAAAATGAAACCTTTTTTTTTATGCATTAATTAAATTAATATTTTTATATTATAATATATTTAATTTAAAATCTATTTTTCTTGCCTTTTGAGATGCAAATTGACTAATTAAAGTTTTGTATTCAAGTTCTTCTAACATCTCATTTTCAATCAATAATATAACTAATCCACTTAATCTTTCTTGGGACATTGTTGATCTTAGCTAGATATGATTTTATTAATTTTAATTTTGAAAAACTTCAATCTGTAAAAGCAACTGTAACAAGTATTGTTAGTAAAATTCTATTAGCAATGAATGTATTTGGAAATGAATCTAACATTTTTATATAATTTAGTATGTCAATTGGAGTATAGTCTTTTATTTGTAAAATTTCTTTTAAAACTTTTAACTCTGAAAATAAATCTAAACCATCAATATTATAATAAACATCATGTTTGAGAAAAGATTCACGTTTAAGACAGTATTTTTGCAAACTATCATCATCTACTGATTTCAATTTCTTAAAGTTAAATAGAAAACCAAAAATATCTTCATATATTTGAAATTGTTCAAACCTATTCTCAATTGAACTAATTGCTTTATCTACTATATATAAGAAACAATCAATTCTAAAATATTCTTCAGCAGATCGTGTTGTCTCATTATGACTATTTTCATTAAATTGTTTTTTCCTATGAATTATACGTTTCTCAGAAATATAGGTTCTATTTCTATTTCAGATACAATTTTAAATTTTAGATGAATTCATAGCATATGTTAATCTATTTTCTCTATATCATTTAAAATAAGAAATGAGGTCTTTTAATTGATCTATAGCAAGTTTTGAATTTTGTTCTGGAAGTAGTTCCGAATTGGCCATGGGAATGAAATATTCCAGTACCGATGTGTGCAAGTGCACCGTTTTGGGGTTATGCGTCAAACACACACACTCTAATATATATATATTAGAGTAATTAACAAAAAATATTGTTATTACTTTTTACTATAATAGATAAATTATATGGATTATTGAATATAATGTTTTAATTATATATTAAAAAAATAGTGTTTTGAAATATTCAAAATAAGTAGTCAAATTTATTTTTTTTAAAAGAACAAATTTGGTTATTCAGCAAATAAAACTACCTTCCTAAAACCTTCCTTCCAAATCATTTTTCTCATTCCCAAGCTCTCACCCACGTGACCACCTCTGCTCCTCAACTTTCCCATTGCATTTATTCTCTCATATATTTATTGATTACGTCTTTACAGTTTAGTAAGTTTACAATACTTCTTTCTTCTCAGTTCTTCATACTCTTAACTTTGTCTTCGTCTTCTTTCTTCTCAATTTTTCTTTCTTTAGAGGTTAAGGATGATATTTTTGGGATAATTGATTTTGTTTAGACCAAAGAATTTTTTTGGGTACCAATGTTTACAAGGATATTCTAGATTTTTTATTCTTTGGTCACAAAGATGTATCATATTTTTTGGAATTTCATCTGAAACTAATATTTTTTTTTTCTACTACCCTTTCTTTTTCAAAATTTTAGGACCTCCTTCCACTTGGGGGCCTTAGGCAATGTACCCTCATCAATTCAATGGCCCAAAACTCTACCGACATATGTCATGTCATCCTTCAACATCCCCTCCAAGATTTGTGATCACCTTGACATAGCTTCAAGGACCATGGGATAAGCTCCGCCTTCCAAAAGGTAAAGGCGGTCTTGGTCTCAAAAAATCCAAAGACAATAATAGAGCAGTACTTAGTAAAACTAGCTTGAATGGTCGCCTCTAAAAGAGATAGTTTATGCATGACCATACTGAGGGCTAAATATAAAGTTTAGCAAGATTGGCTCGGCAAAGACCCACCCAAATCAGCCTCTCCAATATGGAAAGCTATCAATGGTGTAAAAGATATCATTGTTAAGGGTGCTTGTTACCTTGGCTACCTTGGATTCAAGGCTTCAAGCCTCAACCCAAGCTGGAAATCTCTGCCCGAAATTCGCTGATAGTTTATTATCGTTTTTTTTTTCAATAGTAATTAGTGAAAAGTATAGTAGTATTAGTTATGATTAATTGTGTCATGTTAAGATAGTTCCTGTCAACTAAAAAGGAGAAAAAAGTGGAAATAGGACTCATCTGGATTCCTCGAATAAAATTTTCTTTATATAGAACAGAGAATTCTATAAAGGTATAAGAATGGAATGTATAATGCTGATCAATTACTCCACTACTAAATAGCCCAAAGAATGACAGAGCATGGGGATTGGGGCATGCTAAATTCATTTTGAAAATCTTTAGTTTGGAAATAGGGTTGAGATTCTGAGCAATTTAAAATTGAAATCCTAAGGAGTGTACCATGAGTTCTCACATGACATGATTGGCAAAACTGAACCCACCATTTGGGTTTGCTCCCCTTTCTTCCACCGTTGGAAACTTTAGAGATTTGACAACATATTGGATCCTATGTAACGTATGTAATAGACTTGCCAGTTCATTCATGAGAAAGCCCAAAAATTTTCCTATTTGTTTACCATAGAGATAAATGAGAAATACATTATCATTCAAGTAAAAAATTTATTAAAAACATATGTTACCAATATTTATTGAAACATACATTACCTCATTTATTGAAACATAGGTTACCACAAGGTCTTTTTGGTAAAGTAATAACAATTCATTAGTTTTTATATTTTTATCCCTCTAAATTAAATGAAAAAAAATAAAGAGTAAATTTGATATTTTAAAAAAGTCTTGATATTACCAGATTGTAAACCAAACCTCAAGGAGATTTTTGTTTTTTTACCCTTAATTAAAAGTCAAATAGTATCATTTATGATTATAACATCATAATAAATTTGACGTTTTTACAATTATAACTCATTTTTCTTTTTCTTTCAATTTTTTTTTTTAAAAAAATATAAAGAATTAATGAAATGTTTTTGATTTGTAGACTTTTATGCATGAAGAGGATGAGAATAATCTTAACTTGTTGATTCTCAAAAAAAATAAATAAATAATCTTAACTTGTTTATTACCCTGATGTTTGGCGCAGCCATTGGGACTCCGATTACTAATGTAGTGAAAATTGTTTAATATTTTGCTTATTAATTTTGTATGTGATGTTGTTCATGGGGTGTTGTTAAGCATATACATTACATTTTAGTACACATTCACAGGGGTAGTCATGGGAATAAATACACAATAATTTTCCAAATTATACAAGGAAGTACTCTGAGGAAAAAACCTTACATTTCCCTACAAATATATGCTTGGGAAAAATCGATACCTCAAATTTGAGGTGCTTTTACATGGCTTATGAACTAATTGATTACATTTGATGTAATGCATCTTTATTCCTTGATTCTAACTCTGGGTAACCTCTTTCACAACGGGGTACTAATGTGATGGGAATGGTTGAAGATTTTGATACTCATTTTCAATGTCATAGTATTCATTGGTGTCCATTAGTGATTCTACATCCTGTTTTGGCTCGTATCTCAATATGTGTAGCCATGCGAATGGCTACCCTCAATTAACCTATATAAACTGCCACCTTAAATTTGAGGTGCCTCTTTGCCGTCACCTCTAGATAGAACCATCAACCCACACATTAACGGATCTCTCTCTCTCTCTCTCTCTCTGGTTTGGAATTTTTCTATTATAATATTTGTTTGGAAGTTGAGAAAAATGTGAGAAACTAATAGAAAACGTGTTTTGAGCATTTTTAGAAACCCAACCCAATCTCTTAAAATTTTTTCTAGAGCATTTTTTAGAATGCAACCAAACACTTGAAAAAAATTTCTTTTCCATAAAAATATTTTACAGTCAATGCTTTTTACGTCAAACCAAACATAACTAAGTTGTTGATTGCTTTGCATAACAAAGCTCAACATTTGGATGGTCCTTATTTCTCTAAAAAATTGTCTGAATAGTCTGAATAGTTGTCTTCTAATAAAGCACCAGATGAATACAAAGTAGGCAATAAATTTCCAAAATCGCAAATTACAAAGACTATATACACCTTAAGTTCCACCAATTGCATACAATCTCTTCCCTACAAAACATCAAAGCAAGTTCCTACATCTAAAGGAACTCTTACAAGAAAAACATGAAAACTGACACTAAACCAAAAACTCGTACACTGTGAGTCTGAGAAATACCATTGGCACATTTAAGTACCAATTCGGCTGGGCTAATTCACAATCATTCTTAGACTACTCAATTGTTTTATTTACCTTCCCCTAAAAGTAATGGACTCGGTGAAACCAAACTTTAGTCTTGGACTTTCCTCTTGAATGAGTTGCAGTGTTCAACACCATAAATAATTTTCAATTCCTGTCACCGGAGAGCATTCACAAAAGCCATCAAGGAATCAACATCCCTATTCTCAGAGGGATACTTTATTGGCCGAGACGAGTGTTTTGGGAAGAAAAGTATAGTGGGGAAGCTTCCTAGTTGCAGTTCTCTCTGGGCATACTCCTTCTGATCACCATCTGCTCTAAACTTTCCCACCTTCACCCCACTCCCTGCCAACTTCTCAGCCAATTCAACATATGATGCTTCCATTGCCTGTTCAGAATTCAAAAAAAAAAAATCCATTTAGAGAAATCCAGAAAACAAAGGTATAAGAATTCTGAATTGCCTGCAACATTGTTTACCTGGCAAAACTGGCACCATGGTGCATAGAGCACAACAATCCATGGTTCTTTTCGGTCCTCCAACCTCGCTAAATTCTCAATTCCAGTCCTATTCAAGGTAACCAAGTTCTGGGTGTTGAATATATCAGGAACTATGCCAGTTCCATTAGCATGGACTGCCCCATTTCCATTACCATCTACGTTTTCCTCCTTAATATTTCCTTTGTGGAGGCCACACTCCTTTGCCTTGGCATCCTCCCACCACCACCTTCCCTCTCTCTCATGTTGTCCTGGTAGGACCGATCTAGTGCATGGCTCACAACCAATTGAGATGTAACCTTGTGAGTGCAATGTATTCACAGGCACATCCATCGCACGAAGGAATTTCCATATGTCTTGACCCTGAACATTTGCCACCGGATTCCACTTCACCAAGCTGCCAATCCCACCATCCATCCCCTCAAAAACTGGGTCCACTTGGACAACGGGAATCTCAGACCTAGTACCAGGAGACTGATCTTTCCTTTGGCCAGTGATCCAGGCGCGAAGCCCCTTAAGCGCCCTCCTCAGGGGTCTAACCTTCCTCACGCAGCAGCACTCCTGGTGCCCATCTTCATAGAAAGAGAACAGCCCCTTGCTCCTTACTAATGCCTGTACTTCAACAGCATCAGGAAACATGTATTCAATACGGATGCCATAATGCTTCTCAACTGTGTCAAAAAATTGATATGTTTCTGGGTTCAGCCTCCCTGTATCCAGGCTGAACACTCTAAAGGGTCGGCCAGTTAAATGTGCATACTCAATCAAAGCAACATCTTCAGCACCACTGCAGGAATAGATATTTGGTTAACAGATTGTAAAATGTCCAATTCAGTAATTCTACCAAAAATACAAAGTCATACAATAAAAATAAATAAATAAATAAATAAAAAACAAGTCTGAAACAACACAAAGCCAAACATAAACAAGAACGAGAACAAGCATTACCTACTTGTACATCAATTTTCCGTTGGACTATATGACAGTCCCAAGTATAATTGAAAATTCCTCATGTAGCATAGGGTTTCATTACATTACTAGCTAAGGTGCCTTTACTAATATTATAATATACGGTGCTTCTTTCTCAAATTCAATTTTTTGACTTCCCTGCTTTAAAATTATCGCAGGGGTGCATCAACACCTTTACTTCAGCTTGCTACAATCTATTCATCTCATTTTTCTTGAATAGATTGTTCATCTTGCTATGAGCTATCTCAAACTTCTCTTCATGAACTTATACCAACGTAAAATATGTCATATTTTTTGTTCCATCATATATCACACTCAATACAAAAATAATGAGAATTATCAGTACAAGCAATCCTAAAATATTGGATTGGCATCACTTCTTGTAATTCTGAATAATTTATATCATCAATGATGGTGATGGTTTTAACATTACAAGCAATCCAAAAATATTGAAATGGCGTAACTCCTTAGCAATTTCTACACCATTAGTGAGGGCAATGGTTTCCTACTTCTAAAGTCAAAAGCTTAATTGATAAGGCTTCCTATTTTATAACAATTATTTCCTATTTCCTAGTTCGCCTTAAATCCACTTCACCATTCTCCTAAACAATGAGAATTTACTAATGGTACAGCCAAGAGAAGAGAACAACTAAAAGATTCTTGAAACACAAGGGGTGCTAGTCAAGATGGTGAAACGTTTAAAATTTTACAGTCACTCGTCGCTATTAAGATAATTAACAGGAGTTGTTTATTAAGAGTATGATTCCCATCAGCATCATAAACATATTTTCACTTGTTTTATTCTCCAACATTCCTTCACAAAAATAAATAAAATACTCGATTTAATAATTTTTTTTCATAGAAGAAATTATAAATACTATGGAATTTGACTTAGGCCACAAAAGAATTTACTAATCGGGCGAATTGGAATCCGAAGTATATTCCTCATCTCAAGGTATCAATAGTATATTCCCATTCAATCCCAAATAGTAACCAACATCAACAAAATCTATATTAATCATTAAACCATTAACAAATGAAAATTAAATCATAATTGAATAACTAACTAAAAAAAAAAAAAGATATAATACCTGAACGCAATTGCAATGTCATTGCCAAACTTTTCAAGAGCTTTATCCATAACTTCAAGAGGAGATGCATTCTCAAGCTCTTTAGCTAATTGCTCAAAGTTCTCCTCCTCCACCTCTACCTCTACTTTCTCCACCACTTCTGCAACTTCTAAAACAACCAAAAAAAGAAAAAAAAAAAAAAACCCAAACTTTTCAAAAACTGTGTCGTTTAATGCATAATCTTTTTAAATTAAACATTTATTAATCAGTTTTCAAAATGACCCATAACAAAAAACAGAAAAAGATTACAACTTTTTGAAAAAAAATTTCAAATATTTTCGAAACTCTAACTTCTCACTCACCAGGAGCAACGATAGTAGCAGCAAGAGGCACAATCGAATCGTTACGTTTGGGCTCTGCGTGTAAAGCCTTCACCAAGAACCGTCTTTGTGAATAATTCAAACCATGAGTCCGAGGTTTAGGCCGATCCGATAATAGCCTAAACGAACCGTTTTGTATACCTTAAAAAAACCAAACAACCTTAATCAGAACAATCAAACAACCTTAAAAACACAACAATTCCATTCAAACAAAAAAACAAAGAACTACCTTTAGAAATTGCAGTAGATGAAGAAGAAGAAGTTACAGCTAGAGCCATTTGGATTTCGAGAAAAAATTTCTCTAACAAACTTAGTTTAAGGATTTGGGTTTGTGGGGTTTTAGATTTTTCTGTTTCGATTTGAGTTCTAGAAATTTTCAGTGTGTGGTGAAGATTGTGAAAAAATGAATTCGGATTAAATAAGGAAGGGGGGGAAAGGCGTGTTTCGTGGTACATTGAACCTAGACGCTATTTCGTTTATGAGCAGCCTTTGTCTTCTTTGCTTACGTGGCTGGTTCTTATTTGAAGAGACCCCAATCGTGTCGCTCAGCAATTTCGTCACGTCGCGTGCAAATAAAAAGAGAGCTATTAAATACTACTATTTGTGTGGTTGATTGAGAATCGGACCACGGCTCTCGTGGTCAATTTTCTCGCATTCTTCTAGGTATTTTTCTTTTACTCACTACTATTTCAGTATTTCTTTCCTTTTTATTTTTTTTTCTTTTCTTTGTGGTTGGAAAATTTTGATTCAATTTGCAATAAGTGTGTGTCTCTTATTTGAACTTTTTGAATTTGATGGGTTGGATTTTCTTGGCCTCCCATTTTTGTACTTCATATATGTGGCACAAAATAAATGGAAAGAGATCATCATGAATTTATTTATGATTATGATTTTTTTTTTCTTTGGTTAAGAGGAAATACAAATAATTGACTATCTCATAGTAGCGGTGAGATCAAGTTTAGTTATCCTATTAACAAACATGTCAACATTATCCATATTAACTAAATGCACAACATCATGACTTGGCGGGTTATCAAAAACAGAAAAAACTTCCGTCATGGTGCTATCCCATCTCGCAAGTGCATCCACGCAACGATTGCCTTCTCTATACACATGAACCACTTGGACCTGGATGAACCTTGTCAGCAATTTATGATAATGATTATGATTAAGATCCTTGGCAACTCTTAAGATAATCATAAATTATTACTATATTTTATAGAAAAGCTTGTTATTTAACTCTTAAGATAATCATAAATTATTACTATATTTTATAGAAAAGCTTGTTATTTAACTCTTAAGATAATCATAAATTATTACTATATTTTAAAGTAAAGCTTCTTATTTTTAAAACTTTTAAATTGAAGCCTAAAATTTTATTAGTTTTTCACATTGAACCTTTTTGACTTTTTAAAAATTGAATCAATTTAAACCCTCAAATCAAACCTGAAAATATTTAATTTTATAAATTAAAAACATGTGACAGTTTAGGTGGCATAAATGTAATATTTTAATATCACAATTAGCTATGTCAATTTTTTATATTCACCGCTTAACATTAGTGGCTAAACTAAAACATTTGAAACGTTAAAAACTATTTTGATACAAGACAAACATTAGAGTCCAAAATCGTAATTTATCCATTTAAATTCTTTTGATTTGATAAGGTAAGACTTTGATTCAAAAAAAAAAATCAGTATTAAGTTGCCAAATTTTTAGAAGAGAAACTGTAGAAATCAGTTGTGAAAAAAAAAAAATCTCAAAACACTATTGTAGGGACACGGTTTTAGTTGACCCAATCCTTGTTGGTCAGGTCTTGGCCCAAAAGGTCCCACACAATGAATTTTTTATAAAGTATGGGCTAAAGAACTTGGTTTCAGTTAGTTTAAACGGTTTATTGCATGGGCTCAGGGGGTACAGAAACAAGAACAAAAGGAGGTAGCAATGAAGAGAGATCCTTCCCAAATGATCAGGTCTCAAACTTAATTAATGGGCACAAATTCATGCAAACAAAATTTCTCTACAGTGTTCTCTCCTCTCTCCTTCTTCGTCCTTTCCTCCCCTTTTCTTGGGGGACCTTTACATATTATATAGGCCCTCTCCTATCATCTGGGTTTTACACTTGTTGATCATCCAAACCCCTACTTGAGCACTTGTCCCATCAGACACCCTTATCAGTTCTTTGTGAGTTGCAGTGGCCAAGGTAGCACTGTTCAGGGGTCTTCTCTTCATTAATGCTGCCAGGAGAGTAGTTGTGGTGCATTTAATGTGGTGGAGGCAACTTTTGCTGAGATATTTTGGGTTTCCTTTCTTATTATGTACTTGGAGGGAGGACTACAGTAGCCAGGACGCACCCTTGACCCGGATTTTGGAATGTCCGAGGAGGAATTACTCCTTGGACATGTTCTCTTTGCCCCAGTGGGGCTAAATAAAGATTCTGGGTCATGACGTCTCCTCGGACGGATTGGTCCTCGGACGGGCCCAGGGCCCAGGTAACCTATTATTCTAGGCCGGTCCCCACAACTATTTTTTTGTTATTTTGAAAAATAATTCCAGAAACACGAACTACACTTATATTTAATATCTCACGTCACAAACTACACTTTTTTATTTTTTATTTGAATTATTAATTTGCTATATAGATCACTTACAAGTTACAAGGAATACAAAATTTAAAAATTATCATTAAAATTAAAAAAAGCAACGTAAGAAGGCACTGAAATAAACCTTTTCTTTCCGTGCAGTAAAATAGAATATACTTTCCCAACTATTATTGGCATTGCAACTTCTCAAAGGAAATCAATATTATAATTCTTCCAACTTTCGTGGCTCTTTCTCCTAGGGCGGCTCTAGGATTTATTTGTAGGGAGTTAAATAAGAAATATAAATTATATAAAATTTTAAACAAAAGAGAACTTGAATATATCAATATTGAAAAAAAAAATTGAAATATATAAAATTTTGCAATTGCCTTTTATGATGTTTCATATTTTGAAATTGTTGTATAATATTTTCATTATTAATCTTACAAGGTACATCTCTTTCAATGTACACAATCAAACAATCATTCATCAATTGATCTCCCACTTGATTGATTTTATTTCAAATTTATTAAGATCTAAATGAGTTTTTTCTAAGGTTCAAGAATAATAAATTTCTACTTTTGTTGTTGGGCTTATTAATTTTTTTTCTAAATTTTATATCAAATTGGTTTGTAATTGGTTTTCTTTTTCTTTTTCTTTTTTGTATTTAAAAAGACCAAGATAATGTTAAGAGAATCATATTCAAATTTATTTCAACTAGGCTTAAAAAAATCTAGGATCAGGGTGTTCAAATTTTTATTTTAGAGTCAAAACCAAAAAATATATATATATTATTTATATATATATAGACAAAACTTAGGTACAGTACTTTAGGTGTTGTTCCTTAGGTTCCCTTTTAAGATTCAGTCATGTGACTACTTAACTAAAACATACACTTCCATTCCATGAAAAAAAATTCACATGACAGAATTTTAAGAATAGAACCTAAAGAACAACACTTAAGTACTGTACCTTTTTTATATATATATATTATTTTCAGAGCAGGGGTTTGAACCCCCGGGCTCCAAGTGGAGCCGCCCCTGTTATTAAAGTCACTGTATTTGTTGCCAAATGAGGTCAGGCATGATGAAAAAAAAAATGTTGGTCAATCTAGGCTCAAATATATGTTTAAGAAACACTTCCCCCTGTTTTGTGGTCTTAAAGCTTGCACTTTTCAATTATAGCACTTATTATACGATACTTGACTTGACCAGTGAACCCCACAATATAGCAATCAATTCTCATAATGGCTCTCTTTGTCATTGGCATATTCTTTATTGGTCCCTCTTCCATCTTCCATGCTACTTCGAGTTACAACCACAACATTTTGAGAGATAAAGCACCTTTCACCAAGTTAAATAAAATGCACACATATATACATACATATACATACTTTCTCAAAAAAAAAAAAAAAAAAATACATACATATACATACATATGTATATATATATGTCTTACATGAAGTCATGATCACCTTTTTGCTTTTGTCATTTTTAAAATTTTTTTTATTTGATTAATTTAAGCAACAGATGAAACCCAGCACTCTTTTATCAAAATGATAATAATAATAATAATAATAATAATAATAATAACCCAACAATCAAGTTGCAAAATGCAAGATGATGCATGTAGAAAATGATGGGCGAAGGTTTATATATATATATATATATATATATTGTGGGGTGATGAGGATCCAAGATAGCTGATAAAGGGGGATGAGGGAATTTTCGAGGAGGTAGACTTTGGGGAGTATTGGTGGGATGTCTTCGGAAAGTACTCCCCTAACTTATATAGAGGTTGAGCGGCCACAGTTGGTGAAGGCACCAAGGACACCCACCTAACCTCGAAAAGTCGAGAGTCAAAGTTAAAAGGAGCACAGGACAACCCGAAAGTGGAAAAGGGTAACTTAGCATAGGAAAAAAAAAAAAAAAACCACTTAGCTGGCCGCATTAATGGGGAAATGACCATAAATAGTACCCATACAACTCACATCTTAGTGTAAAATCTTCTAACAAGGTCTTGATGGGATAAGTATCAAGGAAGTCTGATCCTAACCCTCCAAATGTAATGTCCATATGCATTTTGGCTAATTATATAAAACCAAGAAGCACCTGGATCAAGGAAAGACGGATTTAGGAGAAAAAGAGAGAGATTATCCAATTGTAACATTTTCCTCGAACTGAACCCGAGGACGAACACTTATCCATTTTTAGACTTTTTCTAATTGAATACATTCCATCACACGTGAGATTAATCTGACTATCATTATTTATCTTATCGCAAGTATTTAAAGGTTGACCTTGCATCCCATCTCTGAAATTAATTGTGTGAGTAGAAGATAACACGTTAAAATCCGTTTAATCCGTTAGCTATACTTTTTGCTCGTCACACACACACACACACATATATATATATATATATATATATATATATATATATATATATATATATATATATATATATATATATGTATATATTATATATGAGGCAATAACATTTGTGTAAACTTCACACAAAGAGGAATGGGTTTGGTTCATAGAACTTATTTGTGAAATGCTAAAGTTAACAATGATAATAAAGAAATTAAAAGATAGTTTATTGATAATAATAATAGTAATAAAAAAATTACAATGCCTAAGTTACAAAAAAACCTTTTTTTTTTTTTTTGATACAAGGTAGAATTCTACTCTAGCCTAATCTAAGTGTATATATGTGTGAATCTTCCTCCTGGAAAATCAATGTCTCTAGTATTAATATATGATTATACATGTCTTGTGTGTGAGCGTGTTTTTCTATTTATACATTAGGCTTTAATAGTTGGGTCCTGCTAACGAGTGCCCTAAGGGCACTCATTAACAATCCATTTTAAGAAAGTTTTGACATCACTTTTATGGGGAATGAAAAAAGCTGTCAAAACAATAATTTTTTTTTTCTTTTCCCATAAAAACTTTCTTTAACTGGATTCTTAACCAGTGCCCTAAAAGAGTTATCTTCATTTCCATTGACATGTGTCGTATTGTAATTGCCTTATTTCCCACGAACTTTGCCTGATGTTCATCTAGAAACCGTTTTGAAGTAATTGTTTTTGTTCTTAATCAATGTCTCACACCCAAGGTCTGGGCTTGCCTTGGGATGCTCTTTTTTATGTTTTCCAACATAAGAACATGCAAAAGGCCAAAAAGAAACAATATTATAAAGAAAAAATAAATAAATGTAGTTTCGACTATTGTACTTCCAAATTCTTCATTTAAAACAAATTTAGAAGTTCTAAGGACCAAAACGACATATACATACTTCAATTGGAACACAAATATATATATATATATATATATATATATATATTAAAAACCAAAACTCAAAGAAAATCCAATTATATTTCAATTAGATTCTCAATTTTGTACCACGTGTCCTATATAATTTTTAGTTTTTGTGCCAAATGAATTATCGAGTGTAAAAATCAAAGAGTTCAAATTCAATTAGATTTTAAATTAAATTTCAATTAAAGTCCAATGTATAATTTGAACCGTGCAATTATGATTGTTTTTAATTGTACTCACGCATTATACGGGGTTGCACACTAGTTAAAAATTATAATCAAGTCAAGTTTTAGCGCTTAATACGAATCCCTATAATTAAAACTAGACATATGCAATTATAGTCAATTAATTATGATTGGTCCTTTAAAGAATTAGTAATGATTAATGATGTGTCATAATCTCAATGGTCTAGACCTAGGATAGGGGTGCACCATCATTCGTAGGATAGTTTAATTCTAATGGATAATAGTCTTACTTTTATATTTTAATTAAATCACTTAGAGATATGTCATAATTTTTCATTCATCTCAAATTAAGATTTACACATTTTTTCATAATATTACTCATTTGCTAACTACTAATATAGCCAGGAGTGTCATGAAGTTAACTCTGAAAATGATTTCAATGCTATTTAGTGTTCATTTTTTGGAATTAGTCTCATGACAATTCTAATTGTATAAGTAGTTTGCAAATGTATAATATTATTGAAGAAACACATAAATCTCAAATTGGGATGAATGGAAAATGTGTCAAGCAATTCTCCTTGCCTTTTCAAGCAAAAAATGTGTCACTTTTGCAGTTCTTGGATATGATTTTATTAATATAAATTTTTTTAAACTTTCATTTAGATAAGGTGAAGCTCGGATTTGTGTGAAAACACACGAGCTTGTTTATACTCCCAATTAGAAAATTACGGCTAGATTGCTTTTACTCCTACTTAATCAAAGTGTGGAACAAGAGTAAATGTGCGCAATAAATTGATAACACTACTCTAAGCCATATCCATCCACAATTGACAATAAAATGAAAGTTTAAAGAGTAGGGAAGAGAGATGCAAACACAAGATAACACCAAGACATGTTATCGAAGAAGAAACCGAAGAACTCGGCGAAAAACCTTTTCGCGACCCTCCAAGTCGAAATTGATCTACTAGTGAATAAGTTAGAGTACACGAATAACAAAAGACCCTCCAAGCCTAGTCTATCCAATGTACTTAAGCCCTCCAAGCTCCTGCTACCAACGGACTTCTTGGAGTCTTGTCTTCACTAGCTATTCGGATCCCGCAATGCGCCGAATTGCATCCGCCAAGCCTCACCGGCTTCTTTTGGCAAATCCCCAAAACTTTCTAAACTCCAAAACACTCTCTACACTCTGAAAATGTGTGAGTTATGTTTGGGTACAAATCTCCTCTCAAGCTATAACAATGGGAGAGAGAAAGGAAAAGAGACTACAAGGATTTCTTACTAAGGATGAGTAGCTCTCTCTCTAAAAGGTGGGTGTGTTGTGTTGTAGAAATCTATTTAGAGTTTTCTCTCTGAATAGCCTCTTGTTTACTTTTGTGGGTAATGAAGATATATATAGTATGGATGAAAGGTAAGATAGTCACGCTTAAAATCCTTTAGGCAAAGAGTTTTACGGGTACCTCGCGAGATGGCCTATCTCGCGAAGTACTCGTGAAATGCAACCTGGCACTTGACTTTTCAGCTTCCAGCATGTGTTTCTCACGTGGCCTTTTCACGGGAACCTTTACTTGCGAACTTCTTGCGAGCTAGTCGCGAAATTGCACTGATCTTCATTGCATGCTTGATTCTTCACCAACTTAATACTAAACCCAATATAATAAAATCCCACAAAATATAAGGAAATGAATTAATGCAATTACAACACTTTTTATCATAAAATAAAGTCAACATAAAACATAATTGTAAATCACAACTTTACAAAAGAATTAAAATTTGACAAATAATTCATAGTCCGTTAATATTGATTGCAAGAATCTACAGGAGATATTTTTTAACTATACAAGTATATTGTGAGACTAATTTATGAGTAAATTATTTAGTCAAGATGCATCTAAATCTATCGTATGTATTGGAAGCCTTTCTAATCTTTAATGAAGCGGAATTCTGTCTTTATCATTCAGTTAGTGTTTATTGTTTATACAAATATATATATATATATATATATATATATAATCAAATATTAAATAAATAAACTAAAATAAAAAAGAGCAGGAGACATAAGAGGGAACATTAAGGATCCACTGTCCTTCCTTCTTCAACAACATATCCACATGCACTCTAAGTTGCAAATGAAAAACCAAAATTGAAAGGCTTAATTAATCCTCAAAACATAATTACATTGCGCACGGATTTGCTTGAGACACATAAGGAAATTACAAATAAACTCACTAATACCAAGTGAGCGGGGAAATTGGGCTTTTGCCTTTTATATTTAAAATATCCAGCACAATGTTCCTGTTTTCAAACTATTAAGCATTGTGTCCCTCTTTTGGAACTCGATTTTTTGAAAAACAAGTTTCCCATAGAACTCGATTATTCTGTTGTCGAGTTACATGCTATTTTTGCCACATTGGACCAAAAAAAATCGAGTTCCTCAAAAAATTTTCAAATTAGAACTCGATATTAAAAAGGCTGAGTTGTTCGCAATTTTTTATGTGTAACTCGATATTTAAATATCGAGTTATACTGGACTTTTATCTCATGTCCAGAACACACAAAAACAAAATAAAAACAATATATAGAAAACAATTTTGGCTTTCTAATGCTATGATCTGATCTTAGAACCAAAACACCAAAATCTACAGCACTATCAAGCTATTCAGAACCATCATAATCAGATCCATCATCCAATATGTCAGAACCATAATCAAATACAAGAAACCCATATCAATTACATTGGAACCATCATCCAAGCACCACGAAACCCATAATCAAATACACGAATCCAGGGGCGGAGCTAGGAATTTTTGTTTGGGAGGGCCAAGTTGTGGTACTAATATATTTATCAAGACAACCCCCATATACATACATTATACATACATACATATATATATATATATACACACACGTTTTTCTTTTATATACACACACACACACACATATATATACACACTTTTTTATTTGATAAGTTATATATATATATATATATATATATATATATATATATATATATATATATATATATTTACAAACTCAGCAAAAAAAAATAGCTCTTAGTATTTTCAATCAAAATTATGTTTGATGGTGATCTTTCATAAAATAAAATTCATTTTTTCCATTTTCATAGTGAAATTCTTAGAAAATTTCATTTTAAATACAAATTATCAAATTTTATACTAAAGTAAGTAAAAAATATTTCAATTGAACTAATGAAATTTTCAAAAATATGAATGATCCAAAACTTGGAGGAATAAATTAGTCTCCAAATATATTTGAAACTATCTTGCTCTAACCTATTATGTAGCAACTAAAGACACATTTCATGTATAGTTTTAATGACAATATTTTTTTAATGAGTCAATGACTTGTTAATCGCCACATAACGGGTTTAAAAAGATAGATTTAAACATGTTTGATGCCAAACTTTATCAAATATTTAACAGATATAAGAGCACGTTTTACAGTAAAAAATAAAATTGCGAAAAATAAAGTTATATCTTTATTACTATTAGACCAATTAATTTTTTTAAGAGCATCATTAGACTAATTCAAATATTTGAGGGGGCCAACTCTTATTTTTATAGACTAAATTTTGAAAACATTAAAATAATTATATACATATTTAAAAAAAAAAATTCAAAATTTTGGGGGGGCCATGGCCCCCCCACCCTTCAACACAGCTCCGCCCCTGCACAAATCCCACGAAACCCTAACATTCAAAGCAAAATACCCAAAACCAATCCAGAAAACTCAAAGTAAAAACTGGGAAAAAGAGTCACACCTAGACAAGAACAGCAAACATATATCGCAGAACACACAAAAACAAAATAAAAACCATATCATCAAATACATTACCTTGAGCAAGGGAGAGTGAACAGAGGGCTTGGGATTTCAGTTTCGGTCTGGGGATTTCGTGGAGATAGCAGAGTTCCGATGCGACTGAAGGAGACAGAGAGGGAGAAAAGCGACTAAAGCAAAGAATGGACCTTGGGGCTGCAATATCGAGTTAGACTTTCAAATCTTTATATATATATAACACTATTTTTTTTATTACACCAAACTCAGTGGTGAGTTTGAATGGGACTCGATTTTCTTAAAATCGAGTTCCAGTTGGAATTTTTATATGGGAAAAGCCATGTCAGACTGTCCACCGTGGCAAAAATTTTGCATAACTCGACAATCATGAAATCGAGTTATTCTTGGAACTCGATTTTTTTTTAAATCGAGTTCCAAAACAGAGACACGGACCTAAATAGTTTCAAAACAAGGACATATAGCTGGATTTTTTGCAAAATAAGGGCAAAAGCCCAATTTCCCCCTAAGTGAGCTAGTTAACCCCAACAGAAACAATCAACTAAATGGCTTTATGAATGTAACTCTACAAATATTAGTGAAACCCAATCAAATTCAACCCAATCTTCTTTGTTGTAGGAGATCGCATTGGTAGGGTTCCTCCAATTGTAAATTTGATTCCTGTAATGTAAAATTAAAGAGCAACTAATATATTAAATGAGGAATTTTTTTAGCAATTGTACCGAAGCTCATATAGGGCACACGCAAAGTACATCACCCAATTTAATAAAACTTTCATGTGAGGTGAATCTGATGCATTTACAAGTACGAAGTGACACTTCTGGATTTCGAGAACAATAGAGAATCAATGTCTCCTAGTTTTGATAGATAATCATACAAGTCCTATGTGTGCACGTGTTTTCCTTTTTTTTTTTTTTTGAAAAGCTTTGATAATTATTTTCATTCCCATTAACACGCGTTGTAATGGGCTTGCTTTTGGCTAGTTATGTCATGCTCTTTTTCTCTCTCTCTTTACCAACATAATAACATGCAAATAGCCAAAAATGAACAATATTATAGAGAAAAAAAAAATGTAATTTAGACTATTGGATTTCCAAATTCTTCATTTAAAACAACTTTAGAAGTTCTAACGACCAAAAGGGCATACACATGCTTTAATCAGAACACAAAATTAAAAGGTTATAACCAAATCAAGTTTTAGCACGTAATACGCATCCCTATAATTAAGACTAGACATGTGCAATTATAGTCAATAAATTATGATTGGTCTTTGAAAGAATTAGTTATGATTAATGATGTGTCATAATCTCAATGGTTTAGACATAGGATAGGGGTGCACCATCATACATGACAGTTTAATTCTAATGGATAAATAGTCTTACTTTTATATTTGAAGTAAATCACTCAAAGATAAATATTGAATTAAAATAAAGGGTAAAAATACTATTTTGGTCTCTAAACTTTTCTAAAAATTTGATTTTCATCACTAAACCTTAAGAAATTCATTTTTTGTTCCTAAACTATTGAAAGTTAGTCTTTCATTCATAAACTATTGAAAATGTTTTATTTATGCCCTTAAACTTAAATTTTTTTTTTTCCTCGTCCTCAAACTATTGAAAAAAAAAAATTCTTTTTTCATCCCTATTTTTGTCTCAAAAATATTGAAAAAACTCTTTACAAAGTTTAAGGATGAAAAAAAAAAACTTTTTAAAATCTAACAACAAAATTTTTTGGTAAATTTTAGAATCCAAAATAGTATTATACCCTAAAATAAATCATATCCTAAATATCCATTAGCACTCTCTACTCTCTAGTCCTAAAATGTCTAAATTTTAGATCCTAGAGTTGGATGAAACTCAAAATATTAGAAATTTGTCAAAATAGTGAAAGGAAGGGAAGAAAAAAAATTGTTTTCACTCTTATTGTGAGGCAATTTTGGCATAGTAAATGTGCAAATTAGGAAAACAAATTTATTTTGAATTATCTTTCTAATGCCACAAGTTTTTCCTCAACCAATGAAAGCAATACAAAGAATAATACTCTAAAGTGAGGCCAAATTATCTTTAGGTGTTGAAACTTGTTTGGAGCTTGAATAATTTTATTCTTAAGCACCTCTCATAAAAACAGCTTAAAATTATTTTATATATTAAAAACAACTGAGGAGGAGGTGCAAACAACTTTTATATATATATATATATATATATATATATATATATATATAGATTGTTTCAAGGCCAAATTATCTTTGGGTGTTGAAAACTTTTTTGGAGCTTGAATAATTTTATTCTTAAGCACCTCTCATAAATATAGTTTAAAATTATTTTATATATTAAAAACAATTGAGGAGGAGGTGCAAACAACTTCTTCTTCTTCTTTTTTAAGATAGTTTCAACCTAGCTTTTTTATCATCTAACCAAGACACCAATCAGTTTTTGGTGTAGGCGAGGATTGAACCACCAAATCTCTTATTCAACTATTAGGGACTTTACCCATTGAGCTAACTGGAACCCATAGGTGCAAAGACCCTAATAAATTCACTAATTGACATAACTTTTCATATAATGTCGTACTTGTTGGAAATAAAGGAGAGATAATACCTGAATTTTCCTTGGAAATTACACAATTTGATTTTACCGAAAAGAGGTGGCAGAGATGAGGCGTGAACCAAGTCACTGTCTTGAGACAAATCGTGCCATCTACGGTATATCCAATGTAGTTAGACAAATAGTTTCTGCACGTTGTTCCCAGGATACAACAGCCCAGCCACCTTTGCTGATTATCCTTGCGAGCCTACATTGCTCGTAGGATATAAGCTCTCTATAGTACTTATTTTCCCAGAAAATTTTGTAAAAGATAGAATATTTTTGTGAGTAGTAAGAAGCAATAGATGGTAAGTGTTTAAGACAATAAAAAATTGTTTTTGAAAAGTCTGCAGCTTTCTAATTCAAAAATAAAAATGTGTCTCTGAAACTTTTATTTCTTTCCATATATATAGGGCCAGACATGTTGCTTGTCCTTAGCCAAAAAATAAAACGTTTGCTATATTTAAAACTTTAAATGATCATAAAATTATTGAAATCAATGTGTGATCAATAGCTTTCTTTATATATATATATATATATATATATATATATATATTATATTAACCAATCAAAACCTTCTGTACGTTGAGAATAAAAAAAGAAAGAATCATGATGCTATGACATTAAATGTCCCATAAAGTGGCTGAAGATTAGAAGCCAAACCGTGTAATACAATTTCAAATATGCATAAATATTGCCATTTGTTTTTTACTTTCCTTAAAACAAATAGTAAACATTTGTGTATATATGGTAACTTATTATAACATAAAATAATTTAGTAATAGCTATACATTTAAGTGCTGAAATATCTTCCATATATGACGTTATTATGTCATATTCAAATAAGAACGTTTGAATACAAAACGTTTAGAATGGAAAGTATATGTATGTAATAAAACCAAATATACTGGCAATTATGGTAGTAATATCACGTTAATGTTCATAAATTTCCTGATTAAAATCATTGACAAAAGCTATTCAAATTTTGAATTATATTTGAATTTCAAAATTTAGCAATCAACGTATCTGACATTAAGGGATAATTGATACACATAAATGAGTATTAAAATAAATATAATATTTTTTATAAAAATATCCAACAATATTTATATGAATAAAATATAACAGATATTGTTAGGTTAATGTTTATGTTTATGTCTATAATGTTGAATATTATATTTTAGAAACTTATTATTACTTTGATATATTTGCAACACTTTTAGTTTTTTTAATAAAAAAAAAGTATATATATGGAAAATAAACGATAAGTTATTGTAAGGACTAAAAATGTGTTGATCCCAAAACTGGATTGGGCTTAAACGCTAACGGTCCAAACAATAAATTTGTAGAGCGTGGGTAGAAGAACTAAATTTATCCTCGCAGAAAATCGATTGGACTTAACTATTCAAGATGGTTCGATACAAAATAAGATTCTCAGATTTTTTATCCTCGGAGCCAAACTAAATTGCTTGTTTCATATGGTTCTTTTCAAGACAGAAATTGTACAGTTCTCCTTCTTCTTTTTTTTGGGTATTCTTCCGGGTTATATATTTGTAATCTCAGTGCCATCCTTACCACACACGTGTAGGTTAGATTCGGGGTACTCCTTCCTATCCCATCCAGCACCTCCTAGAACCGTCAACCAGTAGCTGTTGGTTGGAAGGCATTTAATGTGGAGGTAGCAGCCTTTGTAGATATTTGTCTACCTCTCTTATCTTACCCCTGGCCCAATATCCCATCTTTTGCTGTGGTGTAACTCTGAAATAAGTCCATGATGATATAGCGCTCAGATTTATCTCGAACGCGAATTTCCAAGAAGACTTTTATCCTCGGACGCTTATTGGACCCATCTCATATTGTTTCTATTCCTCTCCTAACTTTATTCTCTTCATAGCCGAATTTGGCCTCCTCAGATGGTCTAACGTCCTCGGATTGGGCTTTGAGCCCAGCTGGCATGGCCTTAATAGTACCTCCTGATTAATTGGCCCCCACAATAGCCCCTCAAAATCTTGTCTTTCGACTCCTCGGGAGGAAGGATGATTTTGATATTCCCAGCTGATTTTGCTTGGGACCCTACTCTGTGTTCCTAACCTCTCATATGTCTTTTCACCTGCCCAAGGCACGTTCCTGACGCTTAGGCGTCCTGAGCGTGCCAGTATTAAATTTTGGCAACGCCCTTGTCACCCACGTTCAACGGTAAGATGTGAATCTAACGGTGGAGGGTTTCCCTCGTTTCACGAGCGGGAATTTTCCCGCCTGCAGTTTATATGTCCCCATAAATAGCTTTTCAAATCAACTCTCTTGCTTACTTTTGCAACCTCATAATTCTAGAGCTCGTACATTGAACCTGATTCTCTATCTTTCATCTCTCTGTGCGCATACAAATACTAGAAACTTGTCCGATGACCCCTTTCTAAACCTGTAAGTCTTCTTAAATCGTTTAGCTTTTATTTTAAACTCGTTAACTTTTCTTCGAAGCCTTTTAGGAAAATGGGTAAGTTCCAGTGTTTGGTTGAGTCCGAGGAGAGTATGAGGAGTTTTAGGGCTAAGTATAGGATTCCACCCACAGTAGGTATGAGATATGCTGCCCAGGGAGAATGGGCAGACGATAGGAAAACTAGAGAGGTGGTCATTCCCATGATCGCCTTCATAGAGGGAGGGATGACCATTCCCATGGGCACCATTACTAGGAACTATCTTAGATTTTTTAGGTTGTCACCCACACAGTGTGCCCCGAACATGTTTAGGGTCCTGGGAAGTATAGAGGCGTTAAACGAGAGAATGAACCTAAACCTGACCCACCATGATGTGAATTGAGTGTACAATCTGCACCATTTGAAAGGGCAGGGATATTACCTTAAATCGAGGTATCCCGCAGTGAGGTTAATCCAGTGCCTTCCCACTTTGAACAAGAATTTGAAGGAGGATTTCCTAATTTTTTTCGGGGCATGGAGCGATGGCTTACCGTGTCCAATGGAAGAGGGAGAACCAGGTGGGGGTGTAGCTGTAGATTCATGAATTTTGGTTTACATTTCCCCCCTTTTTCTTCTTCTTTTTTTTTTTTTTTTTTTTGGTCTCAATATTCTTGCTTCTAACGAAGCCCCATTCTAAATCAATGATTTTGCAGATAGGTGCTATACCAAACCCAAACTCAACTTAGTTAACCAAGCGAGCTTGGATAGGGTACTGAAAGCCGAGATATATGTGAATGAAGCTGACGGTCAACTCCGCACCGCCCATTTAATACTTGGATACACACACCTATCATTCGCCTTCCAAGCTCCTAAGTGTGTGATCAGAGCTCGTGATCCTCGACTCCACCGTATCAGTGTTGCCTACCAAGAGTTCGTCGTTCCAGAAGGTGTTCCCCTCCCTAGAGACGCTCCTTGCGCACAACCACTTTTCGTTGCCACTACTTCAGTAAGCGCATCCTCATCCTAACTCGTCATCAGAGAAGATGAGGACAGAAGAGAAGAAAAAGAAGAAGAAGAAACAGAAGATCCAGAGGAAGTTGTAGATTTATCAGACTCCTCGGATGAATTCGAGGTTTTTAATCAGACCCTACCCGCCGAGGACATTTTTGACGAAATGGGTATCCAAAGGAAGCCCCAAAAGAGTCTACAGGAGCTGATAGAAAATCAGCCTGGAAAAAATGCACCGGTGAAATCTACACAATCTCAGATTCCTCCTCCTCCCACCAAGTCTCCTCCTCCCGCTCCTCACCAACCTCCTCAGCCGGTCAGAGCTGACGCTGCTGAATTGAAAAAGCGAAGGGAGCAGAAGGGGAAGGACATGGTGGACACTGGAAAATCCCGTCCGACCAGGGAAGAAGAAGCCTAATGAGCTGCGAAGCAGCAACAAGTCAGCCATTTGCCACAACGGGGCATGGAGAGAGCTGACTCTCAACCTCCAGAGCCACAAGCGTGGCTTCCAGCACCCATGTTTGGAGGAAAGCCCATGAGAGACGATGCATCTATCAGGGACTTCAACGGGGGCATTAGGTGCCATGTTGCTTCAGCCTTGGAGGAATCCCTGTTACTCCCCAAAGACATGGCCGAGCTGCGGCGTATGGGGAAGAACGAGGTCCTTAACAATAGCAAAAGATATTTAGCTCTGGTATGAAATTACTGTTAAGTTATAATCCCACTAAGTACATTTGTGTTTTGTTTGTTTTGTCTTTTTTTTTTTTTTTTTTTACTTGTTGTGATGTTGACCTTTCAATTTTTAGGCCATCCAAAACACTTTCAGGCTCGAACAGATAACGAATGCTAGTTATCAACAGTTGGAAGATGAAAGAAAAAGGAGGACAGCAGTGGTGCAAACCCTGGCCACCTCTGAAAAAGATGTGGCAGAGCTAAAGAAAAAACTAACCGAGGAGGAACAAGCCCGAAAGAGTGTAGATTCGGCCTTGGACGGCGCGCAAAGGCAAGCCGAGGACCAGAGGAAGCGCTTGCGCAAAGCAAATGAAGAATTGAAGGCGAACAGGGAGCAAGTGCTAGCCCTTAAAAAACATCTGGAGGAAACCCAATAAAATTAAGGGAGCAAGCTGAAAAATCCAGGGAGGAAGCCGGGAGGGCAAAGGTTGAGGCCGAGAAGGAAAGGGATGAGGCCGAGCAAAAAGGTTATAACCTCGGAGTGGCTGAGACTGAAGAAACCCTCAGGGCAGAGGTCCCAGCAGTGTGACGCATTTATTGCGCCCAAACTTGGGATGAAGCCCTCAACCAAGCCGGGGTTGAGGCTTCGTCTGAGTTGAGGAAGGCAGCAAATGTGTTCTACCCTCCTGCAATCTGAGTCTCGGATCCTCCTTCCCTTCAAGCTGAGGTGACTTCTATAACCATTGATTCCAATCCGGTAGTATCACCTCAGGACCCTCCTCCTCTTAGCCAATAGGAACCAGGCAAAGTGACCAGTATTCCCCAAGACGCACCCTTGGGTAGAGTTGCAGACGTTCCGGTGGCAGGGGTAGCTTCTCAAGGCTTTCAGCAAGATTTGGGCTCTACAGTCATGCCAGCCGAAGGAGCTGCCAAGGACAAAGAGGGAACAACTACCTCGGAGGCAGATAAGCCAGCCAACCAAACTTCCAAGCTCCAAATTAAATTGAAAAATAGGCCTCATTTTACAATTTGATTAGGACTTTGTAAGGATTTTGTCTCCGTTGGCTTGTTGTTGTTACCGTTATATTTTTGTACTTGTTCGTCCTATTATTTTAGTTTGAATGGATTCATCTTGATTGTCTTTCATTTACAAGAGAAAAAATAACTTATACACATTAACAGTTGGCGGTTAAAATGGGTGATAACCATTAAGGCTACGAGATCACATGGAGACAAAGCACTTCACTTATACGTTACACGATGCTCTCCGTCTTGTTGGTACTTCTATTTTCAATAGGTGTATGAACTTTGTGATTCGAGAAAGGTACTTGAAGATTTATTATTTTGGAATGCTCAAGTTCGTGTGACATTAGCATTTTGATAATAAGAGGCTGTATTAGTTTCCATTGAACCCACTTAACGCTTTAATAGATATCATAGGGTATTAAATTCTACTAAATCTGTGGTCCAAGGACCGAACATAATTTAGTTTTTGTTTAATACTTCACAAGATGTCAAAGGGTATTAATTTCCACTAAGCTTGTGGTCCGAGGACCTGACATAACTTAGTTTTTGTTTAATACTTCACAAGATGTCAAAGGGTATTAATTTCCACTAAGCTTGTGATCCGAGGACCTGACATAACTTAGTTTCTGTTTAAGACTTCATAGATATCAAAGGGTATTAATTTCCACTAAGTTTGTGGTCCGAGGACCTGACATAACTTAGTTTCTGTTTAATACTTCATAGATGTCAAAGGGTATTAATTTCCACTAAGTTTGTGGTCCGAGAACCTGACATAACTTAGTTTCTGTTTAATACTTCAATAGATGTCATAGGGTATTAATTTCCACTAAGTTTGTGGTCCGAGGACTTGACATAACTTAGTTTCTATTTAATATTTCATAGATGTCAAAGAGTATTAATTTCCACTAAGTTTGTGGTTCGAGGACCTGACATAACTTTAGTTTCTGTTTAATACTTCATAGATGTCATAGGGTATTAATTTCCACTAAGTTTGTGGTCCGAGGAACCTGACATAACTTAGTTTCTGTTTAATACTTCAATAGATGTCATAGGGTATTAATTTTCACTAAGTTTGTGGTTCGAGGAACCTCACATAACTTAATTTCTGTTTTATACTTCATAGATGTCAAAGGGTATTAATTTCCACTAAGTTTGTGGTCCGAGGACCTGACATAACTTAGTTTCTGTTTAATACTTCAATAGATGTCATAGGGTATTAATTTCCACTAAGTTTGTGGTCCGAGGACCTGACATAACTTAGTTTCTGTTTAATACTTCAATAGATGTTATATGGTATTAATTTTCACTAAGTTTATGGTCCGAGGACCTGACATAACTTAGTTTCTGTTTAATATTTCATAGATGTTAAAGGGTATTAATTTCCACTAAGTTTGTGGTCCGAGGACCTGACATAACTTTAGTTTCTGTTTAATATTTCATAGATGTCAAAGGGTATTAATTTCCACTAAGTTTGTGGTCCGAGGACCTAACATAACGTAGTTTCTGTTTAATACTTCAATAGATGTCATGGGGTATTAATTTCCACTAAGTTTGTGGTCCGAGGACCTGACATAACTTAGTTTCTGTTTAATACTTCAATAGATGTCATAGGGTATTAATTTCCACTAAGCTTGTGGTCCGAGGAACCTGACATAATTTAGTTTCTGTTTAATCCTGACATAACTTAGTTTCTGTTTAATACTTCAATAGATATCATAGGGTATTAATTTTCACTAAGCTTGTGGTCCGAGGAACCTGACATAACTTAGTTTCTGTTTAATACTTCAATAGATGTCATAAGGTATTAATTTCCACTAAGTTTGTGGTCCGAGGAACCTAACATAACTTAGTTTCTGTTTAATACTTCAATAGATATGGAAACACATGGTATATGGTTGGCATAAATTAAAAGGAATTCAAACTAGATCACTTTTATTAATAATAATACCTTTTAAGATTGTTTACATTCCAATGGTAGAGTACAGCTTTTTCATCTAGGTCTTCCAGGTAATAGGCCCCTATCCCGGCTACTGAAGTAATCCGATAAGGTCTTTCCCAGCTATGCCCCAATTTTCCCCAAGTTGGATTCTTGGTAACTCCGAGAACTTTCCTCAGCACCAGATCTCCTACAGCTAACGGCCTCAGCTTTACATGGGTATCATAGCCTTGCTTGAGTTTATGCTGGTAGTAAGCCAATTGGACCATTGCATTCTCTCTTCGCTCTTCGATCAAGTCTAAACTTTTCCCAAACAACCCATCGTTATTGTCCAAGGAAAATGTACTAGTCCTTAGCGTTGGGAATCCAGTTTCTAGAGGGATGACGGCCTCCGCTCCATAGGTCATGGAAAAAGGAGTCTCTCCTGTTGATCGTCGAGGCGTTGTTCGATAAGTCCAAAGAACATGTGGCAATTCCTCCACCCATTTTCCTTTTGCATCATCGAACCTCTTCTTAAGTCCATTGACTGTTACTTTGTTAACAACTTCAGCTTACCCATTCCCTTGAGGGTAAGCCGGCGTGGAATATCTATTCTTTATCCCCAAGTCTGAACAGTATTGCCTGAAGGCTTTACTATCAAATTGAAGGTCATTATCCGAGATAAGAGTATGTGGAGTTCCAAACCGCGTCACGATATTCTTCCAGATAAACCTCTTAATATCAACGTCTCTGATGTTAGCCAAAGGCTCAGCCTCCACCCACCTAGTGAAATAATCCGTGCCGACCAGCAGATACCTCCTGTTTCCTGATGCCTTAGGAAAATGACCTACAATATCTAAACTCCACTGAGCAAATGGCCAAGGGCTAGAAAGGGGATTAAGAATTCCTCCAGGCTGGTGGATGCTAGGAGCGAATTTTTGACATTGGTCATACTTTCTGACATACTCTTGCGCTTCTTTCTGCATATTCGGCCACCAGTATCCTTGAGTAATGGCCCTGTGAGATAGGGACCTTCCCCCTGTGTGGCTTCCACAAATTCCTTCATGCAGTTCCACTAGAAGTGACTCTAACATCTCTGGGTGTATACAAAGCAGATATGGCCCAGAAAAAAAGCGTTTGTACAACTTTTTGTCCTCGGATAACCAAAACCGAGGAGCTTTCCTCCGTATTTTCTCGGCTTCTATTTTCTCTTCAGGCAAGATGTCACTTTCAAGGAATTTCATTATGGGTCCATCCAGCTCGGCGCTAGGTTGACTTGATGGACCTGAAGCACGTCCCTCCCTACTGGCGTGGGAGTGCACAAATCCTCAACGATTATCCCCCTGGGAAAATTCCGTGCCGAAGAGGTGGCAAGGGTTGCTAAGGAATCGGCGTGAGTATTTTCACCTCGGGGAATATGCGACAAGTCAAAAGATTGAAATTTTGTTTGTACACGCTTAACTTGACTCAAATATTCCTGCATTCTTGCATCTCGGGCTTCCAATTCCCCTCTCACCTGGCCGACTATCAATCTTGAATCCGAGAACACTTCCACTACCTTTCCACCCATTTTTTGGACCATGCTCATTCCCATCAACAAAGCTTCATATTTTGCTTCGTTGTTCGTGGCTGAGAATCCCAGTCTCAAGGGTTTCTCAATGATGATCTTTTCGGGAGAGACCAGAACTAGCCCCACTCCTGCTCCTCGTTGATTTGCTACACCATCCACATATACTTTCCAAGATGAGTCGTCCTGTGTGGAAATTAGGCCAACCGATTTTTCATCCATGTCATGTTGCTTCATCTCAACTTCTTCTGGGAGCTCGGCGAACTCCGCTACTAAATCGGCAAGGACCTGGCCTTTCACGAAGGTGCGGGGCATATACTTGATGTCGAAAGCCCCTAGGATCGTACCCCACTTAGCAGTCCTCCCCGTATAGTCTGCGCTCCTAAGTATGGACTTGAGGGGTAGCTGAGTTAGGATCACTACGGTGTGCGCCTGAAAGTAATGTGGGAGCTTGCGAGTTGCATGCACTACTGCCAAGATGGCCTTTTCTAACGATAAGTATCTCACCTCGGCCTCATGAAGTGACTTGTTTACATAATAAACTGGCCTTTGGACGCCACTATCCTCTCGTATTAAGACGAAACTAACTGCATGAGAGGCAATTGCCAGATAGGCAAACAGGACCTCGTCCACCTCAAGGCTGGACATGATAGGCGGCCGAGATAGGTACACTTTCAACTGTTGAAATGCTGCGACGCATTCCTCAGTCCACTCAAATCCCTTCCATTTATGCAGTAAACGGAAGAAAGGTCTACATCTGTCAGCTGACCGGCTCGGACACCACTTTGCTCTTTACAACCATATCATCGATGTAGACTTCGATGTTCCTGCCCAATTGGGGTTCGAACATTTTGGTCATCATCTGTTGATAAGTAGACCCTGCGTTTTTCTACCCAAAGGGCATCACCTTGTAATGATAGTTCCCAATGAGGGTGACAAAAGCTGTCTTCTCTTAATCATCCAATGCTAGCGGTATTTGGTGATATCCTTGAAAGGCATCCAAGAAACTCATCCGCGGATGACCAACTGTTGCATCCACCAACTGGTCAATCTTAGGCATAGGAAAAGGATCCTTGGGACAAGCCTTATTGAGGTCCGTGAAGTCGACGCACACTCGCCATTTCCCATTCTTTTTCCTCATTACCACCGTGTTGGCTAACCACTGGGGATAAAAAACTTCCTTGATAGCCCTTGCTTCCTTGAGCTTGGCCACTTCACTCCTAACAGCTTCGGCGTGCTCTTTTGATGGGCGCCGAGGTGGCTGCCTTTTCGGAATAATGGAAGGATTCACATTGAGTCGATGACAAATGAAGCTCGGATCTATACACGGAGCTTCATATGGATTCCATGCAAACACATCGACATTTTCTCTGAGGAATTCGACCAACTGCTCCTTCTCTCGCAAAGGCAGTTTAGCCCCAACCTGGAAGAATTTCTCTGGATCGTCAGAAACAATTACCCTCTCCAAATCCTCGCATTTTGCCTTCTCGGCTAGTCCATTTAAGGGTAATGCTGGGCTTTTAATTGCTATAAACCATTATCGGCGGTAGCCGAGGTCTCCGCCTCTGGCTGATGTTGGATAGCCGCTATGAGGCATTGCCGAGCTGCAACCTGGCTTCCCACTATCTCCAAAACTTAGCCTCCAAATAGGTACTTTACCTTCTGGTGTAGAGTAGAGGAGACTGTCCCCAGAGTATGGAGCCAAGGTCGGCCCATAATAGCCGTGTACGGAGAGAAAACATCTACAACTATGAAGTCCACCTCCACCACATCCGTACCGGCCTGCACAGGTAGCCTTATCTGACCTTTTGGGACGACCATTCTTCCCTCAAAACTCACCAGAGGTGAATTGTAAATTGTAAGTTGTCAAGTGCTCAGGCTTCAAACCTAACTCGTTGTATAAGTCAGGGTACATTATATCAGCAGCGCTGCCCTGGTCAACCATTACCCTTCTCACATCGTACCCGCCTATTCTCAGTGTAACCACCAGAGCATCATCATGTGGCTGTATGGTTCCCACTTTGTCTTCATCTGAAAAGCCCAAAACCAATGGAATGTCCATCTTGGCTCTTTTAGACGTTGAGCTACACTCCCCGGCTGGAGATCAGGATACTGATAGTATCCTAGAAGGGCATGACCCAGTCCTGCCCAGGGCAGCAAAAATAACATTGATAGTTCCAAGGGGGAGCCTCAAGGAAGCATCGTCTCGCATCTCCGAACCTGCTTGGCCTACTCGGCCACTTGAGTGGTGCAATAGTTGCTTCAACTTCCCTTCTCGGACTAATTGTTCCAGATGGTCCCATAAATTCCTGCAGTCATCAGTTGTGTGTCCGTGATCTTGATGATAGTGGCAATAAAGATTCTGATTGCGCCTCGTAGGTTCTCCTGCCATCTTATTTGGCCATTTAAAAAATGGTTCATTCTTGATCTTCTTCGGTACCTGTTGCACCGGCTCCCGAAACACAGCATTAATCGCCTGAGTGTTGGTAGAACCTGACTGCCCAACAAAGTCTTTCCGAGGCCGGTTATTGTTGTATCGGTCCGACCTGAAATCCCTCCTCTTCTGAGGGATTACCTTAGCCTTTCCTTTTCCCTGCAATTGGTCTTATTCCACTCTTCTGTACTTGTCAATCCAATCCATCAATTGATGTACACTAGTGACAGGTTTACCAGTTAAGGATTTCCTCAAATCATGCTCAACTGGAAGACCGGCTTTGAAAGTACTTATGGCCACATCATCATACTCTCCCTCTATCTTATTAAACATTTCCCAGTACCTATCCAAATAAGTCTTAAGAGTCTCACCCTCTCGCATAGACATAGACTGTAAAGACCCCAAAGGCCGAGGAACCCTGCTACAAGTAATAAAGCGTGCGCCAAAAGCCCGGGTAAGTTTCTTGAAAGAATCGATAGAATTAGCCCTTAAACCGTTAAACCACCTCATCGCCACCAGGCCCAAACTTGATGGAAAGACCTTGCACATCAAAGCTTCATCTCTGGAGTAGATAGCCATCTTTTGGCTGAAATGGCTAACGTGTTCTACCGGATCCGTCCGGCCATTGTACAGGGTAAATGTTGGCTGATGAAATCGCCGAGGAAGATTCGCATCCTCAATATTCCTTGTGAAGGGTGATTTGGAAACTTGGCTTAGAGCTTTGTTCATGGCGTTATTCCCCAAGCCCCTACTCGGCGGACTTTTATACTTACGTTAACGGTGATACTCCTCTTCATAGGTAAAAGTCTCACTGGGTGGGGTTCTAGATCTTCGTCTATAACTAGCACCATCTGTCTCCTCGGAGGAAGACCCGAAGCTGGGCGGGGAACGCTGTCGTCGCGCGTGACGCAACTCTCTTTTCAATTCGTCAATTTCACATTGCATGTCTCTATCATTCTTTGCATGGGAGACATGACTCTTCCCTCGAGACTGGCTTTTGCTGGTATGAGTCATGCGTACACTTCCCTTACGGCCCTTTCTCTGCTTGAGGCTCCGGTGCGGATTACCATGCTGGGAGCCCCTCGATTCTGTTTGGTTTGGACATGCTTCCTCCATCATGAACGTTGTAACCGAATTTCCTTCAGAAAGATCAAGCTCTCCCCACAGACGGCGCCAATTGTGAGGACTGAAAATGTGTTGGTCCCAAAACTGGATTGGGCTCAAACGCTAACGGCTCAAACAATAAATTTGTAGAGCGTGAGTAGAAGAACTAGATTTATCCTCGCAGAAAATCAATTGGACTTAACTATTCAAGATGGTTCGATACAAAATAAGATTATCAGATTTTTTATCCTCGGAGCCAAATTAAATTGCTTGTTTCATATGGTTCTTTTCAAGACAGAAATTGTACAGTTCTCCTTCTTTTTTTTCTGGGTATTCTTCCGGGTTATATATTTGTAATCTTGGTACCATCCTTACCACACACGTGTAGGTTAGATTCGGGGTACTCCTTCCTGTCCCATCCAGCACCTCCTAGAATCGTCAACCAGTAACTGTAAGGCTGCTTGATCACTGTTCAGGCATCACTTTCACGTTAATGCGGCCAGAGAGTTGGTTGGAAGACATTTAATGTGGAGGTAGCAGCCTTTGTAGATATTTGTCTACCTCTCTTATCTTACCCCTGGCCCAATATCCCGTCCTTTGCTGTGGTGTAACTCTGAAACAAGTCCATGATAATATAGCGCTCAGATTTACCTTGGACGCGAGTTTCCGAGAAGACTTTTATCCTCGGACGCTTATTGGACCCATCTCATATTGTTTCTATTCCTCTCCTAACTTTATTCTTTTCATAGCCGAATTTAGGCCTCCTTGGATGGTCTAACGTCCTTGGATTGGGCTTTGGGCCCAGCTGGCATGGCCTTAATAGTACCTCTTGATTAATTGGCCCCCATAGTTATAATTCATTAGCTACCAATTAAAATAATAATAAATAAAATTTAGGGTAAAATACTATTTTGGTGCCTAAATTTTACCAAAAGTTTAGTTTTCATCTCTAAACTTTAAAAAAATTCATTTTCATCCCTAACTATTGAAAAGTCTATCTTCGTCCCTAAACTAGTGAAAATGTTTAAACAAAGAAATATAAAAATAAAAATAAAAATTTAGGAGCATCTGAACAATATATATATATATATATATATATATATATTGGGATAATAATATAATATTAGATGGAAGAAGAACCTAATAGTTAGTTTGTACATCGTGTTACTATTTGTACAATGTGTTGTAAGTAGAAAGAGAGCTGCACAAAAGAATAAATAACAAAAAAATTAATAAAAAAAAGATAAAAAAAAAAGAGAGCCACACAAAAATAATATTTTATAGGGCAATCTAAAGTTTGAAGTCTAGAACCTAATGAAATAAGTCCCAAATAATAATACTAGCACTAGGTGAGGATATTTGGTTAGTAGACTCGATTCTAGGAACCATTCGTTTTGCAAACTTTTAAATCCAAGTCTTGGGATTCCTATCCAGTGAAATCGTTTGCAATTTCAGATTCAAAATTCAGCTTCTTCCTATATTTGCGTTCTTCCAGACCACTTTAGCCATTCAAATCTATGACCAAAATCTCTGATCTGAAATATCTTTCCACACGCAAAACCGGTTCAACCATTCTGGTTGCCTATTTCGACGATTCAACCTCCGATTCTCCAGGTTTGAGTGGTTTTTGTGAATTTCCGGTTTTTGTACATATTCTGACCGATATTAACACCGATTCATGGTCGAACCGGACAGTCTGGTCTGATTTTTAAAACCATGCTTTATAATCAAAATTGATTTGAATTTTAAAAATAAAGGATGAAGAGGAATAAATAGGCTAATACCTCTATAGGTGCAAAATATGTAGACATTTCAATTTCCCGATTCTCAAATTTGAATAAATATTGAAATATTTATATGGACTTAAAACAAAACAAACACCACATTTTTATGTTTATGGTTTTTTTATAAGTATTAATTAAAAAATAATATTTAATTTTTATAACCATTCAATATATATATATATATATATATACATAAGTGTGGGTTCCAGTTAGATCAAGTGGTAAAGTCACTGATGGCTGAATAAGAGATTTGGGTTCAATCCCCGCCTACACCAAAAACCGATTAATGTCTTGATCTGATGATAAAGAGTTATCATATATATATATATATATATATAAGTCAAAGTTGGGAGAAAATCCTATTAGATTCTAAATTGGAGTCCAATTTTGCACTACGTGCCCATCTAATTTTTTAATTTTTGTGTGAAGTGAATTATTATATCTAAAAATTAAAGAGTCTAAATTCAATTAGATTCTAAATTGGAGTTCAATTTTGTGTCACGTGTTTCATCTAATTTTTTAATTTTTATGACAAGTGAATTATGTAGTGCAAAAATCGAAGAGTCCAAATCCAATTAGATTCTAAATCATACACACACACACACACACACACACACATATATGTATATAATGATAAACAATTACATATTTTAGAAATTCATGACTTAAAAAATGTGGAAGTTGTAATTTTTACACTAGATATAATTTGAACTCATAGATGTATGTAATTGTGATTGTTTTAAAATGTACCCATGCATATACATGGGGTTATACACTAGTTTTGTATGAAAATTAAACAAGAAGTTAGAATTAATCAGTCCATTTATAACAAATTTTAAAAAATTGTACATATTAGAAAATAAAATACATTAAAGCACACTTATACTGGATGTATATATATATTGTTTTTTTAGGCCTAATTGTGAGCACCCTAAGAGGTGGCCTGTGAATGCTACCACGACTGCCAACTAAATGCCTCTTTTAGGTGTTGTTCAATGTGTACTTATCCTAACACTCGAGTTAGAGAATATGCCTTTAACTTAGGATTACGAGTAAAGAGATCCTTAAAGCCCTAAACCTTAATTAGCGGCATATTACAATTTTCTAATATGGAAATATCTTATAAGCAATGGTGATCGGAGAATATTCCATCAAGATTTCTTTCGCTCTTGTTATTTAGTTTTAGTTTTTTTCCTAGTGCAATTGGAGTTTCCTTTAATGAATAACAATTTCATGAGAAGATGCATTGCATTTTGTAGGAATATTGTGGTGTTGTTGCTGTTGTTTTAGGATTTTGACGGCAATAGAAATATGGTCTATATTCATTAGCTTATTTGTCAAGAGAGGTCCAAGGGCAAAAAAATCAAAATGCAAGTCAAAACGCAAAAGTGGCTTCCTAATAACCACAACTTTTTACCACAAAAACGACCCTACAATTAAAGTGTCTTTAATCACGATATGCGCTATGATAGTTACTCCTATGTTATTATTAATTCACTTTTTTTTGCAAGTTACCTAAAACACCCTTAACTTAGGAGATTAAAAGACACATATATATATAACCCCAGCTAGACTTCATGAACAAAACACGTGGCGGTAAAAAAGACAAAGAATATTAGTTGACGTGGCAGATTAATTAAATGCCACGTGTACAACATGAGATAAAACTGTCCGCTACAAAGGTTTGGACTTACAGAGAAAACTCAACCGTAGGTCAAATCCCAAAAAATAGTTGAGGTAAAATGGCTGGCTGTCATCTTTCATAGGCTAATCTCCTCTCCCAGAGACTAAACGACCCGTCGTTTTCAGACAATGAATACACCTGGCTGTACTGTCATTTTCGAAAACCAGCAATGGCCGTTACTTTAGTACTGCCTAGCCGATGAAGATAATATAAATCTGATAGCGTTGTAGCGTTGTCTCTTCACGATCATTCTAGGTCATTCCTCACATTTCCTCGTCACTCTCTGTAAGCTCTCTCTCTCTTTCTCTCTGTCTCTCTCTCTCTGTCTATATGTGAGTGTCTGAAAGTGTAGGATTTTGAAGATTTTGAGGTTGTTGTTGTATGGCAAATTTTGTTTGTACAAGGTTTACTTGTTTATGGTTCTGACTTCTGATTGATCGTTTGTGTTTCGAATTCCTATGGTTGTTTGAAACAATGTATATGGGTTTCAAGAATGTTGTTTTCCCTTGTCTTCAAAATGATGTCTTTGATTGCCTAAAATTGCTGAGAAAAGAAGAAGATCGCAGTTTTTTTTTAATGTTAAAGCACTTCAAAAAGTTGTTGTTGGTTTATTTTATTTTTTATATTTGTTTTAAATATAAAATAACATTGATAGGAGGACCAAGTTCCTGTATATGGATGGTCGAGATGAAAAGTTGAAAACTTTCCGATCAGATAAGGCAAAATCTTTTTTTATAAAAAAAAAAGTAAAAAATTTTAGAACTTAAGAACTTACCTTTTCTTCAATGATCGGACAGCTGAGAGTCATGAGTATTGCATCCCATGCAATATCCAAGGTATTGCGTGAGATCTAGATCCATGGATGGCAAAAGTAAAAAGTATATGTTAATGTTGTGTAACAGAGTCGATACTAAGAGCACTCACTGATAAATGTGTAAAATTTATATAGATTTGCTTAAAAATGACTTACATCAGTCAGTGTTTGTAACTGTGTAAATTTCCACCTCATTTTGCATTTAGAATGTATTTGGATACTGCTTATTTCGCTAAAACTGAAAACTTATTACTGAAAGTACTATAAAATCTGAAAACTTATTACTGAAAGTACTATAGATAAATAAAGATAAAGATAGTTGAAATAGTACCATGGGTCATGAATACCATAAAAAAGTATAGTGTGGCCAATGAATAGTATTAAAAATAAGCTGAATAGTAAAATAATTTTTTATCCTAATCCAAAAACACACTTAGTGTTTTATTATTTCTTTACTTATCCCAAGAATGAAGGAAGAAAATGAGTGGTAGATTTTGTGTGTGAAAAAAGATGGACAATTAAAAAAATCAAGAAAAATTTATATTTTAATGAAATGTTGTATAAAATAGATAATTTGATGTGAGTTGTTTTAAAAAGTGATTATGTAAAATAGAAAAAGTAGATTCTTATGCTAAAATAGACAGTAGTTTTTGTGCGAGCTAATGCGAATGTTCTAAGTCTTTGTTGGTGTTGTATTATTATTTTCTTTTTGGGCAACCTTTTTTTTTTTTTTTTGGTTGCGTGTGTGTTTAAGGACTAAGGACACTGCTTGGGTTCCAAGAAATATTTAACTAAGATGTGATTTCTAATAATTTTAAGGTACATGTCCCAAAGTATGTGTATATGCAAGATTTTTTTAAAGGTTTACTCCCTTTTTATTAAATTGGACAGAGAAATCTCATTTCAATATGGCCGAGACACATGCTGCTCCTAATGCTGAGTTATTGGAATGGCCTAAGAAGGACAAGCGTAGATTCCTTCATGTTGTGTACCGTGTTGGTGATCTTGATCGTACCATCAAGTATGTGTCGAGGACATTGTTTTTGAAGTTTATGATGAATTTATACATATTGGGCATGCTAGAATTTTCTTATTGTGCTGTAAACTTGTTCTGGGTCCAGGTTTTATACTGAATGTTTTGGGATGAAGTTGCTGAGGAAAAGAGACATTCCTGAAGAGAAATACTCCAATGCCTTTCTTGGTTTTGGCTCAGAAGAGACTAATTTTGTTGTGGAGTTGACATACAGTGAGTTTGCCTAGACTTATAATTTTGATCTCTATAGCTTAAGAATTGTGATAGATTGAGCAGTTCAACTCATGATGGACTTTATTGATTCAGTCTTGTGCCGCTCTTTCAATGGCAGAGATAGGACCTTAGGGTCTTTTTTTTTTTTTTTTTTTTTTTTTTGTGTGTGTGTGGGGGGGGGGGGGGGAGGTTAAAATGTGAGGCGTTTGATTAAAAAAGTAAAAAAATGGTGTAGTTTGGTTTTTAAACAATTTTTAAAATTACTTTATTTGATTTTGAACTAGTTTAGGTGTGTATGCTTTTTGTTTAGACTAAAGTACATTTTAGTTAGCTTCTAAATACAATCATACACAAGGACCTTAGAGGCTATGTGGATTATGCATATTTATGTTCAATTTGATACAGTAAAGAAGCTTGGCCTAAGAAAATTAGATGGAGCAATGGAATAAAGATGGATTTGCACATATAATATGAAGAGATAAGCAAAGAAAAAGAGAATGTTAACCTTTTAAATTTTTTTTTTCTCCTTGAGGGTTGATTTAGGGATGTAATCTCACAAGTAAGTAAACTTGTTTTGGTGGTCCTTGTTAAAAAGAGGGGAAAAGGAACACACACAGACACAGAAAGAGGCTTAGCAGAGAGATTGTGTGTATTTCATGATAATATGCATAGGGTATTTTGTGACAGAGTTGAGACATATTGAAAATGACAAATTGGGTGATAATGTTACTTTAATTATGACTACTGTATGGTTTCTGAAAAATTACTTCGATATTGATTTCACAGATTATGGTGTGTCTTCATATGATATTGGAACTGGTTTTGGTCATTTTGCTATTTCAACTCCAGATGTAAGTTTCATTTTTATATTCTTGGAAGATTGTTGATGTAATTTCTGTTTTAGTGTTGAGGCTGAATTATGCATTCCTTGAACATTTAGGTTTACAAATTGGTTGAAGACATCCGGGCCAAGGGTGGTGTTGTCACTAGAGAGCCTGGTCCTGTTAAAGGTGGACAATCTGTTATTGCCTTTGTGAAGGATCATGATGGTTATGTTTTTGAGCTTATCCAAAGAGGTCCAACTCCTGAGCCACTCTGTCAAGTAATGCTTCGTGTTGGCGATTTGGATCGCTCAATCAAGTTTTATGAACAGGTGATTAGCTGTCCCTCTCCATTCTAATTGAACATACTGCCAATTTTTGTTTAAAAACATATGTTGTGTATTTGGAAATACGTGTTTATAGAGATTGTAATGCTATCTGGAAATATTATTGTTTCAATTAGTGCTAAAATTTAATTAAATAAAAATAAAATAAAGAAAGAAAGAAGAATGTAAGTCTCAGCCTATGGGGATGAAGGCTTAAAATCTTTATGTAGGTTGTAGCTTTTGAATCTTCATGTTGTATACTATGTAAGCATGTTAAAGCCATGCCATTCTTAATGTAACAGTATTCATTAATTCCAGCTATTTTCTTCCATATGTTGTTCCTGAATTGGATTCCCTTTCATGCAGGCCTTAGGAATGAGGGTAGTGAAGAAGGTTGATAGACCTGAGTACAAGGTATCTTTTCCTGTGATTTAACACAACATATTTAGTAGAAGCGTATTAGTAGTCTTTTAAGTGACAGAGCTTATGAAATTCCTTGATCTTTGTCACAGTACACCTTAGCTATGCTGGGATATGCAGAGGAACATGAGACAACTGTTCTTGAGTTGACATACAATTATGGTGTGACTGAATATACCAAGGGGAATGCATATGCACAGGTCAGTTTATGAGATATATATATAGCAATTTGGAAACTTCATTAGAAAACTTTCTTGAAGTTTCTTCAATTTGGAAACATTTTCAACCCTTTTTGGTTATTGTGGTATCCATTCCAGATTGCTATTGGCACTGATGATGTATACAAAAGTGCTGAGGTTGTCAACCTGGTCACACAAGAGCTTGGAGGAAAGATTACCCGACAACCAGGGCCAATTCCTGGACTCAACACCAAGATTACCTCTTTCCTGGATCCAGATGGCTGGAAAACTGTAAGTTTTCTTTAGTACTAATAACTTGATGCCTTTTTTTGCTTATTTGAATAGTTTGTCCATTGGTTATCAATATTCACATTTGGCCATTTTAAGATAATGTGAGAGACCTCTATGTATATGATGTGTTACTATAGTTTAGGGGATATAAATTTAGAAGTTTGCATGAAAGAGGTGGGATGGTTAATATTCATATAAGTATAGCTCAGATAAAACGGAAATGGGCTCAAAATCCAAGTGAAATTTAGAATAAATTGTGGAATATATTCAGGTTTTATGCACTTGGGAGTATTTATTTGTTATATAGGCAACAATCTCTTGAGGTTTTTTAAATTAAAATCTTCGTCTGTGGCTAATGGGATTTATGAGTCAGAAATGAAAATGCCTCAGCTTACAATGGTTTTTCATACTTTCAAGGTAATATATAATGGACAAAACTTAGATACAATACTTTAGGTGTTGGTCCTTAGGTTCTTCTCTTAAGATTCAACCATGTGGCTACTTAACTAAAAAATATACTTCTATCCCATAAGAAAAAATCCACATGGCAAAATTTTAAAGGAAGAACCTACCTAAGTCTTGCTCATATGTAATATATTTCGTTCATTTTTAACAAGCCATTGTTTTTCTTTTGTATTTGTAGGTCCTCGTTGACAACGAAGATTTTCTGAAGGAACTGCATAAAGAATAATCTCGTAAATGGATGATTAAGCGCTTAAAATGTCTTATTACTTTCCTTTGAATAAGTTAGTGTGTAGCATCGATCAGGGCCGCTCAGCATGCTTTTAATATGCACAGTAACTATGTGTCTTATGGTTGTATGTGTGACTTGAACCATATTTAATTAATGCATCTACTGGTGTTTATGTGGTAGGCAATTTGACTATTGTTTGTAGTTTTTGTGGAAGTGTGTTTACAATTTCAGAGTTCGCTGACATGCCCTTAAGTAGCTTCATTGAGTGTTGATGGCCAGATCAATAAAATAAGGGCTTAAGCATTGCTCCATAGTATTGAGGGCTAACCATTGTTTCTCTTCCAGAGTTTTCTTTGCTTCACGAACCTGTTCCCAGGGATGAGGATGAATAAGGTTTGAATAATACCTTGTACTTAAAAAACTATGAGTCCCTATAAAATCTCATGTTTTTACTATCTAATCATGTATTTTCACATCATATTTTATGTAAGGAAAACCTTGAACAGAAGAAACAGGGAAAAATTGCAGCCCAAACTGGTACCTATGACAGTCGTTAGACCTTTTACCCAACACCAACACCCTCTCCCCCCCCCCCAACCGGGGCGGCGCATGTGAGAAAAAAGACACTATGAGACATAGAAGTGATAGAACCATTCTGACAAGAATGTCCTTAAATTCTTGACTGAAAGGATGAAATTTCACCCACCTGCAAGCATGAAGGGATTCTGATATTACTCTCAGACACGCGTGGATGATTCAACCTTTTTTTCACTCCAATTGTTGATGGTCTTGCAATAAGAATGTAGTTGTAGCTTTGTAGGGACTATCATCAATAGACTACTACCTACATGCTTATTTTGAAAAAATTTGATGTGATAAATAAATAATTAGATTTACTAATAAAAAATAAATAAATAATTAGATGGTGTACAGGAAATCCAAAAATTTAAATTATTACCATTTAATCATTCTTAACATGCATTTCTTAAAAGTTGAAATATAAATCAAATTAATATTTAATCTTTATCAAATCAATGCTGGAAAGTCATTTGTTAAGTTCGCTTGGTAATTGATAAATTAGAGTTCATTTGTCCCGAGTACCACAACAGTATGCCGTATATGAAGGTAACCTCATTTTTTTTTTTTTTTTTTTTTTAACTGAAAAAAGAGTTGGGAATTGATTATGATGGATAGCACTGGCAGCACTTTATTTGAGCATCTTGCTTCACAACTCAACCACAGCATTATGCCAACAATGATGATAAATGATTCCTTTTCTTTTCAAAAAAAGAATATAGGTCAATTAAGTCAATTTCTCTGAGCCTCTAGAAAAGAAATGTAAATGCTTACAAACCATGATAAGCAAAATGTCTTGCAGATAAGAATAAAAAAAATAAAAATAAAAATCTAATGAATTATGAGTTCAATACATCCTAAAATCCCTGCACAAATGCGTATAAACCACATAAGGTTATACCTTTGTGTGTTATGCCTGAAATTGTGATATCCCACAACACCTCCATTAGGAGATGGAAAGAATTCTGAAAGAGAAAGAGAATGATCCTGCAGAAGAAAATGTCCTCCTGATCAGAAACTTAGCTCTAATTCAAGAAGAACCTCTTCCAGGCGTTGGCTTCTGAAGGGATCAAATATATGTACAACATAGATGGTTGAACTTCTGCATTGAAGAATTGGCCATCCCAAGTATAATCGACTCAAGAGAGGATCTTTTATAGACCGGTATCCATCGGATAGCAACCAAGTACACGAAGAAATGTTGCAAATTCCTGCCCAAACAAATGAACAAGTAAGACATCCTTGGATCCTTTTCACCTGTTTGGTAGCTGACTTTTTTGGTCCCTTTTTTTTTTTTTTTTTGTGGGGGGGGGGGGGGGGGGGGGGTTGGGTGAGTGGAGAGATTTTACAAGTCAAAAGCACAATGATAGTTGCTGAATTCTCTTTCTTTTTTTTCTTTTTTTTATTTTATAGGTAATAAGACTTTTATTGAAAAAATCGAACATCATGCTCACGATGGTGAACACTATGAACAATATGAACACAGATACAGTATAATCAAGAACTAAAGGAAATAGAGACTAAAAAATCAGATAGTTGCTGAATTCTCTGAACAAATCATGAAATATATACTGACCTGCAGATGTTCTAAAGCATATTGGGCACGAGGCTCTGCCATAGAAGCTTCAAAATCGATGTAGAACATGTAGTCAAAGTACCTGCCACCAGCATAAAAAATTCAGTATACATGTACATGTACTACCATTCCTGAAATCCTAGGGCTGTTTTTTAATATGATCTTGAAAACTCCTTTAGAACCACTTACAGCACTTAAATGAACATATCAAAGTCTGAATAGCTGATGTCAATTTAAAATTTTCATTATGTTGCCACACTAATCAAGTTGCCATCATTTGTCCTTTTTTTTCCTCTTTTATGAATTTTTTGGTGGCTAATTGATGTTGCTTATCTCTACCTGGTCTAATTTTCATTAAAATTATTTAAAAAAGAAGAAAATAATTATCACGTATACATAAGCTTTACCACCAGTTAATATGCATATAAACTCTACAATTGCTTAGATATCAGATTACACAATTGCAAATCACAATTCAAAAGATAATATTACTCACTTGGCGCTCCCTTCATTGGAATCGTCAACAACCCTTAAAGGACGCTGTTTCTGTGGGCGACTCTCAATCTGAAATGTATTGGAAGGAGATGATAGCAACAAAGTCTATTGATACATTGATAAAAGTAAAACAACCAACAGCCGACTTTACCTTTGTCAAATTAATGTTCCTGAGAGCAAACACTGCCAAAGCTTTGAATAGTACACCAGCACCTTCTTCTAATGTAAAAACAATGCTTGTCTAGGAAGAAAATTCATAAATACTTCTTTAGGAGGATTACAGATAAGACATAAAAATATATAACAAAATATATACCTTATAGGGCCTGTCAGTTCCTGGAATTATATGTTCTCTTGCAAGTACCAGAAAACGAGTAATATTATTGTCATCATCCTGGCCAGTACAAGGCGGGAACAATTTAGTTAGGTTGCTGTTGCCATAATTCATAATAACTAGCATTCTATATACTTAACAATCACAATGGGAAAATAGAAATCTGATAGGGAATTAAACACAAGCCTTAAAGATGCCAAAGTATTTATTGCTACAATGCAATTACATGTCAACATCATTTCCACTTGTTCTTTCTGGGACGAGAGGACTGGGGATGACAGAATCCATATTTTATACTTATAGATAAACAAGTTTGGGTGGAACTGGCCTTTAGTACATTCGATCAATGATGTGTAAATTAGTAAAGCGTTTGCATGTGTCACAAGTCAAGGCTTTTTATTTATTTTTAAAACAATGTAGATTCCATGCATGTAAGGGCTGCAGCAGCCATGCATCTGACATCGGCAGATCTTGAGAGAGGGTAAGATTTTTTCATTTAAGGACATATTTAGACAGCAAACCCTTTAACCACTAAATTAATGTGTCCCAACACACAGCCTCTTACTGTTCTTGAATGCCAGAGCACCTCAGAAACAGCTTGCAGGTTAATCTTTGACCGTATTTCTAAATACGAGGAATCATCCGACAGTGATCCTTGTGTCAAGCCCTCCATTTCAACGAAATAACAACTATTATTTAATTAGCAATGGTGTAAAAAGTTACAATTTAGTGATCCAAATTCTTCATCTTTTTATATCTTTTTCATCTGTCTTATATGAATTTATATAACTAATAAAAATAAAAATTAATTCTTGTCGTTATAGAAGAAGACATTTATAGTAAAAAAAAAAACAGAGAAAATTTTTGGAAGAGGAAAATAATCTGACATCAAATTAACTTCCAAGATTAAATGAGATAAAAGATACAGGTCCACTTTTAATGCGGTTGTTTTCATACAATGTATTGTTTTCAGCCAAAAAATTAGATGATGCAAGTCGCCCTGTTTTTTTTTTTTTTGATAATTCGATAGTTGGGAGAGGGGGGATTTGAACCTTATAGGTCTCCATTAGAAACACAAGGAACTGCCAGTTGAGCTACAAGGCCCCTGGTGTTGGTGCAAGCTGTGTGTTTAGTTCAACTCTCAAAATTTTTCTAAATATAGTCTTTTTGCTGGACTATAATTAATGATACTCCAACAACAACAAGAAGATTAACGCCATCTTCCTAAATTCTATTTTCCCAAAAGTTTCAAATGCATTCGTAAAAGATGTCTGATTTCATTTAGAAATAATAATTTGTTATCATATTTCCCAAAATTTCTGCCATACCACCTGACGCAATGAATAAAATCTGAGGCTGTTCCTATTCTTCTTTAGGGATAAATCCTAGCAATATGTACTAAAAGTATGTAATCAGATAATCTTCTACAAGCAAGAAAGAAGATTAGACAGATGAGATAGTAGGGTAAATGCTGAGTGAAGAAATTGTTGGATGAATACCTATCAAATTAAATTCCAGGCACCCAAACCATAATGACATAATATATACTCTCTCTGTCCCTTTTTTATCCTATTTTAAAATTTACATTTTAAGGAACATTAATTCATTCATTATCTATCAAATAAGCATGTTTCCAAAACTACCCTCTTTAAATAAAGCAAATGACAAGGGGATACTAACTTTCAAATTAAGTACATGGTAAATTAGGAAAAGTATTAATATTATGTCCATTGAATTGTCAAAGAGGACCATTTTTTTTTATGAATAAGAAAATTTTATTAAAAAAATACTACTTCATGAGCAAAGGACATGAAGGAGCCAAAAGAATTACAGAAAGAGAATTATGTACCAAAAGATAACTGAGTCTTAAAATGTTACAATAGAATCACAATCTGTAAAGCCCCATGCACAAGACCAATAAAATAAAGAGCTAGAAAAAGTTGCTAACAACTGACTCCCTGTACATTCCACATCTTCAAATGTATGCTGATTTCATTCCCTCTAAATAGTCCAAATCAAACTCAAAGGGACCATATTTCAAATAGCCAAAGAATGCTTACCACCCAATTCCTCAAAACCAAGCATGACATCCATCACCTTCCCCAGAAGGACCCAATGGATTCCAAAGATTATATGCAACCGTACAATGAAGTAAAAAGTGGTCCACTGTCTCCCCACTACACCGTCACATGCAACATCACCCTACAAAAGTGTAACCTCTCTTAACGAGATTATCACAAGTGAGAATCTTCCCCCAAGATTATCACAGAAAAGGAAATCCTCTGAGATGCTCTCACACCCCAATTGCCTTTCCAAGGAAAGGAGCATTGGAGCCCCTTAAGAAGACCATATTTTGGGACATTCCAAAATGAAAAGGGGCCAACAAAAAGGGGCAGAGAGATAATTCTTAACAGGCACAGCATTAATTCTCAATTAAGAGGGAAAAATAGGCAGAATTGGAAGTTTATAATAAGTCTATGGTATCAATATCGATTAATAAAGGAAAACAATGTAGAATTGAAGCATATCAAAAGTAATCAATAAGTCCCAAGAATTCAACCGAACATGTTTACCCCATGTGACATTTGATATATGCCATTATGCCTGGCTCATACAAAAATGAAAGGGAAATCTTACCTGGATTTTTTCAGCAAGTACATCAAGCCCATATATTTCTGCAGCTCTAGCACTTGCAACAGCTCCAGTATCTCTTAGGCCAGTTGACGCCACCATCTGTCCAAAATGTTTTAATCATTCATATATATACCGCTTCTAGTGTAACTCACAATAAAATACACATGGAATAAACCAAAGTTGCATGGATAACCTGAGCAGCACCGGCAGTATCATCAGTATTTATTCTGACAACACCTAAATTGCTAAGCATTATGTCACATTGAGCAAGAGCCTGCAACTAAGAATATTGTTAAAAACAGCAAAAGAAAGACTTTTGGGGACCCATGTCTTCTATCTAATGAGGTTTATATGTGTGTAATACAGTCAGCTTTATTCCAAAAAGCATGTGGCTGGTGAACCCAAATGAATACAAATCCTCTGTCTCACTCTGAGTGTTTCACTTTATGTTCCACCAATTACAACCTAGCACACGTCCCTTTTATTCCCCCTTATAAAGTAACCAATGTTTAAAATGTAAAAAAAGATCATATAAATGCCATATTGCAGTTGGGTCATATCAAAACCTTTTCAACTAACCATAAACAGTTTACTTACCAAAGAAAACCTTGATAGTTTTACCACCAGAAAATTCCATTATACCCATTTTGTTATTTGGGTCTAGTTCAAATTGCCAACTAGTGGTTTACAATTCACAATTTACATACTTGAGATATAATTGTATTCACTTTTGGTTTGGTTCGTAAGTTTAATGTATTCCAGTTCTAATGAAATTGCCATCATGTTTTCTGGTCTTTTTATTTCCAAGGCACATGATTTACACATGAAATTTTAACAATTTGGGGTTGAAAAAAATACTAAAGGCTGTGACCTTAGGAGACTAAAATACAACTTTTTAAACAATTGGTTGGCAAATTGAACTCAACCCAAATCAACAGGTAAAATGTGATTAACCATATTACAATAAGATTACCTTATTGAGACATATCCTAAAGCTATTGCCATAATCAAAGTTGCCTAACATTTTGACAGCACATTGATGAGTGCCTATCTTTAGTACAGAACAGTTCACAGACCACATTACATATGTCCTCCTTCCCAACATTACGACAAAGAACGATATTGAAATATAAACCAGAAACTGACCTGAGGATGGCTCAAAACTTTTTTTATCTCCTCCTTTCTTACACTGGGCAACCCTAAAAGGCAATGATTAACTTGCAACTGCACCTCCCCGACTATGTTCAGCCTATGGCGAAGGAGCAAGTCATAATTACGGTGAATGCTCCCACCCACAGAATTCTCAATTGGAAGAACTGCTTTATCCACTAACCACAGTTCAACAGCCTGTGAAATCAATCCAGCTACATCAAGGTAACAATAATGGGAAAATAAATTCAATACCAACAAACATACAACAATAAAATTTTAAAATTCAATACCAATAAAGTAAGTAATAACAACTATATGAACCTTGAATGCTTCTTCAAACTGGTCACATGGGACAGTCTCACACTTGGGGTATGCCTTCAGAGCTGCAGCCTCACTATATGCTCCTGGTAACCCCTACATAAAGCAATAAAACCAACATGAGAATAACAAGAATGCCATGGGCATGTTGAAGAATAATAATAAATAACTGTACCTGATAGGCAACCCGCACTTTTGAACCATCTTTTGAACAAGAAGATAAGTCATTTGCAGACAAAGGTTCTGCAATTTATTCATAAATTCAAAGCCATCATCAGATTGCAAAAAAAAGATCACATCACATCATATCAATCTACATTGTCCAATAACTAATCATATGATCTAGCAAATCAATTATAGGCAAAAATCTGTTCTTTCATACAGAGTACAAGTCTCAATGATTGGAAAACATTTAAAAAAAAAAAACCATTCTATGTTGTCTACCTAATAAAAAATAAACATAAAACATTGATAAAGCAAAGAACTTTCAATTAAAAAACAAATGTGAGATTGAGTTGACTTACTAGGAAGAAGGTTCAAATCCTTGTGAAACCCTCTGGACTCATTGCCCTGAGTCCTTTCAATGCCCCAAGAAGGTTCAACACCAGACACGTTTGGCTTCTCATCTTCCACAGAAGTAATAGCTCTCTGAGCCAAAACAGCCAAACAACAACATTCCCATTTGCGAGACTTTTCCAAATCGAACCTCAAATTGAAAGCTGACCCAGAATTCCTAGACCACAAATCTGAGGACCCCAAATCAGAACAAGGAGTTCTGGGACAAACCCAGATAGGAGAAGCTTTGAGAGCCATAAAAAAAAAAAAAAAACACAAAAACAAACAAACATACAAAGAAGAAACCAATCAGGGAAACAAAGGAACAGAAAGGCTTATTTAGACAAAAATGCAAAGGCTTTGTGGTTGGTGAGGAGGGGGAGTTTGTTGGGGGAGTTGGGTGAAACCCAGTAGCAGCATTGTCAAGGAGGTGGACGAGAATGGTGGTGGGGTCAGGACCCCACAGAAAATAAATGTTATATTCAGCCTGTACTTTCCACTTTGCACTTTGCTAATGTGAAAATGGAGTTTTTTTTTTTTTTTTTTTTTTTCAATTTTTTTGGTTTATGACTTTGAGAGAGAGTTTGATTCAACTTTGTGAGAGAGTGACCAAGTCACTGAGAAAAGAAAAAAGAAAAAGAAAAAATGTAAAATATGAGACAGAGAGGTAGGTGAGCAAAATGTTGGTGACGTCTCAGACGGAAAGTGAGAGAGGGAGAGAGGAAACTTTTTATTTTTTTTTAATTTTATATAAGATAGAATTTTTACTCTAATTTAATATAAGTGTATACGTATGTGAAGCTCTCTCCTAGAGTCTTAACCTCGATTTTTACCCCCATACTCTACAAACATTTATACTTGTGGAGTGACCACCACACCAAGAATGTGCGGTAGTAGAGAAGGAGAGGAAACTAAAAGATTTATTTATTGTTTTTTTATTATTAAAGTATTGGAGGCTGTATACACGTGTAATCTACAGCTTAGCAGAGAGGAGGCATGGAGAGAGAGAGAGAGAGAGGAGTAAGACTTTAAAACGAGATGAATTTTGGCCAAAAAGTGTTTTCCAATTCTAGCAAAAGAAAATTGTAAAGGATAAAAAAGCAAGTGCTAAAAAGAGCATGTGCAGCAAGAAAAAACGAAGAAGGGAAAGCCCTTGTACAGACAGCAAAAAAGGAGAAGTCGCAAGTTACAGCCTTGTAAGGTCTTCTCTCTTTTTTTTTTTGGTTGGAAGAAAGGAAAACTATCTATTGATTTTCTTTATTTAACTTGATATGATATAAAGTTATTTTTCTTAAAAAAATTTCTGAAAAATAACTATTTCTTATGTCAAGTTAAATAAGGAAAATTAATAAGAAATAGTTTTTCAACTCATTTTAAGGTAATTATCAAATATGATTATTAAAAAAAATAAAATAAAGGGAGCTATCAAACATAAGAAAATTAGATAATTTTCTAGAAAATGTTATTTAAAAAATGATTCAAGTTCCATAAATTAAAACAAACTAAGCTTAAGTGGGAAAGTCTTCTTTTTTTTCTTTTTTCTTTTTTTTTTTAATAACAAAGGGAGATTGCAAAGTGCTCTCCAGGTTTGGGTTTAACAGTTCAAGCTGTATTGCATATTTATATTTCTTGATTTACATTGTGTTATGCGTGACAACTAATGAATGTACAAAATCACATAAAAAGAAGTAATTGGTCTTTTTTTTTTTAATAGAAACCATATTAAGAAAGAAGTAATTGGTTTTTTTTTAATAGAAACTAACATTCAAAATGAAAGTTCACTTAATTTTCCCACCTTGGTTGTGTGTGTCTAGTGTTCGTTGTTTATAACCCCAGTTTACAACTACAAAGATTATGCCCTTTTATAGTTGTACTCTGATTATGTAATGTGTAGGGTCTCGTTTTTCAGCCCAATACCACACGGTAGGTGGGATCTTAGACCAGCAGGCCAAATACAATGAATTTGTAGAGAGTGGGCTAAAAAGTTAGGCCTTAGTGAACGGACAATCGTTAGTCATGGTGTTCATGATGATCACACAGAAGTGAACTGAGCTTATCCAAGGAGACTTTCTCCTCGGCACGGTCTGGGTGGCTCCGGTTCTTGGACCTAATCTTAGTCCCCCTTTCTGGACCGTTTTTTCCTCCTTTTATACTAGCTTTTTCCCTCCCTTGAGCGTCCACGTGTAGGTTTAGCTCCATAAGGCTGATACTTGTCCCATCAGCCCATACCCAAAGTGGTTGGGGGTGGTTGTAAAAGCTGAAAAGCATGGCTTTGTCAGGTGCAGAGTACGTAATTGCAGTAATGACAGTCTTTCCCTTGTTCTTTGTCGTTTTAGTACTTTTCCTGTTCGGCGAAATGACCCGGAGTGTCATCACCAGGACCGAGTTGCTCTCTTTGCCCTCGGCTACATTTATGGCCGAGGAGGGTCCTTCCCATGGCCGAGAAGGATCCTTCCCATGGCCAAGGGGTGGACCTTCCTTGGATTGGGCTCTGGGCCCAGCGTAGACATTGACATGAGCTTCCGATTTTATACCCCCTACAATAGCCCCTCAAAATCCTGCTGTCTGGCTCCTCGGACGGAGAGGAGGGTTTTGATGACGTTGGGCCTATGTCATGGCTTGCCAAGTCTTGTCCTTCATCAATGTCGGAGTCTTCTTGCTTGCCTGAGGCACGTTCCTGGCTGTGAGACATTCTTTTAGTTTACCCATGCCGCGTTCCTGCCGTTTCGGTACACGAGGCGCGCCTTCATTAAGGTCTCTTTACGAGGCGACGCAAATCCAATGGCTGAAGGCTGCTTTGGGAATTGAGCGGGACTTATCTCGTTTGTAGTTTTTCTTGGAGATTTGGACAGATTAAATGCCACCAAGCTCACCCCTTATATAAGAAGCATGGTGGGAGGTCATTCCCTTTATTTGCAGACCCTTCAAGCTTTCAAATTCCTAACCCTGCAATTGTGCCCAAAGTCGCCATTACCAGTGTGACTGAGCCTTAGGAGGTGAAATGGTCAAGGCTAGGGTGAGGGTGAATGAACCACACCCTCTTCAGAAACCTTGGATATCTTCGAGATTCAGAATGGCCCGGTCAGGGCAAGGGAGACAAAGACTCAAGACACTTCTTTTCCTCGATAAGGCAAGAAAGGAGCCTCTTCTTCCTTCAGCCAAAATCCGAAGCAAGTGGAGGTCGCATCAGATTTTTGGTGCGATAGCACTGAGATTTCCCATCGCCGGTACCATCCGTGCTTGCTCGATTGCTGTTAAAGCAGGTATGGGGATTTGGCATCCCCACTTCTTCCTCTCTTCCATCACTAGTGCCATCCAGACTTGCTTAGTCGCTGCTAGAGTAAGGTTGTGGGCCAAGTGCCTCTACTTCTTCTTCTCTTCCATCACTGGTACCATCTAGACTTGTTTAGTCGCTGCTAGAGCAAATTGAAGGATCTATCGTTCCCGTGTATTCCCCCCCCTTTTTTTTTTGTTTCTGTAATTAGCTTCTGGTATAGGCTTGTCTAAGCCCCTTTTTTGTATGCTATACTACTTCTTTGTCTAATAAAAGATGACTTTATCTCATTTTGTGTATTCTTTCTTTTCTGCAATAATTATTTTGCGAATTGATGGGCTGGTGTCTTTTTCTTTCGAACAGTACTTGGACCGATGCCCTTGCTAGCAAAGAGTTATCACTTTGAACTTATCAAAATTGATGGGCACAACAATGCCGACTTTAAGTAGGTTAACCATATGAGACTAACCGAGATAACAGCTGCACGTTCTGCATTGTGTGCAGGGCGATCACCCGAGGACGTGTAACCTAGAATGAACTGTCTGAAGGGGTCGCCGGGCATTAGGGTGCTTTGCCACGTTTCAGATGATATTCATAGCCTTAACTTGTTTTAGGCATCCGGTCCGAGGACCGAGGCATGACTGTACCTGGTCTAAACACTTGGAAAGGTACCATTGTGTGTTAGTTTCCATGGAGCCGGGGGTCTGAGGACCGCCTGGGACTTCCATTCTGTCTAGGACTTAAGCCTTTCTTGATGTAGTTAGTTTCTCATAGGTTTGGGTCCGAGGACCATGTAAGACCTTGGTTCTGTCTAGCACTTAGACTATTGGAGTGTCTAGTTTCCCCATAGGTTTGAGTCCGAGGACCATGCAAGACCTTGATTTTGTCCAACACTTATATTTTTTAGTGACTAGTTTCCCCATAGGTTTAAGTCCGAGGACCATGTAAGACATTGGTTTTGTCTAGCACTTTCTTCTTGAAGTAGCTGGTTTCCCCATAGGTTTGAGTCCGAGAACCATGCAAGATCTTGGTTCTGTCCAACACTTATATTTTCTAGTGACTAGTTTCCCCATAGGTTTGAGTCCGAGGACCATGCAAGACCTTGGTTCTGTCTAACACTTTCTTCTTGAAGTAGCTGGTTTCCCCATAGGTTTGAGTCCGAGGACCATGCAAGACCTTGGTTCTGTCTAGCACTTTCTTCCTGAAGTAGCTGGTTTCCCCATAGGTTTGAGTCCGAGGACCATGCAAGACCTTGGTTCTGTCCAACACTTATATTTTCTAGTGACTAGTTTCCCCATAGGTTTGAGTCCGAGGACCATGTAAGACCTTGGTTCTGTCTAGCACTTTCTTCTTGAAGTAGCTGGTTTCCCCATAGGTTTGAGTCCGAGGACCATGTAAGACCTTGGTTCTGTCCAACACTTATATTTTCTAGTGACTAGTTTCCCCATAGGTTTGAGTCCGAGGACCATGCAAGACATTGGTTCTGTTTAGCACTTTCTTCTTGAAGTAGCTGGTTTCCCCATAGGTTTGAGTCCGAGGACCATGCAAGACCTTGGTTCTGTCCAACACTTATATTTTCTAGTGACTAGTTTCCCCATAGGTTTGAGTCCGAGGACCATGCAAGACATTGGTTCTGTCTAGCGCTTTCTTCTTGAAATAGCTGGTTTCCCCATAGGTTTGAATCCGAGGACTATGCAAGACCTTGGTTCTGTCTAACACTTGTATTTTCTCCCTCGATGGGAATTCAGCGAACCGAGCTACTGGACCCGCGAGGATCAGCCCCTTGACAAATGTGTGGGGCACAGACTTGATGTTAGAAGCCCCCAGAACTGTGTTCCATATGGCGATCCTTCCAGTGTAATCAGCGGTTCGAAGTACAGACTTTAAGGGTAGTTGGGTTAGAACAACCACTGTGTGGGCTTGAAAGTAATGGGGAAGCCTTCGTATAACATGCACCATCGCCAAAATAATCTCTTTCGAGGGACTCTCTTTGACAGGAGCTTGATCCCACCATGACTAACCTCGCATTCACTAATGCATGAGCTTCCCACAAACGACGCCAATTGTAGGGTCTCGTTTTTCAGCCTAATACCACACGGTGGGTGGGATCTTGGACCAACGAGCCCAATACAATAAATTTGTAGAGAGTGGGCTAAAAAGTTAGGCCTTAGTGGACGGACAGTCGTTAGTCATGGTGTTCATGATGATCACACAGAGGTGAACTGAGCTTATCCAAGAAGACTTTCTCCTCGGCACGGTCTGGGTGGCTCCGGTTCTTGGACCTGATCTCCGTCCCCCTTTCTGGACTGCTTCTTCCTCCTTTTATACTAGCTTTTTCCCTCCCTTGAGTGTCCATGTGTAGGTTTAGCTCCATAAGACTGATACTTGTCCCATCGGCCCATACCCAAAGTGGTTGGGGGTGATTGTAAAAGCTGAAAAGCATGGCTCTGTCAGATGCAGAGTACTTAATTGCAGTAATGACAGCTTTTCCCTTGTTCTTTGTCGTTTTAGTGCTTTTCCTATTCGACGAAATGACCCGGAGTGTCATCACCAGGATCGAGTTGCTCTTTTTGCCCTCGGCTACATTTATGGCCGAGGAGGGTCCTTCCCATGGCTGAGGAGGATCCTTCCCATGGCCAAGGGGTGGGCCTTCCTTGGATCGGGCCCTGGGCCCAGCGTGGACATTGACATGGGCTTCCCGGTTTTATACCCCCCACAGTAACCATTTGTGCACTTTTTTTTTTCTTTTTTTGCTGAATACCATTTGTGCACTTAAATGTTTTTATAGTTCAACTTGAAAACATTATCAATTTATGAACATCATTAGATAATTATTTCTAAATTTTATTACTTCTACACATTTTTTATTAATAATAAATTAATAATATGTTACCACATAAAGAGTTTAAACTCATAACACTTTTGCAAGGTAATAATATTGTTTTTTTGTATTTTTTTTCTCTATTCTCTATTTTTTTTCGACACTAAAGTTTTATAGAAAATTAATGAGTCATTTTCTAAAAACTATTTTTTAGAAAACTATTATATTTTTCTATGTTTAGTAACAAACTTGAAAATAAGTTGGAAAACATTTCCTGGTGTGTGGTATGCACAAAAAATTATTAACATTTTTTTGTATAATTCAAAACAAGAATTCATGGTTTACTTTTCAAGGGTGAGTACAAAGGGCCCTACCTTAATAAGGTTACATGTCATAAAAAAATTGTATACTTTATAAATTAACTAATGTAATCAAACTAAATTTAAAAACCACATATAAATTTAGTTGGGATTAAAGCTTTGTTGGGTTTGCTTTAGATTTCTCATACTAAGCATATATTTGACATATCAAAACTTCTATTAGGCTCTATAATTACGTTTTGGTTAAAAAAGAAGACACTATAGTTACGTTTTCTAAGCCTAAATCATATTAGTTTTCTTTTGTTACTACAAAATCTAATGTAAACTACTGGCTTGAATATTTAGCTCACATCTTCATATGGAATATTGAGATATTTCAAAACAAAACACACAATACATTTGGTATTCTATTAATAGTGAAGATTAAACATCTATCAAGTATAAAGTATTTATTTTTAGTAGCTTAAGTAAGTGAGAGAGAGAGAAAGTTCTAACCATTTGTCTTAAAGTTATAATATCATTGGTATTAAAGAAGTCAACAATAAGAATAAATAGAAACTGAGCATGTTTCAAGCCACATAAAGATATTATTTTATTCATTTGTTTTGTGCTGTAATGAGATAGAATTGTTTTTATTTTCCAAAAAAATTTAGTGGAAACGACCTCTAAAAAATGTCTTATTTATAGTAGAGTTTTCACTGATTAAAGATATTTTTTTTATCGTTATCCTATTTTTTTTTAGTGCTATCAAACATTTAAAAATGTGAAAAATTATCTTTACATAAAGTTTTCATATCTAAATAAACAAAAAATAAAAACTTTTGCTTCTTTATTTCCCCCTTTTATTCTATCCTTATTTTTCTTTTATAACTTTTGAACCTTAAGAAACATTGTTATAATAAGAAATATTTCTTTATATATATTTTTTCAATGAAACTTGCCATATAAAAGAGATATAAATATATATAAAAAAATATACATAAGGATCGTGTATTTATATCTCTTTTATATGGCAAGTTTCATTGAAAAAATATATATAAAGAAATATTTCTTATTATAACAATGTTTCTTAAGGTTCAAAAGTTATAAAAGAATAAGAAGTATTAATAAAGGTGAAAAAAAGGATCGTGTAAAACTAAAAGTGAAAAAAAAAAAAAAAAAATTATATAAAGGGCAAGCTTTGGTGGGGCCAGTCCACTTGGCAAATTTTTTCACCACCTATCTCTACAGTCATTTCCGTTCTCATCCCTTTGTGACTAACTGTTAACGAATCAAAACTTCCAAATACATACGGACAGTTTTTCCCGTTAAGATTGCTCTGTCAGTGGGGGTTGTTGCTTTCCACTTATTCTCATTGTTGGATGAATAAAGTTTAATTACAACATTGGTTATAATTTAAAGTTACCACTCTACTTTATATCATTAAAATTATTACATATTTCAAAAATCTAACTATTGGATTACATGTTCTTTATGCTTTTAATACACGTGTTAAATTTTTGTGTCAATCGAATATTATTTACTATATGATTTATAAGATTATATTTTATGTATAATATTAAATTACAAAAACTTACAATTTAAACAAGTTATTGATGATATAGTGTTGGAACATTTTAATATTAATTAATTAAAATGAATAAATATTACAACATAAATGTAAAGATGTGGGACTGAATATGGAAGATGAGGAGTTAGTGAAATGTTTAATCTCACATTGAAAATGAGAGAGACTATTTTATTCTTTTTAATTGTGGTGATTAATGGGCTAATATGAATTGAATCGGATATTGGACTAGATACGTGAGCAAGGGGGAGATGAAGTGTGGAGGTATCAAAAATGGAAATGAATAGCCAACTAAGGGCTTGAATCTCCTTAAAAAGAGCGAGTGTCGCGCTTCAGTCTAAATAGTGTTGTGTAATTTTTCTCTTTAAATTAATAATATTTAGAAGTATTATTCAGTTTCTTGTTGTGTTAAGCCCTTTCGCTTTAAGGGAGCCCACTTCAAGAGGTGGAAAGGAAAAGTCCTCTTCTACTTGAGTCTTCTCAAAGTCGCTTACATCCTCATTGACAAGAATCCATCAAAGGTTTCTACCGATGAAATGAATGAGGAAGAATTTAATCTCTATCAAGAAAAAATAGATAAGTATACAAAAGATGAATATAATTGTCGCTCTTATTTTTTAAATTGTCTTGTCGATCATTTGTATGATTATTATGATACAACTTATAATTCTGCCAATAAAATTTGGAAAGCTTTACAAAGCAAGTATAATACCAAGGAGGTTGGTGCAAAGAAGTATGCTGCTAGTAGATTTTTCAGTTACCAAATGGTGGATCAAGCACAAGACTTCCAAATGACTGTGGCAGAATTGAGATCTGAAGGCATAAAGATTGGAGACAATTTGGTGGTAGCTGGCTTAATTGATAAACTACCACAATCTTGGAGGGAGTTCCAAAAGACTTTGTGGCACAAACAAAATGAGACATTCTTGGAGACTTTAATCACTTGCATCCGTGTGGAGGGGGAGGCTAAAGGACAAGATGCACTCATGACATAAGAGAGCAATGGTAATTCCACCACAAAGGTAAACCTTATTTCAACCAATAATAATATGCTCAAAAATCATTTTCCTAGAAATGGTCAATTGAAGCCTAAAAAAAGAGTTTTCAAAAATAATAATAGACCTCAAGGAAGGGGAAACCCAAATAAAAATTACAATAAGAACCAAGGACCCCCTTCACAAGATCAATTTAATAGATCCTGTTTTGTCTATGGCAAGAATAAGCATATTGCTCGATTTTACAAATTTCAAAAACGTGAATCTGTCCCGCAGGCTAACATAACCGAAGAGTCTTTAGTGGCTGTGATTACAGACATCAATATGGTGCAATATGTTGAAGGATGGTGGGCAGATTCTGGTACTAATTGGCACGTTTGCTATGACAAAAATTGGTTCAAGTTGTACACTCCTTTTGAAGAAAAAAAAACTGTTATGCTTGGTGACTCTAGTAAAACCAAGGTTCTTAAGAGTGATGAAGTTGATTTGAAATTCACTTCTGGACGTGTGCTAACATTGAAATGGAATTTGATAATTATGTAATCACTAAAAATGGATTATTTGTGGGCAAAGGTTATGCTTGTGATGGAATGTTTAAATTGAATGTTGAGAATAATAAAGCATCTACCAGTTCAGTTTATATGCTTTCTTCTATTAATTTTTGGCATGTTTGTTTGTGTCATATAAATAGTAAATATGTGGGAATTATGAGTAGTTTAGGATTAATTCCAAGTCTATCAAAAGATTTTGAAAAATGTGAAACTTGTAGTCAAGTTAAGATTACAAAAAAGCCTCATAAAAGTATTGTAAGAAATACCGAATTGCTTGAGTTAATTCACTCCGATTTATGTGAATTTTAGGAATTTTAACTCGTGGGGGAAATAGATATATTATCACTTTTATTGATGATTTCTCAAAATATACAACTCTTTATTTGTTGAAAAATAAAAGTGATGCTTTTGAAAAATTTCAAGATTTTTTAAAAGAAGTTGAAAATTAATTCGGTAGAAAAATAAAAAGAATAAGAAGTGATAGAGGCCGTGAATATGAATCAAGTGCATTAAACTCATTTGTTTAGTCTTTGGAAATTATCCATGAAACTACTACACCATATTCACCTGCTGCTAATGGTGTGGTTGAAAGAAAAAATATAACTCTAATTGAGTTAACAAATGTCATGTTAATTGAATTTGGTGTACCTTTACATTTTTGGGATGAAGCTATTTTAACTGCATGTCATGTTTTGAATAGGGTGCCACATAAAAGTCTCATAACACACCATTTGAGATGTGGAAAGGACATAAGTCAAATTTGGGATATTTGAGATTATGGGGTTGTCTTGCTTATGTAAGGCTTACTGACCCTAAAATACCTAAATTAGGTATAAGAGCTACTACTTGTGCTTTTCTTGGTTATGCGATTAATAGTGCAGCCTCTAGATTTTTTGATCTTGAAAACAAAATAATTTTTGAATCTGGTGATGCAATTTTTCATGAAGAAAAATTTCATTTTAAATTGAAAAATAGTGGGAGTGAAGTAAATATTTTGTCACAACCTAGTTTTTCTATTTCACATCTAAAAAATCAAGAAAATTTTGAAATGGAACCTAGAAGAAGTAAAAGAGCTAGAGTTGAAAAGGATTTTGGACCTGATTAATATGTTTTTAACATTGAGGAAAATCCCCAAAATTTAAAAGAGACTTTAACATCACCTGATGCTATATTTTGGAAAGAGGCTGTAAATGATGAAATGAAATCTCTAATTTGTAATAGAACTTGGAAATTAGTAGATCTTCCACTGAGTTGTAAGACTATAGGTTGTAAATGGGTCCTTAGAAAAAAGTTGAAACCGGATGGATCAATAGATAAGTTTAAAGCTAGACTTGTTGCAAAAGGCTTTAAAGAAAAAGCTGATCTTGATTTCTTTGATCATTTTTTTTCGGTAATAAGAATTACATCTATTAGATTGTTAATTGCTATTGCTGCAATTTTTTATTTGAAAATTCATCAAATGGATGTAAAACCTGCTTTTCTAAATAGGGACCTATAGGAAGAGATTTATATAGATCAACCCGAAGGCTTTATAGAGCCTGGACAAGAAAGCAAGGTATGTAAGCTAACTAAATCCCTATATGGCTTAAAACAAGCACCTAAGCAGTGGCATGAAAAGTTTGATTCTTGCATGGTTGAGAATTGTTATAAATCAAATGAATGTGATAAATGTATTTATTCTAAATCATGGAATAATTTACATGTTATATTAGCCTCTATATGGATGATATGTTGATTTTTGGCTCTTATATGCATGTTATAAATGAGACAAAAAAATATGCTTAAAAGTCATTTTGATATGAAAGATCTTGGTGAGGCTAGTTTAATTTTGGGCATGAAAATTACAAAAAGCAAGAGTGCTTAGCATATTTACTAGCAAGCCTAGTAAAGATCATTGGCTAGCTATTGAGCGAGTCATGAGATATTTAATTGGTACCAAAAGCTATGACTTATTTTATAAAAAGTACCCTGTTGTGATTGAAGCTTTTAGTGATGCCGATTGGAATACTTTGTTATGTGATTTTTTCTCTACCACTGTTTATATTTTTACCTTAGGTAGTGGTGCTATTTGTTGGAAATCTAAAAAGCAAACAATAATTGCTAATTTAACAATGGAAGTTGAATTAATAGCATTAGCTTTAGCTAGTGAAGAGGCAAATTGACTTAGAGATTTGTTATATAAAATTCCACTTTCGAAAAAGCCAATTCCGCCTATATTAATTCATTATGATAGCACTGCTGCAATTGGTAGAGTTAGAAACTGTTACTATAACGGTAAATCCAGACCTTTAAGAAGAAAGTACAGTACGTGCGATCTTATTTGAGTAGTGGCATCACAACTGTGGATTATATTAAATCTAATGATAATCTTGCAAATCTATTTACCAAGGCCTTGGCAAAAGATAAGGTCTGGAATACATCGAGGGGGATGGGACTAAAGTCCATAGAATCGTGAGCCATGTATGAGGATACCCTACTCAAGGACCAGAGATCTTGAGAATTGGGTTCAATGGGAAAAAGAATCATACGATGGTCGTAAGAAATGCACTATTTACTTATTTTTTAATTATTTATTTTGTAAATAATTTTTTAAATTGTTCATCCCTATGATGTAAGTGCATTTATCTTGTAATGTGGAGAGGTTGAGTAAAAAACTCTTAATGAAATTTTTAGCTCATATGAGTGGGGTGTCAGAATTACAAGAGCACCCTTGACAAAATTTCACCTATGTGAGTGTGGGGGTGGGGTCGCTCCCTATAAGATTTGGACTTAATCTCAAATACACTCATGAAACTGGGATTAGCACACGGCTGTAAAGTGCTAGCTACAAAAGCTCATGTCAACACCTGGGTTGTTATGTATAAACAGTGATGCTTAATTTCCCTAAAGCAATCCTAGTTCAAGTTGAAGACCACTACGACTCTGGAGTTGAGATCACTGTTTTACTAAGTGAAAGTTCAATGCAGAGCACCCCTTCATGATGCATAGTGACCAGTCTTTGCCTGGTAATCTCTCTTTAACTAAAACAATTTAATATTCAAATGAGTGGGGGATTGTTGGAGCATTTCACCGGTTATAAAGTTTAGTCAACCAAGGGTTTGAATCTCCTTAAAGAGAGCGAGTGTCGTGCCTCAGTCTAAATAGTGTTGTGTAATTTTTCTCTTTAAATTAATAATATTTAGAAGTATTATTCAGTTTCTCGTTGTGTTATTTCCATTATTATTGTGTTTGCACCAATACATAGTTATTGATTTTTAATTTTCTAGAAATTTTGCAAGTACAAAGGATATAAGAAGAAAATGTAATCTAATAGTGGATTTGTAAAAATTCACCTCCAAGAAAAAAATATTAAGTAAGGTTGTAGTCTTAAGCTACAACTAATTTTGTAGCTAAACTTTGTCCTTGTGGGATTACTTTGCGCTTTAGTTAATAATAATAATAAAAAAAAAAAAAAAAGATAGGACTTAATTTTTTTATTTATTATTTATTTATAGGAAAGGTAGTATCTAATTATTACTTAGTTTGTGGCTTTCAAAAAAAAAAAAAAAATTATTACTTAGTTTGTTGTGTGCTTTTGTGTTAGAATTCATTTTTCTCTTCTTTGTGTGTGTTTGTTTCTATAATATTAATATATATATATATATATATATATATTACTTAATATAAATTTTAGTACAATCTAAAATTAAAAAAAGAAGAAGATATATATAACTTTTACCATTACAATTTGCTATATGCCTAGCTCTTATATTTATGTGTTTTTATATCATTTTAAGGTTGTGCTTTTGTTAATAATTCACGTTGAAGAGGCAAGGATTCCGAAACATACAACGATCTTCGTCACAACATATCTACAAGAATCTATGGAAATTTAAGGAACTATTTTATTTTCATGTTCTATATATGCTTTTTAAATAGGTAGTCAAGTAGATAATAGGAGAGTGGAGAGGTGAGATTTGAATCACATATATAAGACATTATAAAAGATGTTATTATTACTGAACTATCACTTGAAATCCATATTTATGTCCTGTTATATATATAAGGAAACGATTTATAAGGGAATAAAATTGAAAGGAACAGAATGGAATGAAGTGTATTTAAATAAAGGAAATGAATGTTTCATAAAAAAAAAAAAAGAAAAAAAGAGAAAAAAAGGAAAGGAATGGAAAAGAAAGAAATAGAATAGAATTAAGTAACATTGTTTGGATGTTTTAAAATAAAGGAATGAAAAACGAATGAAAGGTAAATAACTTTGTTTGGAGTAATATAGAGGGAAATGAATGAAATCATTTATAACAATATTACTATTAGAGCCATATTTTAAAATAAATGGTTAAATATATAGGTGCATTTTGGGAGTTTTAGTAAAAAAATTCAGTAATTCTGATTCTATTCCCTCTAAAATCTCTCAATTTTGGGGGGAATGAAAATTTGAGGGAATAGAGAGGAATGAATATTCCCCCATATCCATTCCATTCCCTTTCACTTAAATTCCCAAACAATAGAATGAATTTTTCATTTCTTCCATTAAAACTCTCAAATAAGAGAAGGGAAGGGAATAATATTACAAAATTATTCTTTTAATTTCTTTTCATTCCATTCCATTTATTTCCCTCCTTCCAAACTAAGGCTAAGGAACTATTTTATTTTCATGTTCTATATATGTTTTTCAAATAAGTAGTCGGGTAGATATTAGGGGAGGGGGAGGTGAGATTCGAATCGTATACATAAGACATTATAGAAGATGCCATTATTATTAAACTATCATTTGAAATTCATCTTCATCTTCATGTCATGTTATAAAAGGAAACAGTTTATCCTACAGTTTCACATCAAATATTGGATGTCATAACTCATGAGTCATGATTAGATGCATCGAATTGTGAATTATCTTCACCAACTAAGCTATATTAGTTTAACAATGATGCTTAATGTTGAGATTTGTTATATGGACAAAACAAAGATTAGATATGCCACCACCTGATCAAGCAAATTCAACATGCCCTTCAAAGAGAAGAATCGTCCCTCAAACAATAATTAGAAATCAAAGATAATTGTTTAACAAAACAGAGAAGTCAAAGACAACCAAACACAATGCAATTGTGCTTTTATCTAACTTCTTTTCTTTCTTTCTTTTTCTTTTTTCATTTTTTATTTTTTAAGTATAATAAGCTATCCCAAACAAAAATCCAAAAACAAGTAAAAATCTTTCATGTGCAATACTAATAAAAAAAAACCTCAAACTTTTTGTTTCTTTCATCCATAGATTTACAATTCATGTCATGTCACACGAAATTTTGTCTATTCTTTCCAGCTCAAGTAAAATTGACATTTTTTGTTGTTTTGTTCTTCTTATGTATTGAATAACTAAGAAGAATTTTGATTTCTTGCTCAAGTAAAATTGGCACATGCACTAGTGAGTTGCTCCTGACGACTTGTTTTGTTGCTAATAATAGAATTAGAGACAATTTGGCAGCAAAATAGTAACGATTTAAAATCAATGAATATGCCTCACTACATTCAGCCAAAAAAGAAGAATATCCTATCGCTACATTATCCTCCCTTTCCAATTCCAAATGGTGAAAACCCAACAATATTATTGGTTTGAGTAATTATATTTTTTGTGAATAATAGCATAGAATAAATTATTAATATACTTAGTGATTTAGGCAACCCTAGCTGTAAGTTAATGCAAATTAAATTAGTAACATTCTTAATTTTGCTCTCCCTCTCCCTATAGGCAACAAAAAAGTTGGTAATGGAAAATCAGTAACAGCCTGCATGTTAATGAGATACCTTTCCTAACTACAAAAAGAACATCTAACCACAAATTATTTGAGGTTTAATTACCCTATGAATAGATATAGGAACGAGGTAATATATTTTCTTTTCTTCTGTATATTAACCATGCTTCACTTTTCATCCAAAAAAAAAAAAACTGATATTTTAGGCTCGAATTTAATGATAACCAATGAAGGAATGAGATGGTATGGAGGAGATCTTTTACTTTTTAGACATGCAGAGCTTCTCCTGAAAGTGAATGCTCTCATTTTGTGGGGTTGGCATGTTTGGCAAGTTTGGTGGAGATTTAATTAGTTAAAAATCTCCAATATCAACTAACTAGTTCGGTGCATAGTTTTTTTTTTTTTTTTTTTTTTTTTTTTTTTTTTAAGAATATTGAGTTGAAGAGATTTAAAATGTGTACTATGTATCTAAGAGTTAGACCTCTTTTAGATATATATCACTGTAAATTTCTTTAAAACCTTTTCCCTTTTCCCGTGTATATATTAAAATAATTAATATTTTCAAAAAAAAAAAAGTTCGGTGTAAAATGGTACAGTACAAAATCTATGCGCATTTAATTTTAATACTTAAAAAAAAAAATCAGTATATAAATGGAAATGAAAAAAGAAAAGAAAACACAAATAGACAGATATGGGTGTATTACAATTTTGGATGAAAAATTCAAAATTAAAAGAACGACATAGATTTTTTTTTTTTATTTTTTATAATTATATTCCAATTTAGTAACATATTTACAATTTAATTTAGTCAACTAATTAAGTATTTTTAATATTTAGTTTTTTTCTTTCAATTTTTAATTGTGTTTTCAAGTAAAGTAACAAGTAAGTGAATGAATGAAATAGTTTTTAATATCTTTAAAAAAAGAAATGATGTTTACTAGACTTAATGCAAGTGTACACCATTCGATTGGGAAAAAAAAAAGGGTATTAACTTATTGGTCTACCCATAATTCCTGTGAGAAATTATTGTTGATCTAGAAGTAATAGATTCCCATATATATACTAGTTTTACTTTGATTAATATTTACCCAGCAATGCGTCATTTAATTCTCTTTTAACTCATCACAAAACCATGGAAGATCACCGAGAATGATACCTTAATTTGACCCCAACTAACTTTAATTATTTTTTTCTCTAGGTTTGTTCCACTTACTCATTCTCATTGGCTGTGTTAATTAGGTGTTGAGATTTTAGCTTTAGACTTTAGGAATCACCCATTAATGCATAGAGAAATCCATAATAAGGTTAGTATTAAACATATATGATGACAATCAAGACCTGTTTTTTAAAGAAATTAAAGAAAGTACATATTTTGTTATTGGAGGAGAACAAAGATTAAATGACCACTCTTACATACATATATAGAAGAAATTTCAGCATCTTTGAATTACATCATCATTTTGTCCTCATTTTCCTTATGATGATGACTGCACGTTTTTCACCTAACTAAAGGTGTTTGTGACACCAAATCCAAACTTGAAAAATAAAAAAAACCACTTTTGTTGTTGTTGTTGTTGATGTTAGGTTGATACTTTTTTGATAGTGCTTGAACGTTTGACCATATTTTATTGACTTTAATTGTTGAAACTTATGCCGTAATTATACTTGAAAACGTAATTAGACCTTCTATGTACATATATAGGAATGGGGAAAGACTTAGATATAGTACTTAGGTGATATTTCTTAGGTTCCCCTCTTAAGATTCTGTCATGTGGATTTTTTCTCATGAGATGAAAGTGTATTCTTTAATTAATTAGCCATATGGCTGAATTTTAAAAAATGAACCTAAAAAACAGCATCTAAAAATAAGTACCTAAGTTTTGTCCATAGAAACTGTTCTACATTTCAACAAACCTATAAGAGAGAGTTTCAACCCTATACGTAAAATGGAGAATTGTCTTCATTTCTGGTTTTTATTATATTGGGCACTGCACACTTATCACCTGGTAGCTAAAATGTTTGTGATTAGAACTTACCTAACCAATTCGATCACTGTTGTTGGGGTGGGTCAATATTGTACTAATTAACTCTTGCATGAATGTTTCTTGTTAACTGTAGTCATGATGGTGGTCTTGTTAGAAACATATTGATGGGATATGTGTGGAGCCTATTTTACTGTTTTGGTTACCATCCTCCTAGAGGAGGCTCTAGATGGAACAAATTTGGCGGCTTTGGTAACGTTGTTCTAGTATTGTTATTTATATTTTTTGAAAATATGTGTGGGTGAAAAAGTGTGTAGAAATACATGTAATGTTGTAATGTTGGTGTTCGTACAATTATTTAGTGTATATTATTTTCAATATTTGAATTCACTTTAGATACCTTAGAGCATCCACAGCAACATAGCCAAATTTTTAGCTTTTTAGCACCACAAAAAGTCACTTTATCTATTTTACATTCTCACATTCAGCAGCAGTGGTTTTATTTTAACTTTTAACACAATAAAATAATATAAACACTATAATAAAATAATATTTCATTCAACTACCAAAACACAACCACTACCATCAAATCACTGCACAGAGACATGGAAAGAGGAAAAGTAGTGTGAACGCAAAATAATTTTTTTTTTTTTTTTTTTTTTACCTTTCAACTGCAGTGTACAGCCAAAAATGGCTGTGCATTGTAGCTGTGGAGCCAAAAAATATTGCTTTGCCTCCACTATTGCATGGTACAATTTGAGTTTTAATGGTGCTAAATTACTATAGCTATTTAGCACCACTATTATTAGTGCTCTTAGGTTGTTGTTTATTGTGATTTCTTACACGCGTATAGTCCAAGCAATAAGGTGGTGTGTGTGTGTGTGTATTATCATGATTGCAATTTTAGAGAGATGTGAAAGCGAAAACCTATGGGCTTGCTTCTGTAACTGGATAACTAGCTCTGAAAACCTTAGGTGGAGCAATCCGAACTCTCGACAGAATATAAAAGAGGTTTTTATTCTTGTGTAGACACCTCAACAAACTCATGTGGACACTCCTAGGCAAAACTTAGAGAAAGTTCAATTAGAATTTGAAATTAGAATCCAATTTTGTGCTATGTGTCTAAATTTATCTGGGGACCACACTATAATTAATTATCCACTTAAATTTTTATCATATGTCCACTTAAATTCTTTTAATCTTCTTTCTCAAAAAAAAAAAATTAAATTTTTGTGCCAAGTGAGTTAATGAGTACAAAATACTAAGAATCTAATATTAATGAACTATAAAATTTAAAAAAAAAAAAAAAAAAAAAAAAAAACTAATCACACATACTCAATAAAAATCACCACACATTCTATCTTATTAAAAATTAAAAGAAAAATTATCATAAGTAGTATTAAATTTGAGTAAGAATTTTAATATGTGACTAATTACGTTCACTTAAAAAAAAATATGACTAATTATTTATATTATTATGATAAAAATTGCGTTTAATTTAAATGTATCCATATGTATACATGTGTTACATGCTTTTTTTTTTCCTAATAATTTGATTAATTATTTATATTTCTATAATAAAAATTGCGTTTAATTTTAAATGCATCTATGCATTTGCATGGGTTACATGCTAGTTAATATAGCATATAAAAACATAACTTAATTCAAAAGTTCAAGTTCAATTATGAGTTTGGGTCAAATTATATTATATTAATTTCTCAAATCCTTTACTTTTTTTTCCGTGTGAGACTTCTAAGAGTTCCAGTCATGTACATGTGTATACTTGATAATCTTCTCTTCACGTATAAGTCATTGCCTCTCTATGGACAATGGACAACAAGTTGCTATTAGCTAGCTACCCCCAACCTATGGATTTTTCCTTCTCCTGCACGTCATCCATAGGTCTCTCGAATAAAATGCATGTCACCCCTATACGCTTATAAATAAAAATACTATACGTCCGCCTTCGTTGGGACCTCGAATTACGTCGTTCTTCTATGCCTTGTGTGATGCACACTTGTGTAAACTTTAAGTACATGCACCTTGTCCCAGTTGCAATTGTGAAAGAGGCTTTTAATAAACTGGTTACACACCACCTAGAACTTTTAAAACACTTGTAGGGTGATAACATTTTGAGGAGATTTCAATTCAAGCCTTAATAACAAATATGAACATAAATTAGTCCAAATTTTTAAATCTATGGATCTGGTCCAATTATTATTATTATTATTATTATTACTCAAATTTTTTATTTTTTTCTACTTGTAAGATCTCCGCTTACATGTATATACCCAACATCATATTGCTCAAGCTAAACTGTTGCTCTTCCCACCGTTGTACTAACTTGTGCATGAATGTTTCTTGTGAACTGTAGTCATGATGGTCTTGTTAGAAACATATTGATGGGATATGTGTGGAGCCTATTTTATTGTTTTGGTTACCATCCCCCAAGAGGAGGCTCTAGAGTCTAGATGGAATAAATTTGGTGTTCATACAATTATTTAGTGTATATTATTTTCAATATTTGAATTCACTTTAGATACCTTAGGTTTTTGTTTACTGTAATTTCTTACATGCGTATAGTCCAAGCAATAAGGTGGTGTGTATATTTATATATATTTGAACAACGTAAATATAAAGTTTGTGTATGTGTGTTAACCTTTTATGCTCTTTCTTTCTTTGTTTGCATCCCGTATTATCTGAAGTTAGGTTTCTTGTAAGATATGAAAAGAAAAAGTATTCTGCATTCTTTATGATCTAAGTAATTGTAGATATAACGTATAATGAGAGGTGACTATGTTTGAGAGATAGCATCTTAAGGAGACCCTAATTCGGGAATTAATATAACATAAAAAAATACAATTTAACTCAAAAGTTTGAGTTTATAAGTTTTGATCAAATTATGTTATATTAATTCCTTAAATTCTTTACTCTTTCTCCATGTGAGACTTCCAGAGTTCTAGTCATGCACACATGTATACCCACCACCCAGCAATCTTCTCTTCACGTATAAGTCATTGCCTCTCTATGGACCATGGACAACAAGTTCCTACTAGCTACCCCTTACCTATGGATTCTTCCTTCTCCTTCACGTCATCCAAGGTCTCTCACACAATCCATGGGAATAAGATTTCACCCCTATACACTCATCAATGAGAATCTTGTACATCCACCTCCATTGGAACCTCGAACTATGTCATTCTTCTATGCCTCGTGTTGGGTTATAGCTTGACTCCAGTTAATTAATTCAATTACCCAAGTTGATTAATTAGGTTAAATTACATGCAAATCATGGAGGCACACACAAATCACCAAATAAACTAGAGTGCAACGGAAATTAAATTTGACATGGTGGTTTGTTGACTAATGAGGAAAACCTCTTATAAGGCAAAAACTTCACTGAGTGATTTTCAAGTCATCACTCTCAAGAATAACTAATCAAGAAACAAGCATCGGTTACAAATACAAGGAATCTTACCACTACCCTAGACTATCCTAAAGTGCCAACCTATAGTTGAACCTTTACATCAATCCCCAATTGGACTTGATCTTGTAGAGACTTCTTCCTTTGCACCAATCCTAGTACGTGACTAACTTTCTAGCAACTGATGTTTGTTGTTGGATGCAAAGTTTTTCACTTCAATACAAGTTAAAGATTTGGAAGTACTTGGTTACAAAACTCTTAGGCGCATAAGAACATAGTAGCTTCTCCAAAAGTGTGAGTTCTCCAATTAAGTCTCTGTATCTTGTGATGACTTTAAAATAAAGCTTTTATACCTTCTATGATAGATCGAGAAGTATCGAGACTAGTATCAAGGTCCTTCATTTATTCTCGATAGATGCTAGCGTCGACCTAGTATCGAAACTAGTGTTGAGGTTCACTTTTTCAGCTTTTTCGTCACTTGTTTTTTGGTGTAGTCTTTTTGTCTTCAATAATACCACTTGATTAAGTTCTAAGACATACTTCATGATATTCTAGAAACCACTTAGAACTACCCAATTACAAGTAAAGTTTTTTGTCAGAGGATATACGAACACATGAAAAATATGACCCTAACACCTTGTATGATGCTCACTAGTGTGAACTTTAAGTACATCCACCTTGTCCCAGTTGCAATTGTGAAAGAGACTTTTGATAATCTTGTTGCACCCCACCCAAAGCTCTTAAACCACCTGTAGGGAGATAACATTTTGAGGAGACTCCAATTCAAGCCTTAATAACAAATATGAACATAAGTTAGTACAAAATTTTAAATCTATGGATCTGGTCCAATTGTTATTATTATTATTCTCGAATTCTTTATTTTTTTCTACTTGTAAGATCTCCGCTTACATGTATACCCAACATCCTATTGCTCAAGCTAAACTGCTGCTCTTCCCACCGTTGTAGCCTTGCAAACAATCAACAAGAAAGCTATGGAATTTAATATATATATATATATATATACACACACATTGAAGCAAGGAATTGGATAAGTAGCAGTGAATCGAATTTAATGTTAACTAAAAATGTGAGTTTACAGGGAGTACGGTAAGGTGGACCATGCAACAAAGTGACAAACAATCCCCGTGGGCCGGGGTGCAGGCTTCCTTAGATATTTTGGCAAAGGTTTTTGGACTACCTAGTATTAAATATGGGTTGAATAATCCTTTTCCAGAAGAGAAGAAGAGCTACCACACCACACCACTACAAATAGCTAAAGAATCTAGACACCAAAATGCACAAATTGATGTTGCAACCATATATAGTTTGCACGTTCTGGATATGCACATATACACTGCTATTGCTATTATCAATTACATGCCAAAAGAAAAAGAATAAAGGAACTGGGACCTATACACTATGTCTCCATTTCAAAACTTTCATTTTACAGTTAAAAAAAAAACAATAATAATAAACATCGGATCAGTCGCTAGTGAAGCATAGGATATAGGCAAAGTTTAATACCTCTAAAACTTATTCTCAAATTCTCCATATACAATCAAAAAAGGCAGTCAAGCCATAGATAATGGGCAAAAGCATTAATTAGGATACAAAATTGCAACGATAGGTTGGCTATGTTCCATATAGTTAAAGAGTAAATAAGTAATAATGAAGTAAACCCTTTTTTTTTTTTTTTTTTTTATAATTATTTTAATGAAGTAGACTTTGAAACTAACATGTGCCAGTGCAACAATAGAATAAACCCAATTGGACCAAGACAAGCTAGACCCACATTTGATAAACATTATTTATTAGCGGGTTAAAAGTCAAGTCCGGTTTTTGGGGCCTGGCCGGCTCCAGGTACAGTCCAGGGGTTCAAATGAACCCCTGAGCTGGGCCCAAAACATAAATTATATATAGTTTTTTTATTTGACCCTCCTAAAATAAATTTTGAAACCCCTAGACCCTCTTCTATTTTTTATTTATTTATTTTTTTTTAAGCCTAGTTGAAATGAACTTGAATATGATCATCTTGACAATATCTTGGTCTGTTTAAACACAAAAAAAAAAAAAAAAAAAAACCCCAATAACAAACCAATTTGATTTAAAATATGCGGAAAAAAATAGTAAGCCTAACAACAATAGTATAAATTTGTTTATCTTAAATCTAAAAAAAATCATTTAGATCTTAACAAATTTGAAATAAACTAACACATAAAAGTTTATTGTATATAGATCTTGCTTGGAGTTCACTTAACAACAATAATTCATATGTTTTATAGTTTATATGAGAAACGCTACTCACAACAAAGCTAAAGTGGTAGATTGTTACTAGCTGTTACTGATGGGAAAAAAAATAATTTCAGTAATAAGTTTAAATTAAAACTAATAACAACTTATAACCTAAAATTTGTTGGAAAAATGTTGTAAATATAACACTTCTCGTCTTTTATTCTCTTGCTAATACATACTATGAAAAATTTTGTAATAAAGAAATCACATAGACTGCAAGATTCACCTTTTTACCCCAAATGCATCTTCTTACTACCTCCTAAAATATATACCCAAGCCGCCACTATGTTGGGGTCATCGTAACTTTGGATAACACCCTCTGGTACTCCACTAAATAAGCCCAATACAAAGTCTCCTTTCTCATTGGGCTCGTTTAGTTTGAAGCATTAAGTTGATTTGGGGCCTCAATCGTGTCATAGACAGGACAGGACATAACATACCAATCTTACAACTGAGTTACATACCTTATACTATGCTGTCTCCTACAATAGCCAATGTGGATGAAAAACCTGTGTTTTAACGTTTAAGGGGCCGGTATATTTGTTTAAATACATGTTTTTAGTTTTTAAACAATATTATATATATTTTCACATATTTTTTCACCCACACGTATTTCCAAAAAAATAAAAACTGTTGTTTAAATACACGTACCAGACCTAAGCGTGTATATACTTCTTTGTTCTATGGCTCAAGGACAAAGGAATTCGATTATTTGCCTGACTAGTGACATGATATTGGTGGTAAATGTTGGTTGCAGCATTCTTGGGAAATAGTATATCTATATTGGGTTCTAGGTTTTTTTCTTTAAAAAATTATTCATGAATTCTAATTAGCTCACTTGGTTGTTGGTAATCTCTTGTTAGAGAACAATGAACACGAGATTGAATTCCGGTTACACCAAGTAGAAATTTATTGGTGTTTTTTCATAAATAGTATGGGTAATTAATTTCCAAACATATACAAACCTACATATGTTTCTTGAGGTGTGAATGTGTGATTAATTCCTCATCTATTTGTATCTTATCTTCAAGACTGTTTCCGTTTGACCCGCAAGGGCTGGCTCCGATGTTAACCAAGTATTCTTGGTGTATAAGTCCGAGCCACATCACCCAAAAAAAAAAAAACAAAAACAAAAACTATTTCCTATCTTTCCAGCCGGGTCAAGCAAATTTTTTTTTTTTTTTTCCTTGTGATAAATGGGATTTTCATTTTAAGAGAAAAAAATACAAGCTAAGGTATTTGCAAAATGCATTACAGTAAGATCTTAGCGTTACCATCAATAATAGAGAATAGGTGTAACAATTAACAAATAACAAATGAAATAATCCCAGCTTTCATCTTTCTCAAAAGAATTCAAAAACCATAGCAATAACAATTACATCTCTCTACCAAATATATATGATAAGGAATTTGATTAAAAAACTAAAAGACACGTACACGATCAAAGATTCAAAAGTAATTGAGCTGTGTACACCGGTGCATGGGGTTCCTGATGAATGTTCTGTGACTCTGACTCATAAGCGAGAAAATTGTGTCCCAACAGGGAAGTAAGATACAGGAATTGGAGGGGGGCTTCTCTTAGACTTGTTCTTCGATTTGGCTTCATTGACAGCTTCAGCTTTGCTACTACTACGTTTGCTATGTGCCCAATCCTCTCCTTCACATCCAATTCTGCTGCCAGAATCAGAGAAGCAAGTGAATAAGCTTGAGAAGAAAGCCATGGAAATAAAGAATGCTAGCTCTTGAAGTTGTCAAAAATGAGTTCTTAGGTGAGAACTGGTTATTTTTTTTACTTGGGTTCTTGAACATAATTGCTTGCTCTTCCTCTATTTATAGACTGCCAAGTCTCAAGGAAATTGAAGCTGATTATAATATTCATGGAGTTCCAAGAATTATCTTGGAGAGCTAGCTCTAGACCAAATGAGTCACTTCCATGGAACTGTGCGAGAATGACAACACATGAATTGAGATTGGAAGTGCCTTCAGGGAACTGATGAGTATAGTGCTGGACAGTATATCGGGGCCATGCATGATTGGCTAGTTAGCACGGTTGAAAATTCAAAAGAGACAAGAACAGCAGAATTGGTCATTTATGATGCACACTGAAACATCAAGGAAAGGACCTACGTTGAACATAGTTGCACTAATATCAAGTCATTGCAAATGTACTTTGTCATTGTCCATGGATAAAATGGAATACAAATTTAAATTTTGCAATGTAAATCATGTATACCAAATAATTGGGGGAAAAAAAGGGAGAGGAGGGAGATTATAAAGAGAATCAAAATAGAAGAGAGAAAAAGAAAAGAGAAAAAAGAGCGAAAGAAGAAATAATGAAAGAGAAAAGACTTATTTTTTAATAGAGAATGAGAAATAAAATGAAAATCCTTAGATTTTGGGATTCTCATTTTGGCTCTAGAAAATAAAATTGCAAAATTCATTATATGAAAAGTTTAATGTTTCACAATATTTACATTTTTACATAAGATGTTCACATATTATACGTGATATGAAAGAGTATGAATACTATTGAATGTAAATTTATCAAAACCCATATGAAAAATACACGAAACCAAGACTTATATAGCACTATCAAATATTATAAATGCAGTTTGTTTCATAAAAAATTTGGGAAATGTATTCATTATGCGAAACATCAACTTATTGTGTTTAATACCATAGCCAGTGAACTACACGTACTATACCATATATTATACATCAACTCTTATTTATTGTACACAAAAATATTTTGAAAAAATATTAATTTTTTATAGTTAAATGTCTTCAATATTATTTAAAATGAAAATTAAATACTACTTATCAAAAGCGCTGTAATCCTTATTCCTTTTCCAACGAAATACGTTTAATTAAAAAAAAATCTCAAAAAATTCAACTCCTGCTACTAGAGTTTTCCTATATATCTACAAGTATTATCAAAGCTCTGTAATTTCCCCAAGAACTACCCCATTCTCTATTATTTTCTGCAATTTCTAAAGCTTGTTAATTGGAATATAGTGTACTTATTGTTTCTACTACCCACAAAAGTTTCAATTTTGCCATTTTGCGATTTATACATCTCTTTGCTTTATGCCCTGCTTTTTTCGATGTGGACAACATGCTTGTTTACACGTTAGGGAGTGTTTTACCATCATTCAAGATTGCGTTTGTTGGCAAAATTTTACAAGTATGGGACACTTGATAGAAGAATTGAGCATGACCATGAAGGTTTTGTCAATTTGCTTGCAGCTGGACAAGCAGAGAAGCAAAACCGTTTGAGGGAGAGAGATTGGATATAAATAGAAGACTACTTAATTTTAATGCAATTAAATGAAAGCAATTTTCTTAAAAAATAAAAAAGAAAAGAGATTGGGTTTGTTGGAGGTCCCCCATTCAAGATTGGGTTCATTAAGCTATTTCTTATCTAAAGTCTATTTGTAATTTTATAAGAGTACCTGTTAATTGGTGTATAGTGTACTTATTGTTTCTACTACCCACAAAAGTTTCAATTTTGCCATTTTGCGATTTATGCATCTCTTTGCTTTATGCCCTGCCTTTTTCAATGTGGACAAAATGCTTGTTTACACGTTAGGGAGTGTTTTACCATCATTCAAGATTGCGTTTGTTGGCAAAATTTTACAAGTGTGGGACACTTGATAGAAGAATTGACTATTGAGCATGACCATGAAGGTTTTGTCAATTTGCTTGCAGCTGGACAAGCAGAGAAGCAAAACCGTTTTGAGGGAGAGAGATTGGATATAAATAGAAGACTACTTAATTTTAATGCAATTAAGGCTGTGTTTGGTTCAATGTAAAATGATTTTAGAGTGTAAAATATTTTCAAGTGAAAATATTTTCAGGTATTTGGTCGCATCACAAAAAATGCTTTGGAAAATATTCTAAGGTATTTGGCTGTGTCCTTGAAAATCCTCTAGAAAACACATTCTCGCACATTTTCTCAGCTTCCAAACAAATATTATAATAGGAAATCCAAATATATAAACCAAATCAACAAAAAACATAACAAAAAAAATTCAATCTTTCTCAAAAATAAGCACCGAGAGAGAGAGAGAGAGAGAGAGAGAGAGAGAGAGAGAGAGAGAGAGAGAGAGAGAGAGAGAGAGAGAGAGAGAGAGAGAGAGAGAGAGAGAGAGAGAGGTAAAGAACCACAGATCAGTAGGTGGGTTTGACGGCGACAAGATCGACGGGTGGGTTTAACGGCGACGAGATCAGTAGGTGGGTCTGAAGGAGGCTACGACAACGAGATCGGTTTGTAGATCGAAGAGGAAGAGAGGAGAGAAAGATCTTCCTTGAGTCCAAAAAACGACGGTGACGGCGAGGGTTGGGTTGGGAGTCGTGCCAGAGTTCAAGTGAGTGGTCTCTCTCTCTCTCTCTCTCTCTCTCTCTCTCTCTCTCTCTCTCTCTCTCTCTCTCTCTCTCTCTCTCTCTCTCTCTCTCTCTCTCTCTCTCTCTCTCTCTCTCTCTCTCTCTCTCTCTCGGGTGTAAGTGGTTTGAAGGTAAAAGAGATGTGTAAACTATTTTACACTTTGATAATTTACGGTCAACGGAAATCATTTTCCATTTGACTGAATTTCCAACCAATCTAAATAATCCTCGTGTTGTAAAATATTTTTCGTATTCCTCTTATAATTGAAACAAACACGGCCTAAATGAAAGCAATTTTCTTAAAAATAAAAAGAAAAGAGATTGGGTTTGTTGGAGGTCCTCCATTCAAGATTGAGTTCATTAAGCTATTTCTTATCTAAAGTTTATTTGTAATTTTATAAGAGCATTCGCATCAGTTTGTGCAAAAATTCTTATCTATTTTAGCATAAGAACCTATTTTTTCTATTTTACATTCTAATTTTTCAAAACACCCCACATTAGATTATCTATTTTACACAACATTTCATTAAATATCAATTAAAAAAAAAATTATTTCTCTTTCTTCGCATATATTCCATTAACTCTCTTCCTTCATCCTTGAAATACGTAAAGAAAGAATAAACAACTAAATATAAAATGAATAATGTCAGTGTAAATTTATAAATTTACCTGGTTACTGTAGCAAACTTGTAAATTTATACAATGATATACAAATTGATATGAATCATTTTTTTTAATAGAGTTTTAACTTATGGCGTCCGCTTCTAGTGATTACCATTTTCATCATCAGACCAAGACACCAATCAATTTTTAGTGTAGCCAAGAATTGAACTCTAAATCTCTTATTTAACCGCTAGAGACTTTACCAGTTGAGCTAACTGGAACCTACCACAGACTGATTGAATACTCTAATAAGGGCATTTTATTTCCATGGTCTTAAGATGTTGTACCAAACATGTGGATTACAAAGTCATGATTCTATTCTTGTGTTATCACCAAACAAATAAATAGTAGTAATTATTCCATTTTATAACATATTGTATTCTCTATAATAGCTATTCATATTCTTATGTAGTCGCTAATTTTCTACTACAGTCTAACAGACGTGCACTAAAGTGTTGACATTGGCTTTTTTTTTTTTTTTTAACAACATCGTTTTTTCTTTTCCAATCTGTGCTTTCTATTTTGTCTTTTGTCATCGGTATTATCTCTAAAAATAGACATCGTTATATTTTTCTTCTGCCGAATGCTCAAATTGCTAAAAAGGAATACCCAAATTGTATGTGGCAAAGGCTGGATCATAATTCATATGCGGGCCAGCACCATCAGATAATCAGATCTAAAATTTCCTTAAAAAAACATTTGAACATACTTAACCTTTGGGGTTTTGGTCCAATTACTCCTAAACCAACAGCAAGCCCAACAAAACTCAGTAGACTTGAGCACTTCTAAGCACAATCCTTACTTCACAAAACACAAACTGAAGTGTGCTCAGCAGAAAATCCGAATGGATTTGGTAATTGGTTTAACTTGAACACACAGACATAGACATTGTCCCCTTTTCTCAGTTGCATGTGGTTACTACACAAACAGAACCAGACTCTGACCACTCAGCTTCTCTCTATGATCCATCACAATCACCAATACCCCCGGTTAATAAAAGACCCGATTCATTAGCTACAGAGCAACAAAAGTTTCAGGACAAAGCGTGTTAGAGGACAACCTGAGTAAGCCTGAATTAAAAACATCTACAACCCCCTATAGGAGGGGCATCATATCCTATTAATTGTTTCCACCCAACTCTCTCTCATTTTATGCATAGCTAAATTATTTGCACGGTTGGAGACATGGGACTATTATTGGTTTGAAGTTTGGACCATTTATTATCCTCCTATATTTGCAGCATGCATTCTGCTTGGCTATTCATCATGTCAGAGCCACATTATATGGTTTATTTATGAGAAATATCATGTCCATAATATTTTCACAACAAATCTTAAGTGGCAGGTTATTATTATTGGGACAAAAAAGTAATTTCAGTAGTAGATTAAAATTTGAATTAATAACAACTAACCACCTATAATTTGTTGTGGAGGTAGCATTTTTCTTTATTTATTGGTGCCCATAACTGCAGTTTCCACTTAAAAATAGCATAAAAAATGAGTTCAGCTTTGCTATTCATCAGCTTTGGAGGGGGGCTTCTCAAGACATGTACTTCGATTTGGCTTCATTAACAGCTTCAGCTTTGCTACTACTACGTTTGCTATGTACCCATTTCATGCAATTATTTTGCCAGAATCAGTGAAACAACTAAAGAAGCTTGAGAAGAAAGCCATGGAAGAAAAGTTGGCTAGCTCTTGAAGTTGTCAAAAATGAGTTCTTAGGTGAGAACTAGTTATTGTTTTACTTGGGTTCATGATCATAATTGCTTGCTCTTCCTCCATTAATAGAATGCCAAGTCTCAAGAAAATGGAAGCTGATTATATTCATGAAGTTCCAAGAAGCATCTTGGAGAGCTGGTTCTAGTCAATATGAGTCAATTCCATAGACTTAGTGACACATGAATTGAGGTTGGAGGTGCTTTCAAAAAACTGATGAGGAATTGAGGATAGCGTTGGACAGCATCTCTGGCCATGCATGACTGGCTACATATTTATCGTGGTTGAAAATTCAAAAGATACCAGTAAAATTAAACCATTCACAATAGAGCATTCACATTAGTCAATTATGATGTGCATTGAAATAACAAAGAAAAGATCTAAGTTGAACACGTTTAGTAATGTTAAAGCATTCGCATCAGCCTCGTCAAATTTTTAGCTAAATTAACAAAAAAAAAAAAAAAAATTCACTTTTTCTAATTTAACTATCTATGTTTTTTTTTAGTCATATATTAGTCTTAATACTACGTCACTATTTTAATTAAATATTATTTCTTCATATTCACATTTTTAACCCTAAAATCCACCACCACCCATACAACTGCACATACTAGCTTGATTTTAATCCCAAAATTCACCACCACTCATCACAACTGCACACCCAGGTAGCACGACTCAACAAAAACCCAACACAACCCACAACAATCGAGCACAATCCACAAATCCCAACCACCACAACGCTACCACCACCACCTCAACCCACAAAACCCAACAACCACCCCACAAAAACACAAAACCTTATGCAACCGATGCATCAACGCCATTGAACCCAACCAAAACCCAGCCAAAACTCAAATCGAACCTAACCACCACATCTATTGTTGCAAACCACATATCGATTAATGATGTTGATCGATTCATGTGTGTGTGTGAGTGGAGAGAGAGAGAGAGAGAGAGAGAGAGAGAGAGAGAGAGAGAGAGAGAGAGAGAGAGAGAGAGAGAGAGAGAGAGAGAAAAGAGATATAAAAAATAATTTTATTAGTAGTAGTGAGGAGTAGTATCTCGCTGGTTGTAGCAAAGTAAATTAAATGCTAAATTTTTTTGATAGTTTGTTGAGATTGATGTGTGGCCTTTTTTGGGGTTTTAGCTACATTTTTTGGTGAGATTGATGCAAACACTCTTAGGTCATTGCAAATGGACTTGTCATTGTCTATGGATAAAATGAAATTTAAATATGTATTTTGAAATATAAATCATGGTACACCAAATGATAGGGAAAACAAAAAGGAACGGAGGGAGGTTATAAAGAGAATCAAAATAGATGAAAGAAAATGAAAAGGAAGAGAAAAAATAGTGAAGTAAAAATAAAGAGGGAGATATATATATATATATATATATATATATATATATATATATATATATATATATATATATATATATATGTGGGGGCCAACTACCTAGAAGGTAGTATTAGAACTGTAGGAATTAGGCCTATGGCCCAATCCAAGGATATCAACTAGGCCCAATCCGAGGATGGTTAAATAGGGTTATAATGGGAATGGTATAGGAAGAAGAAATAAAGATTGTATGTGATAGGCCAAGACACGTCCAAGGATATAATTCATCTTGGAAACAGGGATCCGAGGTTGGTAAGAGTGTCTTATCATCCCAGGCATCCTTCCAGTTTGCATCGCAGCTAAGAGTTGGGCATCGGATAAGGGATGAGCAAGGGGTGGTAACAAATATCTTCAAAAAGCTGCTACCTCCACATTAAATGCCTCTCAACCAACTATCTGGCCGCATTAATGTTGAGGTGATACCTGAACAGTGATCAAGCAGCCTTATAGCTTCTAGTTGATGGTTCTGGGAGGTGTTGGATGGGACAAGATGAATTTCCTAGAATCCAGCCTACACGTGTATGGTAGGGATGATACCAAGATTGTAGTATATAACATGGAAAGATGGCCTAAAGATGGGCGGAGAAAAAACTCAAGAAATCTTTGTAAGAACATTGTGAACTCTTGGTACTTTGTTCATAAACAGGACATTATAACATAAGCTCTTGAGGCCGTGCCGAGGACAGATCTTCCTATTTTACTTGTGATAAACAATCTTAATTCAATAATTTTATTATCTTTCTTCTGGAGTAGAACTAGTTCTTTCACCTACGCTTTAAAAATTTATTGTTTGGGCTTGTTGGGCTACAACCCAATCCTATATTGGGTCCAATCCAAATTCAGTCCTTACAATTGGCGCCGTCTATGGGAAGAGCTTGATCTATTCAGAAAAAGATTTGAGTGCGTAGTCTAGGATGGAAGAAGCAGGTCCACAACAGGCAGCGACAGGTCCACACCAGGTAGATGCTAATTTACACCAGACAGAATCAAGGGGGTCTCAACATGATAATCCGTTTATGAATCTCGAACGGAGAAGGGATCATGAGGGAAGTATGCACACAATGCATACTATCAAAAGCTAGTCTCGAGGGAAGAGCCATGTTTCCCATGCGAAGAACGATAGAAACATGCAACGTGAAATCGACGATTTAAAGAGGGAATTGCACCACGCACGGCGAAGACATTCATCTCCCAACTCCGAGCTGTCCTCTGAGGAGACAAATGGTGCTAGTTATAGATGGAGATCCAGAACTCCGCCCAGCGAGACTTTCTCCTACGACGAGGAGTACCACCATAGACGTCGATATAAGAGCCCACCTTGCAAAGGCCTGAGGAACAATGCCATGAACAAGGCGCTGAGTCAGGTTTCTAAATCACTCTTCACACGAAACATAGAAGGTGCGAGTCTTCCTCTGCGATTCCATCAACCCACGTTCACCATTTATAATGGTCGAACAGATCCAGTGGAACATGTCAACCATTTCAGTCAAAGGATGGCCGTTCACTCTAAAGATGAGGCCTTGATGTGTAAGGTCTTTCCATCTAGCTTGGGCCTGGTGGCGATGAGGTGGTTCAATGGTTTAAGAGCGAACTCTATTGATTCCTTTAAAAAGCTCACCCGGGCCTTTGGTGCTCGCTTTATCACTTGCAGCAGGGTTCCTCGGCCTTTGGGATCCTTATTATCTATGTCCATGCGGGAGGGAGAGACCCTGAAAGCCTACTCGGATAGATACTGGGAAATGTTTAACGAAATAGAGGGAGAGTACGATGATGTGGCCATTAGTACTTTCAAGGCTGGCCTCCCAACCGAGCATGACCTGAGGAAGTCTTTGACTGGTACACCTGTTACCAGTGTGCGCCAACTTATGGACCGGATTGACAAGTACAGTAGGGTAGAAGAAAACCAAATTCAGGGGAAAGGAAAGGCGAAGGTGATCCCTCAGGAGAGGAGGGATTTCAGATTGGACCGGTACAATAATAACCAACCTCGGAAAGATTTTGTTGGGCAGCCGAGATCAGCAAACACCCAGGTGGTTAATACCGTGTTCTGAGAACCAGTGCAACAGGTTATGGAGAAGATTAAAAACGAGTCATTCTTTGAATGGCCGAACAAAATGGCAGGAGATCCTATGAGGCGCAACCAAAACCTTTATTGCTGCTATCATCAGGATCATGGACACATTACCGAGGATTGTAGAAAACTGTGGGACCATCTGGACCAACTAGTTCGGGAGGGGAAGTTGAAGCAACTCCTGCATCATTCCAGTGGTCGGGGAAGCCAAACGGGTTTGGAGTTTCGGGGAGATGCTTCCTCAAGACTCCCCCTTGGCACGATAAATGTCATTTTTGCTGCCCCAGGGAGGACCGGATCTTGCCCTTCCAAGGTAATGTCAGTATCTCGTTATCCAGCCGAGGAGTCCTGCTCAATGCCTAAGAGGGTCAAGATGGACTTCCCACTAGTGTTAGGTTTATCAGATGAGGATAAATTTGAAACCATACAGTCCCACGATGATGCTTTAGTGGTTACACTTAGGATTGGTGGGTATGATGTAAAAAGGGTGATGATTGATCAGGGTAGCGCCGTTGAGATTATGTACCTCGATTTGTACAAGGGGTTAAATTTGAAACCTGAAAACTTAACAGCCTACAGTTCTCCCCTGGTGAGTTTTGAAGGTAGAATGGTCATTCCGAAAGGTCAGATCAAGTTACCTGTGCAAACCGGTTCAGATGTGGTAGAGGTGGATTTCATTGTAGTGGATGTTTTCTCTCCCTACACGGCCATTATGGGCAAACCTTGGCTTCATACCCTGGGGGCCGTCTCCTCTACTCTTCGTCAGAAGATGAAGTATCCATCCGGAGACCAAGTTTTGGAAATTGTAGGAAGTCAGACCACAGCCAGGTAATGCCTAGTAGCGGCCATTCAACATCGGCCAGAGACAGAAATCTCGGTCACTGTTGAGAACAACTCATAGCAATCAAAAATCTCGGCGTTACCCCTCGATGGACCGGCCGATGAGGCAAAATGTGAAGATCTAGAAAAGGTAATTGTTGGTGATGATTTGGAGAAGTTCTTCCAAGTTGGGGCTTAACTGCCTCTACTGGAGAAGGATCAATTGATTGAATTTCTTAGAAAAAATGTCGATGTGTTCGCTTGGGACGCGTATGAGGCCCCAGGTGTGGATCCAAGTTTCATTTGTCATCATTTGAATGTTAACCCATCCATCACTCCGAGGAGATAGCCACCTTGACGTCCGTCCAAAGAGCACGCCGAGGCTATCAGGAATGAGGTAACAAGGCTCAAACAGGCAGGGGCTATCAAGGAAGTTTTCTATCCTCAATGGTTAGCTAACACGGTGGTGGTGAAAAAGAAAACTGGGAAATGGCGTGTGTGTGTGGATTTCACGGACCTCAATAAGGCCTGTCCCAAGGATCCTTTCCCCATACCTCGGATAGATCAGTTGGTGGATGCAACTGTAGGCCATCCTCGGATGAGTTTTTTGGACGCCTTTCAAGGATATCACCAAATACCATTAGTGTTGGACGATCAAGAAAAGACAGCTTTTGTCACTCCCATTGGAAACTATCACTACAAAGTGATGCCCTTTGGTTTGAAAAATGCAGGGTCTACTTATCAACGGATGATGACTAAAATGTTCGAACCACAATTGGGCAGGAGCATCGAAGTCTATATCAATGATATGGTTGTAAAGAGCAAGGTGGTGTTTGAGCATGTGGGAGATCTTGTGAACATTTTTGGAATTCTGAGAAAGCATAAGTTACCCCTGAATGCTTCTAAGTGTTCGTTTAGTGTAGGCTCCGGAAAGTTCCTGGGCTACATGGTGACTCACAGGGGGATTGAGGTGAACCCGGATCAAATTAAGGCCATTAACAGCTTGCAAGCACCTCGGAACCCCAAGGAGGTCCAGAAACTGACAGGGATGACTACTGCTTTGAATCGATTTATCTCTAGGTCAGCAGATAGGTGCAGACCCTTTTTCCTTTTACTGCATAAATGGAAAGGATTTGAATGGACCAAGGAGTGTGCTGTAGCATTTCAGCAGCTAAAAGAGTACCTATCTCGGCCGCTTATCATATCCAGTCCTGAGGTGGACGAGTTTCTGTTTGCCTATCTGGTGGTAGCTTCTCATGCGGTAAGCTTTGTTTTGATACGAGTAGACAGTGGCATCCAGAGACCAGTCTATTACGTAAATAAGTCACTTCATGAAGCTGAGGTGCGGTATTTATCACTGGAAAAGGCCATCTTGGCAGTAGTGCATGCTACACGAAAACTCCCCTATTACTTCCAGGCGCACACCGTGGTTGTTCTAACTCAATTGCCGCTCAAGTTAATACTTCAAAGTGCAGATTATGCCGGGAGGATTGCTAAATGGGGCACGATTTTAGGGGTTTTTGACATCAAATATATGCCTCGTACCTCTGTGAAAGGCCAAGTCCTCGCCGATCTAGTAGCCGAGTTTGCTAAACTTCCAAAAGAAGTCGAGGTGAAGCAACATGGCATGGGGGAAAAATCGGTTGGCCTAATCTCCAGACAAGGCCTTTCATCCTGGAAAGTTTATATGGATGGGGCAGCAAATCAGCGGGGATTAGGAGTAGGTTTGGTTCTGATATCACCTGAAAAAATCACCATCAAAAAATCATTGAGGTTGGCGTTCTCGGCTACAAACAACGAAGCAGAATATGAAACTTTGTTGGTGGGAATGGCAATGGCAATGGTCCAGAAAATGGGAGGAAAGACAGTGGAAATGTTCTCAGACTCGAGACTAGTCGTAGGCCAAGTAAAAGGAGAACTGGAAGCTCGGAATACAAGAATGCAGGAATATTTAGGTCAAGTTAGGCATATACAAACGAAATTCGAATTCTTTGACTTGTCGCATATCCCAGAAGTGGAAATACCCATGCAGACTCTTTGGCTACCCTTGCCACTTCCTCGGCACAGGATCTGCCCCGAGTGATACTTGTCGAAGACATGTGCACCCCTACCTCAATTAAGAAAGACATGCTCCAAGTCCATCAAATCAGGGTAGGGCCGAGCTGGATGGATCCTATACTCCTATTCCTTGAAGAGGATATATTGCCTGAAGAAAAGTTAGAAGTTGAGAAAATACGAAGGAAAGCTCCTCGGTTTTGGCTATCCGAGGACAAAAAATTATATAAACGTTCTTTTTCTAGACCATATCTGCTTTGTGTACATCCCGAGGCATCAGAATCACTCCTAGAAGAACTACATGAAGGAATCTGCGGAAGTCACACAAGGGGAAGATCCTTATCTCACCGAGCCATTACTCAAGGATACTGGTGGCCAGGCATGCAAAAGGAAGCACAAGAATATGTTAAAAAATGTGATCAATGCCAGAGATTCGCACTGAACATTCATCAACCCGGAGGAGTTCTTAACCCTCTTTCCAACCCTTGGCCTTTTGCTCAGTGGGGCTTGGATATTATAGGTCCTTTCCCAAAGGCACTAGGAAATAAGAAATACCTGCTGGTCGGCACAGATTATTTTACCAAATGGGTCGAGGCTGAACCTTTGGCTAATATCAGGGATGTAGATGTCAAGAAGTTTATCTGGAAGAATATTGTTACTCGATCCACATACCCTTATTTCGGACAATGGCCTTCAGTTTGATAGTAAAGCCTTCAGGCAGTACTGCTCTGATCTGGGGATAAAGAATAGATATTCCACTCCAGCCTACCCACAAGGAAATGGGCAAGCTGAAGCTGTCAATAAGGTTATAGTGAGTGGACTTAAAAAGAGGTTGGACGATGCAAAGGAAAAATGGGTGGAGGAACTACCACATGTCCTTTGGACGTATCGAACAACGCCTCGACGGTCAACAGGAGAGACCCCTTTCTCAATGACATATGGGGCCGAGGCTGTAATCCCTCTGGAAACTGGTTTCCCAACACTGAGAACAAATGCATTTACCTCGGATGGCAATGATGGGTTGTTGGAAAAAAGTCTAGACTTGATCGAAGAGCGAAGAGAGAATGCAATGGTCCAACTAGCCTACTACCAGCATAAGCTCAAGCAAGGTTATGATATCAATGTGAAGCTAAGACCGTTGGCTCCAAGAGATTTGGTGTTGAGAAAAGTTTTGGGGACTACCAAGAATCCAACCTGGGGAAAATTAGGGCCTAACTGGGAAGGGCCATATCGAATCACCTCAGTTGCAGGAATAGGTGCGTACTATTTGGAGGATCTAGATGAAAAACTGTACTACATCCTTGGAATGTAAACAATCTAAAGATGTATTACTATTAATAAAAATAGTCATATTTCATTTCTCTTAATTCTTTTTCAATCATATATCATGTGTTTCCTCATCTATTGAAGTAATTGAACAGAAACTAAGTCATGTCAGGTTCCTCGGACCACAGACTTAGTGGAAATCAATGTCCTATAACATCTATTGAAGTAATTGAATAGAAACTAAGTTATGTCAGGTTCCTCGGACTACAGACTTAGTGGAAATCAATACCCTATGACATCTATTGAAGTAATTGAACAGAAACTAAGTCATGTCAGGTTTCTCGGACCACATACTTAGTGGAAATCAATACCCTATGACATCTATTGGAGTATAAACTACGTTATGTCAGGTTCCTCGGACCACAGACTTAGTGGAAATCAATACCCTTTGATATCTATTGGAGTATTGAACAGAAACTAAGTGGTGGAAATCAATACTCCTTGAACTGGGTCATGACCAAATTTATAAGCCGAAGAGAAATCCTTGAGCATCACTTAAAGCATTCCAAGGTACCCTGGATTTGCCTGTTATTTAAACGCTTGGATATTTTCTCAGAGTTGGAAATTTGTTAGAATTGATAAATTAAAAGCATGTCTTGATAGTGCTGTAGAGTTAACAGTCATAATCTACTTGGATTCTCAGTTAAAATATATAAAACTGTGTTTTCCCTCATATCAGCAAACTTCACTCTTTTATGGCATATGGTTATGTATGAACAAAAAATAGTCAAAATGAAAATTGCATAAATAAAAGATAAAGTAACAATAACCCATGTAAATTTAGAAAGGTAAAATACACATCTTATTAGAACTCGCCTTAAACAAAAAGGGGGGGGGGGGGGATTTCATTACATTAACCTTAACTACCCTATAAAAATAAAGAGCTATGGTTTCAACTTTATCTGGAGCTTGGTCTTGGGGGCTTTGTCAGCTGCTTTAGGAGGAACCACCTTTTCTTTTTCCTTAGGGACTTCTTCAGTAGGTAAGGTAGTTGAAGCTAAAGCTTGCTCAAAGCTTTGAGAAGCTGTCTCATCTTGAGGAACTTTCGCGGCCTTGTCCGAGGAGGTGTCTTTAAAAATTTCAGGCTCTTTGGACTGCTCCTGCTGACCGGGAGGAAGAGGGTTCTGAGTTTGGGCTTCCTCGGCGGGGTCAGCAACTGTAGAGGCCGCCTCCTTTTGGTTGGAAGGAAGGTCTGAGGCTCGTATGGCCGGAGGGAAATAGACGTTTTCTTGCCTTCTCAGCTCAGAAAAAGCCTCAACCCCAGCTCGATTGAGAGCTTATTCCCAAGTCTGAGCACAGTAGGCTCGGCATACAGCGGGGACCTCTGCCCGGAGGGTATTCTCAATCTCAGCTACGCCGATGTCGTAGCCATGCTGTTCAGCCTCGTCCCTTGCCTTTTCGGCCTCTACCTTTGCCTTCTCTGCCTCAGCTTTTGCTTTTTCGGCCTGATCTTTGAGCCTTTGGGCTTCTTTCAGTTGTTTCCTAAGGGTTGCCATTTGTTCCTTGGAAGCAGCCAACTGATCATTAGCCTCGCGCAAGCGCTTCCTCTAATCCTCTGCTTGCCTTTGTGCACCCTCCAGAGCCGAGTCAGCACTCCGACGGGCATGCTACTCATCGGCTAGCTTTTTCTTCAGTTCAGCATTGTTATTTTCAGCAATGGTGAGTGTTTACACAGCTGCTGTTCATCTTTTTCTTTCGTCTTCCAGTTGCTGGTAGTTGGAATTGGTTATCTCCTCAAGCCTGAAAGTGGCTTGGATGGCCTGAATGAAAAGGGTCAGTAGCATAACAAAAAAGAAATAATATATATATATATATAGTAATTATAAGTAAAAAAAAAAAAAAAAAAAGGTGTTAGTATCATACCATGCCCAAATATCTCTTGGCATTGAGGAAAACCTCGTTCTTCCTGAAATTCCGTAACTCAGTCATATCCTTTGGAAGTAACAAAGTCTCCTCCAAGGCCGAGGCGACATGGCACCCAATACCCCCGTTGAAGTCCCGGAGTGATGCATCATCCATCAAGGGCTCACCACCAAGCATGGGTGCTGGAAGCCAAGCCTGAGCTACGAAGGCTGATTATCTGCCCTTTCCAGCCTCGTTGTGGTACATGGCTAACTTTTTGTTGCTTCGCAGCTCGTTGAGCCTTGTCTTCACGAGTAGGACGAGATCTCCCGGTTTCCACAATATCTTTGCCTTTCTGCTCTTTCCTCCTCTTCGGATCAGCAGGTTCAGCTCTTGAAGGCAGAGATGGCTGAGGAGGAGGGAAAGGGGACTTAGGAGGAGGAGGGGGAAGCTTTGGCTGTGCAGACTTCCCCGGTGCACCTCTTCCGGGTTGATCCTCTATCAGTTCCATCAAACTCTTCTGAGGCTTCCTCTGGATGCCCATTTCTTCTGATATACTCTCGGGAGATGGTGGCTGGTTGAATGCTTCAAATTTGTTCGAGGAGTCTGTTAGTTCCACGATACCCTCCGAACTTTTTTCTTCTTCTTCTTTTTCTTCTTCCTTTTTCTCTTCTTCTAAGAGGGATTGAGACGAGGATGCTCCTACTGAGAGAGTTGCTACGGGAAGTGGCCGAGTAATGGGTGTACCTTCAGGAATGGGAACACCCTCTGGAACGACGAATCCCTCGTAGGCAACACTAATACGGTGGAGCCGAGGATCACGAGCTTTTATCACGTATTTGGGGGCTTGAAAGGCAAGGGAAATGGGTGTGTACCCAAGGATTAAATGTGATGATTCCTTGGATATCAGTGGGTTGACAAGACTCGAGCGATGATCTTTGGGCTATCTCCTGTAATACAAAGAACACTGAATCAGAGGGGACCGGTGGTGACCGGCCAAAATTCCTCCGATGATGAAGTTAGTTACTTTTGAACTCTGTAAGGAATAAGTATTTTCTCCAAAATAAAAAATGTCTGAATCCCCTTACCCTTCATCGAAGAAGCCTTATATAGTGTGTGTGTGGAATGGTTATCTGTTTAGTAACCGTTCCCAATATCGAGGAGTCCGGAGAATTGGGGTAACTTCCATAACCGCTGTGGAAGTTACCAAGGTCGGACGGGCCGATGAACTCGTCCATCCTTAGTAGGGATGGACGAGTCCTCCAAGACGAGCTCGTCCACTTTTTAGTGGAAGATGGACGAGACCATCTTGGAAGGCTCGTCCTTCGTAAATGATGAGTAGATTTCTTGAAGTATTCCTCGTCCATATATGGACGAGGTTCGCCAGTACGCTTGCAATTTTCTCCGCCTATTGTAGCTTCTTTCGTTGGACGAGACATATGGACGAGTTATGGACTTGGATTATTTGTGACACCATCAGTTGCCCCCTCGTCCATGTGAGTCGTCCAAATGGTCGAACGTCCTTGGACATATATAATTGGTTAATAATTACTGCACCATGTGTCATTTTTTTATTGGCGACTGATTCCATCGATTTATTTTTTCGAGGTAGACGCCACGTGTCGCTTGCGTATTGGCTGGGTCGTTTCGATTACCCAGGTCAGCATCCTATAAATAGTGGAATGCCTCCCTTAACCCTCCTCATTCCAGAAATTTTCTTCCTTGACATCCATCGTCTAGAGCCTCGTCTAGGAGTTCCTCTTCGTCTAGAATCTTCTTCCGTCTAGAGCCAGGTACTCTTCTTCTCCTCGTCTTTAGGTTTTAAGTTTCTTGTTAGAGATGTCTGTTGCTTCCTCGTCTACTGATAGCCTTAATAAGGCTATAGACGAGTACTATGAGGATACTAGTGATAGGTCTAGTTCTAGCAGCGCTAGTGACGAGAGTGGAGGAAGCACGGACGAGAATTACTCTGGAGCCCCTGGGTTCCCTCTTGAGGTCGTCCAAGAACAGCTTAGGAGAGCTTCTGGCTCTCAAGCTGGTTCTCCATCCAATCCTACGGACGAGGAAGAAACCGTCTTTAGTTGCGCTGTAGGCGTCCATTCTAAGACGGACGAACAAAGGTTAAGTAGTCTTAAATCCTGGTATCAAATCCCAGACGAGTTTAACCCTAGGCTGCCCGTCCGTGGAGAGTGGTGTTGTGAACCCCGTTTTGGAATAGGCGTCTATGAATCTTACTTCTTAGGTGGCCTTAGGTTTCCTTTAAATGCCTTCGCTAGAGAGTTATTAGTCAAATTAGGTTTAGGTGTTTGTCAATTCAATCCTAATGCATGGAGATTAGTTATCTCCATGCAAATTTTGTGGAGGGAAGTTTTTGGTGGGGACCGTCCTCTTACTGTGGACGAGTTCCTTTATTGTTATAAACCATCTGCCATAAGTCGATCTGAGGGTTTTTATCAGTTTACTGCTAGGGGGAATGATTGTAGGCTAATTAAGTCCCTAGCTTCGTCTGATAGGAAGTGGAAGACGGAGTTTATTTTTGTTTCAGGCTTCTGGGCAGGGAACCCTGTGGACGTTGGCAGGGATCCCTTTCCCCCTTACACTGGGGACCTAGGGAACCTTCGTCCAGAAGGTACGTCCCTTCCCCTTGTTTATTTTTATTCTTACTTCTATTTGGTACATTTACAATTTCTAACTTTGTTGGTTCATTGTGTTGTAGCTGTCAAACATCCGTCCTTGAGCAAATTTCACCGTGACCGCGTCCACAGGGCTCGTCTACATACAGACAGGAGTTTTCGTTCTCTTGTCACGCTTCGACGTCTAGCCAAGTGGGGTTTTGGTCCCGAGCCTTCAGACGAAGCTATCGCCCACGAAGTTACTGTGCGAAAAAGTAATTTTTTAGCTAAACTTCCTTTTCTTTTTCTTTTTTATGTATACATTCCTAATTTGTTCATCTCGTCTTAGGAATGTCAACAATGAAAGAGAACAAAGGGAAGGAAATCGCAGGAGAGGGGAAACGTCCTGAGGGTCAGGCCCAGGACCGTCCTGAGGGTCAGACACGTCCAATGGCTGGGGACAAAAGAAAGTTCTTGCCAAAGAACATTGACTTGGGAGGGCTCCCCAGTCGTAGAGACAAAAGGGTTAAACAAGTCTCGTCCAAGGTGGTCAAGTCCAAACCTCTTCAGTCTCAGCCTGCCGTCCAGATAGTCGATGTGGACTCGTCCACCCCTGTTGAGTCCACTCCGTCCAAGACTCCGCCCAGAACTCCTTTGGCCAAGTATACTACGCCTGGCTCGTCCCAGCCTTCTACGAACATCATTGAGAACGAAGATCTGGCTTGGGAACGTTTCCAGACAGCCGTCCAGGACGAGGATATAAACATGTGCTATAACATGGGCTTGAAGGAATTTGAGCATTCAGGCGTCCATGACCTCTTCAAGGTATATCAGTATTTCTCGTCTTTGTTCAGTTAGCAACTTTTCCTCATTTAATCATTCTATGTTGCTTTGTCTATTCATAGGCCATGTCAAAGTTTATAGCAGCGTCTAGACAGGCAACAGAGCTAGACAAGACGAGAATCTTGTTGGAGACGAGGATTCAGCAGGTGAATGCTGACTGTAAAAAATGGGCTGGGGTTGCTGAAAAGGCTAAGGACGAGGTCAAAGAAAGTAACAAGTTGATTGAGGAGCTAAGGACTGATGCATTGGAGAAGGATACGCGCATTGATCACTTGCAGAAGATGAACGATGAATTGAATGCTCGTCTCTCCAAGGCAAAAGAGGACGTTGTGGCTGAGTTCAAGTCGTCCAAAGTGTATACAGACACTTTGGACCGCAATTATGCAGCTGGTTTTGAAGATTTCAGAATGGACGCTATTGAGAACTTCCCTGAAGTTGACTTTAGCGCAATCAAGCTTAACCTTGCTGCTGCCACAAGCTCTCTTCTCCAGACCGGCTCTGATGACGTCAACGTGGAAGACGACGCTAGTACTCAGCTTCCTCAGGACGAGCCTGCTGTGAATGCTCCCCCTTCTTAGGACGAGACTTTTAACCTTAGTGGCCTTGTTTTCTTTTTTGTTTGGTTTTGTATTTGGTCCTTTTGTTTTTGGACCTTCTTTTTTGTAACAAGAATACATTATACTCGTCCATGGTTTTAGGACGGGTTTTTTAAGTAAACTATTTCTGTTTTTCAAACTAATCAAGGGTTTTTGGATGTAGGATGTCCACCCTTTGAATGAAGTTTTATTTTCTTTGCATGGACAAGTGATTTCATTTTCTTTTCATGGACGAATGCTGCTAAGCCATTTTAGCTCCAACTTTAGCTCGTCCATGTTGAGTATGTATTTTTCATGTAGTCCAACTCGTCTCAGCAGGTAGTATTTTTAATTAGCTTGATTCGTCTTAAGACTTGCAAACTAATTTTACATACCATCTTACTTATTTTGCCAACTTTTTCTCTCGTCCAGAGTTTGGATTGTTTCAGTTGGCTCCGCCTCGTCCAAGAGTTGGACGGGTGTGGATGTGGTTTTTCCTTGCTTTATTCAAGAAAATTTAGACGTTACATCTCTGCGTCCAGAGATTTTGTTCGTCTTGGATCTTTCAACCCTCTTGAGGATTGACTTGGACGACAATATCATGGAGAAATTTCACACAACATTTTGTACATAACATAAATATTGTTTACAGACAAGGCACATGCACACTGATGCCTTTTTATTTAATAAATACATACTTCATGACTTCGTCCATAACCATAACACAATTATAATAAGTAATAAGATCATAGTTTCAAACTCCACACACAAGCAACACCAAACATAGTAGTATCAAACACAAACAGCATCATACATAATAGTACGTTAGTAGACAGATAAGACCCAGTCTCGTCCATAGGTTCACTTTTACTGGTAGTACCTCCTCAGGTGCTCCACATTCCAAGGATGTTCCAACTTCCTCCCGTCTAGGGCCTCCAGGTAGTAGGATCCTTGCCTTTTACAGTTGATGACTCTATAGGGTCCTTCCCAGTTTGGGCCCAACTTCCCATGTGCTGGGTTCTTGGTTGACAAAGAGACCTTTCTCAGGACGAGATCTCCTATGTTGAAACGCCTAGGCTTCACCATCGCATCGTACTGCCTAGCCATGAGGTTCTTATACTTTGCTGCCTTGTGTTCTGCGTTTGTCCTTACCTCGTCTATTAGATCGAGGTTCAGACGAAGCTGGTTCTCATTATCCTTGTCTTAATACATCATCACCCTGTGATTAGCCATATGTACTTCTGCAGGTATGACTGCATCGCTTCCATAGGCTAGCTTGAAAGGAGTCTCCCCTGTAGGGGTCCTCACTGTGGTCCTGTACGCCCATAAAACTCCTGGTAATTCATCTGGCCATACTCCCTTTGCTCCCTCAAGCCGAGTCTTGATGATTTTCAACAAGGATCGGTTTGCAACTTCAGCCTGGCCGTTGGCTTGGGGGTGTGCAGGCGAGGAGTAATGGTTCTGGATTCCAAAGTGTAAGCAAAAGTCCTTGAAGAGTGCATTGTCAAATTGTCGTCCGTTGTCAGACACCAATACCTTCGGCACTCCAAATCTGCATACAATGTTCTTCCACACGAAGTTTTTCACATTCTGTTGTGTGATATTTGCCAACGGTTCTGCCTCCACCCATTTGGTGAAGTAATCGATGCCCACCACTAAAAACTTCATTTGCCTTATTCCCAAAGGGAAGGGACCCAGAATGTCCAGTCCCCATTGTGCGAAGGGCCACGGTGCCACCATTGGGGTGAGGTATTCCGATGGTTGCCTGGGGACGTTGCTAAATCGCTGGCATTGGTCGCAGACCTTAACGTATGCTTTAGCATCAACTTGCATGTTCGGCCAGTAATACCCTGCACGGACGACCTTGTGGACAAGTGATCTGGCTCCTGAGTGATTGCCACATGCCCCTTCATGAACTTCTCTTAGCACGTAGTTTGCTTCGTCCGGAGCTAAGCATCTAAGGTAAGGTTGAGAGAAATCTCTCTTGTATAGCACTTCATTCATAAGGACGTATCTAGCTGATCTCACCCTCACCTTTCTGGCCTCGTCCTTCTCTTCTGGTAGTCGTCCGTCTTTCAAGTATGATATAATGGGAGTCATCCAATTTTTTCGGTTATCCACCTGTTGTACTTCCTGGACATCTATACTTGGCATATATTGAACTTCATCTGATTTCTCTAATAATTCATCTGCTGAGGCTTCTTTTGCTATAGTATCAGCTTCCACGTTCTCCTCCCTTGGGATTTGAACGAAGTCAGCCTTTTCAAACCTTTTCACAAGGCGCATCACCCTACCAAGGTATTTCTTCATTCGTTCTTCCTTCGCTTCATACATTCCATTCACTTGCCCCATGATCAGTTGGGAATCCCCCATGACACATATGGACTTGGCTTCCACGGACTTAGCCAATTCTAGCCCTTTGAGGAGGGCTTCATATTCGACTTCATTGTTAGTCGCTTGGTACTGTAGACGGACTTTATGTTTCAGTTTGTCTCCCTCTGGGGATTGCAGGACCACACCAATTCCTCCTGCATGCCGTGTAGACGAACCATCCACGTGGACGATCCATCTCTTATTGTCTTCTGTCTCATTATGACTTGGGGTAAACTCCGCAATAAAATCTGCTATGGCTTGAGCTTTTAAGGCATGCCTTGGTTGATACCTGATATCGAACTCACTTAGCTCCACAGCCCACTGGATTAATCGTCCTGCAGCTTCCAGTCTATTCATTGCCTTCTTGAGCGGATGATCTGTCATAACATTAATAACATGTGCTTGGAAATAATGCCTCAGCTTCCTTGAAGCGGTGATTAGTGCGAAGGCCAATTTCTCCATTTGTGGATACCGTCCTTCCGCTCCTTTTAATGCCTTGCTTGTATAGTATACAGGTCTTTGCACTTTATCTTCCTCTCTTATCAATGCTAAGCTCACGGCGTGTGGGGTTACCGCTAAGTATAAATATAATTCTTCTCCTTCCACTGATGGACTCAGCAGCGGTGCCATAGTAAGGTATTCCTTCAAATCTTCGAAAGCTTTCTGACACTCGTCGGTCCATTCGAATGCTTTTTTGAGAACCTTAAAAAATGGCAAACATTTATCAGTAGCTTTAGAGACAAACCTGTTAAGCGCAGCGACTCGTCCAGTGAGGGATTGGATTTCCTTGGTATTTTGCGGTGGCTTCATGTCCAATATTGCTTGAATTTTATCTGGATTCGCTTCAATTCCCCTGTGGGATACCATAAAGCCAAGGAATTTCCCTGATGATACTCCAAAGGCACATTTGCTAGGATTCAGCTTCATGCGATACTGCCTCAATGTTTCAAATGTCTCCTGCAGGTCGTCTAGATGCCTTCCTTCGTCCTGACTTTTTACCAGCATGTCATCTACATAGACTTCCACATTCCGCCCAATCTGTGGACGAAACATGTGGTTGACCAACCTCTGATATGTCGCCCCTGCGTTCTTTAAACCAAACGGCATCACCTTATAACAGAATAAGCCTTGACTGGTGACAAAAGATGTCTTCTCTTGGTCAGCCTCGTCCATTCTTATCTGATTGTATCCTGAAAAGGCATCCATGAAGCTAAGCAACTTGTGGCCTGCAGTTGAATCTACTAACTGGTCAATGCGCGGTAGCGGATAACTATCCTTGGGGCAAGCCTTGTTCAGATCGGTGAAGTCCACGCACATTCTCCACTTGCCATTGGCTTTTTTGACCATTACTACATTGGCCAACCAATCCGGGTAGTACACTTCCCGAATGAACTTTGCTACCATCAGCTTTTGGACCTCGTCCTTGATTGCAGTATCTCTCTCAGGGGCAAACACCCTATTCTTTTGCCGCACAGGTTTGGAGGAAGGACATACATTCAAACGGTGGGTAATGACACTAGGGTCTATACCCGGCATATCCTCGTGACTCCACGCAAACACATCAATGTTTTTCTTCAAAAATTGGACGAGGTCCTTTTTAATCTTCTCTTCTAAATCTGCTCCAACCCTGGTACACCTCTCAGGGTTATCTTCATCCAAGGAAATATCTTCCAATGCTTCAGTAGGCTCTGCTACAACCTTCTTTTCTTCAATATTCATTGCTTGAACTTGTTCATCCATGGCCAGCATGGCCAAGTAACATTCTCTTGCTGCCAGTTGGTCACCTTGTACCTGTCCAACCCCGTGTTCTGTTGGAAACTTGACCGATAAGTGGTAAGTTGAGGTAACGGCTTTCCAACTATTCAGAGTTGGTCTCCCAATTATGGCATTGTATGAGGACGGACAATCGACCACAAGGAAGTTTACCTCCTTGGTGATTTGTCGTGGATATGTCCCCACTACCACGGATAAGGAAATGGTACCCACTGGTTGCACCTTCATCCCACCAAAACCTACTAGGGGGGAATTCACTGGACGGAGCTGTTCTCGTCCTAACTTCATTTGTTGAAAAGCGGGATAGTATAGAATGTCAGCTGAGCTCCCATTGTCCACAAGCACTCTTCTGGTTGTGTAGTTTGCAATTAGTAAGGAGATGACGAGGGCATCATCATGAGGGTGATGAATTCTGTCAGCATCCTCGTCCGTGAAAGTGATTGCCCGCTCGTCCATAGACCTTGCTCTCGGTGATCGTCCAGAAAGCTGGACGTTCTGTACTACCTTCAAGTACGTTTTCCTGGACTTGGACGACTGGCCAGTTGAACTTCCCCCAATGATGACTCTTATCTCCCCGAGTGGTGGTCGCGATGATTCTTCCATCTTTCCCTTCTGTTTCTCGTCCCTCTGGTCTCGTCCAAGGAACCCCCTCAACTTCCCTTGCCTTATGAGATTTTCAATTTGTTGCTTTAAGTCAAAACACTCGTCTGTGTCATGACCATGATCCCTATGGAAGCGACAATACTTGTTCCTGTTGCGCTTGTTGGGATCCCCCTTCAACTTCTCTGGCCATTTCAGGGAAGGATCATCCTTGATTTGCATAAGGACTTGCTCAAGCGGGGCGTTTAAAGGGGTATACTGCTGGTTTCGTACTGAAGGACCTGGCTTCTTACTTTCTCGGTCTCTCCTTTCCTCCGTCCGTCCCTTCTTTGGACGAGTACCTTGCTCGTGATGGCGACTGGGATTTGCGTCCATTCTCTCAGACCTCTTCCTCTTCTTAGCAATAATTGCATCTTCTGCATTCATAAAATTCTGAGCCGAATGGACGAGTTCGGCCATGGACTGGGGCTCTTTTTCATAGAGCTTGTGTATAAACAGATCCGAATTCACCCCGTTATGGAAGGCTGCCAGTAGAAGCTTATCATCTACTTCATCCACACTGAGAGCTTCTCTGTTAAAACGGGTGATGAATGACCGAAGGCTCTCATTCTCTCCCTGCTCTATTGTCAACAAACTGGACGAGGAACGCTTGTGCCTTTGTCCCCCGATGAAATTGTTAACAAACAACTTGCTCAACTCTTCAAAAGAACTCACCGAATTTGGAGGTATTTTGCTAAACCAAACTCGCGCTGAACCCTTAAGGGTGGTAGGGAAGGCTCTACACATTATCTCATCAGGCACCCCTTGAAGATGCATGGTGGTCTTGAAAGTGGCTATGTGATCAAACGGGTCACGTGTTCCATCATATGAATCCAGAGAAGGCAACTTGAACTTTGATGGCAGGGGGTGACCGTTGATGGAAGCCGTAAAGGGAGAATCAGTCCTGTGAACCAAATCTTCTATCGGATTCGCCCTTTTCATATTCTCCTTCATTTCCTCCATAACTCTCTTCATTTGGTCCATTTCTTCCTTCAAGTGTGGTACCGTTCGTGAAGTGGTGCCTCTAAACTGACTTCCAACTTCGGTATTCTCTCTTCCGCCATGATTCTATGTTTGTCCTCCTTCACGTTCTTCATGTGTTTGCCTCCTCATGTTAATCTCCATTCGTAATTCTTGGTTTTGGCGAGTCAACTCCGCCATAGCGTCTGCCATAGATTGTGCATGTTGGGCAGATGACTGCATGACCGGTGCAGACTGGCGATCGCGATGCGGGTTGCTGCTTCCCTGATGGCCTGGGCTAGTAGCCCTTGATCTAGTCCGAACCATCAACCCTTTGTCACGGAGAAGTAAACTGTGAAACAATCTCTTCCCACAGACGGCGCCAACTGATGATTCCTTGGATATCAGTGGGTTGACAAGACTCGAGCGATGATCTTTGGGCTATCTCCTGTAATACAAAGAACACTGAATCAGAGGGGACCGGTGGTGACCGGCCAAAATTCCTCCGATGATGAAGTTAGTTACTTTTGAACTCTGTAAGGAATAAGTATTTTCTCCAAAATAAAAAATGTCTGAATCCCCTTACCCTTCATCGAAGAAGCCTTATATAGTGTGTGTGTGTGGAACGGTTATCTGTTTAGTAACCGTTCCCAATATCGAGGAGTCCGGAGAATTGGGGTAACTTCCATAACCGCTGTGGAAGTTACCAAGGTCGGACGGGCCGATGAACTCGTCCATCCTTAGTAGGGATGGACGAGTCCTCCAAGACGAGCTCGTCCACTTTTTAGTGGAAGATGGACGAGACCATCTTGGAAGGCTCGTCCTTCGTAAATGATGAGTAGATTTCTTGAAGTATTCCTCGTCCATATATGGACGAGGTTCGCCAATACGCTTGCAATTTTCTCCGCCTATTGTAGCTTCTTTCGTTGGACGAGACATATGGACGAGTTATGGACTTGGATTATTTGTGACACCATCAAAATGTGCCGCTCGCAGTTGACCGTTAGCTTCGTTTACGTACACCTCGGCCCGTAAAATCCTATCTAAGCTCTCTTTGTTGACTAAACTGAGCTGGGGTTTAGTAGAGTGCTTATCTGCAAAATCATCGAAATGGAAGAAATTTTGTCAGAAGTAGAGATATGGGGAAGTAAAAGAGAAATGCAAATTAGGACACATAGATCTATGGCTATACTCCCACCTGGTGTCCCCTCCCTAGTCGGACAGGGTAGGCCATCGTGCCATTCCCCGGAAAAGATTAAGAAATCCTCCTTTAAGTTTTTATTTGAAGTGGGGAGACATTGGATTAGCCTTACTTCGGGATGCCTCGACTTAAGATAGTATCCCTGTCCCTTCAGATGGTGTAAGTTATATACCCAATTCACATCGTGGTGGGTCAAGTTTAGGTTCATTCTCTCGTTTAGAGCTTCTATACTCCACAGTGCCCTAAACATATTTGGGCCGCACTGTGTGGGAGATAGTCTAAAAAACCTAAGGTAGCTCCTAGTAATGGTGCCCATGGGGATGGTCATCCCTCCCTCTATGAAAGCGATCATTGGGATGACCACCTTTCCGGTTTTCCTAGCATCAACCCATTCCCCCTGGGCAGCGTATCTCATGCCTACCGTTGGTGGGATCCTATACTTAGCCCTAAAACTTTCCATACCCTCCTCGGATTCAACTAAATGTTTAAACTTACCCATTTTTTCTAAGAGGTTTTTGAAGAAAAATTAACAAGTTTAAAACGAAGACTAAGAGGTTTTAAGAAAACTTACAGGTTTAAAAAAGGGGGTCCTCGGACAAATTTCTAGTATTTGTAGACACACAGGGAGATGAGAGAGAGAGAGACAGGTTTAGTGTATGAGCTCTAGGACTGTGTGATTGTTGAAAGTAGGAAAATGGATTGATTTGAAAAGCTATTTATAGTGACGTAGAAGTTACAAGCGGGAAAGTTCCCGCTCGTAAAACTAGAAAAAACCTCCATCGCTAGATTTACATCTTGCCGTTGAATGTGGGGACAAGGGAGACGCCAAAATTTAATGATGGCACGCTCTGGACACCGAAGCATCAGGAGCGTGCCTAGAGCAGGTAAAAAGACATTTGGGATTTGGGAAAGCGTAACCATAAGCAGGATGGGTTGAGGATATCAAAATCCTCCTTTCCTCCCGAGGAGCCGGAAAGCAAGATTTTGAGGGGTTATTGTGGGGGCCAACTACCTAGAAGGTAGTATTAGAACTGTAGGAATTGGGCCTATGGCCCAATTCGAGGATATCAACTAGGCCCAATCCGAGGACGGTTAAATAGGGTTATAACGGGAATGGTATAGGAAGAAGAAATAAAGATTGTATGTGATAGGCCAAGACATGTCCAAGAATATAATTCATCTTGGAAACGGGGATACGAGGTCGGTAAGAGTGTCTTATCATCCCAGACATCCTTCCAGTTTGCATCGCAGCTAAGAGTTGGGCATCAGATAAGGGATGAGCAAATGGTGGCAATAAATATCTTCAAAAAGCTGCTACCTCCACATTAAATGCCTCTCAACCAACTATCTGGCCGCATTAATGTGGAGGTGATACCTAAACAGTGATCAAGCAGCCTTATAACTTCTAGTTGATGGTTCTGGGAGGTGTTGGATGGGACAAGATGGATTTCCTAGAATCCAGCCTACATGTGTATGGTAGGGATGATACCAAGGTTGTAGTATATAACATGGAAAGATGGCCTAAAGATGGGCAGAGAAAAAACTCAAGAAATCTTTGTAAGAACATTATGAACTCTTGGTACTTTGTTCATAAACAGGACATTATAACATAAGCTCTTGAGGCCGTGCCAATGACAGATCTTCCTATTTTACTTGTGATAAACAATCTTAATTCAGTAATTTTATTATCTTTCTTCTGGAGTAGAACTAGTTCTTTCACCCACGCTCTAAAAATTTATTGTTTGGGCTTGTTGGGTTACAACCCAATCCTATATTGGGTCCAATCCAAATTCAGTCCTTACAATATATATATATATATATATATCCTCCCTCTTTATTATGAAAATTTTAGATTTAGGGATTCTCATTTTGGCTATTAAAAAAAATGCAAAATTCATCTTATGAAAAGATTATTGTTTCTCACATATCCACATTACATCAAATGTTCACATATTACACATGATCTAAAAGAGTGTAGACATGATATGAAAGAATGTAAAACACTATTGGATGGGAAACAATCAAAGCCATATGAAAAATACACAAAAACCAAAACTTGTCGAATAATATTCAAAATTAGAAATGCAATTTACTCTATAAATTTTTATTTTGTCTAGGTTTGATTTGGGTGGGATTGTTGTGTTTGGGGTTTTTTTTTTTTTTTTTTTTTTTTTTTTTTTTTTATTTGGGGGGGGGGGGGGGTGGGTTTGTAAGTGCAGTGGGTTTGTAAGTGCAGTTTGGTTGTGGTGAGCGGTGGTGGGATTGGGTTGCCACTAATGGTTGGGGTTGCTGGTCAAGATTTGACTGTTGGGGTTGTGATTTCAGGTTTGGGTGTTTTGATTAACCTAGTTTTTTATTGGGTTGTGTCAATTGAGGGAGTGAGGAAATTTTCGTCATTTTAAAAATTGTTTTCACATGTGCGAATCATTATGAACCACATGTCTATATATTTTAAAGTACAATAGTTTCATTCAAGTCAAATTTCATGTCAATGCTCCGTTAGGCTATGTAACACATAAACTAACAAACATAGATAGAAAAACGAAAAATAAAAATGAGAAAAAAAAATTTTGTGAAAATTTAAGGACAAAAATGATATTTTACCCTATTAATAAGTATGGAGTTTAAGTGTGTGTTTGGCAAAAATTAAAAAGCCAACTTATTTTACTATTCAGCTTATTTTTGTTACTATTCATGGATCCCACTGTATTATTTCAGCTAATTTTACTTTATTTACAGTATTTTCAGCAAATTTTTTTTAATTCCAATAAAATAAGTGAATCTCAAACATACCCTACGTTAAAATGACATCATTTTCATCGTTTCCAATCTTTTGTTTCTTTTGTAGTCGGCTTCGTCTTTAAAAATAGACATCATTATATTTTTCTTCTGCCGAAAGCCCAAATAGCTTAAAAAGGAATGCCCAAATTGTATGTGGCAAAGGCTGGCCCCATCTGATAATCTGATCTAAATATTTCCTTAAATTTTTTTTATACATATTTTGGACCTTTGGGGTTTTGGTCCTAACTCATAAACCACCAACAAGCCCAACAAAACTCAGTAGACTCGACTCTTGTGACTTCTAACTTCTAAGCAGAATACTTACTTCACAAAACACAAACTGAAGTGTGCTGAGCAGAAAACCCAAATGGGATTTGTTCCTGGTTTAACTTAATTGAACACAGAGACATGGTCCCCTTTTTCTCAGTTTGCATATGGTCACTACAACCATAGTTTTAAAAACCGGACCGGACCGGCCGGTCCGACCGGTTCAACCGGGAACCGGCCTTCAATCCGGTCCGGTTATGGTATAAAACCGAAAATGATCTAAAAACCGGTAAATAGTAAAAACCGGCCGGTTCAACCTGAGAACCGAAAATCGGCGCGGTCAAACCGGTTTTGCTCCTCAAACTCAACTACGTTCTTTTAAGTTCTTTGCTCCTCAAAACTACGTCGTTTTTTCTGCTCCTCAAAACTAACCTAAAGTCCTCACTGACTCACTCTTCTCATCAGCCATCTCACTCTTACCTCACGATTCACGCCTCCTCTTCTCATCTGCCTCACTCTCTCACTCATGACTCACCTCAAGCTCTCAAGGCCGCTCAACTCAACTCAATCTCTCTCTAGTCTCTACTCTCTACCTCACTCTGTTCTCTCTGCCTCACGCACAGCGGCACAACGGCACGCCCTCACCCTTTGAGCTCACTCCTAGTCTGCTCTACCCACAAACCATTTCAACTACCCACCCAAAACCCACAACTCAGCCACCACCAAGACCCACAAAACATCCCAACCATCCACCACAACCCACAAACCCAGCCACCCATGACCCATAAACCATCCAAAAACCCAAATCGATAAAGCTACACAGCAATAAAGGAAAAAAAAAATCCAGAACTGAGATTAAAAGAATGAATCAACAATGGTGGAGGTGGCCAAGAAACAGTGGGGCCGACGACGATGGAGGATAACGGAAAGAAAAAAGAAAAAAAAAACTCAGTGGATCGGTGATGAATGGCGCCGATGGCGGTGGAGATGCAATCGGTGATGAGTGGCGCCGATGAGTGGATCGGTGGTCGGTGATGAATGGCGCCGATGAGTGGATCGATGGCCGGTGATGAGTGGCATCTGGGAGTGGATCGGAGGCTGGAGGTTTGGTTTGTGGAAGGGAAACTTTTTTTTTTTTTTTTTTTTTGAGAGAGCACAGTGTCGAGAGAGTAGGGAGAGATGAGTGACTGAGTGATTTTGTAAAATATTTTACTGTTTTTACGCTTGTTTTACTTTTACACACACTGTTTAATATATATATATTTTTATATATAATTAAAAAATTATTAATTATTTATATAATTTAAATAAATAATAATTAAATTATTTATGACGTCACCGGTTCGACCATCGGTCGGACCTCGGTCCGACCAGAAAACCGGTAATTAGCTCCTCGACCGGTTCTTTCACCGTACCGGTTTTTAAAACCATGACTACAACACAGAGAACCAGACGCTGACGACTCAGCTTCTCCCTATTATCCATCACAATCCCCAATACTACTGCCACTGGACCCCCAATCCCCGTGCCTAGCCCCTTCACAGTTCACACCAATCATTTCCTATTGTTTCTACCCATTTTATACCTCATTTTTTGCACGGTTGGAGACATAGGGGGACTATTATTGGTTCACAGTTTGGACCATTCACAGTTTGGACTATTGTTCACCATGTTGCAACCACACGCTTTCTTTATTGGTGCCGTAACTGCCGTATCCACTTTTAAATAGCATTAAATAAAAATCACGTTAACAAATGTTTTAGGACAATGGTTAATAAATTATAATAAAAAAATTTTGTTATAATTTTTATAGAAAATGTAAAACGTCGTTAACAGTATTTATTATTTTATCATTCTCCTAATAAAATGTTTCTAAAGATAGTCTTTAAAAGAAAACTATGAAAATGTTAATGGCTCTTTATGGATCAATAGAGTTTAGTGAATGAAAAATTGGTATAAATTGATGAAAGGTACTGAAAATATAGCAAACGTAGTAAGTGGAATTCAAAAAGTTAACTCTATTAACTACAAAACTGGCAAAAAAATCGGACATATAAAGCAAATTTTTAACAGGTACCTTACGTTGACAAGCAAAAAACTAATCACTTATGGTAATCCCGAATTGGTCCCAACTTTGCACTTGGCCTAAACCCATATTGAAAACACACTAATTGTAGAGTGCTACAAGTAGCCTACATAGTTTCACGATTCTCATTCCTCAAAATTATTGCCGTCTTGAGATATCAACAAATAGCATGAAATAAATGTTCAAAGTGGAAACCAAATGGTGCAATAATTTTCATTCTCGTAATTTAAGCACAGTATTAAACGAGTTTGGCAAATAGTATCAAAAATTTAAAATGTTTAAGAGACATGGAAAAGACAAAAGAAACCGAAGCTAAAGTACTCTGACTATACTGACATGGAAAGAAAGAAAATATGAAACATCTATGAGCAGTGTTAAGAATTACCAAAAGTCGCGCCGATTGCGTGTATTCAGTCCTGCTCTTCTCAATAAAGACCCTCCCTCTCCCCAAATTTACAATTTTGCCCTTTCTTTCATCCATTTTAAAACAAACGTCAATTCCATACGCTGAAGATTTGATTACACTCTTTTTTATATTTTTTTTTACGTTTTGAGAGAAATATGGCAAAGTCTTCGACGCCTAACGCGACGTCGTTTCCGGCTATTAAACCTCAGGATTACACTCACAGTCCGGTACACTACGCTGTCGCTGTAGGCGATCACACCACTCTGTCCCGACTCGTCTCGACTCTGCCCAAACTCGCCGACCCGACTCAGATCCACACCGAGTCCGACTCGCTCTCCCAGGAGAGACTCGCCGATCAAATATCCGCCGTCGTCGACCGCCGCGACGTGCCTTTCCGGGAGACTCCTCTCCACCTCTCCGTTCGCCTCAACGACGCCGTTTGCGCGCGGGCTTTAGCTCTCGCCGGCGCTGACGTGTCGCTGCAGAACTCCGCCGGATGGAACCCGCTCCAGGAGGCTCTGGTTCGGCGGTGCTCCGACATTGCTCTCATTCTCCTCCGCCAGCACCACCGCTCCGCCTGGTCCAAGTGGCGACGGAGGTTGCCACGTGTCATCGCCGTGCTACGCCGTATGCGCGATTTCTACATGGAGATCTCTTTCCACTTCGAGAGCTCCGTCATTCCCTTCGTCGGAAAAATCGCTCCCTCCGACACGTACAAGATCTGGAAACGCGACGGAAATCTCCGAGCCGATACTTCCTTGGCCGGCTTCGACGGCCTGAAAATCCAGCGCGCCGATCAGAGCTTCCTCTTCCTCGGCGACGGCGACCAGAGCCACGACATTCCCTCAGGGACTCTCTTGGTCCTGAACCGCGACGATCGCAAAATCTTCGACGCTTTCGAGAATGCCGGCTCTCCGATGAGCGAGGCCGATATCGCCGGATTCTGCGCTCAGACGAGCGTGTACAGGCCGGGAATGGACGTCACAAAAGCCGAACTCGTCGGAAGAACGAACTGGCGCCGGCAAGAGAAGACCGAAAGCGTCGGCGAGTGGAAAGCTAGGGTTTACGAAATCCACAACGTCGTTTTCAGCTTCAGGTCACGGAAAGTCGCCGGCGGAGACTCCGACGTGGCAGGTAGCGAGCAAGTGCTTCCTCTAGAGCTAGACGAAGACGACGACGGTTTCTTAGTAGCCGAGAATCCGAGTTTCGGGTTTCCTTCTGCCGATCAGAGAAGACACAGTAGCTTCGTTAGAGAAGAGAGGGAGTGGGTAACGGTGCCAAGAAAAAGCGTCGACGTTGCGTCAGTAACGGCGCCGCCGCGAAGGTCGGTTTCGACGGTGGCTCCGCCGCCACAAACCAAGGAGAAAGAGTACATTCGGAGTTTACGTCCGTCAGTTTGGTTAACGGAGCAGTTTCCGTTAAAAACAGAAGAACTGCTACCGTTACTCGACATTTTGGCGAACAAAGTGAAAGCCGTTAGGAGGATGAGAGAGTTGCTGACCACAAAGTTTCCTCCGGGGACATTTCCGGTGAAGGTAAGGGGCATTTTGGGAAATTGAAAAAAATATTTAATGAGGGGTCCACTGAATTTGGTCTGGGAGCCTTTGCTTTTGCTTTTGTTTTGGTTTCTTTTGATGGGCAAGGCAAGCAACGGTCTTGGTTCTTGTGGGGGTACAAAGATCTGACGTGGAACTTTTCAGATTTTGCCTTGATTTTGATCATACGGTGATTGAGGCCCTGTGGGCCATTGATCAACCGTGGTTTTTACTTTTTCCTTCAGACAGGGTTGGAGCTGTACATGGTACATGGGACCCGAAATGTTTCAATGTCCCTACTTTGACAAAAAAGAAAAATCCAAAGTCTGACTTTGACCAATGACCATGATCTTGCCTTGCCATGTCGTAGGACTCATTGTACTGATGTCGTGGCAAGCGCATGCTGGGCCCATTAACGGTTAAAGCAATTTTTAAGTTTTTTGATTGTAATTAATCAGACGGTGATTGATGGATTTTGTTTTTATGGGACAGGTGGCAATTCCGGTGGTCCCTACAGTAAGAGTGGTGATAACATTCACAAAGTTCGTTGAGCTCCAGCCTATTGAACAGTTTTACACTCCATTTTCAAGTCCAAGACAGTTACACCATGGAGGACGAGGAGGGTTGTCGGAGGAGGAGCACAAATCAGACACACATTATTCATCGTTACCGGCGTCGTCGTCGTCCTCCTCATCGTCGATGCCCTCGTGGTTGAGGCGAAGCAGTAGCCAATCAGTATCGACGAGTAAGCAACATCATCATAATCAGCAGCAGCAACAACAGCAACGTAGTTGTTTGGGGGCACAAGAGTCGGACCCTTTTGCTATTCCTAGTGGATATTCGTGGTCTAGCGTGGATGATAAGTCACGCAAAATGAAGAAATCTAAGTCCACTAGGAAATCCAAGTGAGATTGATTTGATTATTTATGTCCCAAAAAAATGGCAAGAACAAATCTAGAGTGGGAAAGAAATTGTAACATCACGTGGGGGTTGGGTGTTGGGTGAATTTGCGTGTGTTTAATGATTTGCTAGATAGAGAGAGCAGATATACCGTTTAATTTTTAACCATTAGGCATTATGCTATGTTTATAGAAAAGATTTTAGGCAACATTTTGAGCCAAGAAATTGCAACTCGGTTGGTTCATTAAAAATGGTTGCCCCCAATTTTGTTCTTTTTTTTGTTTTCTAATTTTATATGCTACATCTTATTTGGGGTACTCTTTTTCTTATTGTGCTTGAAAACGATAGTAAAAGAATTTATTTAGAGAAATGATGTCTCGTTTGTTACCGATGTTTAAACAACAGTTTTCAAAGTTTAAACAAGATTACACGTATTTTTATACATTTTTTTATCCACATGAATTTTCAAAAAATACAAATAACGTTATTAGAACATTACCAAACAGTCTTATGTTCACAACATTTTTACAACAAATTCTAAGTGACAGATTGTTATTGTTGGGATAAAAAAGTAATCTTAATATTATGTTCAAATTTGAATCAATAACAACAAATCACCTATGATTTGTTGTAAAAATGTTGTGGATGTAACACCTTTCATTTATTTACTAACAATGTCCTCCACGGTCCAAGGAAGAGGGAAAGGGCGCAGCCCAGCCCACAAAAGAATTACCCACTTCCCCAACTCATGAGCCAGCCCTGTTATAATTTCTGCTAGCCCAACAAAATTACATACATTGAACTTATTAGATTCCATACAGAAAATGCCTTCCAAAAAATCAGTTTGCAAATTTTTGTTTTTGATTGAAATCCAGCTTGCAATTTGACCATTACTCAGAACAGCTTCATGTATAACTTTTACAGTCCCCTCAATGGTTACCAACTTACCATGCTAAGGTCAACAGGAACCTGAAGATTCCCTCGTCAAAGTCCTCATATGTTAATGTTAAGTCTAAAAGTATTGAGTCTTGTATATCGACTTTGGTAGATGTTTCTGTAATGCCTTACAAAAAGTACATTACAAAATGTAATTGTTAAGAGAATAAATAAAAATATAAGGTTGAAAGATTTCGACATAGAAGGACAAGACAGTTTTGAAAGTTAGAGCTTTCTTTAGTCCTTGACTTTGTGTTGGCTTGTCTACAAGAAGTTTCCTTCTTTAATTCATATATATATATATATATATATATATATATATTTTTTTTTTTTATAAAGATCTAGGCAATGTTAAAATATAGAATTCAAAAGAAGTAGTTGCCAAAAATCTTGTAACTCAATTGGTACTTTCTGGTATTTCAATAGAGATATAAAATATTCAAATCCTCCCACCCTCAATTATCGATGTATCAAAAAAAAAAAAAATGGTCAAATTAGATAAATTTTCTAAATCATTTACATCTACACTAAGCATGAAATTGTAGGATCCTCAAGTCTCATGTGACACCACTGATGAAAATGAAATTCAACATTAGGTCATATTAACTTTCAGATGAAGACAAAATATAGCAATCATGCAATTCAACCCAACCTGAAAACATATGTTCTTTCATTTTCCATTTGGTTTTCCATCTATTCATTTGGATAATGCTTACTAGATTGTCAAGCACTTGGCAGTTGGCACAATTTTGATTATTGGCTGATGAGTGATGAGACAATGGAGCTACTAGCATAGGCAAATCAATGTGCTTCTTCCACTATGCATGTGCTGCACCAATTTCATTGAATAAATTCTTACCTTCCTGTCATAACCTAAATTATTTGAATTTAGTTTAGTGATAGGGTAAGACTTTCTAAATAGATTAGTTTTGCTATTTATTTGTATTCAAATTAATTCCTATGTTTTAGGATATGATTGGTACCTATGTTTTAGGATTTGTTAATGAAGTTATCTCATCCTAGGCTATTTATGTAGGTTGAATGCATTAATGAAAATTAAACAAAAATGAACCAAAAATATCTATTTACTCCCTCAAGTTTAGGAGATTAGTCATCTCGAATTGACTATATTATCTTTTATGACTAGGTTCACAACACTTCCCCCACAATAGACAAGTGAAAAACCAAGTTTAAGTTGCTATAATGACTTGCAGATAAATTTTGCCACTATTATTATTTTAAAAGTACGATATAATTTGAACATATGATATCTATTTAATAATAATTGTATTTACGATTAAATCAAAACACCAATTAACTTATTATTAATATATGTGAGATTCAATTATAGATTTTTTATTGGATGATAAGAGACTCTATAAGATAAATTATGTCGTGGTTATCTTGTGGCACTTCAATTCCACCAACCAAATTGACCGAGCTGTACCTAAAAAATGTGTCATCAACCTGACCCAGGTCTAGCTCAAATCCTCATATCTGATAAGTTGGTGCGACGTGCAAACCCAGACGGTCAGTTCCAACTTACTCCAATTATTTAGTGTTGATGAGGATGATAAACATGTTGGGCTACTACTCTACTTTAATATAAGTAGAAGATGCTATATTTGATTAGAAGGAGAGTTGAAAGAATTTGGTAATAAAAAAAGGAAGATGCCAAAACAAAGCTTGCTTCACTAGATGGAAACTAGAATTATTGAGTTGTCATGTCCTTTTTTTAAAGTGTAAACTGGGGGTAAAGAATAGTCCCCACCGACATGTTACCCTTTGTTTATCCAGCTTAAAGAAAGCTCTTTCAAATACATCTTATTCTCAATTAACTTCCATAGCTTCTCAACCTGGTTCCCAGCTAACCACATTTACAAGGTACCCTCTTCTCTCTCTCTTTCTCTATCTCTATCTCTTATTCCTTTTGTGATTGAATGAGCTATTATGAATTGCTGTTTGAAAAGTTTAATCCTTTGTGTTTTCTGGGTTTGGTAGATTGTGAAAGTTAGGTGTGTGTATTGTTTAGAACTTTTTTTCTCTCACTCAATGGGGATGTGATCCATGCTTTTGAGTTTTGACATGCTTATGTTTATGTTAGATCCATTTTCTTTTTATCACCTCCAAAGATCTTAAAGAAGAAGAAATCTTCTCCATTGTATGGCTGCTTCATCTGCCTTTTCAGTTATTTCTCTTGAAAAATCATCTTAGGCTGAAAACTGCAGACCAATCTGGTCAATCACGATGAGAATATGGGAGAAATGAAACCTTTTAATCTTATAATGTCTTGAAAATGGAGTAGCAGTTCTAAATTCTCAACTTTGTTTCTTTTTTCACAACATTAGAGACTTGGTGTTTCTAGAAAAAGCACAGAGAAATAACCCCACTTATAGCTCTGATTGAGTGATTTCCTCATAAGTTTCAGCTTTGTTTCCTTGATGTTTGTACATTTGTTAATTGGTTGATGATTTTGGGTTCAGAAACTAGGTTTTCCTAAGTACACAAGAAAATATGGCTACAGAAGCACCAAGCTGGGCAGATCAATGGGGTGCTGGAGGAATAGGTGCCATGGGGGAAGAAGACAACAGTAATACCCAAAAAGAAAGCGCCAATAACAAGAAGGGCAATGCAAAAGGTGGGCTTGACAAAGCCAAAGCAACTGCAATGGTGGGAGCACAAAAGATTAAGAGCGGGGCATCTGCTGGCATCAAATGGGTCAAGAATCAATGCCAGAAAAAAAGCACTTCCTCTTCTAAATGAACATGCAGATTGTTTAATTTCCATTTTATTAAAAAGCAGAATCAATGGAATGTTTGCAGTTTGTACTACTGTTGAATTTGAATGCAGACCATGGTTTTATGGAGTCAGATGTACAGGCCACTAAGATTTTATTATATTTTCCTTTGTACTAGTCAGAAACACATAATAGTCACATACATTTGCAACAAGTAGGTTAAAAACAATAAAATAACATAAAAGGTTTTAAACCCAAGAACAAGCTGTCTATTGTGAGGACAAAGGTATCTCACGGAACAAGCTGTCTATCGCGAGGACAAGGTATCTCATGGAACAGTTCCATGAAACTATCTTCTCCCACATGCTGGGAGACAGTGACTTCATAAAACCATTTTCATAAGATAATTTTCTATCTATTGCACTAGGATGAAGTAGATACTACAAAATTCTCGTGACATCCTTCAATTGTAGGCCATGCCCACTTCAGTGACAAACACTATTCTAAATGATCTTAAATTTCCATTGCTCTTTTAAATAAAATAAGTAGAATCAACCTTTTTTTCTGAACAATCACGAGCTAATAATGCCTGTACTACCAATGCATATTTGAAATTGCATGTAGGGTAGCCATGTATCTTATGACACTAGGATACTACTTGGTAAAAAATTTGCTTTCCTCGTGAGGACCCACAGGTTCTAGCACTCTTAAAAACCATTGGCCCACATAATTTGTGAGTAATCATGTGCACAATATTAACAATAATTGATAAAGGAAAAAAAAATATCATTCTAGAATTTCTCTAGATTTTGAGTGAGAAAAAGGGAAGGCAATACCAATTGGGACTATAGTATCCAATTCCAACCTTCTCCTGACGGAGGAAGAAGCATCAATGACATCTATAAAACAGTTGGAAAATCACTGAGTACTTGATTCCATAGATTCAAATTCCATTGTAAAGACACCATATAAATTCAAACTGCTTCCAACATAAACTAATCCAGATTTGACTACAATTTTTTGATAAGCAGGTAAGGCATTGACTTGAGAGAGACTTCTGAGAATTTACACCATCCAAATTTTATATACACAAACTAGTATTGGGATCCGAAGGTGTTCTCTCCACTGTAAGTCATGTAAAGAAATCCATCTTCATCCTTGTTTTCCTCGTAGATCGCAGACATCAAGGATGCTGTAACAACAAATGAGATATTACAAAAACAACCACAGGAATATTACATATATCTTGGTTTTTAATAAATATACCAGTTAGCTACTCACCAGTAGGAGGTAAGGTGTTTTTCACAAAGACAAAAATAGCCTTCTCAGCACCAAGCTTAATCCTTTTCCGGACAACATAAACAAACTGCCCAACAGTCAAATCAGCTGGAACAAGGTATCTGCAGCAATAACAGATAAGGGAGGATCACTCCGTGCATAAAGTGAAGTTGACACTTGACAAGGCCCTCCAATCCAAAGGAACATCGAATTCTTACATATTAACACAAATGAAGAAACTTCGATTAACTATTGCAAAACTAACAATTTGTCCAAGCATATTATTTCAAAGAAACTAATTTAATGCCTCAATCCAGAGTAACTTAATACTAACACCACCACCAATGGTAAGTACCACTTTGCTGCGACAAAGCATTGACACAAACTCAGAAGGGTGCAAACATAATTTGTGTCACATTGTCTCAGCATCTGCTGGCACTACCGCCATAACCCTTACTGCCAATGTCACCCAGCACTAACAATTCCACCAACCTAGATCACCATTACTCCTAAATGGCCATTCTGTAAGACATGTTTTACCACCTAACAATTTTCATCACTACCATAACTCTAAAAGACCATTACCACCTGTATGAAGTCAAGACCAAATCTGTCACCTTCCAAGTCTTGCCACATTCACTTTCATACACCACAACATTAATTTTTTCATGTTTTAAACAAAAATAAATAAAGGAAGAAACTTCCAGCACATATGATTGGCTAGCCAGAATTCACAAATTGAACATCAAAACAGTACTGAAGGAACAAGGAATTACATAAGGATGGCCAGTATTGGATTTGCATCACAACAAAAACATATTAAAATACAAGAGAAGGGCAGATGCAACTAACTTTTTCTTATCAATGTCAGGGATGTCGCTTCTTTCAGCCCTCTCCACAATCACCTGCACAGAATAGTCAGTTTGAACAATAATTACACCGAAACACATGCATTCAAAGTAAATTGTCTTCATCCATAGTAATTCTTACAGGTACTCTGTCTGGGTATTTCTCTCTGATGCGACCAGACTCTGCCATCCTCCTTTCTAAAAGGTCAAAAACCAAAAACTTTAGAACAAAATAGTCCAACACATACACATGGTACAACAATTCACAAAACTCACCCAAGAAAACCCACCACCTAACATCCATTTTAAAGACCAATTTCTAAAAAAATCACCCCAAAATCCTGAAAATTCTAACGCAGAGAATGATGCCCGAATTCCATCAATAACCACCATCCAATCAACTACCCACCCTCTTCAATTCCATCAATCCAAATTAGGAATTTATTTTTCTTGCTAAATAGAAAAACATCATTAAACATTGTCAAATCATACAAATTCCTTCATCACCAATCCCATACATATTACCAAAACTCAAAACAACAAAATTTCCCCCAAAATATAAATAAAAAAACAACAATTCACAAAACCCATCACAGAAAAAAACACGGGCATCACAAAAAATCAAAACTTTCTTATTTTTATATAGAAAAAAAGAAAACTAACCCAATGGATGTTCGAGCTTGAACGAGTTTTTGGCCATGGCTAAACCTTCACTGCGATCACGACCTGCGAAAACCAAACACCGAAACATTATTTAAAAAAAAAACCCACAAACCCTCTCTGACCCACAAACCCAAATAACCAAATAGCGTGTACAAAAGATTAAAGAAAAAAAAAAGGGTTAGGAATTGAACATACTGAACACGAAAAAGAGGGATCGAAAACGATTATTGTGGGTTTTTGGAAACGGAAAGATTGAATGATTGATTTGGTTTTTATATTAGAAGAAAGGAAAAAACAGAAACAAGATAATGAGTCACAATCAAAAACAGAAAGAGAGAGAATTTAAAGGATTTTGTTTGCGTTTTGGATAGGAAGAAGAAACTTACTATGATTTTGGTTTTTCGTTTACAACACGGAACCTTTTAGTTTTTGTTTTATGCTTTTGTTTTGTTTGTTTTGTTTTTTTTTGTTTGGGATTTGTTTTTGCCTGTTGCGCAAGCAAACTCTGTTTGTTACTGAATGGGGTGGTGTGTCTTGTGAAACGGTGGCGTTTTGGGGGTGATTGGGATTGGATATGATATTGTTGGAGACTTGAAGTCTTGTGGGTTTGGGTTGGCTTTATTTTCGGTTTGCTTAAGGATTAATGATGGGGGTAAATTAACAATTTGCTTGATTCACACTCCATTTTGAGAGAATTATATCAATTTATATTTCCTATTGTCTAAATTAAGAGTTTAATTATATAAAAATTGTGATTTTTTTTTATTGTAACGAATGAGGATAATTTCGTAATTACACCAAATTTTCGTTGCAATTAACAACCAATAGTTTGTTTGGGATCTGCTTATTTTGCTAAAACTGAAAAAAAATTTGTTAAAATTACTGTAAATAAAGGTAAAAATTAGTTAAAATAATACAGTAGGATCCATGAATTGTACCAAGAAGTGCAATGGGACCCATGAATAGTAGCAAAAATAAGCTGAATAGTAAAATAAGCTGGCAAAAATAATTTTTGCCAAACACACATTTAAAGCATTCTCATTGAAAATTGCAAATGGGAAATGTAGGGGAAAAGTGCAATCAAGGCACAAAAAGGTGTTGGCAATCGGACTTATAAAATGCCAAAATTGCAAATTTTTTTTATCTATTTTAATTAATAAAGTGGAAGAGAGATGAGGGAGAAGAGAGAGGGAGAGTTGTATAGGAATATATTATATTATTTTAGTGGGTAATATATATTATTTTAATGAGTAGAATAGGAAAATAAAAATTGGGATGTTGGGTGTTGTACGGCCTCGTGATATCCAAGCCCATTTAGGCCTTGGACTATGGATCAATAGTATGGCCCAGGAGCCCAACCCCTGCTCTGCCCAGGATCCCGGCTCGAACCCATAAATGCTATGAGTCCAAGCCGAGTGTTGTTTAAAAGCCTGAGGAGCAGGCAGCTGACGCTAGCTCGCATATGGCTCGGCAAGTCAACCCCGAGCATGGTTGCGATTGTTCGGTCACACCACCCTTTGTATGTCCGGCAGTGCCTTAGGGAATATCGCTGCCGAGCACATTTGCTGAAGTGGGAACCATTCCCAAAGCCACTCTTACCTAAATGCCCACTTACAATTAACAACATTGGACCTCTTATTGCACTAGTTTTGAGAGTAATCATAATCATCCCACTAATAATTGGCTATAAATAGGAGAAGCTAGAGAAAGGGAAGGGGTTGGAATTTTGGGGGAGCGAAATAAAGAGAGAGAGATAGTATAAAAAGGAAAGCAACACAAAAAGGGAGGGAGAGAAAAGTGATCTCATTGAGTCTTTGCATCAAGAACGACCCAAAGTAGGAAATCCAAGCCCACTATACAAGTAAGTTGTGAGCCCAAGTGAGGTTCAGCCCAATAACCCCATCTTTGGCGCGCACAATTGGCGCCCACCGTGGGGCTCTCCTACAACGCTATGGTTCTAAAGGGACTCAAGCTCGGAAATAATGTCTGAAAGGTGTTCGGGGAGTCATGCGGAAAGTGGATCCGTAGGATCTTCTCGGGGATCTAGTTGGCGAGAGCGCAGGCAAAAGGAGCAAGAAGATAGGGAGAACGGTCAACAAGAAGAACTGTCCAACATTGGAGAGGGATCATACTAGACCCAACGGACAGTCTCCGGTGCTACAGGACATAGGCAGAGGGAGGAGAGAGATAGAGAGCTTGAACGGCTACCCAGACTAGTCAGAGACTTGGAGCTGGAGGCGAGGGGCAGGCATCGGAGAAGGGACAGGGATGACCGAGAAAGGAGAGCTGACAGTGGGGGAAATAGATATGGGGCGAGGTCTAATCAGTCCGGTTCTCGACAATGGCGAAGTCGTTCACATTCTTAGGAATCCTGTCAGCATCGAGACTGTTCTCATTCGCGGGGATCCCGACGGCATCTGGATCAGTCACGCTCCCGTGAGTTAGGACAATGCCGAGATCGCTCACGTTCACGGGAGAATTTAGTCAGGAATTCAGTCTCCCCAGAGGAAAGGCGGCCTCATAATGCTGCCATGGATGCTATGAGCCGCGCTTTGCGGAAAGCAGCTCGGTCCCTGTTTTCAGATGATATCGAATGGGCTAAAATGCCGAGCAAGTTTACCCGCCCACCATTCAATTCCTATAACGGGAAAACGGACCCGGTAGAACACGTCAGTCATTATATTCAAATGATGTCTCTGTATACTCGTAACGATGCGCTGATGTGCAAGGTATTTCCTTCGAGTCTAGGACCAACCGCTTTGAGATGGTTTAATGGGCTACGGAAGGGCTCCATACATAGTTTTTCCGAGCTGATTTAGAAGATCGGCGTTCGGTTCGTTACCTGCAACCGTGTACCACAGCAGGTAGATGCACTTTTATCCATGAAAATGAGGGCAGGGGAGACCCTCCGTAGTTATGCTAGCCAGTACTGGGAGCTATACAATGAGATAGGCGGGGATAATGAAAAGGTCACAACAAGCACTTTTAGAATGGGGCTGCCTGAGGACTCCGGACTACGGGAGTCACTGACTAAGAAGCCTCCCGAAGACATGAGGTAGCTGATGAGACGCATTGAGGAATATAAACGACTGGAGGATGACCGACTGTAAAGTAAGGGTAAAGCACTGATGATAAATCGTCCCTGGCAAAGTGGTTTTCCACTCAGACCCAGAGGGGGCTTGACAATTCGAGAACCGGCAATGCAGATGGGAGAGGTGAATGTGACGTTTAAGGAACCGGTACACAGGATTGTTGACCGGATCAAGCATGAGCCATATTTTCGGTGGCCGAACAAGATGGGTGGAGACCCATCTAGGAGGAATCAGAACTTGTACTGCACCTATCACCGGGACAAGGGTCACACTACCGTACAGTGCCGGGTGTTGAAGGATCACCTCGGGTAATTGGTTATGGCCGAGTATTTAAAGGAATTTATGTTGGACTCGAGGGACAGAGGTGCGGGGCAAGATACCCGGCAAAGGGGGAACCCTCTTCCACCCCCTGTAGGAGTAATTGAAGTCATTCATGCTGCTCCAGAGAGGCTCATTGCAGGAAGAAGGAAAGGAGTATTGACTGTAATACTAGTGGAGAGCTGCTTAGGCGTACAGCCGCTAGACAAGAGAATGAGGTCTGCACAGGAGCCTATCGCTTTCGACGATGACTATTTGGAGGGGACGATCCAACCACATGATGACGCATTAGTGGTCATGGCCCAAATAAGCGGCTTCTTGGTGAAAAGGGTAATGGTGACCAAGGAAGCGGGGCTGACGTAATGTATCCGGACCTATTCAGGGGGCTCGGACTGAAGAAGGAGGACCTTACAAAGTATAGTTCACCCTTGGTTGGGTTCGATGGTAAGGTAGTGATTCCGAAAGGGCAAATTTCACTTCCCATGATTATGGGGGGGCAAGGAGGTAGTAGTAACGTTTATAATAGTAGCTTCATTTTCTCCGTATATGGCGATCCTGGGAAGGCCGTGGATCCATTCAATGGAGGCTGTTCCATCTACCTTGCATGTAAAGATCAAGTTCCCTACCGAGCAGGGTATTGCCATGGTAATAGGAGACCAGCAAGTGGCAAGACAGTGCCTTATTGCCGTGGTTAATTGGAAGCGAGAGAATCAGGGAGATCGAGGAAAGCAGACCGAGCAACTAAAAGGAGCCAAGGAGAAAGAGCAGTCCGAGCAGGAGTAGGTTGGGCGGGAAGATCCATCTTAGAAGGTCCCTTTATAGCAATCACAGGAGCCCCGAGAAGGAATAGGGGCTGGCTGTGCCGAAGAGTTAATAAGGGTGAAGATATTATCGGATACTGATAGGTATTTTCAAATTGGATCAAGTATGAGAGATGAAGATAGAGTGCAGGTGTTGTTGTTTCTTACTCAAAATATAGATGTCTTCGTTTGGAGCCCTTATGAGGTGCCCAGGGTTGATCCCGAGTTCATCGTTCATAAGCTTAACGTAGACCCCTCATATCCCCCGAAGAAGCAGAAGCCGATGAGGTCGGCCAAAGAACATGTTGAGGCAGTAAGGCAGGAGGTCAAGAGGTTGAAGGAGGCCGGGGCGATAAAGAAGATCTTTTTCCCAGAGTGGCTGGCGAATACCGTAGTTGTCCGGAAAAAGAACGGCAAATGGAGGGTCTGTGTAGATTTCACGGATTTAAATCGAGCATGCCCAAAGGACCCATTTCCTATGACAAAAATTGATCAGTTGGTAGATGCCACCTACGGGCACTCGAGGATGAGTTTCTTGGACACCTTTCAGGGATATCATCAGATCGCTCTGGCTACCGAGGACCAGGAGAAGACAGCATTCATATCTCCCAACGCTAACTATCATTACACCGTGATGCCCTTTGGGCTAAAGAATGCCGGGGCAACATATCAATGGATGATGACGAGGATGTTTCGGGACAAAATTGGGCGTACGGTTGAAGTGTATATTGACGACATGGTAGTAAAGAGCAAGCAGGAAGTGCTGCATGTAGAGGATCTTCAGGGGGTGTTTAAGATATTGCGGCAACATAGGTTGCGCCTCAACGCTGAGAAATGTGCTTTTGGAGTGGGAGCTGGTAAATTTTTGGGATATTTAATCACCAGCCGGGGGATAGAAATCAATCCCGATCAGATCGAGGCCGTGAAGCGTCTTAAGTCGCCAAGCAATCCAAAAGAAGTACAGGTGTTGACCGGGATGTTAGCCGCTCTTAACCGGTTCATCTCTAAATTTTCGGATTGCTGCCATCCATTTTACCAGCTTTTAAAGAAATGGAGAGGATTTCAGTGGGATGATGAGTGTGAAAAAGCTTTTCAGGATCTTAAGGAATACTTGACGCAGGCCCCAATGCTGACAGCATCGAAGCCCGATAAGGACCTGTTTATGTACCTCTCGGTGTCCGACCATGCCGTAAGTGCTGTACTTTTAAGGGACCGAGGAGTACAACAACTCGTGTATTATATCAGCAAAACCCTAGTCGATGCAGAGACCAGATATTTACCCTTAGAAAAATTGGTATTGGCATTAGTGCATGCCACCATGAAGTTACCTCAGTATTTCTAAGCTCATACTGTGTATGTGTTGACCGAATACCCACTACAGTTGTTGTTGAAAAGATCTGACTTCACAAGGCGGATAGCTAAGTGGGGAACCCAGCTCGGGGCCTTCGACGTAAGGTATAAGCCGAGAAGTTCAGTAAAAGGGCAGGTGTTAGCTGATTTTGTGGCGGAATTTTCTATGAAGAATCAAGGGGAAATGGTCTGTCAGTTGGAGTGTCGTCCGTAGAAAGTGCATGTGGACGGCGCTTCTAGCACCATGGGAGTCGATGCTGGAATCGTCATAATTACTCCGGAAGGTATACGGTTGGAGCATTCGTTCAAATTGGGGTTTACACTGTGTTTGGTTGGGGTGAAAAGAGGGTGGATGGAAAATAGAGGGTGGAAAATAGGATGTAAAATGCATTTTTCCACTGTTTGGTTGGGGAAGGAAAATGGGAAGGAAGGAAAATTCGGGAGAAAGTTTTCTCTCCGGGCCCACATTTTTTATCCTCCCAAATTGGGAAGAAAAGGCTAGAGAGAAAACTGAACGCACAGCACTTTTACACAAATGCCCTCTCTTTCCCAACGATCACAGCAACTCAGCAAAGAAGAAAAGGACAATTTTCCAACTCCCAACTCAGCACAACCCAACTATCAGCACCGCAACCCAAACCCGCCGAAAAACCCATTCCAAATCCAAACCAAAATCAATAAAAACTAAATCCAATGGAAAACCCATAAGAAAAATCCAACAAAAACTTGGATTGACATGCCGCCGGATCTACCTTGCTGCTGCCGCCGCCGCATCTGCCTTGCTGCCATCGCCAGATCCAACCCAAATGGACTTAGATTGACATGGGTTTGTGTTGAAGTGAAGATTTTTGATTTGTTTATGGAGTTTTTTGGTTTGTTAATGGAGTTTTCCGGTGAAGAAATGGGCGAAAGAAGAACACTTGACCGGTGAAGAAAAGATGAGAGAAGGAAGGAAAAGGAAGAAGATTCACCGTGTGAGAGAGAGAGAGAGAGAGAGAGAGAGAGAACAGTGTTCAGAAAAGAAAAGTGAGAAGTGGGTTTGGGTTTGACTAATACGTTGTAGAAAAAATAAATAGTAAGTTTAATAATAAAAATAATAATAAAATAAAATAGTGTGTATAGAAGATAAATTGATTTGGGTGTTTTGGATAAAAATAATAATAATAATTTATATATACATATGATGTGGTAAATTTTATATTATTTAATGAGTACAAATAAATCTATTTCTTACATATTATATAACAAGGATATAATAGTCAATTTATATAAATTATATTTTCCATCCTTTCCTTTTTCTCTCAAACCAAACAAAAGATTTTTCCATCCCTCCAACCAAACACATAAGAGGGAAAACTAAATATTTTCCATCCTTCCACTTTTCCATCCTCCCACAATTTTCCATCCTCACACTTTTCCACTCCTCCAACCAAACGGACCCTTAAAGCTTCCAACAACGAGGCAGAGTACGAAGCTTTACTTGTCGGATTGAGGGCAGTCTCAAGCTTGGGTGCCCGGGACGTGGAAATTTATTCAGATTCGCGGCTGGTAGTTAATCAAGTGCAGGGAAGTTTTGAGGCCCGAGATTCCCGGATGAAAGCATACTTAGAGTTGGTAAAGCAAGCTATGAATAACTTCTGTATGGCGAAGGTGATCCAAGTGGCCCGGACGCAGAACAGACATGTCGACTCCCTCGCTACGTTGGCATCATCAATAGCCGAGGAAATTCCTCGACTAATTAAGGTGGAGCTTGTTCCAGAACCAAGCATTAAGGTGGCAGGTGATGCGGGGGCTACAGGGGTCGACGTCGCAGCAATTACAACATTTGGACCGTGCTGGATGGATTTCATAATTGACTTCTTAGCCGAGGATTGGGTCCCGTGCGATGAGAGGGAAGCTAACAAGGTTCGTAGGGTGGCTGCTCGGTATTGGTTGTCAAAAGACCGAAAGCTATATCGCAGGTCCTTTGGGGGACCATACCATTTATGCCTGCACTCAAAGAGAGTGGGCCAACTCTTGGCCGAGCTGCATGATGGGGTGTGCAGCAGTCATGTAGGAGGACGATCATTGGCGCACTGAGCAATGACTCAAGGATTTTGGTGGCCCCAAATGCAGATGGACGCCGCAGAATATGCGCGTAAGTGTGAGCAGTGTCAGAAGCATGCCCCCCTGATCCACCAGCCGGCAGGCCATTTGAACCTGATCAGCAGTCCCTGGCCTTTCGCACAATGAGGGCTGGATATCCTAGGCCCATTTCCTCGGGCGACGGGCAATCGAAGATTCGTTTTGGTGGCTGTCGACTACTTTACCAAGTGGGCGAAGGCGGAAGCTCTGGCTAATATTTGGGACGTGGATGTGAAGAAGTTCGTATGGAAGAATATAATCACAAGATTTGGGGTGCCGGACCCCCTTATATCAAATAATGGACTGCAATTCGACAGCTGAGCTTTCTGTGAATTTTGCAGCAATCTCGGTATTAGGAACAAATATTCCTCTCCGGCGCATCCCCAAAGTGATGGCCAGGCCGAGGCTGTAAACAAGGTAATCGTGAATGGGCTGAAGAGGAGGCTGGAAGGTGCAAAGGGTAACTGGGCCGAAGAGTTACCCAATGTCTTGTGGGCATACCGGACAACTCCTCGGAGGTCCACAAAGGAGACCCCATTCTCTCTCACATATGGAGCAGAAGCCGTGATACCAGCCTAGGTCAATTTGTGTAGTGTGCGAGTTTCAGAATTCAACATGTGCCAAAATGACGGTATGTTGGTAGAACGTCTTGATTTGCTAGAGGAATACTGGGAAGCAGCGACTATACGACTAGCCGAATATCAGCAAAAGCTTGCTCGGCGCTATAACCAAGATATAAGGGTGAGAGAATTCGATGCCGAAGATCTAGTATTGAGGAAAGCTGTCGGAAACATGCGAGATACGAATGCCGAAAAGTTGGCCCAGACTTGGGAAAGACCGTACATAATCACAGCCATTGCAGGCGCAAGAGTGTATTATTTGGAAGACATGAACGAGACACCACTGCCCCGACCATGGAACGTTCATAATCTCAAGAAGTTTTATCACTAATCATCCACACACGGAAAAATGTACCTTGTACTAACTAATATGATAACGATAACTAATATGATAACGATGATGATTATTCATGCAGGCTCAGTCAACCCTATTTATTTAGCACTGCTGGTCGATGAACACGGAGAAAGTTGAGAAAATTCAAGCAGTCTATTATATTCTAAGGACTGAAACCTGTTTCTCGGTTCGATCCCTATCACCGAGCAGGTGGAAACCTTAATCTTAAAAAATATTCCAAGGACTGAAACCTGCTTCTCGGTTCGATCCCAATCACCGAGCAGGTGGAAACCTTATTCTAAAAAATATTCTAAGAACTGAAACCTACTTCTTGGTTCGATCCCTATCACCGAGCAGATGGAAACCTTATTCTTAAAAATATTCCAAGGACTGAAACCTGCTTCTTGGTTCGATCCCTATCACCAAGCAAGTGGAAACCTTATTCTTAAAAATATTCTAAGGACTGAAGCCTGATCCTCGGTTCGATCTCTATCACCGAGCAGGCATAAACCTTATTCTTAAAAATATTCTAAGAACTGAAACCTGCTTCTCGGTTTGATCCCTATCACCGAGCAGGTGGAAACCTTATTCTAAAAAATATTCTAAGGACTGAAGCCTGATCCTTAGTTCGATCCCTATCACCGAGTAGGTGAAAACTTTATTCTAAAAATATTCTAATAACTGAAACTTGCTTCTCGGTTTGATCCCTATCACCGAGCAGACGGAAACCTTACACCAAAAAAAAAAAAAAAATTCTTCCTAAGGACAGAAGCATGTTTCTCGGCCTAATCCCTTCCACCAAGCAGGCGGAAATCGTACGCTAAAACGTACTAAGGGAGGAAGCCTTCCACCAAAATGCTTGCGGCACACTTCAATCAAAAATCATCAAGCCGAAGGGTATCTTGGAACAAAAACCCGACTTTTGACTTTTAACGCTCTAAGTCTTGCTTGGGGGAGCCTACATGTACTGTAAGGTTTCTGAGTACCGTGGGGCAGCCCAACCTAATTGTTTCAAAGGCAATACATCACTTCCACATCATCAGGAACGCTATAGTCTCGCCTAAAGGTGGCTAGGGACACCTCGGTATTCAAAAGATATGCAAAACCCATCCTAAAGACTAAGAATTAGAAGGAACTTGGAGAAAAGAAATTAAAGCAAAGGAAAGGGGAAGGACACTTACTTTTGGCTCTAAGGGAGAAGAAGATTCTGGGTTAGTGGACAAGTGCGCAGGTGAATGCTCGGCCGAGAGAAATTTCAGAGAATGAAGAATGAAAAAGTGAGAAAATAAGTTGAGATGGACTATTTATAGAAGCCAGGGAAAAATGGGCATCGGTTGATGAGCAATAATGGGGGTTAATTAGCAATAATAGAGCAAAAAACGTTACAGATACCCAGGGTAACTGACACGCGCGCCTCGGTTCACGAACCGACAGGTAATGATGACAGCCGAATCAGAAGGTTAGACACAACGCGCCTTTTGAGAAACGCATTAATGGATCTCTGAAACCACCCAAAAGACACCCATTGAGTTTCTTGGGTAACCATTGCCTCTCTGGCTCCTTGATTCGTTCCCGAGAGCCGAGCACGAATCAAGGGGGGGCTAATGTACGGCCCTGTGATATCCAAGCCCATTTGGGCGTTGAACTATGGATCAATAGTATGGCCCAGGGGCCCAACCCCTGCTCTGCCTAGGATCCCGGCCCGAACCCATAAATGCTATGAGTCCAAGCTGAGTGTTGTTCAAAAGCCTGAGGAGCAGGCAGCTGACGCTAACTCGCATATGGCTCGGCAAGTCAACCCCGAGCATGGTTGCGATTGTTTGGTCACACCACCCTTTATATGTCTAGCAGTGCCTTAGGGAATATCGCCGTCGAGCACATTTGCTGAAGTGGGAACCATTCCCAAAGCCATTCTCACCTAAATGCCCACTTACAATTAACAACATTGGACCTCTCATTGCATTAGTTTTGAAAGTAATCATAATCATCCCACTAATAATTGGCTATAAATAGGAGAAGCTAGAGAAAGGGAAGGGGTTGGAATTTTGGGGGAGCGAAATAAAGAGAGAGAGATAGTATAAAAAGGAAAGCAACACAAAAAGGGAGGGAGAGAAAAGTGATCTCATTGAGTCTCTGCATCAAGAACGACCCAAAGTAGGAAATCCAAGCTCACTATACAAGTAAGTTGTGAACCCAAGTGAGGTTCAGCCCAATAACCCCATCTTTGGCGCGCACATGTGTGTTGTAAAATGGTATGGTATAATTGATAAAGTAGCTTTTTGAGATGGTAAATTAGAATAAGATACAATTTTCCATAACAAATGCTCTTAGGATCTGTTTGGGATCCGCTTATTTTGCTGAAACTGAAATTTTTTTGCTGAAAGTACTGTAGATAAAGGTAAAAGTTAGTTGAAATAGTACAGTGAGACCCATGAATAGTACCAAAAATAAGTTGAATAGTAAAATAAGTTAACAAAAAATAAACTAACCAAACAGACACTTAGATTGTAAGGAGCATAGTGATACAATTCTTTCAAATTGGGATGTTAATCAAGCAAATTGATAGTTTGAGAAAACATTGAAATGGGGTAAAAGTTTAAGATGATAAATCCTTCCAAAAAAAGAAAAGATCTGTTAAATTAACAATTTGCTTGATTGACACTCCATTTTGAGAGAATTATGTCTGTATATATATATATATATATATATATATATATATATATATATATATATATATATATATATATATATATATATATATATCCTATTGTCTAAATTAAGAGTTAAAATTATATGAAAATTGTGATTTTTTTATTGTAACCAATGAGGATAATTTTGTAATAATTCAACAAAATTTCATTTCATTTAACAACTAATTTAGAGTGCAAGGAGCATATTGATACAACTCTTTCAAATCGGGTTGTTAATCAAGCAAATTGATAGTTTGGGGGGACATTGTAAATGGGGTAAAACCATAAAAGTTTAAGATGGAAAAATATAATATCCCCGTGATTATTTGAGAGAATATAGGTTAAAAAGGGTTCATTCACGGTGAAAGATTTTAAAAAAAATATTATTTCAATGAATAGATAAAATGTAATTTACTTTTAAAAAAATAAAATAAAAAATTGGGATTACTTTTAAATCGGTCTCTATTTTCAAAACTTATAATTTATATCATCGACTATTACAACAATGTTAATATATCTCGTACAATATAATCTCTTAAATTTTCTCTAATAACCTACCTAAAAATGACATTGCTTTTCTATTTTTCTTTACAAAATGATGTCGTTTTTGTGTGGGTTAATGACAAGATTCTAATGAATGTTAAAGGAAGTTGCACATTGATATATTGTAATAATAGTCAAGAGTATAAATTATAAGTTTTCATAATTAAGGGACCAACATAAAAAAGCAACCTCAATTTTAGCATTTATGAATTAATTTGGTATCAAGTTTTTAAAATCATATAAAGAACGATTTTTTTTTAAATTTTATGAAATTGATTATTTTCATGTCAAAAATAACCTAGTCCCTAACTTATCAATACATGAGAAAGTTTGAAAAAAATTATGATTATCATCATTTTTTTTTGGATGAATAATAAAGTTATCATCATAAGTTGACAACTCACGTTTGTCCATATGATTGTCGAATCTTTTTTTCTTATCTATAATTTGGAAAAGGGAAAGAAAGAAAGAAAGAAGGAGAGTCTCTGGTCAATGAAAGGAAAACACAATAGTGTACTTCATACACGGATGAATTTGGTGAAATTGAATGTATTCTGACAAATGCTATTTTGGTGGCAACCAACAAAAATTGCTGTGAAATTAACAGACCTCAATCTAAAACTTTAGACTGATAAAACAAAATAAATTAGCTTTCAGAATTGCTTATTGCAATATAAACAAAAACTAAACCCCTTAGATATTGATTAGGTGAATATGAATGGGATTGGACCAAGTTGTTATTGAAAAACAAAAAACAAGAAAAAATTATAAAATTTTCCTGAGACTGGCCTTATGGACCAAGTACTCCTGGAGATTGGTCTGAACTTCTGAATTACCTTCCAGAGTACCCCACAAAAGGATGCAATCACATGCTGCAGATCAGTGAGACAGTGGATTTTGGAGGGACCAAGCGTGCAATCCTTGCCTCATAGGCCATCCCCATATAAGAGCCTGCTTGTTTAAATTTCTAATTTTTACTTCTTAAATCTAGTAAATATCCATGACCTTTTACAGTTCCAATCTTTTTGCAAGTTATATATTTTTTTTATTCCAAATTTTTTTACAGGTACAATACTATCTAGAAGTATGATGTCTGTTTCATGAATCTGAGCAAAATAGCAATATGGATAAGAGAGAATCTGAGTCAAATTTATCAGAACTATCTAATTTATTTTTTAAGCTAAATAATAAGTCGATAATAAATTTTAGTTTATCTCAAATGAAGTTGAACATATAGGTCCAAAAAAAAAAAAAAAAACCATATAAGGATGATATATATATATATATATATTTGGTGCCAATTATTGAAACATCTATGTGAGCTACTAAAACCTATAGAAGTTTTAAAACTCACTGATCTTTCACTATAGCCCATGTACCTCATCCTAGCTAGTCTTCTTGTTCAACAATGAAACTTAATTATCGTTTCAGAAGAAGCACTTGTCTTTTTTCTTATGTGCCTTGAGACTCCCAATCTCCTCATAACACCTACAAATCAATGATAGGAGCATATATTAAACCTCTCCTCTCATAGACCAGTAAACACTTGGGAGGACACTGCAGCTATATATACATACCAGGACCACAAGGCCATTCGTCCAAGGTAACTTCACCATCTCTCTCTCTCTCCTCTCTCTCTCCCTTTTTGGCTTTTTCTGTAGTTCTCTGCATTGATTGTGCATGCCCTCTAGATCCAGTTTACCATACGAAAAAACCAGAAGATGGGTCACTGTTATTCTGCTCCATCATCAACTGAAGAACACAATTGTGATGAAGAGGATTCAAGCGTGAAGAAAAGATGCTTAGCTATGGCCAAGGAACAAAGGTCCAGGCTCTACATATTAAGGAGGTGCATAATCATGTTGCTTTGTTGGCGGAAGTACGAAAAGTACTAAATTTATCTGTGTTTAATAACTACATCACCCTCTATATATATGTAAGCCATGAAGATGATGAATTGAAGACACCTTCAAATTGGTGCATCATTATGGTGGAATTTTCTAGCTCATCTGATTCTTGTGTACTAAAGGCTGTATATACGTAATCAAGAGTAGGAGAAGATCTTATCGAATGTATTGGTAAGCTTAGTACTAATTGCAGTTAGGACTTATGTTCAAGTCTCCAAATTGGCTTAGGTTAAAGCCTAGGTCATTGTCAGGTACAGAATATGTTACAATGTAACTCAAATTCTAATTTAGACTTGGTTATGTTTTTAAGTGTTCTTGATAAAGAATAGATTTATTCCTTGTTAAGTAAGTAATTTTATCTTTTAGTCACCCCAAAGAATAAGTACTAAAGTTTTATATATAATTAGTATTTGCAAAGGGTTTAGTAGCTTTAGTTCAACAGGTATTCCACATGGAAAGAGAAACTCTTAAAAGAACATGAATTTTTATTTTTTATTTTTTATTTATTTTTTATTTTTTTGGGTTAAAAGATACTGTGTTTGTAAGTTAAAAGTTTGTTATTGTTTGTGCGAGAGTTATTGGTTGGGTTGGGGTTTTGGGAATGTGAGTTTGTCTGCGTAAGGTTTTATGAGTTAGTTTGTATTTTTGTGAGAATTTTGTTTTTGTTTATTTTTATGCGAAATTTATAAGTATTGTTTGTGAGGTTTTGATTAAGAATGTTTATAATCCTTATAAGTATAGTGAATTTTGATTGGTGTTACCCATGAACATAGACACAGTCAAACCACGTTAAACTTTTGTGTTTTGTATGAATGATTTTTATTTCTTATTCATATGAATATGCTAATGCTAACCTCAAATTCCAAGCAAATATAATCATCGTACTTGAGAGAGAGAGAGAGTGATGTAGACCCAATTTTGTGTTGGTTGCTTCGAGAAAACCAAAACCTCCTAATTGATAAATAGACTATTTCTAAAAAGTCCAGACCTAAATAAAGGTTTATAACATTCTTCCCCTCTAAAAAAAAACCCTTGTCCTCAGAGTCTTTCTTCTTTTTCTCGCTACTAAAAAGTAAAAAGATGGTTCAAGCTACTATAGAAAGCACCGGTATAGCCTAAATGGACCTATGCTAGCGCTTTTAGGAGCCATACCCGAGTTTTTGAAGCGCAGGTATAAACCTGTTTTTTTTGTAGTGTCTTTCTCTTCCTCCACTTCCATGGAGCACTTCTCTTTGATTTCTTAAATGTTAACCTTTTGGATTTGATTTTCCTTCCATTCTTACATTCCTCAAGTTTTATTATTTATTTTTGAATGACATGCCACTAGCTTTTGTAGGCGAATGGCGTAAAGATATAAAGGCTCGAGTTTTTTTTTTAGGTGTCGTACTTACCCATCCTTTAAGACCTTGTTATCGCTTTCTTGTTCCTTGGATATGCAATCTTAAACAAATATTTCGTAAGCCTTCATTGTCACACATTAAAACTAGGGTTTTGCTACCTTTGGGATGATAACTCAAGTAGAACTCGTTAGTCCATGGTTGGACCTCCCTGTCTCACCTTAGTTGTGTGAACTTTTTGCATGATCATTGTTTTGGTTACCCACAATTTGATCAAGGCAAGGGCAAGCATCACTGCGAGCATTTGTACTATAGCTTCTAGCTTCTAATCTTTCCATCCGACGGTCCTCTACAATTGACTCTAATACCAATTGTTGTGAACCCAATTTTTGTATTGGTTGCTTCGAAAATCCAACCTCCACGTTAGACTATTTAACAATTTACTTAAAAATTCATTACAGTTTTATTATTTAACATCAAATTAACCATATATTTAGATGACTTTACAAGATAAAGTAAGATTTAAATTCAAATGAAACTCAATCTTTATTAATCTAACCAATCTATTATACACATCCTTATCTAATTATCCAAAAAATCCTAATAACAAAAAAAAAAAAAATGATATGTCTACAATATTTTCACAATATTTTTACAACAAATCTTAAGTTGTAGGTTGTTATTAATTGTTATTGTTGGGGCAAAAAAGTAATCTTAGTGTTAGGTTCAAATTTGAACCAATCACAACTAATTACTTATGATTTGTTATAAAAATGATTTGTTATAAAAATGTAGTGGACTTAGTACCTCTCTAACAAAAATACTTAAAATAGAGGTAAAAGTAGGGTTTGGTATCAAACTAGGGTTTGGTACTATGAGGGGGTTTGCACGTGAAGAGAGTTTGAAAAGCGAGGTTGTTTTTTAGTGTAAAAGATAGGGAGACACTGGAATTAATTCACATGGGAGAGGGACAGATCATGGGGATAGATACAAATTTCCTTTATTAGGATTTGAGAAAAAAAGGTTCCGCTACTTCCAAATATATATATTTTCTTCTTGTCATGTGTTGTTGTGGAATGTTCACACATGAGTGGTACCATAAATAGTTTTTTTTTTTTTTTTTGGAACCATATAATATATATATATATATATATATATATATATATATTTTAAAGAGAGTTTCAATCGTGAAACCCCATTTTTTTTTTTTTTTGAGGGTGAATCGTGAAACCCCATATATCTTATTCAACCATCATAGACTTTACCTGTTGAGCCAGCTGGAACTTACAAATACAATATATAGTTAATAGTTCTAAATGATTGATATTATTTGTTTGGACTAACTTAAACTTTTTGGGTTAATCTATTTGACAGAAAGTAAGAATAGTAATCACGATTGTTGTTAATTTGGTAAGATTTTAGCATTAAGATAAAAGTGTAATATTCACTATTTTTGTGACTATTTGGTATTAGTTTATAAGCTCAGCTTTTAGATTTTATTTACAGCTTTTAAAACCTCATATTTTCTTACTTTTTTTCACTTTTTCAAAGTACAAGTATACTTTAGCACATTTTTAGTAAAAAAAGTTTAACAAAAAGTTATATAAATTGTTCCCAAATAAACATTAATCTCTTTTCAATCGAATTTAGAGTCCCGTCGTTCCAATTTTAATTGGAGATGGCTCATAGAACCCCAAAAATAAAATAGCCAAATGGGATGAAGTTTTAAAGTGGAGTGATTGACTAGTTAAGATAGAAAGCTACCAATGCATCTTTTATTAATAGTGTAAATTTTCTGACTGGTTTATTAAAAAAAAAGAAAGGAAAAGAAAAAAAGAAAGAATGAAAGAAAGAAGAAGCAGAAGTAGAAGGGTGGGCAATTAAAGAGAAAGCTGCCCATCATCAATTCATTCAATTATTTCAAATTCCTCTCACTCTTTTGAAAATTGTGGATCAATACAATTTAAGTAGTTCCCCAATGGTTTCTCAAAAAAAAAAAAAAAAAAAGTAGTTCCCCAATGTGCCTACATTCATATATGTAACGACTAGTTTATAACTACAAAAAGAATAAGGTTTACAACATACACATATTGCCCCTCAATTAAAACCTATTTGGTACGTTGAATATTCCTAATATATTGCACTTTCCATACTAGAGACCATTATTGCTTTTTCAATTAGAATATATGAGTTATTATCTCTTACACAGTTACACTAAGTCTCTCGTATACACATACAAACAAATATTTTCATCTTTATTCTATGAACACAGTATTTGGTACTAGGGGAACATGCTCCAAGCAATACCATTAGTTACATGTGGGGGATACCTTAGGTGAGTCCACTCTAGTGTCCTCTAAGAATCAAATTGTTAGGGTCCATCATCATCATCCCAACTTTAATTTGTTGTTTTCTTTGATTCCTGTTTCCTCTACCCTTGATTTTACGTAAGCTAGAAATATTTTTCAGTTGTTATGTGCTGATAAATTTTCCATTAATCCTTGACAAGAGAGTGAGTAATGTGTTTATATATGAAGAAAAAAGTCGGTGCAGCTAGCATGCATTTGTAGCGAGAAACCTGTACGTTCTATTCTTGTCCACCCATTTTTATTAGTTTACTTTAATTAGGCCCCAGCTGTTTAAATTGATGGTTACATGGTACTTAGATGAGCCAAACACACAAAGCAATAACATTAATATGCAAATCAATGAGAAACACATATGTGCATTAAGCTTACTATCGTGCATTATAATTATTTATTGGCATTATTCATAGTTGACCCCAAAAATTTGGTATTAAGGTTTGTTGTTGTATTACATTTTTTTTCCTTCCTAGAAACTTTAATCAATGTATGCAGTAGTAAACTGATGGATGAGGTTTTTTTTCTTTTTCTTTTTTCATTTGGTTGTTACGATTGATGTTATTAGTCATGTATTATGTGGCCCATTGAAGGGTTTTTGAAACTATTGGCAGCAAAAAATTAGATTTAAACCTCTTCCATTTCATAAACCTTCCAAATATTGGTTCAAGCACAAAAGAAGTACCATGTGTTTGATATGATGTCAATAAAATCTACAACCTAAGCCAATTGATTGAACTTGGTTCCATGAGTTTGCTGATCAAACTTATGGTTTCCTATAGCTGTTGATGTCCTGGACATGTACAATGTAATTTAAATGCAACGTCAGTAGGTGCATGAACTTGAGGATGAGAGGACTAGTTTCCAAGGAGGCTAGAGGTAGATGAAACTGTAGTTCTGAAGCAGAGTTTTTTTATTATTATTTATTTCTCATATTCTATCTTATGTTAAGCATTGAAAATCTATGTTGGATTTGATTGCTATAATCAACCTGCAAGGGCCACCTAAAAAAACCAAATTAATGGTCCAAACATACATATTACTTGCAAAGAAAGTTAAGTTTGAGAATAATTTCTTCACATCTAATTGTTAGCTATACACAACCTATAGGTGGGGCATGGACAGTTGATTATATTGAGATGAGGAACTCTATACATCACAATATTTCTCATCTCAACTAAATCTGTATTGTGACATCCAGCAGATGAAGCTAAAATATAAGAGAACATAACTACTCACAATTTTTTATTAGGGAAAAGGAAAGAAGGAAAGAGAGAGCTCATGAAAAATTGACGTATATTATATTATTGAAAATGCAAAAAGCAGGAATTGACGTTCACAAAGATTATTACATGTTATTGAGCTCAATGGCCATGTCAGAGAACTAACAATCAAGCCCTCCAACCATACAAAGAATAGGTTGTGACAGTCTATTTGTTCTTTAGCCGTTTAGAGGGGCGGATCTCCTCCGCTTAAATGCAGAAGAGCCCCAAGCAGCAAAGCCTCCCTTTTTCTCTTTAACTATAACAACTCTATATACTGTTATTAAATACATTCTCTACACCTGCATAATACTTAGGTATTGGATGGCTAAGGACCATTCCTATGCTTGCCTTTTCAGATATCTGTTTGTCCTTCCTGAGTTTGGAGGAACATTTACTTGTCTCTAAAAGCTTGCACTCCATAAAGCATTCTTATCCTCACCACAGCGCTGGTGAACATCCATGATTCTCTCAGCAGACTTGCAAATCCCGCTACATTTCCAATCAAATGAAGCAACGCAGACGTTGCCTGCCTGCGCCTTCCACTCACAATCTGCATGAACAACTACATCAACTCTATAGGAAAATTCATGCAGGCAGCACTTTATTTTTTTGAAAAATATCTTCATCCTTCTGAAAAATAAATAATGTCTCAGCACCATAGAGCTGATGCAGGTTGCTACTATAACAGACCAAGCACTTGGTCTATATACTTCTTAAAAGACCATGGAGCATATATCTACTAATTAGGTCATCTACATTTGAATTAAAAAGCACCTGTAATGGAAGGGACCAGAGAGGTCCATGATATATAGTGGACCAAAATCAGTTCATCAGCAGAATTTGGAATATGGACCAATCAAGTGGAAGATAACAGAGTTGATGAACTGTTAGGTCGAACTGCTAACCTTCACATAATTGTTCACATCCTTAAACTGGAAAACAAATACTGGCTACAATCTATTCATGGTTTAATTAAAAGACAGAGGCAGAGAAGAAACAATGACCCATATGAAGACTACATGTTGTCATTACAGTAAATTGGTGGTAACATAGACTAACTAAAAGCAAGATATTTGTGAAGTACCATATCTCTTAGTTCTTGTTATGGGAAGACGAATTTAGAGACTTGTTGGATCTAGATATTTATCTTGTTGACTGAAACTAAAACCTGTAAGAGATGGAGGGATTGAACTTTTTATTTCAAAACCAGAGGGGGTCAATTCATTAACTCAAATAGATATAAGTTAATGCAACTGAACAAAATATTGAAAAATTATATAGTAATGCTAGCTGACAGAAATCTAATTGGTTTTTGTTATTCTAAACATTTGAACAAAATATATTTTTTAGATAAAAGTTTTACTGGGACTAGATAATAGATATAAAAAACAAATTAAGTAATTTGTTTAGATATTTATAATACATGCAACAAAGTCTAATCCCATCCATTGTTTATTTATTTACTCTAAGAGGTTGAATACCTTCTTAGCCCAAGGTTAAAGACACAGACATCATGATGAATTCTGACTTCACATACTGTATAACATATGTAGACATCATAATTTTCATTTGTTGCTTAACATTGACTTTGTTCCTTTTAATAAAATACATGACTCAAATAACAAATACGTGGTTACAAAACCTTAAAAAGGAACAAAGAAAGAATGTAATTAAAACAATAAAATAAAATTTTAAATTACCAGGTGGGGTACCACAACAGAGTCTCCTATCGTCCACGTGCTCCACATCTATACCAATTAACCAAGAACCTAATGAAACATCTTCATTGGCATATTTGTGCAGTATAGGCCTGTAATAATTTCAAACAAATTATGATCGAAAGATTTAAGGCTATTCTACAACCCAACTTAACCATTTCCAACATACAGCTATAGATATGTTACAAATGAGGCTAAAAGAGGTACACAACCTCCTCAAACTTGAAAGTGGACACGGCAATGGAACCAGAACCTCTTGGTTCCAGTTGCTGACTCAGTTATACATATCCATCTGTTTCTCATTCAATCATAACAAGTTTGAACTTTCTTTTAACCCAAAAGGTAAAGACACTGCAAACTTACTGGTTTGTCGATATATAAGTAGCCAGATCTTTTGAGAGAGCATATAATTGTCCTGTAGCATGTCGAAAATACTTGTTTCCCACCTCACCAAACTTCCAATACTCTGGTTCATGGTATCTCACTCCCCTGTTCCAAAGAAAGGAAGCCATAAACCAGATTTTTACCAATATCTATACATTTAGCTAATTCAGGGGATAAAAGTAAAAAAAAGGATAAATTGGATTACTTTCGAGCAAGGACAGGACCAGACTTCATGCACCCAATGTAAACCCGAGGTTTCATACGGTGTCTAGCTAGAGTTGTACCAAGCATAGCTGCAGAAAGTTTAGAGTAAATGAACTCAAATGAGACAAAGGGTCAAATGTAATAACAAGAGTAATGTCACAATCAAGTTTACAATACGGTAGTAATATGAAATGTTTCTAACATTCAGTAACAATTTTGAAAGAAGTAGATCAAGAAAACAATTGTGCTACATGGCACATCAGGCATGCCACACGGGAATCTCAAAGCTGTGCTCATCAGTCATCAAAATAAACAATCCATTCAACATGCAATAGCTAGATCATAGATGCTTGGAACTCCACTGTAACAATTTTCAACAGAAAACACTTGCTTTCTTATAAAATCTTTCTTTTTGCAAGCAATGCTTATTACATAGAGAGGCCAAACAACAATGTTACAAATATCCAGTGGACTATGAAGATCCTCTCCAATGTACATAGCGCTATAAACATATTATTCAGGTATGAAATGTTTATTGGACAATTTTTTTTAGCAGTGTTTGACTATTGTTTTATTTCATCACCTCTGATCCAGCTGTTAACATCACATAAATTCTTACTGCTTCATGATAAAAATAGACTTAAACAATCACATATGCTAAATGCAGTGTCATATATCTTCGATTACTTATACCAGAAGTAATTACATACAGAGCACACACACACAAGACCCATACCTATACCACTTTAATAGAATCAGAATTTTCAGTATAGACAAATCACAAAGCAAGATGAAGGAAGAAATGCAGGAAATTGGAACTATCATTACCTAAATTTACATGGATATCATCATCAACTTTAACATAAAACTCAGCATCCCACAAGGAAACAGCAGTTGAAAAATAAGTCTTAGTCTTGGCTGATAGTTCCAGGTAGCCCTCAACATGGTCCTGCTTTCACAACCAATTAATATTTCTTTTTCTAGTCTATTTTCACAGTAGATAAATGAAAGTTTCACAGGCTGAATTAGATAACAGTTTAAAAGGGGTAAAACGAAAAGCTCACCAGCCGCAAAAAGTCTCCATGCCGTGTCTCCTCTGCTTCAATTGCTTTGTCAAGTATACCACCAGATGTCGAACTAATGACGAAAGGCCAATTAATACCATGAAACCAAATAATTTATGCAAATTCATGCAGAGCACCACCTTAAAAGAAAATATGCTGTTGAAAAGATAATAAGTTTATGCAGAGAATTGGTCTGCTAAGGCCGCAAACTTCATATCTTATTATTGAAGCAGAATGTATTGCATGTTGGGTAAAAGAATACAGACAAACAGTAAGTGTGGTGGCAATAATTGACAATAGCTATGAAGACATATAAAGATCACCTGTGACCTATAACAAAGCGCATCACAATACCCTTCTCTTCCTCCAACTTCTTTCTCTTCTCACCTAGTAATGTTTAATCAATGAGAACCCACCACAGATGAGATATGACGAGAAACTGATATAGCATATAAAATGTTCTTAAATCTAGAGAGAGAGAAGATAAAAGAGAAATATGAAGCCAAGTTAATGCACCTTGTGGCATCCAAGTAGCACGAACAGAATCTCTTCGTTTGCGGCTGCTAAAAGCTGTATTGATTCCTATAACCACAAAGTATTTTCTTTTCGCATTTGTTTCAACTTTCTTGAAGTTTGCTGACTTTGGGCTGCCACGAATTATAGACTCATGTTCTGCCCTAGCAGCTGTTAATTTCATCTCCAATTTTGATATTCTATTATCCAAGGACCTGCATTTCATATACAATGATAAGGTTTGCATTTAGGTCACTTGTGGCATATTAGTGAAAAATCCAGTCTAAACAGCCATCAGAATAGTGTACAAATATCAAGCTGGGTCCTTGAAACTTACCCCATACTGTCATTGGTGTTCTGCTGTACAATGTTCTGATGGCAAGAAAAAGTTAAAAGAAAATATCATTACAAACATATCAAATGCAGATGATGTAATGAAGAAGTAAAATTACAGCTAAAGATAACAAAGCAAGCTTAAGGCTAAGTTTGGAAGGAAGAATATTTTTGAGAAGCAACTAGAGTAGGATTTGCAATTTTTTGGTCAATCATATCTGGCACGTGTGCACATTATTATTGAAATAGTAAAGCAAATTCTGAAAAATTAGATACCAGAGGCCTTTTCACTAATCCACATCCAACCCACTTCCCCCAAAACTAAAAATAAATTAGTTGTCAAATCAGGATTTCCAAAGCAATTTTTCCTAGAAATGACATTTCCAAGAACCATAGTTTTGTTATGAATAAATCATTTACTATAAAAGCCAATTGTAGGACTTCACTGATAAGTTCTTTCATGATATTTGCAATTTCAGAATCAGAGCTGTATAATCAAAGAAAACTACCTTTTCATATGAGATTATAGTAAATATCAATAGATCAATAGCCAAAGAAGTGGAGCACATAATGACTCACGATTAGAAGTACGGTACATTTACTTACAAGTTTTGGATAATTCTCAGATTTTAAGTTTATTTGAGCATCTTCATCTTTACCTTCAGGCACTGTCCACATCCTGATACATAATTTATTGATCAATATGACATACATATGCTAACAAGCAGCTTCCTTTACATGTAACTTACCATAAAAAGGCAATTGGAAAGGAAAAAAAAAGGAGTGTAAAATAATAATAAGCCTGTTCTGCATTGATATGGAAACCAGGTTATACAACATAAAATCAATGTGGCCTAAGGCGATGACAAGAAAATGTAAAATAATAAGCCTGAGAAGCAGTATTGGATAATCGTTTCAATTGAGAAATAAGTAAATAAAGAATGTACTTTTGAATTTCAGTTGTTCATTATATAGGACCTAAAATGACAAGCACTTCCAATTCACCCAGCTCCAAATATTTGGTCAGGTTGAGTTGATTTTCACAATTCACATTAACTAAAACTAAAACAATAAAATATAAAACAGTTAATTTAAAAGTTCCTTCCTTTGTTTTTTTCTTTACAGTAATTCCCCTCGGAGCCAAATAAAATAAGACTGATTAGAAATGCCACCTTTGGACAACCTGTTGGTTACATCTCATGCAAGGCAAGACTCTTAAACGCTCATGAATCATGATAGAAGGAAAGATTAAGTCACAATTTAACTAGTACATTATATTTTGATAGTGATTATCAAAAATATATTTTGATAGCATTTGACAAAAAACACCATAACAAGTGGAAAAAAACACTACCTATTGCATCAATCTACATCTGTTTTGAAGTAATCACATGAAACATTGACGAAGGAAAAATGAAAAATGAAAATCACATGGTACATTGTAAATAAAATGATAATGAATGATAGATTACAAACAAAACAAGTGCAAAGGGGGAGAATTGGCCCCAATGTGAGTCAAAAAACACAAATTCAAAAACCACATCAGAAAGCACACATACACATTTGAACTACGCAGACAGCATTAGTTCAATTCAAACCCTCCTCAATGAAATGCAGCAATTAACATTCAAAAGAACACCCTTTAATAACCAGCTAAGCACATTCTATCAAAAATTTAAAACAATTAACCTCTTCATATTGATTTCACAAAAACCCACCGAATTCTAAGAGTTTACTGATACCCACTAGCCAAAAATGCATAATTCAGTTAAAGCAACCAATTCAGTGACTAAAAATTGAAAATTTAGAGAAAGTAAAAGAAACCCAGTTGAGAAAAATACCTGTTAGTGAAAACCATTCCAGCAAAGAAGCTGCAAAAGCACAGCATAAGAGCCATGTTCCTAGACATTCCATTTTTAGTATACTCTCCTCCTCCCATTCCTCTACTCTTCACCGACATTTTGGTGTAGCTTTTACACTCACCCAACTCTAAAAATAGAAACTTAAAAAAAAAAAGAAAAAAGAAAAAGAAAAAGGAAAACACAAATATAGAGCCAAAACCAGACAGACCCAGAACTTGTATGAGCCTTGTTTCACTTAATACACGCTCTCTCTCAGGTGAGAGAGCTGTATACAAGTGAAAGAGACTCCCACTGAAAAGAGAAGACCTTTTTCAGTACAATTTATAGCTTTTGACCAAACGGCTCTGTGAGAATGAAACTTACTAATGCAAACTTGTAAGTTTTAACGAATAACTGAATCAATAACCGTTGATCTGGAGTTTAATTAATTTTCCTTAATTACTGTTTAAATTCTATAAACTCCTATTTACACCAATTGAACGTTAAGATTGCTAATAAATACATCTTTATAACTATCATTAATGTTGAAGAGTTTAAATAATTTTTTACTGTTTATATTTTTATCCTTTTCGGTTTTTTTTTTTTTTAATTATATATATATTTTTTCATGTATATGTCTTTGATTAAGTAATAAAAAATAATTATTTTTCAAAAACTCATCTCTTCAAATGCTCCATAAAATACTTGTTGAAAGTTTGTGCCATGCCATGCCATGCAAGCTGCAGCACAGTTGTATGTATGGTTCAGAAATTCTAGAAATCATGCTACTCCATACAATTTAGCATCTTATTCTATAAGGTGAATCTTAAAAAATAATTGAGGGAAAAAACTTCACATCAACTTGCTCAATAAGAAAATTTAAATTCTATAAGATTCAAACTAAAATTTTTTTTTTTTTTAATAATTAAATATGGTAGATTGGAAATTTATGAAGCTCCCTGTATGATAATTATTCATTATCATTAAATCAAAATATCAATAGGTTTTCTATAATAAAAAATATATATATATATATATATATATATATATATATATATCTCAATAGGTTTATTTTTATTATAGGCAGGATTTGAGTCTATACCCCCTTATTTGATGACAATAATGAATATACTTAAATAAATGAGATAATTGGAGCCCCTAATAAAACTTAATTAATATGGATGCAAAGGTAAGCCCAGATGTACATGATTGTCCCTTTTCTCTTATTGTTTTGATAACTTTTAATTTTTAGTTTAATTATAAAGTATGTTAATTGTAATAGTCCCTTATTTGATGACAATAATGAATTAACTTTATTATATGATATAATTATTGGAACTTGTAAGGACCAAAAAATTTAGCAACCTAAGCCCACTTAGAATAGTGGGTTTGTACTGTTCAACTATGGCCCAAATCAATAGATTCGTAAGAGAGGAAATCAAACAACAAGAGAGGGCCTTGTCCGATGATGGAAATAAGGAAGAAAGGTGTAATATTATAGAATACGTGAGCAAATGTCTAAGTACAAGATTGTACGAGGAAACCAATGATACATAGAAAAATACACTAATCACTCTCTTCTCTCAATGTTCTTCTTGTTACTCTTTTATATATATATATATATATATATATATATATATATATTTGTGTCTGATCCCATTTCTATGAGAACCATCTTTTTTTTATATACTCCCTCCACTTCACATCCTAATCCCCCATCTTTACCTAACAAATTTCTCCTAGCGAGACTTGTCCTTTTAAACATCTGAGGAATGTGGTAGAAGGAGTTGCTTAGCTGTGAATTACACTGTTCAGGTCACTTCCTCATCAATGCAGCTGATAAAACTGTTGTCCACCATTTAATGCGGAGGCAACAGGCTACTTCTTGATGGAAACTTCCCCTACTCCTCATGATTCTCTTTCTTTAGCCAATCCTTCCCACTTGAAGCTCCTAAGAACCTTTTATCTCTTCTCCTCTTATCCTCGGATAACCTCCCTCTTCGGACATGTAATGCCCCAATATCCACTCTACAGTTCTACAACCCTTTCCTCAATCCTCGGACCCCCACAGAACCTATGTAATAAAACTTAATAACCCCTTCTCTTATTGTTTAATTTTTAATTTAATTATAAAGTTTGTTAATTGTGATAGTCATTAACATTTATTTATTATAATTGTGTTTGGGGGTTGCGGGAAAGATTAATGGTTTGAGATGGGAATAAATTTTTTTTTTTTTTTTTTGAGAAACCGAGATGGGAATAAAATAATTATGAAAATTCTATAAAAAAAAAAAAATAATTATGGAAATTATTTACTAGTGACTCATCAAATTTGGCTAAATCAGCGTGGCTTTTTCTTTATAAAAATAGCTATTTTCTAGCTAGCTTGTTGGAATAGAATTTGAGTAAATAATTGTGGTGGCTAGACATGCTATAATTATTAATTATAAGACTCCACGAGCTTGCGTTCTTTTGTGAAACAAAAGCCCCACAAGTTATAATAGCCTTTACTTGCACAGAATTATTATTGTAATTTTTTCTTTGTAGACTCTTTTACATAGTTACATACATTTTACACGTTTTTCTAAGCACCGACATCCTTTTTCTCATAACTTACAATCCGACGCTGAAGACTCTTACTGTCTTACATACAAAAATGAAAAGATATCTAAAAAAATGATATCAATTATTGGTGTCAAATAATGCACTTGGCTGTAAGTTTTTGACACCGCACTAAAGGTGATTTGCGACTGATTTATTTTTTTTATTTTGCCTTTTGGGTTGTCTCAATCGGCTAATTAATCCTCTTCTTTTAAGTACAATAATACCCTTTTCTAAGTTTATCTCCCTTTTTTTTTGAAAGGGTAAGTTTATCTCCTTTGAAATCATTGAAATTTTTTTGGTAATTGCATTTTGTATTCTTTACTGATATAAGATAAAAGGTTTAGGGTTATTTTTAGATTTTAGCATTAAAGTTGAGTATTTAAGAGTTTTACCGTACAATAGTGATCATATTTATGCTTTTAGGCACATACAAATTTGAGTGGTAAATTGTCCCATGTGCCTTGCCTTACCTCACACAGGTTTTTTCCATCTCGAAGAGAGGATATTTGAGACAAATTTTGCTTGTCCCACCACTTCTCAACTCATTATGTCCCACATGTGCACATATATTTTTATTTAAGATATAGTCAAATTATATATATAATTTATGACACGTTTGGTACACTAAATGCAGATTATGAAAATAATGATAATTTTTATTAGTGATAATAAAAAGTCTTGTAAAGGAATAATTAAACCTAATCATACGTTTAGTTGTAAGTTCTAACTTTAAAATAAAACTTAAGATTGATATTTAGGACGTATTTTACTTATACAATTAAATTTCCTAAAAAAGAATAATTTTAAAATTTGAGAAAGTGAGGTTTATTTTTAAAAATATTTCGTGAATATGAAAAGTTTTTATATTTAGAAATATATTAATTTTAGAAATTATTACACATAGTAAGAACTATTATAATCCTTTTAGAAAAGAATAGTTATTCATAAAGAATGATTATTCCTTATAATAAAAATATAAGCAAACTATGGAATAACTAAACCATAGAAATAGTTATCACATTACCGTCTCTCTCTCTCTCTCTCTCTCTCTATATATATATATATATAGTCTCACCCCTTTATCTTTTATCTCTATCTCATCAATATCCATGCAACCTAATTATGGATGACAATTACCTACAACCAATCCTGTCTCCAACCTATCTCTCACTAACTTTACATTAGTTTTTCCCATCCTAATGAGGGAACGAGATGCAAATGAGACACCCATGATCCAACCCTATTTCACCTCTGGACATGCCTACATAGAAATTAAAAGAAAAGAAAAGAAAAAAACTCCAAGCTATTTTAAAAGATTTAAAAAAAAAAATTAATGTCGTAATAGTCCTTGAAAGGCTTTTTCATAACTTTGCCCAAAAATCATTAATAACTACCAACTAAAAGGGCTAAAATGATTTTTGAGTGAGTAAAGTTACCGGACTAAAAGGGTTTTTTTTTTTTTTTTTTTTTTTTTTTTTTTTTTTTTCACAATAGTGAAGTCTATTATAGTTTAGACCATTGATGCCCATCTTTTATGTATAATTTTAGTAGCTAAATAAATGCAATCAGTTTAATCACTTGGACTAATTAATACTTTCCAATAAGAAGCCACAACCTACAAAGTTATAGTAACGCAGAAAATCACAACGAGAAAGTGGCATATATAGCTGATATTGGTCTCAAAAAAGGCAAGTTCACATTGGGGATGAGAACTTGCACTACAAAACGCGGGGGCCTTGGGCCGCATTTTTTAAGCCGCGGCCATAAAAAACGCGGCCCAAGATAGACTAAAGCCGCGTTTTATAAAAACGTGGCTTAAAAAAACCTTAAAGTCGCGTTTTAAACGCAGGGCCATAGAAGGGTTTTGAGGCTGCGTTTTTTTGAGCTAAAAACGCGGGGGTTTTAGGCCGCGTTTTAAGATCAGACCCTTAAGCCGCGTTTTAAACGGGGCTATAGGACCTGGTCTTGGGCCGCGGTTAAAAAGTGCGGCCTAAAAAAACGCGGCTATAGCTATAGGCTATAGCCACGTTTTTTTGACATATAGCCGCGTTTTAAAAACGCGGCCAGAGGACCATTTTTTTGTAGTGTTGGGTTGCTGCTGCCTGCTGGTACTGCATGAGAATGACAATATGGGTGTTGCTTTTGGCTTTAGCTACTTCAGGTCTTACTAGCGAGTTCAAGAAAGAGATGGTGTCCTATTTATATAGGTTTGAATTTCACACTTTTACAGATCAATTGACCTAAAAATTGCAACATCTTTTAGAGCATTCTTTTTTAGCTGAGTTTGTTGGATTATATATAAAAGGAATCTCACATGCTTTATCTTCTTCATCAATTTAGACTTTTTTTTTTAGGTCATTTTCTAGGATTAAGATCTAGTAGACCATGCAATAAGGAATTAATGGTTAAGATTAAAAACTGCAAAAATCACCTTTACTCTTAATCCTTGAATAAAAAAAATTGTTAACCTTTACTTTTTATCATTTCACTTTTACACATCACTTTTTAACTTTTCTCTCACACACCTATGATTGATCGCTCAATGCAATAGCATATATCTCAATCCCATTTTCTAAAGTGCATTTGGTATTTGGTAATTATATAGGAGTGATTTTTTTTAGTTGTGTTCTATCAATCGTGTAGTGCAAAGTAATATATACCTTCCACTTCCAATCTATGATTTTGGTGAAAATAAATGATAGGATAATGGCAATTGTAGTGCCTTCTAATTGATCAAAGATCCCATTTAGATTAAGCATTTTTTTTAATGAGGAATTAGCAGCAAAAGAAAGCCAATGATTAATCATTTCAAACACATACACATGGTGGTGCACCTTTGCCAATGTACAAAGTAGATAATAATATGATGAAGATGGGGACAGTATAGATGGGGTCATATGGCCTAGTAAAGAAGTTTAAAGAATCCATTTTTACTCCATCCTATAATGGAAGAATCACTCATCGCTTAAGTGTTAAGATTAGTAGATAGGCTTTTTTGGTTTTGGGATCTTAAGGGCAACCAAAATAGTGATCGATCAGGTGGTCCACATGTAGAAAATTAGATGTGGGTATATGGAATTTCTAAGCACAAATGATTGATATCCGTGTCGGCAAAAGGGGATATATAAGCAGAGCTACTTGGTGGAAGAAGCTAAAGGGTATTTGAATCTCTTTGGTATTTTTTTTATAGATATTTTGTTGATACTGATCAGAGAGATCAAAGGAATCTGTCCAAGGAAGAGTAGCATGAAGATTCTTTTTCTTAAAACTTTATACATTATTAATGCTGTGGTGGCCCCTTATTCTGATGAAAAAAAAAAAAGATGCATGTGTTATCTATGGATTCTTGCTCTCTATGAAGTATGAATCCATGATGCTAATAGCTTTTGGGAAAAAAAAATGTGTACTTAGCAAACATGTCAAAATGGATGCATGGTCGTATATCAGGAGAGTTGGTACTTGGTTAAAAAACAAAAACAAGAAAACAATAGTACAATTGTACCCAAGTAAAAAGTACAATTTTTAAAAAGCTGGAAATAATGAAAACAAATTTTTTGAAAAACACCAAGCCAAACACGTACTAATAGTCGATCGATAGTTGGTAACTTGTGTATGCACAAATATGTTCGATAAAAAAATATTTATATATGATATATGCTTAATTAATAAATAAATAATGAAATTAGAGAATTTATAGGAGAAAAAAAAATTCTCTAGTTTTATTAAAATTTGTTTAGAGAATATCAAACCCTAATTTATTTTGAATTTGTTTAGTTTTTGGTTGCTTTATCCAAAATTGATGAGTCATAACTCTAAAAAAATTATATAACTTATGTGGCAGATGATAATCAGTTTCCTTTAACATATTAAGGTTTTAATATCAACTTTCCTTAACCATGTGTAGCCTTATCCATGGTAAAGCAAGACTCTCTTATTAAAAATAAAATAAAAATAAAAATTATTAAATTTTATGCCTGAAACATGTATGTGGTTCTTTATATAAAATTAATATTGGTTTGGTTTAGTCTTCATTCATTGAATTATGTACAAAATTCCTTTTTACATGATCAGGTTGCTATTTGATGATTCTATTATTAATTAAAGTTACAATATAAAGCAAGTAATGATTTAGATTAGATTATTCTAAGTTTTAAAATATATTATTATTCTTGTCACACTATCAATTTGTACTAAAGATGCTGTTTCTTTTATTTAAAATTTTTTTTCTAATAAAAATTTCTACTACAGAAATATCAATTTAGACAAGAAAAATTTTGAGAGAGAGAGAGAGAGAGAGAGGAATAAAAAAAATTAACTGAATATCAAATAGAATCTCTCTAAATAAATTTATTACTCAAAAAAAAAATTTTATATGAAAATCCCACAATTGAACATGAAATTCATAAAAAAAATAGTTAAAAGATAATGAAATAAAACAAAAAATATAAATAAAAATGAAGACTATCATAATTATGATCAAACATGTAATATAATAATTCTTGATTATATGAAAAGATTACATTTTTCTTAAATGTATTTTAATAATTTTATGAGAATCTTTATTATAGTTATTTATGCATAAATTATTTTTCAAAATTAAAATTGATAAAATCCTTCTTAAGATTGATTATTTACTAACTTCCCATTTTAAAAAGCCAAAAAAAAAGTTTAAAATAATAATATAATATATATATATATATAAAATATTACTTAACATATTTAAACATAAAAAAGACTTCACCTATATCTATAATATTTGGCCTTAAATTGTATCAATTCATTCTAGCATGTTTTTAGCTTGGTTGACAATATCTTATCAATATCTACTCACTTCAATTGTATCTGGCCAAATTGTATCTCATTTGACTTTTTACTGATTTTTTTTTTTTTTTTGAAATTGAGCTAACTAAAATCTACTTGTACTTATAAAAAAAAAAAAAAAAGTGAAATTTTAAAAAATTATACATAAACAAATATATACTTGATATAAACATATTTGGATTAAGAGGAAACCAATGAAAAAGGCATGTATCTAAGCATGACTAGCGTTATATATCAATATCGTACATGTTAACCAATAATATGATACATGCAAAATGAGTTTTACTATACTTTCTATATATGATAACTCAATTGTCACGTCAATTTATCAAATAATAATAGTAAATTTTTTATATCCGTCGATATTATATTTAATATTAATTTATTGAGTACGATGACTTGGAATATACCTCTACGAGCTCACATAGTTGTTTCTTTTTTATAATCCATCAATAGTTGTTTCACCATCGTTTGTAAGTAAGTATATATTCATATTGCAATATATATTAAACAAATTAAGCAGTGCTCATGTATGTGAGAAGCAAAATTTTGCTTTGAAAGGATTTTTGCCTCTGCTTGTCACTTGTATGACCTTTGGGTTGTGGTTAGGATCATTAAATTTTAATCATCGTGTAATGATAAAAAAAAAATACTGAATCTTTATACTTTCTGAATCTCTAGTTGAAAAGGAAGATAAAAATAAAAAACATTTTCTAGAACCGTTTCTAGAAATGCCATATTGAATCATGAGGTTCATCCCCTTCTTGTATGCCTCTAATTAGTGATTTTGGAATAAATCCACAGGTTATTACTAAGAAGTAAAAAGGTATCTAGATGAGTTTACTATTGAGGATAATCAAATGACTTAAATAAGAATAATAATAAATTTATAGATAACTATTTGATTACTAGTTTGCCGTCTGTTCTTAGAGAGGACATAGGTACACTGCAAACCACTTAAATCTTGTCGTGTTATAATCACCACATATATGAAAGTGATTTTGAACCAATCACAATTCTTTGTCTTCATAAGTTACAAAATTATTTGTCATTTTTTATTAATCTCTAATGTTATTTTTGCTCTAGGGTTATATCATATATGCTTATGTTCCCCACTAGTACATTGTGGTTAGATTCTATCAATTGGGAATAAAAAAATTTAATGGGAAAAAATGAAAATCATGACATGTTATGAAAGCAAAGCTGAGAGAAGTGAAAAAGTGGTGGGGGTGAGTACTTTCTTTTTCTTTTGACTTCTTTGGTGAGAGGGTGAGTATTGGTCCTATTGAATACAGTGGATGATGTAATGCTCAATATTTCCACAGGTAAAACAAAAACAAAAATGTAATATATAAAAAAATGACCAGAGATAAAACTCTAAGAAAGATCATAAAATAAACAAGAAATGCAAAAGCAGCCAAAAGTAGATAGGTAGACATGAAGATTAAACTATAATTCACTTCATATTCCCTGATACAGGAGCAACTCCATTTACCCAAAACACAAATTCTACTTGACTACCAGACAAAATCTCAAGAGGCCGCCATTGCCAAAGGCTTTTTTTCACTGCCCCTGAAAAACAGACTTAAAAGAGCAGCTGACCCTTTTGAAGACTTTTGTAGTTCCACCACTTACCCCATACCAGTACATCAGATACCAGTACTACTACCACCTATATTACTAGCAAGAATTGAACAAAGAAAAAAAAAAAAAAAAAAAAAAGATTACGTGGGACCCAAGGCTAAGAATGATGATGATTTGATGGATGGTGTTGATGCCACAATATGATGATGCTGGTGAGGATGATGACACGGTGATAATGGTGAAGGAAGGTGAACACCAAGTTACTCAAGGAAACCAGTTTTTGTCAAGATAGCATTCCTGACTTTGCTAAGATCCCTTCCTTTCAGTGTCCTTCCAATCCCTTCACAAACAGAGAAAGATGAAATCTGACTCCTTGCAAGCTTCTTAGCAATCCATTCATGTGGAGGAACCATATCACCATCATCCTCATCATCATCATCACCACCATAATTACCTACACCATGATGATCTCCATCATCATAAGCAACAGTTCCATTATATCTATTACCATCCTCAGCATCACCCACAAGTGATCCAACCCTTGAGCCCATTCTGGCACTTTTCCCATAAATCTTAGACCAGTCAGGAATGTTCACAGGAGCTGAGGATTGCTGAACAACCACCTTGGTTTCATGGGTTGTTGTAGTAATATTGCTATTAGCCCTTGGAATCATTCTTGGGGTAGTAGAGAAGCGCCATGCAGAAGAAGAACCAGAAGGGTAGTCTTTGGATTTCCTCATTTTCTTAGGACTTAAATCCTCACTTTCCTTAACAAAACCCCACACATCTTCTTCTTCAAAATCATCATCTCTCATTGATCTCCCATCAAGACCATTGCTTTTGCTCATGGTACCATTCCAATCTCCCATTGATAGTTATTTGCTCTACGATTTCCAAAGAAGTTCAAATAGGAGAGAGAGAGAGAGAGAAATGAATGAAGTTAGAGTTATTGAACCACTTCTTTCAATATAACTAGAAAGCAAACAATTTGAATTATTTTTTTCTAAGTCATGGTTTTTAATGAGCTAAATCTGATTTTGTTCCTTGGGAATAGGAAAGGAGAAAGGTGAAAGAGAATAATATCAGGAATCTACCTTGCCTTTGTTTCAATATCCTCCAAAAGAACAAGGGCTTTTCAAAGATTTCTCAAATTAGTACTGTACATAACCCCAAAAAACCAACCCAAGACAAAGCAAGAGAAGCTGTGGAAACCCTTTTCCCTTGCCAGAATACCTCCAAAGAAATCACAGATTTCAAGGGCCTTTGGCTCAGAATGGTACCCTGCAACCACAGAGAGTAAAAAGACAACAAAAATTATGTACTACATCAATTGATTTATTAACTTTCATACCTATCATAAAACCTGAAATGGAAAGGAAAATGGCAAATGGAAAATGATGGGCTTTGATAAGAATCTCTCACTTCCCAAACAACTCACCTAGATTCACTGTGATGTGGGTTTATTACAAAAATCCAAAAGCCCACAGAATAGAGAATCCAGAACAAGAAGAAGAAGAAGAAAAAAGATGGATATTGTGGCATTGAGCAAACCCAGAAACCAAGTCCAATCCAAGCATATTTCTTTTACTACCACCTAGAGAAACAGTCGGTGGTGAGAAAGACTTCTTTATATGGGGTTAATACATATACTGATTTCATCAAAAAAAATATACATATACTGATTGATATACATGCTCTCATTTGTTTTGTTTTTTTTTCCTTTTTGTTTTTCCTAAGATGAACAGTGAAAAAATATATATTATTTTTAATAAAGCTTATATAAAAAGGCTGGCTTTTGATTGGGAAAGGTGGAAAAGAACGATTGGTCAGACCCAAAACTTCACTGATTCCCGCAAACCTTATCTACAACTCACTACAACTCTGCTCAATCGGCGTTATATCAGTGAAAAAATAAAAAAGCTCAGCGAGTGAAAAGGCATAAAAGCTTTCTCTATCTCTCATATTAGTGTGTGCGTGTGAAAGTGTGAAGCAACTTTTTTAAGGATGCCTAGGAGAGGGTGCTAGCTAAGCTTAAGGAGTAAAAGCACCTGTTGGTTGGTTGACACTGCATTGAGAAATGTGGTGTGAGTGAGAGAGAGGGTGAGGAGGGTTTAACTGTGACTGAAACTTTTCTTTTTCTTTTCTGTGTAACTCTTACCACTTCATTCTAATTCAATGCTTCCTGGGTTTTGGGGATTATTGCAGAAAGATGAGTAAAGGACCTAAAGATAGTAGTAGTAATGAAAAAAAAGAGAAAAACTTGCAGAAAAATTTAATAATGAAATAATAAAAAAATTAGTGTAGAGAGAGAGAGAGAGAGAGAGTGAGAGAGAAGGAGAGGAGACGGTGGGGGCAAATATAGGTCAGGGTGAGTGGGATGGTGAGGGGTCTTCTCAAACTTAAATCAGGAGGGTTCTGTTGGATAATGACTTAAGGGGAGATGTGTGGGTCAACGCTTTTTTTTGGAGTTCATGCAGAAACCTCTTATCTCATCTTACATTGGAGTATATCTACTTAAGTTAATTTGCTTGCTTACTCTCCCCCAAGCTCACTCATTTATTCCTAGGTTAAATAAATTATACAGGCTAAAATGCAAAAAATTAACACTTGGGTTTTTATTCCTACTTGTAACTTTCTAATGTTTCTCTATTTGCCAAATTGACCATAGAGAGTAATTTTTATTAGCTTTGATAAGCAGAAAAATTATATGAACATCACATGAGTATTAGCATTTGGAATTGCAAAAAAAATTTACTATCTAAAAAACTATTTTATCTATTATATTACATGATTCCGTTTTACAATACACCCAACGGTTTTTTATTTTACTATACAACATATTAAAATAATATATCTATCCAAAAAAATAATATAAGCCAAAAGTTATGAGAGACTATAGAAAACTATTTAAAAAGAGGTGACAAACAACAGAGAGAGAGAGAGAGAGAGAGAGAGAGAGAGAGAGAGAGAGAGAGAGAGAGAGAGAGAGAGAGAGAGAGAGAGAGAGAGAGAGAGAGAGAGAGAGAGAGCTGAGTTGTAAAATATTTTAGAAATAGCTTTTTGAGTAATGTCCATTTTTGTAGTTTGATGGTATAAAATATCAAATTGGCGGTTTTACAACCTCCAATGCCAATGCTCTTAGTGTATTAGTGGCATGGATAAAGTATTTAAGTTCATGGTTTTAAAAACCGAACTGAAGGCAAAACCGTTTTTGCCTCCGGTTCTCGATTTAATTAGATTTTTGACTGGTTTAAAGCGGTTTTTGATCGGTTTTATACGGTTTTTGAGTGGTTTTAGGCAGTTTTACTGAATTGAATTGGTACACAGTTCTCGGTTGAACCAATCGAACAGGCTAGTCCGATCCATTTTTAAACCATGTTTTTCTTAATGCGGTCACATAATGCTTATGTGATTCTTCCATATATAAGGGCTAAAGAGAGTCCCATGAGTCAATTTAGTAAATATGAAAACCTTAAGGTGTTATAAAGAAGAATTGAAGCCCTATTAGGTGTTTTTGCAACTAACCAAAGCCCAAACCCCACGGGTGTTTTTGGTATTTTGGCCTTAAATAAATGAAAAACATTTAGCTACAAATTGGTTTGGATTTATTTTCCTCCAACGTATTATGTGACAATTGAAAAGATCATTCATGTGTAATTTTAATCATATAACTTTTTTAATGAGTTATGTGACTTATTTAAATAATACACATTGATAGTCTTATAAATCGTCATGTAGTAAGTTGGTGGAGATAGCTCTAAACTGGTTTGAAGCTAAAATTTGTCCTAAATAAATTATATCTTTGATCCTTAATCTCTAATCTTTATTTCAAAATCATATATATATATTACAATGTATAAAAAAAATCCTTGCGGTTATATGTTGGATGGAAAATGTTGATATAACAAAAAAGAATTCATAAAACATTAAACCTAGGTAACTTTGATGATATGAAACCTGCTATGATATCACATAAATTTGTTTATCCTAGAGTATTTTCTATCCATCAAATAACGATAATGACATTTTAAAACAAGTTTGAAAGTAAAGAGACAAGGTGAAACATTTTAAAATATGAGGGCAATTTTGAAACAAAGGTTAAAGTTAATGATGAAATATGCAATTTAGCCTTTTCGATAGGTTAACCAGTGCCAAAATGTTTTTTTTTTTAATTGTAATCAATTAGTTTTTTCTAGGTAGTCAACCAATACTTAGTTAAAATAATATTTGATTATTTGCTTTTACTACTTCTCAATGCATTGAAACCACTTGATTTTTTTACATGTGCCAAAATGTTTTTTTTTTTATTGTAATCAATTAGTTTTTTCTAGGTAGTCAACCAATACTTAGTTAAAATAATATTTGATTATTTGCTTTTACTACTTCTCAATGCATTGAAACCACTTGATTTTTTTACACGTGCCGATTAACATATTCTTTTCTTAATTTGGTTCTAAGTGTAACCCCCAAATAAATAAATATATATGTATATATATATTGATAGGCCAAAAACGTATTGACCTCTTGTGATAAATTGATTGATTAATTAGCCAAATTTATTAATTAATCAAATTAATATGCAAACGCGTGGTAGTACAAACAAATCACCAATAAACTAAGTATGCAATGGAAAATAAATTAATACAGTGATTTGTTTACGAATGGGGAAAACCAACACGGCAAAAACCCCACCGGGTGATTTTAAGGTCACTACTCCCGAGAATTCACTATTATCAAAACAAGCGGTTACAAGTAAATGAATCTTAATACCTTATACCAACCTATAGTTGAACCCTTACCCCAATACCCAATTGGACTTATTCTGTAGTGACAATCTCTCCTTTTGATACACGACTCCCAGTACGTGACTAACCAATCTAATGCACAAATCCCAGTACGCGGCTTACTCCTTTGCACGAATCCAAGTACATGACTAACTTCACAGCAAACCTTTGATTATTGTAGTTGATTTGCAACAATTTCACATAGAAACACCAATAAAATCTTCAATGTTGGTGCAAGAGACTTTGCTTGGTTACAAAACCCAAAAGCGTATAAGAAACGCAGCAAGAACTTTTTCTTCTATAGGAGGAGGCTAGGGTTTCAAAAAGAAAGCCTTATGAAGCTCTCTAGGGTTAGAGTTTTTCTTTTTCCACCTCCTTTGAATAGGAGCTTAATGAATCTCGACAGATCGAGCTTCTATCGAGGAAGTATCGAGACCTGCAAATTGCACTTTTCTTAAGTAGTTCTTGAGTAATCTTCATGTCTTCAATTTAACCACTTGTAATGATCATCTTGAACCTACTTAGATTTACCCAAATACAAGTAAAGTGCGTTTTGTCAAAAGATATGCCAATTACATAAAAATATGTCCCTAACATATATATATATATATATATATATATATATATATATATTTTTGGTAGTATTGTTTAGCATATTATATAACAAGAACTCTTTCTTACACAAAGTCTCCTATGAGATTTCTTTTAATATAGTAAGGTACTTCTAATCACTTGGCCTTTTTCAATATCCTATAGCTAAAAAAAAGAAAATCCACAAGCTCAAGTTTCTTCAGTCATCACAAAAGGGAATCTGGGCTTTCTGCAGTCATGAATAAGCAATGGCACGCCGCATGAGTTGATTCTCAGACTGAACTAAGGAAGCACATACCTGAGTTTGATTACGTGGGTGGTCAGTATTAAGGAAGCATATATGCAATGTGTGTGAATTATGCAGAGCAGAATGTTTAGTTCTTTCAACGAATCCAAGCATATCATCCAAAACATGTCTTTGTTATTATCCTCCTACATCAGCTTATTTAATTTTATGTACATAATTTAAGTAGCATGTGTGGTGGTTATAACTTAGCCAAAGAATATATATATATATATATATATATAATACCACCCAAAAATATTGTTATTTTATGAACTCTTAGCTTCATATCTCATACAAGAACCTCTACAATAATTAACATCATACGTGGCGCTTGGACTAGGTAATCTAATTACAAATTATTCACCTAACTTTGCTTTATTATAATGTATGTGTATTTTATATGCTAAACATCTCTCTTATTGGGTAATTTTTGTTGCATAAGAACAGGAATAGTAAATCCTACAAATGTCTTAGTTTGTTATGCATCACAGATGACCCTTTTTAGCTACATTATTAGTGTAGTAGATGATTTGTCATAATCCAAAGCAGCACATCTTTTCACTGATATAACATTAAATTAGGTGGGATTTAAAAAATTCTTAGTACAGTTTGCCATTTGTTGATGGCACAACTAAAGTAGTCTCATACTTTTTTTCCCCCTTTAGAATCAAGTTGTCTTGTGCTTTGTTATAAATATTAAAGAATGTTAGCATTAATTTTGAAAATTTATTTACTCATATGGTTTATGATAAGGCAAGGTTCAGATTGACTGAAATCTGGATGGAATCAGCCATCTCAAACCCAACTCGGTTAGGCTCAACTATCTTTATCTCTCCTGGGTTTCAGTCATCACAATTGAAAAAAAGTACACATTATGAAACTCATATTATAAGTTTCAAATCCTATTGTATCAAAAAATAAAATAAAGTCAGAACCAATAGGTCTCTCCCTCACTCATTCTCTCTGGTCTGCCAGGGAAATTTTGAGAAAGCATGAATTGGAAATGGAGCTGCCCCAGAAGCTTGTTTCAAAGATACAACCTGTTGGGTTTGAGAAATAAGTTTTAAATTACATGAGTGGGAGATAAGCTTCAAATGTGTTTGACATTGGAGAATAATTAGATACATAAACTATAATATGTTATAAGATCAACCAAACACTAGTGATTTTTTTAGGAAAAATATATTATATAAATCCAGCTTGTGGGATTAACAGAACCAATTGAAATACTTGAAGGTCCGGGAGGTCTCAATGGCCACAATTATTTATATTTGTTTCTTATTTTTCCTGTATAATGAATCATATATCATGTTAAAAAAATATTTCAGATAAAAAAAATCAGTTACAGTTCTATGCATGTTATTATAGTAACCGTACAAGCATCTCAGATTTTGAGGCTTAGCATGCTTCAGATTTTAGATTTCAGTTTGAAAAAAATGTATAATTACGTGGAATCCTTGTAAGAGACTGGAATTGGACATCAAAATCAACTTATCACAGTGTGTTAATCATTCTAAGAGAGAAACCATCTCTACCATCCAAAAAGGATCTACTTGATTAACCAATTGATAAGATAAGCAAAGTGAGACGCCTTTAACATATCTTTCGGCCTTTCCTTTTATAGGAGATAAGTGGGGTCTTACAGCCCAATAATCCTCCAGTTATTTGCTCCCCAAATTTTAGTCTTAGTCCACCACCCCTTTGCACAAATCTATCAATTTCCTCACAAGTGTTGGTCGTTTCATTGCCAGCCAAAGATGAAGCAATTTTGGTGGCCAATAAGGCAAGATAGACTTACCAATTTGAGACCATTTTGCATTATGAACCCCTCTGTATTGCTCAAAGATGTGCTTAGGAGCTTGACACATTATATACATACTACCCCTGATCCATATTGTTTGTAATATTTAAAAAATTCTAATTTTTTAAGGAAACATCATTAATGTGTTGTTTATTGGATAAAAATGTACAAATTTTAAAAACTGCCATTATTAATTTAAACTCTACAGAAAGAATAGTATTAACTTTTTAAATAAAGTAAATGATTGTATCCAATGTACAAAACTCTCATTTTTATAAGATCTGGAAGAGGTTATGATAAACAACCTTATCCCCAATTTATTGGAGATGTTGATTCTCAGACTCAAACTTGTAACCTGTCACTTTTGGTAAAAGACACTTGTTATCGCACTAAGTCTCAACTTTTAAATAAAGTATATTAGTAAGGTAAGAAGTTTATTTATTGACTTTTCAAATAAAATTACATATTTAAACATTTCAAAATGAAATAGTGGACCAAATTAATGGGATGGGATGAATATAAATGAGAGAGAGAGAGAACCACCATAAAATTTGACATTATTGAATGAAAGAAAATTTTCAAGTCAAAAAAGAAGAGCAGATCTTGGTTAGTATGGGTTGTACATACCCTAAACTCTAGAATCTACACTGGACTTTTTCTGTAAATTACATCATTATTTGTCTAATCGGATTGAAAAATTAAGGATAGTAAATGATGGAAGTGACAAGGATAATGCAAGAAACAATGCAATAAATGTGATCTGCCATAATTAATTTGTTGAGAATTTATAACCAACCACAAAATTTTGAGACTACAATTTTGTTTTTATTATTATGATGATTGAGATATTTGCTAAAGATGATCAAGGTTTATCATGTTGGATCCTGAAAGCATTTATCATCAAGGGGAATGGAAACAAACAAAAATATAAAAGAGTACTAGCTAGTAGCTAAGGCCAAAATTATGAGATTCGAAAATAATGCATTCACAATGTAACTAGCTAGAAAGTAAAAACCACTGACATGACAATATATTCAAACTTCAGTCACAGGCATTCCTTGGATGCTTCAATGCCTCTTGTGCACCACTGGAAGAATTCAGCTAAATAAATGCTTATAATTGTCCTCGAGTTCGTATTAGAAATACGGGCGTTGATGATTGAACAGCAAAAATAGTCCTTTTTATCATGTGTGTGTGTCCTATTCCCATGCTGAAAATTAGAATGTGTTTGGAGTCTTTTTGCTCATCAGCAACTTGTCCAAATTGACTGAGCTCTCTTGATGACCCTGGTTAAGTTCGAGGAGCCAAATCCCCTACACTTTCATCCACATGGACAATAAGGAAGGTTATAATCTTTCAATATGCAACATCCAAATCTCATAACTCAATTCCCATAACTCATATTTCTATCTCAAAATTTTCACTTCCTCTTGAAAATATTTGTTTGGTTTCATATCTTGGTTGCAATATCTCATCACTAAGTATATGCTGGGACCCACTTACTGTGCTCGGTCAGAACAGTAACTCATACCCACGTGCCCCTTCTCCAAAACTAGCACATTCATAACTTCGGTCCACAAAGTCTAGGAAAAGAAATTATAACAGGAAAAAAAAAAAAATTCACAGAGCAACAACTCAAGAAATATAACAATGGACATGAGAGAGAGAGAGAGAGAGAGAGATGGTGGTCACTTAGGATAAGATAAGATCTAGCAAAATGAAGAAGGTGAGTGACGGAACCAGAGGTTTTGGAACTTCTGATCTTCAGCTTCAGCTAGACTTGTGATCTTCGGCTGGGCTGAAGGTCTTCTTTAGATGCACCAAAAAATTTTAGAGGAAAAGTGAGAGGAGGAAGGAGAGAGGGTTAAGGAAAAGGAAATGCGTTTATGAAATGAGAAGAGGTGGGTGTGGACTTCTCTGTGATGGACTGATGGGTTTAAGAGTACAGGAGAGAAGCTGCCTAAAAAAAAAGAAAAAGAAAAGAAAGAATAAAGAAGAAAGAGTTAGCCCCCGTTATGATTGAGTTATTTATAACAGTGTCATTGAAATACTAACTCAAAATTTAGAAACATCCAAATTTTGTTGTCAGTTTCTATAACTTAACCTTAAAATTTTGAGTTTTGAGTTATAGAAACTCAACTCAAAAATCAATTCAAACACCTTTTGAAATATTGTTTCCATAACTCATCACTCATTTTCACTTTTTTGAGTAATGGGTGATGAAAACTAAGAAAAAAAATCAAACCAAACAAGTGGTGGTGGTGGGACCCACAGAAAATAAGAAATGAGTAATAGGAACCGAGCTATATGGGCTAAACCAAACATTACTTTCCATCCTCCACTTTTCTATCCCTCCATATTTTCTATCCTCCCAACCATACGAAGCCTTAGTGAGTTTGATTCACATAGTGTGTGTTTGACATTGACTTAAAAAACCAACTTTTTTTTACTATTTAGTTTATTTTTGCTACTATTTAACTTATTTTAGCTACTATTTATTGGTCTCATTGCACTTTTTGGTACTATTCGTAGATTTCACTATACTTTTTCAGTTACCTTTTAGTTTTATCTACAGTATTTTCAGTAAAAAGTTTTCAGTTTTAGCTAAATAAGCTATTCCTAAACAAACATATAACGTAGGAAAATTTGGATTTGAACTTAATGCTTTTCTCAGACACAAGCTTCGGTTGATTGTTTTGCTTCAGTTTTAACAAGTTAATTTTAGCAAGTAGTAGACTAGGATTGCTCCTTCTCATGCCTTCTTGGACTAACCACATAACTTAAGCCCATGGGTGTCTTGTACAAGTTCTTGTGGGCTAAACTTAGTAGGGTGTTGACCCAATTAATTACACAGTGCAGGTTTGAACTAAATCAATTCATGGGCCAAGTTTAGGGTCGTACGTGTTGAATACTTCATAGGCTTTGTTCTATTGATAGATTCTACGGCTAGATTTTGGAGACATCTTTTTCAATTCCCCATAAAAACTTTCTTAAAATGAATAATTAATGTATGCCTTAAAGACATATATTAACCAGACCCTTTTTCTATTGGTAAAATTAGTGGACCTCTTAACAAGTGTTTATTTGGCATAAACTTTTTAACTTATAGGTTAATGTATTACTTTTGGAAGCCTTACTCTCTCTAGATGCAACTATATTTCAATCACCTTTCAGCAAATAAACAAATAACCAATTTTTTTTTTTGGGTCTTTTTATGTTGTCTGCAAATGAAGAAAAGCATTAGTGAACTCATTGATAGTGAGACTTTTTTTCCGCAATTGCTAAATCTCAGAATATAACCTTCATTGCTCTCCTTTATTGTTATAATTCACATCTTTTGAGTCTTGACATGAACTGATAATTCATTTCTGCTTATTACATAAGTACACCACATTATTCTGAATCTAACCTATTGTTATATGCTACACAGATATAAATGAACCATTTTAAGCTCTAAAATGTGTCACCTTGCATTATTCCGACTATGGTGAATTATGTGCAACTAGACGAAGCTTTTTAATGAGAAAAATTTAATCAAGATATACCACTAAACCTGTACAAAGTGGGTAACAAGATTAAATTGCACATCTAAATCAATTTCTCGCTTCACTTGCGTGCTGCATGGTAAAGCTCCATGTAATCAAGAGCGGGCCGGTTCCAAGACCAGTCTTGCTCCATCACTGTCTTGCATAATGAATTAAACCAATCCCGACCATCATACCAAGCAGAGATTGCCCTGAAAATCCAAGTGTGAATGAATATTTAAAAGGAAAATACTAGAAGAATGTGTGCAGGGGCATACTTTTGTGGTTTTAGTGTGTTTGTGTGTGTGTGTGTGTGAGAGAGCGAGAGAGAGAGAGAGATTATAATAGTACAAACATATACTTTGAACCATTTGGCTCCCCCCTCCCTCCCCCAAGACAAGTCATAGAGAAAATATTGAATTGGTGAATAAAACAAGTGTGGTGCATTGAATTGTTTCTGTGCCACAGCATCTGTCAAGAACGCATGTCCAGAGTCCAGGCACAGGCTATGGTTTTCTCACTTTTGTGATTTGTTATAACCAACAAAGAAACATGTGCATTTGGAAAATAATAATGAAAAATAAATCCATTTGCCTCAGAAGACAAAATATGCATTTACTCACCTATTGAGCGCATAATCAACACCAGCAGCATCAGCTCCATCAAAATTAAATCCATTTGGTTCAAGACCCTGTGCTTGTGCTCTCTCTTTATCATGATCAACGTCAAATACAGTGTCGTAAAGTCCTATAAAAGAAACACCATGAAGTTGGATGGTTAACAAGAGAATCTCACTGAAAATCCCATGGTGCAATTATCTCATGGTCATAAGAAATGCAAGCACAAAGGTTCAGTCCAACTGCATGAGATAATGTTAGTACTATCCGATCCCTCAAAACCCCCCTCATACACAAGCAATTGTAATTCTATAGTTAAACATGTCCATTGATATTGCTGTTCCTACTTGACTCCAAGACAGAGTATCAAGGTCAATGTAAGATATCTTACATCAAAAGCTAGGCACTCAAGGTAAAGTACCACAATATAGGCTAGATAGCATGGGTACAATATGAAATTTGCATTTCATGAGAATTAAAAGGTTGAACTACTTCAAAATTTTGGTATTTGGGAGAAAATTATCAATGGAAAGGGGAAAATCTATAATGAATATTGATGGGGGCAACGGAGATATATTTTAGAAAGCAAGAAGCGCATTTAAGAAATGATATGGGATTTTTTTTAAAAGACTAAGGAAGTTGTAATTGCTAGTATCAGCACACTATTAGTACAAAAAGCTGAAGCTATAAGTCGACCAACAATGTATTTTGAGCTCACACACATTTATCAACCCCTCATATGCAGACCCGCCCATGACCAAAACCCAAATGCAGGCCTTCCATGTGGATATCAGGGTTACCAAGACTTGAATCAAAAACTTCAGTTAAAACCCAGTTTGATTCCATGTCGGTGACAATCCCAAAAAACTCGAGCTGTTGGGAAGTTGGCCAACAATGTATATTAAGCTCTCACACATTTACAATAAGAAAATCAATAAGTTGCATATAATTAATCTAACATTACAATATTGGGTTCTATGCTTAATTATGAAAAACGGAAAAGGCAATATTAGGTTGTCAGTGATAATTTCGTAAAATAGAGTTACAAATTTACAATATCAAAGGGAAAATTCCTTGAAGATTGACAATTTACAGAAACTTAAAAAGTTTTCTTACCAGGCACAAAGTACAAAATTATGCAAAATGGCCTACATAGTGAAAACACTGTTCAATACAATTGCCTAATATTAATGTGAAGATCATTGAGAAGACGATTAATCTAAAAACTTGAGGTATGCACTACCACGACCTTGATGTCGCATATTTAAGTAAACATTAAAAATAACAAGGTATCATTCATGCGTCAAAGGGTTCAGCAGTAAAGACAAAATAGACACATGGTTGAATGGCATCACTCTCTAGTTTTGTATGAACGTACCTCCAGTTTTGCGAACAACTGGAATTGAACCATATCTCATTGCTGTGAGCTGGGTCAGTCCACATGGCTCAAAAATTGAAGGGACTAGAATGAAATCAGCGCCCGCATATATCTATCATAAGTCCAAATGTATAAGTAACTTCCAGGGTCACACTGCAGATGTAAGTGGCAAACGTGCATCCAGGAAAAAGGAAAAAATTTGAAAATTTAAGTTCAGTGAGAACATACTAAGTGTGATAGAGGCTCATCATAAGTCAAACAAAGGCGAGCACGGTCACCATGAGTAGAATGCAATTGATTGGCTAAATTCACAAAATCATTTTGAATACGAGGATCTGGGGCTGAACCAAGCAATACAACCTGCAGGTAGATGTTTCATCAGCATAGACAAGATATGCTTTACCAAAAGAAAAATGTTGTAACATTATTAGCTTATTAACAAGCATGAATTCAAAGTATACATTATAGTCATTCTTACATTCACACGCAACTATATTTGACAACATCATCCATGATACGAAGAGAAAAAGGAAGAAGTGTGTGTGTGAGAGAGAGACAGAGAGACAGAGACAGAGCGAGAGAGGGTTGTTAAAGTAAGTGAGCATTCTGGAGGATTATCATATTATTAAAATTCTTATAATTGGTTCACATGCTGAGGAAAGAATAAAATGACATTCATAGTACAAAAATAAATAAATAAAATACAATAAAAAAGAAGACAAAAGATGACCTGTCCATTACGATCTAAGGTGCGCCAGATGGCGTGCTTGATGAGATGAATTCCTTTCTGATGAGTTAAGCGAGTGATAATTCCGACCAAAGGGAGATCAGATCTTTTCAAACCAAGCTTCTGTTGTAAGGCTTCCTTGGCAGCTTTTTTGCCTTCAACAACATTGTCTGAGGTGTATGATATCTGGAATAAATGCATCATGTGTTAGCCATACATGTAAAATTTGACCAGGTCATTCTTGTTGAATGAGAAGGGAACTTGACAAGCAGCTTCCACCCAAAAAAAAAAAAAAAACCATCAATAGGAAGAAGAAATGGCAGAAGAAAAGAGGGGTGGGGATTTGGGGGAGTGTACATGCATGCACACATGAGAGTGAGAGAGAGAAACCGACTTACAGGAATGAACTTATCATTATATGGATCCCACATATCTGGGTCAATTCCATTTAATATACCATGGAACTTGTAGAGATGAGGAGCAACTGCAGGATTTCCAGCAACCTCCTTTGAGTAAGTGTGGGATACCTGCATATTCAATCATAACTTAGATGCTACAACAATAAGAATATGGATAGACAAATTGAATCTACACATATGATGCGTTAGCGTTTCCATTTTCAACCATTTAAGAAACTGATATACTGGAACAGTATAGAAATGTAATTTGCATATCAAGGGACCAGTAACAGTTTAAGAAACTTATATCTGTTACTTATTGGGATCATTAGGAGGTTTAACAACATGCTGCACAAGGGACCAGTAATAGTTTTATTTTGCATAATTTTTCCATCAATCTAACCAATTCTATTTTTAACTCTCAAAACCTACCCAATTGTAAACTCAAACACCCCCCAAAAATGTTACATCTATTCAAAGAAAATAGGGAAATTCTAATGTATAGTTCCATCTGATTAAGTCATACTGAAATATAACCAATTCTTAAACACTGCCATCTTTTTCCTGCTTAGATATGATTCTGTCTTTGCTACTCTTCTCACTCAATTCCCAATTCCCAGAACTCTAAACTCTAATTAAGTGTTCCATATTACCATTGATTCATATCCCCTACAGCTAGCTGAGTGGGAATTCAATGACAAAGACAATTAATTGCAACAACCTAAAACCCCTTTATTCCAACAAATAAAATAAAACCACCAAATGAAATAGAAAAGTAAATAAATAAACAAAATACTAATAAAATCTGGAGTAATTTAAGGATAGAGGGAAGCATGTCAATATTACTCATTTCTTAACAAATTTGATGACTGTGAATATCTAAGTGTTATAGAAGCACATCACACAGCTCCAAAAGGAACAAATCAACTGATTAAAAAAGAACAGTATAGAAAGCATAAAAAGTATAGAGACTGAAAAATCTTAGGAAATTATAAGTACTTACAGTTGTAGCCTTGTCTGAATATGCCACAGCTTTCCCAATTAAGGCTGCCCCAAATTCAAGGTTGTGGATTGTGAAGACAACCCGAGCTTTACTGAGACCATAATGCATATAATGATCCTTAAACAATCCTGCAACTGGTGCAGTGGACCAATCATGGCAGTGGATGATATCCTGCCCATTGTAAAGCCCCAATAGATGGATATTCATAAAATTAAACAACAAAATTCATTTTTTTTTGTCTGGAAGTGTGTGCCTGTGCATAGTAAGAGGAGAGAAAAAGAAAAGGTTTGATTTGATTTAATAGAAAAGCAATCTGCTCTAACAGCAACAGAACTCAACATTGGCAAAAGGTGGTCTTGACAATTGCCCATATAAATTGCTAGCAGTCATAAACACATACTCCCTCCGTCCCACTTTGTTTGTCCTATTTGAAAAGTCAAACTTTTTAAGGGAACATCATTTATTGTCTTGTCTACCTTTTAAAAATGTATAAGTTTCCAAAACTGCCCTTAAATAAATTTATCAAAAAATTGAATTAGTAAATTAATAGGGGTATAATAGGAACATTAGTAAATTAATGACTTTTATTTTTAGAAATAGGACAATATTTTGGGACATCTCAAAATGGAATAGAGGACAAACAAAATGGGATGGAGGGAGTATATAGTACGATGAATTAATGCAATAGATTTAGTTAATTTTGCAATAATGGCAGGAAAAGATGTAAGGTCACTGAATAACTTCATACTGTTGCCATTCACAATAATTGCTCAAGTAAAACTCATAAATGAAAGACTTGATATCATAGAACTTACAGGATGAAATCCACTTTGGAGTAGAAATTCAAGAGCAGCATGGCAAAAGAAGCCAAACCTCTCTCCATCATTCCTACAGCCATATATGCAACCTGTTGAAACGAATCTGCAGGAAAACCAAGCGCATTAAGAAACCTTGTAAATATATTCTGTTGCATTTGGCAATTAAAGTTAATGGAGACAGTAGTCATGCAAAGGACAGACATTTTGAGAAAGAATAATATGGATATGTGTCTCAATATTCCGACTTGCAAGAATAGGTTCTGAGCAGAGTAGCATAAATTAACTATTTCACAAATGAGCCCCATATAACTGCAATCCCCAGGATGAAGAAAAGAAGGTAAAAAAGAACAACCAAAGATGAAATGTGTACCCTGTATCAATGTGGATGTGCGAAAAAGAATATTTGAGGTTCAAATGGTATATACGTCAACAAGCTGTGTTTCCGAAGTTTTTGAATTTTTCACATAGCTGACAACTCTAAAAGATGGATCTTTGAAGATCATATCATTAGGAGTGTAAAACATACTTGACATTACCACATTCAGGATAAAAACAGCCAAAATCCTCACTATAATTTTAACACATAGCCTACGTTTGGATACGGATAATGCGTCCAGCTATGTTGCATGGACACGGACACGGACACGGACACGACACGGACACGGACACGAGGATACGACAATTTTTGAAAAATAAGGACACGACACGGCGGGGACACGGCGGTTAAATAATTAATTAAATTTTATATTTAGGCATATTTTTTAATATTTTTAGACATAAAATATGTTTATGTCTAGAATTTAAATTATATAAGAACTATAAATAAGTAAACTAACACCAAAAATAATACAATAATACACATAAAATATTTAGAGTACAAACCAAAAGTTTAAATATGTTACGTTCAAATACTAATATTAATACTAAAAATAATAGTCAAAATAATAATATAAATTATTTTCTTTTGGACCAATGGCATATCAAAGACATCGTGACTGACATATGGTACTCAATAGTTAAAATTTGAAATTGAATGTTTGAAACTGGCTTTCACGTGGGGTTGGCAGAAGACCCACAAAACAAAGAGGAAATATAAAAAAATATTAGAAAAGTTAAAATGAACGAAAAAGAAAAAGAAAACGTAAATGAAGCAGAAGAAGAGGAAGAAGGCATCTGGCTGAGAGAGCAAAGAAAAAGAAGCAGAAGAAGAAGAAGAAGAAGAAGAAGGAGAGAGGAGGAGCTCGCCGATCGGCCCGATCTAGCTCCGGCAAGCGACGGAGGGCAGCGGCAGCAGCAGTGGGCAGAGGTCAGAGGTCAGACATCTGTGATTTTTTTTTTTTTTTCACTGCTAGCGTGTCGGAGCCGCGTCGGAGCCGTGTCGGCGCCGCGTCGGCGCCGTGTCGGAGAAGCGAAAAAAAAAAAAAAAGAGACACTCGCCGGACACCGGAATCCGGCGAGTCGTACCCGTTCCGGTGTCCGACACGTGTCCGACACCGACACGACGCCAAAAATGGCGTGTCCGTGCAACCTAGGCGTCCAGCGTTTCACGTTTCTGTGTTTTCTTTCTTTTTCTTTTTTCTTTTTTTATTTATTTATTGAGAAGCGCACCATGTTGTCTGTCAGTGGGTCCCATGCACTGTGCACAGGACCCACTACCTCTTTGACAAGCTTCCACCTCCACTGAAATGTGTCTGTCAGTGGGTCCCGTGCACTGTTCACGGGACCCACAAATCTCTTTTTTTCACAAAAATTTTCATTAAAAATGAGTCCCACGGCACTATTCACACATTTAAAAATTATTTTGCTACGGTATTTTCAGTTTTCAGTAAAATAAGCGGTATCCAAATGCAAACATAAAGCAACTTTTTCATTCATTACTTAGCAATGCAGTGGGGTGGCATATTGCCTAGAAAAAACAATAAAGCTATGACTCGGACTCACTCTTCAAGTGTTTGATCACAACTCTTAGTGCAATTTTACTTTGTATTGAGTGGTCAATTATCAGCACTAAAGTGAGTGAAGAAAACAAAAAGAAACAAAAAATTAATACATGTTTGGTTTAAAGCAATATAATAGCCTCTGTAAAGTAAGTTTGGAGAGCGAAAAGTGAGGTACAGATTGCCCATGAGTACATGTTGTAAACTAGATCAAATACAGAACATATAGCACAAGAGATTTTAGGAGTGCAGCAGGAAAACAGAATTACCCATTTTGAGGCTCCAAAAAGTAGACAGAAAGGCCTTCGACCTTCCCAAACCATACTTTAATTTCGGCCCCACCCCAGGAATAGCTTCTGTTATACTGAAAGTCCTTCACCTGTATCAAAAAAAATATATTAAGTTAATTCAACATTGAACTGAGGTTAAAGAAAACCATAATGCAGGAAAAAGTGCAGAGATGGTGGAGTTTATAATATTACAAAATATAAAAATAAGAAACATTTTTTACTTATCATATAAAAAAGAATGAAACGCAAGAAACGTCCACACAGCCATCACACGTATATTCAGAAAGTCAGAGAATAGAAGGGCCCAACTAGAAAATTATGGAAATATCATTGTTAAATACCCATTTGGTCTAGCAAAGAAATCATCCAATAATGCATATCTCAACTTAATTCTGAACATAATAACTCATACTACAGTCATCGCAAAATGGACCTCTACGAGAGAGTACAACCACGGCATATAGGACCTACAAAGAACATGTTCTCTCTACTAAGTCAATAGAGAAAACCCCAAAACTTGAGAATAGAAACCAAAAATACTTGCACAAAGAAGTAAACATTATAGATAGTCCAAAGCAACAGCAATGAAGCTTACATTGCTAAGGTTCAAACAGTCATACTTTGGAAGAATGATGTCCACATTGTGGTTCAAATCTTGTACAGCACGGGATAGACTAGTAACAACGTCACCAAGGCCTCCAACCTGCAACAGATATTAGACATGACAGATAAAAAAAATACGCAAAAGATATTGATCTTTAAGCTACTATATTTAAACAACCTATTCTTTAACAAGAAAACTATTATTAATAAAGTAAAATTGCCATCCTTTGGAAACAAAAAGTAATTGTGCCAGGAAAAAATCACAGTGACTATGCTGCCTCCCTCGGTCATTTAAGACATTTTTTTTCACTTTAACAGAGGGGTATGTGTGAATTTGTCTCTTTTTTGCATTTCCATTAAGGTACATAGGGCTGTAAATGAGTCAAGCTAAGCCGAGTATTAAAAGTTCAGGCATATTTATTTAGTTTTATCTCAAACGCAAGCCGAGCTTAAGCTCATTAGTAAACAAGATTACTTGTTCACGCTTGGTTCATTTTCTTGTTGAACAAGTTCGATCTTGTTCACACACTACTTGATTAACTTATTATCTTCTCATATATAGTAAAACCATGACTAAAATTTTCTACCCCTTCACAAATTTATGAATTTTTTACTACGAATGGACTGCTTATATTATCAATAAACTACAGATAAGAATTTGAAATCATATGTACCTATTTATAAACTTACACAATACAGTTTCAAGTCTATATGAGTATATTTTTAGACAAGTATAAATATAAAAATATAAAATTTTATATAAGTAAATTGAGCCTCATGTTCACGAACACGTTAATATGTTTGAGCTTGGTTCGTTTAATATTCGAGCCTAACTTTGGGCTAAAACTTAGCTTGTTTGCTAAATAAACGAACATAAACAAGCTTTTTCTTGAGTCAAACTTGACTACATGGAGATATTTTCATCCTTTTTTGCAAGCAATAAGCACTCTCCATCAGAAACCCACGAGGTCATAATGCAAAGTAACCACTTATTCCAGACATTAACACTGTGTTCCAGGATTTTAAACAAACTTCAAATGGAACTGCTAGATATCAGTAAATTAACTAGAGTATTGCCCATGATACAATTACAGAATAGATGGTCAAATTCCTAAAATAATAACCTCAATATTTAAACTCCCCCCCCCCCCCCCCCCTTCCCCTCCCTTTCTCCACAAAAAAAAAAAAAAAAAAAAAAAAAGGCGCACACGTTTATTCACAGATCAACATACCTGAGATTAGATGAAAAATCTTCCATACATATATTAATTAACTTAATATTCTAAACTTACTTTTGCAATGGGGGCCATTTCAACAGAAATATGCACTATGTGCATCGGTGGCTCCTTAACAACTCCTCCAAACACAGGTATGTGGTAATCCATGCCATTTTTATTGTCAAAAATTCCACCATCTTCCTTCTCGGAGAATACAAAGTCCATCACATATGCGTCCAATGGAACCTTGACTGCAAGGACAGAAGAAATGGTATATTTTGGGTTTGAAGAAAAAAAAAAAAAAAATCTTCATGTCTCAAAATTTTTGCACCCTGCCTGCAGAACACATGGTAATCTTTGCCACGTGACATGACAAAGCATCATATTGCATTCTGTCAATGTTTTCTAATATATGATTGGCTGGCTACTTTAACATGTATCTATGCTAGATACTTGGCATGGAAAAGATATGTCATTATATATGAACACTATTAGAGAAAATGAATAATTTTCTGCAGCCTTGCTCACAATGAGCATAATGGGAAAACACTTGAAATGCATATGAAAGAATTCACACCAGCTATGTTTTAAAGATCAGCACATTCAGAAACGTGACAACCTTCCAAAAGTCAAAATCTAAAAGTGTTCCAATAAGCTCTGAAACTGAATTATATCACTTATGAACAAAAATTTTGAGCCATTAAGAATAAGACCTTAATATCCTAAACTTTCACTGGTATTGCTAACTAAGAAAAACAGTTAGTAATTCAGAGCTTATTGGACAAAAATTTTTAGTAATTCAGAGCTTATTGGACAAAAATTTTGAGCCATTAAGAATAAGCCCTTAATATCTTAAACTTCCACTGGTATTGCTAGCTATAAGAAAAATGGTTAGGAAAAGTATGTCAAACATTAAGCAACCAAGAAACATTAGTTTTTTTGTATTGTGAATATCGCATTTTGGCTAGGTCGTCATCATGTACAATATGTTGATATTTCTCAAGATTATAATGTGATTTGTGAATTATGTGCCCTGTGTATGTGCAAGACACTCATTCAAATGTCCAGAATATTTTTCAAGACTTCTTTTGCATATTCCAGAGGAACTGGCACACGGTTGGGCAATAAATTGACAATAAAAGGAGAGCACAGGACAGATTGTTACAAATCAAGAGAACCCATAAGAATTAGAGAGTGAACCCTTTAAGCCTCCATATTAAAGAGAAAAATTGATAACTAAACATGAGATAACTCACCAGTGCTTTTGACATGAGTACCATTATCTGAAGGCAACATTTTCTGAGGCGGCAATGGACCCTTGCGGTGGGTCCAACGGTTAAATGAACCTCTGAACCAAACTTCAGGTTTTCCATTGAGAACTGTATTGGCAGAATTATAGAAAACCTTGACTGTGCTTCCTGCATGAACATCAAGAGGTTCTGTGTAGACTATGTGCTTTTGAGATAGCAAAAACCTTTTCAAAGTTCTTTCCTTTGTTTCAGCCTTCATACGTGCTGTTCTTTCAGTCTGTGACAGGAGAAGCATGGAGAAATGGAAATTAGTAGAGAAAAGAAGAGAGTGATAAAATGCTAAATCAATAGCTTTGAAAGGATTGAAACTACAATTAGTTTTTATTCATCCCCGGCACCCATCTTGAACATCTTAAGATTAGCCCAGGAAACTCACACTTATCAGAAGGACCACAATAACTGAAATAGACACACTAGACCAGAACTAAAGTTGGTCCTCCCTATCCTCTAAATGTGAGCCACCATAACCAGTACCCCACACAATATTTATGTACAATATTCTTAGATGCACTTCCTCTGAGAATAAAAAAACGATGACCAAGTGTGCTTTAATCAATATAAATTAGCCATTTCTTGCATGGAAGGTTTTTTCTAAACTGACCTTGGCACGTATAGCCTCTTCTCTTAACCTCCTCTCCTCCTGGAGTTTCCTATAAATCTGGTGTTCTTCCTCAACCCAATAAAGTTCTTCAGGTATGCCTTTTGGGACAATTGCATGGAAATCCTGGCGGTGGTTGTTATCATACACAATGGCTTTCTGTGGTGGTCCATCAGCAAAAACCCAATCTAAGACAAATGCTCGATCAGGTACAACAACTGCAGAAAATAAAGTTGGTTACTATTATTTGTCTTATAACATGCAACACTGACAGTATAAGAGAAATTCCACCTAATACTGATCCATGAAAAAATAGCAAGCAAGAATTATAAAAAAAATCTCCCTTAATTTTACAGTGTTCTTTTGGTGATCCACCTGTTAGTGTCCATCACTCCATCCAGAATTACTAAAACAGATGGGAACAAGACATCAAGCTCTACTTGTACAGGCCAAAGTTTGAGGCTTTTTTTTTATAAAAAAAATAATAATAATAATAATAAAATAAAAATAAAAAAAGGAAAAAAAGAAAGAAAGGAAAAAACACCATCTCCATTTTGCATAATTCTCAAACAAAAATGAGTGAAGATTTCAGGTCATCAGAATCACCTTGCCTATGGTTAAAAGGACTCATAACAACCCAACAAAACTAAAAATCACAAGCAGCCAACATTTCAAGAGACATATAAAAGGTTATTGTCATTACCTAACCATAAACTGCAAGCTGGGGTTTGGGTCAACATAGGCACTCCTGGCCCTTCAAGATATGCTAGTTTGGCCCACATTAAAATTAAAATGCATGGACATGGCAAAATGGTGGGAAGTTTGAGAAGTAACTCATTATCTGAGCTTGCTAAAAAATATATACTCCCTTGTATGAAACACTCAACCATTACATTAAATATATTCATACACATAAAAGACAAACAAATATGTATATTTGTGTGTGTATAACTACCCATGTACTCTCTCCCCCTTTCACTGTTCATGACAAAGATTGGAAATTTTTAAGAGATTCGTGTCAAGTAACAATGTTTGGAGCCACACCACTCACTTTCAGCAACACCACATTCAGATTGAAAAGTTAGCACATATCATTTATCAGGCAACAGCCAACAGGTTGCATTGTACTTGGCATGACTGAAACTGACACCATCTTGCATATGCACCTTATATTCTGTCACTACAGGCAGATAATCTAAACTTGAAAGTCTAAGAAAGCATCATAAAATATTAAAGATAAGAAAGAAAATATATCTATTTATACATACCATCAGCATACCACCAGTCACCATCCTTTTCTTCAGAACTGACAAGCCTTTCAACAATGAACAATCCATCCTTCCAATTATTATGGCCCCCATGAATCCATAGTTCCTTCGCATGAGCAAGGGGGCCAGAGTTTTTCTTATAATATAACCTGACTGAGTCTTCACCTTTAAACTCACCAGGCTCTATGTACCAAACATTATCCATAGACCTTACAACATTTTTTGTCAACTGTTTCAAAGCTTCTCGCCTCCTTTCAACCTCCTTCCTTGCCTGTGCTCTATCAGCTTCACTTGCTGCTTTCTCTGCATCTATTCGCCGTTGTTCCTCCGCTTGTCTTTCCCTTTCAGCTTGCTCCTTAGCAAGTTTCTCTAGTTCTTTACGTTTCTCTTCAAGCAAGAAATCCTCAAATTCAAACACATCCATTCCACCTTCCACAGTTATGCAGAAATCCTTTTCATCATTATTGTCATAGACATTTTGCCCATTGAAAAAGACAAAGTCCATCTTGTAGGCTTCCTTGGGAACATGAACAAGGCAAGACCACCAATCCCCTTTCAGATGTGTTTTTTTCAACCTTACTGTAAATGATTTCCATCTCCAGTCATTAAAGGCTCCCATTAACAGAACATCTGACTCATTATTTAAAGTGGAGAGACCCCTATTGAGGAAAACTTCTATATCTTGATCAGGTTTCACAACTTGAGGAAAAACAAACATCTTGCTCCCTATCGAGAAGTTCTCCTCAGCAAGCATCTCAATTTTCTGCTTACGCAAGTTCGCTTCCATCTCCAACTTTAATTTTAGAGAAGCTTCTTCTCTAATCTTTTCGTCAGTTTCAGTGCTTTTATCTCTTGTGGTGTCATCACGCTCTATGATATCCAAGTGCCTTCCTTCTGAAACCATTTTATCCGGAACATTCTCAATATCACTCTTGGAAGCTGTTTCTATCTTCTGTAATTCTGCTATATCCTCATTGACCCTAGCAATGGTTCCATTTTTCACCACTTGATTTTTCTGAGCAATAGCTGATGATTTATTTGCTGATGATAATTCATTGGCTTCCTCAGTTTCAGAAATGATTTCTTTCTCAGATTTATCCTCTCGAGAATGTTCAACCGCCCACTCTTCCTCAGTATCAACTTTCGTTTCAATGGTTTTCCTGTTGGGTGACACATGCTCACTAGATGTTGGAGCAATTGACAACTCTTTCTCTCCATTATTTATTTCATCCCTCTTTTGGGTGCTTGTTCCCACCGGTGTTTTTGGCGTCAATCCCTTTGAAGCAGGGCCTTTAGGCCTTGCATTTGACGTTTTCTTTGATCTCCTCCTTGGAAAATCTACCAATATGCAGAACCAGAATTTAATAGAATAAAGGATCAAAATTCAACTTTGAACCAGAACAGAACAACAGCAACTAACCTGAACTAGCAATGATATGATATGAAACTCCAGCTCCCTGGCACTCTTTTCCCCATGAAGAAGACTGAAACCAAAATGTATGACTTCAATACATTCAGAATAAGAATGAAGTAGTATGAAAACAACCCCAGTTCAATACTTGGAATTATTTTTGAAAACAAAAAACCTACCATTAACACTCAATCAATTGTAATTTAATGGGGTAAATTACACCAATCCCCCTTGAGGTTTATCAAAATTACACTCCCCTCCTTGAGATTTCTATAAATGCAACAAAGAAGTTCATGCCCTCCCACACCATTACTTCCCTAAAAAAAAAAAAAAAAAAAAAAGGTCTCATACTCAGTTGAGGGAATGTCATTTCATTCATAGTTTGGGTGGAAATCAAAATTTATTAAAAATTGAATATTCCTTTAGGTAAATGGCCTTATATGTTGCATTTATACATACGCGTCGGGGGGGTGTCATTTCGTGAAAGCTCAAAGAGGTTGGTGTAATTCACCCAATTTAATTTCATTACCTAATGAATCAATCATTTAGTGAAAAACCATAAAAGAAAAACAAGAACTTCATCAGCAAAGCAAACGTTCAATCAATTGATCAACAAAGAGCCCAGAAAACAAAACTCACCAAGTATATCCTATCTTTCATACATAGAACTTGAATGAACATTTTACAAATATCCCATTTGAGATTTAAACAAAACAACAAAATCTCTAGTAAAAAACCAATCACAAACTCTTACTGGGTGCTATCAAAATCAGACACTACAAGAACCCATTGAAACAGAGAAACAAGGAACACCAAGAAGAGTTGCAATGAATAAAATAAAAAAATAAAAAAAAAAAAGCAATAATAACCTTTGAGAAGTGAGTGACTCTTCCATGAGGAAAAAACCCAAGAGAAGGTTTGAGCTTTAAGTGGCTTCTCTGATTGAACACAGTTCTGCAACTGCAACTGCAACTGAGTGGCCTATGTACTTGCAAAGCCACCTCCATAACTGTGTTTTTTCTGTTTTAAGAATGTTCTTCAAGGTTCTTCTTCTTCTTGTACTTGTTTATGAGTCAATGACCAGAGTTTAATCTGAAAAAAACATCCTTTGATTGAGGATCCCAGTACTTGATCTTTCAGTTTCTCTATGTCTGATCACTGTAAATAATTAAATAAAAAAACAAAAAAAAAACAAAAATTAGATATTTTAAATTTTAAATTTTAAATAATAGGATGACACTAGAATGTAAACAGGCTAAACAGCAAAAAAAGATCCTAGAATCTCAACCTTATATGAGTAATGTGTTACTATGTTTTGATAATGTACATGATTAATTTCTATGTAACATTAATGACTGTTGATATGCCTATGTAGGTTTTTGATGAGGAATTGGATGGTGGAGATGAATTTGGATCAATAGTTATTGTGGATTTGGGTGTGAGTGGTGACATTTAAGATATTTTTTTAATTTTTCAAATTTTTTGACATATTATAAGTAGCTAAGCTAGAGAACTTATTGAAAGGGCTAATAGTCCGTGATAGGATACTCAAGTGGTGAGGACACATCAAATGGGGACATGCCACGTGAGGACAAACCTAAAAGATGGTTTAGTGGTCTCTTACGTAGTTATTTACACGTGCTTAGCTAAAGAAGAAAAGGGTTATATTTCCTTTTTCTTTTTTTTGGTGGGAAAAGGTTGAAGTGTTATGAAGCAATCAAGCTAATGATTGATTTTCAGATAAAAGTTGGGGTGCTCGAGGATCAAGCCAGCTAGAGGATTGTTGAAAATTGATATCTTGTTCACAAGAATGGGTGGTGTTGAAGTATTCTTCTCTGAAAATAAATAAAAGAATTGTCATCTGGATAGTTTATGATTGATAAATACTCTTCTTCTTTTTTTTCTTCTTTTTTTAATTTAAAGTGGAAAATGATTGATTCTAGATTTATTTAGACTTTAAAACTGTATTCTTTCAACCCACTAAAAGTGCATAAAACTCCCACTTTTGTAGGATCTACAAGTGAAACTCTTTTTCTTTTGCCTGACTTGATCTGTTAGAACCAGTTACCAAGTAATCTAAGAGCTTTTCACTCCTAATAAGCTAAACAAATTTTCTCATGCTCAGAAGCATCTAGGAGTGGTACTTGTTAAATAGAAATATAGATATTGAAATATAAAAAAATTAAGTTGAAATAATAATATCTTGTTGAATTATGTTAGAATGATGATAAATGTCTATAATTTATAGAAATTAATATTATCCTTGTTGAATAATTGAATTAAGTTCAAATGACGATAATTATGTCATTAAAATATTAGTGATTTTATAAGAAATTATATTGTTCTTTTTAAATATATTCATAATCAATCATGGTATATCTCTATTAAGGGTGTTTGTGGTGTGGTACAGTGCCGTTTTGGGCCATTTTTAGCATCGCACTTTGCGGTGCGGTTTAGCCAAAATTATAACTGCACCGCACCTCATTTTTGCGGTCACATGTGCGGTGTATAGTTTAGCCAAAACCATAACCACACCGTGTCTCATTTTTTGTGGTCACATGTGTGGTGCGGTGTATAAAAAATCACCTGCAATATAAAAATTCAACATATATATCACCATACAATTCAATATGTATCAGTAATATCACCATCTCAGATTCTCAGGTATACATCAAACATGTAATGAAATCAAGTACTTTGAAATCCCAATAACACGTAGTAAATATCTAAACCCAGATTCAATACCAAACAAAAATAAAGAAAACCCACAAAAATTAAACTTAAATATCTAACATAGCTAATGAGTACTGAGTCCTAACCCATCACTTCCAAGTGCCAATATACCAACGACAACAATCAATAAAAAAATAATATAATTAACAAGTTTGTCATATACAAGCTACCAATAGATTATCTTTAACAAAGAAAAACTTGAATTAAACACATATAGAGAGATAAATACCGCAATAGTAGAAGCAATTAGTGCAACGGCAGTGAGTAGTCTAGTGGCAATTCAAGTGGAAGTGTGGCGGCTAGGGTCTGACTTTTAAGGGCTGAAAGAGTGATAAGATTTTTTTTTTTTTTTACTAAAAGAACAGTGAGATATGGCTAGGGTATTAAATTATTAATGTATTGATATTTTGTCCTTATTATATATATAATATAAAATAAATAAATATATTAATATATATAGAGGGTGCGGTGCGGTGCAGTTTTCATATTATAAATTTGCAAACCGCACTGCATCATACGGTGCAGTGCGATGTACTGTTACTTGCGGTGCGGTGCACTGTTACTTGCAGTGCGGTGCGGTTATGTCATTTTGCGGGTGGTTGTGATGCGATTTTTGCAGTTTGTGCGGTTTATTGAACACCCCTAATCTCTATATACCAAACCATCCAATTTAAAGACCGTTTTTGAAGCTGGTTATCTAGTAGTAAAAGTGACTACTTTTGCTTTCAAGTCTCTAAAATTACAAAATTCTAAATGAAAAGAATTATACTACATTGTAGAAGTATAATGCATAAACCTTGTAAAACAAATCAAAACTCATGTAATTAGCTAATTAAGAAGTGTTTAGGGCCGTGGGTTCCAGTTAAGGGAGTCAATCTCGTATCAGAAGTTGTAACGGTTTGGCTAGCGGAACGATATATTTGGGTATTGGTCAATACCAATGTATCGTTTCGGGTTTACTGCTATTTTTTATATTTATAAATATATATATATAATAAAAATAAATGTTTACCATAAAAAATTACCTCAATTCAGAACAAATTATTCATGGTTTTAGTCTTTAACATCAACTAAAGGAAAAAAAAAAACACACACACACACACACACACACAATATAAAAAACAAAAAGCTTTAGGGTCTTTTTAGTTGTGTTGTTTAAACAATAATTTTCGTTGTTTAAATAACACAACACGTATTTCTATAACACTTAAATAACGTTACTAAAGCAACATTATCAAACGGGCCCTAATTGTTCATTGCATACTAAGAAAACAAATAATACAAATAAGTTATCATTCTGCCCTTACAAAAATTTGAGAATTACAAAACTAAAAAAAAAAAAAGGCTTTTTTTTTGTTGTACCGGCCGGTATTTAAACCGGTACGAAATAGCTACGTTTCGGTATAAGGTGCACGTACCGAAATGGTAAATACTGGCCGGTATGGTATAGTATTGACTACCTTAGTTCCAGTTAGCTTAATTAGTAAAGTTTATGATGGTTGAATGAGAGATTTGAGATTCATTCCCCGCCTACACCAAAAACCAATTGGTGTCTTAGTTTGATGATAAAGAGCTATCATTAGAAGCAGACGTCATAGGTTGAAACCCTCTTAAAAAAAGTGTTTGGGCCTATCACCCCAAAAAAAAAAAAAAAGGTGTTTGGGGCCATTTTTGACAAACCTAAAAAAGAACCAACCCAGGTATTAAAGACTATCAACCTAATGGGCTTAAGCCCATTGAACTTCCCTTTCTTTTTGTCAAGCCCATGGAAAATTTAGGAAGAGGTATTTTTGGGTTCAATGACTGGATTAAAAATCATATTATCTCATTTTGTGACAAATCTCATTGTTCAAAGTTGTGATCCTCTCAAGATCCACCAACTAAAGCTAGCCCTCATTTTCGGGGGTGTTTGATTCATGTAATGTGTCATTGATGTGATGCACATTACGATGATGTGACATTAATATTTTTTATTTTTTTTATAACATTACCATAATTTAAAATTACAAAATATATCACATCATTTTAATCTCATCACATTTCTAAATAATATAATATTGTATTCTTGTATTAAGATTACATTAATATAAGATTATAATAATGTGATATTATAGCATAATGTAACATTACGACGAACCAAATACTCCCTTCATGTAAAAGGATTATCCACTTCAATGGGGGAATTTTTTGATAATCCACTTCAACGGGGGAATATCATGCTAAGATTCACTGCATGTATAAACATTCTCAATTTTATGTATTATAAATAAACTTTTGTTGGATGAGATGGACTAACCACATAATCCATTGTATTTTAACTTTATATATTATATATTATCTAATAAAAATTGGCTCTTAAAATACATGATTATAATGATTAATACCCTTTCCTTATTTCACGTGTAAAATAAAAAAGTTCTCACCACACTATAAACGCAATAACATTATTAAGCTAATGTTACCGGACATGAAACTCCATTATCATATATTATTGTATTAAATTACTATTTCAGTTAAAATTTTATTATTAAATGTTTGAATATTTTTTGAAGAAATGAAATTTCATTATTTATTTTAAATTATCTTATTAATCTTTTTTAAAAAAATTGTTTCAATACTGATAGGCTTCTATCATATATATCAAGTTTTTTTTTTTTTTTTAAAGAGTAAATTGCAAATTACACTTCTAAAGTTTGGGGGTGTTTGGATTTTACACCTTGAAATTTCAGAATTTGAAATTTAGGTCCTGAAGTTTGGGGATGTTTGGATTTTATATCCTGACGTTTTAGAATTTGGATTTTATCCCCTAAATTCTTAAACTTAGGGTGTAAAAACCAAACACTCCTAAACTTTAGGGAATAAAATCCAAACTCCTCTAAAATTTAGGAGATAAAATCCAAATCTTGAAATGTATCCAAACACCCTCAAACTTCAGAGGGTAAAATCCAAATTCTGAAATTTTAAGGTGTAAAATCCAAACACCCCAAACTTTAGGGGTGTAATTTGTAATTTACCCTATATATAAAATAAAAAAAAATTAAAAAAAAAAGTCATGCCCAATATACAAAACTTCCACTTTTTTGTGGGATTTAGGAGAAGTCATGAAAGGTAGCCTTACCCTAAATTTGTTTTGGAGAAGCTAATTCCCATACTCATACTCGTGACATGTCGCTTTTGGTGAAAAACACTTGTCACCACACCAAGACTTGTCCTCTTTCTATCACATATCTTAAGTTAATTTTTTATAAATTTTTTTAAGGTTTTTTTTTTTTTTTTGGAGAGAGTTTCATTCTATGACGTTCGCTCTTAATAATAGCTCTTTATCATCAGACCAAGATACCAATCAGTTTTTCGTGTAGGCGGAGATTAAATCTCAAGTCTCTTATTTAATCATCAGAGACTTTACCAGTTGAGCTCACTAGAACCCACTTTTAAGGTTCAATTTCATTGATATTTGTACAATTTATTTTACTTCACATTGATTATTTTGTTGTTCCAACCAAAACTCATCACATCAATTAAAAAAGCTCTCTACCACCAAAAAAAAAAAAAAAAAAAAAAATCTCTATTATCTTTAGACTTTTTTTTTTTTTAGAGAGTTTCAACTTATGGCGTCCGCTTCTGATGATAGCTTTTTTATCATCAGACCAAGACACTAATCAGTTTTTGGTGTAGGCGGGGATTGAACCTTAGATCTCTTATACAACCATCAGATACTTTACCAGTTGAGCTACCTGGAACCCACTATTATCTTTAGACTTGGCAAAAGAGGTTGTGTTAGGCAAATTCAGGCTTGACCGACTATGGACAAGTCAGAAACATGTCAAACTAAAATTGATTACTATTTTTATGACATTAATATTTGATGGGTCGGATCAACTTGATATGACTCAGTATATTTTTACATTAAATAAAAAAAATAAAAAAATAAAAAACTTTTTTAAGAATAGGTTAAAATTTTTTATTTATAAACTTAAAAGGAATGTACATTGTTTGCTAATCAAACAAAACAAGAGGAAAGGTTCTCTTTTAAAATTTTTTTTAAAAAAAAAAAGAAAAAGAAAAAGATGAAAGGTTCTCTAAATGAAAATTAATATTACAACTTTACAAGATGATTCATGAGGCCATCAACATAGATACTCTATTCCCATCTCTATGCACAAAAGCAAACTATCAAGAACAACAACTTGTCAAAAGTAATTGGATCTCTTAAATCAAATGACCATACAAGCCTACAAGGTCGTTTGGAAATGACCATTTTACATGACTCTCACAAACTCAACATCATCACACTCAAAGATGGAATAAAAAATACCAATCTCCTGGGAGAACTTGAAAGTCTCAATGGCTCCAAAATATAAGAATTTAGTCAGTTAATTACCAATAGCACTGGTGAACACAATGGACTAATCAAGTAAAATAGAATAGCACTATAGGATCCCAGAAAAAAAAAAAAAAATATATATATATATATATATATATATATATATTTATGGGGGAGAAAAAAAAAACTAGATTCCAACTGACTTAAAATAGTCACCAAAGAAAAACATGAAGAGGACATATGAGTATAAAATGCGGAAACAAGATTACTAATAGCAACAGTTATAACAAGATGCAAATATTTATATATATATATATATATATATATATATTCTTTAAGACATAGCATTAAAAGGATAAAACACAAGAGATGTTTGTAAACGGATATGAGAAAAAAAAATGTGAAGATTAAAAAAAAAAAAAATTACAAAGAAAAGAAAAACAAAATCATGAAATTCCTTACTTGTTTGTAAGCATTGAAGGAAGAGACTTGAACATATGGCAAGATAAAAAATACTCTTGTATCAACTTTTTAAAATTAGAGATCTTGGAGGAGAAGAAGAGTCAAATTCTTTTGTTAAGATTTCACAAAAAGATGTTTTTGATATGAATTATTAGTAAGAGTGATCTAGTGAGAATAGAGGTCGCGGGGTTAGGAAAGAAAACTCTGAGACAAATAAAAAGAAACAACATATATTTTTGTCTTCCTTTTTAACATAAGGGTAAATTATAAATTATACTCCTAAAGTCTGAAGGTGTTTGAATTTAACACCTTGAAATTTCAAATTTTGGATTTTAAACCTTAACGTTTTAGAATTTGGATTTTACTCCCTAAATTTTAGAGGTATTTGAATTCTACACCCTTAAAGTTTGGGGTTTTTAGATTTTACTCCCTAAAGTTTCAAAAATTTGGGGTGTAAAATCTAAACACTCCAAATTTTAGAGGGTAAAATCCAAATTCTGAAATGCCAAAGTGTAAAATCTAAACACTCCCAAACTTCAAAGAGTAAATTTCAAATTTTAAAATTTCAGGGTGTAAAATCTAAACACCCCCAAACTTTAGGAGTGTAATTTACAATTTACACTTAACACAAAGAAAGAAACCATAACCAACAGTAGTATTAATAAAACAACGACAATTATTTATTTATATTATTCTAAACAAATGATTGATGAGACTAATTAAACAAATGTCTATAATATATATATATATATATATCTATATATTTTTTTTTATAAGAAAATGAGTATAATATTGTACAAATTTGAAAAAAATATGTACAATATTGTACTCATTTTTTTATATAGAATTATTGTACACATTTGTTTAGTACCTATAATGTAAATTTTTATTGATATAACCATGCATGTAAAGTACTAATTTTCATAATTTTTCATAAAATAAGTTTACTCTTTGATAAAACAAACATAAATGCTCGTGTAAATTAATTATACATTGGACATAGACAACAAATATTAAAACCCTAGATGCCAACCCCCACGGCTTACCTTATTTGAATTTTGAAACCCAATCCACCCTCCGAACCGTTCTTTCCCGCCACAACCTTCCACTTTATAAACCACCTTAACCCTTCACTCATTTCTCATCAACCACAAATATCATTCCCCAAACAAAACCCATCTCTCTCTCTCTCTCTCTCTAACCAGTAACCATGAAGGGAAGCCATAAGAACACCACTGGCAACAGTTATATGACAACAAAGAGAAAAGAAGGGTTTTATAGATATCTAAAGCCAGGAGCACTTGCCCAACTCAGGGATTCCAAAATCACAGCAAAGTGGCACCAAAAACATGATCTTGAAACCCACATGATCTCTTCCTTTCAACTTGCACTTCATGGTGCAACACCATTTTCACCTTCATCGCCAAATCAAAACAACAACACGCCATACCCTAGTGATGCTGTCCCTTGTTTTGCTTCAAGGATCAATTACCACCCTCGGTGTCTACAGCGTAAAAAACTCATCGCGGTTACACCAGTTTTTCATGAGACCGACCAAGTATAGTCACAGAGGTTGTTCTTGTACTGTTGTACAAGCCTGAAGGCTTTTGTTGATGTAGTGGATGATATTATCTTTACTGGTCTTGCCCTAATTTTTGTAAATTCTTTTTTTTTTTTTTTTTTTGCTGTAACCCTAGTTTTTGCAACTGATGGCTCTTGTTGATGTATTTGATGATGTTTCTTGACATAATAATTTGTGGGGTTTTTTTATTTATTATTATTAAAGTCATGAGGACTATTTTTTAATGGATAATCTGAACTGATTATGAAATTGGAATTCACCATTGTGGATCTATGCCTTGCATTCAGTTTGGATTTATATTTGGTTTGATCATAAGAAGTAAAAGAGAAATTCAAGGTTTTTTTATTTATTATATTAATCTTTTCTAAAACCACTAGGTCATATAAGTATGTTAGCAAAACAAATAAATCATTAATTTACACAGATAATGTAGTAAACAATTTATTGCGGTTAATAATTATACCTCATCAATGGTTTAAATGGTTGTATTTTAAGTGTTATTATTTTTAATATACTTTTCCTTGATGATATGAATGTTTATGCACTGGCAAGATCTTTAAACATTGGCCACAGGCCTGTTTTGAGGTTTGAAGGTTGTGCTTGAATTAGCTTGTTAACCTCCAAAAGATAGCATGTGCCATAAGATGACTTAGTATCCTTACTACTTATACAAAAGTATCGTATGCTTGATCTTGTTTGGCTAAGTATTCATACAACTTAAACAAAAGAAATTAAGGTTTAGGTTTATTTGAATTGAGGTTCTAAGTCTGTCATTGTCTTGGTTTAGTTTCTGCAAATTTCTAAAATTTAGTTTTTTTTTTGTGTTTAGTAACTCTAAAAATTTACATTGTGTTGTCTATGCAACTTAATATGCATATTGAAGTTTTGAAAATATGACTTTGAGTTGAACTTTTAACATGGGGAATAGAATTGATATTTTGAGTTTTCTTTGGTAATCATAGTTTGAATTGAGAGTTCCATATTTGAATGAAGTTTGAGAAGATGACCTTTATGCTATCGTGGATTAATGGTTATTGTGGATTTGGGTGTGTGGTATTGACATTTGAGATATTTTTATATTTTTCAAAATGTTTGACATATTATAAGTAGCTAAGAGCATTCACAATGAGCAAGCTATATGCCAAATGTAACCAAAATTTTGCATTCAGGGCCAATAACTCTCAACAGCCGGAAGGCTAAACATGGAAAAGTGTAAAATTTTTTGGCATAGTGCTACAATGCCATCCTAAATGTAGGATGGCACTGTAGCAAGCTTGTAAAAATTATAATATATTTTAATCTAAAATATTAGCCTCTTTTCACTCTCTTCAATCTCCTGTCCCCTCTCTCTCTCCATTGCTCATCTCACCAAGCCTTTCTCTTTCTCTCCCATGCCTCTGCCAAGCATTCTTTCTCACCCCATGGGTTAGTTGGGTTAATTTTCTCAGCTTCATCACGATGGTCCCTCCCTCTAAACCCAAACCCAACTCTCCCCTCTCTCTTTTTGATCTCACCTAACTTATTGAGCCGAAGCTCCATGGCCAGAGCTTCGAGCTCCACGGCATCCATGGCCAGAGCTTCGAAATCCACAAAGTTTTTGGTCTTTGTTTTGGCCATGCAAAGGCCATGGGTGGCTGAATTTGTGGTGGCTAAATTTGTGGTGGCTAGGTTTTTTTTATCTTTGAATTTTTATGGTTGCTAGTTTTTTTTTGTTTGGGGTTTATTGCTCAGATTTTGTTGCTAGTTTTTTGTTTAGGGTTTATTGATGAGATTTTATTGCAATGGTGGCTGAATTTTTCTAGCGTGGTTCATGGGTTGGCGTGTGGGTGGTGGCTAGGTTGCTAGCCGGTGGGTATGGGTTTGATATGGGTGGTGGCTGGGTTGCTGACCAGTGGATATGGCTGAATTTTTCTCTACTCTTTCTTTCTTTCTACATATGGCTAAATGCATAGATCTATGGCGTTAAATCCTCATTGTTTTAAGGCTTGTTTGTGAGTATTAATTGGCATTTTGAGAACTCAAGACATCAAGGCTTTTTTTAAAGTTGCAGCAGTTCTGGGTTTTTTGTTGGTAGTGAGTGGATGAGAAAGAGAGAAAAATGGAAAGACAAATTAGATAGAGAGTAGAGATGAAGAGGGAAGAGAGAGAGATTTTTTATATTATTTTATTGTGTAATTTATATTATTTTAATGTGTTGTATTGTAAAATAAAAGTTGGGATGTTGGGAGTATTGTAAAATTGTATGGTATAATTGACAAAGTAGTTTTTTGAGATGGTAAAATAAGATATGTACAATTTCGGATGAGAATGCTCTAAGAGCTAAGGCCTTATTGAAAGGCTAATAGTCCGTGATAGGATACCCAAGTGGTGAGGAGAGGTATCAACCAGGAATTGACACATCAAATGGGGACATGCCACGTGAGGACAAACTTAAAAGATAGTTTAAGGTTCTCTTAGTACTATAATTTAGTAGTTGTTTACACGTTCTTAGCTAAAGATAAAAAGGGGTTATATTTGAGTTTCAATTCTTTCTTTTTTTGAGAAAAGCATGAAGTGTTATGAAGCAATCATTAGCTTGATTGCAATCATGCTAATGATTGATTTTCATATAAAAGTTGGGGTGCTAGAGGATCAAGCCAGCTAGAGGATTGTTGAAAACGGATATCTTGTTCATAAGAATGGGTGGTGTTGAAGTATTCTTCTCTTAAAATAAATAAAAGAATTGGCATTTGGAGAATTTGTGATTGATAAATACTAATTTTTTTGATATTTTAAAGTGGAAAAAGTTTTACTCCAAATTAATTTAGTGCTATATTCTTGATTTCTTTCAACCCATTAAAAGTGTATAAAGCTTCCACTTTTGTAGGATCTAAGAATGAATTTTTTTTTTTTTTCGATGATGTAAAAGAACTTTACTTAGATTAGTTGTACGTCATAGAGCATTTTGTACAATAATCTTTACGGCTAATAACGGGCAACTGAACCTATCCGCTAGAACCAATTACCGAATAATCCAAATATTTTTCACTCCTGACAAACTAAACAATTTATCTCATGAGGCATCTAGGAGTGGAACTTGTTAAATTGAAATATAAAATAATTAAGTTGAAATAATAGTGTCTTGTTGAGTACTTGAATTATGTTAGAATGATGATAAATAAAAATATGTGAATAATTTATAGAAATTAACATTATCATTATTGAATTCTGTTCAAATGACGATAAATATGTCATAAAAATAAAAGTGATTAATTTATAAGAAATTACATTGTTCTTTTCACAATATATTCATAATCATTCAATCATGATATATCTCTTTACACAAACCATCCAATCTAAAGACCATTTTTGAAGCTGATTATCTTCTAGTTGTAAATGTGCCTCCATAAGCTTTTGCTTTCAAGTCTCACTAAAATTACAAAATTATAAATGAAAAGAATTATACTACAACTGTAGAAGTATAAAGCATAACTTTGAAAAACAAAGTAAAACTCATGCAATTAACTAATTAAGATGTGTTCCCTTAAAAGTTACCATCACTTTTGAGTGGAGTTGTAGTGTGTCTTTGTGCTAAAACTCTTTTCTCTCTCTTTTGTGTGTGTTTGTTTCTAAAAAAAAAAAACTAATCAAGATGTGTTTGGGGCCATTTTTTGACAAACCTAAAAACGAACCGAACCAAGTAAAATAGGACATTAAAGACTGCCAGCCTAATGGGCTTGAGCCCATTGCACTTCCCTTTTTTTTGTCAAGCCCATGGAAAATTTAGGATGAAGAGGTATTTTTCGGCTTATATATGGGACTAGATTAAAATTTATATTCTCTCATTTTGCCACAAATCTCATTGTTCAAAGTTGTGATCCTCTCAAGATCCACCAACAAAAGCTAGCCCTCACTTCGTGTAAAAGGATTATCCACTTTGATGAGGGAATATCATGCTAAGATTCACCACATTTATAAATATATTAATAATTCTCAATTTTATGTATTATAAACTTTTGTGGGATGTGGTAGAACTAACCACGAAACCCATTGTGTTTTAACTTTATAAATTATATATAATATACTATATAATAAAAGTTGGCTCTTAAAATACGTGGTTATATTAAATAATACCCTTTCCTTCTGTCAAGTGTAAAATAAAAAAGCTCTCACCACGCTATAAACCCAATAACATTATTAAGCTAATGTTACCACACATGAAACTCTATTACCAAATATTATTGTATTAAATTACTATTTCAATTAACATTTTATTTTTAAATGTTTGAGTATTTTTGAAGAAATTAAATATCACTATTTATTTTAAATTATTTTATTTATCTTTCCAAAAAAAAAAAGTTTTGATACATGATAGGCTTCTATCAAGTGTCAAATATATCAATTTTTTTTTTTTTTAAAGTCATGCCCAACATAAGAAACTCCCACTTTTTGGTAGGATCTAAAAGAGGTCATGGTAGACAACCTTACTCTCAATTTGTTTTGAAGAAACTTGTTGAGGAGATAAATACCTTGAGGAGACGCCTTGAATAGTTAATATAACATATAGAAACACACTTTAACCCAAAAAGCCAAAACTCAATGGATATGTACTCAATTATGTTATATTAACCAATCATTCTTCTTATTATTATTCAATGTGGAACTTCACTTACACATGTATACCCAACAATCTCCCCCACATATGTGAGTCTCTGCCTCTATGTGGGCTTCAAGACCTCTCTGAATGTCATGAACAAGTCCTACTCACTCCTTCTTGCCTAATGGGCCTTTTCCTTCACTAGTACATCATCCATGGGCCTCCACGTGTCAATTCCGCACATTTTTTATCCTCCATGGGAACTAGGGGTGTGCAGAAAACCTACCGACCCGCCAAACCCGACCCACCGAGTTGGGTCAGTTTTTAAGGCTTGGTGGGTTGGGTTGGGTTACAAAAAAAAAAATTTATAGTGGGTCGGGTTGGGTTTGGGTCATAAAATTACAAACCCGCCAAATCCGACCCGACCCGACCCACCCATATTTAATATATATTTTATATTTAATAATTTTTTTAAATCAATTGTAGGGCACTTTTATATATATATATATATATATATATATATATATATATATAAATATATATATATTATATTTAATAATTTAAAAAAAAAAACCAGCTGTAGAGCAACATTTCCTCAGTTCCTCCTACTAATACTAATTTAATATATATATAATTTAATATATATATATATAATATATTATATAATTAATAAATTTTTTTAAATAACCAGTTTTTCCTATTCTATATAAAAGCCAATTAGTTCACACAAATCCTAATAAATTACTATTGTTGTTTAGTCATTAGTGTTGAGCCTTTAAGGAGTTGCATTGATACTAATCTGTAGGTTTTTTTAATATATTAATATTAATATTTTTTTTACTCAATTTAATAATAATAATAATAAAAATTTGTCAAACTCATGGGTTCAACCTGACCCAACCCGACCCATGTGGGTTGGGTTGGACTTATATGATGGGTTGGGTTGGGTTGAAATTTTTTTGACCCACCATGATGGGTTGGGTCAAAAAATCCCCTCAACCCGACCCATGCACACCCCTAATGGGAACCTCGCACCTCATTGTTGTCTAGCACCATTGGTAATAATACTCTTTTGTTGGGCTTTTTTCCAAGATCGTTTGTGTGGGCTTTATGGGCTTTCTTTGGTGTAATATACCTTCCCCACTCCAACTGCGAAAGGGAACCACTCTGCTCCATTTGCAAAAGGGCTTCAATTACACACACCCCGTTCACACTCCAGCTATGAAAGGAACCTCGATTACCTTGCCACCTTTGCCCCACACCACCATGGGCTCTGATACCACTTATTGGGAAAATAAACATCTTGGAGAGCTTCCTTGAGTAATTAATATAATATATAGAGACATATTTTAACCCAAAAGGCCTAAACCCAATGGGTATGTCTTGTTACTGCAGAAGGTTCAACATATTCTTAACTTGAAGAGGAATCTGAATTGTTGGGTTTTGTGGAGCCTAATTGTGTTTGATCCAGATTATGACCCGACCTGAAATAATATTGTTACAGTTTTGAATATGAGATTTTCTGAGACTTAGTCCATGGAGCGAAAGATTGGGCCGTTATGAATCCTGTGCGTAGAATAGAAAAATTGTTGTTTTGGAGAGTACAGTTTGATGTAGTTTTTGAGAGAAAAACTGTACTGTTGCATCTTGTATTTTTCCCTTAAAATAGTAAAATCCCTACAACTACGTGGACGTAAGCAAATTGTCGAACCATGTAAATATTGTCTTGTGTGATTGTTTTCTTTGGTGCATATTTTTATCTGTTTTTGCATCTCATAAATCTGAAAATTTCATGATATTCCCCTTCAAAACTGATTCCCATACTCATACCTGCAACATGTCGCTTTTAGTGAAAGACACTTGCTATTACATCAAGACTTGTCCTCTTTCTATCACATATCTTAAGTTAATTTTTTATAAATTATTTTAAGGTTCTATTTCATTGACATTTGTACTATTTATTTTACTTTACATTGATTACTTTGTTGTTCCAACCAAAACTCATCACATCAATTAAAAAATCTCTCTACCAAAAATAAATCTCTATTATACATCTCTAGACTAGGCAAAAGAGATTGCGTTAGGCAAGTTCAGGCTTGACCGACTACGGACAGAGACATGTCAAACTAAAATTGATTACTATTTTTATGACCTTAATCTTTGATGGGTCGGATCAACTTGATATCACTCTGTATTTTTTTACAGTAAATAAAGAAATAAAATAAACTTTTTAATAATAGGTTAAAATTTTTATTTATAAACTTCAAAGGAATCTACATTATCTGCTAATCAAACATAACAAGAGGAAAGGTTCTCTAAATGAACATTAATATTACAAGAAGATTCGTGAGGCCATCAAAATAGACACTCTATTCCCATTTCTATGCACAAAATTAAAGCAAACTCTCAAGAGCAACAATTTGTCAAAAGTAATTGGATCTCTTAAATCAAATGACCAAACAAGGTGGTTAATTTGGCAGTGGCCATTTTACATGACTTTGACAAACTCAGCATCATCACACTCACAGATGGAATAAAAAATACCAATCTTCTAGTAAAACTTGAAAGTCTAAATGGCTCCAAAATATAAGAATTTAGTCAGTTAATTACCAATGGCACTCGTGAACACAATGGAGTTTCGGGAAAAATAGTTTAGGATCCCCAAAAAAAAAATAATATGGGGGAGAAATAAAAACTAGATTCCAACTGACTTAAAATAGTACCGAAAGAAAAACATGAAAAGGACCTATATATATATATATATTCTTTAAGACATAGCATCAAAAGGATAAAACACGAGATGTTTGTTAACGAAGATGAAAAAAAAAAACATATGTGAAGATTTTTTTTAAAAATAAAAATAAAAACAAGAATGAAATTACAAATTAAGAAAAGAAAAAAAAAATCATGAAATTCCTTACTTGTTAGTAGGTATTGAAGGGAAGAGACTTGAACATATGGCAAGATAAAAAAACTCTTGTATCAACTTTTTAAAATTAGAGATCTTGGAGGAGAAGAAGAGTCAAATTCTTTTGTTAAGATTTCACAAAGAGATGATTTTGATATGAATTATTAGTCAGGGTGATCTAGTGAGAATAGAGGTCGAAACGAAAGAGAGAGAATCACGGGGTTAGGAAAACAACTCTAAGACAAATAAAAAGAAACAACATATTATTTTTGTCTTCCTTTTTAATATAAAGAAAGAAACCATATCGGCCAGATATAGTATCTATTAATAAAACAACCACAATTATTTATTTATATTATGCTAAACAAATGATTGATGAGATTAAACAAATGTGTATAATATTGTACACATGTACAAAAAAAATGTACAATACTATTCTTTTTCTTTTTATAGAATTATTGTACACATTTTTTTAATCTATAATGTAAATTTTTATTGAAATAACCATGTGTACTAATTTTCATAATTTTTCATAAAATAAGTTTCCCCTTTGATGAAATAAACATAAATGCCTCGTGTGAATTAATTATACATTGGACATAGACAGCAATATTAAAACCCTAGATGCCATCCCCACGGCTTACCTTATTTGAATTTTGAAACCCAATCCACTCTCCGAACCGTTCTTTCCCGCCACAACCTTCCACTTTATAAACCACCTTAACCCTTCACTCATTTCTCATCAACCACAAATATCATTCCCCAAACAAAACCCATCTCTCTCTCTCTCTCTCTCTCTCTCTCTCACACACACACCAGTAACCAGTAACCATGAAGGGAAGCCGTAAGAACACCACTGGCAACAGTTATATGACAACAAAGAGAAAAGAAGGGTTTTATAGATATCTAAAGCCAGGAGCACTTGCCCAACTCAGGGATTCCAAAATCACAGCAAAGTGGCACCAAAAACTTGATCTCGAAACCCACATGATCTCTTCTTTTCAACTTGCACTTAATGGTGCAACTCTGTCTTCGCCTTCATCGCCAAATCAAAACAACAACACGCCATACCCTAGTGATGCTGTCCCTTGTTTTGCTTCAAGGATCAATTACCACCCTCGGTGTCTACAGCGTAAAAAACTCACTGCAGTTAGACCAGTTTTTCATGAGACCGACCAAGTATAGTCACAGAGGTTGTTCTTGTACTGTTGTACAAGCCTGAAGGCTTTTGTTGATGTAGTGGATGATATTATCTTTACTGGTCTTGCCCTAATTTTTGTAAATTCTTTGTTTTTTTTTTTTTTTTTGGTTGCTGTTACCCTAGTTTTTGCAAGGAGGATTTATATGCCTGATGGCCCTTGTTGATGTATTTGATGATGTTTCTTGACACAATAATTTGTGGGTTTTATTTATTTTTTATTATTAAAGTCATGAGGACTATTTTTTAATAGATAATCTGAACTGATTATGGAATTGGAATTCACTATTGTGGATTTGGATCTATGCCTTGCATTCAGTTTGGATTTATATTTGGTTTGATCATAAGAAGTAAAAGAGAATTTCAAAGTTTTTTTTTCTTTCTTTCTTATATTAATCTTTTCTAAAACTACTAGGTTATATAACTGCGTTAGCACAACAAATGAATCATTAATTTACACAGATAATGCAGTAAACAGTTTATCACGGTTAATAACAATCAATAACTATAACAAACATGAATTGCTAATACCGAATTACCTTTCATGAATAATGTATACTTTGATGATTTGATCCATTTTTGGATAAAAATTAAAACAAATTGCTTTAGAATTTGCAGTTAGTGAAAGGGATTAATTGATTTACATAATATGTTCCTCTATATAGTATAAGGTAATTAGATCTAAATTATAATTAAGATTCTTATGATTAATTTGGGTGTTATATATTGTAGGGGTCAGACTGGTTAAAAAATTGTGTTGCACTCCATCTATCTTGTGAGGAAAGCGGTTGAAGAAGATATATTTGGGAGAAACCAATAGAGGGGAAGAGGGAAAGGTAAGTAAGATTTTTTTTTTAACAATTAAAAATATATTCTTGTTTTTTTTTTTTCCCTTTTAAAAATATTTTTTTATTTCCTCATTTCGATACCTTGAAAGGCCCATATTGAAATTAGAACGTTTTAGTTCCAGTTGAGTATGAAATGTTACATACATCTAGATTTCTTACTAGCATTTTTTATGTTCTTATATATTATAAGTGTTCTCTTTGTGTGTCCATTATTGGTTTGAATCTCTTTACTGGCATGTTATGGCATTGTTACATCAATCAATGTATTGAATAGTTTTATCGTGCTCTAGTGGTTTGCAAATGTTAATTTCTACATCCAAGCAAGCATAGATTGAAGGAATTTTCTTTCATGATTTTAAAATTTTACAAATGTTAACTTTCTATCGGTTATCTTCTCTTTCAATAAATTTTCATATGAAGTTTGAACCAAAATAAGCTACATACAGGTAGTAAGAAAAACAAGTGCGTATGAATGAAGTTTGTATTCTTCATATAGTGCTTTATTAAAACAAGTGCAGTTTTTTGTTAAAAATATTATTTCTGATTAAAACAAAAATCATGCACTTTATTAGTGCTTTTTCGTTACTCTATAGTCTATACCATTTTGCGAACTGCATTATTTTGTTCTTGCAGATTGACTACAATTTTATCTGTTGTTATAGTCACTGGTTAATCAATCTCCTCCACTGATCTAGTCAAAAATCTAAGCAAGGCATGTCTTATTCACTATGCTTAATTTCAGCTGCAAATTAGTGAAACATTACTTCATGTTGCAAATTCTTGAATTGTTATATAAGTTTTATGGTAAAATACACATTCATTACTATTTTAATGTACTTTTCAGATAATGCAAATGGTTATGCACTGGTAAGATCTTTGAATGTTGACTACAGAAGCATGTTTTGAAGTTATAGGGTTGTTCTTGAACTTGTTTACCTCCAAATGATAGCATGCTCAATAACCAAGAGATTGCATATCACATAGAGAAACAAAGATTTAGTATCCTTACAACTTATACAGAAGTATTTTGTGCTTGATCTTGTTTGGCTAAGTATTGATACCATTTAACATAAGTAATTAAGGTTTTATATTTGAGTTAAAGTTCTAAGTCCGTCATTTTCTTGGGTTAGTTTATGCAAATTTCTAAAATTCTATTTTTATATGTTTAGTAACTCTTTGATTTACATTATATTGTCTGTGCAACTTATAGTAATTTAAACATAAGATCAGAATATGCATTTTGAAGATCTGAAAATATGACTTTGAGTTGAACTTTTAACATCTGGAATAGAATGACTTATGGTAATTTAAACATAAGATCAGAATATGCATTTTGAAGATCTGAAAATATGACTTTGAGTTGAACTTTTAACATCTGGAATAGAATGATATTTCAAGTTTTTCTTTGTAATCTTAGTTTGAATTGAGAGTTTCATATTTGGATGAAGTTCGAGAGAATGACTTTGCATGGCTGTGTCATGTGACCTAGATTCTGTTTTTGTTTGCCTATGTGGATTAATCAACGATAATAAACATAATAGCAATATAATTAATGTGAATAGCACAAAAGGTAATTACTCGTTTATGTGTAAACCTTTATAAAAAGTAAACACTAACGCTAGCTACAACTCAAATTAGCATTTTGTTTATTACCTTGTGTATGCTGACACTATCATTTTGTAAAGTTTGCATAAATTAAGATGTTAACTAAGTTTGTATCAAGTTTTCATTAATTTTCATAATCCACTGTTAATTAATAGACATCAAATGTTTGCATCAGTAATAGGCAAAAACATATACCTCATTAGTGGTTTAAATGGTTGTATTTTAAGTTTTATTATTTTTAATATACTTTTCATTGATGATATGAATGTTTATGCACTGGCAATATCTTTAAAAATTGGCCACAGGCCAGTTTTGAGGTTTGAAGGTTGTGCTTGAAGCTTGTTAACCTCCAAAAGATAGCATGTTCCATAAGATGATTTAGTATCCCAACTACTTATACAAAAGTATCGTTTGCTTGATCCTGTTTGGCTAATTATTCATACAACTTAAACAAAAGAAATTAAGGTTTAGGTTTATTTGAGTTGAGGTTCTAAGTCTGTCGTTGTCTTGGTTTAGTTTCTGCAAATTTCTAAATTTTAGCTTTTCTGTGTTTATTAACTCTAAAATTTACATTATGTTGTTTATGCAACTTATGATAATTTAAGCATAAGATCAGGATATACATATTGAAGTTTTGAAAATATGATTTTGAGTTGAACTTTTAACATGGGGAATAGAATTGATATTTTGAGTTTTTTTTGGTAATCATAGTTTGAATTGAGAGTTCCATATTTGAATGAAGTTTGAGAAGATGACTTTTATGCTATCGTTTTTCATATGACCTAGATTTTTTTTCCTAATGTAGATTAAGATTAATCAATAATGACAAACATAATAGTAATATAATTAATATGAACAGCATAGAAGGTATGTTGATTAAATGTTTGTGCATATATAAAAAAGTAAACACTACCGCAGGCTAGATCTCAAATTACCATTTTGTTAATGTTATCACCTTGAAAATGCTGAGACTATTATATTGTAAAGTTCACATAAATTAAGAGATCTCAACTGTTTATATCAAGTTTACATTAATTTGCATTATACACTGTTAATAGACATCAAATGTTTGCAACAGTTATAGACAGAAACATATACCGCATCAGTGGTTTGATTGGTTGTATTTAAGTGTTCTGGTTCAGCCTTAGCAACATAGGCTTTTTACTCTTAAAAAAATTCCAAATAAGTTCTCTCTCTCCCTCTCTCTCTCTCTCTCTCTCTCTCTCACACACACACACAAGCATGTATAGACTTGGTTGGGAATTTTAAAATATTTCTTTCTTTCTGGTTACATAATTAATTTCATTTATGCTTCTTTTATTGTCAGAAAACTGAAATCATAAGAGTAGCTATATTTATAAGGACTTTTAGGGAGACTTTCAGTTTTGATAGATAGGTTTCCTCTTAACTTGCTGAAAACAGAATACAACACATGAACTCTTTTGAGGATTTAGTACACATGGAATTAGATATAGATAGCCCAGACTTTTGGAATTATATAGATAATTTACTTTTTTCTTTCTATGGTCTTTAAATTTAATAACAAAGAGAATTATAAACTATTTATTTTATACAGTTGGATGGAGAGTATTCCATTCTAAGCTAAACATTGCAGAGCCACACAAGCGAACACCAGTGAACAATCTAAGGACCAATTCGCAGAAGTGGGAGATGATGATAGAGATTTAGGTATCACCTCTTATTACTTCATAGCTATACAATCAAAAGGATTTGAGGCCAAACAAACACATGATAAATAACCAAATTAGGTTAGAAACATTTATGAAAGTCCTGCTTTATGGAAGAGGAAATGTTTGAACACTAGGATCACTTCTGAGATGTTTTTATAGGAAGTACATGCTAAACCTCCTTATGTATTATGAATTTTAGAGAACCTTATTGGTAAATTGCTTCCCCCACCTTCAATTCTTAATTGGATAGAATTGTGGCCTGATATGCCATAAGATTACTAAAGTGCATTCTCTGATTGCTACACTAATGGTGGCATATTTAGAAAGATCATCCTAAGTTAACTGTGAATAAATTGATTCTGCTCTGTCACAAGTTAAAGGAATCAAGTTAAACTAATAGTGAAATTCCAATTTCAGAATATGTTTGTCATTAGTAATACTGAAACTCAGTCTTCAACATCAACCCTGTTTGGGCACTATGCATAATAATAGCCATTTCATATTATGAAAGCCATAGAGTAAATGAATTATACTAACAAGAACCCACATGTGGGATATATCAATTATCAAGTGACCATGGAAATTAATAAGAGCTGCAATAACACAGCAATGTACAGTTATTGCATAGATTATAACTCAGCGTACCATGCAATGAGAATTTCAAATAATACAAGTTTATAATGGTAGGAAAAAAAAAATGACATAAAAAAAAGAGTAGAATATTGCTCCTATGTTCCAAAATACATTGCAGTTCTCATTGCGCACAAAGTTCATACGCATGAGAATTACAATGAAAAAGTGTAAATTCTGAATAACTGTTCTTAAACAAGCATATTTGAATAAATTAAGAAACCCCCATAAAAGTACCTACTAAGAAGCAAACTGTGGGGGACACAAGAACCAGGGATTCACTAGATTTGAACACTGGCACCAGCAACAATCTCCAATATCTCGCCTGTAATTTTGGCCTGGCGCTTCCTATTGTAGACCATAGACAGGGACTTCTTTAGCTCAGATGCATTATCAGATGCACTGCTCATGGCACTCATCCTAGCAGCAAGCTCACTCGCTAGTGATTCCTGCAATGCCCTCAAAATCTGACTGTTCAAATAGAGAGGCAACAAAGCATCAAGAATCTGAACTGGGTCCTGCTCAAACTGCAAAATTGGTGAGAAATCTACTGTCTGAGTCCTCACAACATCTCTCTCCACTGTCAATTTCCCCTCCCTAGTTGTTAGCCTGAAAAACTCATCCTCAGCAGCATCCACACATGTTCCATTTATATCACAAATCTCTCCCTTTGGTGAGAGTGGAAGCAAGGTATGAATAACTGGACTAGACTTAACCAAAGACACAAACTTGGTGTACAAAAGCTCAACTTTATCAACCTCCTCACTAACAAAGAATGAGAAAACATCATCAGCAATAGCCTGAGCTTCTTTAGCAGTAGGGAGTGAACCACCCTCAAGAAACTTATCAACCGGAATATAAGGCCTCCTACGGAAGTAAGAGTTACCCTTTTTACCAACACTAATAACAGTATAAGCAAGACCAAGACCCTTCAATTCAGCAATCCTTGCCTCAGCTTTTTTGATGAGTTGATTGTTGAAATTACCACAAAGACCCCTATCACCAGTGACAACAACCAAAGCAACCTTCTTGACAGGCCTAACCTTTGTAAGAGGGACATCTACATCATCAGTTTGTAGCTGCTCATTGATGTTGTAAAGTACTTCTACAAGAGTTTCTGAGAAAGGCCTGCCATTAACAACAGCTTCTTGTGCTCTCCTGACTTTAGCAGCAGCAACAAGCTTCATAGCCTCAGTGATCTTCTGTGTGTTCTTTACAGAATCAATACGGTCTCTGAGCTCACGGAGACCACAATGGATTGGAGTTACAGATCGAGAAGGATTGCAAGAGGTTGAGTTATGAGAAGGAACCTGCAAAGGGTTGAGGAAAGAACGGAAGGAAAGTGCAGATGCATCAGAAAGGGAAGGTTTTGAGGACACCCACATTGTTAAATTTGAGCAAGACATGGTTTTAATGGAGGTTTTTGAGCTATGGAGGGACTAACTATGGGGAGAGAAAGAGGGTCTGCTATGTGGGCTTGGTTTTTTCTTTTTGTGAAGTCTTATCTTCATGTTGTTGTTTCTAATGTTAGAAGAAATGAGTGGAGGGAAAGGGAGAGAGTGGATGAGGTTTTGGGATAAGGATTTTGACCGTTGGAAATTGCTTGGGCAGGATTTTGATTCTTATTTTATCTTTTAATTCATGGTGGGGTCCTGTCTGATGTGGCATCATCTGATGGGGGGGTATTGGTCTCTGACTCTCTGTTACATGAGATGAGAGGTTCCTAGTAAATAAATAAAAAGGTATATGCGGCTATGCGACTGGGATACTTTCTCTGAGCCAAATTGAGTTCAGTACTGTGTTTCTTTGTTCATTTGGGATACAGCAGTAACCAGTCTTAAGTAGTAATAACTAGATAAAGCAGTCATTCTCTGAGCCAAGTGCTAGTTTGCTAGATTTAGCTCAACTGACATCTTTTTATTTGAGTCTCCCGTTATAACCATTGAATTTATCAAAAATAAGAATTGATGGTTTGCTACAAGAATTTGATATGTTGTTGATTTTTAATAATCCAAGTGCTAGTTTGTTAGATTTAACTCAGTTGATATCTTTTTATTTGAGTCTCCCGTTGTAACCATTGAATTTATCAAAAATAAGAATTGATGGTTTGCTACAAGGATTTGAAACTGTAAATCAAGCAAATATCATTAAGTTACTAGACTCTTGACATTCTCGTATATTTTTGTTTTACAATAACTTTGGTTATTTACTTATTTTGATTTGGTATAACTTTTTTCTTTATTAATTTTTTTCTTAAAAAATAACTTGGATAAAAGTGGAATTACACTTTAAGAAAGTGAGGCTTTATAAATGACACAAACTAAATCTGTATATAAAAAGGGGAAAAATGCTCACACATCTCCTAAACTTTAGAGTAGTGGCCAAAACACCCCCTCAACTTTTATATTGGCCAATTTACTCCTTAAACATTCCAAAACTGCCAAATCAATACATTAGTTAATCTAACGTTAAAACACTAACGGAAGTGTCACATGATACTCACGTGAACTCAAAAAAAAAAAAAAAACACAGTCCCAATTTTTATTTATTTATTTTTTTGAGATAAAAAATAGAACAGTCCCAAAAATTTGAATGTGATAGAAAGAAAAAAGATGAACAGACTGGTAGAGAGGAGAGAGAGAGAGAGGAAGAGGCAGTAGAACTAGAGCCACTGCAGCACGGCGTGTCGGCGCCTAGTTCTTTATCCCGCCATCGTCTCGCCGTTTGTATCCTGAAGGTGCCTTGGTGGGTTCAGAACAAGCTGACTCGTTTTGTTGATCCGTGGCACATTTTTATTTTTTATGTTTTCTCAGTGTCAAAATCTAAAAGGCAACTGTGTCTTTTGATAGGTTCCATTTTCCTTCATACTTTCCCAAAAATTTATCTCCTATACCAACACGTATTTGTCCATCAAGCATCAACCCATTATTTTATTCATTACAATAGTTAATATGATGCCAAAAAATGAGATCGATTCCCATTGTTATATAACTTGGTAATCTATTCCCTAACATCAAAAAACTAAAGTAGCAAAAGCCAAAAGAGAATCAAGAGAAAAGATTAAAAAGAGATGCTTTTGATGGGTCGCTAAGATGAGTTGGGTTTTTGTGATCGATCCGAACATCAACCAAAAAATTTTCAAAAGGGAATCAAAACAAGCTTTTTTTTATCACATGGTTCTATCGCTTCTCTCTCTACTCTCTGCCGGTTAGACCCAGGTTTGTCTATCTTTCTTCTTTCTTCTTTCTATTGTGTTTCAGATTCTTAGGACTGTGTGGCCTTTTAATTTCACGTGAGTCTCACATGCCACCTCTGTTAATATTTTAACGTTAGCCTAACTGATGTATTGATTTAGCAGTTGTAGAATGTTTAAGGAGTAAATTGGTTAATATAAAAGTTCAAGGGGTGTCTTGGTCATTACTTTAAAGTTTAGGGGATGTGTGAGCATTTTTCCCCTATAAAAAGAGTTGATGCTTTAAAGCAACAGTAAAAACCTATACTAGTTTTTGGTTTGTTCAACCTGCATTGTTTTGGCCTCTTCTTTTCATTTTTTTAGGGGGGGGGAGTGTAACATCGTTGTTGAACTCTTTTATATTTTTTAATATTTTTATTTACATAAGTAAAACTCAATTGTTTATTGTTGGAAGATAATGATTTTTGTTATCATTATTAGAAATTTTTAGTGATTGGATATTGCCTTTAACAAATAGATATCAAAATTCTTATACGAATGAGATTAATTTTGTATGACATACATTTTTTATGTAAATAGTTTCATACTTCTTCATATAAAAATTCTATCTTAATTTTCTTACTCAAGAGGTAGCACATGCCTTGCACGTGCCACCTAAACTATATACATAAAAAGAGCCAATGAGTATATATAGCTACAGTAATTTTGATTTGTTCAATATTCTCAATTAATCCCCAACGAAAGCTTATGATTCTTAAAATATTCCATTGTGTATTATCTAAAATACTCCACTAAATTTTAACATCTCAAAAATTTTCTTCACGTATTTTGAGTTTAAGATGATAGTAATGCTTAGAAAGTTGGAATGATAATATAAGGTGTTGTATTTGCTACCTAGAGAACATTAATTTTCTAGGTTTAGATCTTCGAAACTTATAATTTATTTAATGGAAAAGTCGATGACACATGTCTTTTGTTTTGTTTTTGTTTTTCTTTTTATGCCTAAAATGGATCTTCATTAAAAACTAATTAAGCTAAAAATTGCACTTAGACTCATATAGAATGATAAAAAAGAAAGTATGAATGACAAAATTTTCATTGTATATGGTTGAAGGTATTTGGTGAAGAGTTTCAATTATAGCATATGACATCATTCATTGCAAAAATTTAAATATTGTGACAAGGTTTTAGCAAAACTCAGTTGAAGGAAACAGCATTTTCACTCTTAAGTAGGTGGACAAGTGTTTTAACTTTAAAATGGGTACCTAAGGTACTGTATTTAAATTTCACCCTTATTGGAAAATGATGATGTTCGTTATCATTCTTAGAAATTTTTAACGAGTGGATATTGCCTTTAGCAAATAGGTATCAAAATTTTTATATGAATGAGATTAACTTTGTATGACATATATAATTTTTATGTATATAGTTTCATACTTCTTCAAATAAAAATTTTATTTTAATTTTCTCTCTAAAAAAGTATCACATACCTTGCACGTGTCATCCACACTAGCTAGTAAAATAAAAATAAGAAAAGCCAAACACTAAAAATTATTTATTTTGGTTTAGTTTATTTAGCCTACTAGATAGTGTAAGTGAGTAGGCATCCATGCCACCAGAGGAATGCCTCATATTTCTTGTAAATTAGTCACTAGTATTTGAAGAAAGGATATTCCATGTAATTTTTTTAATTTTTTATTCTTTTTGTTTTGGAAAAGTGGTTACTTTTAAAAATAGAAAAATAACAAAAATAAATAAAAAGAGCAAGTTATGGTCCATCGCATTTTGCTGGTCATGATGTGTGTCACATTGGCATTATTTGGCCACAACATGACAACAAACTTGAATTTTGAGAATTTCACAATTAAATTAATAACAAAAAAGACAAACTAAAATTAGGGCACCACACAATCATTCTTACCGGCAATATATTATTGTCATAGTCCTTGACCATATGGACAAAATATCAATTTTTATGTGTACAAACAGATTAATGTATGTCATCATATTTGACATATTGATGTAGATAGTAATAATTGTGTACAAAGACTATATCCTTCATCATTAACACAGTTTTTGGCTTAGTCTTGGCACTCACTCAGATTATTGTATGTCATCATATTTGACATGAAAGTATCTTCATATAAGATGGAGTCATTGCTTCGGAGATGCTTATACCAATTTCGCTCAAGCTTAGTAGAAAATATGCATATGTAGATGTGGATCATGTATGTTTCCTTATAACATTTGATGTTAGGTGATAAGTTTACTTGTTATGTCTTTTCTTATGTTGTGAATATCTGTTAATTATTTTTATGGAAATAAATATCATGGTAGAAACAAGTAGTGTATCTTTATTTCATCTAATAAAATTCATTTATTTTGAACTAGAATTATTGATTTTTATTTATTTTTTAACTCAATGTTACATTGAACAAAGTGAAGATATTTAACATTTGCTAACTATCTAGTACATTGGACAAGATAGCAACTAGTTTCGTGTAACAAATTAGTCACTACTCTTCAATATATATTAGTCACTACTCACTAGTATTTGAAGAAAGGATATTCCATGTAATTTTTTTTTTAATTCTTTTTGTTTTGGAAAAGTGGTTACTTTTTAAAATAGAAAAATAACAAAAATAAGTGTGTCACATTAGAATTTTTTGGCCTCTACAAAATTGAATTTTGAGAATTAATAACAAAACGAAAAGACGAACTAAAATTAGAGCACAACAAAATCATACTGGCTATATATTATCGTCGTAGTCCTTTGACATATTGATGTAGATTGTAATAATTATAAACAAAGACTGTAACCTTTATCATTAACACGGTTTTTGGTTTAGTCTTGGCACTTACTCATGATTTTGATCCAAAGTTTAGGCAGCAGGGAAAAAGGGAAAGGGGGAATTAAGAAGATATTTAAAATGAAATGTTAAATTTTTTTTTTTTTTTTTTTTTTTTTAATTCAAATGAATTGTTAATACAATTTAGTTTGAAAATTGTTATTAAAATATATTCCAAAATGATTTTTTTTTTTTTTTTTAAATTGAAGTTGGAGGGATCAATTTGTTTTTAAACCAAAGCTCAGGAGATATTTTTGCATTTTTTGCTTGATTTTAAAAAAAAAAAAAAAAAAAAAAAAAAAAAAAAAAAAAAAAAAGAAGTGAAATCTGTATGGGGACATGCAATTGCCAATATGTGCAAAAGAAAATCTGCCTACATGTAAATTCAAGAATTTAAGAGCAGCTGGAACTTCAAAACTATTTCCAGGGAGATCACATATAGAGTATTCAATCCCAAAAAAAAAAAAAAAAAAAAAAAAACAAACAAACACTGATGGTAGAAATATCAGTAAACCACTGGCATGAAAAATCAGAAAGAATAGAATTCACTCCAATATTAAGAGCTCAGATCATCTGAAACCCCCTTTAGTATGATGTTTAAGAAGAAATTTTACATCATTTTTTGGATAAACCAGCAAACTCCTTTTCCCCTCTTCTTCTCTGCAAAACAAGGGTAGAAGAGTTTGAGTACTCTGTGATCTCCAAGAAGAAATCCCTGATAAGTGCATACCTAAGTGACCCTTCACTGAACTGTCTAGGTGTCTTGAAAGCACAAATTTATATTGGAAGAATGAAGCCTTACATTAAGGAGGTGATTGTATAGGCAACTTGCCATGCTAAAATGTGTGATTTGAAGCTCACTTTGCCATTCCAAACTCAAGTTTCCGCATTGTCTTCTTGAAGAAGTGGGCTAACAATGGCCCTATATGTTGGTCTATCAGGGATCACTCCCTTAAGCACCATCTCATCATGTAATTCAATCACCTCCTCTGGAGTGCAATTCTTGCTGAAATGGGTAATAAGTGTTGTGTATGATATCGAATCAGGAACAACGCCATGATGAGCCATCATCTTCATAAGGTCTTTTGCCTGTTGAAAACACCCAAACTTGCACAAGAAGTTGATTAATGTATTATAAGTGACTCTGTTCTCTAAAATCCCCAACTTTCTCATTTCTGAAAACAAAGCAAAAGCCGCTTCAATCTTCCCACTGAGGCAATAGCCATTAATCAAAGTATTATAAGTTATCACATCAAATAAACCCATGCTCTGTAAAACATTTGTCAAGAGTTTTGCAACATCCATCGCTGCCTCTTTGCATAAACCATTTATAACAGAATTATATATAACCAAGTTGGGATTTTCTTCCGCCTTTATCATTCGGTCGTAAATCTGTACTGCATGCTCTACATTGCCTTCCTTGCAGTACCCATCAATCAAACTACCGTATGTAACAAGGTCAGGAATTAAACCGTGAACAAACATACTGCCTAACAGTTGCTTGGCGCCTGCCATATTTTTGCTTCGGCACATATAATTTATGAGAATATTGTGAGAAAAAGCATCTTCAAGGAGGTTCTTTCCTATTACCTGGTTATTCAGTCTAAGAGCTTCAGTCACATATCCATTTCTGCAAAGCCCCTTCGTGAGGATTGAGTAGGTGAATTGATCAGGGCATATACGCTTATCAATCATGTCAGACAATAGCAAAGAAGCTCCCTCCATATCTTCTACCTTGTAAAGCCAATGGATAACTGTATTGTAAACAACAGTATTAGGAATTAAGCCCCTTTCCACCATTTCATTACACAACTTAAAAGCCTCCTCCAAACTCCCTCCCCTTGCATGCCCATCTATCAGAGTCCCATAGGTCCTTTCATTGGACTCAATACCCACCTTAGTCATTTCAATACACACTTCTTCTGCCAATGCTATGTTCCCGATCTTACAAAACCCATTAATGATACAATTATAAGTAACTGAATTGGGCCTTACACACCCCCCTGACATCACCCCCATCTTCCATACAAGCTTCAAGGCAAGTTCCAAGTTGCCCATCTTGCAAGCTCCATCTATGATCATGTTAAAAGTAACAGCATTGGGCCAAATTTCATCCTTCAACATCCGGTAAAATACCGAGATTGCTTCTAGTAATCTACATTCCTTACAAAGAGCATAAACAATCAAATTGAAAGTATTCACATTTTCACTATACCCATATGAAATCATTTCTTTATACACCTTCCAAAATCTATCAATCTCATTCAACTTCAAAAGGTGACCCAGAAAGTTATTCCAAGCGTGAATTGTAACCCAACAACCGTCCATTCTCAACTTTTTGATCACTTCATAAGCACCATCAGTGGCCCCAAACTGAGTACAGGTCCTTACCAATGCATCAAACACCGCCGGACTTGAATCATCTCCTTCATAACTATTAATCAACCCTTCCAAAACATCAAATGGAGCCAATCCTCTTGCACACATTAAGTTCCCCATACGAGCTAAGGCCTCATCGAACCTCCTCAATTTTACCAACAAATGAATTACAGCACAACAAGATTCCAATGAGTGCGAAAAATTCTTCTTTCCAATCCAATTGCAGAACTCCAAAGCTAACTGTGGCGAGTTCCAAAACTCGCCAACCACACGACATACTAATGAGTCGGTGATACTCAGAGACATTTGCTCCAAAAGTTTCCATCTCCTCTGCTTTAAATTAACACAAATTGCTCTAAAAACAATGTCCTCAGTACTTGGATTTGAGAACTGCTTACCAACGTGAAAACCTCGGCATATAAAAGTACTTCTTTTCCTTAAACAAAAGCTTAAAAACATAGAATGTCTAAAACCCAGTGCATCAAATGGCCTAAAATCTGCAACAATAACAAAAGTAAAGGAAAAACCAAATTAGTGTAGCTGATAATCCCATATCTTTTTTATTTGGAATTATGGGTAATCCCCAAAAGATGGGTTTGCTCAAAAACATAGAATGGTGAAACCCCAGGTCATCAAATGGCTTAGTTTCTGCAATATATAGTCAAAGTAAAGGAAAACCAAAAAAGGTATAGCTAACAAAGTTTATATCTTTTTTGATTTGGGATTATGACCCACACCCAAAAAATGGGTTGGCTTAAAAATATAGAACGGTTAAACACCAAGTCATTAAATGGATTAATTTCTGCAATATATAGTCATAGTAAAGGTAACCCACATAAGTGCAGCTAACAAAGTTTATATCTTTTGATCAGCTATGCAATATTCATCTTCCAATACAATGATTTGGCTAGTATCCATCATCTATAGTCAAGATACATATTCAATATTCAGAATCAAATCAGAAAAAAGGAAAATATTTTTTTTTTAAAGTATTCCAACATTCAGGGCCCATTAAAGAACTCTCTCAATGAATTACTTACAAACACTAGAGTTGAGTTTTAGAATGTCTAAATCTAGAATCCTATATTTTTACTTACCCTCAGTTACTTATATTTTTGAAAATCAAGTCAATATGAACAAGAACAAATTTTGTTTTTATAGATGAATCAAAGATAAATTCAATACTAAAGAAAAAGGAATACAATTCCTACAACCCAGCAAAATTTAGCATCACAAAAACAACACCAAAACCACAGTACAGGACAGCAAAACCCTCTTCTACACTGCACAAACAGTGCATTAATAATCAAACAAAACCAGCAAATCCAAAACTCACATTAATAATCAAATACAAATCTTTCAGGAAAAAAAAATTAATAGAATTAAAAAAAAAGAAGTAAGTATTTCAAATATAAGAATTCAACCACATTAATCTACAACACTCCAAATTTTACAAAAAAAAAAAAAATTGAAGGAATAAAAGTTATCAATTAATAAAACAAAAGGAAGTTTAGTATTACTGGAAGACCAACCTTAAAAAAAAAAAATGCAGATTTCTATGTTCGTCTGTGAAAAGGTGGTAGTTTTGACCGGTGGAGTGGCGGAGCGAGGAACAAGAGGTGGCTTTGAGAGTCGGAGACTGGGTGGGCCGGCGGTGGAGGGAGAAGAGGGCTTGGGGTGACCGTTGGGAGCTGGGTTACTGGGTTACAAAGAAGTCGACGAGAGAGAGTGCGCGTATTAGGTTTTTTTTTTTTTTTTTTTAATAGGTGGTATAGTTTAGTACTTAAGCTAGGATTTTTTTAGAAAATAACTATAAAATTCAAACAATATCATTAGTTAGGAAACGTTTCAAACTAATTTGGTTTATAACAATTCGAGTTCAGAGGGGACGATTTTTGGGTTATAAAATCGAGTATATTTTACTCGAGTTTCCTATTTTGCCAGCAGCTGAGGTGGGTCCCCGTAGGCCAGAAATCGAGTTCATTGGACTCGTTTTGTAAGACTAGAAAACGAGTTCATTGAACTCGGTTTCCAGGCCATAAAAACGAGTTCATTGAACTCAATTTTCATACATATAAATCGAGTTCAATGAACTCGGAACAGAAATCGAGTTCATTGAACTCGATTTGATTTAAAGGACAACTTTTGCCCAAACCTTTCTATTCTCTCTCGTCTCTCTCACTCTCAAACCTCTCTGACCGAAAATACCCAACCCAAATCTCTGAATCCATAAGAAAATCCCACTGAAGGTCCCCCCTGAAAATGCTACAAAAAAGCACATAAAAATCACTCTTTCAAAACCCATTAATCCGCTTGTAAACCCCATTAAAATCTCCAGAAAAACCTAACAAAAATCCCCAAAAACCAGAAAAAATCCCAACCAAACACAACACAGAAAATCAATACAAAAACCACCCAAGACCCCACTGTAAACATACCAGAAACCACGAGATTGGGGTCGTCATCCCTTGAAGAACATTGTTTGGGCTGTTGTTGGCAAGATCCAGATCGAAGCACCACCGCCGCGTGGGTTCTGATCTGAGAGGGACGAGAGTCCATTAAATGTAATCGGGAAGTCCTTTGCTGGGTGGTGTTTCCGGTGAGACTCATGCATTTTCTATACATGGAAACCGAGTTCATTGAACTTGGTTTCTATGCTTGGAAACTGAGTTCAATGAACTCGGTTTCTATACATGGAAACCGAGTTCTTTGAACTCGATTTCCTACTTTGTCCAGCTCAACTTTCTGGGTAAATCGAGTCCACTGGACTCGAATTGTTAGATATGAAATAAGTTTGAAACGTTGCCTAACTAATGATATTGTTTGAATTTTATAGTTATTTTCTAAAAAAATCCCTTAAGTTAACTGACAAAAGTCTTGCAGCAAAAGTTTTTTTTTTTTTTTTTTTGAGCAGCTAGCAAAAGAAAAATTCTAATACTAAAAAAAAATGGTACAACTTGTGTCATAATTGTCCACATGAGAGAATATAGGTGTTGAAAAAAAAAATTATAGATCTATGTGAATGTAACAGGCAACCAATCACAGTTTGACGCGTAAGATAGTTGCAGCAAAAATTGTGCTAGTTTATATGGCACTAAAACTACTTGTAGTAAAACTCCTATGGGACTCACCTATTAGTGAGACAAAGGTCTCATGTTCCTGAAGCATGAAATACTTTCTTAGTTAATTAGGGTTTGTTGAGTTAAGTTTAGTTAAATAATCATATGCAGTGCACATGTTATTGTTACACACGTCAATTTATTAGAGCAGCTTATAACTTTAAACTAAAACCAGTTTTGTAGCTAAATTTTGTCTTATATATTCATATATGAGATAGGTTCAAGTTACACCTGGTGTAACTCTTAGAATTACACATTTTTTAAACCATTGGATTTAAGTAGATCCAACGGTTGGAAAAAGACTATAATTATTACAAATATTCTGATTAGAATCTAATTAATTACCCTCATTTATTACCTTCCAAACCTATCTCTAAACCCAAAAAAAGTTTCTCTTCTGATTCTCCCTCTCATTTACGTTTCTCTCTCTCTCTCTCTTAGTTTCTCTCTCCACTTTTCTCCTCCACCACCTCCACAGGTTGCCGACAGGAAAAAAAAAAAAAAAAAATGGCGTACAAAGATGTTGTTGCTGGCGTACATCCATATCCTCAGCCCATCTCAGAGCTGCCTACCACATTTGCTTCAACAGGTTCCAACTTCCAAATCCGAATCCATCCTTCTTCTTTTTTAATTTATTAGGGAAAAAGGGGCTTTTTTATTATTATTTATTCTTCAACAAAAATTTAATGTACAGACGGTATTCAGAGAAGTTCGTGAAGGGTCAATGGAAGAAAGACGAATGAGTTTCTGAGTGGCAAAAATACAGAGCTTGCCTTGCTTTACCTTCCTTCATTTTGCTCCCTTTTCTTCAATTAATTATTTAAAATTTTTTATTCCATTCTTACATAATCGACTATTGTTCACAGGAACATTTGGATGATAAGCAGGGTTGGATCTTTTTTCCTCTCTTCATTGTGGTAAGATTCATAGGGTTGTGTGTTTGAAATCTGAACATTTGGTTAAAATGGTTTTGCACTGGTTTGTGAGTGCTCTGTTTCTATTTCTTTTCTGATTTGTGAGTGCTCTGTTTCATTTGCAGGCAGCCTTTTGTTGATGTTGTTGTAACCAAGTGCAAGCACTATTTCTGTGAGCATTGCGCATTGAAGGTATCCCTTCTATTTCTATGAGCAAACACTACTTCAGTCAACTATTTGTGGATTTTATGATAAATTTTTTTTACATTTAAAGAAGAAAATCAGATCACACATTTAAAAAATTTACCCTTTTAAATTTTAAAACAGAAGCTGGCAATGGATTAAATTGCAAACTTGCAGTGAATGAAACATGGCAATGGAATAAATCAGATCACACATTTACTGCACATTTACAAGTCCAAGTTGCAAGTTATTCATTGGTTCAGTTTCAGCAATGTTGCAGACATAGTAAATGACAAGTAGTTTAGCTGTAGTTTTTGTACCAATCTGTAGGTCGTATATGCATTGTATTTAATCAGTTAGGCTTTGGCATTTGTCATGTTTTCATTAGTGGATTAGGCCAGTCAGATAGATATTCTGTTAGTAGTCGTTACTCCATTGTTATAGTTCTCTGTTTTAGTTCCTACTTCTTGTACACAAGAGCAGAGTAATTTAATGTTCATTCCCACAATGAGAAAGTTTATCATTTTTCTCACAAGACATATTTTTCCTAGGTCAAGAAGTGGGTTCTTATAATGGGCTTAAGGTTCATGCATGGATCAAACACATAAGGTTGTTATATGGGTGTAAATAACTTGATGATTATGGTTATAAAATTATTTCTCAGTGAATTCTTTCAAAACATGTGTTTTCTGCATAACAGAATTATTGAAAGTGTAGATTAATAGTTATGATTTGAATTGATAGGAAACAAAATTTTTTTATCAAACAGGTCCTCCATATGATTTTCTTATTGATGATTTTTTTTTTTCCTTTGATTCCTTTGATATCCATGTATCCATGTTGATCTCTTTGATGATTATGGTTAGTCTTTGATAGAATGATGTATCTTGAACGATTTTTGTATTGGGTATTTAGGAATTTATGTCCTATTGATTTTACAACTTGTGTTCATTCCTTATGCACTCATCTATTTGATAAAATGCATCAATGATTACTAGCTTTGCACATTTCTTTTATTTGAATTTGGATCATTGAGTTTTCAAACATTATTTTGTAAAAGCAAAGTAATATTGTTATTCGAAGAAAGTTGAAATTTACCTAAACTTTAAGCAGTAGTATTTTCATTGGATCTTGTGAATACCTATATTGAGTATATTTGCAGTGAGTGAATAATTTAGTTTCAAAATTTTTATATTTATTGTCTAATTGCTTCGTATTCGTTTTTGTAAAATTCTTGCATTTATTTTTGCCTTTGGAAGTACAAAATATGTGATTGTAAATCTTTGGGTCCAAGTTGTAGTAATGTGCTTCAAGTTGCAAAAAATAAACAAAAATGTTCTTTTCAATTGTTAACAAAAAGAGAGCTTGATATGGTTTCTTATTCTGGTGTACAGGGACGAAATGGCCAAGTTTAAGCTACTTTTGCAATTTGTTGAGTGCAATCTTATAACATTGGTAGAAGGGAATGGAGGTTGTTGAATGCCAAATGATGAGAGTTACTTTCTACGCTGCATAGTTGTCCAAGGTTGTTGGTTTCCAATGGCTGATTTGTTCACTTGTCTAAGATCATTTGTGACCTTGAGAAGTAAATGATTATACATGTAAATCTTTGATTGTAATATTATTCTAGAGAAATCTAATTGAATTATAGTAAGCAATCGTTTTCTATAAGAATGATGTGTTTTTTCTCTCAATTGTTGCTCCCTTTGTCTCTGTTAACTATTTGCCCCAATAAATATTTGGTCTTGGCCAAGTGATCCCTTAGTCACTGTTTTGTTAAGGGGTCTTGGTTTTCTTTATACTTTTTGAAGAAGTAATAAAAGTTGGGAGATTTCTTTGTACATGGTTTATGAGAAATATGATATGAAAGTTTGAAACAATTGTAAAATTAACAAGCAATCATGCAACTTACTTGAATTACTAGCTAGTTTTAACACTAAAAGGAGCTGGTTTTAACACAAGAAATTAGGATTGCAACACAAAAGGTTTTATACCAGCAATTACAACATTTAAATTTGAAAAACAAGGAATCACAACCACTAAAATGAAGGAAAGAAAATAGCTAAGAACTGACACACTAGGACTTGAAAACAAGAGACTCAATAAACACAACTGATTAAATTGACCTAACTGAATTAGAAAACGACTCCACCTACATGATAGACATCACACTAAACTGACTTCCATAACTCTCAGAAATGGTTCATAACACGCAACAATAGAACAACTATGTAACACCAAAATGATAACAAGGGTCTATACAAAAGGAGCTCAAATCTTGTGTTTTAAATGGTTCACAAAAGTTAATAAACTAATCAAACATTATTTATTCCACGTGGCTGAATATAAATCAACATTACAAGCAATTGATAAGCATTCTATGAGAATCTACCCAACACTGTAAGATAGCTAAAGCTTATTAAACCCGATCTAAACTAATATTGAAATACATGGGACTTAAACTTCATCTTCATCTCCTTATCAAAGTGGATGTGTTTAACTTGATCCCTATCAATATGTCTCTCCAAAAATGTTGCATAATTTGGTCTTGCATGCTTGCCGTGATAAACATGTAACAAATCTGATAGATAACATATACAAGAGCATCATTGTTTCTTTCTTCTTCAGCAAACCCAACAGAATAGAAGCATCGCATGCCTACACTACCAAAAAAAAAATTTATTATTACAAAGAATGAACCAAAATCTGAAAATTCCAAGTAAGCTTGCAAACTTTAGTTGCATCTAAAAGAAAAAAAATCTTTAAATTGTAGAGATGAAAACGAGCAATTCTTCCATGAAAAATAATTAATGGCAGAAAATCAAGGTTTAACATTTTAATTTATACTATGCAAACATCCTAAAACCGTTTCAAGTTGCATTTTTCAAACACCATTTATGCAAAATTATCAAACACATGTAAATAATAATTTTTTTATAAAAAAAGTTATGCTCTCACATAAACCTCATTCATGCCAAAGCTTGATATATTATATTTCCTTTTTCCCCTTCTAAACCCCCTTACCTAGAATCTGCACATAGCTAAACAATACCACCACAAATGACATCACAACACCAATCCATGAAAATTGCCAAGCAAATAAGTATTTTCACAAAATAATGTTTGAAAACTCAACAATCCAAATTCAAATAAAACAAATGTGCAAAGCTAGTAATCATTGCTGCATTTTATCAAACAGATGGAGTGCATAAGAAATGAACACAAGTTGAAGAATCAACAGGACATAAATTCCTAAATACCCCATACAAAAATCGTTCAAGATACATCATTCCATCAAAGACTAACCATAATCATCAAAGAGATCAACATGGATATCAAAGGAATCAAAAGAAAAAAAAAATCATCAAGAACGCGTATGGCAGAAAATTTCAGGGGCCAAAAAAATTTGGAAATTTCAAGAAATCAATCTGATTCAGTGACTAAGTCTATCAATTTGATCTTCCATTTGTAATTTTACACAGATTCAGTGAAGTATTACCATCAAATTCACGATTCAGGTGAAAAAAAACTGAGAATAGAGAAGAGAAATAGAGATAATAAAAAAACTTGTATTTGGGTAACAAAAAGTAAAATCTAAAATATCTTGAAGGAGGAAGAAAACAAAGATTCACAAAACCCATGAAACGGTTGAAGGTTCGCTTCGTCAACTAGAAAAAGAGGAGAGTCAGAGCAGAGATGAAGGTGGGAGAATGTGGTAGGCAGCTCTAAGATGGGTTGAGGATATGGTTGTACGCCAGCAACAGCATCTTTGTACGCCATTTTGGTTTTTTTTTTTTTTTTTTTCCTTTTTTTCTTCTTTTTTTTTCTTTTTTCTGCCGGCAACCTGTGGAGGTTGCGGAGGAGAAAGAGAGAGTGAAACGTAAAGAGAGAAACGTAAATGAGAGAGATAGTCAGAACTCAAAATTTTTTTTTGGGTTCAGATATAAGTTTGGAAGGTAATAAATGAGGTTAATTAATTTGATTCTAATCAGAATATTTGTAATAATTATAGTCTTTTTTCAACTGTTGGATCTACTTAAATCCAATGGTTTAAAAAATGTGTAACTTGAACCTATCTCTTCATATATATATATATATATATATATATATGGACAAAAGTACTTTTCTTTTTGCTAGTTTTTGGATGACAAAATCGTTGTTTTGCTTTTTAAAAGGAAAAGTTTGGGCCTAAAACCCTAGTATAGTGTACACCTTGGCTCAGTTTGCTGTCTTTCGGTTGTGATGACTTAGAGGATTGAGCTCATATCTGCTGGGCTGGTGGGCCTGTTGGGATAGCACTTTTGCCCCAAAAAAATCTCTCTCTCATGGATCATGATCTTGCTCAACATACAATAGACAATAGGTTTTTTTTTTTTTTTTTTTTTGCCTTATAGATACCATAATATTGACCTTACCATAGTTTGTTCCATAATAATTGCTATTTACCATCAAACAAAAACATCAATAGATTTTTTTTGGTATAAGTTATAAAAGATTTTACCAGTTAAGTAAATTAGAACTCACGTACTAGATTGGGTTGAAGAGCTACTTGCAATTACCATCATCAGCTAACAAATGGCAAATTCATCCAAGCGGAGTTAGATGCTGGCTTACTTTGTAATAATATCACCCTAACACTGCATTATGGGTGATTGAAGGCTGGAGCAAAAACGAGTGTTTTAACAAAAAGGGTATGAGTATGAAAAGGTGAAGCTTGAAAACAAATGGTCAAAGGCAAAAGTGCATCTCTAATATACCAAGACTTCACACAAGAAACCACAACCTGTCAGTAAGAACTGTTAAAATTTTCCATGATGTTATGAACAGTTTTTGCCATTTCGTGAAACTACATTATGTTAGCAAAAGTGGCCCCAAAATGAGAGATCAATGGAGGATGTACAAGCAAAATATCTGTACACAAACCTAACTATCAAAACAAATTGATTGATAATGATTACATCAACCAATGGATTAACATAGTAACTGCCTATGTGAAAAGCATACCAGAGCCCTCCACCCCAACTTCCCCAAATCACTCCTGCAATTTCTCATTCCATTCATGAAAATATTCACCAAATGGAGAGAGACCTTCGTCATAGTCTTGTATGCAGATGTATGAATCACCATTCCCCTAGTTCAAGTTTTTGGGAAGATGAGGACTCCATGAAGATCAAACTTCCTCACCTTTCTACTTCCACTCTGACACCTCTTGGTTGTGAAAATTCGAGGAAATATAACCAACACTGACTAGTATGGATAGATCAACAATCAACCTAGTCTATCTCTACCATCACCACTGCTAGTATGTGTTTTTGGGTTTTTAGGTCTTTACTCTTTTGGGTCTACGAGAAAAGAATTGGACCCGGTTAGACCCAATTTGACAGCAGATCAAACCCAGACCCGAACAGACTTTAGTCAATCTATCTCTCTAAATTGACTTACTTAGCAATCACAAATTTCTCACTCTTTCTTTGAGCCCACACTCTCTCTTGTAATTCCCTTTCTCTCTCTACACACACATTCTCTCTAAAGTAGAAATAGAAAAAACACCTACTTACTCAGCAAGAAATCACAAATCACTTTCTTTGGCTGAAAATCATCGTGTCTCACTCTCAGATCCCTAGTGCCACCAAATAAGTTGGAATGGACGAGGATCCAATAAAAGAAGGTGTCTTTGATTTCAGATCTACTGCTGGGATGTGTTTTAGGGTTTTTACCTTTTTGGGACTATGAGAAAAGAATTGGACCCGGTCAGACTCGATTTAACAGCCGGTCAAACCCAGACCCAAATTTAGTCGATCTATCTCTTTCTCTAATAGAAAAACCGACTTACTTAGCAATCCCAAATTTCCCATTCTTTTTTTGAGCCCACACTCTTTCAGACACTCTTTCAGAATTCCCTTTATCTCTCTACACACACTCTCTAAAGTAGAAATTGAAAAAACACCTACTTACTCAGCAAGAAATTACAAATCACTTTCTTTGGCTGAAAATCATCGTGTGTTTGACTCTCAAATCCCTAGTGCCGCCAAATAAGTCTAGACTCTCAAACTTTGATCTGAATTGAAACCCAAAATTGAGTATTGTGAAATCAAAGGAAATGGCGGAAGGTGATTCGAAGAAAACAGAGCGAGCCAAGAGAGGAACCAATGATGGAATGGACGAGGAGCCAATAGAAGAAGGTTTCTTTGATTCGTCTTTGATTTCATATCCACTGCTGGTATGTGTTTTTGGGTTTTTAGGCCTTTACTCTTTTGGGTCAGCGAGAAAAGAATTGGACCTTATTAGACCCGATTTGACAACGGGTCAGACCCAGACCCGAATAGACTTTAGTCGATCTCTCTCTAATAGAAAAATCAAACTTTAATCTAAATTCAATTTTGGGTTTCAATTCAGATCAAAGTTTGAGAGTCTAGACTTATTCGGCAGCACTGGGGTTTGAGAGTGAGACACGATGATTTTTTGGCAAAGAAAGTGATTTGTTATTTCTTGTTGAGTAAGAATGTGTGTGTGTGTTTTTTTTTTTTTTTTTTTTTTTTTTCTACTTTAGAGAATGTGTGTAGAGAGAGAAAAGGAATTCCAAGAGAGAGTGTGGGCTCAAAGAAAGAGTGGGAATTTTGTGATTGCTGAGTAAGTCAATTTTTTTGTTAGAGAAAGAGAGATATTGACTAAAGTCTATTCAGGTTTAGGTCTGACCCGCTGTCAAATCAGGTCTAACCAAATCCAATTATTTTCTCGTAGAACCAAAAGAGTAAAGATTTAAAAATCCAAAAACACATACCAGCAGTAGATCTGAAATCAAAGGCGAATCAAAGACACATTCTTCTATTGGCTCCTCGTCTATTCCATCTTTGGTTTCTCTCTTGGCTCACTCTGTTTTCTTCGAATCGCCTTCCACCATTTCCTTTGATTTCCCAATACTCAATTTTAGGTTTCAATTTAGATCAAATTTTGAGAATCTAGACTTATTCGACGGCACTAGGGATCTAAGAGTCAGACACACGATAATTTTCAGCCAAAGAAAGTGACCTGTGATTTCTCGCTGAGTAAATAGGTGTTTTTTCAATTTCTACTTTAGAGAGAGTGTGTGTAGAGAGAGAGGGAATTCTGAGAGAGAGTGTTGACTCAAAGAAAGAGCGGAAAATTTGTGATTGCTAAGTAAGTCAATTTTCTTGTTAGAAAAATAGAGAGATCGACTAAAGTCTGTAAGGTCTGGGTCTAACCCGTTGTCAAATCGGATCTGACAATATCCAATTCTTTTCTCGCAGTCCCAAAAAGAGTAAAGACTTAAAAATCCAAAAACACATAACAGCACGAATCTGAAATCAAAGGCAAATCAAAGACACTCTTGGCTCCTTGTCCATTCCATCTTTGGTTCCTCTCTTGGCTCGCTCTGTTTTCTTCGATTTGCCTTCCACCATGTTCTTTGATTTCACAATACTCAATTTTGGGTTTCAATTCAGATCAAAGTTTAAGTGTCTAGACTTATTTGGTGCCACTAGGGATTTGAGGGTGAGACACGATGATTTTTAGCCAAAGAAAGTGATTTGTGATTTCTTGCTGAGTAAGTAGGTGTTTAGTCTATTTCTACTTTAGAGAGTGTGTAGAGAGAGAGGGAATTTCAAGAGAGAGTGTAAGCTCAAAGAAAGAGTGGGAAATTTGTGATTGCTGAGTAAGTCGGTTTTTCTGTTAGAGAAAAAGAGAGATCGACTAAAGTCTGTTCGAGTCTAGGTCTAACTCGCTGTCAAATCAAGTCTAACCGGGTCCAATTCTTTTCTCACAGTCCCAAAAGGGTAAAGACCCAAAAACCCAAAAACACATACCAGCAGCGAATCTAAAATCAAAGACGAATCAAAGACACCTTCACGTGTCACTCAGATTTTCAAATGCAATATTCTGGTCCTCCTATTAACAAGAGACAAAATAGAAAATTAAAAATATATATATGAAAAGGAACATAGACTCTTAATCCAAAAAAATAATTAGCTTCTCTCCCATAAAAAAAAAAAAAAAAATGAAGTTCACGGAAAAGAAGGGGGTTGGGGTAGGGAGGGAGAGAAAGAGATGGTGGGACAGTAAAAAATAAAGAGACCAGAGCAACATCTACACGGCCTAAAGCATAACACCATAATATGCTTTAGGCCAATATCAAAACACAAGGTGCATTTGATTTATCTTGGCCAATTAAATGGCACCTGGGGTATTGGATTCAGTAGTAAGAGAATGGCTGGGGCTGGTTAGGTATGTCTTAGATTTGAATCTTGCCTAACATGAAAATGGAATAATCCTAGTTCATTATTATAGTTATGCAAATTATCAAAATAGGATTCAATCAAATGCAATTATTCAAAGAAGAAACGGTCATGCTAAAGCTTTATAAAAAGCAATTACTTTAATAGTAACTATTCTGTTTTCAACTGATCATGCCTACTTTGTAAGAAGAAATGGACCAAAGATAGAGCAAAATGGCTGAAAAGTTTGAAATGGGAAACCAAGTTTTTTATTTAAAAAAAAAAAAGGTCTGTTGAGTAAAATTTTGTGTTCAATCAATCATCTTGAGAAAATATGAGAGGGCGAATCCTATAGTAGTTTTAGTTCTTCTGTGAGGGATGACCCTAAAGCTTTCAAGATATAAAAGGTCAAACTTTACTTTGGAACACCAAAATTATATGTAAAATGCAGTTCAGTATGCAAATAAATAGAATTTGGAGGAGCAATAGTACTTATCAAAAAAAGATGAATGCTTCTCATTTCTCAAAAGAAAGACTTGAGTCACCTTATTTTGCATATCAGGAATTTGTTCACAGTCTGATCCATCCTCTCCTTCAGAATCAGCCATCTCCTCACACTCAAACTCTACATGTTCTTCAATTTCTTCATCAGGGTCGCTCAATTCTTCCTGCTCCATCACAATCTCCGGATGAGACTGGTTACCTATATCATCATGTGATATCTGCTGATGTTATTACTTGGTATCGACAATCCATGGCTACTTGAAACAAGGTCAGTACTAACTGTGGGACAAATATCACCCTGCTAATAATGTGGGCCATTGAAGTTTAAGGTTTTCATTGTAGACCTGGAGTGTGATGCTGCCAATACTGACAGTTGGATTACATGCAGTCACATCTTTACTTGCCATGCCTTTCTTCTTTCTTGATGTATAGCTTAGGTGGATCTCCAAGTCCAGTTCATTAGTTTTCTCTGTAGGGTTTGGAAGATTAACACCAGTAGCCAGATCAAGATTTAATAGTGACTCAGTCTGGACAGCGTCAAAAACTTTCTCAGTAGTCACTGAGTCAGTATATACATGATCGGTTCTTTGTAGCAGTGGATGGAAGTCAATGCCAGAAGATACTCTAGATTCCTCTTGACTTCAGAGATTTATTAAAACCTTCAAAATAGTTTTCTAGGTAAGGATTATGGAAGAGATTTAGGTTCAATTGAGGCTGATTTCCTGAAAAGAAAATGAAAGAACTAGAAGTACTAGTGCAGCAGTTCAATCGATAATAGGGCAGACGTCTATCTTCAGGGGACTGGAACAGTAAAGGATGCATCTGAAGATCAGAATCAATGCGTCTTCCCTCAGGAATACATTTATTCGTATCAATTTCAGATTCTTCTGGATGCAAATGTCTAACATTGTCTTTCAGTGGACTAATTTTTTTCTGTACAGCTTTTACTGAATGGGTGCTTCCCGAGTTCACAGCATGAGGAATTCGAGAAACTAAATTTTCTATTCCAGAATTACAAATACCACCTCCAGCCACAGAAATCTTGGTAGATGCTCCAAACTGAAAGCCTTTGAAGTCTGCCTGTGAGACTATACAAACAGATGGTGGAAGATTCACAGGAGGCAAGTCTAGAACTAATTTCACTAAGTAGGAATTAGAAGCACCACTTTTTCTACAACCACGATAAGGCTGAAAAAAGAATTGGGATCTTCTGGTATTCAATGTCATACCAGAATCTGGATGATTTGGTTCCATTTTATTAGATGTACCATTTCTAGCACTAGCAAACTGAGATGAAATACCCAGGAACACTGATAGAGTTGAAAACTTGTACATGATTCCAGTCTGGAGTTGAGTCTCTCTGGACCCATCATAAATTTATTGCTCCCTTATATGAGTACCCTCTTGTTATAATGTATCCCTAGGAAGGCTTTTGTCTTTCACATTTCTGCAAGGACGGGCAGAAGAATTGAGGTTGAAGCCACCTGGCCTCCAATCTGCTAAAAATGCTTGATGAACATAACCTTGCCCAGCATTATCTGTGCTCTCATCTCCACTTTTATTCTTTCCTCCAGCATTTTCAGCTTGATCATCCTGTAGAAAATACAACTGTATAAAGTTAAATTATCATTTACGAGATGAAGCTGAGCTTTATAGTAAGGTTTATGAGCCAAGCCCAGTCTGAGACCAAACTCTTCCAGGATTCTACCTCATTGAAAATGAGTAATGCGGAGGTGCACTCAGTACAAGAATACCATATAATGCATAGAAACATGCATGCACATAATAATATATGAGTAAGAACACATTTACACATTAACAAGGTTACGTGCAAGCATTATTTAGTAAGTAAATTCATGATTTCTGTTTTTCTAATTCAATAATTTATAGACCATATTTCCCATTTCTATTCAACATTATCATTACACTAGAAAGCTTAATAGGTGATGAACAAAGATTTCACTAAGTGTCTCATAGCAGAGGCCAACTAGTTTACAGCAAAAAGCACAATTTTGTGCAATGAGACACAGTCTACAGTTGTGCGTGCATGTTTTAATAATTATTAGCAATTCAGACAAAGTTATCTGATCCATGGAAAACTAATTAGAATATTGTATAAAAGCAATGGGAAGATGTGAAGAGTTGAATTTCAATGAAGATTTTCTAGCTCAAAGTTAACGAACCTCCTTTTCAGATGCAGTTTGCCAACTTGCCAAACCTCCAGTTTTGCACTTTTTTTTCTTTTTGACTCATACAAACACCGCCTCTCCTTTTTTGCTTCATACTGCTTATATGACCTCTGAGTTCCAAAGGCAACGAGCCACTGCCGAGGTAGTAAAGATGGTTCTCTATGTGGGACAAAAAATCGCCACACAGACATCCAATCTAATTTATAAACCTTACGTCCTGGGAGATTTGGATCAGATAGTAAATCACACAGCAATCAATCAAACAGAAATCCTCTTAAGAAAAATAATAAATTCAAACATCTCTAGGTTGAATTTACCTCCTGAATACATGTTATCTCTTCCACAGTCAATGGAGAGGTCTTCATTCTCCAAACTGCTTGCATGAAGTAGAAAACAACTACATTAAAAGTTTACCAACAAACAAATTGCTCATCTGCATGTTCAGATGGCATATTTGTTTATCCACAAGAACAATCTAACTAAAGACCGCCTCCAGCAATGATATAAGACCTAAAAATTAACTATTACAATTTTCAAACATCCAAATACCATAGATTTTTCTCAACCATCAGTGGATGAAATGTTTGGTTGAAGAGTCAAGAATGCATATCCACTCAGTTTTAATTTGAGTCCATGAGATCACAACCAAGAATGATAAATTTTGGAGACAGAAAAAGATGGAAGTAGTAAACAAGAGGAGGACATAACCCAAATGCCCAAAATGTTTCACCATGTTCAGATGGCATATATGTTTATCCACCAAAACAATCTAACTAAATACCACTTCCTGCAATGATATAAGACCAATAAATCACAAGTTAAAATATTCCAACATCCTAATACCATAAATTTTTCTTGACCATCAATGTGATAAAATGTTTGGTTGACAAGTCAAGAATGCATATCCACTCTCTTAGATCTTCCACTTAATCTTCTTGTACTTTTTAAAGTTACTTTGTTTTCACTATCATGGCCATAGAGAGTTTTTATTTTCAATAAAACTCTTATTACTTATCAAAAAAAAAAAGAGGCCATGAGATCACAACCAAGAATGATAAATTTTGGAGATAGATAAAGATGAAGCCACAAATTAGCAGCATTGTTTTATACAATTAAAAAAATTGCTATATCTCCTCTATTTATAAGTTCTAGGTGGAGGGTGATGTTGTGGGTTCAAGACCCATTGGATGCATGTGAAACTTAACAATATAAAAAAAAATAATAATGCTTAAGATGACTATCAATTAGGATGAGATAAGATGAGATCAAAATTATTTATAATTTAGGGTAAATTACAAAATTAGTCCCTATCCTTTATACCATATCTCAATTTGACCCCTAACCTTTCAATTGTGTCAATTTGGTCCCTAACCTTTCAATATTGTGTTAATTTAGTCCCTACCGTTAGTTTTGGATGGAAATTGCTGATGTGGCAAACGGCCCAAATAAAAAATTATTTTTTTGCCACATCAACAGACACTGTACCGCCACGTCATTAAAAAATAGACCAAGTTAAATCTGAAATATTGAAACACTTGACAATCAAAATCCCTAAAATCCAAAATCTCTAACTCATCTTTGTCTCTTCTCCCCCTTCGTCTTCTTAGTCACCAAACTCACCATCCAAAATCTCTAAGATTATTACTTTTATGGTCTCTCAATTTTGCATGCCCATATGCTAAGTCTAAAAAGTCACACTACTTCCATATTCAAAACAGATGCTTTGTTGATTTGACCTTGTTGCACACACATTTGTCTCATGGCCTTATCACTTTACAGATGCTAACAATAAACTCCTTGGTGTGCAGGGAAATGATGTGGGGACACAGTATAGATATGGTATATACTTCTATACACCTAGGCAAGAAAATGCAGCAAAAGTCTTTGGAATGACAACAGAAACTCTTGAACAGGAAGATTATAACTGAGATACTACCTGCCAAGAAACTCTACCAAGCAGAGGCATACCATTAGCAATACCTTGGGAAAGGCTTGGGCTGTTTCAGCTTTAAACAGTCTGCTTTTAAAGGCCCCAATAACCAGATCCGATGCTATGGCTAAAGTTAGTATTAAGAGGAAGCACCAGTCAATGCATATTCTTGTTGCGTCTTGAGGTTGTGGTTGTCTATAGGTTTGTGCTTTTGCCAAAATTGAGAGACCTGGTGCCACCCGAAGATAGAAGCGTTGCCGTCCTCACTACTGTCTGCAACTTCAGATCTTGAGGATGAGGGAGAAGAGATGGAGATGGGTGGTGAGTCTGACTAACGAGAGAGAGAGGGAGAAGAGATAATGATGAGTTAGGGATTTTGGTTGTCACATGTTTTGGATTTAATTTTTTTTTTTTAAATGACATGGCGGTACAGGTGTCTGTTGATGTGGCAAAAAAAATACAATTTATTTGGGCCGTTTGCCACATCAGTAATTTCCATCCAAAAGATAACGACAGAAACTAAATTGACACGACACTAAAAGGTTAGGGATCAAATTGACACAATTAAAAGGTTAGAGACCAAATTGAAATATGGTGTAAGGGATAGGGACTAACTTTGTAATTTACCCTATAATTTATCTTGGTTGTGCTCGAGATTGTTGAAATACCTTTATGGGATTTTCTGGTGCTTTAGATGAGCATCGATTCTTTTGCCTGACAAAAATCTACAACAAAAGTGGTACATGTCAATTAAAATAGTCAACAATTGCTTAATCATGACAATTATGTTGATGAATTACAACACACCTAATGCCAACGTGACATTAAACTTCAGAACTTAAACGAACTAACAAATACTACGACTCCCTATCATCATGATCATGAAACTCTAAAACCAACTGCAATCTTTATTCAACAGTGTACATAATGACAAAAAAATAATTGACCATATTAATCCATTATCATGTGAAAAGAAAAAAAAAAAAAAATTTATTTCCCCAAAAAGAGAGGATATCGAATACACAAACACCCATAAGTAAACTCACATCTAGTAAAACTAATTAACCAAAAAGCTAGGAATGGAAATGGGACTTTTTAAAAGGATAACCTGCACAAACCCTCTAATTCAGGGAGCACAACCAAATTTATTTCAGAATTTATTTCTTCAAATTTTATTGTTGTTTGAAAACTCATATTTCTTTTTTTCTTTTTTTTTTCTTTTTTCTTTCTTTAGATTTTTCAGGTGGGGATCGGTGAGGATCAGATTTCATGTTTTTTCTAATAGGGATAAGATTTCAGTTTGAGGGGGGCTGTTAATGTGTATAGTGTTATGGGCTTTAGGCCCAACTAAATTACTTGTATAGCACACATTCTTGTATTACACTCTTACTTGTACTGCACTCATATGCCTCTTATATAAAGGCACTCATGTGTATTCTTTTACTGAGAAATACAATACAATCATTCAGTATTTCTAACATAGACTATTTAATTTATTTTTAGTTGAGGATTTTGAGGGATTGTATGCTTCGTATTCCTAGAAGCTCTATAAAAAGGCTCCAAGTGGTGGTTCTTTCTTTTTCTTTTTCTTTTTTTATGATGAAGGGAGCACAAACAAAATTATTCTAAAATTTATTATTTTAGATTTTATTGTTGTTTGAAATTCAGACAGCTCTTGGCAGTGAAGCCTGGGCTGTATTGCATCACCTTCCAGTGTGAAGCCAACCAAAATGAGATGGATCAGAATTGTGGATTCTTAGCTTAATAAAAAGCAGCTTCCGAACAAAGAGGGCTTCAAGGGTGCAATAACAACAAAGCCTTTACTCCCAAACTTGTGGGCTCAACAGAGTATTCGAAGTCAACTATATGTATTTTTATTCATTATTCTGTCGTAGCCAAAAAAAACATTCTCCTTGTAACCTCCTTGTTAACATGTCATTTTTTTTTTTTGGCTATTTTTTTTTTTTTTTTTAATAAGTTAAGATTCTCTGTAATAAATGTATGAGGTGTTTCCAGGATCATATGGGATTGAAGAACCATTGATCAGGATGGCCACAATTTGATATAGAGCCCAAGCCATCTACTTTTACTAGTGTTATTTTAAGTATTTCTCTACTTCTTTTCGTTCCCTTGACTTAAATGAAATATTCTTCCTCGCTAGTGCATTAGTTGCTCTCCTCTGCACATGACCATACCATCGCAAGAAATTCTCCCTCATCTTTTTCTTAATAGGAGCCACCTCAATCTTTAAACGAATATATTCATTTTGTGTCTATCTTTCCTTGTATTTCCATTTATCCATCTTAAATCTTAACATTCATCTATGCACATTTTATAAACATATTGCTTCTTAATAGCTCAACATTCAGTACCATATAGCATGGCTAGTCTTACAACAATCTTCTAAAACTTTCCTTTAACTTAATAAGTATTTTACGATCACACAATACTCCAGACGCACCTTTGCTCTTATCCTATAATTCACATCCTCTTCAATCTTTCCATCATTATGAATTACAGATCCAAGAAATCAAAAGCACTAACTCTTTGGTATCTCTTGACCATCAAGTTTTACAACTCCATCTTTATTTATCCTTTGCTTACATTTCATGCAATCTGTTTTAGACCTACTTAACCTAAAACCTTTAGATTTTGAAGCATCCCTCCAAATTTCTAATTTGGAGTTGACTCCGTGTCTAGTTTCATCCACAAAAACTATATCATTTGCAAAAAGCATACACCAAGCAACTTCATCTTGAATCAATCTAGTAAATTCATCTATAACCAATGCAAAGAGATGGACTTAAAGCTAATGCTTGATGAAAAACTATAGTGATATGAAACTCACTTGGGACAATTCCATTTGTTCCCACGCCGTTACAACTACGTCATATATAATCTTAATATACTTTAGAGGAAAGTTTTTCTTTTCTAAAACCCACCATATAACCTCTCTAAATATCTAGTGAGTGGAAGAAATGTACTTGCTAAGAGAACCTCATCTTTAATAATTTTAATATTAGCCTTAGATGTGTACACATACACACACAAAACACATCAACATATCCATCAAGCAAACAATAATTTCAATCGAGTATTACAACCTATCTAGTTTCTTTCCAATGAGATTTGGCTCAAATGGTACTTCCTCCTTCCACAAGAATGGTTGGAGGGTGAAGTTGTTGGTTTAAAAACTACTAGGTGCAATTGTAGCTTATCAATGAAAAAATAAAAAGCATCTAGTTTCCTTTCATCTTTTGACCGAAATAAAAGACTTTCATGCTCTTAGTAGTTTGGACCCAAGAAAACAAATATATATACATATATATATATATATATATATATATATATAAATTGTTTTGCATTCCTATGCCATAAGTAGCTCCATCCCTCCTTTACAGAAAGAGCAGGAGGAATAGAAACACAAATGTCTAAGCAAGCTTAGAATTCTGTCTAAACAACGATTACCAGAACAATTTTGTGTTTGGAATTCAAAGTCTAGAACTACCTGATGCCTCGATTTGCATGGAAGAAACCATTGTTGAATAGCCTTCCAATTCGTATTGTATTCCATCAACCCCAGCGCTAATAGCCGGCATTAACCATGACCATGGCACTTGAAAGTAATTACAGGAAACAAATGTTCAACATAAAGGTTAATACATATCACCATCATCAACTACAGAATTAAATGGGACCCACCTAGGAATAAAAATGAAAAAACTTTTTGTTATTTAATCACATACTTGCATATGTGCGTACTTGAAATAAATTTAATCATGAATAGAGATCTTAAAGCTACCATTCCACCATTAGTCAGACCTACAGTAAAATTTACTATGCAGAAAAACCTTTTTTAGATATACTTTCATCTCCCAGTATATAAAACAATATTCCTATTCTAATAGGTGAAGAAAGCATTAAGGATTGTGAAAAAATTGTGAATCATAAGAGAGATTCCTGTTAGAGATCAAACCCAAGATTTTTCTTTTTTTATGATGTTATATCTAAGACATGGATCCTAACATCCCATCAACTCCATTATTTTTGTCAAAAGAAAAAACCTATGCCATTAATATCCATACCTAAAGTCAAATGCATTAGCCTTGATTTCAACATTTAAATTTCATGAGTCTTTTTCTTATACCATGACAAAAGTATAACTATGAAAAGCAATGCACCTTGAAATGAAGGCATTTTAAAACTGAAAATAGTAAGTGATCAAGATCAAGTAAAGCCACCAATTCAGCAATAAAACAGTCAAACAGAGAAGAAAACATGTAACTCACTCATCCTCTGCATCAGTGAAAATCACCCGATTTATAACAGCTGCAGAGGGTGGCTTATGTGGAAATAATGAAGGATTGAAGAAAGGAAAAAAATCTCTGAGCTAACTTTACAATTTCCTTGGTAACTAAAGCAACTGATTTCTTCATGGTGCTTTCTACAAGTGCAGCAGCCATTGTTTTTTTAGGCAATTGTTGACTGGCTGTAGATGAAACCATGTTAACAGCTGAGGTAATGGGTCCCCTTAAAACTTCAGAATAAGCTTCAGTATACAAAGGGAAAGAAGGAAGGGGAAACAGTGGTTCTCTTTCAAAGGGAGCATCACTACTAGATTTCACAGGACGATGTTGATAGTGCTGAACAGCTATGAAAAGAATTTCATATCAATGGCAAAGCATACAGAGGTTAAACTTTTGAACAAGCATATGATTGTAAAAGCATGAAAAACACTTGAAAGCTTCTAAATGACATACCAGTATAAACATCATCCATATATCTTCCAACTATATTGAGTGGAGCCACATCCAAGATGGACAGTACCAGACCACTTATCAAGGGCACCCAGAAAGAGTCCTCGATGTTTTGGAAAGAACCCACTTGCTCATTGAAAACATGTACACATCTTCCTTTAGAAGGATACATGTTTTGAGAAGCTAACATCTGGTTATTTACAGGAGAGCAAACTCTTTGTGTATTAAATGGAGGAAATGATTCTAAACTGCATTGTGCTGGGGCGACTCTGGGATGTTCATCTGGCACTGATGAGCAAACAAATACTAGGATATGGGACACTTTTCCAGGCTAATACTTCATTATGTTTTTTAAGCATCTCAAAAATCAATCCCTGAACCTGGGAGGCAATGTGTTGCCGAGAAGAGTCAAGAACACACATAGAAAATACTTGAATGAGAAGTTGCACATGTTCATGTATCAAACAATGTAACTGGCCTATTGGTGGAGAGTAAACCCATTTATAGAACCATCTTCTGCTGCACAAGAATGAGGCATCAAAGTTATCCCACAATTAGTAGGGAAGATTGCAGTTGGTCCATTCTGCAAAACTGGCAAGAGAGGACCTAATGGCCTCTTCTCCTGTCCTGAAAGCTTCTTTTTATGTTGGGCAGAGTTTTATTGGCGCCTGTTCTGCCTAGTCTCTGGCTGCTGTCCAGCTCCCCCATACTCCTTTAGGGTTTTATCTCAAGTACTTTCATCAACATCACTCTCAAGCAACTCTTGAATTTCTATCTCAAAATCTGCATCATTATCTTCATCTTCATCATCAACAATTTCATTCTCTTGATTTGACTGACCATCACCATCTCCACTATTTAAAACAGCTGCAAGAAACTTCCTGTATTATTCTTCATCATCAACATTTTGAAAGTCATCATCATAATCAGTTTCTTGAAGAAAAGTCTTGAGTTCATCAAGTGTGAAACTTGCAAGGTAATAACAGACCCTAGTATGTGTGCAGACAGCATCCTCATTCTCTAAATCTATTACAGGCTTCTGGGATTGTGCTGTATTACTTAAGTCTCCTACCAAAACATCAATATAATCAATTTCACTAACATTGTCCTTTGTTTGAACAGTATCAGCTTTTGGTTGGGAGTTTGAGCAAGATTTTCTCTTCTTAGGAGTTCTGGAAACAGAATCTCCAACAACTGAGTTTTGCACTTCACTTGTTGGCTTCAATGAATAAACTCCCAAACTATTATCAAAAGTCTTTCCCCAACTGTCAACTTCACCATCCAAACCATCAATTTCAGAGCCCAAGCTCAAAGAAGTTTCTGGTGAAAGGGTTTCCTTTAGAAACGGTTTGAAATCCACATCTTCATCCTCATCCTCCTCCCCTGTCCTCCTCATTGCTCAAAGAACTTTCATTACATTCATTATCACCGGAAGCATTTTGACGACCACAATGCCCAACCTCAGTTGATTGTGCATTTGAACATAAAGGCATCTTCAACAAAATGAAAACTTTGTGCTCAAGATCCTTATAGACATCTAGAAGCCCCAGAAAGCCCAATCATCCATAAAAACGTTAATCAACACAGATATAATACCATCCTGAACCAATGCCAAAAGTATAGATTAACCCAAAAAAGACAAAATTTCAAGCTCAACAAAGCATTAATTCCTGCCTTACCATACACATTCAACTTAATGATTAATCAGCCTACTTTTTTAACAAAGGCAAATCCTAAAAAAAGCATGCTACTTTACATCTTGTACAATAAATTTAACCCCTTTTTTTTTTAAGTAATCAGAATTGAGTAATGCTACTAACACCCAAAAAAAAAAAATGACAACATTTTTCACACCAGGTGAGTTGACGAGCTTTTACTGATTCTCATCTACATCACTTTTTTACCTACACCAAATAATTTATCAAATCAGCACGTGTCAAATTTTAAATGTCTCTAGACTTTCTCATTAGAATTACATGTTTTTACAATTAAACTAATGTAAAACGAATCCAATTCATAAATTCTAGCAATGGGACATTAAGAACAGCAAGTTGTCCTATAAAAACACACACACACACACACACACAATGTGAGATTAAATTAAGAAACTAATTTGAATGCAATGAATTCAAGCTTCAGAACCCTAAATTTAAAATTAAAAAAAAAAAAAGAAAAAAGATTTATTGAGTGTGGGAAAATTGAATACGTACCAGTAGCAGAGAGAATGGTGAACGAATGAAGGTATTGGGAAGCTTTATGGCGCTCACGAACGAAGGGGCTGAAGGAAACAGAAGCAAGCGACGTCGTTTTGAAACTTGAAACGCAAAGCAACTAAGCAAACTTTTTTTTCATCTCTCACTGACCAAAACGGTGCATGATTGCTTTTTCTTTTTGGTTTTTTTTTTTTTTTTTTTTGGTGTAAATGGGTTTCGAATTTTATGTTCAATAACAAAAAAAAGTTTATTAATTAGGTTAATTGAAACTCATTACGTAAATAAATCTTTAATTATACTATTATCTTACATTTTTTGTGTAACTTAATTTAGAATTGTGAGTGTGAAAATTGGCAAACTTTCTTATTCAAAGATACTAAATCAAATTCTGCTCAAACCGAAGAATTGGTAGAAGAAATGTACTTAAGTTGGTGAGTCATGCTTCATGTGTAAGTGGATGTCTTATGCTTTGTCTTAAAATTATTTATGTACTCCACTAATTCTCATTAATTTCCATAAGATCAACAAACAATTTTGCAATAAGACCCTATTTCTTTTAACATATTCCAAAAGTTTTTACAATTACTTATATGACCTTTAAAAATCTCAAATTGTGTAAATTCATCTTTACCCAAATATAAGAAAGATGAAACTAACCAAGTGCATAGATCAACAATTGCAGCAAGAATAACATTAGTATGAGCAATAAGAATAAAGATCATGCATAAAATGATGCTTGTCATGGTTAGTTATTAGAATTATAGGTACAGTATAACAAAACCCCTTATCCTTCTCACTCCTCTACACCACCACCTCTCACCCAATCTCTTTATCTCAGTTACACCCCTTGAAACCCTATCCTCCCACCCTTCTCTCTTTATTATTAATCCTCTCTTTTATTAATCTAGAACGTGAACATGAAGAAGATAATGTCATAGCCATAGATTTGAGGTCTTTTTTTGTGTCTTTTTTAATATTATTTACCAATATTGAATTATCTTAAAATTATTTTATTTTGGAATGGGGAGTTATGGGAATTTCAAAATTGTCAATTCAGTTAAGAACAAGGAAAAAAACAAGAATGATACTGAAAATGTTATTGAAAAAAACAACTAAAAAGAGAGCTGATGGAATGGTTGGTGATTTTTTTTTTAGAAGAATGTTGCAGATTTTACTAAAAAAACTTAGTCAAATCGGCTATAATTACAGCACTAAGGTGTGGAGAAACATCCTCCATCCACACCAAGAAACCATTGACATGTTTAGTATGCTTAACAAAGTTATGAGCAGCCGAATTTCTCTATCTCTTGGTATAAGAAAACATAACATCAATAAACGAAGTTGACAAAAATTTTGCCTCGTCTATGAGTTGACCAAAAGAAGTAAGAGAAGTATCGTGACAAAAAAAAGGCTTTAAAGATCAGTGCCAAATCCCCTTCAAGAATACTAGAAGAGGCACCAGTATCTTTAGCAAAAACTAAACTAAAGCTCTAACGGCGGCAAAGGTTTCATCATCCTCCACTGAATATGGTAGAAGATTATTATTAATAATAAAATTGTTATGATGATGGAATAAATCTAGAGTTTATATTGTTTCATAAGTAACAACCATGGTTTTAAAAATCGATAAATTAGTTCACATTTGAACTTGTCTCTATATTGGTTCGATTATCATATAAAACTGAATAAATGCCAAAATTGGAGGAAACCAAGGAATTGTCAATTCAAACAGTAAAATTGGAAACCACAATAGTTAAACCATTTCCAACGGTATTTTGATTCAAGCAAACCTGGTTACCTCATCGAATGGCGATGGAGCTTTCCCTCTTTTGTTGTAGTTCGGGTTTCAGGTGTGGAATGCCCCTTCCATGCCACAAATTCTAATTGAACGAGTCCCAATATCTAGATAAAGTGACAATTCTCTTGTTTGCTCTAACTTGTGGGAGATTTTTATTTATCCTAGCTAATGGCAGATTTTTATTCTTACATAAAATTTACGTAAAGATGCCACTTACAGCCGTCTAATGAGATTGTTTAATTTTATCTATAAAAAATGAAGATTTTAGCTTCATATCTCCTTGTTAGATATTTGGAATTATATAAGAAGAATTAGGCGCTACAAACCCATATTCTCTTTCTCGAATTTGAATAATTGATCTCAAGTTACTTCTAATCATAAAAACTGGTTTGTATTTGTTAAATTACTGATTCTTCCAAAACTTAAACTTTTAGGAGATGGTGAATTTATTCATTTAATCTAACACTCTCCCTTCACGTGTGAACCACTTTAGCTGCCATTGAATGAGGGCCCAACACGTAGAAATTTAAATGGGATGAGAGGTGATGACAAAGAACCCATGACCTCTTACTTTGATATCATGTGAAAGTCTGAAAGACTATATATTAAACTGTATTATGTATATAATAAAGTACAAGAGTTTGCCTTATATAGATAGATAAGATGTGATGTACAAGTAACCTATAATTATGGGCGTAAGTCCATTGGGCTTATACTCTTAACAATATTCTAAGAGTGTTCAAACAGTACTAGCAAATAAAATAGGCTTTGAGAAACCACCATGTAAGTAATTTGTATGAATTTTTTATTCATTATGTATTGGAATTAAAAGGGGGAGCATGACATTGAAACTTGCTGGTCTAGATTTATGTTTGTATAAACCAAAAATTAAATTTTATATAAAGCTAGAATGTGTGATTTATGATTTTTAGTCAATAATTTAATACATCAATCCTATCTTAGATTATAAGAGGTTTAAAATATAATATGCATCTACATCATATGGTTATGCCTTCATACCTACTATACATGTTTTGAACATGGATAATGGATATGCATGCCTCCTACCTAACGCTTCTGGGTCCGACAATTTTTGTCAGAACAATTGAACCATTCATAAGGATTAAGGGAAGGAGGAGAAGAAAAAACAAAGTAAATCCTTTACATCTACTTTTAGACTAAAACACGTTGCAGTTTTCCTCAAAAAATAAATATAAAAAAACACTTTGCTGTTTGGACTTTGGACCAATAAAAAAGATATTTCTTAAGAGGTGCACGTTTATTATTATTTTTTGTTTTGTTTTTGTTTTCAGTGTGGACTCAATGGTATAAGCCATTGATGCGGCTGCTAAAGGCCCCAAGTGAAAAAATGGCCCCTCAAGTTTTAACCAAAAATATTAATTAAACCGAAATATTAATTGAAAGCTCAATTAGTGTATAAAACACTATGAACGTTTAGACTCCCAATTAACAAATTACTAATTCAAGCTTAATATCAAACAATTAATGTGAACATAAACTTAATACAGAATTGATAAACAATCTAAACCAAATAAAATCACATCCACAGCAGAAATTAAATGGCAAAGATTAAGGGAAGAGAGATGCAAACACAAGGACAACACAACAATGTGTTATCGAAGAGGAAACCGAAACCCTCGGTGTAAAACCTCTTCGCCGCCCTCCAAACGGTAAATAATCCACTAAAGAATGTAGTTGGGATACATGAACAGCAGAAGACCCTCCAAGTCTAATCTACCCAGTGTACCTAAGCTCTCCAAGCTCCAACTCCAACGAGGTTACGCTGAACATATTTCTTCTTTAGCTTACCGAATTCCGCTACTTGACTATAGCATCAACCAATATAAAATTGGTCTCTTCTTAACTGCTTCCCAAAGCACCAAATGACCTTCTCACAGATGTGGGTATGGTGAGAAAAGATTTTGGTAATGTACCTCTCAAGGATGTAACAATGGAGAGGAAGAGAGTAGAGGAATTTGAAGAGTCTCTATGTGAAGATTGTGGATGAGTCAATCTTGTTTTTCTCTAGGGTTTCTCTCTCAAAATTCTCTCTGGAAGCTCTCTACATTTCGTGGGTATAAGGGGTATTTATACTAGGGTGAGAGTGGAATGCGAAGAGTCAGGTTTTTCAAAACAGAACTGGCTGGCGGCTTGGCCTCGCGACTTAACTGAGTAGCGAGTTCAAGCCGCGAGTTAACAAAACGGCCAGGCTGGACTTTTTGTCCTGTAGCGCTCCAGCTGGCGTGACTGTTCATCTTCTCTGCACGATTCACTCGTGTGCTACAGTTGGCGGCTTGCCAGTCGCGAGTCACCCGCAAGTCTCTGCATCCTTGCACAATCTTGAGCATTTCTTCACACTCTCTCACTCACTACCCTTACATGATTCCCACCTAAATACAGGGTTACTAATTGCTAAAATACAAGCAAATTTGGCATGGAATAAAGCCAACAAGATGGTTGATTAAATTCAACCTTACAATCTCCCCCTTTGGCTATTCCATGACAAAACCCTACAACAAACTCTAGACTTAACACGTGAGTTGGGAACAGTTGAATAAAACTCACTCACATCTAACTCTAGAATCTAATAAGCTCTTGAATCATAAGAACAAGTATCTCCTGAAACACAACAACACAATTTGATCATTGTATGCAGAAAACTTGTAATACATATGAAACAAGTACAATGCGATCAAGCAAAAATGGAATTAAGTAATAAACCATGGCTTGACCATATAGGCAATCACTATAAAATAGTGACCACAATGCTCATTCACACTTGGAATGAACATCCGGACATACAAGCTAATAAGCTCAATGCAAATCACTTGCATACCTAACACTCAACCAATGCACAATACACGAAGTATATGCATCTAGAAACAAGATCCTACTAGGGCACAAGAGTGAGAGTACTTAAAGAAAATGCATAACATTTAGCTAGAAGTACTAGACAACAAAGCATAAAGGCTGCATAAGCATGGTACAAACCATAAAAGCCTACAAATGCAAGAAAACAAATCAACCCTAAAAGCTTACAAAAGCGATATGGGTACAAACCAAAAGCTACAATACAGGGTAACTAATTGCTAAAATACAAGCAAATTTGACACGGAATAAAGCCAACAAGATGGTTGATTAAATTCAACCTTACATTAACAAATAAATAAAATAATATTTTCTTATCAAATGAAAAAAAAATAAAAAAGAGAAAGAAATGTTATGTTCACAACATTTTTCACAACATTTAAAAAAAAATCCTAAATAGCAGATTGTTAAGGTCTGTTATTGACAGCAAAAAAATAATTTTAGTGATAAGTTCAAATAGAAAACAAGAAGTAACCTAATACCTAAGATTTGTTATGAAAAACATTATGAATGTAGCACTTCTAAAAGAAAAAAGAAAAAAGAAAAGAAAGAAAGCAATCCACAAAAAAATTCACAACATATTTTACAATAGTCAAGTTAGCAAACTTTTACTATTTTTCAACTAGATTCACTACTAATATCATTCTTTTACTCACTACTATCAATCTGCCACGTAAACAAATGTAAAAAGTTTTGTCAAATTTTTTTGTGTTTATAAACTTTAAAAAAAAAAAAAAAAAATTACGTGATTCATGTTAATTAATAGTAATTTTACATATGAAACAAGATAATCAATTTTCGCCTTAGGCCCCCAAATGCATCAAGCCGCCCCTGTTTGTTTTTTTTTGTAAGATTTAAAGAGTTTCAAGTTTATAGCCAACTAGCCAGATAGACCATTTATCTCTAGATTACTACTGAAAAATTAATGGTGCTATTTTCTAAATTAATACAGTAATTTATAGAAAATAAGAAGTTCACAAAATTTAAAACTCCGTTCCAAAATGTGCTTAGACTTTCTACATATTCAAATATTATCAAAGTAATTCAGCGAAAAAAAATATTATCAAAGTATTTTTTTTTTCTGTCCTACTTGTATTCAAATATGTACAAATGATTCACACAGAAATAATTACATGGCAATCAACCATGACTGTATTGTAAACTAATCACTAATGACTAATTAAAAGATGGAATTGCAATGAACTTGGTTATAACTTATAACAAGTTATATGTTCACACACATAGATGTACATACCTGCTCACCCCTAAATTCATGAATTATAAAAGTTATAAAATAGCATCCAATTCTCTTTGCCAATTAAATAATTGAATTAATAAATACTACTATAGGCTCTTATTGCCATCTTATAATTGAAAAGTCTTTTTTTATTATAAATAATTCTACTCTAGAATAATCTAAAGTGTATATGTGTGTGAAACACTCTTTTGAAAACTTGAACTCTATGAGCGATGATATAATTGAAAAGTCTTAACATACGAAACATATGTTCCATTATCATATATCAATTATAAAAATAAAAAAAATAAAAAAACTTAAAATTCCTATTTTCCAATTAAATTATTGGATTAATATATACTACTATAGTCTCTTATTGACATCTTATTATTGAAAAGTTTAACATGCGAAACAAAGTTCTATTATCATATATCAAAATAAAACATAGGATAAAAAAAAACGTTTGGATTAGTCTTGACATGCAAAACATATGTTCTATTATCATGCGCAATGGTATAATTGAAAAGTCTTAACATGTGAAACATATGTTCTATTATCATATATCATTTTAAAAAAACTTATATGGGATTGAAAAACAATCATTTGGATCCTATTCCCATTTGCCAATTAAATAATTGGATTAACAATTACTACTATAGTCTCTTATTGACATCTTATTATTGAAAAGTTTAACCCGCGAAACACAAATTCTATTATCATATATCAAAATAAAACCCAAATGGGATTAAAAAATATAAAACGTTTGGATTAGTTAAAAAAAAAAAAAAAAAAAATCCTCCTTATTAGCTTATTTACTTATGTTTAGTTTTTTATTTATTTTAAATCCTACTTTTTCAAGGTATAATTATATGAATGAAAGGAAATTCCAAATTTGTATTTCAGGTCAATTAATCAAGGCAGAACAGATTGTGGACAAGTATAATACGTTGTTCCCGTGGGGTAGCTGTATTGTGTACAGTTTGAGGATAGGGCTGAATGAGTTGGCAATTCACAAAATCAAAAGAGAAAGGGATACATATCTTCAACAGAAGGTAGATAAAGCCTAAAGGGCCAAATGAAACAGGCTTTATTAATTATCATATTGCTTATCCACGAGATTGGTTTGTGTTTTTTCACTTAGTCACATAAAGCCAACTCAACCAACTATTTGATGTCCTCAACAACCCATCAAAGTTGATAACTACCAGTCTCTATGCTCTCATTTCTCAACTACCAATCATCATTATATATACCATAATTTTATGTTCCATCCCATAATGAATTTCTGCCGCTTGACTCATCTTTGTGGAGACTAATGGGAGACTTAGCTCAGACCACTAATGACAATAATGAAGAAACCAAAGGTACCCCATTTGAAATTTGGTCACTTCTAGTCTTATTTCAATCAAGACTATTGCTTGTTTTTTAATTTAGTGACATGGGTTTGTTCTTGTTCTTGTTCTTCTTTCTTTTTTTCAGAGGAAAATAAACAGGAACAGGATTCCAAGCTGGAATTCTCTGAAGATGAAGTCTCACTCATTGCTAAGATGTTTAGATTGGTTGGAGAAAGGTTTGTATTGTTATTGTCATTCTTGCCACTCTATATACACAATTAGGCTGTTTTAGTCTCAATTATGTGTGTGTATGTTTTGTTCTTTATGGATGTGGCAATATGTGCTAGGTGGTGATCATTTACTACTTGACCTATAAGCTTAAACAGTCAGGAAATTATGAATTTAATTATTTACCTATTGTTCTAACAGGTGGTCTCTAATTGCTGGGAGGATTCCTGGAAGAACAGCAGAAGAAATTGAGAAGTATTGGACTACAAAGCATTCAGCTTCAAGTGAAAGATGACTGAAAATAATTCAAATGCTGCTATGGTTGATTAGCTTTGATTGTTTATTGTAAATGATGTCAAGGTGTGGGATATAAGTATAAAAATTGTTATTATATGTTAGTTGCTTTCTATGATATTATTGATTTATGTAATTATATTAGCTAGTGTAATCAGTAAAGCAACGATGCATGGTGAATGTTTCTCCAAATTGCGAAGTGCTTGACCTGTAATAAGAATCAACTTTCTCTTCTTCTTCTTTTTTTTTTTTGGCAAATAGTATTTATATAATGAATTGTTCTTATTTTCTTTCAAATTAATCTATGGAAGAATTTTGTTTTAACCAATTATGTTACAACTCCAATAATCTATTAGATTAGATGTCTTTATTAGAAACATGACATCAAAAAGTGTCAACGAGTTAAACTAAACAATACTCTTGTCGTGATTTTTTTGTAATTATAGGCTAGGAGAATCACCATCCATATAATTATGTAACGTATTGTGGATAAGATTCGAAAAAACTTTGTCGACTTTTATAATTAACTATTAACGTTGTTGTTTGTTGAAAAAAAAAAAAAAATCGGTGGATACAGTCAAAGTAGGCAAATTATTTTTTATTACATGAGACATTAACACCTAATAATGAAGTATAGCTACTTGTACAAGTAGACCCCTAAGCTCGTGCAAATCGCTATCATACTAGAAGAGTAATTCTACGGTACCCCCAAAAAAAAGGGGGGTACGGTACCCACTAGTAGGTAACCTGCTATACCAGGTTACTTTTTTCTCACATTTGACAGTTCCATCTTCACATTGTGCAGTTCCAACATCACATGTGACAGTTCTTTTCTCACATTTGACGGTTCCATCCTCACATTATGCAGTTTCAACATCACATGTGACAATTCTTTTCTCACATTTGGTGGTTTCCTTACTCTTTTCTCACATTTGACGGTTCCATCCTCACATTGTGTAGTTCTAATATCACATGTGACAGTTTTTTCCTCATATTTTGTGGTTCCCTTACTTTTTTTCTAACATTTGACGGTTCCATCCTCACATTGTGCGGTTCCAACATCACATATGACAGTTCTTTTGTCACATTGGATGGTTCCCTTACTTTTTTCTTACATTTGACTGTTCCATCCTCACATTGTGCGGTTCCAACATCACATATGACAGTTCTTTTGTCACATTGAGTGGTTCCTTTACTTTTTTCTCACACTTAACGATTTCATCCTCACATTGTGCAGTTCCAACATCACATGAGATAGTTCTTTTCTCACATTTGGTGGTTCCCTTACTTTTTTCTCACATTTGACGGTTCCATCCTTACATTGTGCACTTCCAACATCACATATGACGGTTTTTTTTTTCACATTTGGTGGTTCCCTTACTTTTTTTTTTCTCACATTTGACGGTTCTATCCTCATATTGTGTGGTTCCAATATCACATATGACAGTTCTTTTGTCACATTGAGTGGTTTTCTTACTTTTTTTCTCACACTTGACGGCTCCATCCTCACATTGTGCAGTTCCAATATCACATATGACAATTCTTTTGTCACATTGGGTGGTTCCCTTACTTTTTTTTCTCACATTTGACGATTCCATCCTCATATTGTGTGGTTCCAATATCACATATGACAGTTCTTTTGTTACATTGGGTGGTTCTCTTACTTTTTTCTCACACTTGATGGTTCCATCCTTACATTGTGTGGTTCCAATATCACATGACAGTTCTTTTGTCACATTGGGTGGTTCTCTTACATTTTTCTCACACTTGATGATTCTATCCTCACATTATGCAGTTCCAACATCACATGTAACAGTTATTTTCTCACATATGGTGGTTCGCTTACTTTTTTCTCACATTTGACGATTCTATCCTTACATTGTGCAATTCCAACATCACATGTGATAATTCTTTTTTTAAATTGGGTGGTTCCTTTACTGTTTTATCACTTGGACAATCGCCAAACACTTAGAAATTTTTGGAATAAATCTATATCCAAAAGCTTATGATTCGGACTACGTTCTATTATTCTGAAGTAGGAGCAAAATTCTTATTCATCGCTCTAACTTCTCACTAAGTTCTTAACTTCTAATGGCAGTTGTAGAAGTTAAGTTTGAACTTTCTAACTTCCATCCATGTTGAGGAAGTTACTAAACAAGTAACCACTCCAAAGCTTACTATAAAAGGACTCAGCCATATGGAATCAAAGGAAGTTTCTCACTACTTATAGAGTTGGAATTCCTGAGTTTAAGAGAGAAAACTAATTTAAGTATCGGAGGGTTCTTGGCCAGTTCACCCTGGTCACCTTTGATCTTGTGCTTCTTTCCTTTCAGGCCTTCCAAGCAATCTCAAGCCCATTGAAACCCGAAGCATTCAGCCTACTGATTTTCTATGCACCATCAATATATACTATAAAACTCTCTAACTGTTCTTATGCAACATCTGTAACTTAATCACAGTTGTGTGTTTATTGTGGTGTCTAAGGTTGGAAATAGGGTGACTATACAATTAGCAAGTTATGCAAAAAATCCAATACAAAGATTGTTGACAATTTTAAAATTTTTAGTAAACACTTGAATTGAAACTACAGATCTAGTATGAAATAGTCATCAATCAAGGCTATTACACCAGTTTATATATTTTTTAGGCATTTTCATTAGATCCATGTGTGCGGAAGTGTCAAATGATTGTGTCCGACAAGAGTATAACCACCCCAACTAAAGTGTCTATGCAGTTTTGTTTCATAAAATTATTATTATATTTAGACCCATCTAGAACAAAATAAACATCCCAAAAAATTTCCACAATAACAAAAATTACCAATAGAAAACTAAAAACAATTAAGCACAATTGACCGATTTTACCAAAAACGAACAACCCAATCATTTTTAAAAAATTGACCGTAATGGCTTGAAACCTAGACACTTACCAAAATACCTTTGAAACCTAAAAAATAACCAAAGGACCCTTAAAATCTAAAAAAGGCCAAAATACCCCCCTGAAATCTCTATTTGCACAAATGACAATAAAAATTTTATACAACCACTCTATCTTTTTCAATTTTTTTTTTAAACCTTCTACATTTTAATTTTAATAACATTGTTTAATAAATACATGAGCTAATAAAAAAGCCATTGATAATCCAATTGACAAAATGATGACTAAAAATCTGTCATTATAGCCAACTAAATTTTTTTTTTTTTGCCAACTATTGATGACTAAAATGTTCTATATCAACATAAAGAGAGAACTCAAATGCATGAATTTTTTCTCAACATTTAAAATCTCAAACTAAAATATTTTTTCTTAAAGTTCTTAACAACTAAAAAGTTTTATTTCAAGAGAGAAGATGAAGTATCCAAAATATGTGTTTTTTGCACAAAATTCAAAATAAAGAAGCCATTGATAGACCAATTGACAAGATAATGACTAAATATCTTCCATCATAGCCAACTAAAAAAATGTCTTGCCAACTCTTGCCAACTAAAATATTTTAGAGAGAGAAAGAGTACAAATACATGGGTTTTTTCTAACAACATTCAAAATCTCAAACTAAAAAATTGATTCAAAGTGTATCTTTTCTACTATTTTTTCTTTGACAAGGCTCAATTGCATAACTTATTGATACCAAATATTGACGTATTGTTGTGCAATAGGAGAATTCATCACTTTTCTCCTTCCTCAGTCATAACTTCAATTGCATCGTCCATATATTTTGCACCAACTCTAGGAGCTCTATTACTCCCAAACAAGATCTCAATGTCCTCCAATTTTCAATAACTTTGTTTTTATAAGCACATGCTTTTGTATTTTTCTAAGGAGAAAACAGAAGAAGCTATGAGTTAACTTAAATAAAATAAATTGGACAATAAAACAAAGGAAAGGGAAAAAAATAAAATAAAAAGCTATACATTATGTGATGATTGTATTAGTGATAGACTTATGTAGAAATGAGAGGTATTATGTACCTGCAGAATTTTCTCAAAGCAATCTTTAAACACATGGACAAAACTTATTTATAGCTTGAAAAATGCAATACCAAGAAGTAGTTAGCACATGGCCATATAGTTGAGTTAGCCCTAGGAAGTCATTCAATTGAACAAACATCATATATGACCCCTCTTAGCCATTTAATTTAAAATATTTTTAAATTTGAAATTTCATATTTTACACAATTGATACAAAAACTAATGTAATTTTTTTTTTTTTTTTTTGATTGGGCAAATTTTGGGTGTTATAATATTTTAGCTCTCTTGATTTGAATGCTATATGAAACCATTTTTCCACAGGTTCATACCACCTACTTGCAATTGGAGCTAAATATAGTGTTTTTTACCTCATAATAATGGTAACCTGAAATGATATACAACCCAGTTTCATGTACTACAAACAGGTCTCTTGTTGTAAAGTATGTAAAGGAAGTTGAAAAACTACAAAGAAATCCATTATAAGTATCTTGATGACTACTTATTCTGCTACTTGCTCATCATAAGAAGGAAAAAATTCATTTACAAAGAAATCCATTACAATGTGTTTCTTCACATCTATATTTGAATACCATCATGGCAATAATTGAAAAAGAGATAACCAAAAGCATCTTGCAATTGGTCTACATGTCTGGATTATTCATTCTTAAGTTCTCAACATGGCAACTTCTAACTTGTAGGAATTTTTGCAGCTCAAGTGGTAACTAAAGTATCTGCATTTACATGGAATAACTATCAACACTTAGAAAAATGAGATGTTCATAAGGGCACACCTCGTTGCATAGAGAATTCTGGTAGTTTTCTGCGCATCAAAGGGGAATTTATCAAATAAAGCATATAATAAAGACATTATGACTAAAGTGATAAACACCAAAGGAACACAAGAATTAAAAATAAATTAGTATTCTTAAAATTTATAACAAAATATTTAAATGCGAGCATTTTCTTAGCATTCTGTTTGGATTCTAATCATTTATGCAGAATACTAGACATGGTTTTGGTTGATAGATTACGTAAATCATAAATGTTGTATATGACCAAGACTTTAAAAGACATTTTAATTAACATGCACTGTAATAACAATGTTCTTATGATCTAAAACATATGCCATAATTCATATAGGACATTTAAAAATCCAGCCACATTTACAGCACCAAAAGACATCCAAACTTTTTATGCAAATTTATACTCTTATAACTCAAGAGGAAGACCACAGACCTACAAAATGTCCACTGCTATGCTGGACTGCATGCAAAATTGCAATATCAATAACAATAACTTCAAGCCCCTGCACCCTAAAAGAAAGGACCTGAGTACCCAATTCGTATATCTAACTTCCAATTCCAATTAGTACATTAACTAAGGGTCAATATGTGATAGACATAGGAACTCCCCAGATTAAAGAAAAATATAATTTATTTATATTGTAGCCTTACCATATTTTGCAAAGTACATGGTAATTCATGGGAGATACAAGAGCCACCCCACTCTGATTGGATGGAACAGGAGTGGCCTTAGAGTTTCTAAGGTTCCAAAACACAATCTCAGGAAAATTATTGTACCCATTCTCCCTAAACTTTATGTGATGCTTGCTGTATGCATCACCACTTTTACTTAAAAATACAAGGCGACTTGCAAAGTCAACAAAATAAGCCCTTGTCATATAAAATGGAGAATACTTACAACAAATTCAAACAGTGTAGCAAAAATCTGGATGCTCCTCCTGTATTCTTTTTCCGAAACCCTAAAATTCAAATCGAAAAAAAAAAAAAAAATCAAAACCAAACGAAAACAAGACATCTGAATCAAATTTAAAATCAATATGAATAACAGCAAATAAAAAAAAAAAAAAAATTATCATTGGTGACAGTGGTAGATTATCTGAAAGTGGTGGATGGTGAGCGGTGACAGTCGCACTCTCGTTCATCCTCTTGGCCTCTTTCGTTCTCTATTTTTTTTTACCAATCATTCGGTCTCTGTTTCTTTCTCTTCTTTTTGGTTTTGTTTGCTTTTATACCCTACCCATTCTACCGGTAATAGGTTTACCACTAAACTCAAGCAAACGGTCAGGATTGAAATAAGAAAAATAAACGGCTAAGATTTGGGTGGGTACGGTACCCACTTAAAAAATAGGTGGGTACTAGAAATAAGTTTTTGTTTACCTTTAATAATGATTGTGTCTATCTTTTTTCTGAAAAAGAATAATAATAATGATTGTGGTTCAACGTTGGATTTTATCATGTAGTGTGGGTCAGGGTTGGATTTGTCCAATATACAGGAATGATAAAGAAATGAACAGAGCTCAGCCCATCGATTTTCCTGTAAAAAAGATACATTGGGCCCATAACTCTAGTCCTAGTTAAGGCCCAACCCACTCTTGTACCCACCTTTAGTCCTTTATTGAGACATTCTACACTCCAAAGTCCTTTCTGTTTGCTTGTTAAATTGACAGATAGTAATGGGATGGAGTTAGGGGGGTTGTTGTTGTTGTTGTTGTTTTTTTTTTTTTTTTTTTTTTTTTTTTAAGGAGGAGGGAGAAGGGTTAAAGAGGATTTCTCTCCCTAATATTTTTAATTCTCCCAAATTGGAAGAATTTGGAGGGGGAGGGACTAGGAGGAGAGGGTTTTCATTTATTATAAAATAAAGGATAAATTACATAATTGGTCCCTATCATTTATATCGAATGTCAATTTGGTCCCTAACCATTTAATATCGTGTCAATTTAGTCTCTGTCGTTATCTATTAGATGGAAAAATTTGATGTGTCAAATTGAATAATAAAAATTTGATTTTTCTTGTCACATCAACTGCCAACTATCACATCAATTTTTTTCTATTAAAAAAAAAAAACCAAGTTCTATTCCCACGTGAGTTTTAAAGTTTGCGAAAAATTCTAAAATCCCAAATTTCTGCTCCTTCAACAGGCTTAACTTCATTTGAGATGTCAAATTTGACATAGGAAATATCAGTTGATGTTCTTTTAAAAATGAATCATAACTTCCTCAAATCTATAGTTTATTTCTTCTCTCTTCAGTATATGTAACCACATAAAACCATTAAATCTAAAGGCAGAGTTTCATAATTATATCTCAGAGAATTGAAAAAACAAAAACATTGTTTTAGGAAAAGGAAGAAACAAGTGGTGACCATGTAAAGCTTGATGCCTCGGCTTCCAAATAGAAGCAAATCTTTGGCTTTGTCCAAAGCTTCCTTGAAAAAAACAGGAGTCTTAATTGTCTCTTCGAAGATTTTGATATTGATCTCTTCCAAATCTTTGAACAAAGGCTTCAAGAGCCTTAGTCTCCTACTGAGATTGTGACACTGCCTCCTAAAAACGCATCTTAAGTCTGAGATCTTAGAGATCTAGTCCATAGCGTCAATGAGATTCCCAAGTAGCACAACATTTTGGTCCTCCATACAAAGTAGGAGTAGCTTTGCTTGGTGCCATTTTTTGTTTTCTAAGCTCTAAAATACTAAGATAGACTTGTAATTTAGGTTAAGCATCATAGAGATTGCATATTTTTTTAACACATGTAGGAACAGAAATTTGGGTTTTTATTTTTTATTTGATTTTATATTTTAGATTTGACGTGGTTGTACACTTGGGCATTGATGTGCAAGGAAAATCAATTTTTTATTATTCCGTTTGACAAGCCAGATGTTTCCATCCAAAGGATACTAGCAAGGACCAAATTGACACGACACTAAAATGTTGAGGACCAAATTGACACAGTTAAAAGGTTAGGAACCAAATTGACATTTGGTGTAAAGGATAGGGACCAATTACATAGTTTACCCTAAAATAAATTAGTATGTAACATGTGCGTAAATGGTCAATTGTAGTGGTGCTATTGATGTTAGCTTGGGTTATTAAACATATAGGACATTAGTTAACATGAGAGAGAAAGAGAGAGAGAGAGCACCAATATTTATGTTTCATGTTATGAAATCAAAGCAACCTAACTATCCTTCTTAGCAACCAAACATTGAGATTAATTAGATACCTTAAAGTTTTGATTCATTCTTTCGATGAATAAGTTGATTTATCACTCAAGAATCGTACACAATCAATTCAATACAATAGAAAACACCGAAGAACGGAAATATAAAATTGCACTTATACAAAGTTACACTCTAGGCTAGAGATGGCGGCAAACCTAGACACCAAAGGAAAAAAAGGATTTGTGTAGCAGAAACATAACTCTAAATTGTGGTATACACTTTCAAAATTACAACTATACAAAAAATCAGTTCTTTGAAGGGCCTAAAACAACACAACACTGAACACCAAAACAAAATCCATCACTTATTCACATGAAATTGGAATTTGTTCCACTCTTAAGATTGCATAAGAAATTCCCCATATTTAGTAAACTATCCTAGTCAACAGAGTTACAGAATTTACTATTAAACTAAAATTTATTCTTGATTTCCCACCTAATCAATTTCATAACGTCTTCCTTTGAGTTAACCTTGCTTTGATGAATGGTTGCATTTTCTCTGCTTCTATGGTAGAAGGTAACCCATGGGGCAAATCTACAAGTAACAGTATGTACATGCAAGTTAGACTATCAAGCTTAATGAAAGAGAATGAGTGATGAATCTAATAGTACATTTAAGTGTAAAAGCTTAAGAATAATAAAAATAGAAACTTTAACACTTTAATGTCGAGAGAAATGCAAAAGCGAAACAAAGAAAGTAAAGAAGGCACGGGAAATACATGAAAAACACTTTGAAAGGGAAGAAAATCACGGGTAAGCAAAGGGAAGAATGTCTGTCACTCTTTAGAGTTCTCTATTATGTGAAAGTTAAGGTTTTTACACAATAGTCATGTTCTTTTCAAAGAAAGCCTCTTTTTCTACCTCACTTTCCTCTCTAGACTTCTGCTTCTTTCTTTCTATCTTTCTAGGTTCTTGCCCTAATTGTTCAACAACATGTTCCTCTTATAGTATGAGGAATGCTTTTAGGTACATTAGGGTAGGTGTCAGGCCCTCATTCGCCCATTTAAAACCCTAATACAACTATTGCACTATACTATGATTGGAGGAGAGAGAAGACATGCCAATGTCAGGGTAGTGGAATAGAGGGTGGCTCTGCAACAACGTGGGGAGAAAGCCATAAACAAGGAAAAGGACACCAGGGAGGCTAGGAGTGATGCACGTGTCCTCAGAAATGGTTCAATAAAAGCTCAGCCAATGAGAGGTGTTCTATAGCATCTGACCATAGGGGGTCACTATCTTCCTTTTACGCTAGTGCAGGGTGTCCATGCTAGGTGAATTTTTCACCATTCCCCGAGATGGTCACACCGTTGGCATGAACCAAAGATACTCTCCCTTAGCCAATGTTCTCCTTCCTTTCCTCACAGCTAGCCCACGAGTAGGATCTGAATCCAACCATATCAGCACTCACTAACACATCATGGCCATATATAAAAAGTAGAGTTGATAAAAATTAATTTAAAGATAAACATATGTCTAAACACATTTCAAGATTGTAGGTGTAATCTCATGATTTATAAATTAAAACTATTTCATGTTTGTAGGTGTAGTCTCAAGAAGCTATTTTTACATGCACCTTGATTTTATGGCTATTGACAAGCACCAATGACTTCAAAAAAATCATCGTTTTATTAGTGGGTATCAGACTATTGTAGTTGGTCTAATTCTTAGGTATATTGTCATTTGAAGATTATTAACTGAAATAGGCGTAGGAACAAGCATAATTGCCCCATTTTCTTTTGGCAGTTCTCCAAAAATCTTTTGGGGCGGCAATTCTACAATTGTAGCTGCTATCTACAATGCAGAATGTTGTCCCTCCAATGATGGATGTGTGTTATTTATGGTGTATTTGGTATAGATCACAATTAGGTCATTGGTCTCCAACATTACAACCATTACTATAATATGGATACACACACACATATATATATATACTAGCCTCTGAGCATGCGCGTGCTCAGAGACTCTTCTATTTTGTTGGGTAAATATTAATAATTTACATCCATTATAATTTGGGATTGTTACATTTTTCAATCACAAAAAAACGTAGGTGTGTGATGAGTATTATGCATTTGCAGGCGAAATAATTTTTCATTACACCTCTAGGATTTTTTGTGATTGAAAAATATAGTAATCCCAAATTATAATGGGTACAAATTATTAACTTTTAACCAACAAAATAAAAGAGCCTCTAAGCACGCGCTCATGCGCGTGCTCAGAGACTAGTTTTGTTGTAAGGTGTGTGGTTGCTTCCTCCTTCTCAAATATTGAAATGTCACACATCAAACGCTTTCAAATCGCAATTTCTTAACATCTTTCGTATTTAAATTTTACATATTAAGTTGACCAATCAATACTCAAAACCATATAAATTATATTAGAAGTACAAATAAAGTAAATTAAGAATAGGGTAGGACTAAACATCAGGAAGTGATTACATCCTTTCAAAAAAATAGTAAGACACTACATGGACATATCCATGTAGGAAATATGGAATGAGATAAATAATCAGCTTGTGAGGGGGCTTTTGGCCGATGTTACAAGAACGTTCTGAGAGAATGGCTTAATGTGACAAGAGTTGATATCTCAACCGAAAGAGATATAGCCATGAATGAGTTTTATGTGACGGATGCAATTGGTGACACTGCGGATTCAAAACTCATTGAAGCTGTTAGACAAAAAATAGGGTTGAATAATTTGAAAGTGAAGGAATTGCTAATGATTTGTCATAAGAAGGTTGAGAGTGAAGAGCAACCAGTTGGGGTCGGTGGGGCGGTGTTATTATCACTTGGGAGCTTAGTGAGGAGGAATCTATACAACTTGGGACGGTGGTGGAATTTGGTGATAGTAGTTATAGTTGGTTGGGTTTGGTTGGTTGAATAATTGGTAGATACTTTGAGAGAGAGAGAGAGAGAGAGAGAGAGAGAGAGAGAGAGAGAGGGGGGGCTCTCCACCATATTAAAAATGTGTTGCTTTATTTGAAGAGGGATTTGAATTAGAAGAAGGGGAAATAGGTGGAAAAAGTAAAAGGTTGTGTTGTTGGTTGGGGACTTTGTGGGATATAGAGGTTATTGCTGGCAAGTACAGAGAAAAGTAGTAGGTAGATGAATAGGGAATTTGTTTCATACAGAACGAATGTGTACATATTAACCATGTGTATCGGGAAGGGAATAGGTGTGCAGACAAGTTAGCCAAGGAAGGATGCATCTCAGAAGTGGATTTTGTTGTTTTTTGATCAGCCTCCTTCATCTGAACTTTGTAATTTTTTGTTATCTGATACTGTTGGCATGTACTCTTTAAGGTGTTTAGCCAATACTCTGACTACATTGGCTATTTAATATATTATTATTCTACCCTGTTCACAAAAAAAAAAAAAAAAAAAAAAAAAGACTTTGTTTATCTCAAGTATTTTAGTTTTTAATGGTTGACTTGATTTTTTTTTTATCAAATTTATATTGTAATTCTCTTTGGCCTAATTTGAGTTTTATGATATGTGTCATTTGGCCGGTGTTTTTAAATGTTTAATATGAATACTATTAGAAGTAACATCGCCTGAGTGTTTGTTAGACTCAGATTTAAACGTTTGTGACAATGTAAACTTCCCATCCCTCTTTGACATTGTAATCTTTAAATTTTATTTGGAATGTATAGGATTTTAAAATTAAGCTCTGAATATCTTGAGGTACTTTATTTGGCTCCTGATTTTGTACAATGTGATGTAAAATTTAAAGTTTGTTAGTATTACAAAAAAGTTTGGAGTAAGTATAAAATTGGAAATGGTTAAGAATTTAGATTAGATACTTTTGAAGAAAGTTCTAGAGCAGTTATCTAAATTATTTTTTCTGCTTCTTTATAAAATAAAATAAAATAACAAAACAAAAGAAGTTGTCAAAATGTGATCTCACTTGGATTTGTACTCTATAAATAAATTTAATAATGAAAGAAATTAGAAAATGTAATAAGCTTATTTTTATAGCTATAATTAAAGAAATTATTATTTTGTTTTCCTATGCAGTCATTTTTCACAGTTATATAATATAAGTAATGTACAATTTTTACTGTAGAATGTACAAACAATCTATTTATGCATCAAAAACCGTGAAGAGAAATACTACATGTAACCATAAACTATCACTTCCAAAAGCATCATTAATCAAAGATTAATATGAATTACAATTCAAAATAATTCCAGTAGATATCTGTGTCCCAAATGCTAAGCTTCAATCTTTTCCCACCAATTGTTTGTTAGCAGCTTAATCTTAAAATCCACAACTAGAAATGAGTAAAACAATAATGAAAGTTTATCTCACTAATAAATTTCAAAAAAATGTGTAATTCTTATACCATATAGAAGAAAGAAATAGGGAGTTGTAATTTTTTTTTTTTTTTTGAGAAACTGTTGTAATTGTTTTTAAGAAACAAACAAAGTTTCTATGAAAGCCTCATATTAGCATTTTAGGACATTTTTCATTGCAATAAACAACACTTATAGTAATTTCTACATGGCGAGCAAATAATATGTTGTTGCTGCACTTGCCATAATGTTTGTTATCATTAGCAATAACGTACACAAACTTATCATCATGATTAAGCAATAGCCCAATTACATTTTCCACCCAAAACTAAAATAAGGAAAAATCAAAATTAAATTCAGCCATCCCCAAAAAATAAAAGATCAAAACAAATAATTTAAACTCCAAGCAACCATATCAATTCCAGCTCTGTTTGTAGGAAAAGGAAAAGGGAAAAGTACTTTGAGTCTTACATTTACCTTTCTTCCAAATTTGAAATAACCCAAATATATTAAGCTAAGATATATAAGAATCTTGTTTCTTAGATCCCAAAATAATTAAAAATAAGAAAAAAGGAAAAAAGGAAGAGAAAAAAAAAACTTTTTGTTTTCTGAACTTTTGCACTTATTATGGGCAACCAAAAAGAGAGAATGATTGGATTGAAATTTGACATTATGTACACCTAAACTAATGGTTGTTATAGATAATGATAAGATGCAACTCAAATTCAAAGACTACTTTGAACGAAGAGTCTCAATAGTTATAGATTCCTTCATACTTTTTAGGAAGAGATATGTCTGTTTACCAAGAGTTGTTTCTTATGTGAAAGACACGATTCTTCAGTAAATAACTCACTCTAACGCTTAATTAATTCTCTACTATAGATTGGTGAAGCAACATCATGTACCAAGTGGATGTCATTATATAAGTGAGGGTACACCATATTATGATGTGATTACCTATCACTATTGATAGTGAACTAAAAGTCAGACTATCTCTAGTTCGTCTATAGAGTCATCTAGGATCAAGAAGGTTAACCCAATATATGAAGGTCGTCCATCGTCAGGAGGTCGTCCATGGGCATGAAGGTCGTCCATCAAGAAAACACCTAGAAGACCCCTCAACACTTAGAAAATTTTCAGAAATGGATTTATGTACAAAAGCTTGTAATTCGGACCACATTCTACTATTTTGAAGTATGAGCAAATTCTTGTCCATCGCTATAACTTCCCACTAAGTACTTAACTTCCAATGACAGTTGTAGAAGATAAGATTGAACATTCTAACTTCCACACACATTGAGGAAGTTACTAAACAAGTAACCACTCCAAAGCTCACTATATAAGGACTCATCCACACCAAATGAAAGTAAGTTTCCACTACTCCTAAAGTTGGAATTCTTGAGTTCTAAAGGGAAAACTAACTTAAGCATCGGAGGGTTCTTGGCCGGTTCATCCCAGTTGCCTTTGATCTTGTGTTTCTTTCTTTTCAGGCCTTGTAAGCAATCACTAGCCCATTGAAGTCCAGAGCATTCAGCCTACTGATTTTCTGTGCATCATCAACTATTATACACCAACATATAGTAGTTATCCAAATTTGTAAATTGAATCCAACATATAATATATATTGAGAAAGCCTTTAACCATTTTTTTGGTAAGGTAAGACCATTACATTATATTTGATCACTCATAATGGCTTATAGCGAATTTCTTCAATGTGGATGGGCAACGAATCTGAATGCTTGTAGTGTTGCTTATCTCTCAAGCTTTATCTTACGTGTGGCCTCCTAGTTAGCTTCTACATCTGCTTGCCTTTGTGCTTCCACTCACCTAAAACCAAAATCAGAATTAAGAAGCAATTAACCAAAAATTTAGTTCAAGCCTGTCTTTGAATAGTTTGAAGGGAGTTGAAAACCCATAGAAAAAATTAATTTGAAAAAAAGAAAAGAAAAAAAGATAATGGAAAATCCTAAAGAGGGAAAGAGAGAGAGGTTGAAGGTACTTGTGAAAGAGGAAATTTTTGGAAGCTTGGACAATCTGCATTTTCCATGCTCAACAACGATGGTGATTTCCTGTTTATTTTCCTTGCAAAAGGAGAGAGAGAGAGTCAGAGAGAGAAGACTGAGCGCTTCTTTGAGCTTTGGCTTTAAATATGTGTGCATACATACATACATACATATATTGTATTGTAAATTTTGCCCCTATTATGTTAATTTACATTCATTTATTGAGCTAAAGTTCATCACTGAGCTAGATTCTCTGTTCATGTTTGGTTTGTTTTATTGTTGAATAAGTTCGAGCTTGTTTATAAGTTACTTGATTAATTTGATAGAATTTTATGGCGTCTGTTCTATGATGGTTTCTCTTTATCATCAACCCAATACAATAATTGGTTTTTGGTGTAGGCAAGGTTCAAATCGAAAATCTTATTCGATGATAAGAGACTTTACTAGTTACTTGATTAATTTATTTTTTCCCATATATAGTAAACACTACAATTATAATAATTTATCCTTTCACAAATATATGATAGTAATTGTACGTGCAAGTTAGATTGTCGAGTGTGTAAAGAATGTGAGCTATAGATCTAAGTGTAAATTTGAGTGTCAAAGACTCATGAACTATAAAAATGAAAACTTTAACACTTTAACATCTAAAGAAAGTAAAGAAAACATATAATGTACGTGGAAAATCCTTAGAAAGTGGTGAAAAACCATGGCGAGTGAATGATAGAATATTCTTCACTCTTAAAAGCTCTCTATTATTTGAAAGCTTAAGGCATTACACATGACATTGTTCTTCCTAAAAATCTTTCTTCTTTCCTTACTTTCCTACCTAGATTTCTGCCTCTCTTTTTGTCTCTTGCCCTAATTGCTCAACAACATGTTTCTCTTATATTACGAGGAATGTTGTTAGGTACATAAAAACAGGTCTCAAGCTCTCATTCCCTCATCCAAACCTGAATACAACTATTGTACTATGCCATGGTTGGAGGAGAGAGAAAATCTGCCAATGTTAGGGTAGTGGGATGGAGGGCGGCTCTACTACACCATAAGGGACAAGTGTTAGACAAGAAAAGGGATGCCAGGGGAGCGAGGAGTGATGCATGTGTCCTTAACAGTAGTCCAACTTAGCATTAACCAATGAGAGGTGTTTTACAACCTCTGACCCCTAGGGGTCGCTATCTCCTTTTCACAATAGTAGGGCACACATTTCACTCCCCCCAAGGGTGATCACGCCGTTGGCACGAGTTAGGGGTATTATTCCCCTTACCAACATGACATTCCTTTTCCTCACAGTAATTAATAACCAATTATAGTTAAAATTATATTATTTTGAATTGGTTCATTTATAAACTTATAAAAATTTAATTAGCCTAAAATTGTTATATTAAAATCATACATAATTTATTATTACAAATGGAGTGTTTATATTATTGATAAATTAAAAATTATAATTTGATATTTTATAGACTTGTCTTGAAACTTAGACAATTCAATCTCAATCATTCGAAGGTATAAAATATTTTTATTTATACATAAAAACATATAGGGTAAATTACAAATTTGATCCTTATCATTTACATTATATCTCAATTTGGTCCTCATCCTTTCAATTGTATCAGTTTGGTCCCTAACTTTTTGGTATTATGTCAAAATGGTCCTGCATTTAAGTGATAGATAAAAAATATTGACATGAATAACGATCAAATTAAATTTTTTTTTTTTTATGCTATATGACTTCCACGTAAGCTACCATGTGCATTAATTATAAATATCAACATTTCCTAATTCCCTCTAACGCTCTCTGTGTCCCCTTCTCTCTTTCCTCATACTCCATGACCAAAACTCTCCAAGCTCCTTCAGTTAGGCCAATCAATTGAATACAAAATGGAGTAAAACACAAGTTTTTTGTAAGATTATTTTAAGAAGAAATGAAGCCAAGAAAACAAATACAAATACAAATGCACCCCGAAATCAAATACCCACTTGAGATCAATACTGTTATAGATTCTTTTAAAAAAAAAAAAAATCAATATTGTAAAACTAAAAAGCCCAAATTAGCAAACAATGTAAACAAGATTAAAACCCAAAAGGAAACAAGTAAAAACACAGATCTTAAAAAATTGGAATGATTATACAAAGAAAAAAAAAAAAGAGAAAATGTTAGACCAACGAAGAGCTATAAAGGTGATCCCCTAGATGTATAATTGTATTGTCTCTGACTCTCCCATTCTCACTGTTTCCCTCAAAACTAAATTGAACCCACCATTATACTGGGCACTGGGCAGTAGCCATGATCACACAATCAAAATCAAAGACATATTCACACCTGTTGCATTACCAAAGGATATTGGTAGCATTGTTTTCAACGCATTTTATTGTGGATCATTGTGTGCCCTTCGGTTTTCGTTTGGCAAAGGAATATCTTTGATGGGTTTTTCGTGTTTGTTCATGGTGTTAATCAAGGAAAGCATAAGCTAGGCTGAGACTTGAGGCGTTAATCTCATGGATTTTGGAGGTGTGGGTGATGGGTTACTGTGAGCACAGAGGGCATTGATGATTTTTTTTTTTTTTTTTATATTTCATTTTATTGTTGACGTGGCAGTACACATGACCATCTATGTAAATGAAAATAATATTTTATTTTTCCTAGTTAGACATGTCAGCATTTTCCATCTATCACTTAAAGATATGGACCATTTTAACACAAGACCAAAATGTTATGGACTAAACCACACAACTTAAACGTTAGGGGCCAAATTAAAATTTGACATAAAGAATAGGGATCAACTTTATAATTTATCCAAACATATACTATTATTGTTTGCAAAACACCCTAAAAATTATTGTCCAAGACCGTTTTAGGCCCAGGCGCCAAGCCCACTTTTCTACCCACCATTTTCTTTGAAGAGGGTTTAGACTTTAGAGTCTTTTGGAGGGGTTTTGCTTCTCAGAGCTAGAGAGAATGGAGTTCGAGAAGAGAAAAGCGGCGACGCTAGCGTCACTGGCATCCTCAGACACCGACAAATCACCGAAGGGCACGTTGGACACTCCCATCCTCCCTCTCATCAACACCCTCAACAACAACCCTTGCTACTTCACCACCAGCTCCTGCTCCGGCCGTATCTCTATCCTCTCCCAACCCATACACCAAACCCAACCCAACAAAAAATCCAAAGGCGGCTCCTGGCTCTTCGTCTCCCACGACCCGGCCGATCCCGACTCGGTCATCTCCCTCCTCTTCCCCGACTCACCAACTCGCTCCCAATCCCAACCCGAGCCCGAGTCCGAGCTCGTCCTCCGGTTCGAACCGCTCATCGTAGCCGTGGAGTGCAAAGACCTCGCCTCGGCTCAGTCGCTGGTCTCCACGGCGAGGTCGGCCGGGTTCAGAGAATCCGGCATAACCAACGCGAACAACAAGCGCGTGATCGTCGCGATCCGCTGCTCGATTCGGCTGGAGGTTCCGTTGGGGACCACCGAGTCCGTCATGGTCTCGCCGGAGTTCGTTCGGTACCTCGTCCGCGTGGCCAACGAGAAAATGGAAGCGAACAGAATCAGAACCCAAGGCTTTCTCCGCGCTCTGCAAAATTCTGACGTGGCAGAACCGGAACCGGAATCGGAATCAGAAGCTCGCGGCGATGATGATGAACATTCCGGTAAAAAACTGAAATCACGTAGTTAAAAACGCAAAAGCAAAATTGAGTGAGTCAGTGGTTTGAATTTGAAAATATGATTTGGCAGGGGCAGATTTGAGTGTGCTGCGTGTGGTTCCAATAGTGGTTTCCGGTGAGGAGGCGGTGGAGAAGCTTTATCTATGGGGACACTCGGCGTGTAGTTTAGCTTCGGAGAAGAAAGTATTGGTGTTTGGTGGATTTGGAGGAGTGGGAAGGCATGCGAGGAGGAATGAGGCTTTGGTGCTTGATCCAAATTCTGGCACATTGGAAGTGATTGGTGGTGTAGAGTGGAGTGGGAGTCCGAGTCCGCGATTAGGTCATAGTTGTTGTTTGGTTGGAGATTGCGCGTTTGTTATCGGAGGCAGGGCGGATCCTGTGAATGTTCTTGGTGATGTGTGGGTGCTCAATAGAGCAAAGAGTGAATGGAGATTAGCAGAATGCAGTGGCAGTGTTTTTCCTCCAAGGTGAAAAGCCTTTTTGTGCACTAATGCTTTTCTATTTTAGTAGTTCTCATTTCATAGTTGAAAAGAAAAGGTATTGATTATCGGGTTTGATTAGCGGGTTTAAATTCATAACATCTTTGAAAGTCTAGGGATTGATTTGAAACTAACAGAACTATAGGGTTTAAATTTGCCATCTTAACTATAGTATAGGTTTAATTTAAAATCACCCCTAAAGAATAGGGTTTAAAATGTAATACTCTAAAAAAGAATTCCGAAACATTAGTTTAAATTTTAGGGCATTAGTCACTAGTTTGAATCTCCCATTTTTTTTATCTTCCCTTGGAGCCTAAACTATACTACAACTGCCTGTGTCCTTGATACCATTATGTGCCTTGGTAGTTTAGTTTTGGAATCAAAAGCCTTAATAACCTTTATGAGAAATTACTTCCAACTGCTATTAAAAATCTTGAATTTATTGTAATGAAATACATGTAGGCTAGAGTACATTCGAATGTGCTTTGTTGATGGCTTATTTGCTTAAAATTTGGTGTGGGACCCACCAAAATAAGCTCAAAAAGTTTTTTTTTTTGTTGAGTAATATCATGTGACCAAAATAAGCTCAAAATGATCAATCTTTTCAAAATGTTTGTTTGTGACACAGGCATAGGCATGCAGCAGCTGTTGTAGGCTCAAAAATATATGTATTTGGTGGACTTGACAATGACTCAATCTCTTCATCCTTTCATATCCTCGACACAGTTAACCTGCAATGGGAAGAGTTAGAGGTTGGTGGGGAACGGCCATGTGCCCGTCATTCTCACTCTATGGTGGCATATGGGTGTAAGCTTTTTATGTTTGGAGGATACGATGGTGACAAAGCACTTGGAGACTTGTATAGTTTTGATGTTCAGACATGTCAATGGAAGAAAGAAAAGACAGCAGGAAGAGGTCCACATGCTAGGTTTTCCCACTCAATGTTTGTGTACAAAGATTATCTTGGGGTTATTGGCGGTTGTCCTGTCCGGCAACATTGTCAAGAGTTAGCACTACTTGATTTGCGGCTCCAAGTGTGGAAGCATGTGACACTTGATTCTGTTGGCAAAGATTTGTTTGTACGAAGTACAGCTAATGTCATTGGCGATGATCTCGTTTTGATTGGTGGTGGGGCATCTTGTTATGCATTTGGAACAAAGTTTAGCGAGCCAATGAAAATCAACTTGTTACCTTTAATGACTTCAAATGAAAATTTTATGCCTTCTAAAAATGGAGATGTGCATGGTACCTGCAGAAAAGATGGCGTGACAGGGAATAAGAACGATAGCTTTCAACATCCACGAATTGAAAATTTGCAAACTTTAAAAGAAAATCTTGACTTAAATTTCGATAGTGAATTACCTGGAATGAATGAAAGTAAGATGATTGCTTCGCATTGGGTTCTACAACTTGAAAGGAAGTATGCAAAATTGGGGAAGGACATACTGAAGAAGTTTGGGTGGTTAGATCTTGAGAGGAAGGTTTATTCTCGGGAGGACGGAAAACATATTTGTTTTCCTGTTACCAAAAAATTTTGTGGTGTATTTCATGAAAGGCAGCATCATTTGTTTGATGCATCTGAATTAGATAATGACCATTTATTGAAACCATTTACAGGAAAGGGGCTTTTGTTAAACGAGATCTCAAGTTTGGAAGCTTTGAATCTTTTAAAAGAGTGTGGTGCAACTAAGCTGGTAGATGAGGTAGTTGAAGTCAAAAGAGCTGCAAAGTCTCCCTTAAAAGTAATGGGTGAAGCTGTGGCCTTGTTGATAAAGAATAGAGGCCTTTCAGAACAACTATTAGAGGAACTACCCACAAGGTTTGTGCTTTGTTTTGTTTTTGTTTTCTTGTTAGCTTCAGTGATATGGATTGAAAATAGACATGAAGTAGTCTAAAGTTCAGGCACTTTCTGGCACTTTATAGTTTTCTAGTGGAGGCAATGTCCATGTACCGTAGTGTTGCTCATTTAAATTCTTCTGGCCTTTTCAGATGGGAGCGACTTGGTGATATTGTTGTGCTTCCAGTCACATCCTTCAAGGATCCTGTATGGGACTCAATTGGGGCAGAGGTTTGGCCTGTTGTTGCCAAATCACTTAATACTAATCGTCTTGCCCGCCAGGTAAGCTATATACTTGAATTATGTTATGTTGCTCATTGATGACTACTTTTCTTCATTTTGTTTCAGAATACATTCTTTGTGTTGATTCTGTGAAAGTGTGTAGTCAATTTTTTGGTTCATTGAACCTCGGTTGTCATTTTAAAGTAAAACTAAACTTAATATTTGAGGATATGGGCTTCTTTTAGGATTGAATTACATGTGATACATACATTGAAAGATGATATAAAAGCACATTGACTGTAACCAAAATTTAATTTTACTCTTAGAATGAACATATTCTGTCCCAGAGTTCAGGCACATCATCATCAATTGATTCAGATAATTTATATAGATCCTTTCAACATGGGAACATTGTCATGACATGATCCTTTTGTCTTTACTATTATTGTTATTATTATTGTTTTTTTTTCCTTTTAGGTTGATTTTATTATCTTGGAGGTGCTTAAGTTCTAAATTATTCTCCATATTGTTTATTAGTCATATTTTAAAACTAATTATGTAGTATATCCTGACCAATGGGCCACTAGCAATGATAGTCATATTTGTCTTTCCTGAAAGGTGGTGACATTTTGTTTTCCTAGCAGGTGATACATTATAATACTAATAATTCAAACTGTAAGCTATAAAACTACATACCATGTTCGATCAGAATGAGTTGCAGAAATTCTCATCTGAATTTCACTAACTAGAAGGTTTTCCAATGCTTGTCATTGCTTTGTAGTGAATTGGGTGTTGCTCATATCTTAATTACTTTTTTATGGTATTTCTAGGGCAGAGTTGCACCAACAGGAACAAGGGACAGTACTTTGGAGATTCTAGTTGGGGATAATGGTTGGGTTGATCATCGCGAAAATGGAATTCTCTATTCTTTTAATGCTACTAAGTGTATGTTCTCCTGGGGAAATCTTTCTGAGAAACTCCGTATGGGCCATCTAGACTGTAAAGATGAGGTTATTGTGGATTTGTTTGCTGGAATTGGATATTTTGTGCTGCCATTTCTCGTCAGGTATGCTGTAATTTTCTCTGGATTCCCTATAGGATTGGTTTTACTAGTCAAGAGTCCTCTTGTCTACTTGTCACATGAGTTGATCTGAATAGGGAGACAAAACATTAGGCAGCGTACAACTGGAGATAAGAGGATATATAATCTTTACACATGTATCAAATTTCATACATGTAATGCTCTTAAAAAAAATTCTTGAGAATAATTAATATAGGATTACAGCCATTAAGCTTTAACTCAAATGGCACCTCCTCTTGCAGGAGCAAGACAGAGGGTGAGATTGTGAGTTCGAGACCAGTTGTTGCATGTGTAACTTACCAATAAAAAAGAAGTGTAGTATTACTGTTATGCACATTAGTCTGCTGGAGGTGCACCTGATGGGTCTTGAACTCATGACCTCACCTTCCTCCTAACCCTCATAAGGGGAGGAGGTGCCAATTGAGTTAGAGCTCATTGGCGTCTACTCTTTTACAATCATTTCAACTGCTTGATCATTTGTACACTAATAGTGACCTGATTGCTAAACTTCCTTGATCAGGGCCAATGCAAAACTAGTTTATGCTTGCGAATGGAATCCCAATGCCATTGAGGCACTCCAACACAATCTACAAGCCAATTCAGTTAGTGATCGTTGTATCGTACTTGAAGGAGATAACCGGATTACAGCACCTAAAGTAAGTCCATACACTGATTTGTTTTGTTAGTTAATAAATACTAAATAGTCAAGCTGTAGCACTAGCATATCATGATTAAATTCCTATTAGGTTATTCTAAGTTAATGAAAATTTTCTTGTCTAGTGATGTAGAGAGGAAATTTTAACTGACAATGTATATTTGAAGGTCATGACTGGTTAATAGATGTTGTCCTGTCAACTTTCCTGTGTAATGTTTGATGAACATTATTTTTTTTTTTGATAGGTTGATGAACATTTTTAAATGCTTGATTTTGAACTTAATTTGGAAGACGAATTATTATACTTAGATGCTTCTTTTATTTATTATTTATTTTTATTAAGTCAAGAACTGAATTTAAGATGTAGGCAACCACAACCCACCTAATAGTTGCCTAAGCCAAAGTCCGAGGAGATCTTCTGAGGTGTCAGTTGAATGTGTTATCTTTTGACGCTACAAATTAAATTTAGAAGCACACAGCCAACTGTTGATGGTTGAAACCTTTTATGGCTGGTTCGCAACAGATTGTGAAACCATCCTTTGTTGATATAGAATACTGATGCAATGAGCTAGTTTGCAGTGGCTGATATTTTACACTGGTCCAAAAGGAAAAGATTATCATGAAAGCATGCATTAATGTACAAGAAGATGGACTGCTCTGATTAATTCCTTTTGATTTTCTGCTTGCAGGGTGTTGCTGATCGTGTCTGTCTTGGTCTCATTCCAACAAGTGAGGGTAGCTGGGTCACTGCTGTAAGGGCATTAAGGTAACTGCCAATACTCTGTATATGGTTCCATTCAATGACTTGTTTTTTTTTGTTTTGTTTTGTGGTCCAAATTGTCTTCAGCTTCCAGGAAATGTTTAAGACTGCATTACTTCAAATTTTTGCTATTTACTTTTCAAAATGTTTAAAATTTCTATGTATCCTTTCATTGCATTGTTTCTTGTTGCTGTTTTGTATTGTAGTTTGAAACGTCTCAAATGTCCAGGAAATGTTTCAAATTCTGAACAACCTCAGTGTTAAAACTTCCATTCCTGGCTTAGGTTTTGTTTCCAAATATACATTAATTTCCACGAGATTCTTTCTTATCCAAGGCATGTGGACTTTGGATTGAAATTGAAATGTATTTTCCTTTTGTGCATGTGCCTTTTCTCTTTCAAATCAGAAGTCATTTTACATTTCCTTTTGTACTTAATACATATGTTACCGAGATTGCTTTAATGTTGCACTAAGTACTGAAATATACTTTAGCCTACAATTTATCACTCTGTGTGTGTGTCTCCAAATGTGGTGAAAATAAAATAGAGGGAGGTAAAATTACAGGGTTCTAATGTTCTGTGGAGCTTAATGTAGCTGCAATTAAGATAGATGCCTATTTTTAGTGGAAAAGGTTTGTCATGATGCCTTTGTGGCCTCTTACCATCTGTTTCTGGTTAGCTTTTCAGAGCAGACTTAAACTATATATATACTCTTTAACTCATCAACTCATCAGGGTACCTTGTAAGTGTAAGTTTATATCTCAAAGTGTAAGTTTATCATTCATTGGAACCTAAAAATAGCATCTGGATTTTGGAAACCATTAATACATGTCTTTAGCTGCAGTTTTGTTTTCACTGTTTGTGATTGGTTTTGAGAAGCTTAATCTCAGATTCTCAAGTAAACTGGATCCAAATTTGAAGAAAAAATTGTTACATTTATTCTGCCCAAATTAAGGTCTGAATTATAGATTCAATTGCATATGAGATCTTAGTCCCTATTTCTTTTGACCGTCTTTTCTTATATTGGTAACACTAATAATGCAGGAGTGCGGGTGGGATGTTACATGTGCATGGAAATGTAAAGGACTCTGAGGAGGGATTGTGGACAGAACATGTTTTGAAATCAATATCTGAAATTGCTAGATCTGAAGGTATTGTCTTCTTGGCTTAATAGGTGATGCTTGGACGTGTTAAAATTATGCTGAGGACGTGTAAAGTGTAAACTATCTCCTTTCTGATTCACAGGTTATTATTGGGAAGTTTCAATAGAACACGTGGAAAGAGTGAAGTGGTATGCCCCGCACATCCGCCATCTTGTTACAGATGTAAGATGCAGACTGGCCCAAAGATAGCACTTGAAAGTTGAAACCCAATGTTTCCTTAAGGTAACAAAGTACGCTCCTGCATGTTAAACATTAACTGGGGGGATTGTGAATTATATCACATGCCATTCCCCAAGCTGATCTATCTCCATTGTTGTACCCAATCTCAAAGGTAGCAGTAGCTCTCCCTCTCTTTTTTTTGGTCATAGTAGAATTGAAAATTTACATATCTGAGGGGTCCCATTGACCCAGTAGGCAGAGTAGATTGGCCCAATTGATAAATCTGAGGATAGGTTATTTATTGTTTCTAGATGAAGATGTGGAATATGCTTTGTAGAAATTCTGTATCAAATTACTGAGATTTTATAAAAGACGGAAGACTTGTTTGTGCATTTTAGTAACAGTAGACTAGTAGTTCTTGTTCTCCCTGTATCAAATAGTGCTTGTCACCACATTGAATTGGGCCTGGTTTTCAGCACCTATAATGGACTCTCATTTGTGCATTTTGTAGCTTTTTTAAAAAGTCATGCAACGAACACCCACATGGGGGACAGCATTAATGCAAAATCCTTTTTTTTCAGTCACTTGGTAATTTGTTCATGATCTGGTTAACGAATTAAAAAGACAATTTGGATGCAAGAGGTTGAGTGTAATGCACTAGTGAGGATTGATTCGGTTGGACAGTGTATTTAACTCCTTGGTCCATCATTTGTAAATAAACATGGGCTGACTTTGAACCAGAGATGCCTCTTTGTAATGTCACAAATGCGATAAACAATGGAAAATCTTGCTATTTACTAAGAAAATTGAGAATTAGACAAAAGCATTGGGACTTGTTACGATAACTTAGTTGAAAGCCTAGGCCCAAACTATGCTTTAATTTTCAACCCGGGAACTTTTAAGAACCTGCAAGTAGAATAGGATCCTTTCCATTTTAATAAGATTTTCTAGTATCTAACAGTGTACATAGTGTTTTTTCTTTTTAAAAAAAAAAAAAAAGTTTACATAGTATTATGTTATTTGAAGTTTTAAATAATGTAACATTAAATATAGCTTTTAAGTTAATGATGATATAGTTTCTCAAAAAAAGAAGTTAATGATGATATAAAATCTAATTTTGAAAATACTATTAACACCGGTAAACAAAGCTTAGAACGTGAATTAACATGGATCACAGAGCCCAACTAGTTGGGTTCAAAACCCCAAAACCATATCTTACGGGTTACGTTTTCTTATCATGGACCTCGTTGAATGGATTCAGAGTCTTCAAAAGCCTAGAGTACCAACTAGTTGGGTCTGTGACTGTGTGTGTAGTCGTCCAATAATAATAATAGCATGAAGAATAATGACAGTACTAATATGGCCACATGACAGTACTAATATGGAGTGGCCATATTAGTAAAAATAATAATAATAGCATGTGTGTGCTAAAACTACACAATTGAGAATTCTAGCAGGTGGAGTTTATGATTACTGTGAAAGTGGTCATTAACTCTAAAGTTGGTTTACACTTTACGCTCAAAACTTCATGATGGAGCCCGAAATATGAAGCATATATGAATGGCTAAATTGAGTACACTCAATAGTCACATGTGCATTGAAGGATTTATTTTTGTTTTTTATTTTTATATTAATAAATTGAGTACTTTTATCTAAAAGGAAAATAGAATGATGGTAAGTAATAATAGCTCTCAGGGCTTATAATACTTGCAAGTTTTATTGTTCTATAATTTAGTGATATTTGCATTCCTCTTGTGACGTTTAATACCGTTTCAGATTTGAGAGAGTCTTTCGTTTTGTGCATAGAAATACATAACAAGATACAAAATTGATATGTGTTTATTTTAAGACGTGTGAATATCTTCGTTTCTTCCAGATCAGTATACAAAAGTACTGAAGGAAAGTCAAACACTAGATTTGATTATTTACTAAAAGTGGATAAAATGTAATCACACCTAAAAAAAAAGTCTTTAAAAAAATAAATAAATCCCCCCAAATTAATCAAACTAAACCCACTTTTAGCATGGGGTGCAAGTGCAACCCACTTAAAAAGACCAAAAAAAGAGAGAGTATAGTGTGCAATGCTGTACGGGAGACTTAATATATGATGCCCATCTCTATTTAATAATAAAAATATCATGGGGAAAAGAAAACAAAGATGCAACTTGGCTATTCGGCAGTCCGTGAACGTTTCTATATATGTGACATCTTATATTTTCCATTTATGGTCATAGAAAATATAACAATTTTTTTACATTTTCCTATAGTCAAAGTTCCCTTCTTTTATTTATTTTTATATTTGCAGATTGCCATATCACATCTTGGGATCTATTTAGTATAATATTCCGCATAGATTATTGATAAACTAATTAGTTAATTTTTTAAATATATATACTCTTTTGAGAAGTTATAAATATTCCTTTATTTTTTTACCTAGTATTTCCAAAAGAAAAAGCATAAGACCACAAAAATTTCTACGATTTCTTGCCACAACTATGACATGGCAAAGTGTGATTGGTGAATAAAAATAGTTGATTCATGTGTAAATGATGGTTAACCATTTACAGTTATGACAAAAAAATTATAGAATAATTTGTGGTTCTAGAACTATTCATTCCAAAAAGTGCTAGTTACTTATTATGTTGGTTTTTACATCTACGACGATTGGCTAGGGTCAAATTTAACTAAAGATGAAATAGGAAATGATAATGTATAGATTGTAGAACCCTTCTTCTACATCTACATCTACATGTACATCTAGAACTAAAGCTATAAGCTAAGCATCATTATGTGAGTGATGCAATGGTGAGAGTGTGAGTCGTCACTCATGGCAAGGGTTTCAACTTTCTAACTTTGTATAAAGAACAACACCTACTTGTAGAATAATAGAATACAAATTCAAGTGTCGGTGTCGGTGGCCGCATTGTCGAGGGTGGTCCATTCAAGTCAATTACCTTGGCTCCATTCCAGCCACTTGGCAGTTGGAACTTGGTACCACTCCACTTTTATGCTAACTTGGTAATGCCCACAAATTATGTAATCTTTTTATAATGTAGAAGTAGAACCCCTCATCAATAATAATAAAGAACCCTTTATGGCTTTAAGTAAACTAGTAGTAAATTACTAACATCTAAATTACATTAATTCCGTCTGCAATGTTTGGGAGGAAGAGGAAAAAATATAGTTTGAATGAATTGAAAGATATATATATATATATATTTCTCATTCCATTTTATTCTATCTTAAGTATTAATTAACAAAAAAAAAAAAAAAAACTTATTTCTTTAGTGAAATAGAGGCAAAAGGTCAATCTTACTCTTCTATGGAGATTAAAAAAGAAAAAGAAAAAAAGAAGAGGTTAAAATGCAAAACTACCCTCTATGTTTCACTAAAATTCATTTAAGTTTTTAACTCTGCTTTAGTTCTCTAACTTTCAAGTTTAATCAATTAAGACTTCTTCATCAATTTTTGTTATATGCTGTGGTTAATTTTCTAATTTTTTAAATTGAAAAAAATTCAATTAATGATTAAATATATATATATATATATATATATATATATATACACACTAAAGTTGTGGTGTAGTGATAGCGGTTTTAGTGCAAATACCTATTGGAGATGGAGAAGAGGCGTCCGGCTCATTTTTGTTCACAAGCCAGAGGAAATGTGTCACTGTCAATGCCATTCCTTTCTTTCTTTTTTTCTTTTTTCTTTCTTGTTTGTGTTCTTGGTGACCTCCCTTTTTATATGGTAGTGATGGGATGAAACCTGATCTATAGTTATATATTGAAAATGATGTTTCTATATTCGTTTTGGCATCTTTCACATCATTCTTTGAAACACCATGAGAAAAAAAATCATACGAAGAAGATCAGAATTGTTAAAGAAATAGAGAGGTGGTATACTTTATTGTATGTATTTTATTGAATGTTTGCAATCTCTAAACGGAAGTCATCCATATTTATCACATAGAGAGGTAGTCTAGTGGAAAGAAGTCTTTGTGATCTATTACACATGTGAGTTTGAGAATTGTGGCAAGCCCCATTAGTACCCAAATGGTTTCACACCGTAATGCAATATGGAGGTTTAAATGGTGCGGAGGCAATAATCACACCTACAAACCTCTTTTTTCTTTGAGCAAAAATTCTTTCCTACTTGTGGAACTTACAATAGTAAACATGGAACTTACAATAGATTTGTAAACAGGATATTGAAAAATAATGCTTCTAAGTTCATAAATTCATAAGTAACATATAATGACATATTAATAATGATGAAATTTATAAAAGGGCAAATGATTAACTTTCAAAGATAACATGAGAAGTGAGATTATAACTAAAAAAATGTACTAAATTTAAGGATCATCTTTGATTTCCAAGAGGTAATACAAACATGAAAAAATTTAGGTAAAGTTTCTTAAATCCTATATTTCTTGTTTTCCAATTAAATTCAATCATATAGTTGTATAAATCAATAGAATATAGAATATGTTCTCTTTCAATCTATATATTCAATGGTCAATATAGGTCACATGCTTAAATTAAATTGGGAATCCAAAATAAAACCCCTAAAAAATTATATCTAAATTTATCCATACAAATAAAGAAGTCAGGTTAAAAAAAATAGTTTTGAATTCCATTCTATTCTAGTTGGAATTTTCCTTTCCAATTAGTTAACAATTACGAATCACCTCCCTATTCCATCTTGTTCTAAATTCTGGCTCATTCTACTCCATTCTACATGTTTCAGTTCATTTTACTAAATTCCACTCGTATGGTGATTTTCGACCGGAATATAAATAAATCATTATTTATTTTATCTAAACTTTTTTTTTGATTACTTCTCACACGTATGACATTTTATTATTATTTTACTTTAATAATATGTTTTTCTTGTATACTTTAATTTGATATGGTATAATATTGCGTGTAGGGACTCGTTTTAGACACTGGACCCAAAGTATGATTGGATCCAAGCCAATAAGCCCAATACAATGAATTTGTAGAGAGTGAGTTGGAGAACTAGGCTCTGTTGAATGGGATAACAGTTAGAATAGATTTTAACTAACAATTAAACAAGAAAGGACTGGAGTTTCTAAGTAAATTTATCCTCGGCACAATCCGAGGAGGTCTGTTCTAATATATATTAATTGAAAATGGTTACAGAGATGGTTCAAGATGATACAGTGCTTTCTCTTATAAATTTTCAATCCTCTATCCATGGAGGGTCTCTCATGTTATATAGTTCTCTTTGAACGATTTTGATCCTCCACTTGTTGATCATCTAAGCCACTATTAGAGTGCTTATCCCATCGGACACCCTATCAGGCCCTCTATGAGTTGGGGTAGTCAAGGTAGCACTGTTCAGGGGTCTTCTCCATATTAATGCAGCTAGAAAGTTAGCTGCAGAGCATTTAATGCGGTGGTAGCAGCTTTCCCTTAAATATTTCTGAGCTCCCCTTCTTCCAGTACATTCATAATGCACGTCTCTCTCAGTGGCATTTCCTGGAAGGTCACTTTGAGTGATAGGATATACATTTGATCTGTGCTTCGTTTATCCGAGGAGCCAATCCTCCTCGGACCACCTTTTCCAAACTTTCCTCTTGCACGTTACTTATGGGACTCTGAACTTAACACCCTCACTACTGCTTATTCGTCGTCGGATCAATCAACGTTCTCGGCCAAAGCCCAAGGTCCAATGTACAATTTTAGACCCTTACCCTTACATTGCATATTTAGGTATATAAATTTTGTAATATATATATAACTTTAGCGATACTCTTGAAATAGTACACTTAAATAGGTCAATACTAAATTATTCCGTTCCAATGAATAGACTGAAATGAGGTTTGAAACTACGTTCAAAACATTACTCAATGCTAATTACTAGGTAAGACACTTACATTTATTAATAAGATGCCGAAAGCCAGGGGGCCAGACATGATCCCTCTCTCCATCTCTCATCTCTGCATCTATGTACATGTGTTATGTGTATGCCCTTGCCAGAGGCAGATGGCCATCAATGAGAACTGATAAGTTAATGTGTACTTGTCTCTTTAATAGCATAACAGGTACTTCCATTTTAGTCTAGAAGCTTGAATAAGCTATGCAATTATATTAGCAATCATTAATAATACAGTTAAAGGGCTACCCCACTGGGAAGTGAAAGAAAGGTACCTTGGCTTTCGCTTTTGTTGTTTACTTGGTTTTTTACTGCCCAGCAAGAGGTGGTAAACATCAAGTCAAGTGTATTTTTCTTTTTTTGGGTTGGCCTAATATCAACCAAGTGTACTTATAGATAAGGACCAACGGCAAAGAAGGATTTGGAGATGATGCTGTGAGCTTTTATATGATATAGAATGAGTAATGCTATTGTTATAGACTATTTTATAATATTTTTATAAATTATTAAAGTGGTAAATTATTTTAGTTTTTATCAAAAATAACTACTAACATTTTTACTTACTAATAATCACTCACCACATTTATAATTTGTAAAAATTTTGTAGTTTTAACATTTTTCATAGACTATTTTTGAAGCACTCATGCTTTAGCTTTTTCTCTCAAAAACAAATTATAGTTCAACATATGACATATCAATAGGGTTTCCATAAATAGAATTATACTATTCATTTATTTTTGGTTAACAAGAATTATACTATTCATGTCCACACACATAGCTATCAGTTTATATATCTATGATTTGCCTGTCTCATATATAATATAATTCACAAATGGGTATAGTTTAGTCAAAATCGATTACCAAAAAAAAAAAAAAAAAAGTTTAGTGAAAATCCATCATGGTTAGGTTGAACTGTGGCGTTCTTACCTCCACATCCCATTCTAAGTAAATATATATGTTCAGGTTTTGATAGGTGAATAAAGTCAATAGACCACGCATTTAATCCTTGTATTATTCTAAGTAAATACAATTTTGGTCCTTGTATTATTTGTTACCTTTTCAATTTCATCCTTACACATTTAATTGTGTTAATTTCATCCTTTTATTAACTTTTAAAATCAAGGTCCTTCAATTCAACTATTAGTTGTGCCATTGTGTTAATTTCGTCTTTCAACTTTCAAAATCAAGTCAAATTCATTCATCTACTTTAAAAATAAAACCAATTTTCTTCTTAGAAGTTGAATTAAGTAAGAATAAAATTGACTTTAGAAATCAATACAATTGATAGTTGAGAAACAAAATAACACAACTAAATGAATATGGATGAAATTAAAATTGTCCCATTATTAGTTTCATACCTCTTAGAGTTGGTGATGGGTGCTACTTATACAACCCAAAGATTGAATTATCATAGCATCTTAGGGATTCGATCTCACCCAATCTTTTCCTTAAATTAAGGAATCACCCTCTACCTATTAAGGGTTTGGTTGCAACTAGTTATAAATTTGGAGGTGACAAGAAGATATGCAAATCTTCTCTTCTATATGGAGTTTTGAATTTGGCCCACGAGTGGATTGCATTCTTATGTGAGAGGGAAGATATATACACCGGATGTATGAGGAAATTTTCCCATTTGGTTCCTGGCCAATGATGTTTTACCAATCTGAGTTGCTACATCAGTTTCGTCAAAGTTGATTATCAACAAAATATATACTTTATATCTATGGCAATTATTGCAATTTTTTTTTTCTTTTAAATTTGGAAAATGCTAACGAGTGCCCTTAGGGCATTAGTTAAGAAACCAGTTAAAAAAAAATTTTATGGGAAAAGAAAAAAAAGCAATTAATGTTTTGACAGTTTTTTTTTTTTTTTTTTTTTTTTTTCATTTTTCATAAAAGTAATGTCAAAACTTTCTTTAACTAGATTCTTAACCAGCGCCCTAAGGACACTCGTTAGCTTGATGCTTTGAATTTTATTTGTCATGGCAGGTATCTTCTGATGTGAATAATATTACTGGACAAAAGGATACAAAAAAGTAATTGCCAAATTTGTTAAACCAATCAATTAGTTGTAAAGCCTATAGTAATTAGGAAAAGACAGGTGTGTGGATACCAAGAAAAAGTTATCAATAATTTATAAATCTTGATCTCCAATAGTCCTATTGAATCACAACAATCAAATTCGTGTACTATTTTGATTGAGGAAGTGAATTTAATTTTCAAATTTATGGGGAAAAAAAAAAATACTCAATGCATAAAACTCTTATTTCTATGGAATATGAAATAGATGGTTGGAAAACAGACTTACCACTAATTTTTTAAGAGATTGAATTGGGAAATTTCTTCTTCAGCCAAAATTTTGAAAGTAGCATTAACTCTTGTTTTCCTAAGCAAATTTAGAGAATGAGAAAAGTAATGCAATGAAACCAGCAGAATTCAATTCTGACGAGTTTGCTTTTTAAGAAAATTCCACTAGGATTGTCAGAGATCTTGATCCAGCAGTTAAGACCGCATCAGTAGGCCTTGGATTGAGCCCCCTACTTTACTTATTTTCAGCACACAAATAAGTTTCATGGATCATAACTGCTTTGAGTATTTCCCGTAAGCTGTAGTACAAGTATGTCCAACTTTAAACACAAGATAAGGTTAAAATATTTGAGCCTGTTGAGCAGTAAATGCTGCATAGCTTACAAGTATTAAAAAGGTCAAGAGCATCAAAATAAAAAAACCCTATTACAATTGGATAAATATAAGTCTTATGTCATACTTTAATAATTAATAGCAAATTTATTCCTGTATGGCTTATTTAAGCAACACCTCGTGAACCAAAGCAAAGCCAAGTGACCTTTAGTGAGAATAGAGAGATGTCTTCCAAAGCTCTCTTCCTCTTAGCTTTCTTGTCCTTCTCAGCTGTGTCTCTCAGGCATGCTTTGGCTGATAATGAGCAAGACCCAGGTCTTGTAATGAACTTTTACAAGGATACATGCCCTCAGGCTGAAGACATTATCAAAGAGCAAGTCAAGCTTCTCTACAAGCGCCACAAGAACACTGCTTTCTCATGGCTCAGGAACATCTTCCATGACTGTGCTGTTCAGGTAAAGCTCTCATCTTTGTTTTTAATTTGTGTGGAATATTTGCTAGATATTGACAAAAGCATTTCTTTGGTTGGTTTGTGAACTAGTCATGTGATGCCTCACTATTACTGGACTCCACAAGAAGGACTTTGTCTGAGAAGGAGACAGACAGGAGCTTTGGGCTAAGGAACTTCAGGTACCTTGATACCATCAAAGAAGCTGTGGAGAGGGAGTGCCCTGGAGTAGTTTCATGTGCAGATATCCTTGTGTTGTCTGCTAGAGATGGCATTGTTTCAGTAACTTCCTTGGAACCTCTCAATTCTGTTTTTTCTTTTTCAATATCACTTTCAGTCATTTGGTTTTATAGAGTTCCATTAACTACCTTCTTTGTTATGCATGCAAATGTGAATATGTTCTTGATCTTAACTGTTCATTTGCATACTGGACCAGTGGATCCACACCCAACTTATGCATAAATTGATTTTTCTGGGTTCTTAAAAGTACCATTCCTTAACATGGATTTTACTGTTGTGATTCACAAACTGCATGCAGTTCATAGTTTGTTGCTATGATGTTCTTGTTTGTGGTGCCTTTCCCTTTATGGCTAAAAAAATCAAGATGGTTACAACAGATCTGCTTATTGTACCATAAAGCTAGTAGCCTAGTACTATTCTAGAATGTCAATGTTAAACTGTTTATAACATTTGTACAGCTTGGAGGCCCTCATATCCCTCTCAAGACTGGGAGAAGAGATGGTAGGAAGAGCAGAGCAGATGTAGTTGAGCAATATCTCCCAGACCACAATGAGAGCATCTCTGTTGTCCTTGAGAGGTTTTCTGCCATGGGTGTTGATACCCCTGGTTTGGTTGCTTTGCTAGGTACATACAATGCCCTCACATCTCCATCATGCTCATGTTATGTATAGAAATGTATATAAATAATCTGTATGTTAAATTACTAATTATACCCTCTAACTTAGCCCTTCTATTCATTTGTCTAATCTACATTATTTAATACTACCAAAATGACACCTTTTTTTTTTTTGATACACAAAATGACACTTTTTTGAAAAGTGAAAAATCCATTCATTTCTGTCTAATCTATTTCATTTAATACTACCAAAATGACACATTTTTGAAAAGTAAAAAATATTAAACTAAAGGCGAGATTGGATAGAATTACGAAAGCCTAAATTGATACAAATTAAAGTTAAAGGATTGAAATGAAAAAAAAAAAAAAAAAATTGATTTGATAATTGAAAATAGCTAGAAAGACTAAATTGAAATAGATTAAAGTTTAAGAACTGAAATGAAAAAAAAATGTAACTTAAAGGACTTAATTGCAAAATGAAAACAGGTTGAGGTTAGAGAGGCTAATTTGTAATTTAGCCTAGCAGCATGTTTTAGATCGATTTGCATAGGTAGACAATTATTCAGAAAAAATTTTCCTAACAAAATATCACCATGCATTTTTGGTATAACAAATTTGTTTTTGTATAATTTGGTCTTGTTGGATCTACAGGAGCTCACAGTGTTGGAAGAACTCACTGTGTAAAGCTAGTGCACCGTTTGTACCCAGAAGTTGACCCTGCACTCAACCCTGACCATGTTGAGCACATGCTCTACAAGTGCCCTGACGCAATCCCAGACCCCAAGGCTGTTCAATATGTGAGAAATGACCGTGGCACACCAATGGTTCTAGACAACAACTATTACAGGAACATATTGGACAACAAGGGCTTGTTGATAGTGGACCACCAACTAGCAACAGACAAGAGGACAAAGCCTTATGTGAAGAAAATGGCAAAAAGCCAGGCCTACTTCTTCAAGGAGTTTGCTAAAGCCATCACCAAACTCTCTGAGAACAACCCTTTAACTGGTACAAAGGGTGAGATTAGAAAGCAGTGTAATGTTGCTAACAAGCATCATTAAAAGCTCTACTATAAGTTTAGCTCTTCTTTCCTTGTCTGTATGAGGGGAAGAAGAGTAGGAATAGCAGAATAATATGGGCTTTCCAGATCAGTTTGTTCATTAATGGACAGTGTTTGGTGATAGTGAGTGGTACCAGAAGTGATAACCATGTAGAGCACAAACGCTGCTATTAGGTGTAAGTTTATCCTTTCTTTTTGTGAGGTTGAAATTATGGGCATGTTGGATGTCGGACTTGTGTATATATGTATGGATGGTTTGTTAAGCGTGGATTGCAATATGATGATTATTGATGATTCATGCAAATGATACTCTCTTGAAATGTCATGATGGTGACTGCAAATTTATGTTGGAATCCAATGAAAAATGCCATACACTCAAGCTGCTAAGAAAATATCAAATGATGTAAAGGGGTCCCAAAAGTCAGCAAATTAACAAAGTGACATTAAACAGACAAAAAAGAAAATACTAATAAAGTAGATTGGAAATATATAGAATGAGGATAAGGAAAAAACAAAAAACATAATCAGGATGAGATTCTCTTATATAATCAATATTGCATTATGCGTATCTATGCACGCCAACTTATCTGTTGGTAGGCAGAGTTACAATTAATGTAGTCTAGACAAAGAGATGAAATCATTGAAATGTGGACCAGGGGTGTTCTCCTCTCTCTCTCTCTTTCTCACACACACACACACACAGAGATTGGGTTATGAAGAACTAATCTTCATGATTTGGCACTGGGCAGTGCATTTTTCAATATTGAAAGCATGTTTTTACATAAAATATGGCCATGAGAACTCTTAACATTTTCTAGTTAGAGTGATTTAACAGGCCAATGTGTTATTTGTTATCCATTCACAGTTGCTTTCTTTGGCCATGGTCGATAAGAACTGCATAAATTCAATTTTGAGGAGAGTGATGAGAAGCTTAATCATAGTGAACTTGAGCCCTTCAGCATAGAATCAACTTGAATGGTGAAAATTCTTATTTCAGGACTGTTATTTTTAAAATTCTTCCACAATATCATTAGAGTTACTAATGTGGTCCTTTAGTAATTCTGGTTTGTGTCTTCCAAGTTTGAAATTAAACTAATTTAATACATACCCTCCAATAAGCTTACTATAATTGACTCTTAGCAAACTTTGAGACTTTTCTAACCCAATAAACAAGGCAAGATTTCAGCGTCAATGATTCAACAGTTACCGAGTTGTAAACCATGAAACTCATCTTGTAAGCAGGACTGATCAATGACTTGTGGAGTTTTAACTTAACCAATCATGGACAGTAGTGCAGCATGCTTGAGACATATTATCAATTTATTAGTAATTGAGAAAGAGAAAAATAATAAACACATCTGATTTCTACAAGAAAATAGGAGGCATTTCATTTCTCTTTACAATGCAACGACAAATCTGCTAGAAACCTCAAAGATATATCTTCTCTATGAACCGATGGACACAAAATTATATAAATAGAAACTTGTAAGTTACACACCTGTTGCAAAGAACAGGCCCAAAAATGTGTTACACTGCATCATTCTTGCACTAAATTATTGCTTAGTGAAGAAAATTTACACGAAACTCATCTATGTAGATGGTTCATTACTTGCACCTTTCTAATGTTCTTTTGGATCTGTACTGCTTGAACTACTGTCCGAGTCACTATCAGCTTCCTCTAAGGTCTTACCATTTTTCTGTGTGCCTCCTACCGTTTTCGGTATGAAAGGATTGCTAGAGGTGTGGCTGTAATAAGGCTGTTGATGGATGGAGATGTAATTTGCAGCAGATGGAAAAGATTGGAAACCATATGTCGAAGGGAAAGGTCCTGGAGGAAATGTGTTTGGTGGAGGCCAATACATCATGGGTAGGAAAGCATTTGCATGCTGTTGTGGGAACACATGGAATGGTGTTTGATTATGGTAGGAGACATTAGTAGCAGTACCGGGAACCACTAGATTTGAAATTGGTGGGGCATCTGGTGAAGTCTGAGATGGCATGGACTGGAATGCTGCCATTGCATGATTGTGGATGGAGGTGTAGCCCATTAACCCAAAATGAGCTGGAGTTGCAGAGCTTGAAGGTGTAGACTGTTGGACTGAGGGTCTTACCAGATTTTTAGGCTTAGCATTTGAGCTTGTTTGTTTCCTTCCCCTTGATTTTGTTGAAATAGTCTTCCCAGTTAGCTGCTGAGAACCATGGTTAGCCAGCTGAAAGAAAAAAGATCATAGCAAACTGAGAAACCATCTTTAAACAGAAATCTAGACCAGTTTATTTTGAAAATACAAGAACTCCACAGAGAGCTTAGTGCCATATTAAGCATCTTTGCCACGAGAATGTTATCTGGTACCAACATCCTTTAGTGCATATATCAACAAACCATATCTAGCAGTTTTCTGATTATGCAATTCACACTGATTTTTAAGCTTTTTGCATACAACTATTGTGTCTTCAAACAACTGCCTGAAAACTCACAAAAGTAGTGAGATATGTGAATTTGGGTTTGGGGTCATACAGTATCGCTTGTCACCAGATATGGAAGAAACAACTCCTCCCCTTCAGCATCTTCATCCGTCCTGCAATTAAGAAGGAAATGCATCTAGTCAAATGGCCCTAGATGATTGGGGAGTGAAGAGTGTAGAATTTTGAGTGAAGACGATGAAAAACAGTTATTGGGAGGTTAAATTCACACTTTTGGCTTGATATAACTCGTCCACATAGTCTTTCATTATGTGATGCTTAATACCACCCAATTTGGTCAAATGTGATGAGAATTTATTCAATTATGCTATATAGTTGACAATGTTTTAAAAACAACGAAAGGCATTTTATCTCAATTATCAAATTTTAGTATTTATGCCATTTCTGCTATTCCATTCCATAAATATCATGTCCTCAGGTATGCAATGGTACAGACCTGTAATATTTTTGAAGCAAGTCCAAGTTCCGGTATTTAGTTTCTCTTTGAACCAGGTCATCAGGAAAACCAGCCATAAACAGAAGCGTGATTCCCAAGGCCTTGAAGAAGAAGCTTCCACTGCGAATATGAACTAGCATTGCCATACGACACATCAGTGGCCCAAAAGACTTCAGTTTGTTTCTTCCCATGCGCTGCCTGACATATCTGGAACAATTCAACCCAGGGCTACATTCAGAGTGGAAGAAGTGAAACATCATGGCATCAATTGCCAATGCTAGCTAGCAAGGTAAAGTTTTTATTAACAAAATGGTCCTTAACAGGAACTTTCTACGTTGCTAAAGTAAAAAATGTAATTTAATGTAGTGAATGGGGAAACAAGAAAACCATTTTGCTGATCATCAAAAAAAAAAAAAAAAAACCATTTTGCTGTGCATACTTTCAAGAAATATGAAAACGAAAGTTGACACAGAAAAGAGATGAATATTAAATCCATTTATGGTTTTGCAGATCAACTATTGGAACTGTTAGCCAGAGTAAAATCAATTATTGGAAGTTTGGAACGGTACATACTCATTTTGAGGAAGATTTCTTGTTCTTCCACCATACTTGATACACAGAAACAAGCATGATGGGCAGCTAGTATCAGAGGGTCGCATAGCCTTTTCCTCCTCAAGTATTTGAACAGGACATAATGTTGGGTTCTGCCGATTGGGATAAAAGACCTTCCTTCGGACACCGGGATTCACATATAAAACATGCTCCTGATGATTAAATAAAATAATGGCTTTGTTGATTAACAAAGGAATGAACAAGGAAGAATCACTGGTTATTCTGTGACATTCATGAATTTTAGACAGTCTTTTAGCAGGCAAGTTGGTACTGTAATATCGTGAAATCACCTCAGTGTCCTATTAAACTGGAAATTGAGATTTTATTGTAACCCAAAATGCTTTTCTTTAGCCTATTAGGTAAATGCTGAGTATCAAAGAAGAACTAGACTCCCTTGAATGCAGCCAAATTCTCAATGGCACCACCTCAAATCCTATGATGATCTGCCTGGCATGGTTCAGCATATATCCTTTTGTATCCTGATGCCAAGCCAGTCGGGAGGAATCTGAGGTGTGAAACACAAAAGATAAATCCTAAGTTTCAAGCAACATTTGAGCTACTATGCATCAAACAACTCATAATTTATTTAATAAAGTTCAAATAGGATATTGTTCGGTTAAGCTACTATACTTGAATTCTATCAAAAGATTAAATTAAAGAAGCTGATTAATTCACTTGATGGACAGAAAAGGGAAAAGAAGTCAGGTGAATGATCTAGCCAAGCACTTTCTGATGATAAGACAACAATGCAGCATGATGTAGCCCAATAACTTCAGTGCAAAATATTAGGAAAAATAAAAAGTCAGTACTGATTATAGTTGATATTTACAATAAGCAACATTCATGACACATCTGAAGATCCTTTAACTTAAACATCTAACAACATCATGAAAAGGTAATGTTCTCTTCACATCACTTAAATTAAAAGCCACCAGTAAGAACAGTAGCAACACAAATTATATCAATATGTACTTGTATAAAGACTCATCATATCTTTCAAGCGACTAGATCCAATTATTGAGACTTAAGAAACTAATGAAGTTTGCAAAAATCAGATTGCTTACCCCAGGGTCCTTCGGAGATATGAATGGTTCTCCCTTCCTTAAAATGCTAAAATGATTGAAGTTTAACTCGTACATATCTTCACATCCATGCCCTATACCAAGAGATGCAAAGACTATAATTTTCCTTATAGTATGAGATTGAGCATTTTTCTGAAACAGGATCTCTGACTCAATTATTCTCTTCACTTCTTTTGGACAGAAAGCCGTCTTTGGAGGTTTTTTATGCAATGATAGGCTTCCAGGTCCTGGATGGCAAACCTTTTTATCAAAAGTAAGGATCCTGGGTGGTGCTTTATCTTCTCCAACTTTTTTGGTTTCTTTTCTGGCAAGTTTTTTGAGTTCTTTTTCATCATAAACTGCCTTTGTATCAGGTACCAAAACAATTTCCTTTTGATTTTCATTCATTTCCCGGTTTACAACTGAAAATGTTGGCTCACTCTGACCAACAGAGCAACTTTCCAAGCAGTGCATATGTGATCCCCCATCAAAATCAACACCTTCAGGAAGATATTCTTTCAGTTCATTAACAGTTCTAGAACTCTCAGTAGCAACTCTAACTTTATGGTCACCATTAATATCATCCTCGTCACGATAATCATCATCTTCATCATCACTGTCATCTGTATCATCAAAATCTGCAGCCAAATCACTGTCTTTAAATTTTTCAAAATGCAAAAACTGGGTATCATCCATGCTCATCCAATTGACCAAACGGTCTTCCAGATTTGCGTCTTTGGGAGGAAAACACTGAGGGTCATGTGTCTTCTGCAATGACATTTCACTTTTGTTAATATGTCCATTCTCAGTTCCATCATTAGCTGTATCTGTTTTCTGTCTTTTTAAGCTTCTCTCCATTGCATTTGGACAACTGCCCTGAAATTGAAGATAAGAGACACCTTTAATGATATGAGTAACAGAAATTTAATGTTAGAAAGAATAACAAATCATCTAACTACTAACTAATGTAGCATTCTATGTGTCAACAAATTTTGGCTGCATGCAAACCCAAGTTACTTTATCATCCATAAGATTGATGCAAATAAGTTTAATTAGTAGAGCGAACACCAAACAACCCCCCCCCCCCCCCCCCCCCCCCCTCTCCCCAACCCCCCCTCCTTTTTTGACCAACACCCTAAAAAAGGAATTAAGAAGAATGATCTGATCATCAAAATCCTTGCCATACAAGTTAGGACTCTCACGTGTACATCAAAGTGCAAAGGTGAAAGAAATTCTTTAATAGTTATCTTGCATACTTTCTCTTTTTGTATTCAATTTAATAATCTAGAAACAGAATTATATATGGCATCCTTCCTTTAAGGATGACACTTCTTAGTGTTTCCAACTAAGATATTCAGGGTTTGAATCCCCCTCAAAGCTTCTAAATTAAAATGAAACCTTCATTTTTATAAGAATGTAGCTGTTGGATAATCTAAAGGGAAAATACTTTGAAGAGATTTCGGGAATATCACATAATAATCAGATTGAACAGGTGATCTGTTTATATACTTACAAGTGAGACATATAATCATTCACAGCTATAAACGAATACCATCTATTAATAAGACATTCTTTCAATGAACATCTACCATTAAAAGTACAAAAAAATGAAAAGACATAAAAGAAAAAAGGCAAGTATAATGGTTTTTCTTATAATATTTATTGTATAATTAAAATTAGAAGAAAATGAAGTCTCATAGACTGATAGAAGACAAAACAAGAAACGATGCAAAAACACAAATATGAACTGGGCAATCGTACTTGCCCATCTGCAGGAAGAGAATCCTTGTTTCTTTGCTGTATTTGAGCTTCAAGAATTGATATTCTCTCCATAAGCTCAGCATTCTTCCTTCTTTCCCTTTGTAACTCAGCAGTAATCTCAGCTATAACATTGACACCTTCCCCTTTCACTTCTTGCTGTATAGCACACAATGCAGAAGCACTGACCAAGCTAGCACAGGATTGAAGCTCTACCATTGGAATATACCAAAAGCCAATTTCAAGACCTTTTGGATAGCCTCAAAACTAATAAAAAAAAAAAAAACAATATATACCCACTAATCGAAACCTTCAAAAAATTCTTCCCAGCTGATAATCTTAAAAAGAAGAGAACGTATGAGAGCAAATATCAAAACTTTTATGTAGGAAAACTACTAAAATCAAAGAAAGAACTGTCATTGATGCAAAACCCATGTCATAAAAGTGATTTTCAAAAGCATTTGTACTTAAAAACTGAATAGTGGAGAATACAATGATGCATTACGATTATAAAGAGACTATTTGAGTATCAAATGAGAGCATGAAAGTGTTACAAGAGACAAAAATAATGAGAGTTTAAAGAACTGTGCAAGTGTAATAAGTCAAAACTACGCTAAAGTTGAAGCAAAACATGATCAGAAACATAGAGAAGAAAAGTTCAAAAGAGAGCAAGAAGTAGAAAACGTGTGTTTGGTAATCAATGATATTCAATGATGTTCTAGAGGAGGAGATGAAAGTGATTGGAAGATGAGTAGCCTTTTGGGTTTGATTATCGTCTCAGACTCACTGTTTTGTAAATGGAAAACAGAACGCCGAGGTTAAGGCATGCATCACCACGTGCGCCTCTCTCTCTCTCTCTCTCTCAACCTATGGCCAAGACACCTATTCCTCTATTGGTTTTTAGCGTGGACAATTTTTGGATCCCGAATCTTTCATTCGAGAAAGTTGAGCTCACTAGAATCTACAAAATGCAATTCAATTAGTGAAAGAAACACTAATATTCAAATTGGAATATTTTATTTTTAAAAAATAACTAAATAGAATCCACAAAATGCAATTCAATTGGTGAAAGAAACACTAATAATCAAATCCGAATCTTTTATTTTAAAAAATTGAGCTAAATAGAATCTACAAAATGCAATTTAATTGATGAAAGAAAATAGAATGCTAAAATAGTATATTTATATCCTCTAAGTTTGAGGTTGCTTCTAATTTGGTCCTTAATTATGCAAACTTATAATTTACTACCTCGAATATTACATAACAACATTATTGTGATCCTTCATTAAAAAAAAAAAAAAATTTATTGTGATCCTTCCATCAATATCAATTAGAATCTTATTATTAATCTGCAAAATATGATATTGTTTTGGGAAAAATATAGACTTGTTTTTGGATGGATTACCTGTGAAAATGTAACATACCATAACACAAGGGGTGTATTGTCAATATCATATTTTGTCCGTCCCCAATCTGTATGAGTATGAATATATATATATATATATGTATGTATGTATTGTGGAGGTTCTGATGAGGATGAAAGTTACCTCACATGACCCATATGTTAAAAAAAAAAAAAAAAGATTTTATTTCATTTTAGTGTTTTCCTTTTTCATGACTATTTTCTATGTTTAAGTAATGTATGATATCTATGGTACAGTCCAAGTCATTGATTGCAAGTGTGAGAGTCTTAATCTAGTCGGACCTTTCATGACCTCTAGATTAATCGATAATTTTTAATATTTTCAATAAATACGTACCTATCCCCTTTTCAAATGTATCAAAAACAAAAAATTAGTTGAACCCACAAAAAAAAATTAGTTGAACCCCCATTGAATAAAGTATTTGGATAGAGTAAATTGATGCCAATTGCCCATGTTGTTACACAGTAATACACAGCCTCAAATTTAATTAATTAAGTAATCATTAATTTTTTCATTGGCTATACAAACTCACAATTCTGACTAAACAATTAAAGTGTCTTCTTATGTGAGTGGTGAGGCTGGTGCCCCATTTAGGAGCATCCGAGGCAGTGGTCATTTTATAATTTACAGATGAGATGCTCAACAGGTTAAGTTGTTTTAAAAAATTTAATTACCTACCATCCAACATTTGACAACAAAATAATTAAGCAAAAATGCAAAACTGACCCTCTAACTTTCGCATTTTTTCATTTCAGTCCTCTAACTTTCAATTGTTGTTAATGCAGGATTCCGTTAGAACCCAGTTATGTCTTGCCGTTAACATTGCTGAAACGACGATGTTTTGCATTTTTTTTTTTAAATTCAGAATTAAGAGAAAATAAGAAAAATCTGGAAAAAAAGAAAAAAAGAAGAAGAAAACATTAAGGGGGAACGACGAAGTGAAGAACAAAGACGTGAAGAACACCTAAATCCCTAACTATGTAAATTTGGGGATAATGGGTCAGTTTGAGAGAGAGAGAGAGAGAGAGAGAGAGAGAGAGAGAGAGAGAGAGAGAGAGAGAGAGAGAGAGAGAGAGAGAGAGAGAGAGAGAGAGAGAGAGAGAGAGTTGAGGGATTCTTGGTCTCAATCTTTGCAAATCGGTCTTCATCAGAGCTCCATCATTGATTCACTCAAACCGATTCACAACTTAGTCTCAAACAATCAAACCGAATCAAACGGACTTCGTTTCCTACTTGGTCTCTCTATCAGTCTGACTCAGTTTCTCATACTTGATCTTTCTCTCTCAGTCTGACTCAGTCTTTCTCTCTCAAACCACCGACCAGCTTAATCGTTTCCCCAAATTCTCTAAGTTAGGGATTTGGGTGTGGAACGATTCCTCTGTTTTGATTTCAGGTAAGGGGTCATCGTTCCCCTAAATGTTTTCTTCTTTTTTTTTTTTTTTTTTTTTTTAATATCAGTTTTTTTTTAATTTTCTTTTAAATTCGAATTTAAAAAAAAAAAAATGCAAAACGGCGTTGTTTCAGCAGTGTTAACGGCAAGACATAACTGAGTTTTAACAAAATCCTACATTGACAACAATTGAAAGTTAGAAGATTGAATAAACTGGTCACAGACTCAATAAACTGACAATATTATTATATTGTGGCTCTTATCTACCCGTGAACTCAGGGTGACAATCTGGATGTACCATGCCATGCCATGCTAGTGTCTTTAACCAGTAACCTCATAGTATATTTGGTTTTTGGACTGTGTTTGGATCATCTGACCAATAAGTTCTTTGCCTGACCTGTAAGTTAAATCACGGGAAATATGAGTTTACTTGTAGCTCATTATCTAATTCTGACTTCAACCTTAAACACAATTGTCATTCTATTTAAATAGTTTGAGGTTTAATTGTTATGAAACCTCAGGATGCTGTAACTTTTTTTTTTGAGATAGTTTCTTGGTATTCATTTATGATAATTGTTTTTTATCATTAAATGAAGACACTAATTGGTTTTTTGGTGTAGGCAGGATTGAATTCTAGATTTCTTATTTGAAGACAAAATTTTTTACCAGTCAAGTTAATTAGAACCCACTCAAAATGCTATAACCTGAACGTTGAATGCTGAATTGCAGAGATTTTTTAGGGAAACTTGGGGTATTTTATTTGAGGAAAAAAAGTCTTTAAATATAAAGCCCTTCATTAAGAGAAATATTCCAATTATCAATTAATTAGATGCAAAAATCAGTGACCAAGGTTTACAATTTATACTAATATTAAGTTGTACAAGGAAAAGATGGAAATTAGGAGTCTGTCTTGACTTGCGAGTCCCATGACACCATTTCCCAGATTATGTATTAAGAAAACAAGTGCACACGTGCATCTAATATGATATTTTGCTCAGTGGGGTGTACAATATATTGATAGAAAACAACCTCACGTGCAATGGTAACCTAAATGGCTCTTAATGCAGTGTGTGTCAGAGGAATATGAAGCTAAACCTTGGATTCCATCCTTCTAATTTTTAAACTAGCCTACCCATATGGGCAACCCTTGTTTTTTCAACAAAATAGAATAAACCCATCTTAATTTAGTACCATTGAAAGCCTAAAATACTTCTTGATTGTATCAGTGCTCAACATAATTTAAGCAAGCAGGTAGTCTTTCTTGTTGAGGGTTGCCCAATGAGCCTAAATCAGAGCTTTTCCTTACAAAGGAGAGAAAAAAAATGGCTGAAGAAAGCAACAAAGTCACAGTCTTTTAGTAGTACCTGAAAAGTGTGCTGGCAAGGTAAAAGGAATCCCATAATAATGAGTACACACACAGCCTTTGATGGCTTTTTAGTTAAGATATATTAATCATTCAATTGAAACTTGGAGCTTAAGAATTGCAAGTGGGAAGGGTGTTATATATAAATATTATGTTTGTCTTGTAGAGTGTGTTTAATAAAGATTAAAGCCTTGTGATTTTAAGTTATTGTATATGTTGATTAGCTTCACATGACAGGTTGTTTATGTTTTTGGTAGCTTTGAAATGTGAAATATGTGGGAGTGAAAAGTAGAATTATTTTATTTAGTAATGACAATTGACAAGCAAGTTGTTCAAGTAACAAAAGTTTAGGAGATTAGATTGTCATGGTATTTCTCTCTCCCTATTCTAATGCATGGCCAATAATGCTATATTTTGGAAAAGATTGCTACTGAATACAGGAGAAACATCCACAGAGAGAGAGAAAGAGAGAGAGAGAGAGAGAGAGAGAGAGAGAGTTTGTACTTGGTTCTATTTGGTCCATGTGAGATGCCTTGTGAATAGCGACCCTTCTATTGCTAGGCCTTTTGAGGCATTTATTCTTTAAGATATAGATTTTCGTTTTTTAATACTAAAAGAAAAAAAGGCAAGAGGAGGAGTAGGTAGTGAAAACCCTGTGATCATACTAACTCTTAGTTGTTGAGAAATCAATAATATAAGTGAGTTAGACTTATAAAGTGGAGGATCTACATGTATTCTTTCAAATGAATTCAACCATAACTTGACTTCAACCTTACTAGGCGTTAAAGACTAATCAATCAATCATCATCAACGTATATATATAAAAGCAGAGACCTCATGCGAGAGAGCATGAGGTCCTGCCATATAGTACTTTGTATGAATAGTATTTCATTTAACCTTTCACCTCACCCCATCTTCTTATCAATAACTAGTTTAAGCCATAAATGCAGAAGATTAAGAGGTTTGGTTCCACCCCTTTTCCAACTTCTTGAACTCTTTCACTTTTAATTTCATTAATTTCAAAATTGAAAAGTTTTCTCGATTCAATGGTAGTTTTTCATGTTATAAAAGCTGTTATTTTATATATTCCAGTATCACAAAATATTGAAGGGCCAAAAGAAATGGAGAGAGAGAGAGAGAGAGAGAGAGAGAGAGAGAGAGAGAGAGAGAGAGAGAGAGAGAGAGAGAGAGAGATTAGTGTCAAGAAGAGTATGAAATTGGCTTTGGTTTTAGGTGTATATGATCTAACTGCTTGTGGGGTGTTTGGGGTGGGGGGGGGGGGGGGGGGAGGGGAGGGGGTAAGGGTCGGGGTTCAAGTCTCTAGGAGGGATTTTCACACACACATACACTTACATTAGGCTAGAGTAGAATTTTTATCTTGTATATAAAAAAAAAAATAAATAAATAAACAACAACAACAATGTCAAAGCTTGGTACAATGCTTCAACAACATTTGGGGTTTCTGAAAGGTATGTTTAGGGAAGACATAGAGCCTTTATAAGTATTATTCGAGTTTATTTATATTTTTGGGAAATGCTTAATCATTGTAAGTGATAGAGATACTCATATGTATGTAAAATTAAACCTAAGATATGAAATAGTATAATTTTATATTTCTCTGTTCAATTGTTATTATAATTTTAATCTCTTGACATGTATATTTTAGTTTTACATATTAAGAATTAAAAACCTTAAATCTTAGATGTTCAGCCTTCAAAAGTTCATGTATTTTCCTTAAAAAAAATACTCCTAAAAAAATAAATAATAAGAATTTTTGTATTGAAAACGTCCAATGTGATAAGAATTTTTATATTGAAAACATCAAATGTAAGAACCAAATATATATATATATATATATACACACACTTGATAAAAAAAAAAAAAAATCAATATGCATGTAGTGGAATTTTTAAGGTCTATTTAATTATGGTTACTTATATATGGATATATTGTATTACAATTTTTTTTCTTCATTATTTTAGTGACATATAATACATAATTGAAATTAATTTTCCAAACATTATTACATATATGAGTATTATAAAATAACTAATAACGAACACGTGGGACATCCGCTAGTATTTCTCAAAGGGATAACCCAATTGTTGATGTCATGTTTATGTTTATGTTTATCAAGTTTTTATATATACATATTGTATTCAAAACATATGGTTCTTAATTATCTACATTTGTAATCCTTTAGGTCTTTTAAAATGGTATATGAAAAGTAAACTAGATATGATAAAATTGATTAAGCATCTTACAAAAAAAGATAATAACAAAACATTTAGATATTGAAATATAAAAATTAATTAGGCACAAATACAGTTCATATGTATGTTAATTTTTTTCTTTAGCATACGTTTTGAGTGTTTGGATTCTAAACAAATTTTATTATTTAAATGTCATATTTCCATGGTTGCTTCATTGATAATGCACAAATATTTTTGTTGAATTTTTTTTTTTCTTTTGGCAGAACCAATCTCTATTGGGTTTAGAATGTGGAAGTCATATTCAAACTCACTCAATGTAACCACAATGGAAAATTTTTATAAATTTTGCTATATGTAGTAGGCTGAATCCCTGAGAGACTTACAATTACTTCACAGGTGCTATTTATAGCATTCGCTGAAAATACTTACAATAGTTCACAAATCATGGGCGGCGCCATGTATAGTTCAGGGGTTTCAAATGAACTCCCTGAGCTAGAATTTTTTATTTATTTTATATATAATATATTTTTTTTATTTGACCCTCCTAAATAAAAATTTGAACACTCTGACTCTAAATTTTTTTAAAACCCACTTGAAATAAGTTTAATTATGATTCTTAACAATATTTTGATCTTTTTAAATACAAAAAAATGACTAACAACAATCCAAATTTATCTAAAATCTGGGAGAAATAGTAAGCCCAACAACAAAGTAAATTTTTTTTTCATCTAAAATTGTTTTAAAAAGCCCATTTGGATCTCAATAAATTTGAAATAAACTAATGGAAAATTCATAGTTTACATTGTACTATCATTGTAGTATTTACATTGTTTCTAAACAAATGTGTACAATATTGTATAGTTTTTGTAAATGTGTATAGTATAATTATCTATAATATAAATCTTATATTGATAGTACAATGTAAGCATATAAACGTCATAAACTAATAAATAAAAATATTTTAAGCAGTAATAATTAAAATTCACTTAACAACAACAATTAACATGTTCATTATATTAAGAAGAAAATATGTCAAATGAACCTATAATTTATTTTTTATTATATTACTAGTATGTACTATAGACAAATTTGTAATAAGAAATCCATTTAGACCGTAAGAATCATATTTTACCTAAAATGTATCTTCTTACTGACCCCCCAGAAAAAAAATCCTAGAGCAACCATTGTCACAAGTGCTATTTGTTTCATTTGTTAGGCTTATAAAAATTGTAAAGTTTGATTTTAATATGTCTCTAATTATGAATTTTAAAATTAAATAAATTAAAAATGTATTCACTAGGAGATTATTTAATTAATATAGGTTAGTACTTATTAAATTACATATTTTCTTAGGCTTGAAAAAATGTTGTGATTGTTGAACAATTGAGTACATACTTGATGGAGCATTCATATGTGAATATGTTGGGGGATTTGCTCGGGTAGTTGTAAGAATTAAAGTAAAACTAAATAAGGTCGAATATCTAAAAGAATTGAAACTTGTTTGAGAGGTTAGTTGTCTTTCACATTTACAGTATAAAGTTGTTTTATATATTAAAAACATAACAAAAATTGAGTGTAAACACTTTAAAGATTTTATATATTGGTGTTAGAAATTTTAATATAATTTCATGTTTATATTTGAATAAAAAAATAACATATGTTTATAAGTTAAAAAATTTCAATGTTTATGTGTATGTTTATGAAACTTTTGTTTAAAACCTAAATTAAAAAATTGTTTTAATTTTCTACATTTGTACCCTTTTAAGATTTTAGAAAATGTATATGAAAAAAAAAAAAAACTAGAATTCTTTTGGCAAGTTAGAAAAATAAAATAAAAATGCCAACATAAAATTCACATATTATAAAAATGAAAAGCCTTAATTTGAGCATACATATTTCAATGCCAAAGATGATCTAATTTTATCTTTAATATGTGCTTCCTTTATTTGGTACTTTCATTAATCATGTTTTGGTATTCTAAGCACTAGATAATTGGTTTTAATATAACTCTTGTGCAGGAATTTAAAAATTAACTAAGTCTAAAATGCATTTAGTAAGAGACTTTTAACTAAGTCTAAAAATTAACTAAGTCTAAAATGCTAACAATTAGTATATTACATATTTCATGTATTTTTATATCTAAAAAAAATGGCTAAGTTATTGAACACTTGAAGATATATCCAAACAAGTTTTGTGTGTGAATATGTTTGAAAATTATCAATGGAACACTTTTAGTTCATGTGATTACCTTCAAATTACAACTCACGAAAATATTAAAAGAAAAGGTTATAGACTTCAAACACTCCTTGAAGACATACCTAAAGGAGTCTTTGTGTGCGAATACATTTAAAGAATTGATGAAACAATTTATTTTTTATGGCTAGTAAACTAATAATCGGATGAACCAACATCACCTACTCGACTCCTCATCAAATTACATATATGTTTTCATTTAGTATAATTAAAAAAAAAAAAAAAAAATCACATAGGAATAACCCTTTGGGTTATAGATTACATCCACTTAGGATATAGGAAAATATTACTTTTTCCAAAATGAAAAAAAGAAATCAAGTAAAATTACAGTATATGCATTCTCTAGAAAAGACTTCAAAGTCTTCAACATTGATTATCTCAAAAACATATGGGTCCGTTTGGATTGAGCTTATTTTTGCTGAAACTGAAAACATTGTAACAAAATAATTTTTAAATGTGTGAATAGTGTCGTGGGACCCATTTTTAATGAAAAAGTTGCTGAAAAGTGGAATTTATGGGTCCGTGAACAGTGTACGGATGCACTGTTCACGGTTGACTTGGTCAAATAATGCAACTGGAACAAAAAAAAAAAAAGCTTGAAAACGCAACAAAACTTTCAGCCACTTTTAGCCCAATCCAAACGCTCTCATAGTGATTTGTGAGGTTATCAATATGTTGATTACCAAGCAAGTTACATGCAACTCACTATGGCAATTAGGAGATATCCTATAATTTTTTTCTCGAACTTATTTCCAATGTACTTTAACAACACTTTGCTACTATGCAGAGCATAAATTTCACCCGAGCTACTTGGCTAGATTTATTAGATACCAAAAAATCTAAAATAAAAACTAGACCAAATATATACTAAAATTCTTGTCATGCCATATGCAACTAGTCTCACTCACTAAAGTGGAGGGAATTGTAAGACGGGCAGTATTTCAATTTAAACATTTTTTTTTTTTTCCCTTCAATCCAAAACATTAGATGAACTTGAAAAGAAAAGCTTGATTATAGACTTATAGTTGTTCTAAGTAGGTTGTCATGACTAAGAACCTTGTAATTCAGTGACATTACTCCTTTCTTTCAAGCAAGAAAACTTGGTTTAAATCTCCTCTCTTACTAGGTTATGAGTTGAGCGAGCTTGATAGAGTTCAGATACAATTTTAGCCAGCTATTAAGACATAACAACATAAAGACATAGGCCCACTCTTAAGCCTAGTTAAAAAAAGTAACTGTTTTTTTGGATAAGAGATGAGTTGTAATTGAGAGAGAAAACAAACGACTGGTAGTTTTCAGTTTGTTTCCAAACCTACCACGTCTCAGTGTTCAAAGGCGTGTAGTTTTCAAGTAGAGGTCATTTGTAGCAAATAGATGACCCCTAGTTTTCTTCTTTTTTCTATCCTATTTATTATAAGATGACTAAAGTGGTTGTCTGATAGTGGTTGTCTTTTTCCAACAGGAGTTATAACAACACAAATAACGGGTGTTATATGATTGTTTGAAGAAGTAGATATAAAACATATAACTCAAACATTTCTGGGAAAAAGAGACTGTCAAAAGTTAACACGCAATAAATTCAAGAAGTACAAAAAATATTAGTAGAAATCATCAGCTAATATCGAAATCGTGTGAAAATTGGTGATCTAAAGGGGAAGTAGCAACGATAAAAAATCGTCACCTTTAACCACAACCTACACTACTTTTTAGGCCCTCATATAATCTTTTTTTTTTTCTATTTATAGTAATTTTTCTTCCATTTATAACATTTAAATTAAAATTCTGAATAAGTTCTTGTCTATTTTGGGATGTCTTTTAAAGATTAGGATTTAATTTTGTAATTTTCTCAAATTTTCATTTTTTGTTGCTGTAATTTTTCATATTTTCCACCCTAATTTCGTGTCTAATCAAGTGTTTCCTTAGCTATCTTAGGAATGCAGTTAGTAGCCCTAGGATTCTTTTATCTATTTAAGCGCATTGCAGCTTTCAAGAAAATTCAAATTTTAGTTGAATAAAATTTCAGAGTTTTCTCCTTTGTTTTTCTGGTGGATTATAGAGCTCTCGTTGTGGATTCAAGGGTTATTTTCATGAGATAGTTTTGTTTCTTGTGGCTTTCCACCAGCGTCTGAAGCGTTACAATGACCTAGCCTAGAACATGGGCTAACAACGTTAAGGGAGAACTTTATAGTCACCTTAACCTTAACCTTAACCCCACCAGGGTCCTAACAGTATATCAGTCCATAGGCACCATGGAAACCAACTTCATGCCCCCAATGATTTCAAACTCAAGACGTTAATCCCAACCCGAACAAACCACATGGGAGTAACTTTTTGTCACTAGACCACGTACTAGTAATAAAGTAGTTGCGCATTTTTGCTCTTACCATAGTGTTAATCATATTACAAGAACTTGATCAGTGATCCGTTGTGTGAATGATTAATAACAATGGCCCAAGAGTATAAAAATACAAATTTAAACTCCAAGAGAGTGACATACTCATCAGACAGAAAGAAAAAAGAAGGGGAGTGGAAAACTAGTATACAAACAGGAATCACTAATCAGCACCCAAACCTCCTGCTTGGCCAAGTCTACAACCACATGAAATTTATCATCTTCTAATAAAAAGATAATTTAATAAGAAAGCAGAAGACAATCATGTTAAAGTGGAAAACAATATATAAAATTAGAATTTCGAAAAAGGTCAAACCTGAAACTAAATATGCACAAAAACTAGAACTACACTTCCACTGAAGCCATCTAATCTATAGCCTCAGAATGTTCAATAAATATACCAAAAGATCATAGAAGAAAACCAACTCAACAGTGGTCTACCAAATATATATGTGTAAGATTTCCTCTAAATCGTGCTGACATCAAGCTTCCGTTTGGTAATGCGCTATCAAAATACACTTTTCAAAGCACTTTTTAGCTAAAGATTTTCCAAATAAAACCCCATTTTCAAAAATGGGAGACATAAGTTGTATCAAACGGGCACCAAGTCATTCAAGAAGAGCTCACTTGAATGGTAACAACCTCTGCTTGAAAAACTTTGAACTCCCACTAGTGGAACTAATATAGTTTGGCTGGCTGTGGCATTCCACTTCTCATCATCGTGGAAAACTCCTCGTAGTTGATCCTCCCATCCTATTGGAGCAGAGAACATCAGTAGGAGCAGAGAACATCAGTACCAATAATCTTTAAATGAGAGTTCTAGATGCTTAAATTAAAAACAACTTACATTATCTGTATCCACCTCAGAAATAATTTCTTTGATGCTTGCTTCATCACCCATTCCGTACTCCTTCATAGCCGCCTCTAACTCATCTCTCGTAATATACCTATTTACAGTCAAGAATTGCATCACCTTGAGTCTCCTAATCTTTAAGATTTTTAACTTATAAAAAAAATACTTTATAACTTAATTGACCTAGGCAATTTGAAATACTAAGTAAACAGGCCTCACAGTTCAGCAGATTTGGTGGACCAAGGTGGTTCACTAGATTTGGTGAACCAATGTTACCTCACAGATATCTTTAATTCAAAAAATACTTTACAACTTAATTGACCTAGGCAATTTGAAATATTAAGTAAACAGGCCTCATAGTTCAGCATATTTGGTGGATCAATGGTGGTTCACTAGATTTGGTGAACCAATGTTACCTCACAGATATCATTAATTCAAAAAATACTTTATAACTTTATTGACCTAGGCAATTTGAAATATTTAGTACACGGGCCTCACAGTTCAGCAGATTTGGTGGACCGACGGTGCTTCACTAGATTTGGTGAACCAATGTTACCTCACAGATATCAGGTTCACTAGATTTGGTGAACCAATGTTACCTCACAGATATCATTAATTCAAAAAATACTTTATAACTTTATTGACCTAGGCAATTTGAAATATGTAGTACACGGGCCTCACAGTTCAGCAGATTTGGTGGACCGACGGTGGTTCACTAGATTTGGTGAACCAATGTTACCTCACAGATATCATTAATTCAAAAAATACTTTATAACTTAATTGAACTAGGCATTTTGAAATATTGAGAAAACAGGCCTCACAGTTCAGCAGATTTGGTGACCAATGGTGGTTCACTAGATTTGGTGAACCAATGTTACCTCACAGATATCATTAATTTGAAAAATACTTTACAACTTAATTGACCTAGGCAATTTGAAATATTGAGCAAACAGGCCTCACAGTTCAGTAGATATGGAGGACCAATGGTGGTTCACTAGATTTGGTGAACCAATGTTACCTCACAGATATCATTAATTCAAAACAGAAAAAGTGTAACGATCATGCATGCAACTCAAATAATTCTACCTCAACACGTCAGTAAATAATATAGAAGAAGATGAATAAGAAGACAAAACAGATAAAACCCCATATAACAAAGTCACTCAAGTTTATTATCATAAATTAAATGACAACTCTTAGTCAATACCAAAATATAAATAAACTTTAGAAAAAGTTTATTAAGGTTCTGCATGTAAAATCAAGAAGTTGAAAATTGATGAAAAGCAAGAAATTCTGTAAAAGATCAATAATATTATGGATAATATTAACACAGGAAGATTGTGAACTCACCCACTGCTATCCTTATCAAAATACTGAAATGCTTTGTATAGGTGATCATCTCTTTCTAGTCTGTGTCTATGCATTGTAGCAGAGATAAATTCGATGTAGTCAATTGTTCCATCTCCATCTACATCAGCCTGAAATCCAAGACATAAAGAAAGAACCAGCCTGCCAGTTGAGTATGACATGCAAGGTATATAATCAACTATCAACAGATATAGTTCATATGGGGTCCACAGTTACTCACAGCTTCCATGAGTTGCTTGACTTCTACCTCTGACAGTCGTGAACCCATCCGAGCCAAACCTGTCTTCAGTTCTTCATAAGTGATTGTACCACTGTTGTCAGTGTCCATGTTTGTGAACATTGCTTTAAGACCTTTAATTTCTTCTTCAGATAGACTTTGTGCTATGACCTAGGGAATTTTGAGGCTGTTAGAATACAATGAAAGCAAAAGACCATCTAGAACCATGACACTAAAAGAGGGAAAAATTCTTGGTATCTGGGCAATTATCAAAAAATGGATCTTTCTAGTGCAGCGGAATAATGCAGGAAGGGCCATATCTTTTGCAAGGTAATCCCATCCAATTAATAAACAGTATTTATTATTAATACTTGCTGGGTTTCATTTCTTGAACAGTAAGATTATTCAACTGAGGCGATTTCATATATTTTGTATATGAGAATCACCAAATTAGACACTCCAATCACCTCTTTAAGAGTAATTGACAACCATTATATAATATTCAAGGGCAACTTAGAACAATTTTTATCATTTGACAATAGGATCTTGTGAGCACAATTTGATAATTTACCTTTAGTGCCAGTTTCTTGAGCTTATTCATTGCCCTAAATTGCTTCATTCTCAAGAGCACTGCACCATCTATTGGCTTGTCTGATGCTTGCCCACCTTTAATCCATGGATGCTCTAAGCATACAGAATACCAAAATTTTAGTCAGAAGCACAGGAGCATTACAACAAAAGCTAGGTGTATTATGAGCAATGCAACTAGATGACATGAATTCATATTATTTGATTAATTGATGAGTAAAAACCACAACCACAACCTGAAACTGGAAATTAGGTTTTATCTTATGTTGTTTCCCTTACATTGGTTTCTGTTTAACAACTGAAAATTTGAGACAATATTTGATTTCTTATGTGGAAGAAATTCAACTGAGAGGGGAGGACCAGTGGCATTGCGCAGCTTTTCTTTCTTTTTTGAATAAGTAGCAGCAAATGGATGCCCATTTTCTAACTAAACCCTTTATTGCCAGAAAAAGTCATTTCTATGTTATAATATAGCCGGTAAATGAAAAAGATTTTATTTGATGGACATAAAACACAATTTAAATAGTTTACTTAAAACTCATCCTTGAAGGGAATTGAACAACCATGACAAAATATCTCTAGAGATTACAATACAATGACTTAAGCTTTTCTTAGATTTAACTTTTTATTGCCAATAAGAAAAAAGGGGGATTTAATACCAAGAACTTGTGCGGCAGTGATTCGCTTTTTTGGGTCCTTTGTCAGCATCTTCCTGATTAGATCTTTTGCACTCTCTGAAATCAACGGCCATGGTTCACTTTTAAAGTCAAGTTCTCCTCGCAGTACGGCATCAAATATTCCCTTTTCATTTTCTGCAACATAATTTGAGCTATGTATCTTACTCCACATTGTTAATTTGAGGGACTATCTATATAATATATTCCAGAACATATAACATCCAAGAAAAGATTGTTGAGTTTTTGTTACCTGCCCAAAATGGAGGCACACCACTAAGAAGAATGTACAAGATAACTCCAGCACTCCAAATATCTATTTCCTTTCCATAATTACGCTGCAATACTTCAGGAGCAACATAATAAGCACTGCCTACTATATCATGATACACCTTTCCTGAGATGAATTTGAATAAAATAAAGGTCAAATGCCAGTGTACAATTTCTTTGCTATGATTGAACAATAAGGTGGAGGAAACATCAAGACAAGTCCAATTGATCAAGAACAACAGATGCCATAGATATCACAATGAACCGACAACTTTATAAGCAGAGTTAGTATTCAGTTACAAACTGCACTTTGGGGCCACATAGACATAGAATCAATTCCCTCTGTTAGCATGACATCTTTACCAATTACTCAAATGCTATTCTGTCATATGATAAGTTTTTTAACACTTTTTACTTATTAAAAGGCATCTTGAAATCAAATTACAACTTTCCCACAAAAGTACCATGCAAAAAGAAGTTAAAAGTAACATAATTGAATACTATAGAGCATAAGCACAGTAAAAGGGCCAATCACATTGGCCTCACAATTCATATGAAACAAATTGCTGAAGAATTGAATTTCTCACTGACTACATAGTACATACCATTGACTAGCCTAGATGGGGAATCAAGTGACAAACCAATACATTCAAACACTAAATTCAAAAATAAGAACAGTGTTAAAGGAACCAAAAAAAGTATGAAACAGGATAAAGAAATCACCTTCCTCAATGAAGACAGACAACCCGAAATCGGTTGCTTTCAACATAGCCCCTTCATCCTTAGTAGACAGCAAGAAATTCTCAGGCTTAAGATCACGATGCATCACACCCATGAAATGGCAAACATTGACCACATTAACAATGGCCCTACAAATACCTGAGGCAGCCTTCTCAGAATACTGGCCTTGTGCTATTATCCTATCAAAAAGCTCACCCCCAGCACAAAGCTCCATCACAAGGTGCACAGAGTACCTATCCTCATAAGCACCCCTGAATTCCACAATGTTTGGCTGACCAGACATGTGCTGCATAATCTGAACCTCTCTCTTCATATCATCCCTGTCGCTCTTGGACACAAGCTTACGTTTCAGAATGGATTTGCAGGCATAAGTACGACCAGTTGAGTTCTCAGTGCACAGATATGTGATGCCAAATTGACCTCTACCCAGTTCTTTTCCAAGTGTATAGTACTCTTTAATGTCATCAAAGGGCCTGCCTAGAATGGAGTCTGGTTTCTGCATAGCTATAATGTTTTTGGGTGCAGGTTTTGCTGGACTAGGAATTGGTGGCTGTGGCTGTGGCTGTGGCTGTGTCTGTGGCTTTATCTGATGATATGATTGCTGTTGCTGTTGCTGTTGTTGGTGGTGGTGGTGGTGCCTAGGTTGTGTGGTTTGAGGTTGAGGGGCTGAGACTTTATTATGAGACACAAAAACTGGTTGGGCTAGGTAATTTTGGATATTTGATCCATACCCATTGATTACATCTGGGTTTGGAGACTTTCTCTTGCTAGAACAGCAACCCATTATTTCTGATCTATTATAGATAATACTGATATGGCACTAAAGTTCAAAACTTTATGAAAAACCCCACTTTGGGTGATGGGATTCCAAAGCAATGAGTGTATGGAATGGATGAACAAGGCCAAGGAATTAAAGGAAGATACAGATCAAAGTATTGGGTCTATGTAAAGATAGAAACTTTTGTCTATTTATAAAAAGTAAAAAAAGATACTTTGCACTTTGCAGAAATTTTGTCAGAGCCAACACTTTCGCTATATTGCCTTATATACTGACTGAAATGAAAGCTGAATTCTTTTGCTCAAAAAAAGAAAAAAAAGAAAAAAAAAAATGAAAGCTGAATTCTCAGAGAATAGTAAGAGTATATACCAAATAGCACACTTTTTGCTTGTTGTTTCTAGTATTTTCTAATTTCTCAGTGTTTTTGAGACTTGAGTACTTTGTGAGCTGTGTCAGAATAAAAATGAGCGAAGATTTTGGGTAATCAAAGAAAAACGTGTCAAACTAATCCACAAAGTTGTCACCTTCCTTTTAAGACTTAAATCAATTGTCTTTTCTTTTCTCTTTTTGTCTTTTTAAAAAAAAAATTATTTTGCAAAATTAGTTCAAGAAATAAATTTTTTAAAAAAGTAATTATCTTCTTTAACAAAGTATTAGTAACAAATAAAAAGAAGGTCTTTGTTTTTTTGGATGAAGTAAAAGGAAAGTCTTTGTTGGAGAAGAAAGAATCACCAGGGGAATTGATGATGCTTTACTAATTTATATTTTATTCATTTATTAATAGGCTGTATTTGTCAAGATAGCTCAGCAATATGAGCTGGAGACATTCTTTCTTTCTTTCTTTTTGGAAACCGAGGTCACTTAGTTCATTAAAAAAAAAATTGAGATAAGGGTCTTACACTCTTACTTATAATTTTTTTTTCATGATTATGAAATAAAAAATATATATATAAAATAGGAAAATTTTGTAAGTATTGTCATATTATATATATATTAATTTGTTTAAATCCAATAAGGAACTCTTTTTTATGATGGCTAAAGATTTCGGAGCCATTTGATAACTTTGTTTTAGTAATATTGTTTGTATTTTTTGAAAATACGTGTGAGTGAAAAATATGTAAAAATACATGTAATATTATTTAAAAATTAAAAACATGTGTTTAAACACATGTTCCAAACGGCCTCCTTAACTTATTATGTGAAGATAATTATAAGCGTCAATTATATATATATATTAATTATTATATCTTTATTTTTATTTTTTGTTGAGAAAAAGGTGAGATACATAACAAGTTATCTAAAGAAAAATTTGAGGATACCTATTTTTTAAGATATACTCTTCCTTTTATAGGATAAAGTTTCTGCTCTTTAAAGGTTTTTCTTTAAAGGATAAAGCTTTTGTGCCATATATATAGAGTACTTAATAGAGTTATTGTTGTGTGAAATTCAAGTAATCAAATCAAACCTCATCCATTCCTATGAGTGACGTTAGTCCAGCCATGGCTTAGTGGAAAAGGTAGCCCCACCAAACCAATCCTCTTTCAACATGGATGCCACGAAAACAACACTCTTTGTCTTTGCGTGGCCTCGCAACTCACCACCATACTTTGAGAAACTCCTGGCCCAATTCCAGGTACTGTTCACTTAAATAAAGGAAAACCATGTTTTGGATGGTCGACACCTATATATTATTTATTGGTGAAGCTTAGAAAGTCCAAACTCAAAGTTTATTTTTTGTTTTTTTATGTTTTATAGAGTTTTAATGTATGTTGTCTGCTTTCATCAAATTAAGACACAAATCAGTTTTTAACATAGGTAAAGATTGAATTTCAAATTTCTTATTCAATCATAAGAAATTTTACTAGTTAAACTAATGGAATTCATGTAAGGCTTTAAATTTTAAAGAAAAAAAATAAATCAATAACAAAGTTGTATATTGTAAGAACTATAGATAAGTGATAATGTTGATCTTTATCAAGGCAGATATGAACCCCTCGGGGTCTAATCAATTGCATGATGAGAAAAGGACATTATGGCCAATTTGATGGCGAACATTGTGGCCATTGTTGAGATCTTTTTTCTTTTGACAACCATTGATGAATGATGATAATCCAAATAGAATAAGGCCATTTAATGATCACTGAATATCATTTTCCTGATTATTGATAAGCTACTAAAATGTCTGTTTCCTTTTGTTTTCAGCTGCTGTCTCTATGTCCTATAAAATCTTATCATTTATGAAGTCTCGTGACTTGGCCTTTTTTTTTTTTTTTTTTCTACTTCTTCTTAAGGTGTCTAAAGCTTTCCGGGTATACGGCTATTCCTCGCGTGTGTAAACGTAGGCCCACCTATCCTCTCGCGTGGATACTTGGTAAATATTGGGAAAAATCTCTAAAAGATGACACCAAAGATGCATTTGGATTGAAATAAAAAATTAAAATTATTTTACTATTTAATTTATTTTTACTATTATTTATAGGTCTCACTATATTTTTTGATACTATTTATGAGTCTCACTATATTATTTCAACTAACTTTTACCTTTATTTATAGTACTTTCAACAATAATTCCCACTGCACTTTTTGCAAGATTGTCAAAATCGGGATCTTACATAGGATCATTGAAGGTAGGTGAGATCGTAGTTCATAGGATTGGATCGTGAATCGTAAGATCCTACATATTTTCAGATGTAAAGCAAAAAACATATTGATAATGATTTTGTATGTTGAATAATCATGTAAATTATAAATTCATACATAAAAAAAAACTTAGATTTGCATCATATGATGTAATTTGCATGTCATTCATCACTAAGTTTATACTAACGAAACAAATATATTTACTTTTTGACCTAATGTATCTAAAAAGTTCAATAAATGTTTAATTAGCAACCAAATACCAAAATATTTATCAAAACATATGGAAAATATTTTCCAAGTTTGAAATCCAAAATAAGTTAGCAAATGGAAACTAGCTAACTACAATATGAAATCCAAAAACAAGATGAATATTAAGGTGAAGTGAACATTTAATTATTCGCATTCTAAGGTTCATATAACCACTGTCCTAAATTCCTAATTATCATCATCCATTTCATCAACCATGTAGACATTATATATTTATATACTAGAATTGTAAAAGACATCAAGATACAATTTCACACTTAACTATTCAAGTTATACCACTCAGCAACAATTAAAGAGCATGCTAAAAAAAAATCAATCAATCAATATACAAATACAAGCATAACTGATAAAATTATATATAAAAAAAATATTTTAGTAATATTAATTAGTATATTGATCAAACAAATTTAACAATATTATAGCTTAAAAGGCAGTAAAGCCAACATCAAATTCTTCGTTTAGAAATGATGAACCATTCTTTCATTTTGATTACAAGTGAACTAGAAACTAGAAAACATTTGCTTAGGTTGATTTAATTTTATAAAATAAAAAATAAAAAGTCATACCATCACAACATGAAAAAAAAAAAAAAAAAAAAAAAACCCTTAAAGCTTCATCAAAACAAAAAATTTATCTTATAAAAAAAAAATTATGTTTTTGGTAGGATCCCCTACGATCCTATATGATTCTACACAATCCTACGTACAATCCTACCATTTTTGCGATCTTAGCGCGATCCTAAACGTTTTGGTGAGGTGGGATCATAAAATCGTGTGATCCTACGATCCAGATTGCGATTTTGACAACCATAACTTTTAACACTATTTATGGGTCTTATTGTACTATTTCAACTAACTTTTACCTTTATCTACAGTACTTTCAGCAAAAATTTTTCAGTTTCGGCAAAATAAGGGAATCCCAAACAGACCCTTAGACGCTGACTAAAGGTTTTAAACTCAAGTAGACTATACCTTCTTCTCACATAAAGGTAAATTCTACATATATATCTTGTATATAAAATCCATATTTATATGAGAGGAGACTATAATTCACCAATAATTTCTCCAAGAGAGAGAGGAGAGATTATATATACATAAATAATATGACAATTATTCTAGCCATTTGTCATCAAATAAAAAAACTATGATTGAATCTCACCTATCCAAAAAAAAGAAAAAGAAAAAAAGAGAGTTTATATAGAAGTAATAATATATATATATATATATATCTATATATATATATATATATATCAATTAAGGGAGTAACAGATAATTTGACTTTATATAGATTACAATGTTAAGGATCTATAGTCGACCCCAAAATTTAGAATGGAATTACAACTTATTGCTGTTATTTCTTTTTTGACTTTTTATAGGTAGATAGTGGGGGAGGATTAGAGGAGGAAGGTGAGATTTGAACCATACATGGAACATCACAATGAATATAGCAATGTTTATTACATATACCCACTTACACACACCGTACTTACATTTCATTTTTGTACAAAAATTGTGACTTAAAGTCACAATTTCAATTATTAAAAAAAAAAAAAAAAGTGTGTTCGTATAAACAAGTGTGTATAAGAGACATTTTCTCAAAGAATATCATCAATGTTGGACTTGTTGGAAAAATAGTATGGAGTGAATAAGAAATTGATGTTTTCTATATTCACTTTAAGATGTTATTAAATGTGGTAAAAATCTTGAGTCCCACATAGGAAAGGAAAGAAATAATATATGAGTTTACATGCTCATGAGTTGGACATTGGGTTGGGCCTTTGGCATATGTGGACTAGGCCTATTTGTCCAAATAATAATATTTTATTATTTTACTTTTTGAGTCAGTTAGTCTGTGCACAACAATTATTAGTGAAACAGAGTGTCTGTTCAGTAACGTATAATAATTCATAGTCCCTTATTCCTAAAAACCACTTTTCAGAAAACTCTCCCAGTGAGAATATTTTTGTGCATTCATTTTGTGTCAAAGAGAGAGAAAGAGACATTGAGTAGTTCGCAGAGCACGACCTTGTGTGCTTTGTTTTCGTGCTGTAGATCATTTTATCCTGGGAGGCAGACATCCATGAATCTCAAAGCGCCACAGTGATTGTGTGAGGGGCGAAATTTGCTTTAAGGAGATTGTGTCAAGCACAAAACTTGATCTGAATCATCCATCCTTCACGCATTTGGTCTGTGAGTTTTTAATTATTTGCAGATTTCTTCTTATATATGTACAGTATTTATTTATTGTGTTTGTTTATCATATTTATTTGTGTTATTGCTTATATTTAGATCTGTATGTTGTTCCTTTTGCTTAATCACAAAGTAAATTGTTGAAATATATCCAACAATCTTAAAGCAGATTTTATATATTTTAATTTATTTTTGTGATTCACGGTGAAAGGAATTTCGTGGTTGTTGAAAAAATGCTAAATCAGTAATTGTTTGTAGGGGTGTGCATGGGTCGGGTTGAGGGGGTTTTTTTACCCAACCCACCATGGTAGGTCAAAAAAAATTCAACCCAACCCAACCCATCACATAAATTCAACCCAACCCACATGGGTCGGGTTGAACCCATGGGTTTGACAAATTTTTTAATATTATTATTATTATTAAATTGAGTAGAAAAAAATATAAATATTAATATATTAAAAAAACCTAAAGATTAGTATCAATGTAACTCCTTAAAGGCAAACAACACTAATGACTAAACAACGATAGTAATTTATTAGGATTTGTGTGAACTAATTGGCTTTTATATAGGATAGGAAAAACTGGTTATTTAAAAAAATTTATTAATTATATAAGATATTATATATATATATATATATATTAAATTATTATTAATAGGAGGAACCGAGGAAATACTGCTCTACAGCTGTCTTTTTTTTTTAATTATTAAATATAATATATATATATATATATAAGTGCCCTACAGCTGATTTTAAAAAAAATTTATTAAATATATAATATATTTTAAATATATATTAAATATGGATGGGTCGGGTCGGGTTTGGCGGGTTTGTAATTTTATGACCCAAACCCAATCCGACCCACTATAAAAAAAAATTTTATAACCCAACCCAACCTACCAAACCTTAAAAACCGACCCCACCCGTTAGGTCAGGTTAATGGGTTTTCTGCATACCCCTAATGGTTTGTATTCCTACGCAAAACTGGGTTTGTATTTATCTTATCGTGAATATCTATCTTCTTCGTTTTTCTATAACGTTAATGGTCTTTGCATTCCATTACGTTTTGGTGTCAGTTTGACGGTTGTTATTGTTTGTAGATTTTTGTTTCAGTGGGTTGACTGTAGATACTTGTATAGCTTCCTTGGTTCAGTGTTTTTGATATTATTGCATTTGATAATGTTGATTTCGTGCTTGACAGTGTTGGTGGTTTTGATTATATTATATAATATTAGGCTTGTTTTGTCTCTTACAGTTTATTGCTTGGCTGGGGTTTTTTTTTTTTTTTTTTTTTTTTTAAAATTTTAGATTCTGTTGTTTTAGTGTTCCATAAAAAATAAAAAAAATAAAAAAATAAAAAAGATTCTGTTGTTTATTGTGTTCGCATTGTGCCTACTCTTTTTCTGCAATTAGCTTGACTTTCTATTTTACACAGTAACGTTTGAACGTAAATATTTATATTTATTTCTAAAACTTGGCTGGTTTTGAGGATTCAATTTGTTTGAATTTTGTTGAACACAAATTTCAAACAAAATTGTTGTGAATCCTGTTGTGGCTCAAACCAATATGAACATTTTTGCAGTGATTTCTGAAGTGAACTTGGTAGGAGGAAATACCAAGGAATAGTGGGTGGACACTAGGGCTATTCGTCATGTATGTTCAGAAAATAAAATGTTTTATACATATAATCCTGTGGGTAATAGAGAAAAAATTTTCATGGGAAATTCCTCAACCTCTAAGATTGAAGGAATTGGAAGGGCAGGTTTCTTACTTTGAAAAATGTACTGCATGTGCCAGAAATTCAAAAGAATCTTGTATCAGGCTCATTGTTGAGGAAGAATGGTTTCAAGTTGGTTTTTGAGTCTGATAAATTTTCACTTTTTAAGAGTGGAATGTATGTGGGTAAATGATATTTGAGTAATGGCTTGTTTAAGATGAATGTAATGACTGCTTTTCCTCCTATTGATAATAATAAGAGTTCATCTTCTGTTTACATGCTTGAGTCATCTAATGTTTGGCATGGTAAATTGGGTCATGTTAATTATTATATTTTGTTCGGGGGCCTTTTTTGGTTACCCAGCCACATGTGGTCCATTGGATGGATGACCTTACTAGGCCCGGGTTCTTTTTGGGGAGTTGCGTCTAGAACTCAACATTGGGTCACGTGGTCCAACGGCTACCGATGTATTTTTAAGCCTACAAAATCATTAAGGCCAAAATCTAAGAATCACGATAATGGTTGAGTAAATATGTAATATGTGTTTGATATGATAGCTTTGATTAGTAGTTGTAATAGTAGTTGAAATAAAGTAATTTGTATTTAAATGTGAAGCAATCACATACTCAATGATGTAAATTTCAAGATAAGTAAACAAAGTCACTTATCTTTGTATGGTTTGTATCTCCAACTGTATAGCATTACTGAGCTGATAGAATTCTAGCAGAATACCAGCGGTAGAGGTTAGTTAAGCTTGCCCCTCTTATCATGCATTTAAATGAGTTTAAGCCTTGGTTAATAGTTGTAATAGTAGTTGGAATAAAGTAATATGTATTTAAATGTGAAGCAATCATATACTCAATGATGCAAATTTAAAGATAAGGAAGCAAAGTCACTTATCTTTTTATGATTTGTATCCCCTGCTGTACAGTTTTTGTGAGCTGATAATATCCCAACAGAGTGACCCCAATGGTAAAGAGGCAGTTTTCCATGATAACTTCAAGATTGAGGGGGAAAAATGGGTGCAACTGGAGGGAGAGAGAGTATGTCCAGCTGTGTGTAGGGGCTGGTTAAGCTTGCCCCTCTTATCATGCACTTAAATGAATTTTCCCCTTGACAATGTTCTTTTAGTTGTTGTGAAGTTATGAATTGTGTTGCCTTCCATGAGAAGGGCTTTTGTATGGAGTATTTGTGCCTTCTAAGAGAAGGGCTTTTGGATGAAGTAGTTGTGCCTTTTAAGAGAAGGACTTTGATATGAGATCTTGGTGCCTTCTAGGAGAAAGGCTTTAGTAATAGAAGTTCACGCCTTCCATGAGAAGGGCTTTTAGTATGAGTATTTGGTGTCTCTTGAGAAGTGTGGAGATGGTAAAGATATAGATGTTTTGTGGGATGTAGTATTTGTAATATGTATGATATATGGAAGTATGAGAGACATGGAGGTTGAAGATAATAAAAATATGAGATTATAACTATTAGAGAAGTTGTAGAGATTGCTTTCCAAAAGGAAAGATTTTGTAAGAGAAGAGCAAGGAGATGTGCTTAAGTATTTGGAGACAAGAGCAGTAAGACAGACATATTTTCTGGATATGGAAAGTGAAAGAATGAGTATACGAGAGTAATGATGTTGTAGTGTGTTTAGCAAAGCTGCTGGGATTTACTGCTGGAGGATGTATGAGAGCTTATGAAGGCATTTATGAGCTAAGAGCTGAAGAGTTTAGTTCCTAATCTGGAAACTGAAAACTCAAAAGTTCAGAACTTCATTAAGAGCTTTCGAAGATTATTAGAGGGAGAGAGAAGTTTATGAGGGAGTTCTTCCTCCCTTGGTGTCCCCCCTTTAAGGTGTTGATGAAGGGTTCCATTTTGCTGAGTTTAAAGGCGTATTTTAGCAAATAATATCAGCCAAAATTTGTCTCAAATAGCAATGAATCTTCAGAAAATCCATTTTAAGATTTGGCCAAAAATGGTATGTTTAGCTTTAAGGAATTCTTACTGTTTCAAGTAAGAGTTGTTGGAGAAAGAGTAACAGAAAAGGAAGGTATTTTAGCAAGAGAAAGGTAGTTTCTTTAGTTGGTCTTGGTTTTAGCCAAATGTGGAAAAATCAGTAATGCTCAGACTGTTGGGTTAGCTGTCATAGCTGTTCTGAAAAGGTTATTCCAGCTGTCAAGAAAAGTTGTCACAGCTATCATGAAAAAGCTGTCCCAGCTGTCAGGAAAAGCTGTGACAGCTATCATGAGACAGCTGTCATAAGACAGCTGTTTGCTTTGGGCAGAAGCCAATGAGGTCAAATGAGTGATTTCAGATTGCTGGAGAGGACATTTCAGCATTTATTGGATGGATTTGGCTGAAAAATGGTAAGATCTCTTTGAAGGGTATCTTGCTATTTTGGGTATAACAGCTGGTTGCTGGGATGTCAGCATTAAATGACTGATGATATCACTTCCAGCCAGGTGTCAAGTGCTGAATGCACTGCTGGGGTTCAGCTGGAAATGTTTCATTTTCAGGTGTTTGTGTTTTTGGTCCAAAGTTCCATTACAACACATTTCTAGCAAGTAATAGAAGGATTGGTTGAAGGCTAAGGAAGCTTTAGGGATTTGGTCAAGGTCTCATTGTGTTGTGACATAATCTTGGTGAGTAAGAAGAGTATTTAATGCACTGCTTTGGCAGAAACATATATGGTTTGATTGTGGCAGACAACAGCTGGTATTAGAGATATCATGAATATTTTGTATATAGTTGGAGATAAAAGATAGCCAATCAAATTAGGCCATGTGTTTGAGTTGGATTTTAGCTGAAAGTAGTAATGAGATTTATGTAGAATAATAAAATGAAGTTTCTAAATTTGTATAGCAACAGCTAGAGATTGAATGAACAGTTACTCAGCAGTTAGATGGCTGGAGATATTGAGTATTTGTCACATGATGAATATTAAGTTTTAGAAAAAGAGTAATGGGGAATTTTATCATTTAAAGTGCTATGTGATAAGAGATGCTTACCATATGTTACCCGCTACACACGGACTCGTCAGAGTTCAGGGAGTTGGAGAAGACACGCCAAACAATATGTCTCTTTTATCAATTTTAAATCGCTGGAACTTTACTGAACATACCTCTTGGCCCTCCAAACCACGACTCCTAAAGTTTTCCCAAAGAGACTTGTGAGCTTGGGTCATAAGTCGAAGATGAGATGACGTACCTCAGGTTTTGTTGTTATTTTGTGTAAATATGGGCTCTAGTTGAAGAAGCCACTTACCATGAGTGTAAGAGAGGTAATATAGGTCGTGAGCTTTGATTCATTGCTTAAGCCCAATCCATATGTTGATGTTGATGATATCGTGCGGTTATGATCCCAATTAATGAAGAGGAAATGTGGACCATTAATCCGCCTCTTGAAGTAAGGATCTCGTGGGCCATGTGAGCCCAATCCATGTAGTTGAATGAAATATGAGCTTATTTTGGGTTTTAAATAGATTTACCCAAAAAATCAATAATATGTTGATGTGGCATGGGTTGCCAATGAAGTAATGCCACGTGGGCCGAAAAAATGGTCCTTAACATACTTTAGATAGGTTGATAAATTTAAATTTATTGCCCAAATTTAAAATTGATTTTAATCATAAATATGAAATTTGTGTGGAAGCGAAGATGACTAAATCATCTTTTAAATCAGTTGAAAGAAGCACTAAACCTCTAGAATTAATACATAGTGATTTGTGTGACATGAAATCTGTACAAACTAAAGGTGGTAAGAAATATTTTATCACTTTTATAGATGATTGCACTAGATACTGTTATGTGTACTTGTTAAGGAGCAAGGGTGAGGCAATTGAGGCATTCATTCAATATAAGAATGAGGTTAAGAATCAACTCAACAAAAAGATTAAGGTTCTAAGAAATGATAGAGGTGGGGAATATGAATCACCTTTTGGTGAGTTTTGTTTACAGCATAGTATTGTTCATCAAACCACTGCACCTTATTCATCTCAGCAAAATGGAGTTGCTGAAAGGAAAAATAGGACCTTGAAGGATATGATGAATGCAATGTTGTTAAGTTCCGGTTTACCGCAGAACTTGTGGGGAAAGCCATTCTTTCCACCAATTATATTCTAAATAAATTGCCTAGAAAGAAAACCAAGAAGATGCCATATGAATTATGGAAAGGTAAAATGCCTTCCTATCAATTCTTAAAGGTGTGGGGGTGTTTGGCAGAGGTGGTTGTCCCTATTCCCAAAAGGATAAAGATAGGATCAAAATCAATGGATTGTGTTTTCATTGGTTATGCTCATAATAGCAATGCATATTGGTTTCTAATTCATAAATCTAATGTTCATGACATGAATGTGAATACAATTATTGAATCATAGAATGCAGTATTTTTTGAAGAAATATTTTCTTACAAATCCACACAAGTATCGAGTTTTCTTAAGAGAAACTTTGAGTCTACGTCTAGTACCTCTCATGATCAAGAGTTGATGGAAGAGAGGAATGAGGTTAAGCCTAGACGTAGTAAGAGGGCTAAAACATCAAAATCGTTTGGTCCGAATTTTCCAACTTATATGTTAGAAGATGAACCTCAAAGCTTCAATGAAGCTATTTCTACACTGAGACGCTTTTTTGGAAAGAAGCTGTCAATAGTGAGATTCAATCCATCTTATAAAATCATACATGGGAACTAGTGGATCTTCCACAGGTTGTAAACCTCTAGGATATAAATGGATATTCAAAAGGAAACTAAAAGTTGATGGATCTATTGACAAGTATAAGGCAAGACTTGTTGTAAAGGATTACAAACAAAAGGAATGTGTGGATTATTTTGACACATATTCACCTGTTACAAGAATAACATCCATTCGGATGTTGATAGTTATTGCAGTGTTGCATAACCTTGAAATACATCAAATGGATGTAAAAACTGCATTCTTAAATAGTGAATTAAATGAGGAGATTTATATGGAACAACCAGAGGGGTTCAATGTTCATGGTCAAGAAAAGAAAGTGTGCAGACTTGTTAAATCTCTTTATGGATTAAAGCAAGCTTCAAAGCAATGGCATGAAAAGTTTGACAATGCAATGATGTCAAACGGGTTTAGAATCAATGAGTGTAACAAATGTGTGTATATTAAAGATACTGCAAATGGCTATGTCATTGTGTGTCTCTATGTTGATGATATGCTCATTATAGGTAGCAATAATGATATCATTAAAGTTACCAAGAGAATGTTGACTAAGAAATACACCCTAAACTATGGGTTGCACTACACTCGATAGCCAGCTGTACTAGAAGGGTATAGTGATGCTAATTGGATATCCGACACAAAAGACACCAAATCCACGAGTGGATATGTCTTTACGCTTGGTGGTGCAGCGGTATCTTGGAAGTCTTCCAAACAAACATGCATTGCTAGACCCACAATGGAATCAGAATTTATCGCATTGGACAAAGCAGGAGAAGAAGAAGAGTGGCTTTGTCATTTCCTGAAGGATATGCCAATGTGGATGAAATCTGTGCCCTCTATTTATATACATTGTGATAGCAAATCAGTTATTGCTAGGGCATAAAGTCATATGTACGACAATAAGTCTCGACATATACGTCAAAGACATAATATTGTTAAGCAGTTGCTCTCTAATGGAATTATTTCCATTGACTTCATAAAGTCGAAAGAGAATATAGCAGATCCGTTAACCAAAGGTTTGAGTAGAGAGAAAGTAAATTGTTCATCGAGGAGAATGGGGTTAAAGCCTATGACATAAAAGTCTCTGAAATTGCAACCCAACCTAGCTGACTGGAGATCCCAAGATCTAGGTTCAAAGGGACAACCGAATTGTGGAGACTAGTTTTATCACTATGGAGATAACATCTCCTTCCCATTCCTATGATGAAACAGTGATGCCTGTAAGCGATGTTCAGGGTAAACTTTGCTTTTAATGATTCTTATATCTTGGAATTCCGAGTGGGGTATAGCAGGATACTTTTAATAAGAGTCACCTATATGAGTGTAAAGTGGGCCATTTCCATGAGAGTTTCAAGACTAAATTCTCTAAAGCACTTCATGAATTTACCAGGACATGTTCAGGGCTGAAATGAATACAACTATAAGAACGAAATATGTTCGAAAAAGAGCTATGTGAAGTCTATTGTCTTGGTATACACAAACGGTTGACAATTCAAAAACATCGTGTTCACTGATTAGCTAGTGTCGGGGGCGAAAAAGTTTCCTTTCCGACAAATGAGATTTATGTTGGGTTGGGGGGTCTAAACCGAAACTCGACGATAGGCTTGATGCACGGCTCAAAGGCTATCGATGAAGATCCAAGGAATTGACTATATTTTATGCCTTAAGCCTAGATTGGGACTGACAAGAGTAGCCCATAAACAATCCCTACAGCGAACACATCAACACGGTTAAAAAACATACTGTAAGAAATAACCCAGCAGTAAAGTGTTTCTGCAGAAAATAGTCCAGCGATAAAGTGTTTCTGCAGTAAACTGGCTCAGCAATAAAATGTCCCAGCAGTAAAATGAGATAAAACAGGATAAACTTCCAACTGTTAGCTATTTCACAAATTAAGGAAAATATCTACATTTTCAGACTCATTATCCATTAGCTCTAGAGAAGAGTCTTCTAATACAACAATATAAGGGAAAAATTCTATAGTAATAATTACATCATAACCATTGATAGTAAAAGAATAAGTAAATATCATGGGTTCCATTATAACAAATAATGAGGAAAACTTAGTGTGAGATGAAGGGAGAGAGAGAGATCCTAGCTAGCGCAGCAAGATCATTATGGTGCCAAAACATGCTCGTGAGTATAGTATAGGTAGTGAATAGAGAGAGTCAATTGTGAGTAGTATGAGTAATGAGTGAGAGCGTATAGTAAAGCTGCTGGGGCTTTCTGCTGGAGATAGGTAAGTGTTTATGAGTAGCGTTATGAAGAATGCTTTGAGCTAGGAGCTGGGGAACTTAGTTTCTAAGCTTAAAACTAAGAACTCAGTGACTTTTTTCAGAGCTTAGAGAGCTTAGAGAAGGCTTAAAACAGAGAGGTTAAGGAAAAGTTCCTTTTTCTTGGTGTATGTCTTAGTGTGTTGGTGAAGCATTAATGGAGAGTTCCATTTATATTTGGGTTTTTAGGGGGTAATTAGCAAATAATCTCTGCTAAAGCTTTTCCAATCTTCAGAAAATCCTTAGAGAATCATTCCTAGGATTTTAGCTAAGAGTGGTAAGCTCAACTTTTAGAAGGTTCTTACTGTTTTGGGTAATAACAGCTGAGATTCTGACTTAGCATTGAATGTTGATTGGCCTTGACTGATGGGATTAGAGCATGCATTAGGCTAATGATCTTGGTTATGCTGCTGCTAGAATCAGAGCTCCCTAAGGCAAATTATTTCACCCCAAGCCAGGTGTCAATCTTGGAGCCCTTGTTGGGAACTTTGCTGGTATCCCCTTGGTGCCCTCCAAACCACATTTTCCTAAGTTTCCCCATTTGGGTTCATGTGCTTGGTCCATGAACCAGAGAATACACATTTTTAGTATGAAAATGAATTGATTTCAAGTTGTTTCAGGAGCTTTGATGGCCTAGTAATGGCTGCTCTTGGTTCTTGATTGAATGGGCTTAAGAAGAAAGAAGTGACAGTTGGCTGAAACTTCTCAATTTTCTGTCACATCACCTTCAGCTCTATGTCACATAAGAAATCATGAAATTTCAGCTTGTGAAAGAAGGGTTCAACCCCTGATGGACACGTGTCCTCTCCTGATCTGATTGGACAAGTTGGGACTTGATGGGAATGGGCTCCAACTGTTTAGTTGTGTTGAATTTTGGATGGTCAGCTCACGTGACCTCTAGCTGTTGGAATTTATGTGTGAGCTGGGCTGGTCCAGCTGGGCTTTGTAGTTAAGCTTCCTTGGGCTTGGTTGTCCCTACAAAATGAATAGTTTTGCCATGGGTGATATACATAGGCTTTTATAAATCTTGTAAGAGAGGTATTTCTTGAGGGATGAATAATTATATTTCCCATGAGTGAGGGATTTAGTATATGTAAAACAAGTGTCAAAGTAATATTTGAATTTTGTAAATATATGCCAAAATAGCATTTGGGCTTTATGAAATAGTTGCCAAAATAATATTTGGGCTTTGTGAAATAGTGCCAAATTAATATTTGGGCTTTGCAGGATTTTGTAAAAATATTTCCGTGTAGCAACGGACTTAGTAGAAGTGCCGCATCGTAGCGGGCTTGAGAGGTGCCGCATCGTAGCGGGCTTGAGAGATGCCGCATCATAGCGGGCTTTAGAGGTGCCACATCGTAGTGGGCTTTAGAGATACCGTGCGGGCTTTAGAGATGCCGCATCATACCGGGCTTTAGAGGTGTTGCATCGTAGCGGGCTTTAGGGATGCCGTATCGTAACGGACTTTAGAGATGGGCTTGTTGGGCTTTTTGGATTTTCCCACAAGGTAAGTGCTTTTGGGCTTTTTATAGAGATGGTATAATTTTGTGGCTCAATATGGTAGCAATATGGTGAGTATTTTTGTGAAAACCCAAGTTGGATAATATGTGGGCTATAATGGGCAATATTTGTGAGAGGGCCCAAGGCAATTTATGGGCTTGTGTATGAAGTATTTGTGAAGGCCCAATAACATGGAGAATATTTGGGTAATATATATGGGGAATATTTATGTGGGTTTAAAATAATGTATGGGCTTATGTGGGTATTTTTGTGAGTGGGCTAATGAAATTAAGGCCCGAAAATTTGTACCTCAACAGCTAGTATATCCAAGAGTCTTTCACAAAGGAAGGTTCAAAACCAAAAACCACCTCTCCCGATACAGTAACTTTTCTTCTATTCTCTCTGTGTCTGCATCATCATTTGCATTCTGTTTATCAATTTCTATTCATGTAGGGGATTTTCAATAGGACTGTCAATTGGAACACCAATTTCATTGACCAATAATAAAGAATAATTGTATGAAGATGACACTATAGCTTTAACTCATGTAATACTTCCATACATATCACAGTCGCCACATTACAAGCTGAAACGAGGTTCATTGTTTGGCTAGTTAAGTCATATTATAAACAAATTTGTTTTTTTTTAATACCTAGTGGGAGGGAGCACGATTAAGAATCCAATCAGAAGCGTTGAACCAAATTATGAGAGGACCGATTTTATAGTTCTTGGTCTGTGGAGTGGAGATATATATGTTATTAAGTGTTTTTTTTTTTTTAATTGGCCCTGTACTTATTTAATTATGAGGTCAACATATTGTTGTCCAGAAAAATCAAGAACAAGCACATTAGAAGGGTCAGAACTTGTCTCAATCTATTGATGTGGTCCTATAAATCTGACATGGGAGCAAAGCATAGATCATACAGCTTTGGTGCCTGTTGAATTCTTGTTGGATTTCAAAGTTTTATAACAAGACCCCTACGATAGACAAAAAAAAAAAAAAAAAAAACTCTACATTCCAGTTCCACTCCCCCATCATGTTCCTCTCAATAATACCTTACCTAATTATAGTCCATAGACTAACATTAATGTGTTAAAAATTTTGAACTTTTTCACCATTCAAACCTCTAGAATGAGTTTTTCTTCTATTCAAAAGGAAAAAAAAAAAGATTTTAAAAAATATTTCGGTCACGCTTCCTTTTTTCTCTCATCTAAAGATGGTAAAAATGTCTTGTTACACTTGACTCGTCATATCTCGCTCTTTCTTCTTTCTTTTGTATCTCTTGAATGTTGAAGTAATGACAAAATATTTCCAGTCCATCCCACTCCATACTTGTCCCACTTTTGCCTTGCACGGATTTTTTTCACTTTGAAGAGGGGATAGGGATAGGGGCAAGGTTCCCCACTTCCCCTGATTCCACCTTCCCCCACCCAGCTGCTATCTCTAGAGTCATCTCCTCCATCATGGGATTGACGATATTTGTGGATTTTCTTCAACAAAAATTGTGCTTCATAGGAAAATTCTTTAAATTAAGACAATTTATTATTTCAGAATTTACTATATTGTTTCCAATCATGGACTAAATAGGTGGAGGGCTAAGTTTTTTTTATTTCCCTTATCTATGAATTTGCCACGACAGAGGCACACTGTAATATTAAAGTCAATGAGAACGTGGCTCAATAATTTTTAATCAATCTCAAAGTTTGCTGTATGAAAATGAATATTATCTAGATTTTTTAAAACTAAATTATATCTTAATTGTAATCATTCGAAAGCTTTGAAGTTGATTTGAAAGCAAACTTAGACTTGTTTGTAATTTTTTTTTTTTTTGGTCACCGACCGTAGGATGTTTTAGAATTGGACACAGTGCACAACTTTTTAAATTTTTATTAAACGAATGTTTTGAAAGTCACACTTAATTGTATTTATATGTTCTTTTCATTTTTAATATGTTGTGCAACAGGGGGGAAATTTCTAACATTAAAATTATGATTTGATGGAAGTAGAAGCGCATTCACATTAAAAATAAAATAAAATATGTTAGAAGTAATAAAGTTGAAGACACACAAAAATTTGAAATAACATTTATAAAAGAAAAAAAAAATTAAATGTTCACAAGAAACAAACAATATTTAATGTGGTTTGGCCAACTTCATGCTTATGTCTACTGGCAACACCAACCAAAAATATCTACTATCATTGATATGGATTACAACAACATTAATCAAATCTTACGACACTCATACAAATAATACTTACAAATCTCACCAACATAAACAAAACCTCTCACAAATATAAACTCACAATCCCAAATCCTAAATACATCCAATAACTCTCTCACACTCACAAAATAAACAAACTCTCAACGCATAACAATGGCCAATCTTCAAACCCCATGAATTCTACCAAACTATTCTTTGTAGAAACCTACTAATGTTTATTTCTTTCATAAGTAATTCTTTTCTTTTCATATCAAGGAGAATTTTTGTCTTCCACACCCCAAACTAAATCTACTTAGGAGTTTGAGACAATATTTAACAAATTAGTGGTACTAGAGCTGATGGTTCAAAGGCAAGCATTTGATAGTGGTAAGGGTTCTACTAGTGGTGAGTTAAGGCAATTGTGTATTGGTGACTCCCATAGTTGTGCAAGGAAGACTCCTATGTTCGTCCCAAACATGTTTGGGTAAAGGGCACATTATTGGTGCTAGTGATGCATGACACTTGGATTATTACGAAAAATGCTTCCATTCAAGGGAGATACTAACAAAAGTGTCACATGTGACTTGGTACAAGGTTCACCTATGAAGGAGGAGATTTTTTGGAATATTTACATGTGAATAGCGTGGTTGGTCGAGTAGTAAAATCCCACTTTGAATATTAATGAGAAGAATGAGTGATTAATATAACATAATTGAGCTCATACTAGGCTTAAGTCTTATGGGTCAAATGGTGTCTTTATATGTTATATTAACTATTCGAGGGGTCCTTCTCAATATTTAATAGATGATATAATTATTGATCTTTGGTCAGCTATATATTTTGTAGGCTTAAAGGGGTTTTTTTTAAAAAAAAAAAATTTTAAATACACTTTTAGCTTTTAAAGTTTAGAGTTGTTTTGATTTTGCTCATTCATGTTGAATTTTATTTTCACATTGGTCCTGCCATTCGTCAAGCTATGTCATCCATATCATGTCAAGTGTGATCAAATTACTATCGAAAATAGATTATATAATCAATATGAAACAGAATTAAACATGAATGATTAAAATGAAAATTTTGAAATATAAATAGCCAAATTGAAAACAATAGTAGTGTATTTTAGTCTCTCTCTTTCTTTTTCTTTTTTTTCTTTTTTTGCTAACATTTGAGCACTTGAGCATTTCTCCAATGTGTAAAGTCCCCTTGTCCTACACACATTAAGTATTTTCAAATAATAATCTTTTAGGGATGGCCAAAGATGCTAGTTAGGAGTTTTGAATTTAAAACCTCATGGAGGATATGGAGGATACTTGAACATAATGAACCAAGCAATCTCTAGGCCTAGACTTAAGGCCTCCCACTACCAAAAAGGCCCAAAATTTTATAATAGTAACTGGTTTAATAAATAAATAAAAATTCATAAATGGGTTGTGCGTTCTTTTTCCTACCTCCAAGTGAACTGCAAAATTTTAGGCCAGCAAAAACCAACCTTATTGAAACCCTAAACTATTTAACCGAAAAGTAAAATGTAAATGTCAAAACATCGTTGATGATCAATTTTCCATAATAGTTTTAGACTTTAATATTTTTTGTAAACGAATCTCCTACAATAAAATTTCAACTTTAGCCATTGAATCTCCCACATTGTGTTATGCCAAACAATCTCTCTCTCTCTCAAAATTAAATTTAGATTTCAACTTTTCTTAACCTTGTATCACCTTACCTTAGGTAAAGCAAACCACATCCTTTTTCAGGGGGAAAAAAATTCATTTCTTTTTGTTATTATGGTGCAGTTTGGATTCAGCTTATTCCAAGTCCACGTTTTACTGTAGCGCGTTTTGCTTTTTTTTTTTTTTGGTTCAGCCCACAATTGTTGACCATTCAACTGTGAACAGTGCTCCCGTGCACTGTTCACGGGTCCCACAAATTACACTTTTCAATAACTTTTTCATTAAAAATGGGTCCCACATCACTATTCACACATTTAAAAAATATTTTGCTACAGTATTTTCAGTTTTCAGTTTTCAGTTTCAGCAAAATAAGTTCTATCCAAACAGACCCTATGACTGGGCCATGATATGGTATTTGATTCTAAATATGAGATTAACCTTAATTTGGATATTATTAAGTTACTGAGTTATATGTTTAATTCATCTTTGTAAGGAGAACTTGAAGTTATTGGGTGATTCTTTTATTTTTTATTTTTTATTTTTTTCTTTAATCAATTGGGTGATTATATTAGTATTAATTAAGTTTCAATGTTACTTTGTATAAATTAGATTAAGTAAATTTTAAATTTATTTTATTCTTTTCACGTTATAACTTTATATTGTGGATATTTAAATATTTAAAAGACTTGCTTATTGCATTAGCCATGAAACTGTATTGACTTGATTCTGAACGAAATTCAGCCACATATTTACAAAAAAAGAAAAAAAAAATCTAGTATAAAGTTATGACTAAAGTTCAATTTAGTCCCCTAACTTTTGCTAAAATTTTCAAGTTAGTCCTTAATTAAGGTTTATTTTGTACAAATCTGTTAGCAAATGAATCCATTTAAACATTGTTTCAAATTGTTTTGTATAAAATAATACTCATCAAACAACAATTTTTTTTTCTCATAAAATATATAAATATATATATATATTTTAATGAAAAGGGATGTTTAAACGGTTTTGTTTGCTAACAAATTTGAACAAAATTGCCATATTGACTCATTTAAACAAATTGATGGACTAAATTAATAAAAATTAGAATTTAAGAACTAATTTGAAATTTGAGGTAAAAGTGAAGGGACTAAATTGGATTATATAGTGTAAGATTGACAGAAATTATAGCACAATCTATCTTTGTTTTTGGTAGAAACATCCAACCCAAGGAGTGGCTAGGTTAGGTTAGGTTAGGTTGGTCCTTGGAAGCCCCTTTAACTCTTTGGGTTGGGCTTGAGAGCTCACCCCAAATCCGACTATGTAATACGGACCTCGTTTTTCAGCTTTCCAGCAAAACCAAACACAACTTGTAGGGAAATGAACATAGGCGAGCAAAGGGCTCAATCAGAAACTTTGGGAATGCTATTCAACCCAACTCTTATAAAGGCCCATTCCTCTTACTTGTGCTATCTAAAGTCTAAGCCCTTCATGGGCTAGTGTTACCAATTGAGAAATGCAAGCCTCTTTGTATTCCATTATTTTTACAAATTGGGCTCATTACTTAGTGCATCTCCAGCAGCCTCTTCAAATTTTTGTACTGTTTGGAGAGTGAACAATTCATTTTATTTTTTGTCTACCTACTTTTTCAAATATACTTTCCAACAGACTCTATATCCTTTTCTGTATCCCATTTAAATATTATTTATTCATTATTTCTTTAATATTTCTTTTTCAATCTTCTTTCATTCATCTAATTTTAATGAGAAGTGCTACGTTCTTAACATTTTACAATATTTTCATAATAAATCATATGTGGTAAGTTATTACTGATTTTAATTTGAACACATCACTTAAATATTTTTTTTTTCAATCAGTATTAGTTAGTAACAACCCACCATTTAAGATTTATTATGAAAGTATTGTAAAAATATTATAGTAGCATTTCTCAATTTTAATTTCTTATTCTTTATTTTATTTTTCCCTTATCTCTTTTTTTTTTTTTCATCCACACATTTCTTTTCTTTTCTTTTTTTCCTCTTTTTTTCTCCTCCACACCTTTCCCTTATCTCTATCTTCACTTTTCTTTTTTCTTTTCTTCTCTAGCATGTCATCTACTCCAGAGCATTCAAGAAGCTCTCTCTTTCTTTCTCTCTCTCACACAAACAAATTCTCTCTCATACACACATAGATCACTGGCAGAGAAGTGGAGATTGGCGTTCTACATGTTTTTTTTTTGGTTTGATTAGTTTTATTTTATTGTTCAGATTTCATTAGGCTTATGAGAAAGATTGTTTTTGTGTTTCAAATCTTTCGATTGGGTTTTGTGTTTTTGTTTTGATTGTGGTATGTTTTAGTTTGTAACCATTAAGATAGAGAAGCAAGAGAGAGTGAAGAACGAAAGAGGAAAGGAATGAGAGAGAAAGAATTCTTTTTGATTCAACCGGGTATTTTTTTAAGGGAGAATATTGTTTAGAGGTGCTACAATAATTGCTACAGTGCTCTCCATGTAAAGAGAGCCACTGTAGCAAATCTAAAAAAAAAAAAAAAAAATTGGAGATGGAGAGGCTATTGGAGGGGTTTTTTTGTGTGTTTGCTCTCCATATTTGGCTTTAGAGAGCCTATTGGAGATACTCTTAGAATGGAAAATTATAGAGATATGCAAATTTGATTACATAAATCTTTACACATTGATGTAACAATGGATGTAATTGGTGGACTTCAATCACCTAATAAATGAATGTTTGAAATGTTTTTTTTTGGTGATCGATGACACATCACTAATATCTCTAACATCAATCATTTAAAATGAGACTAAATCTTCTATCCCACTTTTCCTGCTCCACTCTATACTCTACCAATAAAAACTTGCCACATATTCACCTAATTAATTAAATACTATAATTATTAATTAATGGTAGTATTTAATTAATTAGGTGAACATGTGACAAGTTTTTATTAGTTGAGTATAGAGTGGAGTAGGAAAAGTGGGACAAAAGATTTGGATTTATTTAAAATTGTTGTTGTCAAACAAATTTTATGTAAGTCATCAGTGCATTTGGCAACGACCATCAAAATTTCAAAATTATATGGCATTGACTTCAATGACCTTAGCGAAGAGCCTTATAGTTCAACTAGCATTTTTTTTGTGTGTTTCCAATGGAGATTTCCAATGTTCAAATTTCTCAACTCTAATTAGTGAGGATGACCTTAAGGTGCGCTTTGGATGAGTTTATTATCATTGACTCATTGGTTTATTTTGTTTAAACAGTAAATGGTGTAAAAGTATAATTATATGTAGATTTTTTTTTTTAAAATTTGTAAAACACTATTTACCCAAAAAAGCAAAATAAATTCATTTAAACAGAGTTGAAGAAAAGATTTTTCAATTCTTTTATTAATATGAGGAGAAGGAAAGGTATGGGCATGTGGCTATGACTATCATTGCTCAACCTCACTTTCCTTTTTCCTTTTCTAGAGGGAAAATTGGGAATTCTATTTTAGAAGAAATGCTTTTTTTTTTTTTTTTTTTTTTAAGTGATTAAAAAAGGTTAGAGAGGGTGACTAGTGTGGCTTTTCTACGTAAGCGTGACTATAATAGCACCCTAATTGTTTATAGGCTAAGATTCCACACCACAGTCGTTGATGAGTCAAGTGAACAACGTACAAATATTGCAACACACTATTAATGGGAGAACTCAAACCCCATGTTCTGAGGAATTTCGGCCTAAACCCTTACCATTAGGGATGAGTTTCGTTACAATAAATGGAACAATTAGACAGCTAGAGAAGAAGCACTTTAGAAAAAACGTATAAGTCATAATTAGAGCACTTGCAGCAGTGGTGCTAAAAAGCTAAAAAGATATTTTTAGCACCACTACACATAAAAAAGAAGCTTGCAGCAGTGGAGCTATAGGTATTTTTTTTTACCTTCATTGCTACAGTGCATAGCTATTTATGGCTATGCACTGTAGCTGAGAGCTAAAAAAAAAAAAAAAAATTATTCCTAGCCTGGATTAAAATAATACCCGTTTGAGAATTTTTTTACATTCTTTTATTCTCATTGTCCCTCACTCTCTGAAGCTCTCATCTCTCTGCCTCACCTTCTCTCAAAACTCTTTCAAGCTCACTCTCTCAAACTCTCACCTCACCGCCACCACCACCGGCCCGACTCTTTCGTCGATCCACTTCAGGTCAGCACAGCTTTCCGATGCCGGCACCGCCACGATGTCCTAGACCTTCATCATCGGCAAGAATTCTCAAATCAGGTGCTGGGAGAAAGAGGTTTGGGAAAGTGAGAAAATGAGGTTTGGGAAGAAAATGAGGTTTTTGATGAAACCTAGAAGGGAAAGTGCTTGGAGAAAGCGGTTTGGGAAGAAAACCTTGGAGTACCTGACTGGGAAACCCATGGAGCTCGCCGACCCACCCCTTCTGCCAACCCAGCTCGCCGACCCACGCCGACACTGTCCTCCTCACCAAAGCCCAGTTCTGTGATTGGTGATTTATTTATTTATTTTTTTTTTTTATTTTTTTTTTGTGATTGGTTATTTTGTTTGGTCTGGGTTGAGGAAAAAGATTGGAGATTTGGGTTGGTGGTTTTTTTTTTTTTTTTTTTTTTCTGCTGTGGACTGGTGGTGGTGGTGGTGGTGGTGGTTGTGGCTGTGGTTGTGGTTGTGGCTAATGGTAGAGGTGGTTGTGGCTGTGGCTGTGGCTAATGGTAGAGGTGGTTATGGTTGGTGCTGTGGATTTTTTTTGGTAGTGGGATATATTATTTTATTGTAGTAGATATATTATTTTATTGTGATGTTTATATTATTTTATTGTGTTGAAAGCTAAAATAGATCAATTGCTGCAGTATGTAAGTAGGTAAAATAGATAAAGTAGCTTTTTGTGGTACCAAATAGCTAAATTTTTAACTCCACTGCTGTAGATGCTCTTAGTAGTTACTAAATTTAGTCACACTCATCGGTGGTGGAAACAATGAATGATGATGGCATATTTGTCTAAATGCGTGAATGGGTAGTGCTAAATGGCAAGGGACTTCTGTCTGAACCTAAAAGAAGACATTGAGAGTTGAGACTTCCAAAGGCCATTAATGACATTGGTATTGTAGCAACCCCTAAGAGCATTCCCATTAAGGATGCTAAAAGGGGTATATGCTAAATTTTAGCATCAAAACACCAAAAAAGCAACTCCATCAAAGCTTTCAAATGGTAAAATTTTTGGCAAACTGCTATAGTGAGCTTGTATTAATACAAGCTCACTGTAGCTTGAATTGTAAAAAAAAAAATAGTTTTTTATTCTCACAACTCTTTCTTCGTTTTCAGTTCTCTCTTCTCTTTCCTCTCTCCTTTCTCTCTTCTCTCTCTCGATGGATGTGATTCGGCAATGGTTCTGGTCCGACGATGGTTCTGGTCCGACGATGGTTCTGGTTCAGCAATGGTGGTCTGATGTTCCGTTATGGTCTGATGGTCTCTCTCTGTTCCCTCTTCTCTCCCTCTGTTCTTTGTTATTTGTTCTCTCTTCATGGGTCTGCGTGGATTGAAGGAGTCGTGGGTCGGAGTGTGGGTTTTTGGTTTGGAGTGTGGATCGAAGGAGTTGTGAGCATGGATCGAAGCGTGGGTCTGATTGTTCGTGGGTCGGAGTGTGGGTTTGATTGTTCGTGGGTCATCCTTCATCGGGTTCCACTCCTTTAATCGAAGATTTCTCTTTCTCTCTCTTCACTCTGGTGATCGCTGCCTCCTTGTTGGATCCAACAGCACTGGATCGTTCTATTGTTTCTTCTTTCATACTCTGTTTTTTCGTTAATACTACTCTTTGTTTGGTTTCCCATAAAATGGAAGGAAAGAAAAATCAAAATTGGAAATTGAGATATTAATGTATTGATTTTTGGGTTCAATTATAATGGGGTTCGTTCAATTTTTATTCTTTTTCACATTCAGAGTTTCCTTGAATCTCTGTTTACTTGCCGAGAAAATGGAGGAAAGGAAAATATATAGTGCTTTTGTTCTATCTATAGTGCTTTTCACCTTCAGAATTGTTTTGTGGTTGCCACAGTGGTGCTGTGACTTGTGGTGGTGGTGGCTGTGGTGGGTTGTGGTTGCTACAATGGTGGTTATGGCAAGTGGAGCAGTGGTAGGGGTGGTGGAGGAGGGGGTTGGCTGGTTGCTATAGATTTTTGTGTAGTTGTTTTATTATTATTTTAATGAGTAGTTTATATTATTTAAATGAAATGGTAAAAAATATAAAAGTTTTGATGTTTGGTGTATCTTAAAGTGGGATGGTATAATAAATAAAGTAGGTTTTTGAAGTGTTAAATGCTAAAATTTTTAGAATTCTTGATGGGAATGCTCTAATACATTAGTAGTGCGTAGTTGGCAAAATTTTCATTACATATTCTAGTAGAGTTTATATTAGTAGTATTTTCCCTTAGTTTTTTAAGTTATTTATTTATGAACATTTTTTTGAAATTTATTTTTTAAAGTATAATTATATTTTACCAACTTTCAACAATTAAACAAATAAACTTTTGTGGTGGGCCTTTTTCGTAACTGTGGGCTGGGCTACCTCCTGCCACGCTATGGCCCAATGGTTCTGGGTAGGAGAGTCAGGACTGATTTGACTGCAACACACCCCAAGCCAGCTTGTGCACAAACTAAAGCCCTTTCGCTAAAATCTTGGTCACATGCCCATAGCAGAGGAAACTATTACAAAAGAGTCATGGCAGATAGGTGTAATATGACAACAATAAAAAGAACATGCTTACTGCTAGTCAGAACACAGAAAATACTAAATGAAATACTAAATGATGATCTTAATAAAGGAAGAAGCAATGTAGTAATATAAATGCAACATAAATAAGATGATAACAAAAAGGAAAGGAAATCACACTAATGCTTAATCAACAAAATAAAGGAAGAATGGTCAGTTTGCCATGCTTGATTTTTCTACAGAGTTAAGTCTAGGAAGGGAACCACTCTTCAATGTGGGCAATCTCACAGGGAAATCCTGCCACGAAAATTACCCACTTTGAGAGAATGGGCCTAAATGGCTTATCCTCAGATTCTTTAATCCTTACTAGAGAGTAGGCTTTTAGAGGAAGAGAAGGGAATAGCCTATTGATGCATGCCTATTATCACACTCTTGCTTACTCTCTGTTTTCTTTCTAATTCCTTTTTCCTTTCTAAGTTTTCTACTCTATCTTTCACCCCCTTGTTCCGTGGTTTTGTCGTTTTTTCTATGCACGGCCGAGGCCCCTTTTATACTACCTGCCACGATGGGTTTTACTATTTTGCCCTTTAACCGCTTTTGCCCTGGTGTAGGTGTCCTTCCCAGACCACTCACTGGTCTGTCAGCTGCCCAACCATCACCACTTACATGTACTAGCCATGCCACATCTCATTCCCAAATAAAAAGTCTTATTTTTTTTGTTTGTTCACCGTGGCATTTCCATCTGGATAAGGGTGGTCATTCTCTCTCCCTATCCCTCATGGCATGCACCTAGTAATTTCAACTAATATTTCCCTCTTTTGGGTGGTATGTCATCCTAGCAGGACATTTCTTCCAAAGGAGTTTGAGCGGGAACCCCAGAATAGACTCCCCCCTTCTCCCCACCGCCAGACCATACCTTCTATTATCTCTGACCCATGGCCTACCACTCTTGTATTGGCTGGGTACAAGTTGGTAGTGCCTGAGCTTTGTGCGTGCTCCACTTCCATGTGTGTCCATGGCTTGTTTGCTGTTCATGTGTTTGCCATGACCTGAGGGCTCGTCTTCAAATTCTACTACTAGTTCTTGACCTCTTGTCGCGTGAATAAGTCTCTAAGCTTTCATTCTTTATGTTTTACTTCTTTCCTGGGCAGGGCCTTGCTTGATTGTGGACTTTTCCTTCTTTAATCCATTCCTTACCCTCTTTGCAAGTCGTTTAATACTTCTGCCATGCCATCCTGTTATTCCTACCATGCTATTATTTAAGTTGTGCTTGCCGGGCCTCTTTTGGGCCTGTTGTATACTTTTCTTTTGCTCAATTCTAGTAGCCCAGAATTATCATTGGGCTTGTACTCATGCTGTTTTGGGCTTCCTTGGCCCATTTCATCTCTTCCGAGCTTCCTTGGCCCATTTTTCATTCTTTTGGGCATCCTCGGCCCGTTTCATTTCCTTGGGCATCCTCGGCCCATTCCAATTCTTCCTTCCCATGGGTTTTTGCTAAGTCTTTTTGGTTTCCCCGGCCCAAATTACCATATCCTTTACTTTCGGGGTTTATGGGCTTTTCCACCAACCCCTTATTTACTTAATTCTTTACTTTGGGCTTCTTTGGCCCATTCTTGCTTGCTTTCTATTTCTCATAATGCCCATGGGTTTACCACTTCTTTCTCTGGGCTCCTTTGGGCCCGCTTGCTTTCTTTGAGACACTTTTGCTATTTTTTAGGCCTATGGTCCATTATTCCTGCCATTTGGGTTTGATGGTTTTCTTCTCAATTTACTAACTCTTTTCCTCCCATATTGTTGGGCTTCTTCTTCTTATTGGGCCTCCTTGCCAAAGTAGGCATCAACAACTTTTTAACAAAAAGTTAATCTAAACATATACATGATAGAAAAGAAAAGAAAAAGTGTATGAATTCAAAGTCTATGGACAACTAATGAATATTCTTATGCTGTCCCTTGTTGGTCTTGAGAAATTAGTGGAGGAGGTTAAGTAGTTAATCAAAAAGATGGTTACAATTCAATGATGCAAAATGTCCTTGCTTTTTCCAGGTAGGAAGGGGTAGAGAGAAAATACCTACCCATTAAATTATTCAAATATGTGAGTATAAAAAGATATTGTGACAAATCACAAATTTATACATGTTGTGAGAGAAAAATCTCATTAGACCATGATACTTTTTTTAAGTATAAGAAATTGGGTTCAAATCTTACTTTTTACACAAAAAAGGTACGACATGCTTTCACTTGATAATTAAAACAATAAATAAGAAGCAGACTTCATAGGTTTCAAAATCTGTTGTATTGGTAAAAAAAAAAAAAAAACAAAATTATAACTTGTGAGTATAATCATATGTTTGATATTTGTAAATAATTTTATTAGTAAATAATTTGATACACATTAACATGTATCCTTAGATATAGTTAATAAAACTTATTCTTTTTTCTTTATAAGTTCATCGAATTTTCTCACCTGTGATGTAAACAATGATTCTATGATTCCTTTTACATTCTCACTTTTTAAAGTCATCTAAAATGCATGAAGGACAAAAGCAAATTCTGAGAAGATTGTGATTTGAATAATGATCATAAAAAGTGGTCCCCTAGATATATGCAAAGTCCAATATTTTACCTAATCAAAATATTATAGTATAATTATTAATGGTACCACTAGAATGAAAAAAATAAAAACCGATGGTTCATAAATCTTTAAGCTAGCGAAGCAGCAAGTTGGGTGACTGAGCAAGTTGTGTCCTTTTCTTGAAAAAGGTGAGCCATAAGGCATCAAAACCTTAAGAATGGTGGATCATTCACGCTAACTGCTCACCAATACCACACCTATTGTGAGTCTTTTGTCAAGTTGTGCTGCCATTGTGACCACAATCTATTACCTTCTTCCAAAAGTAATAAGCTTTCAATTCTCCTCGGTTGGACCCACTTCTATTTGTCCAACTTGACGTCATAAACGGGTGGACAATAAACATGGTCAATGCATAATTGAGTTAAGATATTTTGACCCGTTTTACATTAGTAATTTCTAAGTATTTTTAGAGTAGGATAAATAGTATTTTTTTTTTCATATTTATGGTTGGGTTTACTCATTAAATTCATGGTAAGTTTTTAACGTGATCCATGACGTTTTGGATTTGGATTTCCTAACCAATATCTTGTAGTTATCTACTTATCTCTAAATTATTTCTTCTAATAATTATTTGGTGTACGGGAGAAAGTGATATTACAGACATTAAAATGATTAGTTAGATGTTTTAAGAGTCTTGAAAACTTCTTCTTCTTTTTTTTTTTTTTTACTTTAGTTTGCTAACAAAACTCTCTTACAATATCGACTTGATCACTTGAGTGAGGTTTGGATTGTTTTGATGTTTGTTTGACTAAATAACATGTTCATTTTCATGACTTCAAAATTTAATAATTTAGGGTGTATTAATTTTATATATTTTTATTAATCTCTTGATTTTAATATTGTAAAGGAGGAAACAAGAATAACTATTTAGCTTTAGTATTATCTATGACGTTTTGGGTTCTAGTCTCCTGAACAATATCCATATTTATCTCTAAGAGGTTGTTCCTTGTAATTATTTGGTATGTGCTGGATAGAGGGATTACACACGCTTGAAGGTTTAAATTAATTTGGTGTTTTTTCGAAGAGTCTTGGACACCTATGTAAACAAAATACTCCTTTCTTTAATAAAAAAATATCAGAGATTTAGATTAATTTGGTGTTTGTTTGACTAAGTAAAATTCTTATCAAAACTTGTTCACTTTCATGGCTTCATAATTTAATAATTTTGGGTGTAGAATTATTTATTAATCTCCTGGTTTTCATCTTGTTAGAGTATTCTCCTTTTAGGCAGACTTGATAAGCATCATTCATTTCTCTACTTTTTTAGTTAACTACAATACTTTGTAGAGTTAAAAGCAATCAGCGCTTAAGACTTGTTAACTGTTAAGTTGGCTTTAAGATCTAGGGAAATTTTGTTTGCATAGACTCCAATAAAATTTCCAAAATTAGGATGTCAAATAAGTATAGTTAGCATGCGCTTGTACTCATCAATATCTTGCATGATCATGTGCATTGCAGTTTATCTAAATTCTATTGTTTTTGTATTGAAAATAATACTAAAAAATACCAAGAGTCTTGTAACTTTTTTTTTTTTTTTTTGAGAAATAAACGCATACACAGAAGGGAGAGGGAAAGAGGTTCTAACACAAAGGTACACCACAACTCTACTCAAAAGTTATGGTAACTTTTAAAGGAGGATGAGACAAGTTATATTACACACAACACACTCTCTTAAGTAATGTGGGACAATTACCCATTCTTTTTTTTTGAGAAACAAACACACACACACACAGGGGAAAGGGGTTCTAATACAAAGGCACACCACAACTCCACTCAAAAGCCATGGTAACTTAATTGGTATCTGTGCCAAATTAGTGGTTCATCCCTTATAAGGTAGAAAGAGGAATGAGATCTTTTCAATGTGGGACAAGCAAAAATTTGCCTAGGAGTACATGAGTTTCCTTGAAGCAAAAAATATGAGTACGTGAGTTTCCTTGAAGCAAAAAATGCACCCACAGTATCTTTTTGTGTTTTTTCACCAGAAATGTCTCGAATTCCAGTCTCCTCCTTCATTTCAACTACCAAATTATAAATAATAATAATAATAACTAAAAACAACTTTATTTCTAAAACCCCATAACATAGTTGTCAAATCCTTCAAAATTTCAAAATCAAAGGTGGAATGGATAGGATTACATGCAATTTAGTCAACTTCATCAATCACAATAAATTGTGTTATTTAAGAGGGTATCATCAATATCAATTGCATGTAACGAACGTTTCATAGTATGCGGATCTCATTCTCAAAAAAAAAAAAAAAAAAAAACACCTCTTATGGGCTATGGCGTGTGGGTACAATCAATATAATAGATAATTCTCACTTATCTAGATACCTTTATAAAACAATTTATAATATGATTTATGAAATGACCTACATTCTATTCAAGGGCCAAAAAAAATGAAAAAAAAAAAAAAAAAACTCTTCAACAACATTAATATGGACTTTCATGGAAGCATAGCTCATGTGCATTTTTGTTTATCTGATATCCATTGTTTTCATATGCAAAAGAATACCCAAAAATACCAAGAGTCTTGTAACTTAATTGACATTTTTTTGATATTTTCATGAGAGATGTCTAGGATCCAAATCCCCCCTCCTCCATTTTAGCAAAAAAAAAAAAACCATAAACAACTTTCTTTTTAAACCCCCCATAGCATGTTGTCAAGTCCTTCAAAATTTCAAACTCAAAAGTCAAATGGATAGGATTACACACTACTTGTATTTCAAACTTTTTTCTTTTTGGTTAAATTGACTAAATTGCTCTATCAATTACAATAAATAGTGTCTTTTAAGAAGATATCTTCTATATCAATTGCATGTAACAAATCTTACACAATGTGTGGATCTCACGAATTTATGGGACCCATATACTATAAAAGGTTGGTGCATGCATTAAATACAGTAAATCATTCGAGAATTATCTAGATTCCTTTATAAAATAATTTAGGTTAAGATTTATAAAATAACCTACATGCTATCCAAGAGCCAAAAACGATTTATTTATTTTTTTTTTTTTAAATCTTCAATAGCATTAATTTGGACTATGGCAAAGAAGTAGGGCTCATTTTCATTTTTCTTAAAAGGAAGTCTAGGGACACAACTTTTGTGTCACAAGTTTGAGTTGATCAATTGTGAATTGTGAAAAATAAAATATATTGGGTCACTGTGAAAGTAATTATCCACTACTCACAGTTGAATATATCGTCAAATTGTGGCAAATTGTGTGATAGTAGAAGAACGGTTTTCTTTATGTTGCATAATTCTTCTCCCCCATGTAATAGAGAAAATTTAAGATTACAATTTTTGTGCTACAACTTTTGTTACAATTTGGACATAGTTCACTACTCCATTACGAATGATTGAGAAAAAATAGCAGATGCATATAAAAATGATAGTTCACTATTCACAATCGATCACTTTAATAAATTACATTAAAAGCTGTTGGTCCTATCACAACTGCTCACAATAATAATACAACAACAAGATTAGCTCTCTTACAACAGGAAAAAAGAGTTACATCAACTGTTGTTGAAACTGAATAGTCGCTCTCATGAAATTGAAATGCAGTGCATGGAAGATAGAAGGACTAAGTTACTTCAATAGTCTATTGCAGCAAAAAAAAAAAATTCTACCATAAAGTTAAAAAAGGAGGAAAAAGATTTAATGCAAACTTTAGTTTTTCAAAACAGAAATTACCCATTAAAATTTCTGTGGAACGATGCATATACAATGAGTAGAGGTGCTGATTTAAAGTTCAATGACCAGAAAAAGTAGCGGCAGATTTTGGTGTAAGATGAACATTTTTCCACTAATACACATTTCAACATATGGCTACAAACTACACTAAACATCCACAATTATCAAAGACACTTCTGCAAAAGAAATTGGAAACACAATTTCCCCAACTTCATATCCAATACAGAAAGAGACCTCAATCAGAATTTTACAAAATTCTGAACCAATGTTTGGGCTCACTCGTGATCAGGCTGCCTCATTAGACCCGACCTGACCCGACCGAATCATTGCCCAAATAACCCCCCCCAAAAAAAAAAAAAAAAAAAAACCCAAAAACTAACAATAATAAAAACTAAGAAAACCTCCATCTATGCCCATCATTCAATCAATAATACAATTACACAATCCCATCTACTAAACCATAATCATAATTAATAATAATCAAACCGGTTCGGTTAATTAAATTGTTTTTAACCATCAAACCCGGTCTGGCTCCAAACCGCATCCCGCACCCGCCTCATGTCCCGGCCCTTTAAGGTCCGGCCCACGCCTTCAAAAACCGAGGTGGCCGCCATTTTCTGGCTCCGCGCGTACTCACGCGCCAGATACTCGTGCGGTGGGACCATCTCCGAGTCACCATCCTCGTCATCCTCGTCCAACTCGTGCAGCGACTCAACCGAGCCGACCCGGAGTATCTTGCTCCAGTCCGGCACGTTCACCGGCGCTGACGAGGCCACGTGCCTCCCACCGCCACGCGACGCAGAAGAAACGCCGTCGTTTCCGCGGTACTGGTGCACGACCCTGGACGACGACGACGACGACGGAGCCATCGTCGTAGAAGCGGTATTATTATTATTATTATTCGCCATCATCATCATCGACGACGCGTCGTTCCCGTCGAAAGCCAAAGACAGCCCACCCACGTGGCGGTCATCCCGCGGAATCCGGCGACGAAAGATCCCGTTGGCGCGTGGACTCCAGTCTCCCTGTTGGGAATTGGAACTATGGTCATCTCCGAAGTTGTTGCTGTTGTTGTTGTCAACCAGGGACCAAACATCCTCTTCTCCGAGCTCCGAACTGTCCGGGCCGTTTGAGCTTTGTCCGTTGCCGTACACACCACCATAGCTCCCAAGAAATCTCTCGCTACGACTGGTCGTCAATTTCCGACCCTTGGCCATATCGCATGATGGTATCAAAGCCCAGAACCCGGATACGGATTCGGGTTTTTACCCGGATTCTGTTATACTAAAATTTAAAAAAACAAAAATAAAAAAGAATAAAAACTATATTATAACAACAACATGGGCATAAATAAGCTCGGGGTTTGGAAGAATGAGGAGGTATATATAGCCAAATTTCAGTTGTTTTTTTCACGAAGATGTGTGTGGTCCCCACGTCTTTTTTTTTTTTTTCTTTTTTTTCTCATTTCATTTGAATTTGGGATTCATTTTGTGTACATTTCATCACCACATAAATATACTTTGGATTTTATGGCGAGAATAGAAGACGCCAAGCCAAGTCAGTCACGTAACCAAAAAATTTAATGCTACTAATAATTTTCTAAATCCAAAAAAAAAGAAAAATAGAGAGGTAAGTTTGTTTTTTTACTTGGTGTCAACTGCCACGCACATTGGAATCGCGTGAGAGTGATTTGTATGCCAAAATTGGAGTTTAATCTGTTTGAGCTCTTATCACCCTTAGCAAATAAGGTAAGAAAACAATGAGATGACTCCGTCTTGGACAGATTTTTTTTTTTTTTTTTTTTTTAATTATAAATTTTATAATCAATGCATTTCATCCGTTGAATTTTTCTTGCTTTAATTGATTTTTTTATTAAAGTATTTTTAAAATTATTTTGACAAAATTGTACTACTTTATAGTTTATATATTCTTAATCATAGCCGCGTTTTTACTGTTAACCTACTTTAAGGGTTTGTTTAGATATCGTTTATTTTGTTGAAATTGAAAACTTATTGCTGAAAGTACTATAGATAAAGATAAAAGTTAGCTGAAATAGTACAGTGGGGTCCATGAATAGTACCAAAAAGTGCAATAGGGCCCATGAATAGTAGCAAAAATAAACTAAATAATGAAATAATTTTCATTTTTCATTGGTATCCAAACGGAGGCTAAATCAAACATTGATTATTTGTGGGTTTTAGATGTGAGGGTTTATTGATTTTGTTATAATATTCGATGATATAAATATTAGATTTTCAAATTTTAAAAACCAATTTAGAAACAATATTAAACTTTGAGGATGTTAAAGTGATTGTAAAAAAAGAAAATAGTAGTTTAAGTGGAACCCAAGATATGTATATTTAAGTCATATGTATTCTAATAATAATTAAGTCAAATTTTAAAGCAAGAGTAGTTTAATCTTTGTGAAATTAATTGTCAAGTCACATAAAAATAATTGATTGATGAAGTCATCAAATTATGAACAAGTAACCGATTATGGTATTATTGACCATTAGATGTGTGGAGTCTAAGAATTTGACAAGCCCGGCCCGCTTTATACTAAGCCCAAGGCCCACGTCGAGGAGGAGAAAATGGTCGAGGATGAATGAAGAAAGCCCAAATGGCCCAGGATCATCGCCGAGGACAGCCCTGACCTCGGCCAACCCGGGTCCCAGAAGGGAAGATCGACACGCCATCGAAGGCAGCCTCCCAGAACGTCCCACGAGAAGGGACAAGTACAGTTGGTTAACCTTGAGAGCATGGTGGAGGAGCAATTCAAGGAAAAACTGTCACATCGGCATTAAATGTCCATAACTAACATTCTGGCCGCATTAATGAGGAAATGACCCCTGAATAGTGCCCCCTTGGTTGCTGCAATTCACAGAAGGTTGAGGGAGGTGGCTGATGGGACAAACACTCAAGTAGTGACCTGCATGATCAACAGATGGAGGGCCAAGATCAACTGAAATGGGCTATATAATGTACGAAATCCTCCATGAAAGGGGGATGGAGAAAAAATAAGAAATAGAGAAGACAGTAGCAGTTTGTATCATCTCTGGAACCCTTGCAACTAAGCACTGAAGAAATAATAAGAACCAGGAGTTCCTCGGATAGAAGTTCATACTTTAGTTCGAGTCTTTGCCATTCAATCCTCTCATAACCATTCCTAGCCGTTGTAACCCTCACTAAGGCCTAGTTCTTAAACCCATTTCTTTATAAATTTATTGTATTGGGATAGTTGGGCTTGAGTTCACACATCTGATAGTAGGAGTACTCGAACCCAGTCCCTACAAGATGTATAAGAGTTATTCTTCTAGTAAAAATGTAAGTTAGTGTTTTATTTTTTTTTTATTTTTGAGAAAGAAAAATGTTTTTTTTTTTTTTTGAGAAAGAAACTGATGGATTTTATTAATAAAATTCAACTACATCCAATTGTAAAATCGAACCAATATGAGATGGGACATCTTCCATCCATACTTGAAAATCTAGTATGCATAATGCATTTTTAGCCAGACTATGAGCAACCCCATTGTCGTTTCTCTTAATGTGAGAAGAGAAAGAAAGAAAAATGTTTTAGTCTTGATATTTAGCATTTACTATAATTTTCTTTGGCAAATAGCATAATAAGAATATTTACTTAAATACATATAAAATAAAAACAAAAGGAATGCATTATAAAGTTTAGAAATATATGTATTCTAATAATAATTAAGTCAAATTTTAAGGCAAGATTAGTTTAATCTTTGTAAAATTAATTGTCAAGTCACATAAAAATAATTGATTGATGAAGTCATCAAATCATGAACAAGTAACCGATTATAGTATAATTGACCATTAGATGTATAATAGTTATTCTTCTAGTAAAAATGTAAGTTAGTTTTTTTTTTTTTTTTTTTTTTTGAGAAAGAAAAATGTAAGTTAGTTTTAGAGACTTAAAACTTGTTTATTTTTACTTCTTTAGTCTTGATGTTTAGCATTTACTTTAATTTTCTTTGGCAAATAGCATAATAAGAATATTTACATAAATATATATAAAATAAAAACAAAAGGAATGCATTATAAAGTTTAGAAATTGAGTGATATTAGAGATTTTTTTTAAATTTTTTTTAGAGAGTTTCAACCTATGGTTTTGGTGTAGGCGGGGATTGAACCCCAGATCTCTTATTCAACCATCAGAGATTTTACCAGTTGAGTTAACTAGAACCCATATATAGGAGATATTATTAATTATACTATATAGAGTTTACAAATTAACAAAGAGAAAAGTTAACGAATGCCCTAAAAACATTGATTTAGGAAATAGTTTTAAAAAAATTTTATGGGAAAAGAAAAATGTAATTGACTTTTTAATAACTTTTTATATTTCCATTTAAAATTATATAAAATATTTTTTTAAATGGTCAATTAACAAATGTCTTAAGAGCACTTGTTAGTCGAACCCATTAATATATCATTAGTCAAACGAAAAACAACTTAAACTTTCATTTATTAAGTTTTTAAGACCTGTCAATGACTCAATCATATTAATTGACATTTTCCTTAGAAACGTCATATATGATGTATGTATATCTAATTATCTACAACAAGTAGCGATTATTTTACACTACCTTTAGATAAAAGCAACTTAAACATTCATTTATCAAGTGGTTAAGAATTGTCAAGGACTCAATCATATTAATTAACATTTTGTCAAATATGATATATGCATATCTAATTATCTATAACAGGTGGCGATTGTTTTACACTACCTTGAGATTAGATAAAGATTTATCCACATCAGCTTTCATTCTCTCCTCTCATAAGAGGGACCCCACTATTTAATCCTACCCTTAGGGCTGTCCATCTCACCCGCTGACCCGTCCAACCCGCCCAACCCGCCCGTAACCGACCCGCTACAACCCGATCCGACAGCTCCGGTGGTCGGACGCGGGTCCCGAGCTTCAAAACCCGAAGCCGGCGGTTCGGTTTCGGTTCCCTTCCTTCAAAACCCGTTCAACCCGACCCGCCCGAAGAGAGAACGACGAGCTGCGATTTCAAGCTTTCCGGCGAGTTTTCCAGCACGATTTGGCAGATTTGGGCGACTAAAACACCAGATCCGGCGATTCTCAGCACGATTTGGAGGAAAAGCCATCGGATTTGGCGAGATCTCTGCCAAATCCGGCTAGATCGCACCGAATCTTGGACGGATCGGGAGAGATCTCGCCGATTGTCTACGTTTTTCGTCCTCTCCGGCGGGTTTCGGCCTCACCCGAAACCGCCGCTCACCCGACGGGAAACCGACCCGTAAAACCCGACCCTAATACGGGTCGGTTGCGGGTCCGGCACTTCCCTACCCGATCTCCGGCGGGTCGGTTGCGGGTTGGGCACAAACCCGACCCGCCCGACCCATGGACAGCCCTACCTACCCTGTTTGACCACGTCAAATGCATCTAATCAGGGACCCACAGTCCACGAGGATACACACATACTAGACCTCCACACTATTTGTCCTCTAAATCTCCACCACGTGTACCAGAGTACCTATCAATGCCACGTGCCATAACAGTGACCGTTTAAAATTTTAAGGAAAAGAAAAAACAAAACCAAACAAAAAAGTTTTAGGGATGTTCACTTGAACATTGCTAATGATAGTGACATTAAATTAACCCTGCATATATAATTAATGGTTTAGGATGTAATCTTTGATTATGGTTAAGGTTAAAATAATAGGACAAAACTTAAATACATATCTTAGGTGCTGTTTTTTAGGTTTTCTTCTTAAGATTCAGTTATGTGGCTACTTAACTAAAAAATACACTTTCTTTCAATGAGAAAAAATTCATATGACAAAATTTTAAAAGGAGAATCTAAAAAACAGCACCTAAGTACTGCATCTGAATCTTGCTCAAAATAATATAATATCCCAACTTGGGTTTTTTTTGGGAATTGGGGTTTTTTTTTTTTAAAAAAAAAAAATTAGAAAAGCAAAGTCTTCCGTGATAGCCACATTGGACGGTGGAGAACAAAATGGTAGGGACAAAATTTTAGTGTGGGACCCACAAATGCAAGTGTCGTTTTGTGTGACATATAAACAAAACAAGTTGCCTTATCACCATTCATTGTCAAAGATATCACAATCAAAGCTAAGGCCCAAAACCCCATCCAAGGGTCTAATTTTGTCTAAAACCTTACTATTATTTTGTTATAGCACTTTCGTAGCTAGGGGCTTTGATTTCATTTGAGTATTGATTTTTTTCACTTTGCCTATAAATGTTTTTTTTTTGGTTTGTTGATAATTTTTTTTTTTTTTTTTTTTTTTTTTTTATAATTGATATATGATCATGATGGTACGGTAAAGTGCCACTTGCGTGGAGGTATTATTGAGGATCCCACTAGGGCCCACTCTCACTTATATTGGCCTCATTTTGTGGAGGTGGGACCCAGACTTGCCATGACCGGACTTTTTTGGGACCCACTATAAATTTGTTGGGTTTGCCAGATGCGGGCCATGGCCCAACTCTGGCTACTATTGGACCTATCATTGCTATCAAGTATCCTATGCTTGCCTACCATTTTTTTTTATCCAACCTTTGCTTTTCACCCTACTAATTACATAATAAAAAAATTATACCGTATAGGGTCCCAAGAGTAGCAACCCGAATTTCTTTAATTTTTAATATATTGAATATTATAGAATTTGAATCTATAATATTCACTCTATAATAATTAATAGTTATCATTAAGTCAAGATATTAATGTGTTCATTTTTTGTGTAGATTATATTTGATTTTAGATCACCTTACTAATTACATAATAAAAAAATTATACTGTATAGGTCCCAAGAGTAGCAACCCGAATTTCTTTAATTTTTAATATATTGAATATTATAGAATTTGAATCTATAATATTCACTCTATAATAATTAATAGTTATCATTAAATCAGCATATTAATGTGTTCATTTTTTGTGTAGACTATATTTGATTTCAGATCATTTATTCAATGATAAAAGATATAATTTATTAATTTAATTAAAAGTCATTAATTAAGCTGAGCTTAGTAACGTAAGATTATAATTGGGTTGGAGCATTAAAGTGACTAAATGTATGTTGTGATTGGCTAAGGGTGAAATGTGGTTAGTCTGATGATTTGTTCATCACTTTGTGGAGTCAATTTTCAGCATGTCCCCTTGCCCCTGAGTTAAAGGACACCCCACCCACACTAAATGAGTAGCTATCTTACAAAAAGAAAGTCATTAAAGAATTTAAATCTTGAATCAAGATTTCACGGGTCTCCATTTTCATGGGATGGAGGTGCATGTCATTAAGCCCAACGACCATTGGTACTACTACTATATATAAGTGAATATTTGCACATACTTTTACAACAATCTAATCTTGTAATGGGATATGACATGGTTTTCTGATGAAAAGGAAAAAAAAGAGAGTTGCTATTGATTCAATATACTAAGTTAATTTGCACCAACTGTAATTTGGATTTGCGATTAGTGATTCAATGGCGGTTATTAAAGTATTCCCGCCACTTTGGAACAATCCAATATTATAGGAACACAATTAGTAGTCCTCATCATGCTTCCATCCAATATTAGAGGAACCGATATGATATTAATTTAATCAAAGTTATAGAAATTAAGAGTCTTTGTTAATGGGTACTCTTACAGCATTTCTATATTTGTTAATGAAACATTTTTTAAAAAAATTAAAAAATTTATAGAAATAGTTTATAAATCAATATTTTTGGAGCATGAGTTAAATTTTTCCCAAAAATTAATAATATCTTATAGAGTTTTTTTTTCCCCTCGAGCAAACCTCTAATATTGCATGACCCACCACTTTTGTCATCCATGTCAAAGAGCCAAAAAACCACCACAATTAGAAGCTGTTTACGTGATGCATTTCATAGGATGTAGCTTGGGCACTAAAAAACAAGATCTGGGTGTGTGTCAATTCATTTTTTTTGTGGAATCAGAATCTCACCTGCTAGCTAGCCAGTAGCCAGACCACACCACCGTCATTACACTCCAACCCGGCAGGCCCTAATACCCTAAATCAATAAACAAATGAATAAACGAGGCACGAAGGTATATATCTCCATGTGATATCATGGTTTCCAGGTTGATAAAATTCAATATTTTTTTGTGCGGATGAAATGAACCCCATTTAGCCTTTTTCTAAAGCAGAAGAGAGTACAACCATATATTATTAAACTTAGAAGTTAGTAATAAAATAACGTCAATGGCTGTTTTTTAATGTTTTAATTAGATACACGGGATCACAGGGTTGAGTAATGATTGTACTAGGATGGATCATAGAGGGTGTTATTTTATTATATTTGATTGGTTTTGATTCAGTTTCTTTTTTTAATGTGCAAAATGTCATACCCGTATGATTAGTTTAACATGGGGTTTCTTGTACTGAAGTATCAGAAAGTTTTTGTTGGAGGCTTTGTCGGGTTGTGAAGCTTAGGGTTGTCATAGCCAATGAACTTTGATTCTTGGCACGAGCTATTCTATACATTGTTGCAGGGGAAATGGGGTCCATTGGTTCTAGAACAAAAGCTACAAAAGCTATAAAGGAAGAAAGTCATTTGGCATTTGGGTTCTCTCATCTTTTATTGTATTGTATTATATATACGATAATTCATACTTTCACAGACAGCTTATTAGCATGGATCTCCAATCTATTAGGTAAAAGATTCAACAGGTCAGTTGGTCACCCATCTTAATAATACATTAAGCCACTTAAACAAGCATGATTTGGGTTCAGGTTGTCCAACATAGTGGAAAAAATAATGAAGCAGGAGTACTAGTCTCCATCAATAATGGAAACAACATATATGCAGGGTTGTCCAACATTTATATGTTTCTTGCAGAGGTGGATGGCTACCAGAGGATTTGGGTTGGCATGAATAAAAGAGGAAGAATTTATGGATTACATAGCTATTATTGGTTTCATTAGTACATGAATGTTTGGTTTATCTCTCATATTCTTTTTGGCCTTTCTGAAATAGCTGTCAGATTTTAATAAGTTCAGTACAAGATCTTGTTAGAATAACTAGGCCTGTCCAGCGACCCGTGTAATCCGACCCGCCCGACCGTATCCGCCCGACCCGAAGGCCCACGGGTGAATCCGAGTGCATATACGGGTCGGATACGGTTTTTATTTTAAGAGGAACCGAATAGTCGGTTCGGGTTTCGGGTTATACAATAAAAAATCCGAATAACCCGACCCGACCGAATATTTGAAAACATAAAATAATAAATCACTGTTACTGTTAGTCTGCTGCCACTCAGTTTCGGTCAGCTCCAAGTCTTGTCGTCTGGGACTCCGGGTAGTGGAGTGGGTAACCTGCTGGACTGGGCACAACTTTCCAATTTTAAATCCAACCATTCAAATTTTTTTTTTTTTTTTTTATTAAGAAAGAGCTGTTGATCAACGGTTATAATTTATATTAGGCCTCAATCTACTCTACCGTACAGCTCCTAGCACAGCAGTGACAGCACAGAGAGTCAGATTTCAAAATAACAAAATCAACGGTTGAAATTAAATTACAATCAAAATCTAACGGTCACAATTGAAGATGAAGTGATGAACGGCCTGATATAATCTCATATCCCAACACTCTCTTCACCGAATCAAGATCTACTGATCAAGTGATCAACGGCCAAAATCTCTTCATTCTTCACCTAATCACTCTCTCACCCATATCCACGGCTTCAGACCTCAGACCTCAATCACACTCTTTCTCTGATGGCAATCTCATACCTCTGTCTCTCACTCTCAAAGAACGTTCTCTGCATCTCTCTCTCTTTCTCTATCTCAGATTCTCAATCTCAAATCCTCAAAACCTGGAATCACTTCACCAAATCCTCTAGTCTCATACAGTCACACGAATGCTCTCTGCCTCTCACTCTCTAATCTCTACAGTCCCTTCACCAATTTCATACGAAATCTCAAGACTCAAATCTTCCATCATCATCAGTCTTCAATCTTCACCCTTTAAAAGCTTGCATCTTCGGTCTTCTCAACAATGAACAGACCACACTCTCAAACTCTTAGTTCTCACTTTGCCTCTCTCTACTCCAAGGTCCAAACCCTAGCTTCTCACTGCAAGTTCTTCACACCTAGCCGCCGCCGCCGCCGCCGCCGCCGCCACCACCACCAGCCACTCCTCTCCCTGCTGCCGATCATATGAGTTGAACCTAGGGTATGTGTTCTCCTTTTCTCATCTCTCTTTTTTTAGTCTCTCATTGATTATATATGTTATGAAAATCTACTGTTAAAATCAAATAAACCCTAAGTTTTATAATTTGAAAGTTTGAAACCCTAACTAGAAATAGTTGAAACCTCAAGCATTTACTTTTGTTCTTTGTTCAGTAACTTAAGTTGTTTGATTAATTTTGTTCCTATTTAAATTTTATTCAGGAATTGAAAGTTGTACATGTGGGGTTTTCAGTGTCTTCAAACTTGAAATTAACACCCACGGTTTTTTAAGGTTTCCCTTTGTTTTTTGTGTTCAAAGTTGGGATTTTGTTCTTTTTTTGTTAGAGACGTAGAGTTGATGCATGTAACTTAAGCTGTTGTGGATGTGTTCAATGTTTCAGCTTTTATTATTTAGTAAAATTTATACTGTTAAAAATCAAATAAACTCCCAAGTTTTTTTGTTCTTTGTTTATTTGTTTGATTAATTCTGTTCCTATTTTAATTTTACTCAGGAATTGAAAGTTGTCCAAGTGGGGTTTTCATTCTTCAAATTCATAACTCCAACACCCCCTAGTTTCTTTAAGGTATGATTTTTGTTTCCCTTTGTGTTTTGTGTTAAAAGTTGGGATTTTGTTCTTTTTTTTTTTGTTAGAGTTTTATGTAGAATGTTGTTATCTAGATTCAAGTATCAAAGATTTTTCTTTTTGGTTTGTTTGATTATTATTATTAATTGTTAGTTAGCTAATTTCTATGTTTGATTTTTTAGGTCATGGATTCCTCCATTTCTACACAAGCGGATGGTGCTGCTGCCACCCAAGCAGATGGTGCTGCTGCCTCCCAAGCAGATGGTGCTACTGCCACTGCCACCCAAGAGGCTGCTGCTGCAACCCAAGCTGAAGCTACTGATGGTGAGTTGCCCCTAGTTCCACCTAGTGTAGTGAGTAAGACTGGTACTGGTAGTGGTAGGAAAAAGTCTTTAGCTTGGAATCATTTTGAAAAAGTAAAGGTAGATGATGGTGTCACTATGGCTGTATGTAATTATTGTAAAAAATCATATCTAGCTGATAGTAAGAGTTGTGGTACTAGTAATTTATTAGCTCATGTGACAATCTGTCCTAAGAACCCTAATAGAGAAGATAAAGGGCAGAAAACCTTGGCTTTTGAACCCAAAAATGATGGAGATGAAGGGTTCAAACTTGTGTCAACAACTTTTTCTGTTGAGGCTTCTAGAAAGGCACTAGCTGAAATGATAATAATTGATGAGTTGCCTTTTAGGTGTGTTGAGGGTTATGGGTTTAAGAAATATGTAACTACGTTACAACCTAAGCTTCGTGTAAAAGATATTCCATCTCGACAAACTGTGGCTAGAGATGTAATTGGAATTTATAATAGTGAGAGAGAGAAGCTGAGGAAATCCTTGAAGGGTTGTAGGGTCTGTCTTACTACGGACACATGGACTTCTCTACAAAATTTGAATTATATGTGTCTCACATGTCACTTTATTGATGATACTTGGAAGTTGCATAAAAGAATTTTAAATTTTTGTCAAGTTGAAGATCATAAGGGGGAGACTATAGGTAGGAAGATTGAGATGTCTTTGCGTGAGTGGGGTATTGATGGCATATTCACTTTGACAGTGGATAATGCTAGTTCCAATTTAACCACAGTTAAATTTTTACAAAGGGTAACAAAAGATTGGAATGGGACAGTTTTAGGAAATGAGTTAATGCACATGAGGTGTTGTGCCCATATCCTAAATCTAATTGTTGGGGAGGGTTTGAAAGAAATTGATGCATCTGTTGGTAGGGTGCGTGAAGCTGTGAGGTATGTGAAGTCCTCGCCTAATAGAAATCAAACCTTTAGGAATTTTATGGAGAGGTTAGGTATGGAGTCCAAGAGTCTTCTTTGTTTAGATGTACCTACTAGGTGGAACTCAACTTACCTTATGTTAGAAACAGCTGAAAAATTCGAGAAAGTATTCCTTAGGATGGACTTTGAAGATGATGGTTATTCATCATATTTTAGGAGCAAGGAAGATAGTGGTGGTTTGGGATCTCCTTGTATGAGTGATTTCCAAAATTGTAGGGCATTTGTGACTTTTTTGAGGCTTTTTTACAATGCAACAAAGAAATTTTCTGGCTCTTTGTATGTGACCTCAAATGCCTTTTTTGATGAAATCTTTGTTATTCAGGAGAGTATTTCTCATTTAGTTAAATCCCAAAACACCCTCTTGAAAAACACAGCCACAAACATGCAAACTAAATTTGAGAAGTACTGGGGGGAAGGTGATAAGATTAATCCTCTTTTGTATGTGGCTGTTGTTCTTGATCCACGAAAAAAATTGAGGTTTTTGAAGTTCTCTTTTTCTGAAATTTATGGGAATGAAGTGGGGAGTGTGATGGTTGATAAGGTGAAAGCTCTTTTGATGAAGTTGTATAATTTTTTCTGTTCTGTTAATTCCCCAAATGTGGAAGAACCAAGTGGGGGTGAGAGGACACCAATGGTGGTGGGTGATGCAAGTGATCCATATGTGATGGTTCACTCTCGGTATGAGCTTTTCTTAGAAGCTGAACAATCTATAGGTTGTAGTAATGAGGTTGACAAGTATTTAGCTGAAAATTGTGATGGTAGAAGGGATGAGAATTTTGAGGTGTTGGGGTGGTGGAAGGACAATTCTAATAGGTACCCAATGTTGTCCAAAGTGGCTAAGGATGTGCTGGCTGTACCAGTTTCGACTGTTGCATCTGAGTCAGCATTCAGCACCGGAGGCCGCATTGTTGATCCATTTCGAAGTTCTCTCTCTCCTCTCATGGTTCAAAACCTTGTATGTGCACAGAATTGGCTTCAAGCCACGATACCAATTACTCATCGCCAATCAAGGGATGAGGTTGAGGCATTGGAGGAGGAATTTCATGATTTAGGTAATATGCTAATATGTTTAAATTCTAGAACCTATAGTCTATGTCTCATGTTCAAACAAAATTTAATATGTTGTATGCATTTCCTTTTCTTTTCTAGTTTTAAATCAACAGTCATCATCAAGTGCATCAGCAAGTACCAGCTCCAAATTGGGTTCTAGCTTAGGCAAACGACCCATAATTAGTGTTGAAGATTGATAACTGAGTTGGTATGTTACTGCCTTTGGCCTCTTACTGTTATTAGCTTGCTGGCTTGCTGCCCTTTATATTTGGTCTTGTATTTGGTAGTAAATGTATTATTTGTTAAATATTTTTTTGTCTTTTGTAGGCGGAATCACTTATTTTGTGAAGGAGGCAGAACCTTTTGGAAGCTTTTTTGTAAATTGCTCTTCTAACAATACTAGTCTTAATGCTTATAGGAAAGAAATCCTAGGAATCATATAGGTTTTCTTTTCTATTAGTTATAAGCTTGAGAATTTGCCATTTAATGTTTAGGAAAAGCTATTTTTTTTTTTGGAAATACCTATGGTATTTTATAATTTGTAATTAATTATATTGCTGGGAACATTGTATAGCCAGCAAGGTTGCTGCCTTATGACTTACTGCCTTGTGGAAACATTGATTTTACTGCCTTATAATTAATCACTTGTTGTGTGGTTGTTGGAATGGAAATACACGTTTTGTGTATTGTTTTGCTATTTTGTCCAGGTTATTTGTTGGGGTGATTTTTGGGTAGTCAATGTGGCTGTTTAACAAGTCACAAGTGGTGAAAATGGGATTTTGTGTCAATGTGGCTGTTTAGTCAATTTGTAGTCAATGTGGCTGTTTAATTTGTAGTCAATGTGGCTGTTTAGTTTTTGTGGTCCATGTGTGGAGGCTGAACAGATGTAAAAATAGGTTTATTTTGTGTTGTTGTGGAGTATTTTGTCCAGGATATTTAATGCTTAACAGGGGGTAGAAATTGGCTTATTTTGTGACCTTTGGTGAGGTTATTTTTCCAGGAAGATTTTGTTCTGATGGCCCAATATATTTGGAAGCAAAGTTGCTTCATTTTAGTTTAGTTGAAAGTCCCATTTTTTTTAAAAAAAATTAGGGAAAACAGAGGTCCAATCTGTTTTATATGGAAAGTTAAAAAATTATGACACCCAAATAATTTTTAAAACTGCCAACTCCTTAATTTGGGCTACAAGTGGGCCAAAAGTGGGCTAAAAGGGCTGATAAACTTTTACCTACAAAAATTTCATGTAAGTTCAAAAACTGGGCCCATATTAATGGCCCAACCCGCCTAACCGACAGCTCCGACCCGCCCATCCGATGACCCGATTCACCGAATCCGACCCGACTATTCGGTCGGATACGGGTCTAAAATTCGTCCACCCGATTCAAACGGGTCGAGTTCGGTTCAGGCCCAAACCCGAACCGACCCGACCCGTGGACAGGCCTAAGAATAACCGATAAGAATAAATTCATTATTTCTTAAAAGTTTAAACTTTGAGCTAAAGTGATGATGATGTATCGCGTATGTAAAGGTTTTTGTTTGTGTTTTAAATTTAAATTTAAATTTTTTTTTTTCTATTACCATTGAACCATGCACATTTTTTAATTCCTCCTTAGTCCTCACCTAACTTGTCTCTATCAACCTCATTTGTCTTCTTGAGAAACAAACTAACTGTTAAACACAAGCATTCCTTTTCTCACGTCAGGTGAGTATTTTTCTCTCTAAGAAGAGATTTTTCTTCTCACACCCTGGGTGAGGATCAGTTAATTCACAGTGTCTGTCTGCAATTTTGTTAGAGTTCAGTGAGATCTATTAAGTGTTTTCCTATTCACATGATGGATTCGGATTTTATAGACAAATTGCAAGTATCACCTTGACGGAGGAGGAGGGAGAAGTTATTAAGGTTTGGGTTACACAGAGGGAAAGGATATTGGAAGAATGCTCCCTCAGTTTGTTGGGGAGATTTCTCACAGCACGAACTTTCAACCAATGTGCGGCCAAGGCTTTGCTAAGGTTTGTGTGGAGGATGGGCTCGGATTTACGCATTGTTGATGTGGGGGATGATCTTTTTCAATTCAAATTTACCATGGAGAGTCAGTTGAAGTGGGTGCTAGCAAATGGTCTGTGGAGTTTTGAAGACCACCATTTGGCATTACGAAGATGGGAGAGAGGTATGATAGCCACTTCGGTTAGATTCACTTTAATGCCAATGTGGGTTCACTTTAATGCCAATGTGGGTTCAGGTGTGGGGTTTACCTTTCGATTTGTTATTGGAGGAGGTGGGCAGGGATATTGGCAGTGGTTTGGGAGAAGTATTGGAAATTCATTTAAAGGCGTTTTCATCTGATCAAGCTCGCTTTATCAGAGTAAGGGTGTAGTTGTCGTTGGATAAACCATTACATCGAGGAGCAGTTGTCGCCAGCCCTGAAGGAGATAAGGTTTGTGTTGGTTTCAAGTATGAACGTTTAGTTGGGCTCTATTATCAGTGTGGTTGGATTGGTCATGAGGTTAGGGATTGCTCTGTTCAAAGGGATCGACAATAGGGAGGTCTTCCTTATGGGGAGTGGTTGAAGGCGGGGTATCGTAGAAACTATGGTAATGCAAACAAAGTAAGAAGTAGCCAGGGGCAGGGGGATGATGATGTCCAAGCTGATCAGGGGAATCGCGTTTCTTCACAATGGAAGGTAAATGAGCAAGGTAATCCGGCAATTGGAAGTGGAAGTGGGAGTACGTCTTTAATGCAGTTGGGCAATTTACCTAAAGGTGGTAGCTTTGATGGTGCTCCGGCAAATGATGGTGTTACGGTTGATAAGGGTGCAATCTTGACAGTGAAGAAGCACGTCCCAGATTTTGAGGAGTTGATTACTTAGATTGATTGTGCTATCCAAACCGATTCAGATTTTTCAAATTTAAAAGCAACTCCAACTGATTACGTGCTAGATAATAGCGAGATTGCCTTTGACTTGATTGAGGTGGTAGTCATGGATGAGGATACAATCATCCTCAATCGTGACTGAATGGGGAAACAAGGTGAGCAAATATCTTCACCGAGTTTTGAGGGATTAGAGATATGTTTTAAGGTTGGTTGTGGTAACGGGAAAGATAACAATAGTAATAGTAAGGGCCAGCCCAAAAGAAGTGGTAGTAAAGATAAGGGTGTGAGTCAATCCATTCATAGCCCAAAAGTAGTTGAGTTCATGGAGAAGTCTACAATTGGAAGCCTGAAAGCAATGATGAATTGGAAGATGCTTACCTCAAGACCTCAGACTCTTATTAATTCTTCAATTGTTGACGTGGAACTTGGGCAAAAAAGGAAGCAAGTAGAAAACATGAATAAGGAGGCTATGGTTGTTAAGGGAGAAAAGAAACATAGAACTGAGGAGAATGAGCAAGATGTTGTGTCAACTATGGGATCGGCGGAGGTTGCAGGGCAACCATGCCGAGCATGAAGACACTCCTAAGATGAAAAAAAAAAAAAAAAAACCTCATCACTTTGATGTCCATGTAAATTAAGAAGGTGTCATTTGGCATTTTTCTGGTTTTCTTGGCATCCAAGTGAAGATTTGCTTTTCTTACAGTAGTTTTTTTTTTTTTTTTTTTTTTTTTTTTTTTTTTTTTTTTTTCTTTACGATGTAATCGTGCTACTCTAACGTATGCTAGTGTTGCAAAAGAGAATGAGAGGGTCACATGAATCAAAAGAGAATGAGAGGAAAATTGAACATGAGTGGCAAAGTAATATTATCATAAGAGTGAACCACACCAAAAGAATTAACTCAATGCAAAATTGTGAACAACCCTATTGGTTGCAAATTGCAGGTGGTAGGATCAGTGTTATGCACAGGGCATGATACTATCCTATCCTCTGCCCTCTTTTGAACTGTTATTTTCACGTTGGGCCAGCCATCACTGGAGTCATGTGTCCCATCTCTTTGAGGACTTGATGGTGCAACAAATTGTGTACCACCTTGAAGAAGAAGAAGATTTTTGAAAACCCCCATCTAAATATCTAATCTAGTTACTATATAGTAACTTTTTGAAGTTGTTTAATTAACTATCAAAGTTTTCAAATCTTTCTTGCTATTTTTCAACAATCTCAAAATCATGGTGGATACAAAATCAGCAAGACTATTACCATCCATGGCAAATGAGAGTTAGAATTCATAATAGGGAAAGATTGTTTTTAAAGTCTTACAAGAGTCATTGTTCTTACCTCTTTTTTTGGCTGATAATAAGTGGGAGAGAGAATTAGAATCCAAGTTCTCTGTACAGGTAGAACTAGATAATACTACTGAGTGACATAACTCTGCAAATACCAATTATTTGTTACAAGGTATTTTCCCTCTCTTTTTCTGGATAGTCTAATAGCTTTATCTAGTGGTGTGCTACTAATTAGCTTGCAATGCATGAACTATCTCTCCACCACACTATCTAAAATTGTTCAATTAGTTTACGTTATTAACTTCTTAATAACATCAAGAGTCTTGTAATATAGTGGTATTATTTGATTTTCTATATGATAAAAATAAAGGTTCAAATCCTTTTCAATCGCCACTTGTTATAATAAGAAGAAAAAATCTTATTGATATCTATGTTCAAAACCAATTTATCAGATTAGGCTTATATTCCTACTATTCTCAATCTCTTAATATAATTTTGTTGCTTTAAAATATTAATTTCTCAACACACACCCATTGTTGAAAGAATCCTACAAATAATCAATTAGCTAGGCATATATTCCTACTATTCTCAATCTTTTAATATAATTTTGTTCCTTTAAAATATTAATTTCTCAACACATACCCATTGTTGAAAGAATCCTACAAAATTTTCCAAGACAATGACTTATTAATATAATTAATGGTAATAATAATATATATCTTCATATATTTGTTGTCCTTGTTTTTGGTTTGTTTATGTTTTGATTTTGGCTTAGAGTCAAACAATTACATGGCATTGTTTTATATTCTTTGGTGGAAGGTGGAGGACCCAGAGGGCTGTTCCTACCACGTCCAGGTTTGCCAATGACATCCTGGTCTTCTTTCATTATAATATAAGGTCAATTTTTCACCCTCAATAAGCTAAAATGAAATCAAATTCTCTTGACTCTCAAACCTTTCTTTCCCCACAATATAGATTCCTTCTAGTTTTATCTATTCAACAATTATTTGCGCCATTATAACCGCTTTGATTATAAACATTTACAAGAATCTTGCCCTTCCAAGAACTGAAAGGGGATCAAGTTGTTTAATTAAGGTATTGCATCATCTCTATCAACCACCCTCTCTAGGGGTCCATTGATTGTCCTCCCCTTTGCGCTTTCTAGTCAGCTTGTACTAAATGATTCGTTCTGCTCATACAGTCCTAGACAATAAGTAATTATGTATTAATTGTTTCCATTTTAATATTTCAAATCAATAGAAAATACAATATATCAAAGGCGCAAAGTTTGGAAAAGAGGCATGGTATCTTGGACCCTTAATGCACTTGATTCACTTGCAAATGTGCAAGCATTTGTAACTTTTGTTAATGACTTTTAGGTCAAATAATATATCTTAGTGTTTTCAACAAAAACATCGAAGTTCGGATTTAAAAAGAATTTAACTGTTACGTGTGGTTACTGTCAAATCTAAAATATGGTATGTAACTTCATAAGTCAAAGACCTAGGAATACCCTTTTTAGATTGGTGTGAGGTCACTTTCAGGATGTAACAAGTAATGTAGTAGTCTAAGTTACAGAAATAACTGGTACTATTACCTATAGTTGCAGTGACAGTTATTGAAATCATATCTTTAGGTTTAGGTATGTAGTTATTATAGTGGTTCTCCCACTTGCATAATATATATGATTGTAGTTTTGGCTCAGTTGGCAAGTCCATTTCTTGGTCAGATAGGTTCTGTAGTCTGTGCAATAATGATTGTAGCACTATAGCGCTTGTTTGGCTGAAAGAATCCAGTGTATGATTTGCTTGGCATCTCATTATTTGATTATTGTGTCACCAGCACCCAAGAAATCAAATCAGGGTCATATATAGATATAGGTAAAAAATTGAAGCCCTCTAAGAAATCTATTCTGATAATGAATTGATTAAGTATACACCACACATGAATTAAGCAATCCTAATTATGTTTGTCATATTTATTTTATCTTTCAAAGGATTTGACTTGCAAAATCTGCAAGCCCATACACGTTTGTGGTGGCAGCACACATCTCAATATCTCATACAGGATCGATTGCATATGTCGCAAATGCAATGCAATGCAAGATGATGTCGTTTGTGGTCCAAATATCAGCAATTCAATGCATTCTTTTGCAAACCTGAATAAGATGAAAAGTTGAAAACCATGCACATACAGTTCTAATGGGTGAGTAGTTTGGCTCTTCAGTTAGTTTTGACTGTTAGATTTAGGCTTAGATTTTTCTCTATCTTGACTTCAGATTGTCGTCTATAATTTTGGTTTAGGCCTAGGGGAGTTCAGATGCTTGGACATATTATAAGAATCTGCTTTCTCGATCAACTTTGCAGATAATTGGGTCTAGGGTTAATAACTTAATATTTAGGGGTGAACGGTTTGGGAATAAACTATTGGTAGAGTTTTTGGGCTCAGGAGTTAGGATTTGAGGCTTAAATTTACTGCTACACCTGCAAAACATGTTAATTCAATTGAGAGAGAGAGAGTTAAGGTGGTTTGGTCTCATTAGTTTACATTCATAATATAAGACCTATAGACAAATATTGTAATTTTAAAAGTACTGTAGTATATGGTATTACAGATTACAATAGTTTAATCTAGAATACTATTCACAGCTACATTAGAGAGAGTCTAATTGAAGAGAAAGTATCTCTTACGTCCGTCTCATACTCCCTATGTGAATTAAGGGGTTAGTAACTTAATATAATATATAGAGACACTAATTAATCCAAAAGTTTAAGATTACGGATTTGGGTTCAGATATGTTATATTAATTTCTCAACTTCTCTAATTTCTCTTCGCGTGAGATTTCTACTCACGCATATTTATTCAACAATCTCTCTTTTATGTGTGAGTGACAAGTGTACACCTAATCATTCCAATAGAAAAACCATTCTTGAAGTAGTTATGAATCCACCAATTTACTAAACCCACGTCAAGGATTCCCAAGATTTGTGGACCATTTGAGATTAATATTCAACTTCTCAGTCTCCAAGGCGTAATCCAAACACGAAACTTATTTGAAAATATCTCAAAACGGTACAATACTTTCTTAAAAAATATATATAGTATAATAACACTAATTGGAGTGGGTAAAATGCACAGGTAGAATATTTGATCAAGATCCATGAAGAAGAACCAAGTAATAATTGCAGGAGAAATTTTTGTAGCTTCATTGGTGTCAGGTCATTTTCAATCTCTTATTTTATGACGTAGTTGTCTGTGGTAACTGTAACTGTTGGTCTTAATCGCAATGACAGTTTAACAGAAAGCATATCTTTACCCCTCCTACTCCACTTGTATAATGTAATGCCAAACTTGTGGTTGTAGCATGTTGGCAAGTCCATTTCTTGAACAGGTAGAGTTTTCTGCAATCATGAAAAGTAGCACTATTGCTCATGTTTAGCCCTGAAATATGACTGCAATGATTTGTTTGGCATCTTATCGATCGCATAAGATTGCAAGAAATGTTAGGGATATATCCATTCCTACACGTTGCTTATGTGTCAATTCTTGATTGGATTTCAAATTTACTCATTACGTGAGAGTAGCACTATTGCTCATGTTTAGCCCTGAAATATGATTGCAATGATTTGTTTGGCATCTTATTGCATAAGATTGCAAGAAATGTTAGGGATACACTCATTCCTACACTTTGCTTATGTGTCAACTTTTGATTAGATTTCAAATTTACTCATTACGTAAAAGCTATAAATGTTGTTAGGACCGAGGACAAATCAACGTGGACCAGCTTGACTATAAGTGTTATAATTTTTTTTATAATATATATATATTTTTGGGGATGTCTGTAAATCCTTGCATTGTGTTTATGGCATGAGACCATTTGGATACTAATAAGGCTTATCGCTACTCAAATTCACAATTCTCAGATTCACAAGTATAATGGGTCGCAAAGGCTTCAATAAACTAGGCTAATATAAGGTGAAGATCCTTGCACCTAATTTCGTTAGGCCAAAAACCACTCCTGTTTTGCTTTACGGCATGAAAAAGATTTGTGTGCTGTTCTACACTACTATTATTATGTTTTATTGTAGCTCACTAGGTGTCTTTAATAATGCCTTGTTTTCAATTTGCTTTACGTCAATATCTTGAAACTTAAATGGACACTTTCTTTTTCTAATTTGAACACCATGTACGCGCCTCTTTTTTCACAGATTGGGGCAGTTGGTGTCCTTTGTTGTTGGGAATTTTGTTAATAAAAGTTAAAATTTTAGAGGCCAATGCTATTTTTCAAAGGATTAAAATAGTACATTCTTTGGAATGACTCTTATCTTAAGAGAAAGTTACAAAGATTGTTTTTTATACTTTACTGATTACAATTTTAACTTATATGACATACTTATTAGGGTATTTAAGTTCCAACCCTTAAATAATAAATATAAGATGGTGACTAGTGAGTGATTTTTTATTTATTTTTGAAAACACGAGTGTTGAGAGTTTTTTGAGCATTTGAACTAAAATGGGAGTGTAGGAATTTTGAACTTGAGATTTTGAGGATCCCTTAATAACCACTAGAGCCATCCCTTTGAGTTAAGTGAGGTTTTATTAAGTTATGGTAAAAAAGAGAGTGTGAAATTCTTTCATTTCAATGAATTTAAACTTTTACCTTTTAATTTCAATTTTCAAGCCAAGCTTGGATTGAACTTAAATATTAAGCTCGATAAGTTCTTAGAATCGTTTTATAGTGCTTACAAAGTCAATCTAGCCCGAAAACAGGCCTTAAAAAAAGTGTTTTATATTTTCCTCCCTTTCCTTTCTTAATTGCTATAAAAAAAGAAAAAAAGAAAAAGAAAAAGAAAAAAAGGAAGAGTTTATTAATTGAAATAGAGACAGGAACAGGCAAAATAAACCAGTTTTAGGCCCAAGCATTAGGCTTGACGTTCAGGTTGACTCAGGCCCAATTTTACCTATTTAATGCCTGCCTAGCCCTGATCTAAGTCCACAGTAAAACTAATAAAACGTTGAAAAACTATTTCCAATATTTTCCTCCAACATTGTCCCTTTTTCTTAGTGGAAAATTACATACTCACAGGGTGAAAATGCTTTTCCTCCAACATTTTCCTTCTTTCAGGGAGAAAAATTTCATACTCATTTGGTGAAAATACTTTTCACCCAACTATTTGCAACGTTTTCCTTCTTTCATAGAGGAAACTGCATAGTCACTCAATAAAAATATTTTCCCGCCCCTTGGAGCCACACGAAGCCCCGCTTCACCCCGTAAAACTCTAGTTCTTATTGATTTGCCCACAACTATTACAAATTTTTTTAAAAATAAAACCTATTTCATCTATAAAAAAAAAATATTTGAAATTACAAATAATTTTATCCCATCAAATCAAACTAATTTTTAGCAAAAAATAAATAATATTATCCAAGTGTTTAACAAGACAATATCACAATCAAAACAAAAATCTCATAGTACAAAATCAATGATTCAATGGAATATAAATTTATTTCTAATAAAGACAAAAGAAAACATTAAAATTGGTACCTTATTTCCAACCTTGCTAGAGAGAAAAAAGAGATAGAGAACCAGAACCATGTTAAGTAGAATAAAATAAAATAAGCTACTAATATGTTTGCTTAAATAGTAGGGTTATAGAGTATGAAAAATTTATAATTTAACCCTTATCAACGCAGGGCCGGGTGGGTCGAGGTGGATCTAAAAAGTCTAAACCCATCCCCGCCCCGCCCCATGACGTGAGGCTAAAATCTCGTCCCATCCCTGCCCCACCACCTTTGCGGGGCGAGGAAAACCCGTACGAGACGAAACAGGAAGGGGCGGGGCAAAATTGTCATCCCTTCCCTCTTTCCCAATTTGTTTGTCCTATTTCAAAAATCCAACTTTTTAAGAGAACATCATTTATTATCTTGTTTGCTGTATAAAAAAGTATAATTTTCCAAAATTACCTTTAAATAAATTTATCAAAAATGGTTTTAGAAGTAAAGTAAGGGCATAATATGAACATTAGTAAATTAATAGTTTTTAATTTTAGAAACAGGATAATATTTTGGAACATCCCAAAATGAAATAGAGGATAAACAAATTGGGATGGAGGGAATATATTTTTTGTATCTTGATTATGGAATTAAAGAAAAGAAAAGTGAGAGAAATTATAGAGAATGAATGAAGAGAAAAGTAGGTTCTTATCCTAAAATAAAGAGAATTTTTTTAAAAGCTTTATGCTAATGCTTAAGTAGTTTAAAAATGGTAAGGAGGATGTTAGTAAAGAGGAGAAATGCCATGTCCACAATATTTTCACAACAAATTTTAAGTAGCAGATTGTTATTAGTTGTTATGGGTGGGCAAAAAAGTAATTTAAATTGTGGATTCAAATTATAAACAATAATAACTTACCACCTAATATTTGTTGTGGAAATGTTGTGGACATAACACTTCTCAAGTAAAGAGTAATAGTCATTTTATCCATAACCTAAAATTTGGCCCATCTATCATGATAGATTGAAATGTTGAGATGATTTACAATAAATTTAACAACAAATGGACCGCAAGATAAGATTGTTACCTATTAAAATTTTTATCGATAAAAATTTTAACTTTTAAATAAAGGATGAAAATAAAACTTAAAACAAATGCATGAATTTATTAGGGATGACAATGGGTGGAATAAGGGGTGCCCCATCCCTACCCCTTCCCATTTTCAGGGTGAGAAAAACTTACACTAGATGGGAGCATGACAAGTTGGGGGCAGGGTGAGTTTGAGGTATTTTGTCATCCCTAATGAGGTGGCTTCAATATTTATAAGGTAAAGTTGGAAGAGTAAAAGTAAGTGTTTTAGGCAAGTAATGATACAGACTCAAGAATTTACAATAGTTAAGTTGGTAAGTTTTTACTAATTGTTATTAGGACCTACCACTAACATCATTTTTATATCTACCAAATACCAATAACAACTTGCAATATTGAAAATTGTAAATTGTTTTTGGCTAAGGTTAGACTTATTGAATATAATATATACAACAGAATAAATTATAATATCTTGTATTTATAAAAAATTAAAGTGAATGTATAAATAACTTAAATATATATCAAACCAAATATATATACACACACTTGAGGCGTGACTGGGTGTGCAAAACACATCCTCATCCCATCACTCCTTTTAAAAGCTTGATGCTAATGCTTAAGTAGTCTAAAAATGGTAAATAGGATGTTAGTAAAGAGGAGAAATGCTAGTTTTCACAACATTTTCACAATAAATCTTAAGTGACAGGTTATTATTGGTTGTTATGGGTGGGCAAAAAAATAATTTAAATTGTGGATTTAAATTATAACCAATAACAACTTTCCATCTATGATTTATTGTGAAAGTATAGTGAAAAAGTTATGGACGTAACACTTCTCAAGTAAAGAGTGATAGTCCTTTTAGCCATAACCTAACATTTTGCCTATCCATCATGACAGATTGAAAAGTTGAGATGATTTACAATAAATTTAAGGGATAATTACACATAACCCACCTGTGGTTTGGGCGAAAATCACTTTGCCTACCCGTGGTTTGAAAAGTATCACTTAACCCACCTGAGGTCTGTTTCCGTCACTCTCCGTAACCCACCTCGGTCTCTGCCGTTACAAAAACACCTTTTAACCCCAAAACAGAACATAACGCGAATCAAAACCCCCAAAACTCAAACACTTTTCGAGAGAGACACCCAAGGTGCAATCAGGCTTGTTCTTCGCGGTTTGGAGCGTGTGGAGAGGGAGAAAGCACTTGTTTTGCATCATCGAACCTGGGCAAGGTATGTGTGATGTTTTTTCATCTGCATTTGGGTTCTTGATGTCATTTTTTTATGGTGACCCACCCACGTAGTTAGGTTTTGCTGTTCATCTGCACAGTAAAATTTTTTTTGTATGTTAAATTAGCATTTTGCTATTTATGTGTAGAATCGCTTAGGATATGCATTTTGCGATTGTTGTTTCTATAATGCATATACCTGAAGGAATCAAGTTTATTTGTCAATGATTGCACTTGTTTGTGAAGTGTGGGTAGTGTGGTCCCTATGAATTTGTTGGGAGTCTGGTTTTGCATGTGCTTTATGTGGTCCTTTGTCCGTGTGTTGTTGTCAATTTGTTGGCTTGTTGTCTCTTTTGGCTTCTTCTCACTTTCTGCATGTCAGTGTGTGTAAACAAAATACTTATTTTAATTGCAGATGGATGATGTCACATTTGACCTTGAAATTCATGTTGGGGGATGTTTTGTGGAGGAGCCAACCATACAATATGTGGGTGGGTCTGTACGTTTACTGACAGAGATTGACCCTGACAAGTTGAGTTACTTTGAAATTCGGGATTTATGCCATCTAGTTGGTGCTCCTAAGGAACACAGTAGATATAAGTATTTAATTCCTGATGGTGATCTACAGCATGATTTAAGAGACATAGAAACAGATACAGATGTCGTAAACATGACTAACCTTCATAAGGCATGGTATGCTGAAAAAATCATAATCTATACTGACATAGATGTGGAGCCATTGGCAGTTGAGTATCCTGATGCAGGGGGAGTGGCAGATGGTGGCGTAGGTGGTGATGCAGGGGGAGTGGCAGGTGGTGTAGGTGGTGATGCAGGGGGAGTGGCAGATGGTGTAGGTGGTCATGCAGGTGGTGATGTAAGTGGTGATGCAGCAAGGGTTGAAATAGAATTGGATAGTGATGATGATGAAGATGATGAAAATGATGATGAGAGTGATGATGAAGATGATGTTGAGGATGTTGACATTGATGCAAGAGATGAAGAACAGAATGTTGAAGGAGATGATGATGATGATGATGATGATTGGCTAAATGAAGGCCTAGAGGGGGATGGCTTTGGTGATGATGTATTTGCTGCTCAAAACTCAGCTCCACAAGGTTCTGCTCCCAATACAAACCCAGAATCAAGCAATGCACCCCACACAGCCCCAGAATCAAGCAATGCACCCCACACAGCCCCAGAATCAAGCAATGCACCCCACACAGACCCTGAGTGGGCTGAGCCAGCCCTTGAGGATGACCTGGTAAGCATGGATGGGTCTGATGATGAGCAGGTACCTGAGCAAGTGGAGTTTAATGCTAAGAGTGACATGAGAAATGTTGTACTGAAGAAGGAGATGAAGTTCCCTAATGCAAAGGTGTTCAGAGCTGCTTTGAGGGAGTATGCAATCAAAAAACCTATTGACATCAAATTCAAGCTTAATGAGAAGACCAAGATATCAGTTCACTGCAAGAATGGGTGTGGGTGGAGATGTTATGCATCTCAAATAAGTGGAGAGCTAACATTTCAAATTAAGACCTTGACTGATGACTGTACTTGTCCCAAGTCTTTCAAAAACAGCCAAGCAACATCAGCTTATGTTGCTAAGAGGTTCATTGAGGATTTTAGCAAAAATCCAAATTGGGAGGTGAGTGGTGTACACAACCATGTGATGCAAAATTTATCTGTTGACCTAAGTGTAAACCAAGTGTATAGGTCAAAGAGAAAGGCAAAGGATTTGATAAATGGAGATGAGCAACTGCAATATGGTGTCCTTAGGGACTGTGCACAAATGATAACCACTGTAGACAAGGGGAGTAGGGTTATATTGCAGACAGAAATGGCTGAGGAGACTTCCCAGCCAAAATTTAAGAGGATGTATGTTAGGTTCAATGCTCAGAAGGTAGGATTTTTAGGTGGATGCAGGCCATTTATAGGTTTAGATGGTTGTCACATAAAGCACAGATTTGGTGGGCAAATCTTATCTGCCACTGCCAAGGATGCAAATGACAACATTTTTCCAGTAGCCATGGCTGTTGTGGAACAAGAAACCAGGGAGTCTTGGATATGGTTTTTGGAAATTTTTGCTGATGATATAGGGAGGCCAGAGGAGCTTCAGTTGGTCTTCATTTCTGATAGGCAAAAGGTATGCAAGTTTTGTTTTGTTCAGTTACACTTGAATAATTGACTTTGTTTGCTGAACTAACTTGTTTTGTTTGTTTGTTTACTTGCTTATTTACAGGGGCTTATACCTGCAATAGAGACACTATTCCCTACCGTGGAGCATAGATACTGTGTGAAACACATCTACAACAATTTCAAAGTTGATCACAAGGGATTGGAGCTGAAGGATGCATTGTGGAGGTGTGCTGCTGCCACAACAGTAAGGGAGTTTGAGAGATGCATGCAGTACATAAGGGATTTGGATGAAAAGGCATATGAGTATCTTGCAAACATTGCACCTGCACAGTGGACAAGGTCACACTTCACTCCTAGGGCCTTAACAGATTGTTTGGTAAATAATTTGAGTGAGTCTTTTAATGCAATGATATTGAAGTCTAGGGACAAGCCTATCTTGGCAATGTTGGAGTGGATTAGGGTTAGACTTATGACTAGGCTTTACACAAAAAAGGAAGGGATACAGAAGTATGCTGGAAAGTTGTGTCCAAGCATACAAGATAGGTTGGAGAAATTGAAGGTTGAAAGTACGGCATTTAGTGCTACCCCAGCTGGTAGGTTCCTTTATGAGGTAGGCAGTCAGTATGAGAGGCATGTAGTTGATTTGGTGAAGAAGACATGTAGCTGTAGGTCTTGGGATTTAAATGGCATTCCCTGCAAACATGCCATAACAGCCATTTATACAAACATTGAGACACCAGAAGACTATACCCACCCATGCTACTTCAAAGAAACTTACATGGAGATATACAAGGAGGTACTTCCTCCCATGCCTGGCCAGTCAGAATGGGCTGAGACTGGACAGCCTGCTCCCCTGGCACCTCACATATACAAACCACCAGGCAGACCACCCAAGCAAAGAAAGAGGGCTTCTGATGAGCCTAGGAACCCTTACAAAGCAAGTAGACAGAACAGACTTGTAAGATGTGGGAAATGCAAAAAGGAAGGGCATAACTCAAGAGGGTGCAAGGCTAGCATTACTGGGGAGACACCATGGCAGAGGAGACAGAGACTTCAAAGAGAAAAAGCTGTAAGTAATTAGGATTTAAATGGCAAAAAACAAAAAAAAAAACTTGTTTTTAAACTTACAATAGACACTGTATTGAAACTGGGTTTTGTTGCAGGCAAGGGAAGGGGTGCCTGCACCTAGATCTACACCTCAGCCTGCACCTCAGCCACCATCCCAGCAGCCTACACAGACCTACAACATGATGTCTGCCACTCAGCCTTCATCCTCACAGCAAGGAAATCAACCTAGGCCATCTCACAAGAGAGCAGGATGGTTCTCTTCTTCACAACCAGAGTTTCACACACCTAGGGAGACCTGGGATACCTTACCAAGTTCTTCACAGGTAACTTAGTCCTGGATGGTTGTGTAGCTTGGGATATTTTTTAACAAGTGGATCTATTTTTTATTTTGTAGCCTTCACATGCAAGTGGGAGCACTGGTGGTGTGAGGACTAGAGGACAGCTTGCTGCACAAAGGCCACCAAAAATGAATCCAGTGGGTGGAAAGAGGAAAGAGTAAAGGCAAGAAATGAATGAAGCTAGTGGGTCGCATGCCAGCATTGGGAGTAAAGCTAGTGGGAACATGTGGGCCTTTTTGGTTTTTTTTTTTTTGTGAAGACCACTGTTGGCCTTTTGTAATTATCAATTAGTGTAAAAAACAGTCACTGCTGGCCTTGGAATGTGCTTTTTTGTAATTACTAATTAGTGTAAAAAACAATCACTGCTGGCCTTGGAATGTGCTTTTTTGTAATTAAGGTACAATATGGAAGTTGTGATATTACAGTTTGTATGGAACAATATTTGTCCAAACTAGATTATATGGAAGTTTATTTATTGCTACTACAAATTGTGTCCAAGTATATTATTTTTATTGTGGAATGGTATGCACAACCAAATTATATGAAAGTTTATTTATTGCTACTACAAATTGTGTCCAAGTATATTTTTCTAATAGAGTATATGGGAAGTTTTTATTGTGGAATGGTTGTTATGGTATGCACAGCCAAATTATATGGAAGTTTATTTATTGCTACTACAAATTATGTCCAACTATATTTTTCTAATACAGTGTATGAAAGTTTTTATTGTGGAATTGTTGTTATGGTATGCACAGCCAAATTGATAATTAACCATTACTTCTTCCATTGAATGGTTGTTAGGATATGCACAAAATACTCAAGAATTGACCAATTCTTCATTCATTGACACATCAAAACATTACATCAGTAGGCTAGTGCTATTACAATGCAAATTCATTAACACCATTGCCATAACTATCTCTACTAACCAATTAACTACTTCAGGGGCAACAATCTAGGTCTCTTCACTCCAGAGAACTCAATTGAGCCAAAACACAACAACATAACAATAACAAAAAAGATCCATGACAAAATGCATGCAGACTTCCACATTCTTTGCTTCTCTTCAGCAAGAATGGCTTTTTCCTTAGCTTTTGCACAGACAGCTCGAGCCTTTCTCTCCCTCTCCTTGGCTTTGGCTTCCTCTTCAAGAGCCTTTTCTGCCATTTGCCTAGCTTCTTCTGCCGTTTCTAGAGCTGTCCTTTCCCTCTCATTTGCAAGTTGGAGAGCAGTCTGAAGCCTAGACATCTTCTCTAGAGCCAAAGGTGCAGCTTCATTCCCACGAGGACAGGTTGGGTTATCAATCCAAACAAAGAAAGGACACTTAGGACCAACCTTATAACGGCTACAACCCAAGAACCTCCTCCCAAAATTGTGCAAACTCAAACTTGTTCTCAAAACACAAGTCTGCTCATTGCACATATGTCCACATGAACCCGAGAAATTACCACTTGATGAAGACATCTCAACATACCACGATTCCTGGATTTAGACTTTCACACAGTAAGTTCACACTTGAACAAAATCTGAAACCCTAAATCAGGAACAGACCCAAATGCAGATGAAAAAACATCACACATACCTTGCCCAGGTTCGATGATGCAAAACAAGTGCTTTCTCCCTCTCCACACGCTCCAAACCGCGAAGAACAAGCCTGATTGCACCTTGGGTGTCTCTCTCGAAAAGTGTTTGAGTTTTGGGGGTTTTGATTCGCGTTATGTTCTGTTTTGGGGTTAAAAGGTGTTTTTGTAACGGCAGAGACCGAGGTGGGTTACGGAGAGTGACGAAAACAGACCTCAGGTGGGTTAAGTGATACTTTTCAAACCACGGGTAGGCAAAGTGATTTTCGCCCAAACCACAGGTGGGTTATGTGTAATTATCCCTAAATTTAACAACAACAAATGGACTGCAAGATAAGATTGTTACCTACTAAAATTTTTATCAACAAAATTTTAACTTTTAAATAAAGGATGAAAATAAAACTTAAAACAAATGCATGAATTTATTAGGGATGACAATGGGTGGAATAAGGGGTGCCCTATTCCCACCCCTCCCTTTTTTAGGGTGAGGAAAACTTACACTAGATGGGAGCATGACAAGTTGGGGGCAAGGTGAGTTTGAGGTATTTTGTCATTTGTAATGAGGTGGCTTCAATATTAATGAGGTAGAGTTGGAAGAGTAAAAGTAAGTTTTTTAACCACCGCGCACCTTTGATGCGGTGGTTACTCCACAAGTATAAATGTTTGTGGGGTGTGGAGGGCAAAGGTTAGAGTTCAAGTCTCTAGGAGGGAGTTTCACACACATATACATTTAAATTGGGTTAGAGTAGAAATTCTATCTTGTATTAAAAAAAAAGTAAGATTTTTAGGGAAGTAATGCTATACACAATAATTTACAATAGTTGAGTTGGTAAGTTTTTACTGGTTGTTATTAGAACTTACCACTAACATCCTTTTTTTCCTCTACCAAATAAGCAAATGCCAAAAAGCAATAACAACTTGCAATATTGACAATTGTAAATTTTTTTTGCTAATGCTAGACTTATTGAATATAATATATACAACATAATAAATTATAATATAGGGTATGAATAAAAAAATTAAAGTGAATGCATAAATAACTTAAATATATATCAAACCAAATATATATATATATACACACACATTCGAGGCATTATTGCATGTGCAAAGTCCGTCCTCATCCTATCACTCCTTTTGGAGCGAAAACCCACACAAGACAAATTAGGACATGATGATTTGAGTGGACGAAGAATTTTGGCCATCCCTAGAATTTATTAGTGCAAAAGAAGTACGGCCTTATTTTATCGTTTATCATTTCAAAAAAAAAAGAAAAAAAGTTATTGTTATTGGTTTTTATATGTAAAACACAAGATTTGTCTCCACTTTATTGGACTCATGCATAATATATTCCACTATAAAATTTTAAAAATTCATTCATTGATTAATAAATGGCTTAATCAATAGACTTTTAACTCAACTGATGTTTTATAATATTTCCAACAATGACATCTAGGATTCAAATTCCATTTCTCCTTTAATTATTAAATTATTATTATTTTAAAAGTTGAAAACTATAACATTTCATCAACATTTTAACAAACATTAATTTGCACTATATTTAATATCCATGGAAGATAGTGACTAGTGTCTAGTGAGGTTCATGTTACAGTAGTTTTAGTAGTAGTAGCTGTTGTATGAAACTTGCAAGGAGATTTGGCAGCAATGGAGCAAGCGATTCTAATTACCATGGTGGACCATGAGAACTTCTTGAACTGGTTTGATTGTCGTGTGCTCGCTGGAATGGTATTCCAACAACTGCGTGGAGAGAATAATTTGAAGTTTGGGCCAACAGGCAACAGGAAGAAACCAAAAATTTGTACGTAGATATATATCTATTTTCCAGTTACTTAGAAGAAGAAAACAAAAAAGAGTTGCCATAGTAATTACATAAGTCTGTAGGGTCTTGCTGTGCATGATATGGAGACAATTTGCTAGTTGTCACTTGTCATTGTGCTCACAGACATGGAAGTTCGAAGAGGTGGGGGACCCTCTAGCATTACGAGAACAAAGGAAACACATCTGCTTTACAAGTAAGATATAAATCTCACTCTTATCAAGTTGTTTTCTTTTTTCTCTTAGGAGAAAACCATAGCTAAGATCACACTATCTTTTCTTCCCCAAGTGGCCAACAAGCCACCTCTTTTTCATTTTAGTTACTCCATGGCTGAGGTAGGACCTCATGCTTTGACCAAACAATCCAGTGATGGGAGAGATACTACAAAATTACTATATAAGTCTTACAAACTGATATATCGTCAATTATAGAAAAGTAATTCGACATTAATTTATTAATTCTTTTAGTATTTTTCCAACAACATACTCTGTGAATGAGTAATGTTAAGGAGTAGGGACAACATTTTCACAATTGATTTGTTGTGGTTAAAGCAACATTATTTTCATTTGCGTTCATCACTGACACCTCTTTTATTATGTACCATTCACAATAATTCATGTTAGTAGTTATGAAAGATATTATATCCTTATATTTATTGGTTGTGAATTTGAGTTCAAAAATCAGTCTCCCTAAAATTGGAGTAAGGCTGCTTATTATACTTCTTTTCACTAACATGTATAGAGAAAGTAATGCTCTTCCACAAAACTTTGAAAATGATGCATCTATTAACTATAGATGTCTATGTAGCATTTCACTGATTCTATTTATGATTTTAATCTATCTAATACCTATTTATACTGATGCCGGAAAAATAGTAAAACAAAAGTTTGTTTCCTGTATGCGTCCCAGAAGCACATAGCCTGTGTTTGTTTCAAACTTTTACTTATTCGATTTCTGTTGTTTCCTTTCTTGGAATAGCATATATGAAATATCCAATGAGAATTTCCAAGAATAGGCTTACTGTGCAATTAGAGAACGTGGAAAGATTAAAGGAAATCTGATAAGATCTTCATACTTGGCCTACAAGCATTCCACGTCTCATTGTAGACTGTATTATTAGTCATAGGAGAATATATATATATATATATATATATATATATATATATATATAAGAGGATTTACGAATGAGAGAAAATGACAATAAGTATAGAGAATCATTCAGCACATGAATTATTGTCCTCACTTTGGTTTTCATACACTAATCAATTATACAAGGGTGTGATACATGCTCTCTTAATTAACAGCTGGCATAAAGGGATAATATGCTCTATGAAAAGAAAATACATACACTCAGAATATGGGACCAAAAATGATGCATTGAATTATGAAAAAGGAGGAAGCTATGCATAAGGGGCTCTATGAACTCTATTGTTTTTTTAACACTTGCTGATATCAAATGGGTGCATTCTTCTTATGATTACACTTGCTGAAACAATTTAAAAAAAAAAAAATTTAAAAAAAAAAAAAAAAACGAATGAGAATGTAGTTCTCTTTAAGTCTTCTGTTTAAGAATGTGACGCAATTGAGATTTCTGGCTTTCAATTTTCACTTCCAGAAGCTTGGCCTTCGTGTTATGCTTTTGGATGCCTCGTGGCCACTCTATGCGTCCTTTCATCCCTCGAGTAATGTGTGGATTGGCCGAGTCTGGTACACTCTGTTGTGCCACTGTATCCTGGCATCTGGGCTCACCTTCAGCTGACCCTCTACATGGAGAAGCTTTCTTGACACCAGAAATTGTCCCATTTGAAAGCCTTCGATTACCCTCATCTATCAAAATCTTATAGAATTCACCATTACTCGGGTGTGATTTCCAGGGATTCGATACTGGAGATGCCTTCTGCTTTATTTTCTTATCAGATAGTGAGCAAACCTCACTGATTTCTGGACTACGAGATTCTTGATTTGTGTTTTCATCACATTCAATTCGGCTCTCCAAAACTTTTTTTTCTTGGTTGAACCTATTAACTGAGGTGTCACTACCTTCAAGTGAGCAAATGCAACCCTGATCCTCGGCATGGCTAGCACTTTCCCCACCTCTGATATCTTCTTCTAGACCACTGTTATAGTCAATAACATGATTTGAATGTTTCAGCACCAACTTTTTGTTGGAGGCATCGTTATTAAGACTCAAGGTGTAGATTTTTGAAGCATGCCCAGTGTGACTGTTATTTAAACATGGTTCAATCTCCTTTTCGTTAGCTTCACCTTCACTGAGACGTTCAATCTCCTTGATATCTTGAATATTCATTGATTTAATTGCCTGCATGATCAACTCAGCCTCCCTTAACTCCATGACATTCAGGTTAGAACTTCTGGACCTCAGGAAAGTCTCAAGGTCTGTTATCAGCTTGTTCATCTGAAAATATCTTTCTTCAAGAGCAAGCTTTGCATCAACCAGCTTCATTTGGACATGTTCTTCACGCCAAACCTCAGCCATCTGCCACATCTTCCTCTCTTCTTCCACTTCCTCACAAACTTTCTTGTACTCTCTCTTCAATCCCTCAACAGTGGCCTCATCTTCTCCAATTTGCTTGGCTAGTTCACTACAAACTTCCTCCATCAGCTCTCGAAGCCTTTTTTCTTCCTCATAATTTTGCATGATCTGCTTTGCAGATAACTTGGCATTGGCAACCTGATTGACCAATTTGGAACTGAGAATTTCCATCTTATGACGATTCTTCCTTTCCCTGCCTAATTCATTCTTTAAGTCATCCACAACCACAAGAATTTTTGCATGTTCTCTGCTCTGCCATGAAATCCTTTCCTCTTCAACCTTCCTCAGCAAGTGTTCAACTTTTTTCTTAGAGGACTTCACCTCATCTTCAAGTTCACGAATTCTTGATCTAGCACGTATTAGTTCTGCTTGCAGGACAGAAACAATAGAGATAGAAGCATTGTCTTGATTTTCAAGAAGCTTTATGTGGCTGTTAAACCGGTAGACCTTGTCAAACACTTTTGAACACCTAGGTTCCCACTTTGTTGCCCCCTCCATTGAGCATTTGGGATATTGCAAAGAAGATTCAGGCTGAGAAGGATGTAGTTTGAAGATCAAAGATTAGGTCAGAAAATCTTAAAAACATAGAGAATGAGAGAGACATTATAAGAATAGCATGTTATTTTTCCATTTCTGAGACAAATTAGATCAAATGACCAGCTAAAGCCATGACCTGATTATCGTGACATTCTCTATACAGTTCACATATTCTCTATGGTAAAAAGAATATATCCAAGATATATAGGATCATCTCAAAGAAAGGTCACACTAGTTTATCCACACCTAGACCGCACTTCATCTCCACCTGTCCTGACTAAACTAGTTCTCTCTCCCAAAACATTTATGAACAGTTGCGAACTAGAATAACCCAGAGAAAGAAAAAGATTTACCTCATGCTGGATTCCATTCTTGGGATGAGAGACAGGTAGGGATCTTTGCAACTGATCCTTTATTTCCGGACCATAGTCCCTACTTTTCCGGTGATGGGTAAACTTAATCTTTACACGTCCAATACCAGGCTGCATCGCAGGGAAGAATGTGACAAGGATTTTAAACCCACAAATGTTACAATTTTATTGACTTCACATTTGCACACCATGATCCATGTATAAACAATAGCATAATCCACTCCATATGTATTTTAGGCAACTACCTCTAAAATAAATATACAAAATTTAAGTGCATCACCTAAATTTCAATGATTTTTTTTTTTTTTTTTTAATTTAAAAAAGGACAAAATATGAACGAAGTTGATGTGAACGGTAGATGAATCATTGATTTAATCTTTCATTTTGTGGTGTGCCTTTGTGTTAGAACCCTTTTCCCTCTCCATTGTGTGTGTGTGTTTGTTTCTTTAAAAAAAAAAAAAAAAACTATAAACTCCATTACATGTGCTTTGGGATTGTTTCTACTTACTAGACTTACTAACTTTGGCACCTCCTCTTACCCAACTACTGAATTACTGTCCTGATAGTTGCTGTTGTTAATTAATATCAGTATGCTGTTTTTTTTTTTTTTTTTTTTTCAGTAATTTATCGATCTCTATTATTCTATCCTATCCAAAATCATAGCCTTGCCTCCTTAATTAACATGTAATTTTCTATTACTTCTCCTACCATATCCAAAACTATACTCTCATAATATTTTATATAAATATATATATATATATATTAATTCTACCAATGTTATTTTAGGCAATCCTTTACTTTTTCAATTCATTTAAATTGAATCAAATCAACCTTTCTCACTAGTGTATTAGTTAATAACAAAAATGATACAGAATCAAAGTTATTTGATTTAATTCTCGACAAGGCAAGCACAATTTGGTCTATGGGAAATTAAAAGAAGAGAAAAGAAAATACAAAATTCCAACATTGTATTTTGTTTTTCTCGAATTTATAACAATAACTCAGCTCAATTAAGCCAACATTTGTACTAGTGTCGACAAAGAGGGAGTTTTGTTTTGGTTTTCATTAACATTAACATACAGAGTCAGATGAAAGTATCATTGTATCTTATGTTATACTTGATTTTCACCAACCACAAATTCAGTTTTTGTACAAACCCAAGTTAAAACAAAACCCAAAGTTTCAAACTTTATTATTATTATTTTTATTATTTATTTAAAAGACAGTACTCTCCCATTGAAAATACAGTAATGGCGAAAATCAAAAAAGTTACCTGCTGACAGTGAGGAGCACCGAGCAATCGCCAGAGACCGGCGGCGAGTTTTCTGGCGGAGGCTTGGACTCTGCCTCGTTGAAATAGGTCGGAGACGAGCTTCGTGTGGTGTTGGTAGTTAAAGACAAGGTCGTTTTTGTTGTCTTCGAACTTCCAGGACGAGTGAGGAGTAGTAGTTGGTGGAGGTCCGAGCAGGCGGAACCGGTTAGAATTCTTGGGTTTGCGGCGGCGGCGGCGGAGGCGAGGAACCACCGGTGAGTGGTGGTGGGACCCACCCGTGAAGCTCATGGTGTGGAATAATCATAAGCCATTACAGAAAATGAGAGAGAGAGAGAGAGAGAGAGAGAGAGGTACAAAACAATTGTACAAATACAGATATGTTGTGGAAAGCACGGTACAAAGTTATATATATAGTTGCACTTCTACAGTCTACTACTCTCTCTTTTGCTGTCTTTAATTTTGCCAGGTGTGAGCGTGTGTTTTTTTATAATTAGCTTCACCTGTTCATGTGTTTTTTTATTTAAAATTGACTCTCAGTTCTTTTAAGTTTTAACCATATTGTCAACAACATAATATTCTATCCCAAACTCTTGTAAAAGGATTTGAATGAGTTGTTTAAATGGGTGTGAGTATATCCCTTTTACACAGTAGGTGTAGGGACTCCAATTCATCCCAATTTTATATATATATATATATATATATATATATAATTTACTAAAATTAGGGATCACACCAATAAGAGTAATGCTATAGACACATAAAAATGCATAACTTTGTGTCACAACTCGCCATATGACAAGTTGTGAATGGTAGAAATGTGTCCCCACGTGGCGAGTTGTGGCACAAAGTTATGCATTTTTATGTATCTATAGCATTACTACACGGGGCCACGAATGACAAAAAAGACAATGGTTGGAAGAGGGGATGGGTTTTCGATGTTGGTAGGGATGTTCGTGGTGCAGTGTAGTTTTGGGCCATTTTTAGCACTGCACTTTACGGTGCGGTTTAGTTAAAATCATAACTGCATCGCATCTTATTTTTGCGGTCATATGTGCTGTGCAGTTTAAAATTTAGCCAAAACCATAATCGCACCGCACCTTATTTTTGTGGTCACATGTGCGGTGCGGTGTATAAGATACGATTTGAACAGCTTGAAGTCGGTGTACTTTTCAAATTTTGGATTTTTCCTACCTAGTCCAAAACTAATTTTTCGCTTTGTTTTGAGCTAAGTTTTAAACTATTAAACTAGTTTTTCTTTATTTTAAGCTGGCTTTCCTAGTCAACACTTACTAGGGTTATCATACTTTTTTTATTTTTTGAAAACTAGAGTTATCAAACTATTAATAATATATTTAATATTAAAAATAAATAAATATATTATTATATAGAGAGGGTTCGGTGCTGTTTGTGTGGTTTTCTTATTATAAAACTGCAAACCTCACTGCATCATGCGGTGCGATGCGATGCAGTGCACTATTACTTACGGTACAGTGCAGTTATGCCATTTTGCGAGCGGTTTTGGTGCGGTTTGTGCAGTTTGGTAAACACTCCTAGATATTGGTCAGTATGAATATATATGTGTCTTAAACTTCCTTTTAGAGACTTAAACCCTAATCATTACCCTCATATCTCACAAGAACTTGTACTTGTGGAATAACCATCATACCATATATGTGCAATGGCTTTTTTTTTTTTTTTTTAATTTCTAATCCTTTTGTTTCTTTTTAATAAATGACACATTAAAAAAGCATTAAGGATTCCAAAGTTAGGCACTAAAAGAGTTAAGAACTCATGACCATGAATCCATGATACTGTGGGTATTAGCTAGCCAAAGTAAATTGAAATTGTCTTATGTTTTGGCTGAGAATCCTTGCGAGAGATTTGACATCGAACTCTGTGCTTGTCAGGAATGTTAGGGTTTATGGCTTAAAAAAAAAAAAAAGAGCGCTAGTGGTCCAGAATAGAAAATATTATTATTAAGTAGTTTATACTTTATACATCACCACATCCAACATTTCAACTAAATCAATTAAAATTATGGGTCAATTTGTTTTAAGTAAAACCTAAAATCACTCTCTCCTATTATTTAACTAATTATAATTATATAATAATAAAAAAGATAAATAATACAATATAACATTAGTAATTGAAATATGAGTGATTTAGTAAAATACTACAAATTTTATTATATAGAGTTTATAAACTGATGTGTCACCAATAAAAAATAAAAACAATTCAAACATTCACTTATTGATTGTTGAAACTCATCGATTATATTTATTATCACATTAGTTTGTAAGTTTTATATACTAAAATTTGAATAATTTTTAGGTATTCCCGGAATACATTGGATGGTGCTCATTCTTCTCACATTCACGATAAGATTTACTCATTAAATTTATAGTAGGGTTCACCATAAATGTGTAAGAGAATTGAACATTATTTCACTATATTATGAGAAATGGAATGCTAACGAGTGTCCTTAGGGCACTAGTTAATAATCCAGTTAAAGAAAATTTTTATGGGAAAAGAAAAAAAAAACAATTAATGTTTTGACAATTTTTTTCATTTTCCATAAAAGTGATATTAAAACTTTTTTAAAATGGATTCTTAACCAGTGCCCTAAGGGCACTCGTCAGCATGACCCTTATGAGAATACTTAAGTATTTTCTCTAAAAAATACAGCAACTTCAAACTTTTTCCTAAAATATATATACAAAATTTAAGTCTATCACATAAATTTGAATGAAGTTAATGTGAACGGTAGATGAATCTTTCACTTTATTGGCTACTATAAACTCCATTAAACGTGCTTTGGGATTGTTTCAACTATAAACTCATTGAAGTACTCTATATTGATAGTTGCTGTTGTCAATTAATATCGGTATACTATTTTTGTTTCTCAAATTTAAAAAGACAAAAATTATTCAGCCAAAAAAAAAAGAAAAAAAATTATTCAGCAAAAAATAAATAAATAAAAAGAAAAAAAGGGAAACAAAGGTTACTACTATTTTTGTGTGTGTTTTTATAAATATAGTAAAATCTACGGACTTTATAAGTTCAAGGTTTTTTTATTAAGGGGAATTATAAGTTCAAGTACATTAGCTCGTCTAGGTTTTTTTATTCAAACAGTACACGTTCAACTCTCCTCGTGTAGGAGCTCTCCCTCTCGCCTAGCGAGTTCTTTCTCCCTGGGGCTTAGTCCTGGGGTTTTTTTCCTTCTTTTTTAACAGTTTCTTTCCTTCTACTTTTCCTTTTCCCCCATACTCCATGGCGGAAGATGTCATAAACAGTATGGTCAACATGAAATTAACGTCCGAGGAGGAAGAAGAGATTCAAATTTCAGACGAGGATAGATCAGTGGAGATTGATAGTTGTGTGTTAAGCTTAATAGGGAAATTTTTGACGTGCAAACCCTATAATCGAAAGGCAGCAAAAAACACGTTACGAAAAGCATGGGGACTAGACAAAGGACTGCAGATTTCAGAGGTGGGCTCTAACCTCTTTCAATTCAAATTCCAATCTGACTTTGAACTTGAACGGATCCTGAGGGGAGGGCCGTGGACCTTCGACAACCAACTCTTGATGCTTACTCGGTGGAAAACAGGAATGAGTGCTAATAATGTAGTTCTGGAGCATGCCTCATTGTGGGTGCAAATATGGGGAGTGCCGTTTGACATGATGTCTCCCACGGTGGCGACGGAGATTGGAAAAAGGATGGGAGTGGTGGAGGAGGTGGAACGACGAAAACGGACAGATGATCTGAACTTATTCCTACGGGTAAGAGTTGGTTTACCTATCTCCAAACCTCTCCGTAGAGGTGGTTTCTTGATGGGCTCGGATGGGAAAAGACATTGGGTAGATTACAAGTATGAAAGGTTACCATTGTTTTGCCATTTCTGTGGAATTCTTGGGCATGATATACGTCACTGCCCACCTCATTTTGAAGCTTCAAAAAAGACAACGCCTGTCGAATATCAATACGGGGACTGGCTGCGTGTGGTGAGTGCTCGGAATAAATCTCCACCACGCCGGCAAACTGAGTCTTTACCAAAGGAGGCACCGTTGGGCAAGGAGGATAATACAGCAGAGAAGGTCAGTGAGGTGCACACAGCAGGGCCGGCGGCGGCGGCTAGGGCAGCAACAGCTAAGGATGGTCTTTATGATCATTATGGCAAAGGCGGACAAGATGGGTCTGTTACAAAAACACAGGCGCAAATCACGGAAGGCAATTATTCGGAGGCTACATTTGTGGAAAGTCACGTGCCAGGGAAGGATTCAGCTTTAAAACCAACTGAGGAATCAAAGCATGGGCCGGTTTTAGACAAAAACGAATTGGGCCAGGCTGAGTCACATACGGAGAGCACAAAAAGGACATGGACAAGAATTAATAGGATGACTATTGGGCCTTCAGATGAGCCTTTGATCACCAATAGACTTAAGTTGGGCAAGAGACCGTTGGGAGATGCTCTGGAGGAGAAGTGTGAAACAGAGACTATACAGCTGAACCAAAAACGTGCCAAAGTGAAGTTTGGAGATGGTATGGATGATTATATATCGGCAGGGGTGGAGGATCACCCTTGCCGGAAGCCATGAAAATACTAAGCTGGAACTGTCAAGGGCTTGGGAACCCTTGGACAGTTCGAAATCTTCGCAAAATTGTGAAGGAACAAGGTCCCTCAATCTGCTTTCTTATGGAAACCAGGTTAGACAGAGAAGGCATCAATTTTTGGTGCAAGGAACTACCGTACAAAAACAAGTTTGTTGTCAAGAAACCGGGTCTGGGAGGCGGGCTGACTATGATGTGGAAGGAAGATGTGGTTTTGGATGTTTTCAAGTACTCCGACAATCAAATATCAGCATTGGTGACTGAGAGTGACGGTTTTAGATGGGTTTTAACTGGTTTCTATGGCTGGCCAGAAACACAGGAACGTTACAAGTCTTGGGCTCTCCTTTCCTATATTTGCTCCATTGTGGATGGAGCTTGGATGTGCATTGGTGACTTCAACGAGATGTTAAGTTCGACGGAGAAACTAAGTTGCAGACCAACTCCACCAAGACAACTGGATGCTTTTCGGGAAGCTTTGGAGCTTTGCAATCTGGTTGATCTAGGTTTCATTGGTTATAAATTTACTTGGAACAATAGACGTCCTGGAGATGCAAACACCAAGGAACGGCTGGACAGAGCAGTAGCTAATGAGGTATGGAGGTCTAAATTTCCTGGGGCTACAGTAACTCATATTATTTCATATGCTTCGGATCATCTACCTTTGATTCTTCAAAACCATGTATCACCAAAGAGTTTTTACAAGGGCAGGAGCGGCTTTAAATTTGAAGAGTCCTGGCTGCTGTGGGAAGATTGTGAGATGGTAATCCGGGAAGCTTGGGGAATCAGTTATGGATGTGAGTCGGCTTTAGAAACAGCCAGGCAAAAAATTAGTGGGTGCGCTTCGGAGTTAATGGCTTGGGGTGCCACAAAAATACAGCCTGGTACAGCTGAGATCAAGAGCTTGCAAAAAAGGATAGAGGTGCTAAACTGTGCTCCACCGACACAACAAAACAGAGAGGAGTTTATAAAAGCCAGTAAGGAGTTGGATGAATGGCTTAGGAGGCAGGAAATTTATTGGGCCCAAAGGTCACGAGTTAATTGGATTAAGCATGGCGACAAAAATACAAAATTTTTCCACATAAAGGCATCCCAGAGAAGACAAAGAAATCTTATCCAAGGAATCATGGACTCACAAGGTAAATGGATGGAAGAGTTGGAAGATGTAGCAGAAGTGGCTGTGCAATACTTCACTGATTTGTTCTCAGCAGGTCCTTGTGCCCGAATTGATGAATGTCTTGAAGCTATACCACAAAAGGTGACATTTGACATGCAACAAGCTCTTTCCAGTGATTTTACTGAAGACGAAATAAAAGCAGCTTTATTCCAGATGGGACCCACCAAGGCGCCTGGACCTGACGGTATGAATGCTCTTTTTTATCAGAAATTTTGGCACATTGTTGGTGATACTATTGTCTCTGCCGCTCTTGATTTTCTTAACTCTGGTCAAATGTTACCTGCAATGAATCATACTCATATTGTTCTCATTCCAAAAGTCAAAAATCCAGTCAAAATGTCTGACTTTAGGCCTATTAGCCTGTGTAATGTAATGTATAAAATCATTGCCAAAGTCCTAGCTAACAGGTTAAAACAGATTCTGCCCCATATTATAGCCCCTACTCAGAGTGCCTTTGTGCCAGGAAGATTGATTACAGATAATGTCCTGGTGGCGTATGAAACCCTACACACGATGCATGGTCGGAAAATTGGCAAAACAGGGTCATTGGCTTTGAAGCTGGATGTTAGCAAAGCCTATGACAGAGTCGAGTGGAATTTTTTAAAGCAGATTATGCTTAAATTGGGTTTTCCTGGAGGTTGGGTGGATAGGGTGATGAGCTGTGTGACCTCTACTTCCTTTTCCATTTTGATCAATGGTAAACCTTTTGGTATGATTAATCCTACTAGAGGTCTCCGACAGGGAGACCCTCTGTCACCTTATCTTTTTCTTTTATGTGCAGAAGGTTTCACATCTCTTTTGCAAAAAGCAGAGCTGGAAGGAAGAATCCATGGAGTTTCTATCTGTAGGAGAGCCCCAAAAATCTCCCACCTTTTGTTTGCAGATGACTCACTTTTGTTTTGCCAAGCAACAGAAAGAGAGACAAAGGAAACATTGGATGTGCTAAAACTTTATGCAGAAGCATCAGGGCAATGTCTAAATATGGAGAAGTCCTCAGTCTATTTCAGTAGTAATACTCCATCTCAAAAGAGGGAGTTGATAAAGGCGATGTTGGGGGTGAATGAAGTGGACAGGTTTGAGTCCTATCTGGGCTTGCCAACTTTGGTGGGAAGAAGGAAATACCACACTTTTTCTTTCCTTAAAGATAGGGTGTGGAAAAAGCTTCAAGGGTGGAAGGGAAAAAATTTATCTAGAGCGGGGAAGGAAATTCTGATTAAAGCAGTGGCCCAATCGATCCCTACCTATACTATGGGAATTTTTCAACTACCGATAAAGCTATGTGAAGAACTCCAATCAATGTGTGCTAGGTATTGGTGGGGACAAGTTGGAAATGAGAGGAAGATTCATTGGCTAAGCTGGGACAAACTGATAAGGCCAAAACTAGAAGGAGGCATGGGATTTAAGGACCTTCGACAATTTAACCTAGCAATGCTGGCAAAACAAGGCTGGAGGCTAATGCAAGACCAAGAGACGCTGGTTTTTAAGTGTCTAAAAGCTCGGTATTTTCCTCGATGTCATTTTCTGGAGGCCTCTGACTCACCTAATAGTTCTTACACGTGGAAGAGCATCATGGCAGCCAAACCGATTCTACAAAAGGGGTCATGTTGGAGGGTTGGTAATGGAGAGACTATCCGGATTCTTGAAGATGCTTGGCTGCCAAACTCTCCCACAAATAAAGTATTACATCCGGTACAGAACATTGAGGAAGGGATGAGGGTGGCTGAGATCATTGACCCGGTTTCTAGGTGGTGGGACAGAGATTTTATATTGAGAAGCTTTCATCGAGTAGAAGCTGATGCCATTTTGCGAGTGCCTCTAAGCTATAGATATACTCCGGACACACTACTGTGGCTGGCTGAAAAATCTGGTGAGTATTCGGTGAGGACGGGATACAAGGTAGCGCGAAGATTGCAAAAGGAACAGAACTGGACTGAGTGCTCCATGGGGGTGGTGGGAGGTAGAGTGTGGAAAGTATTGTGGAAGCTGAAGGTGCCAAACAAAGTTAAAGTTTTTGGCTGGAGAGCTTGCAGTAATATTTTGCCAACTCGGGTGAATTTGACACGGAAGAGGATTATTGAAGACAACAGATGTGAAGCTTGCAAGACCGAGGCAGAAACTGAAGTTCATGCATTGTGGAATTGTAGAGCTGCACAAGATATATGGGCGGGTAGTTCAGCACGCTTGCAAAAGTGCCGTGGTGATCAGGCAGACATGCTTCAGTTAATGGAAGACTTAATCACTAGATTGTCTATGGAAGAGCTAGAGCTGTTTCTTGTCCAAGCTTGGATAATATGGCATCAACGCAATCTATTGATACAAGGGAAGCAAGTACAGGCGCCAGCAGTGTTGAATAAAAGAGCTGTAGATTATCTGGAGGAGTTTCGGCAAGCTCAAACCAGATTATCCATACATGAAGCTACACAGCACCCGTGTTTCTGGAGACCTCCACCTTCATCTCGTTTTAAGCTGAACTTTGACGCTGCAATTTTCAGGGAAGATGATACCACTGGAATAGGGGCCATTATCCGCAATGAAAGAGGGGAAGTGATGGCTTCTTTATCAGCCAAAGGGCCGCCGGTGACATGTAGCGAGGAAGCTGAGATTCTCGCTTGCCGTCGCGCCGTTGAGTTTGCTATAGAGTGTGGATTCTCGGAGTTGGTGGTTGAAGGTGATAACCAGCCGGTCATGACTGCACTGAAGTTGGAAAAGAACTCATCGTCTCGGGTTGGCCACATCTTTCAGGACGTGTCTTGTCTGTTAAAGAGCCTTCGTTGGTCACAAGTTCAATTTATTCGGAGAAGTGCAAATACAGCAGCCCATGCATTAGCTCGGCATGCAAAAAATGTATCTAATGAGATTATTTGGATGGAGGACTCCCCTCCACCAGCAGTTGAGGCTTTGTACGTGGATTCCACTTTCACTTAATGAAATATAAGGCAGTATGTCTCTTCAAAAAAAAAAAAAAAAGTACATTAGCTCGTCTCTTTAAAAAATAAAAATACATTAGCTTAAATAGCATGTTTTATAACCCCTTTTTAATTATTTTTCCTTCCACAATCTTTTTTTTTTTTTTTTTTTGAGAATATTCCTTCTACAATCTAGAATATTAAATATCAGTTGAAACTCCTGCAAACCTCTTATACAAATTTCTATAAACTATTTTTATTTAGTATGTTTCAAGAGTATTCGTACTAGTTTATTGGCCAATAATATATCTTTGATTAGAAGTTAAAACACCTCTTCATTCTTCCAAACCATTCGCACCCTAGATTATGAATGGGGCGGACATATGGGATGTTCTTTTGGAATTTTATTTTCAATTACTTACTATCTTCCCTTGTTATCATTTACCTCAACTAATTAAGTAATTAATCAGCACTCCTCAACCCATGCACGTTCATTTCACAAAATTATGCATCTCATTAATTGAATTTATAGTAGGGGGTCTACTATATTCATATAAATACAAAATATAACTTGATCTTAATGTATATAAAATAAGTGTTATACTAGATTTATATGGAGTGGCGGAGCCAATTTAGGGGGGTAACACTAATTAATTAAAAGATAAAGTTGAAAATAAAATTGATTTTATAAATTTATTATTAATGTAAGCAATAAAAAATAAAACAAAAGTATAATTGTCACATAACATATAAGTATATAACGTGTAAACGGCAATTAATTTTTCTATGCTTAATGTCAATTACAAGATTAGAAAAAATCATTAAAAATATATTAAGAAAATAAATCAATGTACAAGCATTTAAAATTTGGTTCTATATATAGGTGAAAACTTTCAAGAATTTCTATTCATGCTTTGATGGCTTTTAAAAATTTGGACAATACTTGATCTGCCTTATTTTTACCATAAGTCCTAACTTCCATCTCCAATTATTAAAGTCTGTGTATGGTAAAAAGTCCTTAAATATATTGTACATGATAGGTTTATGATGGGACTGAATGGAGCCATTTGATCATCCTAATGAGATGTTTCCAATATTGAAGAGATAGAAAAGGTAGAAGAGAGAGAGAGAGAGAGAGTAATATAATATATATGTACACCCACACATATACACACACTCAAGAAGGATGGTACTGGATGAATTGTTCGGTATACACTTATGAGTGAAGTCTCGTATTGAATAATAATAAGAAGAAAGAGGTTAATATAACATAGTTGAGCTCAAACTCATTAGGCTTAGGCATTTGTGTTAAGTATATCTCTATATGTTATATTAACGGCTCAAGAATTGGAGCAGAGATAGTTTATCACACAAGACAAGCTCATAAAGCTCACACAAACGATTTTAGGAAAAAAAAACTCCAACAAAGGAGTACTATCAATGGTGCTAGAAAACACTGAAGTGTGAGATTCCCATAGGTAAAAGACGTGCAGAGTTGACACGTGACGGCTCATAGATGATGCACGAGTGAAGGAAAAAGCCTATAAAGCAAAAGGGAGCGATTAGAACTTGTTCATGACCCACAAAGAAGTCTTGAAACTCACAAAGAAACAGAAACTCACATGGAACACTGCATGGTGATTAGATGTCAAATCCTAATCCTAGATTAATCGGGGGTTGGGCCTTCAAACCCATTTAAGAAATACTGGTTAACCAGCATGCAGTACTGGTAGCTACTGTAAAAGCTTGCAAAAGGGAAGCTGCTGGAATTGGAAACTCATTAATATCAAAATTTATGATAATATTTCCGGCGGATGTGTAATTTGCAATTTCTTGTTTCCACCCCTACATCTCACATATACCTAGCAAAAAAAAAAAAAGGTTTATGTTTAATAACCATCAATTCTAAAAAAACTGTTCTTTTTTTTTTTGGGTTCTAATAGTGCATTGTAATAAAACATTTTACATTATTATAAGTTGTAACTTGTAAGATTGTTTTTGAAGTAATTAATTTAATTTAACTTTTTGATGTGATTGTTTTCAATGTTTTGAATAGTTTTATATACCGGGCTTCATCTTTTCTATGATAGTGACATAAGAATAGTAAATAGTTTTTTTTTTTTTTTTTTTGATAAGAAATAGTTATTGTGATGAGTGAGTGATGACTATCAAATATGACACTCTGAGTTAATTGGAGGTTGGGCCTTAAAATCCAGTTTAAGTGTTACTGCTTCGGCTTCTGAAAATAAAGGGTACGTAGTCCAGGTTCACTGACATGCAGTGAATTTGCAAAACATGGAAGCTATCAAATTTTATGAATCTAAATAACGTTGTACACCTAGATACATTTCTGCTATTACTTCTAAAAGATTAAAAAAACATATATCTGTACGACCTGCAATATTGTAGCACATATGAACTGGGGCCTTGGGGTTCTTAATTCTTGATGTCATGCTTCTTAAAGGTCAGGTAATGGTAATACTAGCAACCATGTGAACTAGGGCCTTGGGATTCTTAATTGTTTGAATGTGACCTGAATGCACTGTCGGCTACTATTGTGTTTGATTGGGTAGGAAAGTGAGAGAAAGAGAGAGAGAAAAAAAAAAGTTTGAGAAATGGATTGATAAATTTTATTGTTTGGTAGAGTATAAAAGTGGAGACTAAAAAATATAGAAAAGGTAAAAGATATGATTATTTTCTATAAAAGTGGATTACTAGAAACACTTCACAAATATGGTATTGGAATCGTGTTTTTTTCCGAGTAAAATATATTTTTAACTATTACAAATACGGGATTTAAAGGTAGTCATAGGTTGCTTAAAAGACTTATAAGATCTCTCCCTCATAACATGTGAGATCCACATGTTTGGAAACTTATTCGATGAGAAATTTCTTATAAAACTGTCTCATAAAATAATTTTTTTTCCTTGGAATGATTTAATTTAATCACCATCAATTATCATTTTTGGGTATGATCTAAATGCATAGTCTCTAACAATTATCAATCTTTCAAAAGTTATCACTTATTCTCTAATGACTCAAGTCTCTCTTTTTTTCCCCACAACTTACACAGACACATTAGAAGTTCTAATTGAAAAGGAAACTCCAATATCATATAATCCAAAAACAAAACAAGAATATCTAAAATCATATAAATAAGGCCAATCACAATCAAAGTCGTCTAAATTGTTCAAAAATCTATCTTCATACTTAACCCAATGCTCCAAAATTACAACTATCAATTCAATTTTAATAGCTATCAATGAGGTACCATTTTTAATACTCTCAAAATAGAGGAAAATGCCTTACATGGGTGAATTGACAATCTTATCCCTCTAACTTTGATTTGTTTTCAATTCAGCATTTTAAGTTTTTTTTTTTTTTTTTTTTTTTTTTTTTCATTTCAATCATTTAACTTTCATTCATTTTTTAATATGGTCCTCATGTCCACTTTTATCCAATTTTTATTTGTTTTATTTGTATCGGAGGAACTAGAAGGAATAATTAAATTCAAAATTTATAAAAGTTAAATGATTAAATTGAAAAATAAGACAATTTAAAAAATGTGTTAAAAATTCTTAATTCAATATATTTTTCAAAATTTTCAATATAATAAGTTTTATTTAGGTACTATCTTTTATATAAAATTGAATAAGTTATATATTATTAAGTAATTAAAATCTATAAATTTTTATCTTTACAAATTGAATTTAAATCAAGTTTTTCCATAATATATTTTTAGTTTTTTATGAGATAATTTTTGCTTTATTGACTCACAACTATTTGACCCATAAATAACAGAGTAATGCACCAATGAAGAATTATTTGGGAAACTACCATTCTAATCAATCTCTAAAAAAACTCAATTTTCTTTTAAACTGATATCTCATGTGACTTTACACTCTGTCCTATCTCAAAAATCAACAAAATACTTCAAAATACTCACTCAGAGTGATGTTGATTCAATGATAATGGTAAGGTGGTCTACTCCTGTTTTGGATCAATATAAGGTTAATTGGGCTATTAATTATAAATCATCTCGATAATTTATGGGTCTTGGTATAGCTCACAGGCTAGTAATTGGAGCAAAGTCGATCAAGAAACAGAGTTTGGGTACAAAGCTTAGCTCTTATATATAGGGTGCTTTGGACACTATTCGTTTCTGTCTATATATTTGAGTCTGATTTTGATCTTGAATGGGATGATAAGGAATCATTGATGGCTTCTTATGGTTGTTTGCTGGAAGAGTTTTATAGTGTGTGTACAACACAAATGCAACTAACACAAAACAGGGAGGCAATTCCTCCAACCAAACACATGGATCTGCACATGTAGAACATAATGATGAAGACAACTTACAAGTACAAGCCACATTATTACAACCATATGGAGTAAAAAACATAGAACAAGATCTAGCATTATGCAAGAGAACCATTTAATTGACAAACATCACAGCCCATGGATCTCGACGTGCTTGTCAAACCCTAGATTTTCAGGCTAACCCCCATTTTTGGGGTTCTTAGCAACATTCGCATGTAAAATGTGTTACTTGTGTCAGTTGTGTGGACGCTTGGACGTTGTGTGTGTGAGTGATTTTTTTTTTTTTTTAAAGAGTTGTCACAAAATAATGGTTTTTAAGGTGTGGTTGGTCACTTATATCTAACTCATTTTATTATTAACTAAGAGTAAATGTATAGGCAAATGTCTTGAACCAAAGATATGGATTTGGAAATTTGATTACATGTGGAAAAGATATTAGGCACCTCATGACGGTCATCTTAAGAATAGTACCATGTTTTGAAAATATTCCTATTTTCACTATTTAAGGCAATTGGCTATTTGGAAAGACTTTGTTTTGGAACTATGCAAGTAGACATGCTTAGATCACATATTTATTTGGAAACGTTAAATTGCTTGTTCAAAGGCTAACCTCTCCATAGCATGGCAACAAGCCCATATTTGCAATTTATCCAAGAATCTTTCTCATGCAAAAAGATACAAAGAGACAACAAGGATGAAAGAACATAATGATTAAATTCTTATGAAGTGTAAAAGTATCGTCATTTGACAATTTTATGAATGTTGAAAGAAACCCTTTTTTTATTATAATGGAATTTAAGATTGGAATCGTGATTTTGCAATTCTTGGAAGTTTTAAGGGTTTTTTGTGCAATTTTTGCAGTTTTGGGGCTCTTTTGTGATTTAGGGAAAGTTTAGGTGGTCAAATACAATTTTGGAAGAGTATTGGGGTCCGGATGAAATCTTTGGAAGTTTCGGGTTGGGCCTTTGTGGTGGAATGGGTTTGGATATTTTATTCTTTGATTGGGCTTGATGAATTATTGTATTTAAATGAGCTTTATTGAGTTGAAAATTGAGTATGGGCTTGATGGATTTTGATTTTGGTTCTTTTTAATGCGAATGGGCTTGTGGAATTTATTTTAATTTAGCTTTCATCTACAGTACTTTCAGCAAAAAATTTTCAATTTCAGCAAAATAAGCGGATCTCAAATAGACCCTTAAGCGGCCGGGGAGTTGTATGGATTTCAGATTGGGCCTATGTGATTGAGTGTGCGTTTGGGTCTGGCTGATGCGTTTGCGTTTGCGTTTGCGTTTTTCTGTTCTCTTTTTTTTTTTTTTTGCACGCATTTGAGAGACCAACACGGCTACTGTTCATGAACAGTAGCCGCAAAGTTTGACTTTTTCCACCTTTTCAGCACAAATTTTACTGTTCATGGACCTACAAATTTCACTTTTCAACAACTTCTTTATTAAAAATGGGTCCCACGATACTATTCACACATTTAAAAATTATTTTGCTACAGTATTTTTCAGTTTTCAGTTTCAGTTTTCAGCTGTATCCAAACGGACCCTGAATGGGTTCGATTTTGAGATTGGGCTTGTGGATCTAATGTTGGCTTGATGTGCATTTCTAATCTTGGCTCTAAGGTTGAGAAAATTTGATTATGGGCTTTGGTATTTCGATTTGGGTTCAATGGTTGGGCCTAGATTTGGGCTTCGTGTTGATTGAGAGTGAGTTGAAGGGGTGTGGGTTGGCTGCATTTTTATCTAAATGGGCTTGAGGCTTTGGATTGGGCCAACTATTGAGTTGGGTCAGAAATTATGGTTTAAGGAACCGAGTTGGGTCTTGTACTAAATGGTCAGGTTCAACCCAACCCAACTATCCCTATTTTCTTCAACATGTGGTATGGAAGACTCTAGACTTGGGATATTTAGGATCATCATGAGTCTCCATGTGGCATAATTTTGGGTCTCCATGCAGCAATGTGTGTTCCATTAATCATGTACCAAATTGATTAAAAATTAGTGCATTATGTTACAATGAACACAATTTAACTATTTTCTATCGCTTAAAGCTTCACTTTACTACTACAAGAGTTAGGCCCTTTTGTTGTGGTACTTTGAGTTAAGTAATGTGTTTGAGCTTGGAGAGAGAATGTAATTAAGTGTGTGTGTGTGTATTTAATAGTTAGTTTGTTTCTTCCCCCCCCCCCCCAAAAAAAAAAAGAAAAAAAAAATTCGAATAAGCCTTCTAATAAAAGGGAACAACTAGTCCTTTCCAAGAACCTAAATATTAGAAAGCTCTAGATCAAAATTGATGCCCAAACTATCATTGAAGTTATTAAATCTCATAGTGCTTATTTGGACTCAACTCATCCTTATAATGGTCTCATTACTGATTGCAGGTTACTCCTCCAGCGTTTTGAGGAAGCTCGTATTGAGCACATCCACCGCGAGGGGAACCATTGCACAGACCTTTTGGCTAAGGAGGGAATCCATAATCCAAACTCTCTTGTTTTACATTCTAGTCCTCCTGCTTGTATTTTGTACCAACTTTTGGCTAATGCTTAGAGTGTAGTATACCCTAGACTTTGTAATTTTTAGCTTTAATGAAATTCTGTTTTACCAACAAAAAGGGGGGGGATGAGACGTACGCTTTTCAAAGAAATTTACAAGACTAAAATTAAATTAATACTAGTTTTTAACCCGTGCTTCGCAAGATTTTTTATTTTATTTTTATTAATTTATAATATTATTCGCTAACTCGTGCAATGTACCAATCGTTAACAATTGTTAAATATCTTCACTATATTCAATGCTAAAATTAGTTAAAATGAATGAAAAATCAAGATTTATAATATGAAACAAAGATATACATATTTTGAAAAAAAATAACCATGTAGTTTCTTTTTTATAAAATGAAATAAAGGCATACTACTTGTGTTTCTACCATTTTTAAATTTTTGTGAAACATGGAACAACAAAATACAACAATGCTGCAGGACCTAAAGTTGGTTTTATTCTCTCAAGACAACGCTTCCTAAGTCCTAATGGTAACGTACTTGTTCCTAAATCATATATGTTATTCTTTTATTTCCTACCTATTTCGAGCTCCAAAATATAGAAATATTGCTATATCATAACTAAACCTTGCCTCTATACATTTTTCAAACCTTTTCCACCAAAAACTACACTCCAAATTACTCTGATTCCCCTCAAGCACTTATTATTAGACAAAAATGTCTCACAACTTAGAGATCGGTTTCCAAACACTCTTTGCACTCAAGATTCAATCTTTCCCAAGCCAAATTACTCTTCCACACCATTGTATAACAACTTTACGGCTCCTGGTTTTCATTATTATTATTAAATATTCCAAACCACTATGGGTGTGCTTAAATACTCTAAAATATTTTTTTTTATAATTTTTATCTTCATAAATAAAATAATTAATTCAAATTTACCATTTATTTTTCATATAAAATTTATAAATATGGAAGATTAATAATATGTAAAATTAAAAATTATTATTTTATACAAAACATAATAAACATATACATAAGCATAATATATGTTTTTTTAAAGTAATATACGCACAAAAAAAGAAGAGAATATATGTTTTCATTTTAAGCTCATAGACATAATTTATTCTCTATTCAAATATAAGAAAATAAAAATACGGAAATTCAAATATCAACATCTGAATTAATTAGGTTGTTTATACCTCTTCCACTTTTTTCTTTTTTCTTTTTTTAACATGCCGGTCAATTTTTAACAATATATGCCAGAGATGCTTAATTTCTAGTGTCTCTAAGCTCTAAATATATTATCTAAATAAAACTTGACATAATTCTGGTATTCCTCTTGCTATTAATTTCCTTGATATTTATTTTAGTGTATTCACAGCTTTGTAAGATTTTAAGTGTTTTTACATTTTACCATAAATTAAACAGTGTTTACACTTTTGTCTACAAAATTCTGTTGGATTGCACTTGATATCCTATAGTAAATATCTTATAAAAGGAGAATTGCGCTTTCTTTGTTTATCATTTTGCCTCTCTTTAATGGTGTAACAACCAACAAGAAACATCTCTTTTAAGGCATAAAAACCAAGATATTCTCAACTTTTGAGATAAAAAATATATATATTATCAAATTTTAGTGTTTCAATACACCATAAAGAAACATTTTTGACCTTATGTCCAACTCTAAACCACTATCAACAAAAGTGCAAGTAAGAAAGCAACACACTAAGATTAAGTTGGATTATCCTCAAATTTTAAAACTAGTTTATAGCCTACTCAAAAACTTTGATCTCAAAAAATCAGCATAACACATTCATTGTGTGAATTTAAATATAATTTATTCATTTTATTTTTATTAATAGCCTAATATTCTAACCTACTATTTATTTTCATATATATAATTTTAAAAATAATTGAAAGTGTTAAAATTCAACTAAAAAATCATATACATAAACATAAGCATTAAAATAATAATATATGTTGTTTTTTATTCAAATATAAACATGAAAAATATACCCAAAAAAATTTCAATTAGTGAATTTTTTTTAGTCTGTTTACACCTTTTCCTCCTTTGTTTAAAATATATAAATTAATTTTAAACTAATATGTGAGAGATGATTAAATTATGTGTTTGTGCTTTATACTCCAAAAATAATAATACTGGTAAAAGCATATAGTTGGCATAAAGACTTTTTTTTATTTTAATAAACTAGAGAATTACAATAGGAGAAGGGAAATTTCAATATTGAATGTCTTCGTTGAAAACATCAAAAAGTGACAATTAAACTCTTGGCAAGCCACTTAGACGATCACACACACACATGCGCACACACACACATATAAGTTTTTTTAGAAAATTTCAACCTATGACATCTGTTTCTAATGATTGTGTTCTTTATCATCAAACCAAGACACCAATTGGTTTTTGGTGTAGGTGGAGATTGAATCCTAGATCAGTTGAGTTAACAGGAACCCACATGACACATATAAGTTGGCAACTATGCAATGTGTTACTTTGGTAGACACATCACATGTTTTGGCAAATTATGTCATGTGAAATTGATGTCGAAATGTGGAAGCGTCAAGAAACAGAACATGTCTACCTCTAGCAAATAGGAAACAAAACACGTTTGCTTCTAAAAAATAACCTCGAATCCACGAGGGTTCCTTGAATCCACAAGGAGAAAGGGTTTCAGAATTTGCCAGAGAAACAATAGACAAAAGTCTGAATTTTTATTAATATCAATAATTCTGAAAAATGTTTACAGATTTAGGGGCCTATTTAAGGGATTTGTAAAACTTGATAGACAAAAAATTATATTCTAAAATAACTCCTAATTAATACCTAACCATAACAGGAACCAAATTTAACCTAAAAAAAAATTAAAAACACTTAATAATAAGGAAATAAATCACCTAAACCTAAAATAACGTTTTTTACATGAAAATACCAAATATAACAAATTACAGAAATTAATTTGAAGATTCTATCCTACATTAGACCCCTCCACTTGAAACAAACTCGTCCTCAAGTTCATCTTTGAAATTTGAAATCTTCCATGCCAAGAGAACAAATACTTTGTATACTTCATCTTCCTTGTCTTCTTGCCAAACTTGAAAGTCATCAATTGAGCAACTTGAACTTCTTGTCCCTTGATCTTCATGCAATTAACAATATTCACCAAATAAGAGTCAATAATCAAATCAAATCTTTTCAATAAACTTTGTTTCAGTGCCTAAGAGTATAACCTTACTCAATATTTTTTTATTAGAGATGAATTTTGACAAATTCACCATTGGATTACATCTTCTTATATCCTCCATGCTTACAAAATTTCTAGAAAATTAAAAATCAATAGCTATGTTATCAATAAATTGTTTAAATTACAAGTTTTTGTAATTTAAAATTATGCATAAAATATAAACTTATAGATCATATAATAATTAATATCTGATTAACACAAAATTTAACATGTGTATTGTAAGGGCAGGTTTTGGTTCCTAAGCCCAAAAGATGAATGGATTAAAGCCCAAATAGCCCAATACAATGAATTTTTAGAGAGTGGGTTTAAAAGCTAGGTTTCAATGGATCAAACAACACACACAGTGAATCAAAGATAGTAAGAAAGTAAAGAAAAACAAGCTCCGTGTAAAGAAGACCTTCCTCGGCAAAATCTGAGGAGAGTGGTCCTTATGTATATTTCTTTTAAACTGGGATGCAATTTCAGTTCTTGTTGCTACAGTGTTTTCTCTACAGATTTTCCGATCCCCCTTCCCTGGAGGGTCTCTTACATTATATAGCTTTCTTTAGATGACTTGGCCCTCCATTTGTTGATCGTCCAAGGCCACTACTTGAGTGCTTATCCCATTAGACACCTTCCCAAATCCCTTGTGAGTTGCAGTAGCCAAGAGGTTTGGTGGGATGCATTAAATATTGTGGCAACCACCATCCCTTCAGTCATGTTAGTGCTAACCCCTTCTCTGAAACTCTTTCTCTACAGTATGACATCCTCTAGTAACGTGCCATTGACGTGGCCTTACTATTTGAGGGTATGACCTTCTCGGCATGATAATGGTCCCCTCGGCCATGGGTATGACACGTGGCGCAATTACCTTATTTAAATTCCAGTACCCCACATATATTAACAATGTAAAAAACATACAATTCAACGGTTAGATTTTCAAAATATGTTGTAACATTTATTTTATTGAATAAAATTGTAGCGTTAGGTTACAACTAATTTTATAGCTAAACTTTGTCCTTTAGTAAATACTTGTTCACCAGCATGCAATATTGGTTGCAGCTAGCTTAAAGAGACTATAAAAGCTTGCAAAAGGGGAGATGCTGGAATTGGAAACTCATTAATATCAAAATTTATGACATTACTTCTGGAAGATGCATAATTTGCAATTTCTTGTTTCCACCCCTACATCTAACATATACCTAGTGTTGAGGACAAATTTTTTACACCGACTTCATTTCATTGGCGACCCGCACCACGTCGACACTATCATGAATTTTGGGAAAATCTCTTTTAAAGCCCAAAAGAGTCCATATTGACAAAATGACGCTGAAGCCCATGGTCCAAAACTCATGGCAATATAACCTCATCAAAGCCCATAATTCGAGCTCATGGCACAACATTTCATTTTCGGCTCATGATCCAAGCTCATGAGTCTTATCGAGGGAAGTCGTAGTTTGGAGGGCCAAAAAGTATATTCAATAAAGCTCCAGTAGTTCAAAGTTGATAAAGGAAAGCATGTTGCTTGGCATGTCTTCCCCAATTCCCTGAACTCTGACGGGTCAGTGTGCAATAGGTAACATTTGGTAAGCCTCTCATATCACATAACACTTAAAATGATAAAACTCTCCATGCTCTTTACATAAAAATTAATGTTCATCATATAATATAAGTTTAAAAATGTAATTATAGTATTTCATATAAATTATATTATTATCATCTAAATCAATTCCAAGCACATGGCTAAATATATATTAATATTTCATATCTAGCATTAAATGCTCTCCTTACTCTCCAAAATTTAGTTAAAATACAAAAAGATCATAATTACATCTCTAAAACTTCATCAAATATCAACCAACTAGTCTATTACTCACCAAAATTATATATGGACTAAACATATAATTTTTCAAAAGAGAAAACTTAGCCAAAAATACCAACAGCAGCTCCAACAGAAGCAGCAATAGCTTTTGCAGAAACTGCAACAGCTCCAACAGAAGTTGCAATAGCTCCAGCAAAAGCTACAGTAGCTCCACCAGGTTGACACATGTCCTAAAATGACATCACTTGCCCATTAATGCCCAATCTCAGTAGCTTGCTGTCATACGCAAAGAAGTAAGGATCCCATAAAAGAAATCCTACCATTTTAAGCTAAAATCCTTAGCCTCCAGCTGTAGTACCAGAAATAGAAGGATCCCATAAAGATTATCATACCATTTTTAGCTAAACCTTGAATTTAATGCCAAATATTTTCCTCCAGCAAAAGATGTCATTCAAATGACATCATCCAGCTATAACAGCTGTGACTGACAGCTGTAACAGTAACTCCAATAGCATCAAAGTCTTAAATTTTCATCTTTCAGTTAAAAAACAAAAACCCACTAATGAAACCACCTACTTTGTCAAAGACTTTTCCTTATTTGCTGAATTTCCCTTCAACTAATTCTAATCTAGTTACATACTTGGCTCTATAGAAAGAGGATCAAGCCACACATATTAGGGGAATCTATCCATCCCTCTCTCACCCCCTTATTCTAAAACGTCATTCACTTTGCTGCCACATACACATTTTCATACTTCTCCATCTCTCTTACAAAATCTCTCTTCATAGATAACAATACAACACACACATTACAACACACTATTATCCATTACCGATCTTTCCTACACTCCATTATTCTGAAATATCATCATTTTGTTGCTCATAAACACATTTTCCATCTCTTTCTCTAGTTCTCTTACAATACATCACTTCTTAGAAAGCAACATTACCAATGTCATAACACAAAAAACAACTCCAGCAGCAGCTTTTACTACATTTAACCTTCATATTATCTATCTCATACTTCCATATATTTTTCAAATACATTCCTCACAAACTACCCATACATACTTCCCACATATATGTTTCTAATCTATCTTACAAACACCATATCTCATAAAACATAAATATATATATATATATATATATATATATATATATATATATATATATATATCTTACCATCTCCATACATCTTAAAAGATACCTAACACTCTTCCAAGAACACATTACAAAAACCCTTTCTCATGGAAGGCATATGAACATCAATACTAAGGCCTTCTATTAAAAGGCACAAAGACTTTATATTAAAGTCATTCTCATTGAAGACATACATTTCTAATATTTAAAGCTATTCTTATGAAAGGCACAAACTTATAAAATTAAAAACCCTTCTTATGGAAGACAATATCACTCATAGTTGATTAAAAACTAAAAGAGCATTACATGGGGAAAATCATTTAAGTGCATGATAAAAGGGATAAACTTAACCAACTTGTGCACACGGTTGGACATATTCTCTCTCCCTCCAATTTCACCTATTTTTCCCTTTCAATCATGAAGTCACCATTGAAAGGACTCATAATATCCTACCGCACCGTTGGACTCATTTTATCATGTTGCTGGAATATTACAAGTCCACTGCTACTATACGACTGGAGATGCAGACTGTGAAGATAAGTCAATACTTTCTCCATTTTTGAAATTACATTATTAAATATATGTTAACTCATTATTATTTTACCACTAGATGCAAGTTACTTTAATATCATCTCACTATTTAATAAACATGATCTCACTAATACTTCATTAATGAATATACATATTAATAAATCGATCTACCACCATTGCACATATATTATTTGGACATGAACCACCACTGGACACATATTTTTTGGAAATGAACTACCATTGGACATATATTATTTGGACATGGATCATTGCTGAACATACCTTATTATGTTGAACATGAATCATGAACCGCAGCTGGATATGGACTACTGGACTCATCCCATTATTGGACATTTGATACCTAATTAATTATTTTCTAATATTGGATGTCACTTAATATACATAATAACAACGTATCAACTCACCATTTAATCAAAGCATATTATTTATTTATTTCAATCATTATCATGATTCTAAGACTTTGGACTTCATCTATTTTGTAGGCTTAAAAATACACCGGAAGCCATTGGTCTATGCGGCCCAATGTTGAGTTCCGGGTTGAACTCTCTAAAATAAATCCGGGTTGTCACACTTCCAGTAGGAGACACGTAACTAAGTGCAAAAAACCGCCCCCACACCTTGCAAAAAAAGAAAAAAAAAAGGTTTATGTTTAATAATTAACCATCAATTCTAACAAAATTGTTCTTCTTCTTTCTTTCTTTCTTTTTCTTCTTTTTTTTGGGGGGGGTTCTAATCGTGCATTGTAATAAAACATTTTACATTATTATAAGTTGTAACTTATAAGATTGTTTTTGAAGTTATTAATTTCATTTCATTTATTTGATGTGATTGCTTTCAATGTTTTGAATAGTTTTATATACCGGGCTTCATCTTTTCTATGATATTGACATAAGAATGGTAAATAGTTATTGTGATGAGTGAGTGATGACTATCAAATATGACACTCTGAGTTAACTGGAGGTTGGGCCTTAAAATCCATTTAAGTTTTACTGCTTCGGCTTCAGAAAATAAAAACGTAGTCCTGGTTCACCGGCATGCAGTGCTACCTTGAATAGAATTTGTTTTTGAAGTTATTAATTTAATTTAATTTATTTTATTTGATGTGATTGCTTTCAATGTCTTGAATAGTTTTATATACCGGACTTCATCTTTTCTATGATATTGACATAAGAATAGAAAATAGTTATTGCGATGAGTGAGTGATGACTATCAAATATGACACTCTGAGTTAACTGGAGGTTGGGCCTTAAAATCCATTTAAGTTTTACTGCTTCGGCTTCTGAAAATAAAAACGTAGTCCTGGCTCACTGGCATGCAGTGCTACCTTGAATAGAATTAAAAGAATTTGCAAAACATGAAAGCTATCAAATTTTATGAATCTAAACGTTGTACACCTAAATATATTTCTGCTATTACTTCTAAAAGATTAAAAAAACATATATCTTTACGACCTGCAATATTGTAGCACATATGAACTGGGGCCTTGGGGTTCTTAATTCTTGATGGCATGCTTCTTAAAGGTCAGGTAATGGTAATACTAGGAACCATGTGAACCAGGGCCTTGGGATTCTTAATTCTTTGAATGGGACCTGAATGCACTGTCGGAAACTAATATGTTTGGTTGGGTAGGAAAGTGAGAGAGAGAGAAAAAAAAACGTTTGAGAGAGATTGATAAATTTTATTGTTTTTAGTAGAGTATAAAAGTGGAGATTAAAAAAGAGAGAAAAAAAAGAAAAAAAAAGATAGGATTATTTTCTATAAAAGTGGATTACTAGAGACACTTTACAAATGTTTCGTCTTGGGCAAAGTATATCTCTAATTATTATAAATACAGAATTTGGAAGTGATCATAGGTTGCTTAGGATGTTCACGAAACCTCTCCCTCACAATGTGTGAGATCCACGTGTGAAAACTCTCATGTTGTGAGAAATGTTTTATAACACCATCTCATAAAATATATAATTTTTTGTTTAGAAGGGTTTAATTTAATGACACCATCAATTAATCACTTTGGGTATGATCTAAATATATAGTGTCTAACAATTATCAATCCTTCAAAAGTTATCACTTGATTCTCTAATGACTCAAGTTTTTTTTTTACCCACAATGTACACAGACACATTAGAAGTTCTAATTGAAAAGGAAGCTCCAATGTCATATAATCTGAAAGCAAAACAAGAATATCTAAAATCATATAAATAAGGCCAATCACAATCAAAGTCGTCTAAGTTGTTCAAAACTCTATCTTCCTACTTTACCAAATGCTCCAAAATTACAACTCTCAATTCAATCTTAATAGCTATCAATGAGGTACCATTTTTAATTCTCTCAAAATAGAGGAAAATGCCTTACATGGGTGAATTAACAATCTCATCCCTCTAACTTTGATTTGTTTTCAATTCAATGTTTTAAGCTTTTTTGTTTTTCATTTTAGTCCTTTAACTTTCATTCATTTTCTAACATGGTCCTCCTGTTTGCCTTCATCCAATTTTCATTTGTTTTCTTTGTATTGGAGGAAGTAGAAGGAATAATTAAATTCAAAATTTATTAAAGTTAAATGAATGAATGATAAATTAAAAAATTGAGTTAAAAATTCTTAATTCAATAACTTTTTCAAAATTTTCAATATAATAAGTTTTATTGAGGTACTATCTTTCATATAAAATTGAATAAGTTATATATCATTAAGTAATTAAAATCTATAAGTTTTTATCTTTACAAATTGAATTTAAATCAAGTTTTTCCATAATATGTTTTTAGTTTTTTATGAGATAATTTTTGCTTTATTGACCCACAAATAACAAAGTAATGCACCAATGAAGAATTATTTGAGAAACTACCATTCCAATCAATCTCTAAAAAAACTCAGTTTTCTTTTAAACTGATATCTCATGTGACTTTACACTCTTTCCTATCTCAAAAAAAAAAAAAACAAAAAAAAAAACTATAAAATAAGAAAATAACAATAAATTGAAGGAAACAATATATGATATCTCTACTCAGAGTGATGTTGATTCAATGATAATGGTGAGGCATGGTCTACTCCTGTTTGGGGTCGATATAAGGGTAATTGGGCTATTAATTATAAATCATCTCGACAATTTATGGGTCTTGGTATAGCTGGTAATTGGAGCAAAGTCAATCAAGAAACAGAGTTTAGGTACAAGGCTTAGCTCTTATATATAGGGTGCTTTGGAGACTATTTGTTTCTGTCTATAAATTTCAGTCTTTGATTTTGATCTTGAATGGGATCTAAGGAATCATTGATGGCTTCTTATGGTCGTTTGCTGGAAGAGTTTTATAGTGTGTCTACATCACAAATGCAACTAACACAAAACAGGGAGGCAATTCCTCCAACCAAACACATGGATCTGCACATGTAGAACAAAATAATGAAAACAACTTACAATTACAAGCCACACTATTACAACCAGATGGAGTAAAAAAAAAAACATAGAACAAGATCTAACATTAGTACATTACACATGAGAGCCATTTAATTGACAAACATCACAGGCCATGTCTCGGAGGTGCTTGTCAAACCCTAGATTTTCAGGCTGACCCCTACTTTTGGGGTTCTTAGTAACACGTGTGTAAAATGTGTTACTTGTGTGGATGCTTGGTCTTTTTTTTTTTTTTTTTTTTTTGAGAGTTTCAATTCGTAGCGTACGCTTTTGATAATAGCTCTTTATCATTTGACCAAAACACCAATTGTTTGTGTGTTTGTGAGCGAGTTTTATTTATTTATTTATGTTTCCATTTTTTAGGAGTCGCCACAAAATATTGGGTTCTAAGGTGTGATTAGTCACTTATATCTAACTCATTTTATTATTAGCTAAAAGCTAAATATATAGGCAAATGTTTTGAACCAAAGATATGGAGTCGGATGTTTGGTTATACATAGAGAATATTAGGCACCTCATGACTAGGGGCAGCACCACATTCATCCAAGGTGGTCACGGGACCATCCTGACATAGACAAAAATCAATAGTTATGTCAGTAATCAAATGTTTCAATTTTAAATTTTTTGTAGTTTAAAATTATACATAAAAATAATTTTATGGATCAAATTGTAAATAACACTTTATTGGCATGAAATTTGACATGTATTTTAAATACATAAAGAACATACAATTTAAGGGTTAGATTTTCAAAATATGTAGCCATGTTACTTTGTTTAGTGTGATTTGTAGCCTTAGACTACAACTAAGTTTGTAGCCAAATTTTGTCCTTAAATTTTGGTTCCCTTAACAATATATTAGACCTTTACAGACAAAAAAGAAAAGCTTAAGAAAAAATTAATTAAACTAAAAGTTTGAAAGATATGTAGCTTGCAACGTTGATAACGAGACTATTATACAACGATTTCAAAATAATAAAACTCATAGAATGAAATTGTAAGACTTTATGTATTTGTGCATTTTTTTTTTTTTTTTGGTCAATATATAAATTTCTCTTTTTATTAGATTTTGTATAATTTTAAGTTTTATAATTACTACCTTGGAAAAAATTCCTAGAGTTGCGACTGCTCATGATGACCATCCTAAGAATAATACATTGTTTTGAAAATATTCCTATTTTTCACTATTTAAACAGTAACTCAAACATTTGGCAATTAGCTATTTGGAAAGAGTTTGTTTTGTAACTATGCAAGTAGACATGCTTAGATCACATATTTATTAGGAAGCGATAAATTGCTTGTTCAATGGCTAACCTCACTTCATTGCATGGCAACAATCCCATATCCCATATTTGGAATTTATCCAAGAATTTTTCTCATGCAAAAAGATACCAAAAGACAATAAGGAACATAATGGTTAAATTCTCTTAAAGTGTGAAAGTAACGTCATTTAACAATTTTATCAATGTTGAAAGAATTTTTTTTATTTTTTTTATTTTAATTTTGATGAAATTTAAGATTGGAATGGTGATTTTACAATTCTTGGAAGTTTAAGGATTTTTTGTGCAATTTTTAAAGTTTTGGGGCTCTTTTGTGATTTAGAGAAATTATAGGTGGTCAAATACAATTTTGGAAGAGTATTGGGGTTCGGATGAAATCTTTGGAAGTTTCGGGTTGGGCCTTTGTGGTGGAATGGGTTTGGATATTTTATTCTTCAAGTGGGCTTGATGAATCTTTGTATTTAAATGAGCATTATTGAGTTGAAAATTGAGTATGGGCTGATTGGGTTTTGTTTTAAAGGTGGGCTTATTTTGATTTTGGTTCTTTTTAATGTGATGGGCTGGTGAAATTTATTTCAATTCAGATTAGGGCCTGAAGCCTGAAGGGCTCATAATTCTAAGGGCTTGAACCTTGAGGTTGTTGGGTTTAAAACTTTCAATATAAGTGAGTTGATGCATTTTTATTTAAGTGGGCTTGATGTACATTTCGAACCTGGGCTCTAAGGTTGAGAAAGTTCGATTATGGGCTTTAGTATTTCGATTTGGTTTCAATGGTTGGGCTTGAATTTCGGCTTGGTGCTGATTGAGAGTGAGTTGAAGGGGTGTGGGTTGGCTGCATTTTTATCTAAATGGACTTAAGGCTTTGGATTAGGCCAGCTATTGAGTTGGGTCAGAAATTATGGCATAAGGAACCAAGTTGGGTCTTGTACTAAATGGTCAGGTTCAACCCAACCCAACCCAACCCAACTATCCTTATTTTCTTCAACATGTGGTATGGAAGACTCTAGACTTGGGATAATTAGGATCATCATGAGTCTCCATGTGGCATAATCTTGGCCCTCCATGCGGCAATCTGTGTTCCATTAATAATGTACCAAATTGATTAAAAATTAGTGCATTATGTTACAATGAACACAATTCAACTAAATCCGGATATGCCTTTAAATAAGAGGGAACAACTAAATGGTCTTCCAAACGATGAGACTTTTAGAAGAAATTTAGAAGACCAAAATTAAATTAATACTAGTTTTTAACCGGTGCTTTGCACAATTTTTTTATTTTATTGTTATTAACTTATAAATATTATTCGCTAACTCATGTAATGCATCAATCGTTAACAATTGTTAAATATCTTCACCATATTCAATGTTAAAATTAGTTTAAAATGAATGAAAATCAATATCTATAATATGCAACAAAGATATACATATTTTTTTAAAAAAATAACCATATAGTTTCTTTTTTATAAAATGAAACAAAGGCACACTACTTATGTTTCTACCATTTTTAAACTTTTATAAAACATGGAACAAGAAAATACAACAATGCTCTATGACTTACAATTGGATTTATTCTCTCGAGACAATGCTTCCTAAGTCCTAACGGTAACATACTTGTTCCTAAATCATATATGTTATTCTTTTGTTTCCCACCTATTTTGAGCTCCAAAACATTAAAATATTGCTATTCCATAACTAAACATTGCCTCTACATATTTTCAAACCTTTTCCATCAAAAATTGCACTCCAGATTACCTTGATTCCACTTAAGCACTTATTATTATACAAAAGTCTCACAGCTTAGAGATCAGTTTCCAACCACTCTTTGCACTCAAGATTCAATCTTTCCCAAGCCAAATTACTCCTCCACACCACTGCATAACAACTTTATGGCTCTTGATGATTAACAATTTCAAACCCAAATTTTTCAATGAATAGTTAGTTTGAAGTGAATCTCATATTCTTTAATATAAAACCAAAATTAATTCGATCCAATAGTCAGATTTTAATTTAGACTCATTTAAACTTGGGTTAACTCCATAAAATTGATTGAAATTAGCAAAATGGTTTAAATATTAAATCCACGAAATCCTTTAATTTAAGACTAAAGTTTACACAAAAATTTAGAGTCGAACAAAATATGGTATCGACAATACTCACAACAAACCATTATGGGTGTGCTTAAATTTTCTAAAATCTTTTTTTTTTTTTTGTAATTTTTATTTTCATAAATAAACTGATTAATTCAAATTTACCATTTATTTTTCATACATAATTTAGAAATACAGAACATTACTAATATATAAAATTAAGAATTATTATTTTATACAAAACATAATAAACATACTTGTGGGGCCCAATAATCTATGGGCCAGGCCCATTTGCTCATGGAGAGTCCGAAGGCCCAGGCCGAGGAGAGCTATGGCCCAGGCCCGATAACGTAGAGCACAACTGTTTTTGGGATACAGCCGAGGATAGTTCAGTCCTCGGCAGATCCAAAATCCCATCGGAATAAAGGGGTGAAACTGGTATAGGAACAAATTTGTAAGGAGATCTAAAATATCTTGGGGGAAGTTATCCTTACTACCCTTCCAGATAAGACTCTGCACCTGACAGAGCCGTACTCTGCAGCCTTATCAACCATCCCCAACAATTCTGGGATTAGACTGATGGGACAAATACCAGTTTTGTAAAGAATGACCCTACACGTGGACGAAGGACAGTTAACGCAGACCAGTATAAAAGGAGAAAGTAAGGAAATCTAGGGGACCCCGCCTAAAAAGAAGAAAAACTACATGGGGCAGGACCTCCCAACAACACCGGACTTCACTGAAAAAGTCCATCATTGGGTAACCGAGGTAAGACCTCAATGGTCCTCGGATCAACTCCGAGGAGTCCCATCCCATAGGGTGCGACGCCATAAGGCCTAAATGTTCAAACCCATCTCCCCTTTCTATATGAATTCCTCTAAAATCAAGATCGGAACATCGCCCCGTGCCCAACGGCTAGCTTTTCAAACCCACTCTCTACAAATCATATTGTGGGGGATCTTTCATGTGCGAGCCCAACATCCTTATTGGGCCACAACAGAATCGTGTCCTTACAATTGGCGCCGTCTGTGGGAAAGCTCGCGCGTTGGCACAGGGGATGGTAGAATCAAGCCTCTGTCAAATGGGAATCTGCGAAAGCTCCTCCGTTTCCGGCGACATACAGTCGCTGCTCCAGCATAAACTCCTGCTAGGGGCTACGCCTTGCGGTGCCAAGGGCGTGGGCATCTCTAGGGGCTTCCGGCCTCAAGTCAACTTTCCCCGCCCTGGTATAGGGGCTTATGGTCGAAAAATAAACCAAATAAAAGAAATCCTACAAGTTTTGGACAGAACCAAGGCCTTGCATGGTCCTCGGACTCAAGCCTATGGGGAAACCAACTACTTAAAAGAAATCTCACAAGTTTTGGACAGAACCAAGGCCTTGCATGGTCCTCGGACTCAAGCCTATGGGGAAACCAACTACTTAAAAGAAATCCTACAAGTTTTGGACAGAACCAAGGCCTTGCATGGTCCTCGGACTCAAGCCTATGGGGAAACCAACTACTTAAAAGAAATCTCACAAGTTTTGGACAGAACCAAGGCCTTGCATGGTCCTCGGACTCAAGCCTATGGGGAAACCAACTACTTAAAAGAAATCTCACAAGTTTTGGACAGAACCAAGGCCTTGCATGGTCCTCGGACTCAAGCCTATGGGGAAACCAACTACTTAAAAGAAATCTCACAAGTTTTGGACAGAACCAAGGCCTTGCATGGTCCTCGGACTCAAGCCTATGGGGAAACCAACTACTTAAAAGAAATCCTACAAGTTTTGGACAGAACCAAGGCCTTGCATGGTCCTCGGACTCAAGCCTATGGGGAAACCAACTACTTAAAAGAAATCCTACAAGTTTTGGACAGAACCAAGGCCTTGCATGGTCCTCGGACTCAAGCCTATGGGGAAACCAACTACTTAAAAGAAATCTCACAAGTTTTGGACAGAACCAAGGCCTTGCATGGTCCTCGGACTCAAGCCTATGGGGAAACCAACTACTTAAAAGAAATCCTACAAGTTTTGGACAGAACCAAGGCCTTGCATGGTCCTCGGACTCAAGCCTATGGGGAAACCAACTACTTAAAAGAAATCCTACAAGTTTTGGACAGAACCAAGGCCTTGCATGGTCCTCGGACTCAAGCCTATGGGGAAACCAACTACTTAAAAGAAATCCTACAAGTTTTGGACAGAACCAAGGCCTTGCATGGTCCTCGGACTCAAGCCTATGGGGAAACCAACTACTCAAAAGAAATCACACAAGTTTTGGACAGAACCAAGGCCTTGCATGGTCCTCGGACTCAAGCCTATGGGGAAACCAACTACTTAAAAGAAATCCTACAAGTTTTGGACAGAACCAAGGCCTTGCATGGTCCTCGGACTCAAGCCTATGGGGAAACCAACTACTTAAAAGAAATCCTACAAGTTTTGGACAGAACCAAGGCCTTGCATGGTCCTCGGACTCAAGCCTATGGGGAAACCAACTACTCAAAAGAAATCACACAAGTTTTGGACAGAACCAAGGCCTTGCATGGTCCTCGGACTCAAGCCTATGGGGAAACCAACTACTTAAAAGAAACCTCACAAGTTTTGGACAGAACCAAGGCCTTGCATGGTCCTCGGACTCAAGCCTATGGGGAAACCAACTACTTAAAAGGAAAACTGACTGCATGAAACTTAAAATCCATCCGAGGAGAACTCCCCGTTAACAGTTGGGTCAATCCCTAAACTGCACGGATTCCCCAGTCTACCCTCGGATCCCCGATACCAAAGGGATTGATGTAATATAGTGCAGTATATCACCCAAAAACACAATCGAAATCCCTCTACCCGGCTACCATCTCGGACGAATTATTCAGAGATCATCGTTCTCGGGCATCTATTTTGCATGCATCGCTCAGTGCTCAGCCATTACTCCGGTTAGTTTCAAGAGTTTAATTTATTAAGAATTTCCATTGTGATACTTGATAACATTGATAAGCTTAAACCAGTAGGAATTGATTTTAAGGCATTGTTCTGCTCCAAGTATTATTAGAGACGACCATATATTTAATGTCCATGCACTAAGTAGTTTGAGAAAATAAAAATATTTGGAAAGAAACAAACTCATCTTTTACTAAGACAAAGAAATAGTACAGTGTACAACGAAAAGCAGAGAGAAGCTTATGCTGAAGCTAACTACATGAGTGAAAAGAAAAATACAAGAGAATGAAGGTGAAGCCGAAGAATAAGCACAGATGAGAGGGAGGCTACTCCTTCAGAACTTTGTTCTTCCTCAATGCTTTTGCATGCCCATAACTCAGGCAGCAAAAGAACCCAGCTAGGGGCCTGCACCGCGGAAGGAAAGGTGCAGGGAGACGGAAGTTGAGGAGCCTTCACCAAAAATTTGTCTGCAACAAGGCAGAGGCGCTGATGGCGGAGAATCTTTCTTCTGACACACCAAAATCCTGGCGTGAACAGAACCTGCTTCGGATTTTGACTAAAAGAGGGAGAAACACCCTTTCCCCTCTGTCGAACTGGAATATTCTCTTGAATTTATGCCGCCTTTGCCCGTACCTCACTTTCTGGAGTCTCAGGAGGACACGGCGCCTTTGTGGCGGAGAGAGTTCCTTTGCCCCAACCCACGCCTCAAACATGATGTACTAGGGGAGGAGACTGAAGGATTTGCGTGAAGGTAAAGCAACTTTCTCTCCTGTTTATTTAAAAGATAAGGTGGTGGCATTTAAATTCACGCAGCGTCCCAAGGAACGCTACAGACAAAACGTCTCCGGCTCGATCTCCAATGCCGTCTGCAACCCTGAGCTTAAAGGAGCCTCGTGAAGGCGCACCTCGAGCACTGGGACGCCAAAAAGTACCGCGTGACCCAAGACTACGGAAATACCCCCTAATTTATGGGCCCAGTAAATTCGCGGCCCAGGCCCGTTCAGCATAGGGGCCCAAGGACAGAACCAAGGCCTTGCATGGTCCTCGGACTCAAGCCTATGGGGAAACCAAGTACAAAAAATAAAAATTACAAGTTTTGGACAGAACCAAGGCCTTGCATGGTCCTCGGACTCAAGCCTATGGGGAAACCAAGCACAAAAAATAAACCTTACAAGTTTTGGGCAGAAACAAGGCCTTGCATGGTCCTCGGACTCAAGCCTATGGGGAAACCAAGCACAAAAAATAAACCTTACAAGTTTTGGGCAGAACCAAGGCCTTGCATGGTCCTCGGACTCAAGCCTAGGGGGAACCAACTGCTCGGATAAGGAAAGTCCTCGGCCCAGATACTGTAAAATGTTGAGGCCAATAAGAGTGTTAGGGTGATGGCGGGACGCTCCGCTACTCGGCAGCCTACGGGGGCTGTTCATTTTTTGCGGGTGATATGCCTTCGAATAATTACCTCCTACACCACGGAGAACATCCAGTTCTAATCTCGGCTTTGTTTCGGGCAAGTATCGCTATTTACAGGTACGCGTTGCTATGTCAAACAGTTCTATTAAAGTTATGGTGACATCTTTTTATTAGCGAGTATTTTGGCTTTAGTTATCATTGATTCAAATGCTGTATTATTGTGCCGAGCAGCGTTTGCAAATAAAAAAAAAGCATAAAGACAGAACATGCGAAATAAGGTAACAACAATTTTTATTAATACGAAAAGTTATTACAACGTACAAAGAAGGGCTTAAACAAGCCTATACAAAATGTGAACTACCTAAGCAACTATAACATCCGCAATACAGATATGTAAACAGTCAGGCGTCTTTTAAACTCGTCTTCAAAGTCCCTCCAATCCCTGCCTCAATACTTCTCATATTACGATAAGAGCCTTCTTTGGAAAGAGATGAAGGAGAAGGAAATAGTAAGGAAGAAATCAATGAAGAAGATGGAGGAGATGAATGAAGAAGATGGAGGACATGAGTAAAGAAGGAGGAGAAGAAGAGAGAAGAGATGAAAAGAAAGAAAAGAAGCAAAAGAGGGAGAAGAGAAAGCACCAGAATGGATCTGGTGCTGGGAAGACTAAGAGAGGGAGGCGGAGAGGGCCACCAGTGAACGAAGAGAGGAAGAAGCAGAGACACTTAGTCCCTGCCTCGGTCCTGACTCCTAATACGCTGGGGCCATATTAGGTGAGCTCATAAGAGAGCGGTTGGTTATGATATTGGGTGTCCTCGACTCAGTCACACCGGAAGCTTGATGTGACGAGTCCCTGCTTCGGATTTTGGCTGAAAGAAAGGTGAGGTTGATTTTGAGTCTTTGCCATCCCTGCCCTGACCGAGCCATTACGAGCTTTATTAGAATGTGGCGTTTACGGGAGGGGTATGGTTCCTTCATTACTCGTTGTATGGTAAAGCGTATCACGATTTAGTGTATAAACTAGTGGGTAAAATAAACTCTAAGGGAGGCCAAGTATTTCAAATCTTAGAAGGATGAAAGGGGACTCTCTACAAAAAACAATAACCTCCTACCTTCCCTCTTATACAGGGGGTGGAGCGGGGGGCATTTAATAGGATCAGATCTCCAAAGGAACCTGCAAACACAGATGTGCCGGTTCCACTTCTCCATCTCATCAAAAACCGTCGAATTAAAGTAGTCTCGTAAATGGAGGTCATTAAAAACGCGCTTTGGATAACCAAACGTCAAGCACGCATCAGGGATAAAATCAAAAAACCGTCTCGCAGACCGGTGCGTTCCCTGGGCAGTTGGAGAACCGTCAGCATTAATGGAGGGCTAAGGTAAAGGAGCAGTAATAAAGGCTCAGCATTGCCAAAACCCCCCTTTCCAACCAGGAGGTTGGACAGCCGGGTTTTGAAGGGCTATTGTGGGGCCCAATAATCTATGGGCCAGGCCCATTTGCTCATGGAGAGTCCGAAGGCCCAGGCCGAGGAGAGCTATGGCCCAGGCCCGATAACGTAGAGCACAACTGTTTTTGGGATACAGCCGAGGATAGTTCAGTCCTCGGCAGATCCAAAATCCCATCGGAATAAAGGGGTGAAACTGGTATAGGAACAAATTTGTAAGGAGATCTAAAATATCTTGGGGGAAGTTATCCTTACTACCCTTCCAGATAAGACTCTGCACCTGACAGAGCCGTACTCTGCAGCCTTATCAACCATCCCCAACAATTCTGGGATTAGACTGATGGGACAAATACCAGTTTTGTAAAGAATGACCCTACACGTGGACGAAGGACAGTTAACGCAGACCAGTATAAAAGGAGAAAGTAAGGAAATCTAGGGGACCCCGCCTAAAAAGAAGAAAAACTACATGGGGCAGGACCTCCCAACAACACCGGACTTCACTGAAAAAGTCCATCATTGGGTAACCGAGGTAAGACCTCAATGGTCCTCGGATCAACTCCGAGGAGTCCCATCCCATAGGGTGCGACGCCATAAGGCCTAAATGTTCAAACCCATCTCCCCTTTCTATATGAATTCCTCTAAAATCAAGATCGGAACATCGCCCCGTGCCCAACGGCTAGCTTTTCAAACCCACTCTCTACCAATCATATTGTGGGGGATCTTTCATGTGCGAGCCCAACATCCTTATTGGGCCACAACAGAATCGTGTCCTTACAATACTCATAAACATATACATAAAGCATAGTTATATATGTTTTTTTTAATAATATACACACAAAAAAGAAGAGAATATATGTTTTTATTTTAAGCCCACAACATAATTTATTCTCTATTCAAATATAAGAATAGAAAAATATGAAAGCTCAAATATCAAAATCTGAATTGATTAGGTTGTTTAATGTTCATAACTCTTCCTATATATATTTTTTTAAACATGCCAATCAATCTTTAACTATATATGTGAGAGATGCTTAATTTCTAGTGTCTTTAAGTTCTAAATATAGTATCTTAAGAAAACTTAGATATAATTTTGGTATTCCTCTTACTATTAATTTCCTTGATATTTATTTTAGTGTATTTGCAGCTTTGTAAGATTTTACATGTTTTTACATTTTACCATTGGTAAAACAGTGTTTACATAATTTTGTCTACTTAATTATGTTGGACTAAGCCTGATATCCTGCAGGAATGATATTATTAATGAAGTATACATTTTTTTTTTAAAGATTGTTACACTTATGCCTCTCTGCTAAGTCATATTGCGCATAGGAATTGCAGTTTTAAGGAGTATCAACCAGTGAGAAACCTTTCTTTTAAGACATAACAACCAAGATATTCTCAACTTTTGAGATAAACAAAAATATATTATCAAATTTTGATGTTTCAATGCACCATAAAGAAAACATTTTTGCCCTTATGTCTAACTCTAAACCACTATCAACAAAAGTACAAGTAAGAAAGCAACACACTAAGATGAAGTTGGATTATCTTCAAAATTTTTAAACTAGTTTAGAGCCTACTCAAAAACTTTGATCTCAAAAAATCAACATAAAACATTCATTGTGTGTATTGAAATATAATTTATTTATTTATTTTATTTTATTTTTATAAATAGCCTAATATTCTAACCTAATGTTTATTTTCATATATATAATTTTAAAAATAATTGAAAGTGTTAACATTCAACTAAAAAAATTATATACATAAACATTAACATTAAATGATAATATATGTTATTTTTTATTCAAATGTAAACATGAAAAATATACCCAAAAACAATGTCAATTAGTGAATTTTTAGGCTGTTTATACCTTTTACTCTTTTGTTTTAAATATATAAATTAATTAGAAATTAATATGAAAGAGGTGCTTAAATTATATGTTTGTACTTTATACTCCAAAAATAATAATACTAGTAAGAGCATATAGTTGGCATAAAGACGCTTTTAAAAAGAAAAAAAAAAAAAGATAGTTATAATAGGAGAGGGGATATTTCAATCTTGAATGTCTTTATTAAAAACATAAGGAGGTGACAGTTAAACTCTTGGCAAGCTACTTTTAATACTTAGAGACGATGACACATATATGCTGACAACTATACAATGTGTTAGTTTGGTAAAAACATCACATGTGTTTGGCAAATTATGTCATGTGAAATGCCACTTGTCAAGTAGTTAGAAGACAACTTAAGATACTTTCAAGTAAATATATGACTTGAAGACGCTTATCACTAAAGTGGAAATAACCACCTAATTCCCTTGATTTATGGGGGTAGTTATGAGCTGAAAAATTACTTCATACTTGTTTATAAAAGGAAGGCTTTGCATGAATAACACACCCTCAATACATCAATCAACGCTTCAACTTCAAGACAACATGTCTTCTTTTATCATAGGCCTAGGGTGGTTCTTGTAGCATATCTACAAATAGGATTAGTGTTGTAGTGATCTCCTTGTGGTCGTTTCCTTAGTGTGATTGCCTTATAGTTTATCTTCAGTATTTGTATTTGTATTTAACTATTGTATTGTACTTTTCATTTTGATTCAAGTAAGTTTAATAATTTCCTTTGAAGCAAAAAAAAAAAAAAAAGGTTTAATAAATTCCTTAGTTGTAATCCTAAGTACATTAGTTTAACCATCTCTATTATATTTATTTTGATCTCTTGTTACGAAAAAGTCCTTTTAATTGAGGCATTACTAAACTCATTAATTTTCCATTTAAGTTGGATTTGTTTCTCAAGTTACCACATAAATAAATTTTAATAAAAAAATTAGTGACCAAATAGAATTTAACTTTTATATCAAATATCAGCTGCTCATTCCTTGGAGTATTCAATTTCTTTTTGCTGTTTGGTTAATCTGGAAGCGCAGAAATCACATGGTCTTTAGGAGCCTTGGGCCGAACCCTCACTTGGCTAAGGAAATAGTCCAAAGGGCTTTTGAGTACTACTTCTATGCTGCTCCAGCCAAGGAGCCGGTTGTCAAAATTGTTAGGCCTATTCGATGGTCTAAACCAATAGCAGGTTGGTTAAAGTTGAACACAGATGGTTCTTCCCTTGGAAATCCGGGTTTGGCAGGGGGAGGGGGTTTGATTCGCAATGAAGAGGGTGGTTGGGTAGCTGGGTTTGCTCGGAAAATAGGAATTACAACAAGCTTTCTTGCTGAGCTATGGGCTCTTAGAGACGGGCTTAGTCTATGTGTAAATCGCAGCATTTTAGCAGTAGATGTAGAGTTGGATGCAAAGTCTATTGTGGATGCTATTGTGAATCCCAAATATTCTAATATCTTTGCTTCTGCTCTCTTGGATGATTGTAGACACTTGATACAGCAGATTCCTCAAGTTCGCTTCAAGCATTGTTTCCGGGAAGCAAACCGCTGTGCGGATGCTCTAGCTAGGATGGGAGGTCTTCAAGAAGATGAGTTTACTGTTTTTGAAAGTCCTCCTGTGGACATATCAATTTTGTTGGAGTTTGATTCCAAAGGCTTGTACTTGAACAGGCTTTGCCCGGTTTCTCTGCTTGAGCTTTAGTTTTTTGTTAATAAAATTCCTCTTAACCAAAAAAAATATCATATGACAGATATATGAAAATAATTTGGCCTTACCAAGTATATATTGATCAATAATTAGAGTCCCTGATAGTTGAATAAGAGATCTAGGGTTTAATTCCCGTATACACTAAAAACTGATTGGTGTCTTGATTTGATAATAAAGAGCTGTCATTAGGAGCAGACACCACATGTTGAAATTATCTCAAAAAAAAAAAAAAAAAAGGGTTTAGGACTGAAGTGTTGATCAGCCATGGTGAGTCCTAATTTTTTGGATTTTCCCAATTTATTTTGAATTGAACTCTTTTTAAAGATATAATCCAGTATTTTTAGCAAATTTGGACTCCTTAACTTACTTATGGACCTCAAAGACTCTTATTTTAGATATAATTTTAGTGTTTTAGTTCCAAAAAAATCTTAAAATATTCCCATAAAATAATAATAGATATTAGGAACTCTTTGACATCTTTGTCAAAGTAAGTGTTTAAGTCTAGATGGAATTGGTATCAGGAAAGACTAACTTTTGGTCCTTTAGATGATATTGGACTATTTTATTGAATGTGTTCTTCCGCTATTAAAACTAGTGTGTAACCCTGTGTATATGTATAGGTATATTTAAAAATAATTACAATTATATGGTTCAAATTATACTTTTTTTTAAGAAAATGTTCAAATTATACATGGTATTAGTTTATAATTTGTTTAAACCATTCATTTCTAAAATATGTAATGGTTTCTCATTATATATATAATTTAATTGGTTTTAGACTCTTTAGTTTTTTTACCTAATTATTCACTTAGCACAAAAATTAAAAACTTAGATGGACCTGTGGCAGAAAATTGAACTCCAATTGAAATCCAATTTAGAATCTAATCTGACTTAGACTCTTTGATTTTTACACCCAATAATTCATTTGGCACAAAATTAAAAATTAAAAGAGACATGTGACGCAAAATTGAAAATTCAATTAAAATTTAATTGGATTTTCTCTCAGTTTTAGCTATTAATATATATATAGACAACTAATCTAATTAATTAAAATAAGGGTTTGGTTAACAAATTCTTTAAGGACATTTTTAATGGACAATTTTAAGAAAGTTTTTATATTACTTCCATGTGAAATATAAAAAAAGTTGTCAGCAAAATTAATTACTTATTTCTTTTCTAATAAAAAATTTCTAAAAAAATTTCATAAACTAACAGCCTTATAGGGCAGATAAATACTATTATTTTAAAGTAATTTTTTTAAAAAAAAATATTATCTGTATGGAATAATCTAGTGCTTGTATGTCTACTATAATTATAGTTATTCCACCAATAAAATTTAATCTTTTAATAAATTTAATTTAATCATTTTTAATTTGAAATAATCAAAATTTATCTAGGATAATCCTACATATGCATCTACTGTGTGCATTGAAATTCGTAAGATCATGGATCAACCAATCAAATATGAGCGTTAATAAAACATTGATATTAACAAAAATTTGTATACAACAAAAAGAATCTCAGCACAAATATGTATATACACACACAACAAAAGGAACAATTTAGTTGTAATTGCTCAATATATATGACCAGTTAAAATTTGGATGTTTGAACTTTGAACCAAGTTCATTCTTAAAAATTTTCATTTATATCCCCCTCAAAAAAAGAAAATTTTCATTTATACAACATTACCATTTTACCCCTAGTATCAAAAGAGGTTAAAATGGGGGCCGGCTCTCCCATTTTAATTTGCATGGAAGACATGTGGCTAATAACTAATTCAAAGGGTAAAAGATAGCTATATAACATACAATTCGTCTCTTCTTTCTTTATTATAATATACTAGCCTCATCATATGCTGGCTTCGCGCATGTGATGATGCTCTTTTTTTTCTTTTCTTTTTTTTTTGGTTTAGTGTCATAATGTTTAAAAGTGAGATAGAAGATATTTTTGTTACATGAGTTTTTTTTTTTTTTTTTTTCTCTTCTAATTAGTTATTTGTATGTGAATTAGTGGTTGATATGAATGGAAAAAACAATTTGAAACTGAAACTCTTGATTTTTTTTTTCCAACTTTTATGTAGTCATGTAGAAGCATTGAAATTCAAATAGGAGAAGTAATCTCTCTAAAAATATATATAAAATAACTGTGAGTATTTTTTTTTTTAATTTAAGAAAGAAGTAAGGTAACGTGGAATAATTTTAAAAGTGAGATAGACATAGGATCTGTTTGGATAGAACTTATTTTGCTGAAACTGAAAACTGAAAACACTGTAGCAAAATAATTTTTAAATGTGTGAATAGTATCGTGAGACCCTTTTTAATAAAAAAGTTGCTAAAAAGTGAAGTTTGTGGGCCCATGAACAGTGTACAGGTGCACTGTTCACAGAAGACTTGGTCAACAACTACGGCTGGGAAAAAAAAAAAAAAACCTGAAACGCGTGGCTTGAAAACGCAGACTTTAAAACGCTGTATCCAAACCCTTCCATAGTGACCTAATTTTTAGGATCTTTTCTTACGTGAGATAAAAGTTTGAAATTTTGAATTTAAAATAAAAATTGGTAATTCATATTAGAGAAGAGGGAGAAAAAAGCCTAACATTTAGGAACTTAAAAAAAAAAAAATAGTAAATAACTCTTTTAACTAGTTTGTGTTTTTAAAATTTAAAATTATTTAACTAAAAGATAGAGGAATTTTAGAAAATTTAAGAATTTGTGTAAGAATATTTTAGTATACAAAATGAAGAAACACGAACAGGAAAATCCTGTTATTAATAGTATAGACGCCTTTCTTGGTAGTTTAGATTCTTTAGAACATCATCATTCATCATAGTGAGTTGAGCATTAAAGGCCAATATTAGAGCTCACTAGAGAAGAAGGTACCACCCTAATTGAAACAAAAATTTCCTACAAACTTAAAAAGTTAGAAGAGGAAAAATCTAGCAATAGCAGAACAATTTAACAGATACCTAAATGAGAAAAACCAACGTAGGGCTGAAAATTGACCTTAAAGAAATCATTTTGTTGCTATGAAAACCAAATATCCATTTTTAATGCTTTGGCTTCATAGGCAGCCATGTGGATTTTGCACAAAAGAAGGAAAATCCATTTGTTTTGGGGAAGAAAAACAATAGAGAAAGGAGAAAGTAGTTTCCTGTTAGGGTGAGACCTTTTTCTCTGGCAAGGTCTGATATTGGCATCTCTAATTTGTTAGGAGAGAGAGAGAGAGAGATACAACTTGTTGTATGTGACATGGCTATCTTTTACCCTTTGAATTAATTATTTGCTATATGTAGGGATGTGCAGCCAACCTGCCAAAAACTGACCCGATGCATCCAACCTATTGGTTGAGTCAGATTTTAGGGGTTGGTGGGTTGGGTTTACGTCATAAGATTTACATATTCGCCTAACTTGACCTATCTATATTTAATATATATTTAAATTTTAGAAAATATATTATACAATTTTGTTATTTACTTTTTTGCCCCTCTTCTTAAATAAAACATAAACCCTAAGTTCTTATCATATAGTTTTGTTTTGGTTTGGTGTTATGCTCAGGATTATTTGGTTAAAAATTTACTCTTATTATCCACTTTTAATGGTTTGGCTTCGCGGCTAGCCATGTGGATTTTGCACATCAGAAGGAACCAAATGGAACACAATCCTCTGTTTTAGGGAAGAAAAACAATAGAGATAGGAGAAAGTAGTTTCGTGTAACATGAGGAAACAGAAGCTCATTAAAACAAAGAGAATAAAGGAGTTGCAAAATAAGGTGTCTACACCTATTTATCGTATTTTCTCTTATATTTGGAACGTTTCAAATATAAAGGATTATTTATTTTAGTTGGGTTAGGTTGATTTTTTTTTTTTTTTTTTGGGTTCCAAACCCACCACTCTGCCATATAATCTGTTTTTGTTTTTGTTTTTGTTTTTTTATATGTATATAAAATCCAAACCTGTTACCTATTCACCCAACTCATTGAAATCATTGATGACCCTTCGGGTTTAATTAGATCAACCACATGGCTTGGGCCTGTGGGTTTGACAAGCCCTCCTAGTCCTATAATACTAACAATCTAAGAGCTATCATACCATGAAAAGTGTTGACATAAGAGCATTATGATTAATGTTTATTGATTATAAGTTTGAGTGGGTTCGATAATGCCTCAATCATGAAAAAAATGTAAAAGCATTTTTCTTGCATTAGCAGGTATTGATTCAAGAATAGCTGTTAGGATAATGATGGAGCTCTCCTCGTCTCTCTCTCGAGAAGAGCAAGAAGAGTTAGCACATAGCAATAAGAAGGTTAAAGATGTTAGCTATATCCTTCAAGGATAAGCTTATTGTTGAAATACCTAGTGCTTTCACTTAGGCCTTTAATTTTGGTGATTGTATGGAAGACGATGAAAACTCAGATGAGGAAGTAGAGGTGCTCCGTGAAGGACTAGCTGCTGTCAAGTTTTCTAAAGAATTCAAGCAACACATTCGCACTCCATGGTCCAAAGCAATCATTATCAAGGTCTATGGTAGAACGATTGGGTTCAGCTTTCTACACAGTAGACTACTATCCATGTGGAAACCCGCTGGTAGGCTGGACTGTGTGGGTTTGGGGCATGGTTTTTTCCTTGTGAGGCTGTCATTGAAAGAAGATTGTGAAAATATCCTTAGGAAGGGTCCTTGGTTTATTGGTGAGTATTTCCTCTCCATTAGGCCATGGGAGCTGAATTTCCGACCAGCATCTGCGAGTGTTACTTCAATAACAGTATGGATAAGACTCAATGAGCTTCCAATTGAGTACTACAATGTGGAAGCTCTTCTTTAGATTGGAAAATCCATTGGCAATGTTCTCAGAATAGATACTTATACTGCCTCTGAAGCTAAAGGAAGGTTTGCTAGGCTTTGTGTTCATATTGATATTGACAAAACTTTGATCACAACAATTTTAATTGGAAAGTTTAAACAACCTGTATGCTATGAGGGTATTCAAAAGTTGTGCTTCTCTTGTGGAAGAATGGGTCACTGGAGGGAAAATTGCACGTACATAATCTGTCAATGTTCTCAAGTGCATAAGGTGGAAACGGTGGCTATTGAGGACAAAGGAGAACAGTCACGCAAAGAGCAAGGATTGGATAATACCAAGTCAGGTGAGGGGTCCACCAAAGGTGTGCAAGAAGACGTGCAAGATGGTAACCACGACACTATGTACGGGCCGTGGGTAGTGGTTGGCAGGAAAAAGAATGGGACAAAAACCCAAAGAAGTGGAGGGACCCCTCCTCGAATTGCCAACGACTACTCCAGGTAGATGCAAGGCATTCGTGGGAATGGATTCAATGCTAATACGGGCCTTGGCAAGGTGGAGACCAATATTGGGCCAAGTAGAGAAGCCAAACGGAAGCTGTCTCTTTCGAGAGTAATTAACAAAGCCCAATTGGCGAGCTCCCTTCAAACCATACGGACTGACACGCATGCTCAAGCCCAAATTCCTACGGATGTAAGCCAAAAGATATTAGACTTGGATAACATGGGTTTTCGGGTTGGAGATGAAGCGGTCTAGATTAAGCCTAACCTTAAAGCTTCAGTTAAGGGCAAAAAGGTCATTGCCCGTGCCAAGGCATCCCAAGATTCTATAATAGGCGTTGTGGAGAAAGATCATAGTAGCTCCATAGTGCACTCCCGAAAGGAAAAAAGAACTCCTTTTTCAAGTGGTGACCAAGTTAACTGTGATGGAGGAGGTAAGCCATGTTCAGGTGAAGAATCAAAACCAAGAGTTGCTTCTTAGTTTCAGCTACGAGCATGCCCTAGCCAGAGGTGGGTTATAAATTTAAAGGGGATAGTAGTGGAAATTCCAAAGGTGGTGATTCGTGCAAATCCGATGCGAGTAATGGGGTGGTTCAACAGCAAATTACGAAGGGCATGGAAGTGGATATTCCCTCTGATAGTAGAAAGTGTGAGGAACGGAGGATTGCCATTAACAGACCCGGTGTGGGCAGAGATGAGGAATCCATGGTGGCAGTTCTGGTAGATGCGCCGTTGATGGAGAAGGAGCGGCGAATGTATGGGAAACAATACTGCAGATTTCAACAGTACTTGTACTGTGTGAAGAGAGTCTTGCGGAATGTCTCTCAGAGCAAAAAATGCTGGAGAATCAACCAATCTCCACTTTCCTCATGGGAAACAGGAATACCACGAAGCTAATTCAAGTCTTTCAACCATATGTGATGTTCAGTCTGCTTGTAATGTCTTAGGAGATGGAGATGGGGGTGCTTCAACACAATGTAATGTTGATTCCAGGGGAAGGACAGTCACTGGATATGCTGAGGCAGATAGGATGGAACTTAAGGGAGGAGGAAAAGTTGATGCCTCCTGTTGACGAGTGCTCAACACCCCAGCATTAGTTCATCATGAATATCATAGTATGGAATTATAGGGGCGCATTGAAGCCCTCCTTTCAGAGTCATATTTGAGAGCTGGTCCGCAATCATAATCTGGTAATGCTAGTGGTCATGGAAACTAGGGTGGGTGGTGACAAGGTGAGGGAGATAACAGACAGATTTCCCTTTGATGGTGTCGTTCATACGGACACTATTGGATACGCTAGTGGGTTGTGGCTGCTCTGGAACTCAGATAGAGTGGAGATTACTCCTCTCATGAGCACGGAGCAGGAGATTCATGTGACGGTTAAGGTAAGAAACTCTAACCTGGACTGGTTATTTACTGCAGTGTATGCTAGTCCTAAAAGTGCTGAAAGGCACATTTTGTGGAATAATCTTAATAAAGTTGTTGAACTTCATAATATGCCTTGGGTATTAGCTGGGGATTTTAATGAGCCTCTTCAAGCAGAAGATAAATTTGGGGGAAGGGCTGTTAGTGTAAATAGATCCTTGTTGTTTAAGGAGTGCTTAGACAGGTGTAGCATGATTGACATTGGGTTTTCGGGGCCTCGATTTACTTGGACTAACAAGAGGGAAGTTCAAGCTCTTATTCATAAACGAATTGATAGAGTCTTTGTTAACCCTAGTCGGTGTCTCTTATATCCTGAAGCCAGGGTTGTGCACCTCACTAGGTGTCATTCAGATCATTGCTCGATTATGCTCCAAATGCTTCCTAGAGCCCCAAGGCAAGGCAATAGGCCTTTTAAATTCCATACTTGCTGGTTGTCGGACCCTACTTTCCCTTATGTTGTTAGCCAGGCTTGGAGGCATCCGTATGCACTTGAAAAGGCTATAAAGCATTTCACTAGGGATGCCACCAATTGGAACAAGATGCAGTTTGGTAATATTTTTGCTAGGAAGAAGAACATCATGGCAAGGTTAAATGGAATTTAGCGTACATTGTCATTTAGGCCATCCAATTTTCTGTTAAATCTAGAGAATAATCTTCTGAAGGAGCTTGATATGGTGCTGAATCAGGAGGAGGAGCTTTGGGCTCTTAAGTCGAGAGTCAATTGGATGATACAAGGTGACAGAAACACTGCCTTTTATCATTGATCAACCTTAGTTAGGAGAAAGAGAAACTAGATTGTGGCAATTAAAGATGCAATGGGGGAATGGTTGTCGGAAGTGGATGAAGTCAAGGATTTTGTTAGGAATGGTTTTGACGATGTTTACACCACCTCGCTACTTAGTGCCAGTAAGGCAGCTCCCGAAAGGTCTCAATGGCAAGCCAGATTAACTGAGGTAGAGAAAATCAGCATTAGTGGAGCTGCCATAGAGGATGAGGTTAAATCTGCCTTATGGTCTCTTAAAGCATTTAAAGCACAGGGGCTGGATGGGCTACATGCAGGCTTTTTTCAGAGATTCTGGCTGATTGTAGGCAAGTCCGTTACTGAGGAAGTACAAAAGATTTTTATTGAGAGGAGAGTTCCAGAATACTTAAACAACACGTATATTGCCCTTATACCTAAGATTCAAGGCCCAGAAACCCTAGGAAACTACAGACCTATAAGCTTGTGTAACACAAGATACAAGATTATAACCAAGATCATTGTTGCTAGGTTGAGACCTTACTTGGATAAGCTAATCTCTCCTCTTCAAGCAGCATTTGTTCTGGGTAGGAAGGGAGTTGATAATGCCATAATAGCTCAAGAAATCATCCATATGCTAAGTAAGAAAAGAGGGAGAGCTGGGTATATGGCATTGAAGATTGATTTGGAGAAGGCATATGACAAGCTAGAATGGAGCTTCATAAGGGAAACTCTTATTAGAGTTAACCTTCCTTCGGATCTCATTGACATTATTATGAGTTGTGTATCCACGATGCCTACATCGGTGCTATTTAATGGTGAAGCTCTTGACTCGATATACCCCTCAAGAGGGATAAGAAAAGGAGATCCCTTATCACCGTACCTCTTCATTTTGTGCATGGACTTCCTTGGCCAACTAATTGAAGAGAAATGCAGTAAAAATCTTTGGCAGCCTATTAAGGCCTCTCGAAATGGCCCGACCTTTTCTCATTTGCTTTTTGTGGATGATCTTGTTTTCTTTGCCAAAGCAGATTATATTAATTGTTCAGCCATTAGAGATGTCCTTGATGACTTTTGTAACTTATCAGGCCAATCAGTGAGTGAAGCGAAATCTAGAGTCTATTTTTCACCTAATGTTGATAGAGACACTAGAGAGTTGCTTTGTGATATCCTTGGATTTGCATCCACTCCAAAACTTGGCAAGTACCTTGGATTTCCTATCAAACAGCTCGGAACGTCTCCTCAAGGCTATAATTTCATCTTGGATAGGGTGAAGCAAAAACTAGCGGGTTGGAATGCAAATATGCTTTCATTGGCCGGCTGATCAGTTCTTATACAAGCCTCCTCAACCATGATACCTGCCTATGTTATACAATGTACACAACTTCCTGGGAAAATACTTGAAGGCATTGACCAAGTTAATTGGAATTTTCTTTAGGGCTCCTCGGATTTAGTCAGGAAAATGCACTGGATTGGGTGGAAAAAGGTGACCAAACCTAAAAAGGAAGGTGGTCTTGGACTACAAACAGCGAAGGGGCGAAATATTGCACTATTGGCAAAGCTAAATTGGAGGCTGGCTACTGAAAAAGAAGCTTTATGGGCCAAAGATTTAAGGCAGAAATACTGCAATCAGTGAAGGATGAATGCAACCAATGCAGATAGACTGCCATGCTCTCATATTTGGACTGCGATAAAAAAAGGAAGAGAGGTGTTTAATAGAGGAAGCATGTGGACAATTGGGAGGGAAAGTAATTAGTGTGGATGGAGAATCCAAAAGGTGTGTTTGATCTTAAAAGTGCCTATAGTATTACTGAAAATTCTGGTCCTGGTCCTCCTTTTGCCGTGGGTTGGATATGGAAAGCAAAAACCCTTCCAAAAATAAAGACCTTCCTTTGGAGGTGTGCTCATGGGAGTATTGGAGTTAAGGCGTGCCTGGTTAGAAGAGGGATGGGCGATGATAAGATTTGTCCTATTTGCAGAGTGGAGGTGGAATCAGTTATGCATGCCCTTAGAGATTGTGGTTGGGCTAAGGCCGTGTGGATGCAGTTGGGTGTTAATAACACTAACCAAGCCTTTTGGATGACAGATTTGCAAGAGTGGCTTACGCTGAATGGGAAGATGAACCGTAGCTTACTGCCTGGTCAACCCCTATGGAAGATGATCTACCCTTTTGCAATTTGGAATATATGGAAAAGCAGGAACAATGTTGTGTTTAATAGGAAGAACCCCAATCCAAGGTTGGCAACAGACATCATCGCACAAACCAGGGAGTTTATGTACTGTGTATGCGTATATAGAGATCCAGCCCGATACATTATGAAGGAAGTTAGGTGGGAGAGACCGCTAGAAGGGTGGAGCAAACTGAACACTGTTGGTTCAGTTTTGGGTAGCACGAGTCTAGCTGGGTGTGGGGGAATTGTGAAGAACAATCAAGGTGGCTGGGTTGCTAGGTTTTCTAAACGTATTGGGTAAACTAATGGCTTTGTGGCTGAGTTGTGGGGTCTACGTGATGGGTTCATCATGTGCTGCAATTTAAATATTACTTCCATTATTGTTGAGCTTGATGCAAAAGCTATTGTTGATATCTTTCAAAATTCAGACTATGAGAATAACGTAGTTTCCCCTATTTTGGATGACTGCAGACAGCTGACTTGCATATTTCAATGAATCCAATTTAAGCACTATTTCAACCAAGCTAAACGGTGTGTCAATATGCTTGCTAGGATGGCTGCTGATAGGAATTTAGACTTTATTTCCTTTGAAAGTCCGCCTGTGGACTTTGTTAATGTGTTTGAAGAAGACTTTCATGGCATGTATATGACCAGGCTTTGCCTGGAACATGATGTAGCTGTTTAGTTTCTTTGCAATATACCGTCTATTTTACCAACAACAACAACAACAACAACAACAACAAAAAAATCATGAAAAAAATGTCAAACAAACAAATAAATATCTCAATTAAAAAAAATAAGTGAAACTTATTTGCATTTAAATAATTTTATCAGTAGAATGAAAAGAAAGAGTATCCCCAATTGAAGTCCAAAAGAACAACAAAGAAATAAATAGTAACCGTGACTATTTGTACATGTTTTGTCTAGTTTAGTTATTATAGTTTCTTTGTTCAACAATGAAATTAAATTTTAAATAAATAACGAAAATAATACAGATTTATTTATTTTGAGAATGAAACAAACACTAAGGGTCTGTTTGGACTGAATTTATTTTTGCTGAAACTGAAAACTGAAAACTGAAAACACTGTAGCAAAATAATTTTTAAATGTGTGAATAGTGTCGTGAGACCCGTGAACAGTGCATGAACAGTGTTTTTTGTCCCTTGCAAAGTAGCAAAATAATTTTTAAATGTATGAATAGTGTCGTGAGACCCATAAACAGTGCATGAACAGTGTTTTTTGTCCCTTGCAAAGTAAAATCATATGATTTTACTGTTCACGTGCAGAAAAAAAAAAAAAAAACTAAAAACTTGAACGCAAAACGTAAACGCCAGATTCAGTGCAATCCAAACGGGTACTAAATTAGTTGTGAATTACAAATGATATATTCCACGTAACAAAATTTCCATTTAAGTCAACTTTATCATTTCTTATATATTTATTTATTTTTATATGGCGGCCGATCTTAGATGTGCAAATCACAAACAAGTGTATTATTATAGCTTTAACCCTTGCGAGCGCACACACGCATGCTGAAAACTACTTTGGAACTCTTTCATTAACCATGGAACATTTTTCTCCTGTGACGAGTGCGAGAAAATAACTTCAAATTTGTCACCTCAAAGAAAACTAGAGTGATGTTAAAGATAATATAAATTTTAGGTAGAAAAAGTAGTAATATTTTTGACATATACTAAGAAAGTAGAGTGATATTAAGGATATTATCAATTTTAGGTAGTAAAAGTTGTAATATATATATATATATATATATATATATATATATTCTTTTTGAACTAAAAAATTGGGTAGGGGGCAATTTGAGTTGGCGTCTTTCACCTGAGCTTGACTATAGTGACACCTAACTCGTTGGGCCCAGGTCTACGGGAGCAAAAGATCCAAATGAGTCATAGCTGTGCACCCAGTCTTATTAAAGACGCTAATGAGCATGAGCCGAAAGTATGAAGTTATTTCCCAAGTGCTTCACAGTACAGGATTCGATCTTAGACTTCACCTCCAAAAAGTTGTAATATTTTTGACATATTTTAAAAAATTATTGTATCATATTTTTGAAGGATTCTTCATGATGAGGTCCTCAAGAATTGTTCCAAGCGTGCAGAAATGAAATTCATAGACGTGGATTTGGGTTAACTTTTATTATTGGTTTGAGTTTTAGAGAGATTGCAAGCCGTCGACTATTAAAGCCAATTGTTTACGTGGAGAAGCATAAGTGCATAACTATAGCCTTTTCTATCCTTAATGATACATCTATCAGCGAAACGATCTCTGTTTTTCTCATTCTCTGTCTCTGTCTCTGTGGCATGAGTTTCCAGTGGGCTTGAATTAAACAATCTTATGATTTCCGTGGGCTTCATTTAAATTTTGACTTTTATTTGATAACATTACATGCTAACAACCCAAAGGAACATATAAATGCAGGTATAACAAACAGAAAAAAATTCATAAAATTTTGCGTAGACAAAGTAGGTAAGCCCGTACATGTACATGTTGGGGAGAGAAATACTTTAGAGAGCCGGTTTGAGCTGTTAATATAACATATAAAGACACTGTTTAATCCAAAAGGCTTAAATTTAATATGTATGAGTTTAATTACATTATATTAACTATTTATTCTTTTTATTAGTATTCAATGTGAGATTTCATTATTTAATCAACTACACTATTAGCACACGTATATATTCTAACAGTACAATCAAATACAATGTGGTGTATATATGTGTGTGTATGTTTTTTTTTTTTTTTTTTTAACAAATCGATAGCTAGGGGTGAATGAATAGAATCCTAAATGTTTATTTAGAAAACACTAAAATGCCAATTGAATTACAAGACTTTTGGTCTCATTTATTTGATTCTATTTCAAAACACAATCTCTCTCTCTATATATATAAATTGATAAAAGAAACACGTGGGAGTATATTATTAGATGTGGACAGTTAAATAGGTCAGAGTAGCATTTGTTATAGTTAGCAAAAAAGTTTACTTTTAGTTAAATGACCCGTGTGTTGAAACATACCATAAAGAAGTATGTGAGAGTATAAATGTGTGTGTGTATAAATATATATTTGATGCAGTATAAATGTATAATATTAGATGAGGGAAGTTAACTAGTATTTATTCTAGTGAAAATTTTTAATTGATTAAATGATCTGCGTGTTTAAACATAAACATAAAGAAACACGTGGAGGGACAGGAACCAATAATCAATAAGCAATGTATTCAAGTATTCTTTTTTTTTTTGCTGAAATGTATTCAAGTATTCATGACAGCTACGTGTGTGTAATGGTATAACAAGTGAAAATTCTTAAGGGATTGGTCTCCATGAGATCATGAGTTTAAAACTCTTAATTGATATCTTGGACTCAGCCCAAGTCAATTTTTCATAAAATTAATTTGTGTGTGTGTGATGTGTAGATTATACATATTTGGGAGAATAAATCGTCTCTTGAAGAACTCCAAACACCCGTGCGTGTAAAAAAAATTGAAATTATTCAGTGTACTCAATATATATATATATATATATATATATATATATTATATTTTTCTTTCATATAATAATAAAGGAAAATGCTAACGGATGCCCTTAGGGCAATGGTTAATAATCCATTTAGAGAAAGTTTATATGGGAAAAAAAAAAACAATTTAATGTTTTGAAAACTTTTTTCATTTCCAATAAAAGTGGTGCCAAAACTTTCTTAAAATGGATTGTTAACCATTACCTTATTTATTTATTTATTTATTTATACATGATAAAATTTCTATTCTAGCCTAATCTAAGGGTTCGTTTGGTTGGAGAGGTGGAAAAACGAGAGGATAGAAAATGGTGAAAGGATGGAAAAGTGGGAGAATAGAAAAAATTTTAATTTTTCTTCTTTTTGTTTGGTTGGGAGTGGAAAAATAGAAGGATAGAAAAAGTGAATTTGTATAAATTGACTCATATACCCTTGTTAAAAAATGATAGTCAATTAAAACAAAAAAGTCACAAACAACTAAAAAAAATCACCCAAATTATTAAAAAAAAATCATGTCTAGTTAAAACAAAGAAAAATAAAGATGAAGAAGGCAACGCCTAGGAAATCCAACAAAAAAAAAAAAAAAAGAGGAAGAAGAAGAAGAAGCCAACATTCAACCTAGGAAATGAAAAGAAAAAAGAAAAAAAGGGAGGCAACGTCCCACAACACACACACACACAAAAGAAGAAGAAGAAGAAGAAGAAGAAGAAGGAATTGGATGAATTTTCATTTGCAGAAGTACATGAGCATTTTTGTCCATTAAGTAGCCTCATTTTCTCTTTTTAGTTTTTTCTCCAATTTGAGGAGAAAACTTTTTAGTAGGGCAGGAGAAAAAACACCTGAGCCCCACCATTTATTTTCTTTTCTCCCCATCCAACCAAACATACTCCAAAAAGTTTTTCTTCCCATTTTTTCTCTAAAGTTTTCCATTCATCATATTTCACCTCCAAACAAACACACCCTAAGTGTATATGTGTATGAAACTCTCTTCTAGATACTTAAACTCTGGTTCTTACCCCCCACACCCCACATCCCACAAGTACTTATACTTGTGGAATGATTATCGCACTAAGGGTGTGCTGTGTGCAGTGGTGATTGTTAACTATTACCCTAAGAGCACTCGTTAGCATGACCCAATAATAAATCACATTTATAAGGCTCGTATAATAGAGACTACTCGAAATTATTCATTGGTGTATGAAATAATTTCTGCTTATACATTATTATGGTAAAGGGTTAAAACTTGAGAAAACTTAAATCCGGATAAGGGAAAGTAAGTATGAAGCTTAGGATTGAAGAAGAAATGGCCAAATTGGATATATTGTCTACGAAAACAAACCCACACGTGAAGGTTTAATTAAGACTAGAATTAAATGAAATGAGATCAAAACAAAGTAAAAGATGCCCTTCGGATATCTATGTTCACACTACTGTGTTCTAGTAGATGCTCCTTCTGATCCATTTCACACTAAAAGTCAAATCAGATTAGCAATTAATTAATTTTTTTATAGGGATTAGCATTCCATTTCTTCTTGAAGGTGAAAGGTAGACGGTGCTATTTGGTCAACCAACCACGCTGTTAGATAGCCACGTCATAGCTGTCTTCATATAATCCTACGTGTGCACATCTTCTTTTACACATGTAAGTAGTTTCTAGGAACCTAGATATATAGATAAAACTTCAATGAAACTCAAACACCTATATATATACCAAACCTCTCTATCTTTCAATCTCTTCACACAACAAAGAAATATACAAATTGGTTTTCATCACCAAAAGAAAGAAAGAAAATTTACAAATTTGTGAAAAACCCAAAATGGGAAACTGCTTGAGACGTGAATCTAGTTCAATGGTATGGGCTGGTGATGATTGGGGTTCCCTCAATTCTTCAAAGAACCACCATGATGCAATGTTAGCTGAAGCTGATCATGACCATAAAGGCAACAACGTGGAAAGGCATAGGCTTCTTGGTAACATGTCTTCCTCTTCTGCAAGTGCTGGTAATAATCATGCAAGAGAGGTGAAGATCAAGATTACAAAGAAGGAGCTGGAAGAGTTGGTAAACATGCAAGGTTTGTCTATGGAACAAGTTCTTGCTCGTTTAGCAGAAGCTGCTGATGATAGTAAATATGAGTTGGAACGTCAAAGGTCATGGAAGCCAGCCCTGCAAAGCATTCCAGAGGTTAATTAATAGCCAATTAAGCTCATCACTGTGCATATATGTCATTTTATGTAGAGGTTAGAATATCAATGTATTCAGTGGGTAAGAGTAAGAGGCATTTATTATTTTTATTTTTATTTTTGAGAAGCTAGAGGCATGTAAATAGTTAAGTCTGTTGTATCTAGCTAACTTTCATTGTATGTTGTTTCTCCAAAAAAAAAAAAAAAAACTTTCATTGTATGTTGAGATTTTAGGGATTCAATTCCTTAATTTACATTTAATTGGTTTTGTATAAAACCAGTTTTTCACAATATGATGCATCCGAGAAAAAATTTAGAATTTTTTTTTTCATTCGCTAATTATTAATTTCGAAAATGATTGGCACACTGAAATTCAAAACTCAAAAGCATACAAATTTTTGTTTGATTCAGATTCCCAACGCGTCTATATAATTATTTTGACTTTCTCAATGACAACACAAGACATAGAAAATCTATAGGCATTAAAAAAAAAAAAGAAAAAGAGAAGAAGCAGAGAATCTACTTAAAGTGGTTAAGTAAGATCTTCCATTCTTGTCTATATTATATATATATATATATATATATATTTTTTTTTTTTTGAGAAGGATATTATATCTTTTTTTTTTTTTTTTTTTGATAGGTATATTATATCTTATTAATTAAAGAATAAGAGGACAAATTAACTTTCATAAAGAAGAACAAGGGAACTTTTTGTTTTTTAATTTAACACAATTCATGCTTACTTTACTCACATCTTTAATTCTAATTCAGTGTAGTAGAAAAATATTCTCACAAATACTTCAAGCTACCAGGTACCACCTTAAAATAATGCTCATCATATAACGGTAAAAACTACAAAAATAATACATTAATAATAATAATAATAATAAACCCAAATGAAAAGGAAGATTAATGACACACCGGATATATCTTTATTTATTTATTTATTTTATAGTTCATAGCAGATAGCACCTAGAAAGCACATAGAATTCATTTGGGGGTGCCGTAATGTGTCAGACACGAGACACGCCTAGAACACTTTTGCCATGTGTCCCAACTATGTTCTTTATTTTAGCAAAATTGCAGGACACAGCCTAGACATTTATTTTTTATTTATTTTTAGTTTAATCTTGAATACTTAACTAGTTATTTTTTGTTTACTCTTTTAGATTTTTTTTTTGTTCTCTTAGATCTTATTCTTTAGTTTTTGTATTCTAATTTATAAATATCATATATTAGTTATGAATTCACTTTATTATCATTTATAACTCTTAAATTGATACAAGTCTAGCATTATATGAAAAATTAATAAATGCTTAACAATATTTAAAAATAAACATAAAAATATTTAATAATCAATTTATATATGTATTATCATCATACCCATGTCCTAATTTTTGTAAAATTGTCATGTCATTATGTCATATCCATGTTGGTGTCTGTGTCTACGATAGGTTAGCACATTGACTATATCATGAAGCCTATCCATTAGCACGTATAGATTAAGATTTGACCAAGTATTATTTTCACGTTGCCATACTTCTTCTTCTTGACTAACCAAATGGTGTGTGCGAGAATAAGAAAGAAAAAGCCACCACGAAACTTTTCATGCACTAATTCCTTGGGGGCTCGGTCTGATTAGGAGTCCGGACTAGAATAAACCCACGTTTATCAAATGAAAAGTTCAACCTGTTCCAAGTCCAACTTCAATTTCGGTCTTAAGCTTCGAATAGTCAGCCCAGCCCACTAAACCCATTAATTTCTGACCAGGGCAAAGCCGCCTCTTGTGGCCTAGTCCAATGTTGTATTATGTATGGGCTCGTCTTATGTTTAGTGTTCCAAAAATCCAAAAGCATCTTCATGCGAGATGGTCCCTTCATCATCATCTATCTGTTTTGGCACTGATAATTATATGATGCAACTTAGCTTGCATGCCTGGTCCAGTGTGCAAAAATTTATTGAATGCAAATCATGCAAGCCTGACCTTTGTGTAATAATCAAGCAAAGGGCAAATGCATCCATGAGAAAAAAGCAATATAAAGATAGGATTGCAAATTTATTGGATGCTAATTGAACCCTTGTGTGAAGTGTGATACTCAAGTAGAGCATCAATAAACATCCCAAAAAAAGAAAGATAATATATATATATATATATATATATATATAAGCTTCTTTATATAGACTGGGAGGAGCTTAGGATTCTCTGGAAAGAGCTTCGAAAATTCCTGAAATTTTGGAGGGTAATTTGCATTTTCCTTGGGTGAAAACCTTTTCCATTGAAAGTAGATGAGACCCTCGAAAGCGCATTCAAGCTGTGCGACGGTTCATGTTTTGTATTTTTGTGTTGGCTGGTACTGTTTTTGTCTCTTTGTGTCGGCTAGTACTATTTATATATATTATTTTTATGTATTTATCAATAGTGTGAGTTTTAGTTAGTTTAACTGATAAAATCTTTTGTTATTAAATAAGAGATCTGGAAAACTCGGCCAAAATAAAATAAAAAACATTTGTTGTCTTGACCTCATAAGTGAGTTGAGGGCCTGAGGCTTGCATCTTAGAGCATTCACATTGGGTATTGTATATGCCATATGTTGGTAATATTTCGTATCAGTGCCTCAAAGCCCCCCATTACCCGGTCTTGCAAAGTCTTACAATTGCAAAAAGAATTTGCAATTGTGTTATAGTGCCATCCTATTTTTATGATGGCACTGTAGCAACTTGTATACATTTTTATATATTTTTTTTTCCCTAGTGATGGTGGGTGGGTATTTTTAATTATTTTTTTATGAAGAGGAAGAGAGAGAGAAAGAGTTGGTGAAATTAAGGTTATGTTTGGTAACTGTTTTTTTCCCCCTTATTTTCTATTTCTAAAAACAATTTTCTATTTTTAAAACTAAAAAACTTGTTTGGCAACTCAGAATGGAAAGAAAACAAAAACTGTTCTCAAAATTCAATTTGTGAAGGAAATTAAAAACATGCAAAATGCTGTTTTCAGTTTCTAATTTTCAAAAGTCAATGAAAACATGCATTTAATTTAATGAACCTGTCTCATTTAATGAGTTAGCATTAGAGTTCAAATCCTAGTAACAACATATTTTAATATTTTTTATTTTTTTTCTTCAAAAAAACGATATTTTTAATTTTAGTTAACCAAACATGTTTTTGATTTCAAAAATACCGAAAAATTGTTTTTTCTTTATATTCCCAAAAACAAGTTTTTGAAAATAGAAAACAAAAACTGTTACCAAACAAAACCTAATATTTTAATGAATAGATGAGATAAATAAAAAATGGGATGTTGGGTGTATTGTAAAATGGTATGGTATAATTGATAAAGTAGTTTTTGAGATGGTAAAAGAGAATAGTTTGAAGATTCCGGATGCGAAAACTCTTCTAACCAGCCTTTGAAAACAAAGGATATTGGGTACACATATTCCATCTTTGAGGGTGATTCCAAATTTGTGGCGGAACTATGGAAGTTGTTTTGAAACAAAACTATGAAGCAATTGAAAAATTGACAAGTTTGTTTGGACGAAGACTTTTTTTTTTTTGGGTCTATTCGGGTAAACTCCAAGATCAACCAATACTTTAGCCATAATTTGGCTTCCTGGGCCGCATCCAACAAAGCTTTGGAGATCGTTCATCACTCCAATTTGTCATCTTTCTTCTTGGGGCCCATTGTTATTCTTTTGTTGGTGTAATAAAATTTTTAATCCAGGATTTTTATTTTTTATTTTATTTTATTTTTTTTCATTAAGATAGAGAATTTTGGTTTTGTGATTTTTAGGCCGCCTCTAATTTGTGATTTTAGTTTTAAATTCATTAGCCAACACTTTGGAGTCACCTCTAATAATTACCTAGGTATTTGGATAAGAGGACTATAGCCATTTCACACCTCTAATAATTACCTAGGTATTTGGATAGGAGGACTTTAAACTATTTTACTTTGGATATATATGCACCCTGGTCGATAATTCGTGCAATGTGCAGAAAACTTTAGCATAATATAATATGATTTTTTTTTCTTGTTTAAATATGAATTTCATAATAATAGTAATTATAAATAAACATTTATCATAATTGTTTTTGCATATAAAATTATATATTTTAGTTTTAGGCATTTTATGATTGTGCTAATATATGAAATTATATATTCTACTATTTAAAAAAAAATTAATATACCAAAAGACTCTAAGTGAAAATCTAAATATAGAATATAATTTAATTTAATTAAAAAAATATATTAGAATAGTGACATGTAAAATTATGAGACCTCAAAATTTTATATGACATAATACTATGAGGTCAACTAAAAGTCTAACGACTTCAGTTATATAAATAAATATATATATATATATATATATATATATTTGTATGTATATATGTGTTACAACTATTTTCATTGAAAAAGGAAATGATAAAACTTAAAGAATGCTTTTCTTCAATTTTGTACTTAAGAATTTTTCAATTGATTCAACCATATATTTATATTAACCGATGCTTCTTCTTTTTCTTCTTCTTCTTCTTCTTCTTCCAAAAAAAAAAAAAAAAAAAAACCAATGTAACAATAATAATGTTATTTATATAAGGATAAAATTGTATTTTACCATGTAATTGAGTAATTCATTAGTTAAATACAATTTAAGTATAAAAAAAAAAGTGCAAACAAGATACAAATTATATGGAGGAATTTTCCTTCAAATTGATTGAGACAAAAAAATTTCTATCAACCATTACAAGTCATCATAAATTAAAGAAGAATTTATTATTATTATTTATATATAATAAATCGACCAAGATACTGATTAGTTTTTGATGTTGGATAAAATATTTTACTAGTTAAATTAATTGAAACTAATTGAAATCCACAAGTAATGTGGGATACAGAAGTTTAATAAAGTAATAGTACCACGTGTCATATCCGAGGCCGAGGGGGCCGATGCATTTCCAAGGAGTCAATACCCTTGGACGGCAAGACCAGGGAAGCAAGCCTTGGCCACGTCAATGACACATTACTAGAGGAGGTCACACTGTAGAGGAAGAGCTTTTGAGAGGAAGCTAGTCTTGACGTGTTTGAAAGGATGGTAGTTGCCACCACATTTAATGCATCCCACCAAACCTCCTAACTGCATTTATGTGGAGAAGACCCCTGAACAGTGCTGTCTTAGTTGTCGCAACTCATAGAAGATTTGAGAAGGCATTTGATGGGACAAGTACTTGAGTAATGACCTAAATGATCAACAAATAGAGAGTCAAGATCAGCTGAAAGAGAATATATAATGTAAGAGATCCTCCTAAAAAATGGGGGAGTTGATGAAGGATCCCAAAGAGAAAAATATTATAGCAAATTGTTCTTGAAATCAAACTAATATAAATATCTGCCTTCAGACCTTAGCTGAGGACTAGTATTCTTCATTATTCCTTGTCTTTTTCTTCTTCTTTAACTATACTAGGTTATTTGGCTTAAGTGCCCGTCCCTACAAATTCATTATATTATGGCAACTCATTTTTGGCACGGACAAGTAAGGTGATGTTTGGATTAGGAGAGTTTTGAGTGATATCGTCCTGTTTTCATAACTCATGATCCAAAACTGGTGGGGCCCACGGAAGAGCACTTATTTGGACTCCATGACTCATGATCTGTGATTCAATTTTCATCACTCAATTCTTTGATTTTTGAGTTATGAGTTATGAAAACTGAAAACACATTTTAGCTGTTTTCAGTTTCCATAACTCATAACTCAATGGCATTTTTGTAATTAAACATACATGGAGGGACCCACAGCCGCAACTTTTGACCTTTGACACTTTTTTTTTATTCCTTTCTTCTCCTGCGTTCATTCTTCTTCTTCTTCCCTTTTTTTTTTTTTTTTTTTTCTCTCATTCTTTCGGGTTTCTGGTTTTTTTTTTTTTTTTTTTTTTCACTGGTTCGGTGAGTTTGGGTACTGGGGGTTGAAGGAAAAAAAGAAAAGAAAGTAAAAGCTGCACAAGGTACATGTATGGGGCCCACAAATAGTTGAAAAATATTGAGTGATGACAAGTGAGTAATGGTGCCAAACGGGATTGGGTGTTTTAAGTGATGAGTAATGAGTGATGAGTGATGAGTGATGAGTGATGAAAACTGAGTGATGAGTGATGGGTGATGAAAATTGAGTGACGAGTGACCATTTTTTTAAACCAAACAAGGCCTAAATCACTCTAGAAGAAAACTTGGTCCAAATTTTATCATCATTGCTTATTCTGCAGGCCCAAAAAAACCCACTAAAACCAGCACCAGAAAAATCAATCCCAATCCCAATCCCAAATCCGCAGTGACGAAGAACAAGCAATTGGGCAGAGGCCACGTGTCCCCCTTACACGCATGAGAGCTCCACATGTGAGTGTGAATGACACGCTGAACACGCAAGCAAAAAGTGGGTCCCGCACACACGTGTCACCCGTGCGAGACACAGCACTTTAGCACTCATACTCATACAAACAAAAGTGGGAAAAGGCGATTGATGGCGTTAATGCACTGGTTGGTGATTGTCTCTGAGTTTCTTGCTCATGGTGGGCTCTACCTCTCTCTCTCACAGTCTCACTCATTCAAAGAGAGTGTCTGTGTGTGTGAGTGAGGACAGCTAGCTATTACTCTATACTGCTTTCTAGTCCCCACACACTTTGAAGCTCATTCATGGCTTCTATATACTGTTGTCTCTTTCTCTTTCCCTTTGATTATTATTACTCACATACCAGCCAACAACTTCTTCAATTCCCAGCCTGATTCTTGTTAAGCACTCTTTCTCTTTTGCTTTCTTTCTTGCTTTTTTCATTTTTTTTTGGGGCTCTACTGTGTTTGATACAAGTGTCAGGCATGAAAGAGAGGGTTTTTTTCAAGCTCAGTCTCAATATCATTCTTCTGGAAGTGTTCCTATTAGCTCTCTGTGAGTATGCAAGCACATTTACTTGTTAATTCCTGTACTGGGTTTTGGTTTATTTTACATGATCTGTGTGTTTTTTTTTAGTTGGGTCATTTTTGAATTGCTCTTTTTTGGAGGAAATGTAGGTGGGTTTAATGTATATTTTTTTGCTGTATTTTGGGGTTTCATGAAATGGGTTTTGTGGAATTTCATTATTGGTATGAAAATATGGTGTTCTAACTTCGAAGTTCCCTCTTTTATTTTTTGGGTGGAGGTCTTGAAGTTTCATTTTTCAACTTTTGAGAATATGGTGCACTGGCAACCAATTAGCTATGCATATATACTCTTGTATTCATATTATTATTATTATTATTAATTTTTTTTTTGACAAAATATACTCTAGTATTTTTGACACATTGAGTTTACTTGATGTTTGCTATTAAGTAATCTGTTTTTCTTATGGTTCAGACTGATGTCCCACTGTTCCAGATTGAGGATAGTGTTAATGTTTTGGGATTGATTGATGTCATTAGTTTAGGTACAGAGTTGCGTTAAATGTTAATAGCTTGTTTCTGTGATAGCGCCCGGGCCACCATTGTTGCACAAGTAGTACTTGTAATCACTTTGCATAGATTGAATTATGGGGCACGCTTGCTTTTCATGGAACTGGTGCTAAGAAAAACAGCATCTTCTTGGGTGAGACTGAAGACTGTGTACTTAGTACCAATTTCCGGAGAATTGGTTTCCAACATACATTATGAACAAGGGAGAAGTTAACCATGTCTGTTGGAAATTCCTGTCTTAGTACACTACTTAGTAGTTAGAACCAACTAAATTAGTGGCTGATGAATAACCAACTCAGTATATCACTACTATTTGTTTTGTTTGATAGAAGGTAGAGCCTCCAATTAATGATTCAGTTTCTTGTCAAATTTTGTGCGTTAAAGGTTAGTGTGATTCTCCAAATAGATTAGATATTGGATTGGATTAAAAGAGTGTGTGTTGAACATTTGCACGGGCATGAACTGAGTTCCACATCGGATGTTTACTAAGTAGATTTATGAGGAATCCTAATTGTTACTTGACTAGTCCTTTTAGGTTATAGCTGCAAACGTAGCTAGTGATTTCCCCACCTTGTCTTGATGAGGATGTTAGGAAGTGTGTGTTGCACAAGCATGAGTTAAGGCTTCCATTGGGTGTTTACTAGGTAGTCTTGGCCATGCAAGCTATTACTAGGAGCCTTAATTCTAACTTGACTAGTCCTTTTGGGGTATAGTACTGCACTAGCGCTTCCTTGCATCATGCCAGTTAGAACTTCACTCTGCCACTATTTCCTTTCTATGTTGTTTTGCTTGAATCATATCATTGTCTCTTCAGATTTTTATGAGTTAGTCTCATAATTCTAAATTGAAGCTTCCCATTTATTTATTTTCTTTTTTTGGTTGTTGAAGAGTTTCGGTGTGTAGGGACAAAGGTGCAACCCCACCCACACACAACCCCACCGCCGCCGCCCCCCCCCCCCCCCCCCCCCCCCCCCCCCCACAAAAAAAAAAAAAAAATCCCTGAATTGGTGAATAGAGGCTTCAAATGTTACATTTACTTTCTTTGAATTCACAAGATGTTATCCATTCTCAAAAAGGTTCTAGTATTCCACAATGTTTTAGTTTACATAACTCCCTTTGGACCCTTTCTCAAGTATATCTTCTGACATCTCCTTACTTCAGCACTTTGACTTGTCCATGCCCATGTTCCCAAAACTTCAACCAGAAAAAGCTGGTCTTATCCCTGTTAAGTATTGCTGAGTCCCATGCAATAAGAAAGGATGGGTTAGGTTTGAGATTGAGGGAAATCCTAATTGGTTGCTTGTATTGTTGTACAATGTTGGAGGTACTGGTGATGTTTCTAATATTAAATTAAGGGCTCTAATCCCGATTGGATTCAACTATTGCGCAATTGGGGCCAAAATTGGCAGGCTGGCACAGAGTTGATAGGGCAAAGCTTGTCATTCCAAGCAACTACTAGTGTTGGGAAAATGTTGCAGTTTGATGATGTACTGGGTTTTGGTTTATTTTACTTGATCTGTGAGTTTTTTCAGTTGGGGTTCATTGTTGAATTGCTCTATTTTGGAGGAAATGTAGGCGGGTTTAGTGTATTTTTGCTGAGTTTTGGGGTTTCGTGAAACGGGTTTTGTGGGACTTTATTATTGGTATATAAATATGGTGTTCAAACTTCAAAGTTCCTTCTTTTATTTTTTGGTGGAGGTATTGAATTTTCATTTCAACTTTAAGGAATATGGTGCACTGGCAATCAATTTGCTGATGCAATTGTATTGTTTACACTATCAGTTTACTTGTATGAGCTGGGCATTAGTATTTGCTATTAATTAAAATTGTTTTCTTTAAGGTTCAGACTGATGTGCCAGTGTTCTAGATTGAGGCTAGTGTTTAGATTTTGGAATAAATTATATCATTCATTTAGGTATAGACTTGTGTTAAATGTTCAATAACTTGCCTCTGTGATAGCACCCTGGCCACCATTTTTGCCACAAATAATTGACACAATCAGTGCTCACTTCACATGGATTGATTTCTGGCAAGGCTGCTTTTATGGAACTGGTGCTAAGAAATTCATCATCTTCTTGGGTGCGTAGGAGGACTTTGTACTTAGCATCAATTTCCAGAGAATTGGTTTCCAACATACATTATCAACCAGGGAGAAGTTAACCATGTATGTTGGAAATTCCTATCTTAGTACTCTACTTAGAAAATAAATAAATTAGTGGGTCGATGAGCAACAAACCCAGTATATTACTACAATTTTTTTTTTTGTTTAAAAAAAGTAGAGCCTCTGATTGATGACTCAATTTATTGTCAACTTTTGTGTTGAAGGTTAGTGTGATACTTAATAGTTTGGATATTTGATTAGATTAGAAGAGTTTGTTTTGCAAGGGCATGAGTTGAGTCCCACTTCAGGTGTTTACTAAATAGATCTAAGTGATAATGAGGAGCCCTAATTGTAACTTGACTAGTCCTTTTAGATTATAGCCTCAAATATTGCTAGTGCTTTATCGCCTTATCTCGACAAGGACGTCAGGACATTAGTGTTATGTAGGCATGAGTTAAGTCTTACATCAAGTGTTTACTAGGTAAATCTTTGCTATGGAAGCTATTGTAAGGAGCCTTAATTACAGCTTGACTAGTCCTTTTGGGGTATGGCAGTGCACTAGCGCTTCCTTGCATCATGACAGTTAAAGCTTACATACTATCACTATTTCCTTTTTCTAGGTGGTTTTGCTTGTAGTTACTGTTTCATTTTTGGTTATTTTTCTTCTTGTTTTTTTCTATAGAATTACAGAATTGCCTCTACAGATTTTTATGAGGTATTCTTATGATTTTAAATTTAAGCTTCCCATTTCCATTACTTATATAAATAAAAAAGCTTCCCATTCCTTTAAAAAAAAAAAACCTGAATTGGTGAATGGACGCTTCAATTGTTACATTTTAATTTCTATGAATTAGCAAGATGTTATCCATTCTCAAAAAATTCTAGTATTCCACTGATATGTTAGTTTACATAACACCTTTTCTCAAGTATATTTTCTGATATCTCTTTGCATGCATGCCTATAGTTTTTCTAAGCTTTAAAACGTTTATTGTGTAAAACATAAATGAAAGTTTTTCTGAAATCCTCATTTTCCTTATGCTTTTGGTACAGGTTTTCATGAATCTTGCTGCAGCCAGTTAGATCATCTTACGGGTCCTGTTTTGATGGATAAAAGAAGGGATGCTTTTTTGCCTGAGATCTCTCCTAGTGGGTCTCCTCAGCCGTTTATTCCTATGCTTGCACCTTCACCATTGATACCCTTCACAAATACTACCACTCCAAAATTATCAGGTCTATTTAAATATACTTTTTAAAAATTATAGTAAAATCTTTATTTACATTGCATTCTTAAAGTTATATGGATTAAGAAGTTTGATCACATGTTGTGCTTTGTAATCTCTCTCTCTCTCTCTCTTCTAATGCAGGACTCTGTATGTTAAACTTCACTGCTGCTAAAAGCTTGCTGAGTACAACATCAATAGATTGCTGGTCCGCTTTTGCACCATTTCTGGCTAATGTCATTTGTTGTCCGCAGTTGGAAGCCACTCTTGCAATTATCATTGGTCAATCGAGTAAAGAAACCAATGTCCTTGCTTTAAATGGGACCCTTGCCAAATTTTGCCTCTCAGACATTGAGCAGATTTTGGTTGGTCAGGGTGCTAATTTTAATGTAACACAGATATGTTCAACTCATGCCTCAAATCTCACTCAAAACTCTTGCCCGGTCATTGATGTTAATGAGTTTGAGAACACTGTAGATACTTCTAAGCTTGTGGCAGCTTGTGCTGAGATTGATTCTGTGAAAGAATGCTGTAACCAAATTTGTCAGGGTGCAATATTAGAAGCTGCTACGAGGATTGCACTGAAAGCTTCTGAGCTATTGAGCATTGATGGGCCCCATGTTTTACCTGAGCACTCAACTACTATAAATGATTGTAGAAGTATCGTCCACAGATGGCTGGCAAGTAAACTTGATCCTCCTCTTGCGAAGCGTGTTCTCAGAGTACTATCAAATTGCAATGTTAATAAAGGTGAGTTTGGGGTAAAACATGGATGTAGAATAACCACTCCAGATTATGTCTAGGTTTTTGTCTAAGACACCTTCTGACACTTAAAAGTATCCACAAAAGAATTGAGTACTTGTGTTAGAAGCATATGATTACATGTGGGAGTGTGTGGAGTATAACATACTTTTGAAAGTCACTATGCATCCATTTCTTTAGAAGATTCTTTTGTTAGTGCAAAATCCAACTTTGGGTTCATTTCCTTATTCATGTACTGGACTGTAAACTTATAGACAACATTGATAGCTCCTAGATGGCCTCTTCTATCTGTCCTTGTGACTTCCTCAATCCTTTTATCAAGGAAATTTATTAATTCCACATTTTTTTGTGTGGTAATTCTTGTTTGCTCTGTTTCTTATACATGTTTGATTTTTTATTTGTATGCCAATCCCTTCAGGTGGCCTCATCATTCTCATATTTCTTCTCTTGTGATTGTGCATCAGTTTGCCCCCTGAATTTCCCTGACATGAAGCATGTCGCAAAGGGCTGTGGGCATGGGATAAGTAACCAGACGGCATGCTGTAGTGCCATGGGAAGCTATGTCTCCCACTTGCAAAAGCAGAGTTTTATAACCAACTTGCAAGCTTTGGATTGTGCTGCATCATTGGGAACAAAGTTAAGGAAGTCAAATATTACAAAAGATGTATATAGCCTCTGTCATATAAGCCTCAAGGATTTCTCCCTTCAAGGTTCATGTTTTTTCTGGGTTCCCTTTTCATAATTAAACTAAATATGTTCTCTGTCACATTGACTTTAAGCTGATTCTGATACATGATTCTTTTTTCATTTTTCCATCTCGAAACGCTATGGAACAACAATTCAATTTCTCAGTTGGAACTCAAGGTAATGTGCATAATTCATATGCACTGTGGAATAATAAACTAAAGACAAAGAATCATTTAGTATGGTGCAGAAATTATTCATTTCCTTCTAGCTTATTTCCTTTCATTCTTTATTATGACCTTTTTTCTGCAAAAGGTTTGCAAATAGAACCTTTAGTTTCTAATCTAGATTTGTGTGAGTGAATGGATTAAATGTAATTACTTTCTGATTTCAATCTTGTAATTAGCTTGCATTTCTTTCTCCTTTTTGCTGAAGCAGAGGCTGGATGTCTTTTGCCTAGCTTGCCTTCTGATGCAACATTAGACCCGACTTCAGGAATAAGCTTCCTTTGTGATTTAAATGACAACATTGCAGCTCCATGGCCCACTACATCTCAAGTGCAAGCTTCTTCATGCAATAAAAGTATGTCCTGGCTATTATATTTTATTCATTTATGTGGAGTACCGAGTCTTTTAAATCTGTTACTTGTTCCTTCTGAAAATTAAATTGCTTTTTGCTAAAGGCTTATTTTGTTTCTGTTATATTTATCAACCTGACTTATTGGAATTTCAGCTATTAAAATTCCTGCACTTCCAGCAGCCACATCTGCCCAAAGTGGTAAGCACCCCTTCTTCTTTTATTTTTTATTTTTTGGGTTTTTTTTGTTGTGGGGGGGGGAGGAGGGGGGAAGGTGTGGTGTAGCTCTCAATGTGAGTTAGATTTTTGCAATCCTAAGATGTGACTAACCTAGAATAGATGCCTAGGTTCATGGTTTTTTAACTTACAAGGATGGTAGAAATTTAATAGGTACAGCTGGTGGAGTCTGCCCGTCACTTGCATGGTGATGGCGTCCCTGCATGGGAACCATGGATGGGGTCCGCCATCACGTGAGCAGGCCAGACGCCATTCATTGTATATCTTCAAGAATGGGAGCTGTCTTAATTGAGGTAGTTGTCATACAAAAAAGTTAGGCATGTATGCCAATTTGGTCCTATCAAGTGGGTTATGAAGTATCAATTCCCGTCTACTTCATGAAAAGAACATGTAGAAGAATGGAATGGACAGTGTTGTGAAATCGTTTTATTCCAAAGTTTGATGGGCACCATTCTCCCTTAAAGGGTAGCTAAACCAAGATAGAGACCGAGAATTCCTGTCATCCACTTTCTCTATCCTTACAAACACAAAGAACTTATTTAGCTAAAAACTTGGAGGAAACTCTTCATAGTTGAAAACCAAACTTTTTGCATACAAAGCTAAACATACTTTGTTGCTTTGAATTGTGGAACACAATTAATTCTCTTTTTGGTCACTAACCCTCCTTAACTTTATGCTAACTTGCTTTGCAGGACTTTATAATGACGATGTCATGCTTTTTCTGCTCATTGCTTCCTTAATGGTCCCTCTAATGCTATTGTAATCTTAAGAAGCTTTTTCTTGCACGTTGCACCTTGTCAGAGTCTTCAAAGAGAAAAGGATAACTAGATGAAGTTATTTCCAAGAAGGTTTCTCTTGATCTGATCTGAGCCCTGTCAATTGAAGACAATTGTTTATTGGGCAGAGAATCTTGATTTTAGGTAATTTAGGATTGTGTTTCTGATCCTATTGATTCTTGATTCTTGTTTGCTGGTGTAATAAAATTTTTGTAAAGGAAATTAGGAAAATGAGGATAGTGATATTGTAATTACCAATATTGAGATTGCCTTGTAAATTTAGGTTTTAGTAGGAAAAAGCTCTTTTGCAACTTGTAAGTACTTTTTTCTAATCTAGTGTCCACCTTATATGACCAATGCCTTTCTTGCCAGTGCTTTTAATAATGCTGTTCTATATATCTCTTTCACATTTAAAATGTTTTGTTATCTTCTGGAGTTACTTGAACCTGAAATGCTTAAGTGCTTAAGCTATATCTTCTTTATGATGAAATTAATTTTCAAAAGAGGGAAAAAGTTTCTATAGAGATTGAATTGAATGGGCCAAGCATGGGCTTCCATACAACCATCACAGAAAGTCTGGACAAGACTCATGTCACAATTGTTGTCACAACTCTATCATGGTTTTGAGTGATGGAGAACAAGTGGTGGGTTCATATAAAAGTTATAGACAATCATTCACATTTAATCACATAAGAGATGTGACAAAAGTTGTGGCATAAAAGTTATGGTCTTCGAAGAACTACAACCGTTAAGGAATGGGTTAGGGTGAACAATATCTCTTAGGACACAATAAATTTCATAAATTTCACAACTTTTTCAAAGTTGTTAATGTGACAAATTGTGATTGGTGTATTAAGTTACATGGGATGTTTCACCTAAAATTCAAATCAAATTGTTAGGCATCAAAGTAAATGTTCATTATTCTTATTCCAATTTCTAATCCAGAAATGTTCCAGCGTCACTGATTAGATCATCCCAGCATGCTTGACTATAAGGCTATTGACTATTGGCTATTTGGATATATTTCTTACTGAAGTGTATGTATCACCCAACACTGAAATTGATAGTACTACTACTCTTTTTTCTTCTCTTTTTTTGCTATGTACTTAAAATTAATACTAACTTCAGCATTTTCTAATTTTTATACATACACCAAATTTCTAATTTTTTATACATACACCAAATGTCAGATACTACGTCAACATGCGTTGGATTAATATTAAAATGTAAATTTCTGTATAGTCTGACACTATGTACAGCTTAACAATAATATGTCAAGAAAATTTTAACACAATTTAAGTCCCTCTGGTGGACTCTGTCCCCTCTCACATGAGCAAGATCTAGAGTTTAAAAAGGTAATTTCATTTAAAAGCTTAAAACTAGCGCAATGTTAGAGATAGTCTTATTTATTTTCTCACAACTTATTAAAATGATAAATTTTGATTAAAAAATATCACTTTCATGTGGATCTATTATTAATTCATTGACATGTAATAAAAACAATATGCTATATCAACCGATGAGTAAAAAATTAAGAAAAACTTTCTTTTCCTACTTATTATAATTAATTATCTTTTATGCACAACTCTTTGTGTAACAAATATTAACTTTACATTTTCGTAGTAGTTTTTTTTTTTCCTCTACAGTAAAATAATCATCATGACTGGGTATATTTGGATATCGCTTATTTGCTGAAAACTTATTATTGAAAATACTGTAATAAAATAATTTTTAAAAGTGTGAATAGTGCTGCTGTGAGATTCAGCCAAAAACGCAAACGTTGGAAACGCATACTGGCCGCTATCCAAACTCACGCATAGTCTAGTCTGCGTTTAACACAACTTATTTTAATATTTATTGTGTAAAAAATATATTGGAACTTAAAAAGAAATGAGGTTTTAAAAACTATTTCTAAAAAAAATTAATTAATTTGTTTTCATTTTTAACTTAAGTAATCGCATACAGTGCCCACTTCACCGCCTTTAATAATGATTCTGAGTTCTAACAAAAGAATCTTTTGTATATTTCGAAGTCATCAATTAAAATTACTAAGTTAATTCTGTAGTCAAACTATGCAATAGATTCGATTTAACTACATAATTTAGTTTAATTATTGGGAGTAAGAGATCTGAGCATTGTGAAATAGTCATCTATTTACACAATCTTCACAGTAAATGACTGGATCCCAACAATGAAACAGTTTGACAAAAGCTAGGAAATTAAATGTTGTTGTAATCTCTTTTCATGAATACGTATGTACGTAGTTCTAATCTTAATGCATTATGCCTCTTAAAAAAAAAAGATTACTATTGGGCTTTATTCAGCCAGAGAGCCGGTGAATTATTATTATTATTATTTTTAAATATGCTACAGTGCCGTTCTATTAGTAGAACATTATTGTAAACGTAGTATGATCTAAAAAAAACATAATATTTGACATTCGGAACATTTCATGGAGCATGTTATTTGGTGTTTGATGTGCGAAATGCTAGTGCTCTAAACCCCTTTCTCATTCTCTTTCTCTCTCTCACCAATATTTTAGTATTTGGTGTTTAGTGTTTGATGTGCGAAAGTTTCAAGTGCTGTCCTTTCGAGAACAACTCAATATGCCTTAGCTTATCCTAAGTTCTAACAAAGGATATATGCCCTGTTAAAGGAATATTGGTTCGGATTCCCTTGTTCTGTTCTGTATAGGAATTGTTGCTGTGACTACTCACTAATAACTTCTTGGACCAAAATTCCAATTATTGACCTTTAAATTGACTATACTCTCTTATGAAAAAAAAAAAAAAAGACTATACTCCATTCATTGTAAAATAATTCTTTTAGTTTTGAATATTTATATAAGAAATGGTCATAAGTTATATGTTGCAATCAGTCTTCTCCAAAATTAGATGTCAAGTTCCCTATTAATCATTTCTCATATCTTACAGAAACGAAAGTTTTATACAAAACTCACAAACTTTTATTTTAGTTGTGACATAATCTTTTCAAAAAATCTTATTGGGTTTCGAAAACAAAAAGGTAATAACATAAGAATTTCTTGTTAAAAAAAATCTTAGGATGTCCTAATTAAAGAGGAAAGAAATATATTTAAATTAAAAGTATCAGGTTGATTTGTTAGAGCATTACCATCAGCTCTTTCAAAAAAAATTCAATTTTAACACACCAAAAACCAACTTTATCATTTTAACACATCATTTTACAACATACCATTTATCAGATGTTCTATACTTCAATTCTATACATTAAAATAATATTTACAATACATTAAAATAATATATTCCATTCTCTCTATCCCTATCACTATCTTCATCATCATCACCAACGGCCACCACCGGCACAAACACCGACGGCCACCACCGGCAACAACGCCGACAGCCACCAACGCCACCTCAAAAAAAAAAAAAAAAAAAAAAAAAAAAAACACAACTAGAGAGACCAAACCGACACAAACCCACATCCCAAACCCACCACCGGCACAAACCCACATCCATCACCGGCACAAACCCACACCACCACCTGACATCCACCACCGGCACAAACCCACATCCACCAACGCCACCTCAAAAAAAAAAAAAAAAAAAAAAAAAAAACCCAACCAGAGAGACCAAAACAAACAAACCCACATCCATCACCGGCACCCACATCCACCAAATCAATCAAACCCACATACCAAATCCACCAAATCAATTATAAAATCCAACAAACCGAATCCCATCCACCAAATCAAACAAACCCACATCCCAAACCGCCTCTGTCGCCGTCACTGATGGAAGTTTCACTTCCGGCCACCGTGTCCTTCACACTGGAGTTCCTTTTCGTCGCAAAGTGGGTCGTGATCAGTGGCGAGCCGGGCGGTCTCTGTCTCTCGACGTGGCAAGATCGGCGTGGCGAGATCGGCGATGGCGAGATCGGTGTGGCGAGATCGGCGTGGTGAGATCGGCGTGGCGAGATCGGCGATGGCGAGAGGGCCAGAACAGAGAGAGCGAGAGATGTAGACGGAGAGACATGCCAAAACAGAGAGAGCGACTAGAACAGAGAGAGCGAGAGATGTAGACGGAGAGAGAAAACAGTGAGAAGAGAGAGAGAAAACATTGAATTAAATATTGAGAGGAGAGAGAAAATGTTGATTAAAAAATTATTTTCCAGAAATAGCATTTGTGTCCGTACCGTCTCATATTTGAGACGGTACTGTAGCATGTTCTAAAATTATAGAACATATAGCACACCTCATGAACCTTGAACAGTAGTGTTTGGTGTGCCAAATGCCAAATATTTGGCATTTGGCACACCTGATGAGAGTGCTCTAATTCATTACATAATGCTTAATAGCTCATTCTATTTTTTATATCTTATAAAATTATTAGGTTGATTTGATTCTTTAGTGCAGATCGCATAAACCCAAAAAGTGAAATTATATACATACAAATATTTCCATCTGGTTTTGTTATTTTTATATATATAAATCCAATAGGTTTTGAACCTATTATTTCCATTCCATAACTATTACTCTTTATTTATCATACCTTGGAATTTTGATATATCAACCTGCAGTCTTATGCCTTTATCTAAGAGTTGTCAGAATTCTTAAATCTGTTAATTAATTAGGCATATCTTAACCCTTCAAATTATTATTATTTTTCCTTTACATGTTTGTACTCTAGTATTTGTTTTTCTTTTTTCTTTTTATTTTTTAATCCCCTTTGTGGTGTAGTTCAAAGCTCCATCCCCACTTTCAACTTTTCAAATGGCCTCAAAACCCTCATCCATGTTCTAGTGGATGTCCTTCATCTAGAAAACCCTTACTATATACTAATTTAAACAATTATAATCATAGGCAAACTGGTTCTACATATAACTAGCTCTCACAAACTCAGTGTTCTTCGTTTAGAAACCCCTTTGTATCTTATATATCAAGCAGTATAAACAAAGGATAACTTTACTAGCTATCACAAACTCAGACTTCTTTGTGTGTGTGAGAGAGAGAGCATGGACACCATTGACAGTGAGCTCCATGAACCCATATTACAATCAAAACCACCAACACCAGAGACAGTGAGTTCTGAACTAGAAGATACCCTATCCAACACCGAGATTTCAAACTTTAGCCGCCTAAAATCCGGTACATGGATTGAACTGAAAACTCTCTTTCGCCTAGCAGCACCTGCGGTAGTGGTTTACTTACTCAACAATGTCACTTCAATGTCCACACAAATCTTTTGTGGTCATCTAGGCAATCTTGAGCTCGCTGCTGCCTCTCTTGGTAACAATGGTATCCAAATATTCGCCTATGGCCTCATGGTACGTACCTCAACACTAAAGCACTATAATCTCATCTCATTATGTACAAATTTTTGTTACACTTATAAGATAATACAATTTTGATAAAAGTGAAAAACAAGTCATATGTGATCGACACTGACTAGTCTGTTGATTGGCTAGCTTGGAATGGGAAGCGCAGTGGAAACACTATGTGGGCAGGCTTATGGTGCTCACAAGTTTGAAATGCTAGGCGTATATCTTCAGCGATCAATGATCCTACTCATGTGTACTGGGGTCTTAGTTATGTTCATCTACATCTTCTCCAAGCCCCTCTTGCTTGCTTTAGGTGAATCAAGTTCCATTGCATCCGCGGCTGCAATTTTTGTCTATGGTCTTATCCCACAAATCTTTGCCTATGCTGCTAATTTTCCCATACAAAAGTTTCTGCAAGCACAAAGCATAGTGGCACCTAGCTCGTACATCTCTGCAGCTACGCTAGTTGTGCATTTACTATTGAGCTGGATTGTGATTTACAAACTGGGCTGGGGATTGTTGGGTGCGGCATTGATGTTGAGCTTTTCATGGTGGATCATAGTGATTGCGCAGTTTGTGTACATATTGGTGAGTGACAGGTGCAAATACACATGGACTGGACTTAGCTGGCAAGCTTTTTCTGGGCTCTGGGACTTTTTGAAATTATCTACTGCATCAGCTATCATGCTATGTCTGGAGACTTGGTATTATCAGATACTTGTGTTGATTGCTGGGTTGCTCCAAAATGCTGAGATTGCTTTGGACGCTCTCTCCATTTGGTAAGAAAAGCCCTACTCTTTTCTTCTTGACCCCACTTGTGTGCTTGTGACCACTTGTGTGCTTGTGAGTGTTGAGGGGGACTTAGAATATGCCCATAGTTTAGAGTTTAGCAAAAACACATTCAATTGAGTGTGTCTTGGATTTTGGGAGTAATTCTATCCCGATAATCACACTTTTTTTTTTTTTTTTTATATAACAGATTATGAATTGCTATCTATTATTTTTACATAAACCACTCATAACGGCTACATGATAAAGCTGTGACACAATAAAAAGGTTTTATCATGGACCTTTTTTCATTTTGGTTCGGAGTCTTCGGACCACTAATTTTTGTCTCTTTGGATTTTTCGGATATGGAGGACAAAATAAAGGGTAGAAGCTAGATCATGTCGAGTGTAATAATAGAGAAAAAGAGGTTGGTTGAGGGTCAAATAGATCCGCTAGCTACCCGACCAACAAACAGTCAACTAAGAACTTTCTAATTTCTATTTATTCGGCTACCATTCCTTCTTTCATTCATTCTTTTTTTTGGCTGACTTATTTACGTGAATAGAAAGCAGCTAGTGTTTCACTTTTGTCTTGTACACTATCACAGTCATTTCTGTCTTTTCCTTAAAAAACAACCAAATTTAACTGATGAACTATAAAAGGAATCACTACGATTAAGACAAATGATTATATATATATAAAATTAATGTGAACATAATTAGGAACTCAAAAAGAAAGTGGGGACTGATTGGTCTGTTAGGTTTTTATTTCTATGTATAATTAATGATTTTTTTTTTTCAAATCTATTAAGTGGTCTATTATGATTAATACATAATCAGAGTCGTTTTAGTGATTCGTACGTATGAAAGTAATGTTTCTTCAATATTCACTATTTATCACCCAACAATACTATGAACACAACAAATTTCACCAACTCTTTTCACAGTATTTGAGGTGGTAGATTGTGATTTTATAGTATCAATTTTAAACGGGATCATAATTGATCTCACTTTTATGAATGGTATTATAGGTGCTACAAGTTTTGCTAAATTGGTTTTACAAAATAATGTGTCATCAATTAGAAAAAACAGTTCAGAATTCAATTATGAAGTAATTGAAATTTACCAATTACATTTATTACCACATCAATTTATAAGTTCTATATAGTAAAACTTATAATATTTTTAGTATTTTTCCCACTTTTATTATACACTAATGACTACTTACCACCTTATTCTATCAAATTTGACATATGTATTATAATGTATATACTTATGGTTTAGATTATCAAAAAAGTATATACTTTACAAGAAAGGTAAAAAAGATGGTGTAAAGGCTAACGTGAAAATTGAATGGGATAGGGGAAATCTAAAACGTGCAGGCTTTTGAGTTTTGACTGTAACAAATACGCACTTTCCACAAAAGAAGTTTTACTGTGAGGTCAATAAAAAGAAAAATAAAAAAGAAAAAAGAAAAGAAGAATATGATACGTACTAATGAGTAGCATGATTTTGTGGTCACAGCATGACCGTATCAGGATGGGTCTACATGATATCAGTGGGTTTCAATGCTGCTGCAAGGTTAGCATTTATGTGGTTTTGTGACAAATATTATTGCATATATAGTAACAACTAACAACATTAATGAAAAAATTGATATCTAACTGTACGTTTACTGCAAAATATATAAACAATATACTAGTGTAAGGGTGAGCAATGAGCTAGGAGCTGGACATCCAAAATCTGCGGCATTTTCTGTGGTGATAGTAACACTAAGTTCTGCCGTCATCGCGGTGATCTGCGCCATCCTTGTTCTTGCCTTGAGGCATGTCATTAGCTATGTATTTACGAGTGGTTCAACTGTGGCTGATGCTGTCTCAGAACTCTCTCCCTTCCTTGCCATATCTATCATACTCAATGGAATCCAACCCGTTTTGTCTGGTAAGAATTTTGGTCTCTCCAATAATAAATTGCTTGTAACTAGTACTTTACCATTAATTCTTGACTTTCTTGTGTTTGGTAATGATGTGATTCTCTATTTTTTTTGGTAATTATTTTCTTGTACTTGTTATTATATAGCTAGGGAGCACATTAAAGTGTGACAACCTAGCTAGCAGTGCCAAATAGTACAATATACCATAACGAAAATAGAACTTTTCTAGCTACCACTTTTTTTTTTGGTAAAATCTAGCTACCACTTTGCTAAATCATTGTAGTTGAAAAATGCACACGCGTGACAATTTTTGATGTTACTACATGTGGTCCATCAAATGTGTACGTAACACATGCAGTAACACCTGACTTTTGTGAGTCACCACGCAGGTCATGCCTAATTGGAAACCCCAATAATTGAAACAGTTTTATGATCTATATAGTGACTTTTGGGTGAGTGTAGTTGTTCCACATACACACAAGAATACTTTCATTGAATAAGACCTAAAACCCTACTTCAAAAAAAAAAAAAAAAAAAAACCAAAACCCAATAGACCAACCAAGGTTATGTATGTATGATCTTGTCGTGACTTTTCCAATCTGATATAGTCACTTTGGGGTGTGGCTTGTGTCTAGTGAAAGTTATCATTGGACACGTTGGATTAAGAACACGTGTCCACTCTTAAACATGTGTCTGAATCTTGACGTGTCCAGTGATAACTTTTACTGGACACAAGCCCTTCCCGTCACTTTTATTAGGAATTAAATAACCAAGTTAGAGCTAGCTTTTGAGTACTCCAAGACAAAATTGATGAAGTGTAGTTTTCAAAGCAATAAAATATTCTCCCATTGAGAAAAAAAAAAAAAAAAAAACTAGAGTTCAAGTTCGTTTTTGCTAGGTAAGACATGATGTTTTCAATTCATTTAATTGGATCACCACAAGCAGACAAATCAGTAAGTTCAATTGGAAGCAGTACGTACGTAGCTAGTAGCTAGGCATCAAGTATGTTTGTTCTATCTTACTTTTATCTAACTAATAAAAAAATTTGACTAAGTGACTAAAATACGAGATTAGGTGTTTGCTTGCATGCACGAGCATATTTTTATCAATTTATTTTGTTTTAAAAAAAAGTTGAGCATAAACAAAACAAGTTTATATATATATATATATATAAACTCATCCAAAACAAATTCCGATGAGATTGATAATGTAAAGACTGCATGCATGACAGCTTTCTCAGGTTATTCAGAGTCAATTAGCTTTAGAAATGATTCTAGGATGCAATGCACCCAGTCTATATATTCATAATAATATTAGCCATGAAAAAATTTGGCTTTTTGCTGAACCTAAACTTGCACTGACCAACAAGCTGTACAAATTCTTGAAAAGAAGTATGCTATCTTTGTTATTCGATGAACATGTTCTTGTACTCTATTGTCTGTCCTTTTCTCGACTGAGTGATCTACATTTTACAGGTAAACAGCCAAAAATACTCATTTAACTAACACAGATAATGAAGAAATCTAACGGTCAAGTCTTTTAATGGTAGTGATGGACTAGTTGTTGAACATCTCTCTCACATTGCTGGAAGTTATCTTCTAATTAAAGATGGTCATTATTACTAATATTATTCCTAAGAGTAATGCTAAACAATCATTAAACAAAACTTTATTGATAAGCAAGGAGGCATCATTGATGAGGCTAAAAGAAATAAGTGGCTCCAAATGTTGTGAAATAAATAATTCATGTAAAGAGGGAAGGTAATCGAGCTGCACCTGAGCTGGATGGATATGCAGAACATAGGACTAGGAGTGCATGCCACATGGAATATTTTGTGTAAGATAAAAGTTTTTTTTTTTTTTTTTTGAATTTTATAATTTGATAATTGGGGAGGAGGGACTTAAAGTTTTGAACCGTGAACATTTCCGATAAAAACACTAAGAAATATTAGTTGAGTTATAAGACTCATTAAGAAATTGAGACAATGGCGTGCGTTTAAAATGTATATTGCTGCATACTTTGCATGTCAGATGTGCATAACATATAGATGCCAGGAATTTTTTAAAGATATATATGATATAATATAATGGAGGTAATTAGTGCCATTCTAACATATTAAATAATTATTTGAATTGGTTTTTTTTTTTTTTGGTGATTAGTGACACATTAACTTGTAAGACTTATATAGTAGAATTTGTAATATCTCTAACATTTAAATAATCTTATGACTTACCCTTAAAATGTTATATAATTAATTTATATTATTATATATCCACAAAAATTGGGTATGTGAGCAACTATTTGATAAACTAAAAAAAATGTAGAAAATAGAAATGTAAATAGCATTTTTCATATTTTTCAAGGAGTTGCTGTCGGCTGTGGATGGCAAGCATTTGTTGCGTACGTTAACGTGGGGTGTTACTACATTATTGGTATCCCATTGGGTGCAGTACTTGGCTTTAAATTCGACCTTGGAGCTAAGGTATGACCAATTATTTACTCTTACTGTTACCTTTATTTTTGAGTTAACAGTTCCTTTATTTACTCAATTATGTTTTTGGTGTAGGGCATTTGGTCTGGGATGATAGGAGGCACTTTTATACAGACTCTCATTTTAATTTGGTTCACATTTCGGACAGATTGGACTAAAGAGGTAAATTCAACAACCAAAGTAATAATCACATTAACAAATACAATATTAACTTTTAACTCTTTTCTTTTTGATAATAATTAAAACAACTTGGTTTTACTACAAGTCTACAAGTGATAATGACAAGTAATTCTAATACCAGTCCAAATTTCGGCGGACTCATAATGACAAGGACTAACAATGATTTACTTATCAATCAAAGGGAAAAAAAAATAATTATTTGCTTAGTGGAATAATTATGATGATGGCTTCAAATAAATATATAATGAAAGATAAAGACTCAACTAACATTCTTATTTTGACTAGTTTGTTAGTTGCTCAAATCTTGGTCAAAAATCCAAGACTTTGTAATTCGGTTGACACTTTTTAATATTCTAATATAGAAATTTGCAAATTCCCTCTCTACTGTTGTAGTTATTGAATTATTTAAATTAGCAAGAAAACATTTATTGCGATGCTGATTAATTATTTGTATTTTTTGACAAGTAGGTAATTCAATTTTCCAAATTGGTGATCATTTGTATATTGAACTCTAAAAATTTTCAGGTTGAAAAAGCAAAGTTGCGTTTGGATAAGTGGGAAGACAAGAAGGAATCTCTTTTGACGGATTAACCCACACTCTTTTCGCATCAAGTTACAAGCCTTTGCGTGCATGGAAAATGGGATCTTTTCCAACTGATAACCATCAAAGTGTTCAATTTTCAATTTTCAATAAGCTCAACATGATGCTTCATGAGGATCCTCACCAAATTTGGTGCCACTGGCTTAGTCAGATTATTAACACTGCATTGAATTTCAATTTCTAATTTTTTGTTCTTGAATTTCAATTTGACTCATTATTAGTCATTTATTCGAGCTGAGAATTTGAAGGACAAAGAGGCCAGTCATTAAGGAAAATGTCCATCCAAAAAAGGAAATGGCGTTTATTGTGTCCAACTAACTTAAAATGGGCTCTAATTAACAACCCAGCTACATTAAACCTTTCCAAATATGTGAGCCACAACATCCACATTCCAATTTTTATATACAACTAAAAAATTTTATAACTCCAATTTTAAGGAGTTATAATCTCAATTCGTATGTTACAATGAATCCTAAATAAGGTATATATAGGAATTATAATCTAGGATTAGAGATATATTGGCTGAGTAAAATAATTCTGCCTTTTAGGCCAATATACATAAATCTAATATCTTTAACATTGTCATAAAACGTCATATTCAAATTTAAAGATTGTATTATAATATATTTTTCCCATTACTTTGAAAAAAGATTTAAGAATACGTACTATATATATTATATTGTTTACCATAGTCTCTATATATGCTGTATTAATTTTCTAAGAATGTATTGTGGTATTGATATTTTATAACGATAACACATGTATAAAAAAAATTACGAATATATATTATTCCAACAAGTATACAAAGAAATTTTTTTTTAACTGTTTGGTACAGTCATGTCGTTTGAGAAGGAAATACGACATCATTTGAACACCCGCAATATTATATAATTACTCTTCCAACAAAGTGAGTTAAAAAATAAGCTCCAATAAGCTTATAAACCTATGGCTAGAAAAATTTGTAATTGCTACAGAGACTCTCATGGCATCTCCAAACCATATTCGATATTTTTGACACAATTATTCTTATTCTCTTTCTTTTTTCCTTTCTTTTTCTCACTACCCCACAGAAAAAAATAGAAAGCCTGAGCTCAATATGAACAAGTGGCCTTTGATGGGTGTCTTAACTCCAAAGCTAGCTTTTCTCCTTTCTTTTTAAACCCCACAGAAAAAATAGAAAGCCTGAGCTCAATTTGACCAAGTGGCCTTTGATGGGTGTCCACTGTCCAACTCCAAAGCTGAATAGCAAGAAAGTGTGAGCAGGGTTAGAAAAGAAAGAAATATGAATAATGACAGAGAGCCAAATGAACCAATCTGGCAATCTGTATAGGTAAGAGATATTTTTTTATAAATTAAAAAAAAAAATCTAAAGAGACAGAAAAGAAAGGTTCTTAGAGAGAAGAAAGGGAATAAAAAAAGACCTGAAATAGAGAGAATAAGAAAGGTTGTTGTAGAATGTATTTAAAAATTGAAGACTAGAAAAAACTATTTTTTAAACTAAATTTGATTGAAAATTTGAGTGAACTACTAGAAATACTCTTGCAGATTACAATGATGGGTTCTAGCTTTTGGAATCCCATTCCGACAGGGAAAAAAGGACATATGAGAAGGAACCAAGAATCTGTCTAAGAGAATAAGAAGACAAGAAAAAAAAAAAAAATATATATATATATATATATATATATATATATATATATATATATATGGATAATGGATTCGATTGTATGGGAGAGGAACGGAGACGAGAAGTAGAGAACAGCCAAATTATTTTTTATTTAATATTTATTAGTCGCTAACCCGTGCGATACACGGGATAATTTAAAGCAAGTTGTTGACAATTATTTTTGTTGAAAGTAAGTAATTAACCTACTGAAGGAAATAAGTTTTGTTGACATTTTTCCTTCAAAATAATTTTCATAAACTTAGAAGAGTAGGTGTTGCATTCCGTCAATGATCAATAGAATCTTTTTTTAAAAAAATCATACCCAACAGCTATATAAAGATGGCCGAATCCCAATTACACTACCAACAATTACATTCCCACTTTTTTTGACTGACCACATAGAAGTCATTATTAAAAAAAATAATAAAATAATAACGCAATGACACAAAAAGAGAGAGAGAGGAGGGATGAAACATAAATTTGACATAGACACCAAAAAATTATATCGAAAACTAAGAACATACTCAGAAACTTCAAATTTCAAAGAGTCTCTCAAGTATATAGAGCCCCTAAAACAATTGGGGTAAAAAACCATTTTGAGAGCAGAATATATTCTTAGATCCTTTCATAAATTAAAATAATAAACGAAATAAGCCTTTCATAGTCATCATTATTATATTTCCGCAAAAACTAAACATGATAATCACAATAACAAACTACAAAATTTGTACTAAAATTATAAACTTTGACACTTTCAATGACGATAACTATCAAATTGGTAGCAGGAAAAATTAAATTTGAAATTATAATGGAGATTAAATTATAAGCTTACTATTTCAATCAAATTTAATAGAAGATTGGAATAATCCAAAAAAAAACAAAAAGTACCTCTCAAAATATGATTTTGAATAACATTTAGCACCAACTTAACAATAAATTAAGGATAATTAACATATAAAATTTAAATAGTAAAGTCATTTTGGAAACATCATATAGCCAAGTTTCAACCAATATAATCAAATCCAACGACACCAACACATATTAGAAAATTCATATAAGGTTAGCACAAAATGTTGCTTAGATAAGCATATCAAAGCACTCTGCAAAATAGAAGTTTAAGCAAAGATGTGAAAAAGAATGGCTTACTAAATGGGCAGATAATGTCACCTACTTAGGATTATTAGGTTGCAACCAATTTGATCAACAGAACATTGTAGAATAAAGCTGAAAGAAGCAATCTTTTTAAGCAGAATTTTTTAATGTTACGATGTGCTCATGCTCATTATCTTGAGCATATATTAATCGTTTCCATTAATAAAATACCACAACTTATCAAACAAAAAAGTAATAATTTTTATGTAATTCTTTAGACTATATTGTGTGTTTATTATATACAAAAAAGATTGATTGAAATGGTGAAAATTTCAACTGGGTTTCACCCTACAAACAATGATGCATGTTTAAAAGCATAGAAACAAACACAATATACACACTCATATTAGACGTGTATTGTGCATATTTTGAAAGAGGAATTTTATCAAACAGCTGAACTGCATTCAACTGAGAAGCAAACCTTTTAAAGTCATATAAAATTTAAATAGTCAAGTCATTCTAAAAACATCATATAGCCAAGTTTCGACCAATATAATGAAGATACAACAGCTACTAAGAGGAACATACACCATAGTTAGCATCCAAGAGGGGCTTGTGGACTATTTACAAAATATTGTTTGTCCCTAGTTGCCAAAGTTTTTGCTAGTGCAGATCAACACAGAGACAACCACACATGAGAATTCGAAGAGAGAACAAAGTGGATAGATGATGATCAAACCATATAAGAGGAACTCATGCACAAACACAAACAATTAGAGCTCTAAGAGCCAAATATTTCAAAACCCATCACATGCACACCCAACCTTGATACCTTATCATTCACTTTAGAAGAAACCCCGTGCCTTGTCTTCATCTTCCTTACGTGGATTCCCACTTTTGTCAGATTCTCTTATGGTTTCCTAATATATTCTGAAATTTCAAAGATGAAAAACATATTAGATCAGCTAAACTCAAGACTTATTCAGACGCAAACAAAGATTAGCAACTCAAGTAAACTCAATGTAAGATCACAAAAATTATATATAATATAAAACTGATGATAAATTGAAACGTTTGTGACAAATTTAACGCATCAGATACGTTGATAGTACACCAAGTTTCAACCTGTGTGTTTTTTCAAAATAATTGAAAGCCAAAAGGCAGAGAAGCATCTGGGAGGGGAATACCGGAGGCAGGGAAACGTGACCAATATCCAAATAGTGGAGAAGATTCATGATTGGAGTGGAGACAAATAAGGTTGGTGTTTTAGGGTTTGAGAGAGGAGCAGAGCGAAGCGTGGGAAAGGCAGAGTCGGGTTTTAGAAAAGTTTTATTACTTTTTTTTGTTTTTTTTTTAATATTATGTTGATGTGGAAAATTGTGGGAGTTTCAGAGGCTTCGGTTTTATATATAAATATATTGATTAGGCACATAGAAACGATCAAAGTCAAACGGACTATAAAGAGTGATTTCAAAAGCATAAATTTGGTGTAATCTGTGTTTTCTTCCAGTTGGTTTGATTTTATCTCATACATTAATAATTAAAAATAAACCACAGTTTTAGTCATATTATCAATGAAAATTGGCTATTGTGCATCTTTTATGCAATTTTTATATACATATTCTTGGTGTGTTTTGTTAATAACATAAATGATAGCTTTTTTTTTTTTTTTTCTTTTTTTCTTTTTTTTGAGGGGGAACATAAATGATAGCTAATTGAATATTTATCCTGATATTAATTTGTTTCATTGGATGAGAAAAACAATAAAGTTTATGGATTAATGGGATCTTAGAGGTGTTTCATATTTTGGTAAAAAATTTGATTCCCAAACCAACAAGGAGAAAGTATTAATTTATAATTAAATTAAATAGATGTTATATCTATATATTAAGAGGATTCAAAAAGTTAGTGTTTTTTTTTTTTTTTTTTTTACTTTCAAAAATACCCCTAATTTAATTAATTTATAATTATTCTTAAAACATAAAAATGAGGTTAAAACCGTAAATCACCAAAAATTAAAAACAAAAAACCTACTCCATGTTCTATAAAACTACCCCATGTACACAACCAAAACTACCACATATTCTATATATATAAAAACTACCCCAAGTTCCTTTAAAAAAAAAAAAAAGTCTCATTGCACGCTTGAAGCGCATGTGATGAGGAAAAATTATTAATTTTTAATTGAATAGATGTTATTGGGTTATTAGTCGTTTGGCTTAGGATAATCTTTTAGGGACCTAGAACAGTTTGAGGGAATGTAAATGCTTGTGGAAGTATGATGGAATCTCTATATATTAAGAAAATTAAAAAAGTTAGTTATTATTATTTGTACTTCCAAAAAATACACCTAATTCAATTGACTTATCCTTATTCTTAAAACACAAAAAATAAGGTTAAAACCGTAAATCAACAAAAATTAAAAACAAAAAACCTACCCCATGCACACAACCAAAACTACCTCATGTTCTATATATATATATATATAAACTACCCCAAGTTCTTATTTAAAAAAAAACTACAAAAAAAGAATCTCATTGCATGCACGAAGTGCATATGATGAGAAGAAAGTATTAATTTTTAATTGAATAGACGTTATTGGATTATTAATCATTTGGCTTAGGATAATCTTTTAGGGACCTAGAAAATTCCCAAGCGTTCTCATTACTCGTTACAAATAGTTTGAGGGAATGCAAATGCTTGTGGAAGTATGATAGAATGGTGCCTAATAACAATTTTTAGACTTCAAATAGCATCTTCTTATTTTTATTTTTCTCTTTTAATTTCCTCGTGTTAGGATTTAATTTTAATTATACATATAATTAAAATCCTACTTTTTTAAAAATTATCATAAATACTAGTACGCATGATACATGTAACTTAAATAAATAAATAAAAAATCAAAGCATTATAGTTATGATCATAAGAAACTAATGTTAAAGAGATGTATCATGTATGTTTGTTTTCACAAATTCAATCCTTATAATATATATAATACTAGATTTTATAAGTCATGATAATCTAAACATTCTGCCCATATTTGTTAAAAAACAGTAACGGAGCAACATATCTAGTGAGAGAGTACGTATTACACCAAAACGACATCGTTTTGTTGCAATTGGTTGCCCTTTTCTAAGTGAGGGATAAAATTCTCCCTTAATCTACTTATTATTATTATTATTATTAGTAGTAAAAGGTAGAGATTTTACATATACACTTCTAGTTTGCGCAATACTATTGTTAAAAGCAAAAACAAAAATATGTTTTTTTTTTTTGATAGGGAAAACAAAACAGAAATATGATGAGAAAGAGAGAGGTGCATGGGTGTCTTCCACCAATGTTTATGGCACTTCACATGGGGCTTGGCTTGTGTCCACCTCCACATGTGCTGCCAAACAAACTTCCCTCCACAATTTTGTGCTGGTCCAAAAAAGTTTAAAGGCCTCTTTCTTATCATGAGTCTAGGGCTGTCATTTCAAGTGTCAACGCTCTGTTTAATGCTTTTTCTAAATGCTCTCCACCTTGATGGTTTTACATTTTTACTGTCTTTTAACTTGTGCTGCAAAGAAGTTTCATGAGTTAGAATAAAAAAATAGATGTTTTTCAAAAAAAAAAAGAATAAAAAAATAGATAAATCAAACCAAAAATTAAACCAACTAGTTTTTTTTTTTATTTGTAAGTTTAATTCATATTTCTTGTAAAAAAAAAAATAATAAATAAAATTCACATTTCTTATCATTTCTAATAGATATGTCCATTATTCAAATTTCCCTTCCATAATATCTCACATGCTTTAGCGACAAAAAATTTATTAAAAAAATGTAGTAATTAAGAGTGTGATCTAATTAACTTAATTGGTAAAAAATTTTATCATAGAATAAGGAACTTGAGACAGAATCCTACCTACACCCAAAAAATAATTAATTAATGTTTTTTCTTTAATGCAATTAGTTTCTTAACCATTTTTTTTAGAAACAAATACACGTACATACAAAGAAGAGAGAGAATAAGATTCTAATACAAAACTACACCACAAAATCTACTAAAAAATCATTGTAACTTTTAAGGAATAATGAGGTAAGTTATATTACATACAACTTACTCCCTTGATATTTTAACTTGATAATAAATAATAATATCACATAGCAGACGTCGTAGGCCCCTCACAATGCTTTCCTAATTATTTGTCTAAAATGATGTTGGATTTTTTTTTTTTAATGTCACATAGCAGACGTTCATGGATTCCTAACAATTGGTATTAGAGTCAACCACCACGTCAAGTAATTGGACGTAGCTTATTGAGTATGAGATACCATCGGGTTAGTATTGCTAGAGTGAGCCGTCGTCGACGTTAGTTGCGGAGCGTGGTGGTATGTTATGATCCTAATATCCCACTTGGATTAAGTATAAACTTAACCATGTGTTTATAAGTTCTTGGACACTCTCCCCTTGCAAGCCCCTTTTCAAGTATGAGTTCTACCCATGGGTTCCTAACACCCATTTTTTCCCTCTAATTCAAAGTTTAAACACTACTTGTTTTGTGGAGAACTGCACGCTTAAAACTCTAGGCATCACTGGTTATTTAGCAGTTTCCTGATAAAACTACCACTCTCCAACCATCCTTGGTTATTTCTCCTTTATCTAGATTCAAGTTACACGGAGTTAGATTTTTGCCATAATGATATAAATAAGAATATTAGTGTATCAAATTTAAATCGTAGCCAAGGATTCCCATCAAAGGTTACTTTCTTTGCACCAGGTTAGGATTTTCTTATTGTGTGATTTATACATGTAACATGTGGATTTATCTTCAGTTACGTGTTCACGATTGACTTCATGTAGTTCGCTCAATAAGATCTTTTAGATTTGATTAATTTATACATGTGGATTTATCTTCAATCATGTGTCTAAGGTTGACTTCACATAGTTCACTCAGTAAGATCTTTTAGGTTTTTTTTTTTTTTTTTTGGTATTTATTTTATTGGGTAAACAATTGTGGGGTCTTTTCTTTTTACTTTTTTTTTTTTTTTTTTTGAATTGTGATGAACAGGTTATGAGTGAGATTGATTTGCCATTAGAGTCCAATACCCTTTAAACAGGGGTGACATTTTTTTGGTAGTCTATTTAGTTTACTGTGTTAAGAATTGTTGGATTTTCTGCTTTTTTTTTTTTTTTTTCCTTTTCTTTTTTAATTAATTTTGATGAACAGGTTTTGAGTGGATTGCGTTGTCATTGGAGTCCAATATGCTTTATATGGGGAGTAAACTGTAAACATGAAATTGTGGGGTTTGTGCAGGTTGTTATCTACCTTCTTTTTATTTTTCGGTTTATAGTATATTTTTCATTTCAGTTAATTTGGTTTGGATGTATATATTCATCTTCTACATTGGCAGTTTTGAAGTCAAATATAAAGGAATCACCCGCTGATGCGATTGTGTTTATTTATTTTATTTTATTATGAAAGTGAATGAAAATTATAATCTGAAAAAAAAAAAAAAAAAAAAAAAAAAAAAAAAAGAATCTTTGAGCATGCATGTGTTCAGAGGCTAAAATAATATAATATAATAGACAAAAGTTTGCAACTGTCCTCACGTTCATTCTTTGATTGGCTAATCAACAATGGTATTGCAAAACTCTCATATATATTATATATACTCGTTAACTTGAATTATAGAAATACTGGAGAGTTGTATTGTATTTTTTAATGATAAGTGCCTTTATACAGGGGAAAAAAAAAAAAAAAGTGTACTACAAGACATTACCAAATGCATTTCGGATTGATCCATAAACGTGGTTGTCCTGTAAAATATTGAACTGGACAAAGTAGTGTCATCAATAGTATTTTTTTTTTTTAAATAAATAAACTCAGATTATTTTGAATTTGATTAAATGCAATTTTTTTTTAATTCGATTAATTGCAAATTAGCTGTATTATCAAAGACACAATTAATTCAAAATTATTTCTAAATAATTCTCATTGTCAACTATTTTATTTTATTATATCCAATCATTTTATTTTCAATTACTTTCTTAACAAGAAGAGAGGATTAAAAAAAACACACACACATTTAAAAATTGCAATTTTTAAACCGTTTAGATGATATATTTCTTACACACTTTCATTAATTCATTGAAAAAAAAAAAATGAGAGGTACCTTAATTACAAGAAATGATTTATTTTTTTAATAGGTAAGTGGGATTCGAAACAAAAACATAAAACACTATAAAATGTCATTATTATTAGACTATTACTTAAATAAGTTAAACCCCATTAGTATACCATAATTTGATCTTGAGGCTTTGAAAAATGATTTGTTAAAAATAATCAAAGATACTCACTAGATGAAAGTGCAAAATTTATTTTTAAAAGAAGCACCTATAAGATTCAAATTTTATTATATTATATTTTATTATTAATATATACAACATTATATAATTAAATCATCAAGCAAGCTTACAAAAATTGAAAAAAAAGAAGAAGATAAATAGTAGTAAATATTCTCTTATAAAAAAAATAAGTATTCCCGACATGAACAGCTGCATATATGGCATCAGTAAAAAGCAACACTTCATAGCAAACAATTAAAGCCCCGATTCTCAAAAAAATAAAAACAATTACAGCCCCAACGACCAAAATATTTATTCTCAAGTTCTCTATTCTTTGGATATAAAAGGTAACATGACAGTAATCTCATTCCATGCATCACATTCTTCCAACCCCTCCTAATCCTTTAACAATTATCTCTCTCTTTAGAATCCTCACCACTTTCTTCACTAAACTATGGCTTCCCAAGATGAGCTTCACCAATTCATATTAAACTCTGACCACTCAGCACCACAAGAACAAGAGCAAGAACACATATCTTCGCCTGTGCTTCATGAAGTAGACTCTCGGCTAGAGAAGGTGTTATCGGATACCCAGTTACCGAGAATCAAGCGCCTCCGTTTGGCCACATGGATCGAACTCAAGCTGCTCTTCCGCCTTGCCGCCCCGGCTGTGTTTGTTTACATGATCAACAATTTCATGTCTTTGTCCACACGAGTTTTTGCAGGTCACCTTGGCAATCTTGAGCTCGCCGCTGCCTCTCTTGGCAACAGTGGCATCCAACTCTTGGCCTATGGACTCATGGTATGTCATTTCGATATACATATATATATATATATATATATATATATAGATAGATAGATATATATGTATGTATGTATTTATATACTTACACATACACAAAGACCTCTCTCTCTCTATATGCGTCTCTATGCAACAGTGACATTCTCTCTCTCTCTCTCTGCAACAGTGACATTCATTAAAAGTCTTGATGCTTAATCCTTGTCCATACCAAGAAAAATGCTAACTCAACAAGGATATCCTCTAAATTATTTTGAGTAACTCTGCCATATAGCTCTTAATTTTTATATATTCATTTTAAAATGTGTGGATCTAATTTTATCACATCATCAATAATTTACCACATTAATGATGAAAATCAACAATTTTCCTAAGCATTAATAATATTGCGCTATTCATAATAAAATATTTATTTAAACCACGAGCCTTGTAATTTAAAACTGACATATTATGATATTTTCAACAAAATTATAAAAGAAATAATAGAGTTACCTAAGAATTCTGAAAGGATCTAAATTCTAGGTTTGAAAAAAAATTGATCGGTCATCCCTAAAATTATTATCAATTCTACTAAAATATATTTTGATGTGACCGTAGAATAGAATTTGTCAATATAATAAATGAATACATGAATAAAAATGTGTGTGTGGAAAATAAAATTGAGGACAATCACAGCATTCAAGCCCCAGAAAAGAACAATCGTCTAGGACAGCTAGGATCACTTTTGTTTGAGGAAAAATTGACAAAAACAATAACTAGTTCATGTATGAATGTTTTACTTGCAGTTAGGTATGGGAAGCGCGGTAGAAACTCTATGTGGACAAGCTTATGGAGCCCACAGATATGAAATGCTAGGAGTATATCTACAAAGATCAACGGTTGTCCTTACTCTAACTGGGATACCCATGACTGTGATCTACATATTATCAGAGCCAATCTTGCTCTTACTAGGTGAATCAACGGCTGTGGCATCTTCAGCTGCAGTTTTTGTCTATGGTCTAATCCCACAAATTTTTGCTTATGCTGTGAACTTTCCCATACAAAAATTCCTCCAGTCTCAAAGCATTGTAGCCCCAAGTGCATACATATCTGCCGCTACACTTGTGGTACACTTATTGATAAGTTGGTTGGCTGTGTACAAATTGGGATTGGGATTGATTGGTGCATCATTGGCTTTGAGCTTATCGTGGTGGATCATAGTGGTGGCTCAGTTTGTGTATATTTTGATGAGTAGTAAGTGTAAGCACACTTGGACTGGTTTTAGCTTGCAGGCCTTTTCTGGGCTTTGGGAGTTCGTGAAATTGTCAACTGCATCGGCTGTGATGCTGTGTTTAGAGACTTGGTACTTTCAGATACTAGTTTTGGTTGCTGGGTTGCTCAAAGACCCTGAGCTTGCTTTGGATTCTCTTGCTGTTTGGTAAGGAAACTTGGCCCCTTTCTTCTTGCATGGGATCCATGGATAGTTGAAACCTTGAAAAGCTCAATACCAAATGATAATGCTTCATGATAAGTTTTTGCTTCACATGTATCACATTTACTGAACAAAGTATCACTGCAGAGGTTGTGTATATAAATCAACTTTCCTCGAGACTTTTGACTCGAAATTATGCTAAGGATACAACTCTGGTACAATTTTGTGCCACAACTCATCACATGGCGAGTTGTGATTGGTAAGAGTGTATCCCTACATAGCCCACCGACATATTTTTACCAATCACAACTCGTCATGTGGTAAGTTGTGGCACAAAATTGTGCCAAAGGTTACGTCCCTAGCATAATTATTTGATTAGTAGAGAAAAAAATGCTTTCACTTTATTATCATTTTAACTTTTTTGAAAAATTACATTTTACACCTTAAAAGTTTTTTTTATTTTTTTATTTTTAAAAAATTTAAACTAAACCTTATATTTTTAAGTGTTCAAAATAAACCTCCAAGATTAAAATTGTTACAAATTAAACTTTATAGTTTTACTAGTTTGAAATTGAACTCCATACTTTTAAAGTCATATTAATTTAAACCCTAAACTTTTTTATTTTGATTTTTGGGTTTGATTGGGGTTTAAATTAATACAATTTTAATTTAATTTTAGAGTTAATTTGAAACTTTTGAAATTAGAGGGTTTAATTTGAAAATACTCCTTAATTACAGAGTTCAAAATATAATTTTCCCTAATTTATTTTTTCATTTGATAGGGTTGTCAACTATTTCATGTCTATAATTAATAATTTTATCCAAAAATTTTCTAAAGCAGAACCCCCTTAAATTTGGACAGCTTAAGCTTTTTCAAGACCAATAATATCATTGTAATTTGGGGAAAATGAAGTTTGGATATATTTACTTTCTGTATTAAAAAAAAGTTATTTACATTTTTCTTTTCATACATTATTCACCCATAAATTCTCAAAAGAAAATATAGTTTTGATAAGTATGATGTGAAATAAAGGATGAAAAGATGTGTAAGAAGATTTGTCAAATAAAATATTGTTGTGGAAATTGGTCTTTTGGAAACACATTGGCCAATGGAGGACAGAAATAAAAAGATAGGATCAAATGATTTGTTTGTGATAACTTTCTACGTTTCCATGTTACAAAGCAAATGGTGGTGGCATTCATTAGTATATTGATAAGTATGTACCGACGCAATTAATTAGGGTTAGTTCCCTAATTAAATTTAGGCTGAAATTTAAGAGAAATGTTATATTCATAATATTTTCACAACAAATTTTAGGTGACAGGTTGTTACAGGTTGTTAGTAGTGGGACAAAAAAGTAATTTCAATGATAAGTTTAAATTAGAACTAATAATAACTAACCACTTATAATTCGTTGTGAAAATGTTGTGAACGTAATACTTCTCAAAATTTAATGTAGTTGATTATCTTTTACTTTAATTGTCAAATTACTCTTTAAGAGCACTAGCAATGGGGGTTGTAAAATACCCCCAGTTGCTATTTTAACAACTAAACACTTAAAAGCAAGCTCCATCTGGGTATGTAAATCCAAAAAATTATTAATCCTAGTTACAGTAAGGTTGCGAATTTGCAACCTTACTATTCATGAGGTTGTAAAGAAAAAACTACTTTTTTAATCTCTCACACATTCTTTCTTCCTCTCACTCTCTCTCTCTTCTTACTTTTTATTTTTTTATTAAGTAGTTTATATTATTTTATTGGGTTGTATGTAAAAATAAAAACTGAGATGTTAGGTGTATTATTGGATGGGTTGGTAAAATAGATAAAGTAGTGTTTGAGAATGTAAAATAGATGTTTTTTTACATCCTATTGCTAGTGCTCTAAGATTTTTTTTTTTTTTTGTCAATTTAATCTCCCGCCTTTTCAAAATGAAACAATATGATTTTTCTGCCCAAATTTATTAGCAAATAAAATTATTTATACTCACACAACTACAAGATTTATTTAAACTAGATTTATAGTGGATTTAATCATGTATCTAAGCATGCTGGTTAATTTTGTGGGTTTGAAGTTCATGTCCCTATGGTCCTAAATTCGTTCTTCTTTTTTTTTTTCTTTTTTTTTTTTTTTGAGGAGTAAATTCGTTCTTTCTTACAATTAGTTATCTAGATCAAACCAATTCATTATGTGCATTAGGAATAATACTAGAGATTCAATATTTTTCATATTTTTTTCTTCACAACTTGTTAAATAGGTAAAGTCTGATCTGGGTAATATTACTTTTACTTTAATCCATCAATAACTTATCACCTTTATTACATACTAATCAAAATAGGTTAGTGAAAATTGTGTATCATTGTAATAATTGTTGTATGATACATAAATAACTCTAGATCTAAGTTTAATCTGGCATGTACTTGTGTGCATTTCTGCATGGAGTGATTATTGATAGATTCTAATTAGTAACCAATGATTTCATCCTATGCAGCATGGCAATTAATGGACTATTGTTCATGGTGTCAGTCGGGTTCAATGCAGCCGCAAGGTCAGTCAAATTGCAACTATTGTTTTCAACAATTTCTTTTGATGTACAATGCCACAACTTTGCTTTATCATTCAACGATGTCTAATGTAACCACTAAAGTGACTAAATACCTTTCTGTTAATATTTTTCACATTTTTTTTTTTACATTTTGTTAAGGTAATAAATTGAAATTAGAGCAATATATCACTTTTATATTAGCCCAGGTACCATTGACATTGATGTTATATGTATCAATCACAACAATTTTTAAAATTTTTTAAATGTGACAAATTTTGTATTTAGGAATGATATTCAAGTTTTGCCTACATATATCATGCTTGAACCCAAATAATTGTTCCTTACTTTTAAGGCCTGAATAGAATTTGATTGAAACAGTGTCAGGGTGAGCAATGAGCTAGGGGCTGGTAATCCCAAATCAGCAGCATTCAGTGTTATAATCGTGAATATAGTTTCTTTCATTATTGCTGTAATAGAAGCAATTGTTGTGCTCTCACTACGCCATGTCATAAGCTATGCCTTCACTAGCGGTGAAACCGTGGCTGATGCAGTCTCAGAGCTCTGTCCATACTTGGCTGTCACTCTCATTCTCAATGGAGTTCAACCAGTCTTGTCCGGTAAGTACTCTACACATAAAAAATTGGTTATTCAACATAATTTCTGATAGATATTGAGATTTTTTTTATCAAGTAACATATAATTATTCACAAATATTTACTTGATGTATTGTAATTTTCCTGCTGCAAGATGTGATATATTATTATTATTGATACATAATAAAAGTGAGTAAGGTTAGTAATAAATAGGAAAATGTGAAAATGATGGTGTCTCTTCAAAAACTTTGAATTTGCTAGCAAATGCATAACTTTGGATCAATTTAATAGTTTTTTTATTCACTCGTTAAGATATAATTTTATAATGTAATTGAGTCACTTTTATAGTGAGTCCATGTTTTTATTAGGTTTTGTTAGCTCCTAATACATACCGGATATTTTTAAAACCTACTTAACGAGTGCATAAGAATATGCTTGTTTTTGTTAACGGATGACTTAAAACATAATAGATCTCACATGCATTGAGAAGTAACAAAATGAGTAAAAATTAACAGCAAGGGAAGGACTACATATATATCTAGTTACCACACAAGATACCACCTCAACAGCTAAGCTAGCCTTGTTGCTCTGGCTGCATCAGAGGAACCTGCACAGGACAATTTTTTCATGTGGTAACCTAACCAACCACCAGTCAGAATGAACCCTTATCGCCCGAAAATTATATGTTGTACCCCGCATATATGCCGGGTCTCTGTCGCCATAGCCTGCCCTGCCCTACTCTTCTCCCAAAGAAAATAATGTTATTTTTTTGTCTTCTTCTATTGTACTCGATTTGTGTGTAGCGGCAAGGGACTACTTGTTTAATGTAGTAACATGCATCATATAATTGTATGGCCCAAATTCACCCTTGGGATCAGTTGCAGGCCCTCTTTTCTGTCTTTTCTTAGCTGCTGGGACAGCCCTAGAAATCTCATGCTATCAAAGATGTGCATATTTCCTAGTACGGTGCATGGTACCACGTTTTTTTTTTTTTGATGAAGTACCACGTATTGCTTATTGTGTTGGTATCAATAAGTTTTGTTGCACCTATGAAAAGTTAATTAATAGGTAGGGAGGTGTTTATTACTCATTATTTATTTTATACCGTTTTACATACACCAAGCAACTAATATCACTTTCTCAAAAAAAAAAAAAAGCAATTAATATCACTAATTCAAGTTTGTGTGCAACAAATTTAATCTAGATAATTAAATACCTATTTTCAACTAAATGGAGAGAGGTTCAAGTTATAGTAGAGGCCTTGTAAACATGTTTTTTTTTTTTTTTTTTTTATGGTGCCTCACTAATGAGAGGATTATTCTTCTGAAAGAAAGACTGACATTGTAGCCGTTTTTTTTTGTTTTTTTGTTTTCCTCCCCAAATACAAATCTAGCTACTAATCCTCATCAGGGCTTCTTTTAATGCAAAAGGGCAATGTCTGAGTTTAATGTCAAAAGTCGTTTTAAACTCTTTATTATAATTAGATTCACTTTAAATAACATTTTTAAGTTTTAATTTTAGGGGTGGCTGTTGGATGTGGATGGCAAGCATTTGTGGCATATGTAAATGTGGGATGTTACTACGTGGTTGGAATACCTTTGGGTTGCGTTCTCGGCTTTAAGTTCGACCTTGGCGCTAAGGTTTACCAATTAATAAGCACCCTTCTTATATAATAAATCTAGTGTGCCAAATTAATATGATGCACCTTTATTAATTTTCATGCACTGATACACATTATTTGTCAGCTGAAAAGTATACATACATACATATATATATATATATATATATATATATATATATATATATATATCATTTTTAGATGTGACCAAAGAAATGATGCACTGAATAAAATTGCTTGACTGAACGAAACAGGGAATATGGACAGGGATGATAGGAGGAACTGTGATGCAGACCTTCATTTTAATTTGGGCAACATTTCGCACGGACTGGAATAAGGAGGTATGTTCTACAATGAATAAAGAGGAATTGAACTTTAGTTTACTACTTGAAATTGAAATGCTTACTATCATTTATGGCTTTTGAACACTGAGTAATCAGTACCTCTATATGCTAATTCAAATTTTGGGGCACACATAAAAAATAAAAAGAAGAAAGTAAAAAGAAAGAAAGATAACCATAATGAATTTGATCCTGGAAATAACAACCACAAGCTCTTATTTTCAAAATAAAAATTGAGCATCTTAAATTTTTAAATTTTTAGATGTTCCATCAACCCATCACTGTATTATCAGAGGCAGACAATAATAGTTGGCCCAAAAACAAGGGTATTGGTGGTTGGTGCCGTTTGGACCAGTAAGGTACAATCAATTATTTTGGGCTGGAACCCATCTGACTTAGATGATTATAAATTGACCCTTCAGACTCCCAAAAAATATGACATATATTTAAGGAAAAAAGAAAAAAAAAGAAAAAAAAAAGAAAGACAAATGGTTAATAATGTGTATCACATGCGACTTCAAACTAGTTGCAACTTGTAACAGAGGTTCAAGTGATAGTTTTTTTTGTAGAAATGTTTTATGTAATTATGTCTATAATTGAAAACCATACCTCCTTCTCCATTACTATCTATCTAAAATAACTAGTGGTAACTAGTAAAAAAGAACTGAGAAGTTGAAATTTTCAGGTGGAGATGGCTAAGATACGATTGGAAAAATGGGACGACACAAAGGAGCCTCTACTGAAGAGCTAATGAGCTTGCCGACATTGATTCACAAGTATCAAAATTTTGGGCCTGGGTTGTAGGAGATGGACTTGCAACAATCAATCGTAGACAGGATTTGACCCATCGATCAACTACCAAAAATCTCTGGCTAGTTAACAAGCCTGCCCATCGTTCTTGGACCATAGAAGGAATTGAGTTGTGGTGTGCTTTACCGGGAATCAGCCAATAATGTGGCCCATCTTTCGTTCTTTATGGCATTAATTTGCTCAGTGTGCTTTAAACTTTATTGATCTACATGTTCTCCCAGCCTTTACTCCTGGACTAGTCGAAATTCATCCTAATAATTTATCATGAATCAAATCTAAAAAATTGATGATTTTATTACCCCAGATGTTGTCCAGAGGCTCCCAGTTTACTTAATAGGTGACGTACTTGCATGTAAGCTTTTTATAATTGAATCGACACATTTTGTTGTTCTTAATAGATATGTCTATTATTCGAAATTTCCTTCCTACTGTATCTCACACGTCACAGAGATAAAAAATTTATTAATAAAAAGTAGTAATTAAGAGTATGATATAATTAACTCAATTGATAAAAAATTTTATCTTCAAATAAGAAACTTGAAATAGAATCCTACCTATAGAAAAAAAATAATAATAATTAATGTCTTTTTTCTTTAATAAAATTAGTTTTTTAATCCTTTTTTTAAGAAACAAATACACATACAAAGGAGAGAAAGAATGAGATTCTAACAAAAGAGTACATTACAAACTCCATTTAAAAGTCACGATAACTTTTAAAAGATGATGAAAAAAGTTATATTACATACAATTCACTCTCTTAATCTTAATGTCATGATTTGATTAAAAAAAATTATCACATAGCAGACATCATCATAGGTCACTCACAATGCTTTCCTAATTATTTTGTCTAACATAATTTTGGATACTTTTTTTAAATTTTATTTTTTTATTATTATGTCAACCAAGTCATTCCAAAAACCTCTCCCTCTCGTACTAGTACAAGTACTCCCTCCCTTGGCTGTGTGCGAAGGGTAACCATTTCAGTTTCTTAAGAAAAAATGGAGGATGATGTGTGTGATAGTCTTGAAAAGATGAAGTTGACAATTGAAGAGGAGGAAACTATTGCTATTTCGGATGAAGGAAGAAAGGAAGCTATTGAAAGTTGTAATCTGAGTTTGATTGGGAAATTCCTTACATGTAAGTCTTATAATAAATTGGCTGCGAAGAATACAATTAGGAGAGCTTGGGGATTGAACAATTCAATGCAAATCCTTGAAGTAGGGCCGAATCTCTTCCAGTTCAAATTTCAATCCGAGTTTGATTTGGATCGGATTTTGAGAGGAGGTCCTTGGACCTTTGATAATCAATTACTATTATTGCAAAGGTGGAAAAAGGGCATGACTGTGGGAAATATTCGACTGGAGGCAGCATCACTCTGGGTCCAAATATGGGGGGCACCATTTGATATGGTTTCCCCTCAAGTGGCGAAGGAAGTTGGTAGTCGATTGGGGGAGGTAGAGGAGGTGGAATGGAAGAAAAAAAAGGATGATCTCAGTATGTTTATGCGAGTCCGAGTTGCCTTACCAATCTCTAAACCTATTCGAAGGGGTGGTTTTATAGCTGGTTCAGATGGTTTGAAGTCATGGGTGACTTTTAAGAATGAGAGATTGCCCATGTTTTGTCACTATTGTGGAATTTTAGGCCACGATCTGAAGCACTGTGCAGGCCATTATGCTATGGAGAAAAAAGGAGGCCACATAGAATATCAATATGGAGACTTTCTAAGGGCACTAGGGAGTCGACCAAGAGTTCTGGGGAGTAAAATAGCAGGTCCGAGCGCTGTCTCTGAGGAAGGTACGGTCTGTGAGGCAAGGAAGGGTGCTGTTCAGGCGGAGCAAGGAGATCAGTTGAGGAAGATAGCGGCGCAGCCACTCAATCCTGGAAACCCTAGAGAAACGAATAAGGAAAATGGCGTGATTCAAGGAAAAGAGGCGGAATTTTTGCACGTTGACAGCTTGGACAGTAATTGCCATGCAAACGTTACAGCCACAACATCTATACTAGATGCAACTGGTCCTAAATTTCAGCATCCTAATCAGCCAGACACGGGTTTTCCTGAAGTGAAGGAAGCAGATGTGACTATTAATAAGGCAGGTGGGATTCACGTGCAGCCTATCTTATTAGAAGACCAGATTTTCGAATCTGGGAGTCTTACTTCCAAGCCGGACATGATTGGGCCTAGTACAAACAAGCCCAAAAGCACATGGACTTGTATAAACCGAATGGAATTTGGTTTAAGTGGATCCACCAAGCCCATTGCATTACTTGGCCTGGGCAAGAGAGACACACGTGAAACACAGGGGGGACTGCTTGAAGAGGAGATTCTGAAGAAAGGCAGACTGAGCAATGAAGAGGAATTCAAAGACAATGTATCGGCGGGGGTGGAGAGCCACCCTTGCCGGGAGCAATGAGGCTGCTAAGCTAGAACTGCCAAGGGCTTGGGAACCCTTGGACAGGTCGAAGCCTTCGCAAGCTTGTGAGGGTGCAAGTTCCCACGGTATGTTTTCTTATGGAGACAAGACTTGATAAAGATGGTTTTGATAGTTTGTATGGAAATTTACCGTATCAAAATAAGATCATTGTTAAACATTCGAACTCTGGAGGAGGGTTGGCTTTTTTGTGGAAGAATGAAGTTAGATTGGAGGTAATTAATTTTACTGTTAACCATGTTTTAGCAAAAGTCACGGAAGAAGATGGTTTTGTGTGGTTCTTGACTGGTTTCTATGGGTGGCCGGAAGCACAGCGGAAAGAAAATTCCTGGAGATTGTTGAAACATTTACAATCCTTTGTAGTGGGACCATGGGTGGTATTTGGGGATTTTAATGCTTATTTACATGCTTCAGAAAAAAAAAAAAAAAAAAAAAAAAAAAAAAAAAAAAAAAAAAAAGTGCTAGGCAGCCACAGTTTTCTTAGATTGAAGCCTTTAGGGAGGCTTTAAATTTTTGTCATCTTCATGACCTAGGATACAAAGGGTATCCATACACTTGGAGCAATAAGAGACCTGGAGAAGCTAATACCAAGATTCGGCTTGATAGAGGTGTTGCAAATAAGGAATGGACAGATAGATTTCAATTGAGTAAAATTGTGCATTTGTCAACTCATGCTTCGGATCATTTGCCAATTTTACTAGATGTTCAATCCTTCTCACAGTTGAGGCAGCAACGTGGTAGAAGCTTCAAGTTTGAGGAATCTTGGTTGCTCCGGTCGGATTGTGAAGAGGTTGTTCAGGAGGCCTGGGGGAAGGCAGGGGAGGAAAAGGTTGGTTTGGCAGCAATACAGGAAAAAATAAAGGTTTGTGGAGCGGAACTTATGGCTTAGGGTTCTCCCATAATTGATCCAGATACCATAGCCATCAAAGAAGTTCAAAAACAGTTAGACAAATTGAATGAGGCCGAATTGACTGAAGCTACAAAAGCTGAATTTTTGGGCTTGAGCAAAAGATTGGATGAACTTCTACAGAAGCAAGAAATTTATTGGGCCCAACGGTCTAGAATAAATTGGCTAAAACATGGGGATAAGAACACCAAATTTTTCCATGCCAAAGCAACACAAAGAAGAAGGAAAAATTATATCACGGGTATCCGGAATGATCATGGTCAGTGGGTGGAAGAGTTGGAGGAGGTGGTTGGGATAGCTTCAGCCTACTTTGACAACCTTTTTCATGCAGGATTGGGGGATCAGATGGAGGAGTGCCTGAATGCAGTGGAGAGTATGGTGACTGATGACATGCGGGAATTTCGCTCTACTGAGTTTACTGCTGAAGAAGTTAAAGTGGCTCTGTTTCAAATGGGACCAACAAAATCTCCAGGACCTGATGGTATGAACGCCCTTTTTTATCAAAAATTCTGGCATGTTGTGGGTGATTCTGTTGTTCTTGCTGTTCTGGATTTCTTAAATAATGGTAATATGCTTCCTAATATTAATCATACAAATATTGTGCTTATCCCTAAAATCAAAAATCTGGAGAGAATGTCTGAGTTTAGACCAATAAGCCTTTGTAATGTTATTTACAAAATTATTTCCAAGGTATTGGCAAACAAGTTGAAACGGGTTCTGCCACAGATCATCTCACCCACCCAGAGTGCCTTTGTACCGGGGCGGTTGATTACTGATAATGTGTTGGTGGCATACGAGACACTCCATACCATGCATTCCAGGAAAAAAGGGAAGAAGGGTTCCATGGCATTGAAGCTGGATATCAGTAAAGCCTATGACCGTGTGGAGTGGCACTTTCTTCAACGGATTATGGAGAAGTTGGGATTTCCGGTTGTTTGGATAGAAAGGGTGATGAGCTGTGTGACAACACCATCCTTTTCTTTTCTAATAAATGGAAAGCCCTATGGAATGATCCATCCATCTAGAGGAATCCGCCAGGGAGATCCATTATCACCCTACCTTTTCTTATTGTGTGCTGAAGGTTTTACTGCACTGTTGAAAAAAGCAGAATCAGAAGGGCGGATTAAGGGAGTTTCCATCTGCAGAGAGGCACCAAAGGTCACGAACCTTATGTTTGCTAATGACTCATTGCTGTTTTGCCAGGCAACTCGGGCTGAGGGGGAAACCATAGCTGAGATCCTCCAAATCTATGAAAGAGCCTCTGGGCAGAGTATTAATTTGGAAAAGTCTTCAGCTTACTTCAGCAGCAACACCTCAGATAGCCAAAAGGGCCAGATTTTGGAAGCATTGGAAGTGAAGGAGGTTGGCCGGTTTGAAACATACCTTGGTCTACCAACTTTGATCGGGAGGGCTAAGTATCACACTTTTTCATTTTTGAAAGATAGAATTTGGAAGAAGCTCCAAGGATGGAAGGGCATGTTATTGTCTAGAGCTGGCAAAGAAATCCTCATCAAGGCTGTGGCACAGTCCATACCCACCTACACAATGAGTGTGTTTCAAATCCCTTTGAAACTTTGTGATGAGCTAGATGCATTGTGTGCAAAATTTTGGTGGGGTCAAGTGAGCAATGAACGGAAAATTCATTGGAAAAGTTGGGATAAGCTCACTATTTCAAAGAAAGAAGGTGGTATGGGATTTCGGGATTTGAGAGCCTTTAATTTAGCCATGTTGGCCAAGCAAGGGTGGAGGATGGTAAAGGACAATGATTCTTTGCTCTACCAATGTTTTAAAGCAAGGTACTTTCCGAGATCAAATTTCCTTGAGGCTAAAGAATCACCCAATTGCTCATATGTGTGGAGAAGTTTGATGGCTGCAATGCCTATTATCCAATCCGGTCACTGTTGGAGGATTGGGAATGGTTTTTCAATCAATGCTTTAAAGGATAAGTGGCTTCCTAATTTTCCCACAAACAAGGTCCTTAATCCGCTCCAAGAGAATTGGGATGATTTGATGGTGTGTGAGCTGATCAATCCGGAGCTTAATACATGGAGATATGAGGATATTAGAACCATTTTTCACAGCAAAGAAGCGGATGCAATTTGCCAAATTCCATTGAGCAGAAGATATGTAGCTGATACCATAATTTGGATGCATAACCCACGAGGTATGTTTACTGTCAAGTCTGCTTATCATGTGGCGAGAAGAGTCCTTACTGATGCAGCGCGGGTTGGAACATCTGGAGGCTGTGTTGCTAAAAAGGTTTGGTCTGCAATTTGGAAGTTACGAATCCCTGATAAGATTAAAGTATTTGCATGGCGAGCTTGCCATGAGATCTTGCCTACAGCGGTGAACCTGACCAGAAAAAGGATTATTCATGAAGATAAATGTGCCTTATGTACAAGAGAACCGGAATCCACCATCCATACTTTGTGGGACTGTGTAGTAGCTCAGGATGTTTAGGCTGGTAGTGTTCGTAAACTGCAGAAGTACAAGCATGGTCAGTCCGATTTGGTGCAACTGACGGAGGAATTGTTGGAGTGGCTGAATTTGGAAGAGCTTGGGCTATTCTGGACTCAAGCTTGGCTGATCTGGAATCAGCGAAACTCATTGCTGCATGGAGAAAAAATGAAGAGTCCAATTTGTTTGAACAAACGGGCAGAGGAGTGCATTGAAGATTACCAACGGGCTCAAACACAATTTAATGTTCAGCCGAGACAGCAACCTTATGAAGATGTATGGAAACCACCACCTTCAGAGGAGTACAAACTCAATTTTGATGCTGCAATATTTCTGGACTTAGGCAGAACTGGGATTGGAGCAATTGTTCGAAATGAAAAGGGAGAGGTAATGGTTGCAATGTCTGCCTGTGGACCGGTTGTGCAAACCAGTGATGAAGCAGAGTTGCTTGCTTGCCGGAAAGCTTTAGAATTTGCTGTGGATGCTGGCTTTTCCAGGTTGATCATTGAGGGTGACAACAGTAACGTCATTCATGCTATCTCTTCGTCGGAGGAAAACACCTCTTTATTCGGCAATGTAGTGGATGATATTCGCCATTTGATAAGGGGTTTGATTTGGTCTGAGGTATGCTGTATTAGAAGGGGTGGGAATAGGGTAGCCCATGTTTTGGCTCAACATGCTAGACAAACATTAGATGAGGATTTGTACTGGATGGAGGACTCTCCCCCACCAGCCATGGATGCTCTGTATCATGATCTTTTATCTATCTAAATGAATGAACATTCTCCTTTCAAAAAAAAAAAAAACCAAGTCATTCCATTAGCATCTTCTAAAAAAAAAGTCATTCATTAGCATTAATTATGTTTTCAACCGTGATTGGTTCAATATTATTTTTACACATTAATTTATCATTAATTCCATTTTTATATATTAATCATCAAATTACAACATATTAATTCAGAAATCGTGAAAAAAATTGTGAGTGTGATTAATTATCACAAAAAGAACACAAGAAAAGGCAACTTATTTGTAATTGTTTACAAACTTTTTTGCAGCAAGATCAAAGACACCAATTAACATACATTAGGCTGATAAGCACACAACAAAATACAAAAATCTATGAAGAAGAATTATTCCTTTTTAAAATTTAGTGGATATTTGTTTTAAAATTATCAAACTTGCTATCATAAAAATAGTAAAGTAGCTTGAGTAAAGTATATTATAAGTAGATTTGTCGACATTATTATAGACAAAATTGCTAATCATGTGTATCACATGTGACTTCAAGCTATTAGTAACAGAGGTTCAAGTTCAAGTGATAGCTTATTAATAATAGCATATTTTGTGATGTTTTATGTAATACGAAACTTCACCTTCTCCTTCTCTCATTATCTATCTAAGAGAGAAACTAAGGCCAAAATGGCCAAATAACATCTTTGGCGAAAATATTTGGTGATCTATCACTGTTTGCGAAATAATTAAAGATTTAACACTTTTTTGAAACTCAAGTTTGTCGTGTAACTCGAGTTCCATGTAAAATAACCACCAATTTTTTATGTAACTTAAGTTCTATAAAAAATAGCATGACAAACTTGAAGGCTGTTTTTTCAAAGAACTCGAGTTCCTGAAACTCAAATTACATGGCAAACTCAAGTTTCACAAACTCGAGTTCTAAAAGAGTGGTACATCCATATATATTTCCAAAACAGGAGTAGATTGCTAAATATTTGACTGAGAAACTAATGGTAACTTGTAAAGAAGCACTGAGAAGTTGAAATTTTCAGGTGGAGGTTGTTGGGAAACGATTGGCAAAATGGGACGACACGAAGGAGCCTCTGCTGAAGAGCTAATGAGCTTGCTGAAATTCGTTTATAGGTAGCCTAAGGTTGGGCCTGGGTTGTGGGAGATGGACTCGAAACAATCAATTATCTCATGGATTTCACCTGACAAGATTTGACTCATGAACTATTAAAAATTTCTCCCAATTTCTAGGTCAGACCATCATTCTTAGACCATAGAAGGAATTGGGTTGGTGTGCTTTACTGGGAATCGGTGTATATGAGGCCCATCTTTGGTTCTTTCTTAGTGACTAGGCATTTTTTTTTAAACACCCTTTCATCTCTTAGGCATTAATGTAAGGTTGAATTTATTCAATCATGTATTGGCTTTATTTCCTACCAAATTTGCTTGTAATTTAGCAATTAGATACTCTGTATTTAGGTGGGAATTATGTAAAGGTTGTGTGTGAGAGAGTGTGAAGAAATTCAAGAATGTGTGCATTTGGAGGTTTCTTGTAACTAGATCTTGCGAGTGACTTGCAACTGGTAACTCGCCAAAATGCCACACCTGTGAAGCATACAGGAAACTGAAGGGTCACGACAGCTGGAGCACTATAGGACAAAAAGTACAATTTGACCTGGTAGTTATCTCGCGACTCAAACTCGTAACTCATCCCACTCGCGAGACTGAGTTGCCAGAATGCCCTATTATGCAAAAAAATGACATTTCACATTCCTCACATACACTACTATAAATACCCTTATACCCACGAAATGTAAAGAGCTTCTAGAAAGAATTTTGAGAGAGAAACCTTAGAGAAAACCAAGATTGACTCATTCACAATCTTAGACATTTGATTCTCCAATTTCCTCTACTCTCACCCTCTCCATTAACATATCCTTGAGAGGTACATTTGTCAAATCCTTATCTTACCACACCCATATCAGTGAGGAGGTATTTTGGTGCTAGGGAAGCAGTTCGGAGATGACCAATTTACTTGGTTGATGCAATGGGCTTATTGCTAGATCTGGGAAGCTAAAGTAGACACAGTTAGGCTTAACCCTATTGGAGCAAGAAGCTTGGAGGGCTTAGGTGCTTTGGGTAGATTAGGCTTGGAAGGTTTATTGCTATTCGTGTATCCCAACTTTATTTTTCAATGGATCATTTTACCACTTAGAGGGCGGCGGAGAGATTTTTCGCCGAGTTCTTCGGTTTCCTCTTCGATAACACGTGCCGGTGTTATCTTTGTGTTTGCATCTCTCTAACCCTTACTCTTGCCTTTTAATTGCTGTTGTGTTATGATTAATTATGGTGTAGAGTTGTTTATCTGTTTGGGTTTTTGCTTGTACCTATTATTCCGCACATTTATTGTTTGGATATAAGCTTGTATTGGTTATGTTTGAAATTGGGAGTCTAAACATTCATTAGTGTTTGTCACACTAATTGAACTTTCAATTAATATGCTCACTGTGCTTTAAACTTTTTATTCAACTTTGTATTCACCCCAAACTACTGATGGACGAGTTGAAATTCATCCTAATAATTTATCATGAATCAAATCTATAGATTCGATGGTCATATTGCACATTTACACAGATGTTGTCCTGGGGTTTACAGTTTACTTCTTTTTTTTTTTGATAATCAGGTTTACAGTTTACTTGATAGGTGATATACTGATTACTAACATGCAAGCTTGTAGTGCAAATGATCATAAATCAATATTAAAAAAAAAAATTAAAATAAATAAAAGTTAATGTTCCTTAAGTTACTTTCTTAAATTTTAATCATTTGTCTAGTTTAACAACTCTAACAAATGGCATTACAATTAAAATACCATCTCTCTTTTCTTCTTCTTCTTCTTCTTTTTTTTTTTTTTTTTTTGGGTACCGCAAGGCTTTAGATCTCCTTGACTTCTTTTTTTGACAAGAGATCTCCTTGACTTCAGGACGTGATCTTTTACTCCTATTGAAGAACTATAGAGATCTTAGAATCTTAATGAGCAAATCTATTGTTATGTATCATGATCAAAAGCTAACAAAAAAGCCTGACGAAAAAAACAAAAAAAGTCTCATCTTCTCTCTCTCTTGGCTTCCCTGAAAGTCCAATTCTCCAAAATCAAAGACCACAATTTGCAAATTCTCTTCAAACCCACGCCCAATCATTTAAATTCCTTTCTCTATCTTTCCCAACTCTCACTTCTTCATCTGCATATTCTCCTTCTTACCCATTACCTTCTTCTTCTTACATTCCACCTACTTGCCCTTTTTACCCTTTGTGGACTTTACTTGAAGCCAGATTGATTCAGTTTAAGGGTGAGAAATAGGAGAGATTTAATGCCATGGGTTCTCTCTCAAGGGATAGGGATAGAAAAAAAAGAGAAGAAGGAAGATGGTATTTTATGTTTAAGGGAAAATCACAACTTATCTCACAATTTTTTTGCCACAACATAAGTGTTATGTTGCAGAATGTGAGTGATTGAAAAAAATAATAGATCTATGTGTAAATAATAGACAACCACTCATGATTTGTCACGTCAGAATTGTAACAAAGTTATGAATTAACGTGCGTTTGGGTAAGAATGAAAAATTAATATTATTTCACTATTCAGTTTATTTTTGCTATTATTCATAGGCTCCATTACACTTTTTAGTATTATTCATAGCACTATTCATGGATCTCACTGTACTATTTCAACTAATTTTTACCTTTATCTATAGTATTTTCAGCAATAATTTTTTAGTTTTAGCAAAATAAACGGTATACAAATATACCCTTAACGTGTGATATTAAAACTACTCTATGTTTAATGTCATTTGTTAGAATTATTAAAATAGACAAGTGGTTGGATTTAAGTGGGAAAGAGCAATACCTAGGCTACGGTATCACATCTACCCCGGCCCTTAAAAAAAATTATTAAAAAAGGAAAGAGAGGCGGGCAAGATGAATGTAAGATTTGTTGGATAAGAAGCATTGACAATTAATGCACCTTGAATATCTCACATTTGGATAATTCACACTGATTTACACAAAGTTCCCACATGAAGTATAACTTAGGCCTATGAACATCCGCAGACAACAATACATGGATTCACACTAGAATTATCAAATAAGTCTTCTTGGATAGTGATGTCAAGAGGAACTGAAAATTAACAGACCGGTTCAGAAATAATATGCTATAAATTTCTACTTTTTACCAGCCTACACTAGTCATTTCGTGCACAACCTTGCAACGTACAATTTGCTTTCAAGCTGGAGTTCTTAAAGGTCGTCGTGACCTCTTCTGTCTCTCTGCGTCTGTATACACTATTCTTATTCTTTACCATACAGTGCCAACCTGCTCCATTAGTATAGTACTGTGAAGAAGAAAGGAACGAGCACGTCGAGCAGTAAGAAGCCAAGTTTTCCTGCCTAATTTAGGGCTGTGGAAGCTCTTGAACAGCCTCAGGCAGAGATGTGGGGGAAGATGCACCACTAATTTTGCTGGGAGCTGGTGTATTCCTTCGGGACTGGCGTTTTGTGGGCACAATCACACTCTCATTCTCCCATCTGTCATCATTAATTTCATCATCTTCATCGTCTTCACTAGCTTTAAAAACTGGATGTACATATGCATTTTGAAGATAGCCTTTCAAGTTCAGGTTTGGTTCCTTTGCCCGTTCTAAAGTATCTTTCATCATTGCTTCCTAAACACACAACATTAAATAATAATTAAAATGAAGTGAAATCCCTAACTGTGAGAGAGAGATTAATGAGGCTGAAATCAAGTGTTAGAAGCAATAAATAGAACTGAGAGTGCTGAAAATTTTCTTGACAATAATGACCAATATCACTTTTTCTTTTTTGTTGAGAGTAAATGATAGGATTAAAGAAAACCTGAAACGAGTATAGAGAATCAAGGAACAATAATGGCCAATATTACAAATAGATGATTGTATATATATATATATATATATATATATATATATATATAAGAAAAAAGAAAAAAAGAAGAAAAAGAAGAAGAGAAGAAGCCCGGGTTGGAACAATGTAATTTCATAGAGTAGATAATAAAAGATATCACCCAAACAGACTCAAGCCCATTGCCACGTTAGTATTCTAGATAATGTGGAGTGTAGACTGATACATAGTTCAACTTCAGTTTTGACGGATACTTCCCCTAGCTAATAGAAACAGCTACTAAGCATGCGTTTGGGTAAGAATGAAAAATTAAAATTATTTCACTATTCAGCTTATTTTTATTATTATTCATGGGTTCAATTTCAGTTTTGACGCATACTTCCCCTAGCTAATAGAAACAGCCACTAAACGTGCGTTTGGGTAAGAATGAAAAATTAAAATTATTTCATTATTCAGTTTATTTTTATTACTATTCATGGATCCTACTGCACTTTTTGATACTATTTATGGGCCTCACTGTACTATTTCAACTAACTTTTACATTTATCTACAATACTTTTAGCAATAATTTTTCTGTTTCAGCAAAATAAGCGTTATCCAAACACATCATAAATCTCAAAGTCACCTAAAGCTAGAACTAGGATATGATAATATTCTTTTGAGGTTGTGATGTTATAAGCCTAGAGAACATGGTTATAAACAATAAACTCCTAACATGAAACATGAATTAATCAAATACTAATACAGATTGAATATCAGACTCAAAGCTTCAAGAAAGTATGTTTATGCCTCAATGCTCCCACAAGACAGTTCTATGCATTTAAAGCCTCGCACTAGATCAAGATGATCAGAGCCATGTTTATAAAAATTTTCTTCATGATTAAGCACACTCCTGGTCAATGCTACACAAAAAATCAGAGATCTACAAATCTAGGTCATAATATATCTAATCTACACTTATTTGAACATTACGTCATTGATGGGAAGATGTATAAAACCTCTCCTTAGAAAAAATCAAGACATCACATTGTGGAATCAGATTAAAAGTAAAGAGGTCTCCCGCTATAAGGTTCCACAAAGTTCGATACTCTGACACATCTATTTGGGAATTAAATTATTGCTAGCTCCATTGCTGAAAACATATTCAGGCATCACCAGCAGTCTCTTCAAATTTTTGCCTGTTTGGAGAGTGAATAGTGCATTTTACCTTTTAACTACCTACTTTTTCAAATATACTTTCTAACAGATTCTCTATCCCATTCTCTATCTCATTTAAATATTATTTTTTCATTCATTTTTTATTATTTTTTTATCATCATTTATTCTTCCTATATTCATTCCTAACAATTATATCTTTCAATAAAAAGTGTTATATTCACAACATTTTCCGCAATACTTTCACAAGAATCACATCAAAATCTTATGTGAAAAGTTATTACTAGTTCTAATTTAAACCCACCACTGAAATTATTTCTTTACTCATCAATATTAGCTAATAACAATCTATTACTTAAAATTTATTGTGAAAATATCGTGGTAGCATTTCTAAATTGTATTTTTCCTTTCTTTCTTTCTATCTTCCATACGAGTTTCCTTTTTTTTTTTTTTTTTTTTTTCTTTTCCCTTGATTTTTCTCCACCACACACGTATACCCATTATCTCCATCCTCTCCTTTTTGTTTTCTCTACTTTCCAGTTTCCATTTCATTCCAGAACCTCCTTCCCTCTTTCTTTCTCCAGCTCTCTTTCTCTACTTTTTTTTTTTTTTTCTTTTCCTACTTGATTCCAAAACATTATCCAGCTCTCTTTGTGATAAGAAACGGAGAAAGAGGTAGAGAGAGAATGAATAGATGGGTTAGATGGCTCCGCTCCGCTGCACCTTCGCTCCGCTCTCTGTGCCTCTGCGCCTTCCACTCCACCGTCGCGGCTCGTCTTCCTCCCCAACGCAGCCTAGATGGTAGATGGCTTGTGTCTTCTTTTTTTTTTGCTTTTATTGTTATGGTTTGATTAATTTTAAGATTATGTTTTTGAGTTTGTATTTTGATTATGCTTGAGTTTAGAGATGTTTGAGAGAAAGATGGTTGTGTTTGTAGCCGTGAGAGGAGAGAGAAAGGGAGGAAAGAGAAAAAAGTCTTTTTTTAATTCAACTGATATTATTTTAAGGGGAAATATTCTTTAGATATGCTACAGTGATTTCTACAGTGCTCTCCATACCTGGAGAGCTACTGTAGCAGATCTAAAAAAAATTTTGAGATGCCGAGCTTGTTGGAGGGGTTTTTTTGTGTGAACAGTGGTTTTTCTCTCCAAAATTTGGAGATGCCGAGTCTGCTGGTGATGCTCTCAGCTTTCAACCCAAAGTACATTTCAATCATTTAAATCCCATCATACTTTTAACAAAAACCAAAACATGACACTCACCGGTCCGTATCTATCCAAGTAAATTATAAAACATAATCCCCAGTCTTATTATATAGTTACAAGAATTACATAGACGTAACTATGATATTTTGGGGAAAGACAAATGTAAATCACCATAATGAAGGCAGACAAGCCCAAGAGTTTCTGTCAGAATGCATGCAATTATTTAAAATAATAAGACAGCATCAACTTTGCAACTTGTAGGTTCAACAAACCTGTAGTGGATACTTAACAAATGCTGATTCATATCGGCCTTTGCAGAAGTACCAATGGAACCATATGGTTAGAACTGGAAGTGCAATGAGAATTGGGGTTGACTGGGCAGCTTGTTTTGTGCTCAACAGTCCCATTAGAAGCACTTGTGAAATTACCAGCGAAGTAATAACACGCCCATGGACATCAGGCCAAAATGCTGCAGCACTCTCGTAGTCTTGGTTATAGACATTTATGATCTGCATTTTCAAAAGTAAGAAGTGTATAAGAAACGGCTAAAAACAACGTCGGAGACAGGATTTTAGCTTTAGAGGGGCCAAAGTATAAAGTATGAACTCTTTTTTTTTTTTTTTTAATAAAATAAAATTTAAGAACAAAAATGTACTAAGGTTCGGTACTAATATAATATGAAAAATATAATTGGTATCCATTCAATTAAACGAAAGAAAAAACAATACATTTTAAATCAGTTTTTTTATCAAAAAGAATTAGGTATTCTTTTTAAGTCTCAAAAATAATATATGATTGATTCTGTAATAAATTCATCGTAATTTCCTTTTCAATGTATAGTCCTTTAAAAATAATATTATTTTTTATTATTGCAAAATCTAGTTCTAGCAATATTTATGACTAAAAGTACAATGATTTTATAAGTAAATGAGTAATGCTACAACCACAAATTATTTTATAACATTTTTGCAAATTGTTATTGTGGCCAAATCTTACCGGTTCTTATCTAGCCCCACTACTAATATTATTTTTTCACTTACCAATAATTACTTAACATATCAACAGTACTTTGAAGAAAAAAAATGTTGTAAAATAGATTGTAACTCAAGCATTTTCTTAAATAAATTGATAAATTATTGATCATTTAATCATTAAAATCATTTGACACAATTCAAAAGGGAATTATGAAGAACAACAACTTTAAAGGGGGGGGGGGGGGGGGGACTATAATTTTGAAGGGGAAATAAAATGAAATAGAAGTGTGGTAAAGCGGGTCATTATGTGGTAACCTGTAGAGTGAGAAGCAACTTCAATGACAACAACAAAGGCTGAACATCAAACAAAACAAATGTGATGAATACAGAAGAGGTAATTGCAACGGTAGTTTTAGAGGAACACACGGTCATGGCAGTGAAAGGTTGGGTAGTGAACTCCACTTCCACTAGGCATATTGGTCCATTCAAAGAAGAGTTTACCTCTTATACTCCAATAAAGGAAGGCGCCAAATGTGTATATGTTGACAACAATAGGTTCATGCAACAAAGAAAAGGTATATATTCTTGAAACTAACTTCCAGTAAAAACTTCCAGTAAAAACTATTTCACTCTCCAATGTCCTTCATATTCCTCACTTTCAACACAACCTCATTTCTATACATTTTCTTGGTAAGGCTAGTATCTTTTATTTAATGGTGGCATAGTTATGTTAATGAAGGTCTTTTTGTACTTAATGTTGATTAAGTTAATAATGAAAATGGTTTATCTTCTTATGCTTTACTTGATTGATTCCATTGATATGTGGCATGGTAGATTTGGAAATGAAAACCTTGGCTATATGAAAAAAATGAATGAATGTGGAATCATAAACTCACTAAGTGAAGCAAATATGAACAACTGTGAAATTTGTGCCAAAGTTAAAATCACTAAGAAAACTTGTAAATCCATAAGAAGAGAAATTGAGTTTCTTGATTTGGTACGAAGTGATTTGGATAATTTAAAACATAAAGTAACTAAATGTGGTAAAAGATATTATATAATCTTTATTGATGGCTACTCTAGATATACCAAACTTTATTTATCAATGAGAAGACACTGTATGTGCTATTATACATAAAAGATATTGAGAAGTTGAGGTGGTATATATGTTTTTCATGTTTAGGGCATATAGAATATACAGTTGAAATTAAGTGAAGCTGGTTCACTGTTGGCTAAAGAGGGGAGGGTTTAAATTTACAAAATTGTGTTTTTCTGAGACTTTTTAATGATTACATCATACGGAAGAAAAAGGTTTCGTTGGATACAAACTTTGGTTGCTCTAGAGCCTATGGGAGATCTCCCATAGGTTCAAATTTAGCTAGTTAATTAAATGAGTAACTATTAAATAAAAAAGGTATTTTTTTGTGTTTTTCTTGTTTCATCCTAGAGCATTCTCATTAAGGATCTAAAAAAATTTAGCATTTAACATCTCAAAAACTTACTTTATTTATTTTAACAACTTACTTTACAATTCACCCAACATCAAAGATTTTATATTTTTTACCACTTCATTAATTAAAGATAGTGAGAGAGAGAAGAAAAGATAGTGGGAGAAAGTCCTGTGAGAAGAAAAGATGAATAGTAAGAGAGAAAATATATTTTAATTAAAATAGTATTAAAATATTATTATATTTATAAGATTTTAGCTATAGTGGATTGTCATAGATAGCAGTCTACTATAGCTTACATGGTAAAAATTTTAGCACTAACACCTTTGTTGTAGTGTATTTTTTTAAAATGAGATGCTAAAAAATAGCATTTTTAACTTTTGAGAGTTTTAATGTAAATGCTCTAAAGGCACCTCATCAATCACATGAGGAACTAAGAGTGATCTTTCAGGATCAGGAGTAGAACACTCCTTTTTCTCTGTTCACGTCTCTTTAACGTAGCTTAGAATGGCGGGGCTGTAGAAACCATTATCCTCCATTAGGAGTGATTTTTTTGTCTCTATTGACACTGTTGATAGTAGGGCCAGTGGTCTCTGTTTTTTGGGTGGGGAAACAAAATCCTTTCCTTTATCTCGTTCTATAGCCCTGCCTATCCTCCGGAGATATGGAAGACGTTCTAAACGATTGGAAGCGTTTTTCTCTTCTTGAGGAAGAAAATAACAAGACTACTTTGGATAAAGAAAACCCTGCTCCTAAAGAAGTGATTCTTGCAGCCAAGTTCATGACGAGAAGAGTGCTTAACATCGAGGCGATCAGAAGAACTCTTAAGCCATTGTGGAAAACGCGAAATGGTTTCGAAATCCGAGATGTAGGTAACCATATCCTACTGTTTGTGTTTAGTGATGAGAATGAGGTTGAAAGGATTTTAGCAATTGAACCGTGGACCTATGACAAGCATCTAATCATTCTCTCTCGCTATGATGGGTCATGTCCTATCCGGAATGGGAGATTTCACACAGTAAATTTCTGGGTTCAAATCCACGGACTCCCAGTGAGCAGACTAAACGAAAAGATAGCCTATGGGATTGGCAAGAGCCTTGGGATAGTGTCAAGAGCCTCACAAGCCGGGGAATTAATCGGGCGTAATTTTTTAAGGATCAAAGTTGGTGTTAATGTCTCAAGACCCCTAAATAGAGGACGTAAAGTCCTTCTTGGCAACGAAGACGAGGTTTGGGTAACCTTCAAATATGAGAAGATGCCTAATTTTTGTTATTGGTGTGGAATGGTGTCCCACGATGCGAAGGAGTGCAGTGTTTGGTTATCCAGTAAGGGTTCGCTATCTTTAGATCAACAGGAGTATGGTTCGTGGCTCTGAGCCGATCCATTTTCAGTGGGGAAGAAGTCCTTCATGTTTGTACCAGGTTCAGGAGGGGATTTCGGTGGGGTGGACAACCATGTGAGGAGTGGAAGTGGTTCAGTAAGGAGGTCACAGGAAGCGAAGACATCGCAGGTGGTTCAAACTACAGCATCGGTGGTTTCAACAGTGGTAGGTGGGGCTCACGGACCAAGAGGGTCAAGTACAGAGCATAGTATGTTGACATAGCCAAAAGCAAAGGATGGGGATTCGGTCAAGGAGCCAGACATTTTGCATGAAAAAGGAAAGGGCGATGGGTTGGTGGGAAAACAAGAGGGGAAGCTAACGGAAGTAGAAGTTTTTGCCTCGAACTGTCCAATATCCCAGGCAAAGGTGGCAAAAAGCATGCAGTGGGAAAAAGGGGTTGGGTTTTTAAAAAAAGACGAAAAGGTGGGAGGATTAGAGACTTGTTCCAGTTGGGCCAAGCACGTTGGGCCCCGTTGTATTGATGTTAACGTACCTGGGGTCCTTTTTATTGGGCCAAACCTAGTGGTGACTTTACAAGCCCAACTCGGTGTGGTTAAAGATTCTACTGAGGCTCCTCATCAAGCCCCAATCACTAGGCCCGAGTCCCTTAAGTTAACACCGGAAGTGCAAGTGAGAAAGTGGGTTAGGATTGACCGCCCAGCCCAGGACTCTTTTATTAAACCTCCAAGTGATGAAGTCCCACGTGAACGACTAAAAAATTGAAATTTCAGAGACCCAACCTAAGAAAAGAAGAGGGGTGTGCAGCGATGAAGTCTCTTCACAGTCCGTATCATCGGCGGCGGCTGAATCCCAGCCCTGTTGGTCACCATGAATTGTGTGAGTTGGAACTGCCGGGGGCTTGGGAACCACCGGCGAGTTTGAGAACTTTCGGATATTCTGAAAGACAAAGTACCCAACTTGGTTTTCTTAATGGAAACCAGGACAAAAGCTTCCTATCTAGAGAAATTGAGGTGTAAGCTGAAGTTTCATAATTTATTTGTTGTGCCGAGGAAGAATCGGGGTAGTGGTCTTGCCTTGCTGTGGATGAATGATTTAAATCTGCACATCAGAACCTTCTCGCCCCGACACATTGACGCAGTGATAAATCCAGGAATCGATGACGCCTAGCGCTTCACGGGATTCTTCGGAGCTCCTGAAGTGGCCAACCGGAAGATTCTTGGTTAGTGCTTCGCCATCTTGCATCTTAGTTTAACTTACCGTGGGTGTGTATCGGCGATTTTAACGAGATCGCTAAAATCGAAGAGAAATCGGAAGGAGCAATTCAGCCTGATAAGCAAATGCAAGATTTCAGGGATTGTCAAGATTTCTGCGGGTTGAAGGATTTGGGTTTTACAGGCTTGCCTTTTACTTGGTGCAACAAGCGTTTTGATGGTGATCATATTTGGGTTTGGTTAGACAGAGCTCTTGCCTCAGCTGATTGGATCCTAAAATTCCCGCCGAGTCGTCTTCACCACTTACAAGGTTTGTCCTTTGATCATAAACCTTTATGGCTAGCCTTAGATGATGTCAATACTCGATTTTATCGAGCTCAGAAATCGTTTCGGTTTGAAGCCATGTGACTTAAAGATGACCGTTGCGAAGATGTGGTCCATTCGGCATGGGATAGGTGCTTGGAGGGGGATGCTATGGGTAAAGTGTTAGCAAAGGTAGCTGATTGCAAAACTCAGTTGAAACTTTGGGATAAATCCACATTTGGCAATATTCGCATTGAACTGGCCCGAAAGAGAAAACAATTGCTGAAGGCAGAAGGTGAATCAATGGGTGGAAGAGGGCATACTCGGGTCAAGGTTCTCACTGATGAAATCCAAAATCTGTTGGAAAAGGAGGAAGTTATGTGGCATCAACGAGCTAAGAATGATTGGCTCAAGTTTGGAGATCAAAACACTAAATATTTCCATTGCCGTGCGACGGAGAGGAATAAGAGGAAATTCATTTCGAGTTTAGAAAATGAGCAGGGCAGCTGGGTTCAAAGGGAAGATCAGATTCGGGCATTGCTTACAAGGTATTATTCATCATTATCTACTTAGGGAAATCCCATGCAGTTAGACTCTGTGTTAAATGTGGTTGAGACAAGGGTATTAGCTAAGATGAATGCGGAGTTGCTCAAGCCTTTTGTAGAGGCAGAGGTGCAGCTTGCTCTTAAGCAAATGGATGCTAACACAGCTCCAGGGCCGGACGGCCTCCCACCTCTTTTCTACAAGCAGTTTTGGGGAAAAATTGGTCGGGAAGTCACAGAAGCGGTCTTATCAATCCTAAATACAGGTAATATCCCTACCAATCTTAACCACACTTTTATTACCTTAATTCCAAAAATTCAAAGCCCTAGAAAAGTCTCCGAGTATAGGCCCATTAGTCTGAGTAATGTTCTGTACAAGTTGATAGCTAAGGTCCTAGCCAATCGCTTGAAGCCTCTACTACTTAAGTTGATTTCTGAAACCCAAAGTGCCTTCATGTCTGAAAGATTAATCACAGACAACATTCTTATTGCTCATGAGACGTTTCATTACCTAAAAGAAAAAAGAAAAGGTAAGATGGGTTACATGGCCTTGAAACTTGATATGAGCAAAGCCTATGATCGCGTTGAATGGGTTTATTTGGAGAGGATTATGGAGAAGATGGGGTTTAGCCAAAGGTGGATTAACATGATTTCTATGTGTATAAGGTCTGTTACATACTTAGTTATGCTTAATGGCCAACCCCATGGTTTGATCACCCCAACTAGGGGTCTACGTCAAGGTGACCCTTTATCGCCTTATTTGTTTTTATTGGTGACAGAAGGTCTTAACGCTCTTTTCAAACAAGTGGAGTGTGATGGAGAAATAAGGGGAGTATCTTTGTGCCCGGCGGGTCCGAGAATTTCTCACTTCTTGTTTGCCGATGACAGTTTCGTATTTTGTAGAGCTACAGTCTCCGAATGTGTAAAGATCCAATCTCTCCTTTACCTTTATGAACTAGCCTCAGGTTAGTCCATTAATAGACGGAAGACTAACATTTTCTTCATCTTTAACACTTTACCACGTACTCAGGAGGCTATCACTAATTTTTTGGGTATTCCGGCTACCCAAAGTTATGAGTATTACCTTGGTCTGCCTTCCCTGGTTGGTCGAGCGAAAAAGAAGTCTTTTAGGCTTATAAAGGAGAGAATATGGAAAAAATTGAAGGGTTGGAATGAGAAGTTGTTATCACAAGTGGGTCGTGAAATCCTTGTCAAGGCTGTTATCCAAGCAATCCCCACTTATACCATGTCATGTTTCAAGTTACCAAAAGGGCTTATTAATGAGATTGAGACCCTCGTTAGGAAGTTTTGGTGGGGCTATAGAGGTAAACAAAGGAAAATTCATTGGGTTGGTTAGGACAAGATGTGCAGGCCTAAAGGTGAGGGAGGCATAGGGTTTAGAGAACTAGGGAAGTTTAATGATTCGCTTTTGGCTAAGCAAATTTGGCGCCTAGCTAATAATGAAGAGAGTCTTTTTCACAAAGTTTTCAAGGCAAAGTTTTTCCCAAATTGCTCTATCATGGAATGCGAGACCTTGAACAAAGGGTCTTATGCGTGGAGGAGTATCATAAAAGCTAAACATGTTATTGATTTGGGAAGGGTTTGGAGAGTTGGAAATGGTGAATCTATCTAGATTCGTGGTGACAGGTGGCTGCCCCAAGTCTCAAGTGCCAGAGTCCTTTCTCCAGTCACGGGGTTGGCCTTGGATGCAAGGGTTTGTGACATTATAGACCAAGATTCACTTACATGGAGGGCTGGTTTGATTGACCAAAATTTTCTGCCTCATGAAGCAAAGCTGATAAAAGGAATTCCTTTGAGTTCGCAGGGTGTTTCGGACAAGCAAGTATGGCTGCCTTCCAATAATGGAGAATTTACAACACGTTCAGCTTACCATTTACTTGCAGGTCAGGGGAGGAATTTGCTGCCAAGTAGTTCTTCAAGTGGAGGTAATAATCAAGTTTGGAAGAGTATATGGAATTTACAGGTTCCACACAAGGTTAAGCACCTGTTGTGGAGGGCGGCAAATGAAGCCTTGCCTACCTTGCATAACCTGTGGCGACGGAAAATAGTAACATCAACTTACTGCCCTTTTTGTAAATCTGATGATGAAGATACGCTCCACACTTTGTGGAGCTGTAGAAGGCTGCTTGTGATTTGGGAAGATGATAGAGAGCTTCGGAAGTGCAATGGGTAGAAGTTCCTTCATTTTGCTGACCTTTTAGCTTATTTGTTCATGAGGAAGACTAGTTTGGACATTGATTTGTTGGCTGTGATTATGTGGTTAATTTGGGGTAGAGGAAATGCAGCTCGTTTTGATGATTCTATCCTTGAATATCACCAAATTCGGTCCAAAGCTGAAGTGTATTTGCTGGACTTTAAAACAGCAAAGAAGGATGATCGAAGAGATGCAGCAGCTGTTACGAGAGCTCCTAGATGGATTCCTCGCATTCCCAATCAATTCAAAATAAACTTTGATGGGGCTGTCTTCTCGGAGTTGGATGCGGCAGGTTTGGGAGTGGTCATTCGTGACTCCTGTGAAAGGGTGATTGGTGCTTTGGCTGAGCGAATTCCAATTCCAACTTCAGCAGCTATAGTTGAAGCTTTAGCCTGTCGAAGAGCCATGGTCTTTGCTAAGGAGCTAAACTTAATGGATACTGTTTTCGAAGGAGATGCAAAGCAAATTATCAAAGCTTTGCTGGCCAAAGAGGTGCATCAGCCTCAGTATGGACATGTTTTACAGGACTCTCTTGTCCTAGCTTCTGATTTTCGGGTTTGTTCATTTACCCATGTTAAGCGTGTAAGCAACTCTGTTACTCATTTCCTTGCTAGACGATCTAAATCAGGTAACGAGTTACAGGTCTGGCTGGACTCTCTCCCTGATGATCTAGCACCCCTTGCTTCAAGGGATGTTCTGTAACTTCCTGTTTTTATATATTATTTGGCCCCTGGGTCTGGTTTCTCAAAAAAAAAACTAGTGTTGTACAACTCCCTAGCATTTTTTTCTTAATAGCTTCCAACAATTTGATGCATTGGATTGATACTGCCATGACCACATGTATGTGTACGTAAACGGTAAACCCTAGATTGTCCTTTATTCATAAAATTCATAATAAAAAAATACAACTCTGTACCTGATGACGGAACACGGTATAAGCCAAGCTGAAGAAAATTATTATGAAAGGAAGTATAATAGGTGTCACTGTAGCATGCACGAGGCCCAGTAGGAAATAGAACTGTATAGTGGGTTCTCCTGTGTTGAAACCAAGACTTCCTGGATTCGTTGCCTCCTCCCTATCCTTTTGTGTCTTCACCAAGAAGGAATTCTTAAAGTGATAAATTATAAGAGGTTTCAACCTTAGAATTTCCCAACATAAACTAGCCCATCCATCAACCATAATATAAGTGACGAAGAAAGTTGCTCTCATTGGAATTGCCACACCAATTGTTTTAGGAATCCTGTCAAAAAGAAACCAAATATAGTAATTTTATGAAATCTAATTCTAAAAGATAAAAACTGAAATTGCACTAAAATTAGAAGAAGGCATGAACTAGTCTATTTAACCTAAATTATGTAAGTTTGATAGATAAATCACATTGTGAATGGTCAATGCCTGATAGATGATTGTCGATTATGTAATTATTTTTGAAGAATGAAGATACACTTAAAAATTTCCAGAATTTTTAGCATTTGTAAAGAAGAAATTCAAATGCAATACACGTTGCGAATTGCCAAAGAAAAAAGAGTAAAAATTTTTGGAAAGTCTTGTCCTGATTGACTTAAAGAAGAAGCAACAAAATACCCACCAAGATACTCATCTTTGTGGTTACAAGATGTCCTAATGACATTACTCTCTACCATTTAATACAGCGTTATTGTTAAGCTTCTGGTTATGCAGAAGCTTAAGGGAAAAGACAAAGGAATTAAGAGAAAATTAGAAAGATTCTTCGAGGGAATCAACCTCCTGAGATTAGAAAAGAGAGAGAGAATTGGGAATTGGTTGTAACTGTTGAGAAGATAGAAGAATTTCAAGTTGTTGTGTTGCTATTGGTGCTAGTTACTGCATAATTAAAGCTGCTAAAGCTACAAGTCGTTTTGTCTTTATGTAATAAGTAGCTCATAAGCTACAAGTAGTTTTTGTTATAGTCCACTTAAGTATTTGTCACGTGCTGCATGTGCTTCTTGTGTTAGTGGGCTAATCTGTTTTCTGTTAGCATTACTGTTAGTTAAGTTTGTTATAGCTGGTACCAGCTTTTGGGTTTATGTATATAAACTTTTTTTTTTTTTTTTTTTTTTGAAGGATTATGTATATAAACTTAATCCATCAATTAAATTCTCTTATGTTTTCAATATGGTATCAGAGCCGAGTTAGCTCAATAACTCTCCCACTGATTTCCTAACGCGTTTGTTCTTCCATTGTTGCTCTTCTTCAAGCTTTTCAACATTGATCAACTAGATTCTCCATTGCTGATCCTTGATTGAAGCTTTTCTTTGAAATTTTCTTTGCGAAGCATCTTCTGTGATTCTTTTCCCTGATTTCTAACTTGATTTTAGTTTTCTCTGAAAACCTAATTCAAGTTCTTCATCTGTTCCAATGTCTTCTGCTTCAGCTGTTTCAGATTCCATGGGAACTTCATCTCAAGCTTCTGTACCTGCTTGGGAAAAACCCTCCAGTCCTTATTACCTCCATAGTGGAGATAATTCTGGTACAATCTTGGTCACTCAGGCCCTTACTGAAGACAATTATGCTACATGGAGCTGATCTATTATATATGCTCTTGATTCCAAGAACAAGACTGATTTTGTAGATGGCACCATAACAGCTCCTGCTAGCACTTCAGATCCTCTTTTTCCAGCTTGGAAACGATGCAATAGGATGGTTCTTTCATGGCTGCTCAATTCAATGTCCAAAGATTTGCTGCAAAGGCTTATCTACTTAAATACTGCACAAGCAGTTTGGACAGATCTCAAGAATCGTTTCTCACAGGGTAATGGACCTAGGGTTTTTGAGCTTCGAAGAATGGTCAGTACTCTTTCTCTAGAAAATCTCACTATGAGTAGCTACTATACTAATTCAAGATTGTATGGGATGAATTGGTTGATCACAAGTCTATTCCATCATGTTCTTGTAGAGTTTGCACTTGTGGTTCAATGGCTGCACATGCTGCTTACCAAGAAGAAGAATGCACTATGAAATTTCTCATGGGGCTTAATGACTCTTTTGCTCCAATTAGAGGACAGATTTTGTTGATGCAACCTCTGTCTTCACTCAACAAGGTGTTTTCCCTCATCATCCAAGAAGAAAAGCAAAGAAGGGTTGGATCAAATGCTATTGCAGTTGAGTCTGCCGCTTTATTTTCTCAAGGTCCCAATACTTCTAATAAGGGAGGTTACTCTAACAAGACTAATGGTAAGAAGGAGAGGCCAGTTTGCTCACACTGTGGCTTAATTGGGCATGTGTTGGATAAATTTTATAAAATTCATGGCTATCCACCTGGCTACAAGAACAAAGGAAAGGGCTATTCAGCTGATCAGGTTTTCTTGACTTCATCTATGTCACCTAGTCCTTCTGTGTATGGTGTGGAGGAGTTAACCATAGTGGCACTTACTTCTTCACAATGTCACCAACTCACCTCATGCTTTGGGATCACAGCCTAGTTCAGATGCCACTCTAGGGACTCATCAAGCAGCTACTCTTATCACTCAGCCTTCCAAAACACCTCACAATTCTTTCAATGTTACAGGTATGCTATCCATAGCTGAGAATAAAGGCCTATGTGAAACTAAACCCTTGGAAATTACTACTTCTATGCCACTTTGCTTGCATACCTCCATAAACTTAGAGCATTCTGTTTTTTCTTCTACCCTTGTTGTTCCACCTGATATTTCACCATAAGATTGGATCATAGACAGTGGTGCCACTGACCACATGGTCCATTCCATTAAATTTCTCACTAAAATCACCTCTGTGGCTCACATATCAGTTAAACTCCCTAATGGTGAATCTGTTTTGGTTACTCATGTTGGTCAAGTTCATTTGTCTTCTGATTTGATTCTTGACAATGTGCTTTGTATCCCATCTTTCTCTTTCAATCTCATCTCCATTGGGAAATTAACACACCATCTGAGGTGTTGTTGCATATTTTTGTCTCATTTTTGTTTTATACAGGACTTACTCCAATGGAAGACAATTGGATTGGGTAGAAAACAAGATGGTTTGTATATCCTACAACAAACCAACACTGCTCAACTTTCTATACCAATTCAACTATCTAGTTTCATGCCTACTATTCTTTCAATTCCTGGTGTCTATTCACCTTTTGCTATCTCAGCTGAATGTCACTAAGTTGCTCAATTTCATTCTGCTAATAATAATGTTGCTTCTAAGTCCATTTTATGGCATAATAGAACGGGGCGTCCTTCATCATCTAGACTTCAATTACTCAGTTCTGCTATTCCTGATGTAATTTTCTGCAACACGGATTTTCCTATTCGTACTATTTGTCCTCTTGCTAAACAAAAGAGGCTTCCTTTTCCTAATGAAAATAACATTTGTTCCTCTACCTTTGATCTCATCCATTGTGATATTTAGGAGTCATTTTCTGTTCCTACTTTGAATGGCTTCAAATATTTTCTAACTATTGTAGATGATTGTAGTAAGTGCACTTGGGTTTATTTGATGAAACCCAAATCTGATACAAAGGTTATATTACAATCATTTTTTACTTTTGTTGAAACTCAATTCCATGTCAATATCAAGTCTCTGAGGTTTGTTAATGGTCCTGAATTCAATATGTCACAATTCTTTTTTTCCAAAGGTGTTTTACACCAGTTGAGTTGTGTTGACACTCCTCAACAAAACTCAGTGGTTGAAAGGAAGCATCAACACAAACTGATTATTGCTAGAGCCCTACGTTTTCAAGCCAATTTACCTCTCAAATTCTGGGGAGATTGCATCCTTACTGCAGTTTACTTAATCAATAGGCTACCTAGTCCCATTTTACAAAATCAAACACCATATGAAGTTCTTTTAGGTACTATCCCTTCTTATTCTCACCTGAAAGTCCTAGGGTTGTCTTTGTTATGCTTCCGCTTTGTCTAGAAACGGATCCAAGCTTGATCCTAGGGCTTCCCCATGTGTCTTCCTTGGCTATCCTTATGGTGTCAAGGGATACAAGCTCTACAATCTAGAGTCTAACACTATGTTTCTGTCCAAGGATATCATTTTTCATGAAAACATTTCCCCATTTCATTCCATGGATTTTCATATCAGGTCTTTTCCTTCTAATACTTCTATTGATTCTTTGTTTCCACCCCCTAATTCCACTAGTTTTGATTCACCATCTGCTGAGTTTACTGATACTGTTTTGGACACACATACACCTCAACCTATTCATGATCCTACTAGTCAGCCCTTAGATTATGATCTCCTTCCTATTGTACCAGATCAAATTCATTTCCCTGATCTTCCCCTAGCCTTACCTCCCGAACCACATGCTACTAGACATTCCACTAGATCACATAAGATCCCTGCTTACCTTCAAGATTACCATTGTCAGCTTGCTTCAGCCAATCCAATGCCTTTGCCTACAACACCCTTCCCTCTTTAATCTGTTTTGTACTATGAAAGGCTTTAATCACCTCACAGAGCTTTCACTATAGCTCTTTATGTCTGTGCTGAACTTGCTTCTTATGCTAAAGCTGCTAGAGATCCTAGATGACAAGTTGCAATGACTACAAAAATTGAGGCTCTTGAGGCCAATCACACCTGGTTTCTTATTCCTTTGCCTCCTGGGAAAGTTCCTATAGGGTGTAAATGGATGTATAAAGTGAAGCATAGAGCTGATGGTAATGTGGACTGTGGAGAGGTTTAAGGCTCAAATAGTTGCCAAGGGATATACTCAACCAGAAGGGCTGAATTACTATGAAACTTTCAGTCCAGTTGTGAAGTTTGTCACTGTCAGAACATTACTTGTTATTGTAGCTGCTCTTCGCTGGCATTTAGTCCAGCTTGATGTCAACAATGCATTTCTGCATGGTGACTTAGATGAAGAGGTTATATGCTACCTCCACCTGGTTTTGGTAGCAAGGGGGAGACTAGTATGGTTTGTAAACTCACTAAGTCCTTATATTTTTTTAAGCAGGCTAGCAAATAGTGGTTTTCAAAACTGTCCATCACCATCATTAGTCATGGTTTTACTCAATCTAAATTAAACTATTCCATGTTCACTAGAGTTCAAAGTGGCATAGTCATCATTATCTTGGTCTATGTTGATGACATTTTGGTGGCTAGCAATAACTTGGAAGTTGTTATAGAGTTCAAAGAGTTCCTCCATGATCAGTTCAAGTTAAAGGATCTTGGTCCTTCAACTTATTTTTTGGGTTTAGAAGTGGCAAGGTCTTTTGCATGTTAGCTGGTCAACTAGCAACTAAAGCAGCTAAGTCTCCTATGTAGTAGCATGTGAAGCTATCAAACTATCATGGAGAATTGCTACCAAATCCCTCTCAGTATAGAAGGCTCATTGGAAAGCTTTTGTATTTGACATTGACCAGACCTGACATAGCCTATAGTGTACACCAGTTCAGTCAGTTTCTTTCACAGCCAAGATAACCACACCTTCAAGCAGCTCACAGAGTTCTTAAGTATCTAAAACGCACACCTAGTCAAGGCCTTTTCTTCTTAGCTTCCTCAGAATTGCACTTCAAAAGGTATTGTGATTCAAATTGGGCAAGCTGTTCAAATACTAGGAGATCATTCACTAGTTTCTGTGTGTTCCTAGGTGAATCTGTCATTTCTTGGAAGTCTAAGAAGCAGCATACAATATCTAGATCATCCGCAGAGTCTGAATACAGGTCAATGGCTGCCCTTGTCAGTGAATTTGTATGGTTGATTGGATTACTTAAGGATCTAACAATAGACCATAGCCAACCTGCAGTCCTTTATTGTGATAACCAAGCTGCAATTCATATTGTAGCTAATCCTGTTTACATGAGAGAACTAAGCACATAGAGCTGGATTGCCACTTTGTGAGAGAGAAGATACAAGATAGAGTTGTGAAGACTTTTCATGTTTCAACCAAACATCAACTAGCAGATTTGCTTACAAAACCACTTGGACATCAACAGTTTCTTAATCTTCTCTGCAAGATGGGCATAAACAATATTTATGCACCGTGTTCAGAAGATACAAGAATTACAAGTTGTTGTATTGTTGTTGGAATGCCAGTTACTGCAGAATTAAAGCTGTTAAAGCTACAAGTCGTTTTGCCTTTCTGTAATAAGTAGTTCACAAGCTAAAAGTAGTTTTTGTTATAGTTCACTTAAGTAATTGTCACGTTCTGCATGTGCTCCTTGTGTTAGTGGGCTAATCTGTTTTCTGTTAGCATTACCGTTGGTTAAGTTTGTTATAGCTGGTACCAGCTTTTGGGTTTATGTGTATAAACTTAATCCATCAATAATAATCATTATGCATTCCTCAACATCAATTAGTTTCTCTTCTGTTTTCAATAGTAACAATCTGCATAATAGTCCTCATTGTTCATCATCACAGCCTTTATACAACTTGCACTTTCTCGCCTAAAGGACTAACCTCCCTAACTAACTAACTTCCTTACTAACAGTTACACCAGCTATACAACTAAAAGCTACTCCAGCTATACAACTAACTGATCATGAGTAGGAATATTAGCATACAATGCACACATATCTTTCAGTACATTACATTGGATTGCATTGAACTCCTAGCAGTTCACCATTAATGCCAACAAAGCTCTTGTTCAGGACTCAATCATATGATTTTCTTAATCAATATTTATCAGATATCATCTTCAGTCTCCATGGTTCTACAGAATTTTTATTTGAAAGTTTACGGTCATATGTGTAAGATGTATATTTTGTTTAGAAGGGATCGACTTCAATAATAAAATTTGCCTAGAAATTTTCAAGTTAACATAACATTTAATTTTCAAATACTCAAGCATGCATATACAATATACAAAACACTAGTATACACATTTACCCACACAAACAAATATATTATAATTTGCATTGCCAAAATAAGAGACACGGAACAATTAAGGGAATGGCACACATTTGAGAATAACATACTCGTTTGCTGGTTGGTGAGAAAATGAATATAGCTGTTCAAATGCACTTCCAGCAATTATGCTCCCAAGGAATACATTTACAAAGTTGAAAATATAGTATCTAGTGGCTGTTCTCCTGTCTAGAGATGACAGAGAAATAGAACCTTCAAATTTAGACATGATCATCAATATAGTTTGCAGAATGATAAGGAATAACTTCAATGCAATCCCAGGTAAAAAACCTTGGATGATTGATTTAACGAAATCCCTGCATTGCAAATCATAACATTATGAGTAATTTGCAGACTAATTACTAACACAAGTGATCCAAGGATGAAAGCAAGCTCACATTCCAACACCATCTCTCAAGAATGGTGCAACTTTCTCAATGCCTTCGATAGTTGCAAGAGATTGTACAAATGCAATGGGGATCATGGAAAAAAAGGTCAAGAAGAAGAATGCAACAGCTACAATCAACCATCTAACTGTGAGGGAAACATATGGAATAGCCAGGTTTTGCCAATATACATCACGTGGCTCTGGAGCCCACTCTGTTAACCAAAGAGTTAGGTTTCTGGATTGTTGAGTTTGCGCACAAACAGCAGCTCCCCAACGAATTTTGAAAGAAACAAATGCTGCAGGCATGATAGATTTTGGATTGCTTGCAATTCTTTCCCTCTCTACAGCTATCTGAAGGAGAATTGATCAATTTCAATTATATTGGACCTTAATGTGTACCCAAATTGCAGAAAAAACAACAGCCACATAATAAATTGCAATAACTTTTCACTTAAATCTAAATGGACGCATGAATGTAACAGGCAGTGGCCAAAAAAGACCAGTCAAAATTTCCAGTTAACATGAGCATTTTGAAATAATTAAGGTCAGACAAACAAAAAAGGCTCCCGGGATGCCGTAAATGTGTTATAATAGTGGGTTCCATTTATGTGGGACACTAGGATTATAATAATGGTAAGCGAAAGCATATAAGAAAAAAAACAAGAAGAATTACGTGAAAGCATAAAAAAGAAAAAACATAGAGAATTACGTGGTTTGACTTGATGGTTTACTTCCATGGAGAAAGTGTGTGACCATTACATTGTTGCCATATGATCAAGTATAGTGCAATGAATCCTAGTAGGGTTTATATAGACACTACATGAATTAGAGTTAAGTGTACATTAGCTTATTACATAATTGAACTTCTCGAATCAATACATAAAGAGTATAAACCCAAAATCTATCTTTAACAAACAACACCTCAAATGAAAAAGTGGTCCATGTGAAAGGGAAAAAAATTTGAAAAATAGGCATGGATAGAGGACTAGTGGGCCCCATTATAAGAGCAACATGATGTTGGATAAGACCGTAAACAAACCAAATATTAAAAGTTCAAGTTCGTTCATTTAATTTTTTTTTCGAACACAAGGCAAGCTAGAGTTTATCGCCAAAGAAGATTACATGTTTAACCTTGATTCATTTTCTCTCTCACTTCACTTTCTCTTTCTCTCAGCCTCTCCATCTTTCGCTTTGGCTCTTGATCTTTCTCTTTGACTCTCGATCTTTCTCCTTTCTTCGTGGGTCACAATCTTGGGTCGAGTTCTTTGTTGTGGTTTGTGGATCAGATTTGGGTCGTGGTGTTGGATTGGATTTGGGTCATGGTTCATGGTTCATGGTTCATGGTTCTTTGTTATGGGTTGAGTTTGTGGGTCATGGGTTTGGGTTGATTTCATGGTTTATGACTATTTGTTATGGGTCGAGTGTGGCTAGGTTGCAGTGGTTCAGCGAGTGTAGCTCGGTTTCGACAGGTGTGGCTGGGTTTTGGTGGGTTTGTGATTTGAGTTTGGGTGGTAGGGGTTCTAATTTGTAGGGGTTCTGGCCCTTGGAGATGGTGGTTTTGGGTAGTTATTTTGTTTTGGGTTTGGTGGCTTGCAATTTGGAGGGACTGTGATGGTTGTGTGTTGCGGTTATGGGTGGTGGTGGCTGTGCAGTCTTTTTCGTGGTGATTGTTATGGGTGGTTGTGGTTGTGGCGGTGATGGTTGTGGCCGTTATTTATTGTGTTGATATATTATTTTATTGTGTTATTTATATTATTTTAATGTGTTGAATGCTAAAATAAATTTATTAATATTGGGTGTTTTATAAAATAAGATGTTAAAAAAGATAAAGTGACTTTTTGAGTTGGGAACGGCTCACCTCCAGTTTAGAAGTCTCCCATTTTCTCCCGTTTTAAAACTGATGAGCGACACGTGGCAAGGACACAATCCAAGGGTTACAAATAGAGCACGTTAAATACAACTTTTGTCTTTCCTAGGAAGTCTGACCTTCTCTCTCTCTCTCCCCAACAAGCCTCACTCTTCTTCTTTGCCTCTCTTCTTCTTCTCCATCACCACCGCCATATGAGCATCAAAGGCACCGAAATTAAAGCTTGCTGGAGAAAATAGGGCAAAACAAGCCCCATACTTTTGGATCCTCATAATGCAGCTCTTTTAGCACTTGGACTCCAACCATTGGTGTGGGATGCAAAACTTGCACGCTATGCACAATGGTAAACTAACCAAAGGCAATCCAACTGTGCTTTGAAGCACTCTAAACTCTAAAGGATCTTATGGTGAGAACATTTTATGGGGTAGTGGAGATGGGTGGACACCTTCCCAGGCTGTCACAGTGTTAGGCTAAAAATAATACAGCTTGGGTTTCAGAGCATCAATGGTACAAAAGATCTTTTTAATACAAATATACCCACTGGCAATGTTACCATAAAACCGGTCATAACATTAACATCTAATTGAAAAACGATTCAAAAGATTTTACAAAATCAAAAATTTCCACAACCTGAAAGGAAATGAGAAATACAATTTGATTAGAGAGAAGAATTTTTTTTAAAAATTTTTTTTTATAGAAAAAAAACCCCAAAATGGACAAGATGCAAGTCTGTGCTTGGGGAATTTATATCATTCTTGGCATGTTGGACAAGTACTTGAGTGGTGTACTTAGCCGCAACCCCATTGGCTTCTGTCCAAGAGAAGGTGGAGTTAAGGCCAACAATGGTAAACTGCACACCTACCTTCCTCGCACGGTATAGCTTGCTTTGCTTCCCATAAATCTGCTAGGATATTTTTCTCTTTTTAATTTCCTAATCCATTGTCTTGTTTTGCCCCTTCTTCTCCAGCAAGCTTTAATTTCGGTGCTTCTGATGCTCATGTGGTGATGGTGATGGAGAGGAAGAGAGAGGCTTGTTGGGGAGAGATAAAGAGGGGTCAGACTTCATAGGAGTTAGGAGATTAGGAGAGACAAAAGTTGTATTTGACATGCTCTATTTGTAACCCTTGGATTGTGTCCTTGTCACGTGTCGCTCATCGGTTTTAAAACGGGAGAAAATGGGAGACTTTCAATCTGGAGGTGAGCCGTTCCCTTTTGGGGAGTTACTCTACTAAATTTTTTAGAACCTCTACTTGAATGCTCTAACACATGTTAACACAATTCCCTTAAATCAAAAGAAAAAACCCAAAAATTAAATATAAAAAAGAAAAAAGAAAAAAAAAGAACAAAACTAAACAAAAGTTCGTAGCGATTGTGCCAAGGGAGAAGTCGACGGCCGGTCTCCAAGAATACAAGGCAGGAGACAGTCCCGCCGAGAACTGCTCGTAACATCGTCAATCCCTCACCGTTCTCGAATTCATTTCTCAAAAAATACAAGAAAAGAAAAACAAAAAACCCAAATCTGAAAACCAAAAAACCCCAAATCTGAAAAGAGAAAACATAGAGAAATTTCACATACACTCAAAGATATTTTTCTCTGGTAATTAATCAGTTGATTCTCCTATATAAAGGAGGTTCTTGTACAGATTGTAAAAGTAGTGAGAACAGATTTAAATTCTCTCTCTTTCTCTTATTCTCTGTTTGCATTTTCTAACTCCTTGTCTTCCTTCTTCTATCTTTGTTTGTGACCGTTTCTTTTGTTCATGTATCAGTAGCTTTTCTCACAAAAAGAAAGAAAATAAATTTACATTCTTGGCATCAAAAGGCTTGATACCCAAATTAGAAGTCAAAAAACCCAGTTGAGACATTCAAGAATATGAAGAAAAAAGAAAGAAAACTTGAGCTTCTACAGGAACAAAAGATGAGATTTTTATGTAGATCAAAGAACCCAGTTGGCTCCTTGCTCCAGCGCCATCTCCTTGTCCTGTGCTGTCTCCGGTACTACTTTTTCTTTTCTTTTCTCTTCTTTTTTCTTTTTTAAAGGGATTGTGAGATCACTCAGATCTACGTCTATAATAGGAAAAATGTTTTATTTTTCATATTTTTGTCCAAAAATGACTCATATTAGTAAGATTATGATGGTGTAAATTTACACTAACACTCTCTATCAAAAAGAAATTTACACTACCGCATTCAGTGATAATCACTCCACAAGTACGAAGTTTTTGTGAGGTGTCGGAGGCACTGACTAGAATTCAAGTTTTCAGAAGCAAATTTTGCATACATATACACTTAGAGTAGTTTAGGCTAGAATTTTTATCTTGGATAAAAAAAAATTATACTAACACAGTAACACTGTTTATTTTGTATTTAATTTTTTTCTTTTTTTTTTTTGTATTCCGAGAATGAATGATAATTAAGAAAAATTGAATATTTTAATGAAATACATTGTAAAATAGATAATTTATTATAAAATTTTTTGAAAAGTTTTTTTTTTTTTTAAGTGTTTTGAAAAGTGAGTATGTAAATTTTTTTTTTTTTTTTTTTTAATTGGTTCTTATGTTAAAATAGGCAAAAAAAAAAAAATTGTGAGAGTTAGTGCAAATGTTTAGTGAAATAGTGTCTATCGTTTCAAGTTAAAAAAGAAAAATTGATATTTTTATATAATGTAGTGTAAAATAGATAATCTAATGTAAGGTGTTTTCAAAAGCGAGTATGTAAAATATAAAAAGTAGATTGTTATGCTAAAATAGATGGAATTTTTTGCACGAGCTAATGTGAGTGCTCTTTGAATCCGGTTAGAATTTAAAATCAATAACTTCTAGCCTTAATGGAGAAAATTTAGTTAAAACCACTATGTGTGTGTGTAGATATATTAAAAAGATAAGAGGGAAAACTTGCAAAGTCCTAGAACACAGGGACATAACTAAATTTATATTCATGAGAGTTTTTTACAAGTGAGAATATTCAAACCTCTTCTAACTGTTCTCTCGGGTCTATACCCCTTTGTCCCACACACATCAAGTTATTATAAGGATAAATCTCTTGGGATGACCCTAAAATACTAATAAGAGGTTTCAAATCTAAGATCTCAAGAATATTATAAAACTTTAGGAATCACTAAACCAATCTCTTAAAATTTATTTATGGGAGTTTTGATAATACTAAGATCGCATTAATAAAGTAACACAAACAAGTAGATCAAATATGTTAAATTCATGTTTTTGATAGTTTAATTTACTTGTTCTGCTTATCTTTAGTATTTTTTTTTTTTTTTTAGAGATTACAATGTAATCAAGTAGTGTACTTTTGCTCTGGTCAAAGATGCTAAGACAACTTGCTCACACTGCCTTTCATGCGAAATGGACACATGGCACAAAATAGTAGGGAGTTTTCAATTCTGCCTATTGTGACCTACTCACGGTCACAACTTGCTCAAGTTCAAGATTTCAACACCTCATTCTTATTTTGAGCAACTCATTTTGTACCAACCCTAACCCAATCCAATCTACTAGCGAACATAAGAAAACCCTAAGAGAGCATATTGTAAGCCTAGGAGAGCAAGACTAAGCTTGTTACATTGAGAGAAATAAAACCCATACATTCCTTTAGAGAATCCATAACTTTTCTCTTTTCTTACCCTCTCACCATGTACATATATTGAGAGGAAATTTCTCAAACACTCCATAATACCCTTGATTGATATACCTTGAGTGATTGATGTTGAGAATCATTGGAGGCCACACCCACAAATCCAAGAGATCTTGGTTATTGGCAGTTGGCAGCTTAACACGCAAATTCAAAAATTAAAGTTGGATGGAGAAAGGGCTCAAAAAAGTTGGTTGCAAGCTGGAGTTTGGAGAGCTGAAGTATTAGGGGAGATATAGGCTTAGAGGGTTTTTATTCAATCATGTACTGCTATTCGTTTGGTGGATTATTTTGGGGGTGGTGCCAACGAAGAGGTTTTTCACTGGGGACTCTGATTTCCTCTTCGATAACACTTTTTGGTGTTATCTTCAGTGTGCATTTCTTCACTTCCTTTTATATTGCTTTATATTCATATATTTCCATTTAAATATGCATGCAATGGAAACTGGTTAGGCCCTGTTTGGTTCAAAAAAGTGGTATATTCACTTTTCATTTTCTCTTTACTGTATTCAAATCTTGAAATTGAAAATAGAAAAAAGGACTCATTTTCACAATTGAGGATGTTTGGTAAGTTGTTTTGAATACATAATATGGGTAGAAAATACAATATACATGGGTTTGGCATTGTTTTCTATTTCAAAAAAAAAAAAAAAAAAATTGCTTTTTTCACTTACACACACTCACATTAGACAGGTGAGGCCCTTTGCATTTTCATAAATATTTATGGAATTGTCATTGTATTCGTTTTCTATGAAAATGAAAATGCTAAAAAGGTGTTTTCATTTTTTTGGGTCTCACTAAAAAATGAAAATAAATACAAAAAACATTACTCTTTTCAACTAACCAAACAGCCTCTTAATCACTTAAATTTGAACATTAATTGTTAGCGTAGGGTAAAAGTGATTTAGCCATAAAAGTGGTCGATTGGGGTCTAAATATTTGCTAGGGTGTTAGTAGCAATCTTTCAAAATAGAACACAAATGAGCTTGGCTATGGCGTTGACAGTAAAATAATGCTGTTTATGGGATCAGTGGGACAACAATTTATCCAAGCTCAGGCTTTAAATTTTCTGGATGTGGTCTAGATTGAAGTAAAATGCCAAATTGCCTACTTTTTAAATTTAAATAAAATATATTGATCACAAAGATCTACAACCTTACCTGAAAGACGCATAAGAGATTTGGGATTTAATCCTCGCCTATACTAAAAAATCGATTAGTATCTTAGTCTGATAATAAAGAACTATCATTAAGATCGGACATTATAGGTTGAAACTCTTTAAAAAAAATTATGACATAAAGCAGATGCTCCTATGATGCTCATGGTCATGCGAACTGACACAAATCAAATATTTGCAAAATAAATTCAATTAATCAAGACAATCAAGGAGTTGCACACTTGCACTTACTTCTTTTGACAGTTTCTCAATTTCAGACACATGATGATCAATTGCATCCACTTTTTTTCCCCAAAGCCCAAGAAAACCGATCTATAAGAGAACGCAGGCACAATTTGGGTTAAAGAAAGTGGTAAATTTGAACACTGATAAGGCGCATGCTACTAGAGACCTATCATATTGTATTGAAGTACCTTCATGAAGGGCCTCTGAGAACTTTTTCTAGTATATTTATTTTGGTAGTAAACAAGCCAGTTCTGCAATTTTTTCTTCTTCTTGACCAGTTTGTCAAGCTTGTTTGCATCATATACCACCTGCATATAGCAGTCAATACAAAGTAAGTCGGAAAAGACAATCACAATAAGATAACTTAAGCGCATGCTAATAAACAATGATGATTGCTTTTAACTTATTTTGCTCAGGAACAACAGATCCCTAAAACAGTAAACTCACTAGCAACAATTCACGACCTCACACCACCTACTCAAACAAATGAGTGCAAAGCATGCCAGCAGTTTATGGCTCCTTAACACATCAGAGTCCATGATATCATCAGTTTTCATTTTATATTTTATTTTTGCATTCTGTTTAGCAAGAACCAACCTGATGAGTAAGATAGTGATCCGGATGGTTGACTAAGAAAAAATGCTCCACAAGCTCACTTGTAGATTCATCAGGGTCAGATGGAACGTTTCTGACAAGGACCTGCGAACAATTGAAAATTTCAGACAAGTTTATATCAGGGCGGGCTTTAAAAAAAAAAAAAGGTCCTGTTACCATAACATAACATTAGAAATTATCAAAACAGTTTATCAAAAAAATTGTTTCTACAAGTTAGCCTTGAATGATACCTCAAGGCTCAAGCATTAATTTTAATACCCCAGGAAAGAAAAAATAAAATCAGAAGCCCCAAACAAGTTATTTTGATGTTTGGTAATTTAGTGGCTAAAGAGCAAGCGCCTAAGAGATTTACTATTTTTTGTTTTGTGTATGAAAAATCATTATCAAGATTAAAGATTTGCCAAAATATATTAAAGAAGCGATTTATCACAAACACTGCATGACCTCTTAAAATTAAAGAGTCACTAAAATCCTTTTATATTTGGATATCAGATTAGAGTATAGTTGATAAAAGCCTTATAACTCAACTAGTTGACACCTTTTGACGTTGCCAACGAAAACACTGAGAGTTCAAATCCTTCTCCCCGTTATAACTATTGAATTAATTATAAAAATAAAAAAATAAAAATAAAAATTAAGGCATAAGTTGAACACTTGAACTTGAACTGCAGTGTCTTTAATATTAAGAAATAGAAGAGTCACTAGTGAACTTTAAATAAATCAAGCATCTGCCCTTATTTGAATCAAAGTCAAATACTGCAAAGAATAGTTCATAGTTCATCATATTTCTCATAATTAAAAATTAAAGATAATCTGAACTAATTTACAAGACAGAGATATGATCTCACGGTGAATTGATCTGGACGGCGTTTTTCTGATGCAAGAAACTGCAACCGCATAAGGGCAACTGTCTCATACTCCTTCATCAACACATAACATGTCCAAAAGGTAAAGGCATAAGCCATCACTACATGACCCCAAAACCTGTGATCCAGGAGGTTATGAAGCCAATTAAAGCAAAACATGAAGAATCCATCAGGAACGAAATGCAAGCAAAAGATTTCTGAATGAGTCAATTGACGATAACCCCAATAAAATGGATGCTATAAGAGTACAACTAAAAGCAGAATAACTTGGTAAAACGTCAGAAGTACCCTTGATATAACTTGGTAAATGAGCCAGAACCACAGAACAATTAAAACAGATAGGCAAAGTTCTGAATGGTTCATTCGCATCAAGAAATGACATGGCAAAGGGAATTGTAAAGGAAAAACTGTTTCAATTCAAACCTTTGTGATCCAACTGGGATATTTGCAATAGAGAGCTTATCGATGATAGAAGTTCTGAGGATAATTTTGCCTTCATGCTCTAAAGTGCTGTTTTTCCAGTTAAGTGGCACTAAGATAGCCCATGCAAGGAAGGCTATAGGAACAAAAATCTTAAGCCTGCATGAATAATTATAGAGAAATCAGCCCAAGTTAATACTATATTATATACTACATTTTCACAAATACATCATCCTAAGACAATTTTGACTTTGATTGCTGCGTAGTGCATACCCTATCATGTAAATCCGCAAATAAACAGCAGAATCCAGTCCTGCATGCTCAATGAGTGCAGGTTCCGGCATTTTCAGTACTGCTTCTGGCATCCAATTCAAAAACCTTATATATGACCTAAAGTCCAAATTCACAAACTTGCTTGCAGATGTTCCAAACGTTGTTGGATCTGTTCTTAAATTCCTAAGATACCACTTTGAGAAGTACACTCTATCATTGAGAGGTTGAAGCCTTAAAATGGCGAATGCCAAAAGGAAAATGAATGCGCCAAGAATGTTGAAACCTGCTGCAACTCCAATATCTCCAATTGTAGCCATTTATATATCTAAATATGAGTATTTCCTTAAGCAAGAATGTATAAACGAGGAGTAATATCAACCCAAAAGAAATTTTGTGAAACCAAGCTAGAAGTAAGTTTTAAGCAGATTACAACAAACTATATTGTCTTTCAAACAACATCTGACAAATGAAAGTCCAAATCCAAGTGCCATGTCCAATTTAAAAACACACACGTATTACTCAATCAAAGCTAGTTTTGATTAGATAATAATAAAAATAAAAAAGTTAAAAACTTCTGCATCGTCCAAGGCACCCCTCCAGGGCCGGCTCAAAAAGTGATGCAATTGGCTAAGCCTCAAATCAAAAAATGCCACGTTTGTAAAAAAAAAAAGTTATATATAATATATTTATCTTCATATTTTAATTAAAAAAAATTTTAAATACTTTTATTGGTCAATAAAATATATTAAAAATACCCATTATATCTTAAAATGCAGAAAATTAAAAAAGAAAAAAATAAAAATAGTCAAACTCCAGTAAACAAAATTAAATTTTTAGAGACAAATTTATAAACTCATTCTTGAAATATGCTAAAATCAAAATTATAAACTTCAAAAACAAAAGAAAAATCTCTCATTTCTCTGACTCTCCATCTATATTCTTACCTTTTTCTTCTTTATCTTCGTCTTGATTCTTAATCTTTTTTCATAAACTCAGTCAGTCAGTCAGTCAGTATAGCTTGAATTTTTTCTACCGGAGGTAATCTTCTTCAGCTCTTCCCCTCTCTGTCTTTCCGAAAATGAAGACTAGAGTCTTCTATTTATTTAGCTTAAATTATATATATTTTTAGTTTATTTCATTGATGGGAGTCCCATCATAGGACACTTTTTTTTTGCTAGGACCCTTTTCTGCTTAGGACACGTTTTTTTGCTTTAAAACTTAGCCAGATGATAGTACAGGCCCTGCTAGCCTGCCCACATGAGTCACATCTGCACTACACAGGTTGTACAGTGCACAACTGTGCAGCCCACAGTCATTACTTAACACGGTTTCTCACTTTTTATTTTATTTTTTATTTTTTTATATGAACACGACCTTTAACTTTATTTATTATTATATCAATTAATAATTTTATGTGTATCATATTAATTTATTTATATTATAGTGACACTTATTTATTAAATCATGTATTAAATTAATTTTTATTTATGTAGGTTTAGACTTTAAAGTGGTTACGGTTTTAAAAAAATTGTAATAATCAAGTTCTATTGTTCTATTATATCACAAGAAAGATTAAGTGAATTAACTATATTATCTAGGAATGGCAATTTCTACCCGACCCGCGGGTACCCGGCCCGGTCCGACCCTAATGGGTCGGGTTTTACCCGGTCCGATTAAAAATAGGGTCGGGTTTGGGTTTAAAAAAAAAACCCGAAGCGGGTCCGGGTCGGGTCCGGGTTTTTACAAAAACCCGGCCCGAACCCGGACCCGGCCCGACCCGGTTAAATATACATGTATAGTTACTAAAATACCCCCCTATATATATATATATATATTGATAAAACCCTAAAATACCTAACCCTCACAATCTCTTCAGACTTCAGCCGCTTCTCATCTCTTTCTCTTCAACTCACCACTCTGACTCACTCTCCTCTCCCACTCTCACTCACTCCCCTCTCATGTCTCACGCCGTCAGCCACCAACTGTCAGCCACGCCTCTCTCATGCTCTCAGCCGCTCGGTCTCACTTTCTTTGCTGAAGAAGACGAAGACGAAAATCTTAGATTCTCGCTGTAAAGCCTCTGCGATCTCACCCACGAAGATGAAGATGAACAACCACGGTGATTTACGGCAATGGTTTTTGATGTTCTTCTTCCATTTTTTCTTTATTTGATTAGTGGGTTTGGGGATTTAGATTCTCTTTGTTTAACCTGTGGGTTTGGGGATTCAGATTTTGTTGTTAAGATTTGATGTTCCTTGCATGTACTTATTTTAGATTTTGATTTCAAATGTATTTGGTTTCTGTGAATAGGAAATTTGAATGGTTATGGTGGATTTGATTTGAGATTCATTTGGATTTGTTGTTTATGCTGCACTGCTGTGATTCTTTTTTCTTAGGAAAACAATTTTTTTTTTATTGATTTTCTCAGCAACCAAACTTTGGTTGCTAAGAAAATCAGTATCAAGCAACCTTTTTTTTTTTTTTTTTTTGATTGGGCAACGGAATGGGCCCTGATCAGGCAGGGCTTAACGGGGCCCGTGGGGCCCACGGAGCCCGGCGAGGGCGGGTTCGGGCCCCGGAAAAAAAACCGTTTAGTAAACGGGCCGGGTCCGGGCCGTGGGTCTTGGCCCGCGGGTCGGGTCCGGATATGGAAAAACCCGGCCCGAACCCGACCCGTTGCCATTCCTAATATTATCAATTAAAAAAAAAGTTAAAATAACTTAAATACAAAAACTTAATTAGTAATTTTGCATCTCTCAAAGCAAGAAAAATAAATTTTAAATAAAAAAATTCAATATATATATTATTTGATTAATATTTAAATATAAAAAGACATCACTTAAAATTTTTACCTAAAACCCCCAAATATGTTGAGCAGGCCCTGCACCTAATTATAATTATTGTTAACCTATCAAAAAAAAAAAATTATAGTTAACCAATTATGAGTCTATGGCTTTGGGTCTTCGTCAGGTAGAAATTCTTTACTCCCTTGGGAGGACCAAGCAGTGTCCAATGGTTCTTTCTTTTCTTTTTTTTCTTTTTTTTTCTTTTTTTGGTTAAAGGGAAATACAATAAAAGAAACTAAGAAACTAAAAACAACTCAGGACAACGCCTGGCCACACCAACCCCAGAAAGGTCAGATTCAACAATAGCAATCATATCCTCAAGAGGATTATCCATTACAATGAAATTCTGGTCTTGATCCGTGCCTTTCCTCGCCAGGTAGTCCGCACTTCCATTGGCTTCTCGATAACAATGCTTTATCCTTATTTGAGGGATCATGGATATCAGCTTCCTGCAGTCCTCAATGATAGATGACAGCGAGTTATTAGTGTAGTTGGAGTTCCGTAACATGTCCACAACAGATTTCGCATCCAACTCAATCTCCACCATAACCAAATTCCGATCAACGCAAAGCATCAAGCCATCCCGAATCGCCCACAACTCAGCCATTAAACTCGTTGCTATTCCAATTTTTCTAGAAAAACCCACTATCCATCTGCCAGTCCAATCTCGAATAACACCACCTCCACCAGCTAGACCCGAGTTTCCCAAAGAAGAACCATCGGTATTTAACTTCATCCACCCCTGTTCAGGTTTGTTCCAATGGACTTGTTTTATCACCGTGTGAGGCTTACCTTTCTTCGAATAGGCGCAAAAGAAATATTCTACCGATTTGCTCATAATATCTTTAGCCATATGAGGATTCTGAGAATGATTGCTGAAGACAAATTGGTTCCTGCTTTTCCAAATAGCCCACACAGCAAAGGAAAAAATTATATTCCAAGGAGGATGATTTTCATTCAACGCTTTATCATACTTACCATTGGTAGCCATCCAATTATCCAAATTTGAAACAAAGAAGTCTCTGTCAATACCCATTACACCCAACTCATCCCACATCGGTTTAACCAATTCACAGTTTCGGAGAGCATGAATAATAGTTTCTGTTTCTTTCAGACACCGAGGACAGCAAGAATCCACCTCCATACCCCTGGCAGATAAACAACCATTAACTCCAATGCTATTATGGGCACACTTCCAGAGAAAAATTTGAATCTTTGGAAGAGTTTGAAGCTTCCAAATCCAATTTCCGCCGAAAGCTGAGTTTTGACTCAAACCATTAGCCATCCTGTAAGCACTACTTAAACTAAAATCTCCACGAGGAGAGTCTGCCCACATTAATTTATCTCTACTGGTAGAAGCTAAAGCATACGGAATTGCTTGAATTTCCAGCTTAATGGAGGTAGGAAGCTCAAAAGGAATAAGGTCCCACCTCCACCCCCCAGGCGTTGCTATATCCTTCACCTTCCACTCCGAAACCCCCAGAGGCAGAGGACCATAAACTTGCTGCCTTAGAGATCCCTTCTTTGTCCAGGCATCATACCAAAAACTCAAGTTGCTATCTTTCCCAATCACCCATCTAACACCTTGTTGGAACAGATTTGCCCCTTTATTCATCCCTCTCCAAATTTGAGACCTTGGCAAGATGCTTGAGTTCCTCGAATTAATTCTTCGATTCGAACAGTACTTAGCTTTAAGCACTCGCGCCCATAAACTCTCCTCTTCCGTTTGGAACCTCCAATTTAACTTTGTTAACAGAGCCTTGTTCCTCCCCCTAGCGCTTTGCAACCCAAGACCACCTTCACTTTTTGGTTGGGTCACTTTCCCCCAACCAACCCAGTGAACTTTCCTCACCGAATCTATCGAACCCCACAAAAAGTTTATGTTTACCCGATCAATACCCTCTAGAACTCTATTCGGTAAAAGACTACACTGCATCACATAAGCAGGGATGGTAGAGGATGATGCCTGAATAAGCACAGCCCGGCCCGCTGGAGAAAGGAGCTTAGCCTTCCTTCCCGCGAGTTTATTCTTCACTCTATCCAAAATGAAGTTATAGTCTTGTGAAGAAGAGCCAGGGTGCTTGATAGGAATTCCTAGGTACTTACCAAGATTGGGAGTGGAGGCAAAACCCAGAGTGTCACAAAAGGACTCCCTCGTATTTCTGTCCACATTTGGAGAAAAATAGACCCGAGATTTAGCTGCACTAATGGTTTGACCCGTTACACTACAAAACTCCTCTAGCACCTCTCTGATAGTTGTGCAATTCATATGGTCTGCCTTAGCAAAGAGAACAATGTCATCCGCAAACAAAAGATGAGAGAAGGCTATGCCACCTTGGTCGTCCACAATGTCGTCCAATGGTTCTCTCACCCAATAAAAAAGAGTTCATGTGCATTAATTTAACAAGTTTAATCATAATATATATCACATCAAAATAAAAATAAAAAAAGACCAAAATACCCCACTACCAACAACTTACAGCATCCTTCCGCAGACAAATGGTGACCAGCGATTGGTGACGTCTTTCAACCTCTCCATGCAACGAAATCTGGTGACCAATGTCTCTCTCTCTATAATGGAGGGAATTTCCACTCTAACCTAACACAATAGGCGTGGGTGTGATGGAACAAGATCTTCTAGAGTTCTATACTCTACCACGTAGAGTTCCTTTAATTTTAACTCTTTATTTTTTATAATAAATGATCTAGATAATGTCATGTTAGCAATTAATCCACTAACTAAGCCTCTAAAATAATAGTTTTTAAAATAAACTTTGAAATTTTTTCTTAATTTTGCTCAAAAAAAAAAAGACCCAAATAAATAAATAAATAAAGTAAACGGCATTAAGAATCAAAGGAGAGAGAAAAGATGTTCGCTTTCTCTTCAACATTTTTTCTCTAGAAAATTATATTTTCATTTCATCACCCTCTCTATTTCGCTCTTTTCGCATATCTAAGCTATGTTGAATTTTTTGAGTAATATTTATTACACATACTCTGCTACACACACATAAAAAACAACTGAAATTGTGACTTGAAGTCACAATTTTCAAAAAACTATTTGACTTCACTTATCGTGACTTTAAGTCACAATTTCAGTTACTTATTCATATATGTAACAGAAGTGTGTAATAACTTTTATCTATTTGTTATTCATGAAGGGATAGGAACTGTTGGGCCGGGGTGAAGATGATCCAACGCTCTTCGAAGGCCCATCGCCGAAGGGCACAGTAAGAGCCCATGTTCCGAGATCTTTATCGCTCATTGTCTAGATACGAGTTGAAATAAATTTCCTCTATGAGGAAAACCTTGCTCACCACGCTCAAAAAGACTCGAAGTAGAGTCCTACATGGAAAAGACTTGGACACCAAGAAGGAAAAGCCGACTCTCTACTACTATAAAAGCCCTAATACCCTCACAAATTAAGGTACGCGTTATTTACCCTCTCTAGCACTCTAGAGTTGTGAAAATAATTCTAACTTGACCTTCGGAGAGTAGTTGGCCGGCACCACACCGGTGCTCTCTAAGGTCTTCTTTCGATTGTTTTCGTTGTGCAGGTTTGCTTCGAAGTCGTGAGTGCTGTGTGACCTATTGGTGATATTTTCGACATCATCAGTTGGCGCCGTCTGTGCGAAAGATTGAGACAACAGATGAAGAATTTTAACGAAACCATCAACTACTGTGGTTTACGGGATTTGGGTTTTATTGGCCCGAAATTTACGTGGATTTACCAGCGAGCGGATGGCACACAGATTAGGGAACGTTTGGACAGAGCTATGGCAACTCCGGAATGGATGAGTTTATTCCCCGAGGCTAAACTTTATCACCTTTCGTCATCGGTATCAGATCACTCGCCGCTTGTTCTCCGTATGATCAGAAATAAGAGGGGGAATAAGAGGGCCAGGAAAATGTTCAGATTTGAATCTATGTGGTTACGAGACCAAAGATGTGAAGAGGTTGTACAGGCTGCATGGGAAGAAGGAAAGGTGACAAGCACAGGAAGTACGCTAGGGAATTGCTTAGAAAAGTGTCGAACTGGGTTAGAGGCTTGGAATAAAACAGAGTTCGGGCATGTGGGAAGAAAGGTTGCTGAGCTCCAAAAAAGGCTTGAATGGATTGAACTTCAACTGCCATCTCCTGAGATCAACAATGAGCTGAGGCGTACCAGAGCTGAATTAAATTGTTGGCTAGACAAAGAGGATGATATGTGGCGACAACGATCAAGGCTGAACTGGTTCCAAGCAGGGGATAGAAATACGAGTTTTTTCCATGCCAAAGCTTCTACCCGACAAAAGAAGAATTTCATTGAAGGAATACTGGATGCAAATGAAGTGTGGCAAGAGGATGATCAGAAGGTGGAGGAAGTGGTGGTAGCATATTTTAAGGACCAGTTCACTACAAGTCACCCCACAGAATTTTCAGAACTGCTCCAAGCAATCCAGCCTAAGGTGACCGTGTCAATGAACCAGATGCTCACAAGGGATTTTAATGCAGCTGAGATTAAACTTGCATTGAAGCAGATGTACCCTATGAAGGCTCCAGGCCCGGATGGCATGCCCCCACTTTTCTTCCAGCAGTTTTGGAGGATATGTGGAGAGGTGGTCACAGCAACGGTACTAAATTTCCTTAATCATGGTATTTCGCCTCCTAATTTCAATAAAACTCATATTGTTCTGATTCCAAAAGTCAAGACACCCAAGAAGGTAGCTGATTATAGGCCTATTAGCTTATGCAATGTAGTTTATAAAATTGCTTCAAAAGTTATAGCTAATAGGTTAAAGAAAATCTTACCTTCCATTATTAGTGACACCCAAAGTGCTTTTGTGCATGGTAGACTTATTACTGATAATGTTCTTGTAGCTTTTGAGACTATGCACCATATTAGCCAGAAAAAAAGGGGAAAGATGGGGGAGATGGCTTTAAAGCTGGATATGAGTAAGGCATATGATAGGGTAGAATGGGTGTGTCTGGACAAAATTATGGAAAAATTGGGTTTTGATGTAAAATGGAGAAGTCTTATCATGACGTGTGTCACAACTGTCTCATATTCTATTAAGATTAATGGGGTGCCTAGGGGTAATTTTTGTCCTTCTAGGGGGATCCGTCAAGGAGACCCTCTATCACCTTATCTCTTTATCTTATGTGCAGAGGGACTCTCGGCTCTTATTAAATCTTCAGTGGCGAATGGTGTTATGAAGGGGGTGGCTGTGTGTCGTGATGGCCCGAAATTATCTCACCTTTTCTTTGCAGATGATAGTTTGATATTTTGCAAGGCTTCTTTGGCAGAATGTGAGACTCTCCAACGTATCTTGAAAGTGTATGAGGATGCTTCGGGTCAACAATTAAACCGGGCAAAGACATCCTTGTTTTTCAGTCGTAACACACCAAATGCAATCCAAGAGGAGATAAAGCAAAGATTCGGAGCCCAAGTTATAAAACAACATGAGAAATATTTAGGTTTGCCTTCTTTGGTGGGGAAAAACAAAAGGAACACCTTCAATGAAATAAAAGAGAAGGTTCAAAAAAAGTTGATGGGATGGAAGGAAAAAATGTTGTCTAAAGCTGGTAAGGAGATATTAATCAAGGCGGTAGCCCAAGCGATCCCAACATACACCATGAGTTGCTTTAAGCTATCGGATGCACTGTGTGATGAATTGACAAGCATGATAAGGACCTTTTGGTGGGGCCAAAAGGGGGAAACAAGGAAGATAGCTTGGCTTAGCTGGGAGAAAATGTGTGAGCCAAAATGTAATGGAGGTATGGGTTTCAAGCAGCTTAAGCAATTTAACTTGGCTCTTCTAGCAAAGCAGGGATGGAGGCTACAAACAAACCAAAATTCCTTGGTGTATCAGGTCCTCAAGGCGAGGTATTTTCCCCGTTGTGTGTTCACTGAGGCTTCCCTTGGCAACAACCCGTCTTTCACTTGGCGTAGCATCATGTCTGCTCAAAACTTGGTTAGGGAGGGGGTACGATGGAGAGTAGGCAACGGAAGCAACATCCGTATATGGGGAGACAAGTGGCTGCCTTCAGCCACCACATACAAAGTTGCCTCACCCAGACAGTTTCTTCATCACGACACAAGGGTAAGTGAGCTCATTGACCAACATTCAGCAAGTTGGAAGGTGCATATTATTGATGCTCTGTTTTTGCCATATGAGGCAGAGGTGATCAAAGGGATTCCAATAAGCTCCCGTCTTCCGGCAGACAAACTGATTTGGGCAGCAACTCCAAACGGAAAGTTTAGTGTTAAAAGTGCCTACGGAGTGGCCATGCGACTAGCCAAACAAGTAGACCAAGGTGCAAGCTCGGATCAAAGTCAAGCGCGCGGGTTTTGGAAGAAAATTTGGGAGCTTCCTCTGCCACACAAAGTCCGCCACTTTGCATGGCGGGCCTGCAGAGATATCCTCCCAACTAAGGCCAATCTCATGCATAGAAAGGTGATCAATGACCAATTCTGTGTGGAATGCAGCTTAGAGGTTGAAACAACGGGCCATTTGTTCTGGACGTGCCCAAGAGCTCGAGAGGTATGGGCTTGTTCCAAAGTTGTCGGGCTGGTGAACCAAGATACGGTGCAATCATTCCAAGACTTAATATGGTACATGTTGACTGTGGAACATAGTGACGTCAACGAGGTAGCAAAGCTGGTCTGTATCGCATGGGCTATGTGGCATAACCGAAATGAGATTCAGCATGGAGGGAAGCGAAAAAGTGGGGCGGAGCTGGTTCGCTGGGCCTCCCAGTATATGGAGGAATATAAGGCAGCAACTGAGATGTTGGTTTGCAAAGCAATGGTGGCTGACGGAGTGAAGTCATGGATCCCACCTCCAGAGAATACTTTTAAAATTAACGTTGACGGTGCGGTCTTTGCGGATCAAAAAGCAGTGGGTGTTGGAGTGATCATTAGAGATGAAAAAGGTAGGCTTGAAGCGGCTCTGAGTAAAAAGATATTTGCTCCGTTGGGCGCTGTGGAGGCAGAAGCTATGGCGTATGAGCAAGGGCTGATGTTTGCAAGAGATGTAGGTATTCACAACTTTATTATTGAAGGAGATTCACTCATTATTCACCATGCTTTATGTGAATCATCCAACCCACCATCTTCTGTGGCTGCTGTAGTACAAGGAATGCAGGAAATGTGTAGGGAATTTCATGGGGTAATGTTTTCTCATGTTAGGAGACAGGGCAACCAACCAGCTCATTTATTAGCAAAATATGCATGTGGCATAGTTGATTTTATTGCTTGGATTCAAGAGACTCCTTGCTTTCTAGAGCAAGCTCTTATCCATGATGTTACAATTTCATCAAGTTCTTAATAAAGTTTTCCGTCTTCTTATCAAAAAAAAAAAAACATTAGATCTACTCTCTCCATCATATAAATCTCAGCTTATTTGCAATAAGATCTTTCTAAATTCCTCATTTTTTGTCCATCCTTTTATTTTCCTGGAAAGTAAATATTTTCCCAATAAAGTTGCAAGTGTTATATATATTGGATTTAACAATGATGAATTATTTTCCAGAAGAAGTCTTAGAGCACGTTTTCGATTTCGTAACATTAATTGTAGGGGGATTGCAACAGATTTGTATGGAACAATTTTGCCCATGCCAGTAGCAGCATTCCTAAGTCTATAGTACTTAGTTAAAGAGAGAGAAGGATACAGATGAACATCTTCTCCCCTCCCCCTAATTTCTTTATTCATTCTTTGCCAAAGAGAAACGTTGTTTATTGTAACCATTATTGCTGTCTTTTACTTTTAACAAAGTTAACGATAAATGTAAGAGCTGTTTTAAAAATTATTATTTTAGGGGTTTGGTTAGTGAAATACTCTTTCCCACACACGTTTATCCGATCTGCGCATTTGCTAATATATGATTATATTACATCACTTACACACAGATACAACTATTGGTACTTGTAAAAATTAATTCAATCATCACTTAATACATGTACTAACTGGGATAAAGTGAGTGCAAGAGTGTCTCCACATTTTTTGTTTGTTTCTCCATTCAGGTAAAGTAAAAGAAGCCATAAGCATTCACACCAATAAATGTATAATAGCATAAGTCCCAAATTTTGCCAAACCAACTCCAAAAATTACTCGAATCAACTTATGTATCAATTGTGCAAAAAAAAAATTTTTTTCTACAATATTTGGGCAAATATACACAAGCATTATTGTTATGTATTTCAATTTTTTATTTTTTGCGTTTTATGAGGAAAAAATAAAAGAGTGAATGATGGTTATAGTATATGAAAAAAAAAAAAAAAAAATTAAAATAAAAATGTCTTAAAAAAATAAAGTTTAAATTAGATAATTTGATGTTGATATTTTGAAAATTGATTAGGTAAAATGGAGAAAAAAAATATTTTTTTAATTTTTTACACTAAAATAGATAAGAATTTTTGCATTGAACTAATATAAATGCTGCCTTGTTTGTTTTTGTCTGTTCAAAAGGGAGTGTGAACTGGTTATAAATGGTAATAATTGCACTTGCTCTCTTTTCTTCTTCGTATTTTTTCCCCCGAGTAATTACTGGGCCGTTTGGTAATGTTGTTCCAGTAACGTTGTTTATATTTTTTAAAAATACTTGTGGATGAAAAAGTGTGTAAAAATACGTGTAATATTGTTTAAACACTGAAAACTGTTGCTCATAATACTTTACCAAACAGTCCCTACACTTGCATTCAGTTCTTTGGGTTTTTTTTTCTTTTTTAATAATTTTTTTTGTTACTTTATGCGAGCATCCACAACAATGGAGCTAAAAATTTAGCTATTTGGCACCACAAAAAGTTACTTTATCTATTTTACCTACACACATGCTGCAGCAGTGGATCTATTTTAACTTTCAATACAATAAAATAATATAAACATCACAATAAAATAAGATATTTATTACAATAAAATAATATATCCACTACACACAACTAGGCAGGGAATAAAAAATTATTATTATTTTTAGCTCTAAATGTGCACTGTAGCAATAAAGCTAAAAAAAATAAGTTTAACTCCACTTCTGTATAATCTTTTTTATATTTTGGTGGAGCTAAAATAGTTATATTGCTTTTTAGCTCCACTGCTACAAGTGCTCAGATATATACACTAAAGGCTTTTAAATCAAGCCCACATACTGTCAAAAGTGAGGTACGCTAAAAAAAAAAAAGTGAGGTACGCTACCGAGAGCAAGAATCAGTGGACCACCTTTTGTGGAGTAGGCCGCTTGCACGTAATGTCTGGGTTGTGGCTCGGGGTAGACTGCAGAAATCACATAATTTTTTCTTATTATTTCAGCAGCTGGAAGCTAAGTTGGAAACTCAGTAACTTGAGAGGTGAGCTGTAATAAGCTGGGCTATTTTGGAATGCAAGGAACAAATTCTATTTTTAAAAAACCCAACCTCATCCTCCACAAATTTTGGAGAGAGCTTTTTGTTTTCTGGAGGGGTAACAGAGGCTCATGCATGCGGACTCAGATTCGACCATAGGCTGGGCATGCAATTGCGTTTTGTTGTCCCTTACTGTATTGTTTTTTTTTTTTTTTTTTCCTTTTCTGGTGGAACTTTGCTCTGGCCTGTTTGGAAGTTTAGAGGGGGAGGAGAGTAGTAGAGAGGAGATGGGAGGAGAATGGTTCCCCTCTACCTTGTTTGGATGTTTTTAAAATTAGTAAGGGGGAAGGGAATAATTAGCCCTTCTCCTTATTTGGATGTTTTAAAAATTAGGATGAAAAAGAAATGAAATTATTAAAATAGACAAATTTACCCCTATTTGAAAATGGACTTGCAACATTGGTCTATTATTAATTTAGAAATGATAAATTGAGAAATTTATCTAATCAATAATTTATCTAGTCTACTCTCCTTCCAAATCTCTCAAATTTGGGAGAATTAAAAATGAGGGGTTAGAGATAGTTGAAACCCCTCCAAACTCCTCCCCATTCTTCCTTAAAAAACTTCCAAACAATGTAATTAAATTACTTTCCCTCCCTCTACTCTACTCCCCCTCATTTTTTAAACTTCCAAACAGGCCATTAGGTTTCTTTGTATACGTTTTTTTCCTTTTGGTTTCATCTTAACAAAGTTTCCATCTTAATTTTATCTTAAAAAAGGTGATTCCACATAATTCTAAATATAATATATATTAGGCTTTTAGGATTAGGATCCAATGTCATGTGATATTACTTTCTTTGTCTTGCAGAAAATTTTTACTTAGGTGCTTTTCTACTTTTTTTATTTATTTAATTTTTATACAATGATTAAAATTGAAAATTATTTTTGTTATCCTCAATTTTAGACATTAAGAGTCCGTTTGGATTGAACTTATTGTTGCTGAAACTGAAAACACTGTAGCAAAATAATTTTTAAATGTGTGAATAGTATCGTGGGACCCGTGAACAGTGCGTGAACAGTATTTTTTGTCCCCTGCACAGTAAAATCATGTGATTTTACTGTTTACGCGCAGAAGAAGAAGAAAAAAAAAAAGCTTGAAAACACAACGTCACTTTCAGCCCAATCCAAATGCTCTCTAAGTGTGAGTTTGGGAAGCACAAAACGCGCTTCCCACGTCTGCCGTCTGCGTCTTTTTTTTTTTTTTGAAGCCCATTTGACTTTTTGTGGCTATGGTGTTTCCAGTGGGTCTCATGCACTGTTTATAGGATCCACAAATCTTTTTTTTCAACACAACTTTCTTTAAAAATGTGTTCTACAGTATTATTTACATATTTAAAAATTATTTTATTACAGTATTTTTAATTTTCAATTTTTAATTTTTAGCAGTATCTAAGTGAACCTTAAAATAATTGTATATGATTGTGCACCTTAAACGTGGGGTCACTCTACCAATACAAACTACAAAGTTCTCGTAAAGTAGGGTGACAAAGAAGGAATTCAGGGCTTTTAAAAGAAGCTCACGTCGAGATCACTGTGTAGAGGGGAAAATAAATAAATAAATAAGGGAAGAACTAAGAAGAGTAAGAAGACGACAATTTCGGGTTAGCTTGAATTTTCCTCCGGTCTTCGGTCACCAACTCACCCTTGAAGACTACAATTCAAGTGTCAGTCACTGTCATCCACTCACCCATTCTAGTCCTTTGTCAATCAAGTCTTTTTTGGTTTTTTCTGATTCTATTTCTAGACTTATCACACTAGCCAATAGGCCACGTGATGCATGCACATAAGGAAGACTTCACTTTAGACTTTTCAAATCTAATCACATTACATTATAGTCAAATCAATGCTGTTACCTTTCTCAAAAAAAAATAAAAATAAATGCTGTTACAAATTGTAGGGTTATGCTTTTGGCAAAAACTAGATGGATTGCGGTATAATAACATCATTTTGTCTGTATCTCGACATGGATAGTTGAATACAATATTATCAACGTCAATATATTTTATTTATGTGGCTGAGATTGTAAAGTCTATTTTAGCATGAGTAATGCAACATCGTAATAATTTCATAACAAATTTTAAGTAATAAGTTATTATTAGTAATTATAAAAGTGATGTGGTAAGTTTGGGTAAGAACTAATAACAATTTACCATTTATAATTTATTAAGAAAATATTGTAAAAATATTATAAACCTAGCATTAATCAGCATTTTGAGAAGTACTATGTGAAAATCTTAGAATTGCTATTGTCGATCATAATCTGTTTGCACTTTGGCTACCAAGACATTCCAAGATGACTTGTCTCTTACCCAACAAGAAAAGGTTTATAATCTATATCCTACTTTCTTAGTTTTGTTTTTGATTTTGCATTTTGTTATAAGAATATTTTCCTTTTAATTTCATAGTCAGTAATATTCAACCTTCCTTTTTTTTTTTCTTTTTTTTCTTTTTTTGAAAAGAAGTAAGTAATATTCAATCTGAGCAGCCAGAATGTGGCTTCAATTAGTTTGACTTCATTTTTCTGCGATTTTTTTCTTATCTCTTTGAAATTTGTGGTAAAAAACTTTTCCATTTCTCAGATAGTGTAACGGATTTTCAACACACATTAGAGTTTTATGACTTATCGGTAGGAAAATATAATTTCTTTTACTTTGAGCAGGCGTTTGGATTGCGTTGGGATGACAAAATTTTGCGTTTTGTTAAAAAATGATAGACTTCACAATACTGTTTATGCATTTTTTGGTATTATTCATGAGCCTCATTGTATTTTTTGGTACTATTTATGGTCCCAATGTACTATTTCAACTAAATTTTACATTTATCTACAGCACTTTCAATAATAAATTTTTAATTTCAACAAAATAAGTGATATCTAAACACACCAATATAAGGATTCTAGTTTGGGCAAACTATGCAAAAGTACTGGTGGTTATTCCAAGGGAGGCCAAGACTTTTTGTGCAGGTAGGTTTTCATTTGAAATTGAGGACCTAGCTATGGGCCATAAATGAAGAAGAAGGAAGACTGGCATGGGTGATGGGCTTTGTACTTTTTTGAATCTAGCTTGTAATTCATGCATATGTATGAATATATTTAAAAATATACAATAAGATGCATAATATAATTCTTATATATATTGATAGACCCGAAAATATACTCGTCCACCCAAGAAGATGAGGACGACGCCGAAACTAGCCCAGCCCAGGAGGAACTGCCTGACAAAGACTCAACTGTCATCCCTCAATTATGACGAAGTATTACAAAAGATAAATAATGATTTTCCGTACCGTTGGAAGATCATCCTGTCCATTTAACACCCCACATGGGCGTTACAACTTCAGCAATGATTCCACCATTAAAGCAAAACCAACGGCTAAGAAGAGAGCGCCTATATATGTCTATTGATAAAACCCGACGAAACGGTACACTAAGAAATTCTCTAGTACATCCACATTACTTTCTTCAAACTCTAGCTATTCTAACTTTGGCATCGGAGGCTCTGTGACAAGCGCCACACTGGTGACCGTATTTTCTTTTCAACTTGTCTCTGGATTAAGGTAAGCTGCGGACGACTCCCGTCTGGACGAACATCTCTACTGACGATTCGGGCATCATCAGTTTGGTGCCGTCTGTGGGAAACGACTCTTGAGCACCCAGTTCAAGAACACAATTCCATTCCAAATTATAAGTTCATATGGAGTCTAGCACTAACCCAGATCCTGTGGCATTGGCCCTACAAATTCAATCACTAGCAGCCACTGTGGAGGAACTCACCAAGCAAAACCAGGAGATGAGGCAGCGGCTGCAGCAAGAAGATAACCACACGAGAATCAATAGGGACAATGATGAAGACCGTCACAGGAGACGAACCAGCACTCCAGAAGAAGCGAATTCAGATTTCCTTAAGGAGATGAGGAAGGAGATGGACGAGCTGAGAAACGCTATCAAGGGAAAGACGGATCAAAGTTTGGACAGAATTGTCAGAAAGACGGATTCACCCTTTACCGTAGCAGTCCAGGAGTGCCCGGTACCCTCCAAGTTCCGTTTACCCCTGCTCGAGCCCTTTGACAGATTAAAAGATCCGTTGGACCATCTAAACACATTCAAGACAACCCTGGGTCTTCAGCAACCTCTTGATGAGATTCTGTGCCACTCCTTTCCCACTACCCTCAAAGGGGCAGCTAGGGAATGGTTCACCAAATTGCCAACGTCATCCATTGATAACTTCAAACAGCTAAGCAGCTCGTTCGTTTGTCATTTTGTTGGCGGACAACATCCTAAAAGGACAGCTGATCATTTGCTCACAATCAAACAAGGTGAAAAGGAAACTTTGAGATCCTATGTAACGCGCTTCACACGAGGAATGCTGGAGATAGACGAGTCAGACGATAAGGTGCAACTTACGACTTTTAAGGCAGGATTAAAGTCCAGAGATTTTGTGGTTTCCTTGGCAAAAAATCCACCCAAGACGATGGCAGAGGCGCTATTGAAAGCACAAAAGTATATGAACGCTGAAGACGCTCTAGCAGCCATAAATGGAGCAGAAAAAGCAAAGTAGAAGAAGGAAAAAAAAGACGATCGAAGAGGACAAAAAAGAGATCGAGCTGACCAACGGAATGACGAAGGAAGTAGACAAAGAGATGACAAAAATCCTCGACCAATGAAGTTCACGCCTTTAGTGGTGCCCGTTGATCAGATTCTAACGGAAATAAGAGACGAACCATCTCTTAAATGGCCCAGGCCACTTCACTCATCGCCTAGCGTGCGCGACAAGAAGAAATACTGCCGTTTTCACAAAGACCACGGGTATTACACAGAGGCTTGCCGGGAACTGAAGGAGCAGATAGAAGAACTCATATGGAAAGGGAAACTACAGAAGTATGTGAAGAGGGGAGATTCCAGCAAATACGGTAAGAAGGATCAGCACGGAGGTTCCCAAAGAGATGAAGATCACCCACCATCTCGTCCATAGAGTGCATTAGGGGAGATAAAAACTATCACGGGAGGACCAACCACAGGGGGATCGTTCAGATCCCTCAGAAAGTCACACAAAGGCAGGTAAACAGTGTTCACAGCCTACCTCCCCAGAAACAAAGACGGACGAGCCAAGACATGTGCTTCTCAGAAGAAGATGCCAGAGGAGTAAAGCAACCTCATGACGACCCATTGGTCATTATGATCATGATCGAGGGGTTCAATACAATGAGGGTTTTGGTAGACAATGGGAGCTCGGCGGACATTATCTACCTCTTCGTCTTCCAGCAATTAAAAGTAGACCCTAAAAGGCTTCGTCCTTTCGAGTCACCCCTCGTCAGTTTCAGTGGAGACAAGGTGTACCCCTGTGGAATAGTGACGTTGACAGTCACGGCCGGTTCATACCCCCTCCAGGTAATCAACAAACACAATTTTTTGGTGGTAAATTCACCCTCGTCCTACAATGTGATCATAGGACGACCTACCCTCATTCGCTGGAGAGTTGCTACTTCCACATACTGTTTGAAGATAAAGTTTCCAACAGAACAGGGGGTCGGAGAGATAAGAGGAGACCAGGTGTTGGCAAGGGAGTGTTACCAGGCCGTCCTGGCCTCAAAAGAGAACCACGCATGGATAATCGAGGATAAAACACCAGAGATCGTCGAGAAGCTATAAACAATAGAGTTGGTTAAGGGAAGTCCGGCGAAGACGACCTAAGTAGGGACGAATCTAAGTACAAAGACAAAGGAAGGAATCATCAACTTCCTGAAAGATAACCTCAACGTATTTGCTTGGAGCCACGAGGATATGCCAAGGATCCCAGCAAACATCATCCAGCACCGCCTGAATGTAGACCCAGAGAAGAAGCCCGTCCAGCAGTGAAGAAGAGTCTTTGCCCCTGAATGAAACAAAGCAGTAATAGACGAAGTAAATAAGCTGCTTGCAGCAAATTTTATTCGTGAAGTCTACTATCCTGAGTGGTTGGCCAACGTTGTCATGGTCAAGAAGGCAAACAGGAAGTAGAGAATGTGCGTCGACTTCACGGATCTAAACCAAGCCTGCCCGAAGGATAGTTTTCCCTTACCCAAGATTGATCAGCTGGTAGATTCAACCGCCGGACATAAACTTCTCACTTTCATGGATGCATTTTCTGGGTATAACCAGCTATAAATGGCTGAGGAAGATCAAGAAAAAATTGCTTTCATCACTAGCCAAGGACTCTATTGCTATAGGGTCATGCCCTTTGGTTTGAAGAAAGCAGGGGCCACGTATCAAAGATTGGTAAACCAGATGTTCAAAAACATATTGGGAGAAATGTGGAGGTATACATTGATGATATGCTCGTCAAGAGTAAAGAGGAAGAGGATCACCTAGACGATCTCAAGGAGACGTTCAACACACTCAGACAGTACAGTATGAAGTTAAACCCGTCCAAATGTGCTTTTGGGGTTTCCTCATGGAAATTCCTTGGGTTTATGGTATCGCGAAGAGGAATTGAAGCGAATCCCGAAAAAGTGAGGGCTATCCTCGAGATGTCCTCACCAAAGACGATCAAAGAAATACAATCACTCACGGGAAGAGTGGCAGCCCTCAACAGGTTCGTCTCCAAGGCAACAGACAAATGCCTTCCTTTCTTCAAGACCTTGAAGAGAGCATTTGTTTGGACAGAGGAATGCGAGACAGCATTTCAAGAATTGAAGCGCTACCTGAGCAACCCCCCACTCTTGAGTTTGTCCAAGGAAGGCGAAGACTTATTCTTATACTTGGCAGTATCTGTCACGACAGTTAATGCAGCTTTGATCAGAGAAGAACACAAGGTACAACTCCCTGTGTACTATGTCAGCCAGGCCTTCCAGGGTGCTGAAGCTCGATATCTGCGCATAGAGAAGATCACCTTCGCCTTAATAGTGGCTTCAAGAAAACTTCGTCCCTACTTCTAAGCTAATCCTATCATAGTAATGACGGACTAGCCCATCAAGAAAGCGATGAACAAACCCAAGGCTGCGGGACGAATGGTACAATGGGCCATCGAACTCAGCCAGTTTGATATAGAGTACTGCCCACAAATAGCCGTAAAAGCTCAGGAGTTAGCAGATTTCATAGCAGAATTCACCATCCCCGAGCATGCAGGCGACCAGGAAAACCTTTGGACGATCAATACAGATGGATCCTCCACTTAGAGAGGAGGCGGGGCGGGTGTCGTTATCACCTCCCTTGAAGAGGACGTTCTCAAGTATGGGGTCCAGCTCAAATTCCCTATAACCAATAACGAAGCAGAGTATGAGGCTTTGTTGACAGGGCTAAGAATAGCTCGGGCACTTGGGGCTGAAAATATTGTGCTTAAGAGCGACTCCAAGCTTGTCATAGGGCAAGTCAGAGGAGATTTTGAAGCAAAAGAGACAAGAATGCAGAAATACGTCAAATTGACGAATCAGTTGGTAAGCAACTTTCATCGCGCAGAGTTTGTTCAGATCCCACGAGATCAGAATGCCGAAACTGACGAAATAGCACGGAGTGCATTAGCAGATGACCAGGACAAGATAAATGATTGGAGGCTGGAAGAACAAAACTCTCCAAGCATCAAAGAGTTTCAAACTTTTCCTATGCACACCCGCTCGGGATGGACGAGTCCAATTTTGTCGTTCCTCAGAGATGGACGATTACCACCAAATCCTAAAGAAGTCAAGAAGATCCAAAAGCGAGCTGCCAGGTTCATAGTACTAAATGACGTGCTTTACAAAAGGGGCTTCTCCTAGCCCTACTTGAGATGTATCGAAGAGGAAAAGGCCAGATATGTCCTGGAGGAGGTACACGGGGGATTTTGCAGAGATCACATGGGGTCAAAGTCCCTTGTCAGGAAGATCATGAGGGCAGGTTACTTTTGGCCCATGATGTAGCAAGACACAGCAGATTTCGTGAAGAGATGTGACAGTTGCCAAAGGTATGGGAATGTTCAACGAGTCCCAGGGGAAAAAATGACGACCATTTCCTCGCCCTGGCCGTTTGCTCAGTGAGGGATCGACATTATGGGCCCCCTACCACAGGGAAAGAGACAGATGAAGTTCCTACTCGTCGTAATCGACTACTTCACGAAGTGGGTCGAAGCGGAAGCTCTTGCAACGATCACAGAGGCAAAGGTACAAAATTTTGTATGGAAAAATATTGTTTGCAAGTTCGGGATACCAAGGACGATCATCTCAGACAATGGTCGTCAGTTCGACAGCCATGGGTTCAGGTCATTTTGCTCGAGCCTAGGTATCAAAAACAAGTACTCATCACCAGGACATCCTTAGGCCAATGGACAGACGGAAGTAACCAACTGAACCTTGCTCAAGATTATCAAGTCCCGGTTAGTGGGGGCAAAGGGAGCATGGCCCGAGGAATTACCGAGTGTCTTGTGGGCTTACAGGACGACGGCACGAACGCCAACAGGAGAAACACCCTTCGACCTAACGTACGGTACAGAAGCAGTCATCCCAGTCGAAGTAGGGCTCACTAGCCTCAGAAGGGAGTTCTTTGACGAACAATACAATGACGATCAATTGAAGCTGAACCTGGATTGCCTAGACAAAGTCAGAGACCAAGCCTCCAAAATAATGGCCAAGTACCAGCAGAAGATGGCCGAATACTACAATCTGAGAGTAAAACTGAAAAGATTCAGCATCGGGGATCTAGTCCTCCGGAAGGTGACTCCTGCAACAAAAAATCCAGCATAAGGCAAAATAAGTCCAACCTAGGAAAGACCTTACAAAGTCGTCCACTATTCACGACAGGGAAGTTACCACCTAGAAGACTTAGAAGGAAATAGGCTACCTCGTCCGTGGAATGTCAAACATCTAAAGAGGTATTACAAAAAGGAATCATAGCCTGATTGTAAGCAGTTAACATAATTTGATTCCATACTTTTTAATACAAGTTATGCAATAAGTGATTATTCAGAATTTCATAAGTTGTTATTCAGCATTTCACAAGTATTATCCGACAATTCATGCGCTCTAATTATTTCTTCCTCAAAAGACCAAATGGTCGTCCAAATCAGAAAGAAGATAAGATTCCTTAAATGGATGTACATCGTCCTGATCGAAAAAACGATAAAATTTCTTAAATGGATGTACATCGTCCAGATCAAAAAGACAATAAAATTCCTTAAGTGGGTGTACATCGTCCAAATCAAAAAGACGATAAAATTCCTTAAATGGATGTACATCGTCTAAGTCAAAGAGACGATAAAATTCCTCAAATGGATGTATATCGTCCAGATAAAGACGTCAACAAAAATTCTCTATGTCCCTAGAAGGACGAAGAAAATGTTTCAACAAAAATTCCCTAAGTCCCCATAGGGACGAAAAGAGTACTTCAACAAAAAATTCTTCAAGTCCTCAGAAGGATGAAGAAAATGTTTCAACAAAAATTCCCTAAGTCCCCATAGGGACGAAGAAAATACATTCACAATTGAAACGAACAAGGAAAATACCAACAAATATATCATATATAAAAGGATGCAAATTGTTTGAAAGCCCCAAAACATACAGGGCACAAAAAGATCGTTCGTCCAAAAGCCCCAAAACATATAGGGCACATTAAAATAAAATTAAAAAAAAAAAAGTCTTAAAAAGTGAAGGCTGGTCAAGCAGGAGCAGCATCGTCACCACCCTTGTCCACCTTAGGGGGATCCTCGCCAGGAGCCTGAGCAACTTGGGCTGCCTCGTCCGCCTCAATCTCCATATCCATGGCTTCAAAATCCAGGTCTTCCAGATCAATTCCCGGCCCGTGCTTCACCAAGTACCTCCTCAATAATTCGAAACCTTTGAAGTACCATTGGAACAGAATGGTGTTGTATTCTTCTGTCGTCTGGAAGGCAAGGACGGCCTTAGCAACTGCGGCTTTCATCCTTTGGTCGGCCGATGCGAGAAGTTCGTCCTTCTGCTTTACCAGCAACTTCTCGACTCCTAGCTGCTCGGTCAGAATCTTGACTTTCTCCTTGGAAGTATTATGTGTGTCCATGGCAGCAATCAAGTCCCTCTGCAACCCTGAAGCCTCAGCCTCCAAATCCTCCACTTTTGAAGTGGCCATGACGGCCTTCTCTTCGTTTGCCAAAAATTGAGTAGTAAGATGCATCGTCTCTCCCAACACCTAACAGTAAAAAGTACCGTAAAAAACTTGAATCAACAAGAAAAAGAAAGGGATAATAGGGTAAGAGGAAGATTACCTGGACGAGTTTGTGAACATGCTGGCTCACCATCTTGTGAGAGGGTACCAGGGAAATCTCCTTCATTTCTTCAAGAGTTAAAAACTCATTCGCCCGAGCCATGGCTGTTTCAGCATCAACCTAAATGCTGGAGCCCCGTCTTCTGTCTCTTGGGGGCAGGGACCTCCTCAATAGAAATTGCGGGAGAAGTTGTCCGTCCTTCGTCCAGGGTAGGGGTGGACGAACCTCTCTCAGTCGTCTCTTTCTCCTTCTCCTTATCAGTTATCCTTAATGTTTTCTAGCCAATACTGGAAAAGGGTTCGTTCTTCTTCGCCTTGATTTTTGTGTACATATCCTTGTTAAACTTGCTCGTCATCTCTGCACCAAAAAGGAAGGAAAATCCAAGAATTAAAATAATTAAAAAAAGAGAAGAAGAAAAGGAACGATCATGCATGTCAAGACGACTCACGTTTCCTCTGTTCTCGATCAATTGCTTAAAGACGTAGAGTGAAGGCTCAGGACCCAAACAGTGATGAGCCAATGTGCGTGGATCGACCAACTCGTTAAAGTCGTTGATCGTCCTTGTGTACTTAATCGCTTCCTGAACTCTTTCTTCAAACTGGCTCTCAAGATCAGGACGCTCGTTCACCACACAAAAAAAAAAAACAAAAAAAAAAACAAACATGGTAAGAGGGACGATCAAAATCAGCCAAAGTACCGGATAAAAAAAAGACATAAAAGGCAAACGCACCAATATGAGGGGTTTCCCACCGGCGCAACAACCTAGGGACATTCCCCCAAAAGTCATCGGATAAAGTCTCCCAACCATCGCCTGACACAAAGAAATATTTGGACTTCCAGTAACGGAAAGACGAAGGAAGGTCAACGACAAGACGAGATCTCCTATCCCAAGGAACAAGTTCATAATATCCAAACTCCTTGGATTCTTTTAAGCGATAGAGATGGATAAACTCGTTGAGAGTGATCATGTCTCCATTCGCTATGGTCGTCCAGATCACCATACAGCTTATGACAATCCTCTAGGAATTTGGCATAAGCTGCCCGAGGGCTATATGTAAGTGATCTAGAAGTTCCATAATGAATGGGTGAACGGGAAACCTTAGGCCGCACAAGAAAGCAGCCTCGTAAAAACAAACCTCACCATGGGCAAAGGCACAAGCCTTTTCACCCTTCCTGGGAAGACGAGCCCTAGTTTCATCAGGAAACTAAAACCTATCCCTAAACTTATTAAAGACATCCACCTTCAAGGTACACTTTTCCTTGAGGGCATGAAAAGGACAAGGGGTTGCAGAAGTAGAAGGAAGGACGAACAAAGGAGGAGGAACGGAGGTAGCTGTGTCTTTACCAACCCTGTCCGCAACCACACTAGAAGACGAACCCCTCTCTTGACCACTCGATCCCAACTCAGATCCCATATTTTCCCTCCTAAGGACCCCACGAATTGATTTAAACCAAGACAAAGATTGATGTAACAAAGGATATAGGTCACCTAACGCTAAATCAAGGCTACTACCCCCTACAACGAAACCCCCAATTTGTGGGTATCGATCTCCAGAAGAATCTAATAGCCCCCCTAAGCGAGCAAAAAGAAAGGCGATGGAGGGAGAAATATGCCTAAATTCAGTATAATCCACCATTAAGGAAAGATACGCAATTCCAAGAAGGAAAATAAGAATGCGAAAGAGAAGAATACAGTACAGCCAAAAAGAGAAAGAGCATAAAAATAGGCAAACATACTTGGAAATAGGGAGGAAAACCGAAAAGGCTGGGAGCAAAAAACGCAGCAGCAACAGTGAATTCAGAGAAATTAGACGCAGAGAGAGAGGAGAGAAAGGCTAGAAGTCAGAGAAATCAAACGCAAAAGGAAAGTGAAAAGATGAAAAAATGAAAGGCAAAGAGTTAAAAAGTTTGCCTTGAAAAATGCGGGAAAACTGAAAAGGCATTCACCAAAAACAAGAACTACTCACCGATCAGAAAAGGACACATGGCCACGATGCATGCCACGCCGCCATAAAACCATTAATGCGAAGAACATAACCCCAAGCGTCAGAAAACTTTTCAAAAAAAAAAAAAAATCTCATATTTCTTAGACCGTCCAAATTATGGACGACCTTGGAATAAGGGGCAGCTGATGGACCCAAAAATATACTCGTCCACCCAAGAAGATGAGGACGACGCCTAAACTAGCCCAGCCCAAGAGGAACTGCCTGACAAAGACTCAACCGCCATCTCTCAATTATGACGAAGCGTTACAAAAGATAAATAATGATCTTCCATACCGTTGGAAGATCATCCTGTCCATTTAACACCCCACATGGGCGTTACAACTTCGGCAATGATTCCACCATTAAAGCAAAACCAACGGCTAAGAAGAGAGTGCCTATATATGTCCATTGATAAAACCCGACGAAAAGGTACACTAAGAAATTCTCTAGTACATCCACATTACTTTCTTCAAACTCTAGCTATTCTAACTTTGGCATCGGAGGCTCTGTGGCGGGCGCCACACCGGTGACCGTATTTTCTTTTCAACTTGTCTCTGGATTAGGGTAAGCTGTGGACGACTCCCATCTGGACGAACATCTCTACTGACGATTCGAGCATCATCATATATAATTTAAATACTACCATAATTCGAAGGGAGGCCAAGACTTTTTGTGCAGGTAGGTTTTGATTTGAAATTGAGGACCTAGCTATGTGTCATAAATGAAGAAGAAGGAAGGCTCGCATGGGTGATGGGTTTTGTACTTTCATTGAAACTAGTTTGTAATTCCATGCATATGCATGGATACACTTAAAAATATATAATAAGATGCATAATATAATTCTTATATATATTGTGGGGGCCTGTCAATCAACAGGCCCATTAAGGTCAGGATCGTTGGGCTTGTGGCCCATCCGAGAATGTATATCCGTCCGAGGAGGCCATGTCAGGTCACAAGGCAATTGCCGAAGGGGGGTGGTGGTCAATATCACGAAGGTAGAGTTCTGTATTCGTCCGAGGACGCTATATTCCTCGGCAGTACGTGTCCGAGGACGAACAGGACGCGGCCTTGTTGCAACCAGACTCCAGAATTACGTCACCACTGAAGATAAGGATAACAGACCAAGGGTTAAAGAGAAAAGGAAAACAAATATCTATAACTACAACTGCCTCCGCATTAACTACCTCTCAACTAACTCTCTGGCCGCATTAATGTGGAGGTGATACCTGAACAGTAGAGAGGCAGCCTTACAGCTGCCCATAGGAAGTTCCAGGAGGTGGTAGATGGGACAGAAAGAAATCCTTGAAACCCAACCTACACGTGTGCGGTGGGGATGGAATACAAAAGGTGGTATATAAACTAAAAGAAAAACATGAAGAAGGGGATCGGAACAAAAAAAGAAAAAGAACAAAAAGGGAAAAAAGAACTGTATCGAAAAAGAAAAAAAACAGAACGATAGTTGTGCCAGTTTTGAGTTTTCAAAGAAAGGTTAACCTAGTTCTTTACACCCATGCTCTACAAATCATATTGTTTGGGCCTATTTACGTGCGAACCCAGTATCGTTTTGGGTTGTTCCAAATCGTGTCCTTACATATATAATTTAAATACTATTGATAATCATTTTTATATTTTGTTAACTCTTTAAAAAAATTTGTAAGGATATTATTAGGTATAAAATATAAATTGTCGATGTTTTTTTTTTTTTTAAAATTATTGTGAAGCACTTTTTTTTTACTATTCATTTATTCTAGACTCTTTGGTTTTTGTACTTAATAACTCACTTGGATGAATATTTATGATATGGTCCCACATTTGATTATAAAATTAAGAAATAAAACTTTTTAAGAATGAATAATTTAGGACACATGCCACAAAATTGGAACTCTAATTTAAAATTCTAATTCGAATTTCTCTCAGCTTCACCTATTATTATATATATAAATTAGAGAGAGTGTTTTTTAAAACATATATATAATCATTGAGTTAGCGAACCTAAACATAGATTTTCTTTAAAAAAATTATTTATTTGTTAAAAGTGAATAAAATATAATTTTATATAGAGTAATTGAGTCTTTTTAAAATTTGTACATAAGCAAACAAATTAAGAAATGTTGAAAGAAAAAGCCTTTATCAAACAAACACTGGATATAGATATATAAAAAATGTGAATAGTTACTGAATATAGACATTTTATAGGTAGACTTTTTTTAATAATAAAAATTTTAATAAATCTAAGTATGAGTGTAAAAGTCAGTGAATATAGATATATAAAAATGTGAATAGTTTACTCTTTGTATTAGTGGTAATTCAATGAGCTACAAAGTAAATTAGTTACAAGATGTCCTTTTTGTGAAGTTGCAATTTTTTGATAAAGAGATTAAATTTTATAAGGATGTGGTGTAAAATTTAAATTTTACTCTTTCAATCACAACATGTCATATCATCATATTACATATTAAAGAATAGGCACAACCACACTAAATCAATTCTAACACCCATTCGATAATCCAACTTAACTGTGAATTTATTGAGAAGTTATTATGTGTAGTAGGATGTATTGAATTTTAAATAAAAAAACTAACATGTTAATCTCTTATTGGATAGTGTAAAACATGATGAGTTTTACACTCGACTCTTTGATAAATCAAGTTCTATTGTTCTATGCTTTAATTATTGTACTCTATTTTAGCTTTTCCTAAAATTTAAAAAAAAAATTGAAAAACAAATCATTGTATTCTAGAAATTATATAGATTTTGTTTTATTTATTCATGAATATTTTTATAATTATAAAATGTCTATTAGGAATATGCATTTGGATATGAAAAACTTAAAAAGAAAGAAAAAGAGAGAAAAAAAATTAATTGAATTTGAAAATGATATCTAGGTAAATTTTTTACTAGTAATAAACAAAAAAAATAACATAAAATATAGGTGAAAATATCACAAATGGACAAGAAATTCATTGAAAAGGTTAGTGAATAAGTCATATCAATTGAAAATGAAATGTTGGTGGAACTTATATATAAAAACTTGATTAGTAACTTTGCATTTAAAAAGTAAGAATAATAAATTTTAAATAAAAAAATGATATCTAATACTAATATATATATATATATATAATTGATATTTAACCATAAAAAACCTCAATGAAGTTGTTGTCTTGGGCCACAAAATGACTCTGACATCCCTGCAGAGACATGCAGACTGGAGCCTGTTGATTGTCGGTTTCTCAAAACTCAAAAGCCCTAAGCTTGCTTTGGATTCTCTTGCTGTATTGTAAGGAAAAACTTGCATGAGACGCATAAGTACTTGAAAACTTAAAAATTGTAAATTGTATATATTTCAGCTTTATATAACAAGCTTCTCACGGCACATGGGCTCATGATTATCAGTATCTTGATCCGGAAGTTAGAATCTTAAGATCCGAGCATTCACATCAGTTCTTGCATAATTATGTATAAATGTGTAAAATACACATTTTGGCCGTTTTTACATATTTTGAAGTAAAAAACACACTACATCAGTCCATCTAAAATCATGCATAATCATCTAAAATTTTCAACGAGCTACAGTACCCGTGTAAATTTACACGGGCACTGTAGCATGTGTATTTAATTTTTTATTAATTTCCGTTCGCACCAATTTTTCTCTCTCTTCTCCGTGCACAACGACCTCAACGGAAAAACAAACAAACCCAAACGGAAAAACAAACAAACCCAAACGGGAAAAAAAAAAAAGAGACAGATCGGTGCTAAAAAAAAAAACCCAAACGGAAAAACAAAAAAGAGACAGATCGGTGCTTAAAAACCAACACAGAGATATACTTGCTAAAAAAAAAAAAAAAAAAAAAACCCAAACGGAAAAACAAACAAACCCAAACGGAAAAACAAAAAAGAGACAGATCGGTGCTTATCGGAACGATTGGAGCTCGTGGGTCTCACTTGGTCGGAGCTCATGGGTATGGGTCTTAATCGGAGCTCGGAGCTATGGATCGGTGCTGCTGTGGATCGATGCTTGTGATCGCAGCTGTGGATCGGTGATCGGAGCTGTGGATCGATGCTTGTGATCGGAGCTGTGGATCGGTGATCGGAGCTGTGATGATGTGGATTGGTTTGTGATCGAGAGGGAGAGAGATGAGACAGAGAGATAGACTGAGAGGGAGAGACCGGATATGGAGAGATAGAAGAGAGAGAGAGAAATCAGAAAATATGATGGAGAGGGAGAGAGAGCGCGTATTAAAACGGGTGAGGTGAGAGAAATAATTAAGTAAATTGATTATTTAAATAAAATGGGTGATAGAATAGATGAACTGATGTGGGTGTTTTGTAAAAATGATAGTGTAAAATAGAAAAAGTAGGTTTTTGGTATAAAATAGATGGAATCTTTTAAACGAGCTGATGTGAATGCTCTAAGACACTACATTCTTAAAACATCCTAGTTCTCACTAGGATCTTTATTGAAGTGGAATTCCAATCTCATAGTGACACTAAAGATCATGTGCTATTGAGGAAAATTCAATTTTTTGTGTGTGCTGATTTTGGGTCTCCAAATAGAGCCCTAAGGCCCCAGATTGTTAAAAAAATCATAATAAACAAACTAGCTTAGTGGCTCCAACCCAAATTGATAAAAAGAACATTAAAAAAATGAAAAATAAAAGGTCTAAGTCTCATGTCACCTTAACGGGTTAACGTAATCAACAAAATCACAGAAGACTAAAGAGAAGAAAAGAGACTACAGTGTAGAGAGCGAGTGCGAGTGTGAGCATGGTGACGCTACAGTGAGAGAGACCATCAGCACCAACGATGAGGGTTTTTTTTTTTTTTTTTTTTTTTTTTTTTTTTTTTTTTGTTGTTGTTGTAATTCCGGTGTTTATTAGCTACTTAGTTGTCTAACATAGCCACTCACTAATTATAATTTCTCAACGTTAGAAATATTATTTGATGAATCTTACTATCTTAATAATTATTTAATAGAATTGTTATTTGTTTTGTGTTGTTTATATGAGACATTAGATATTGTTATTTGTTTTGATTTGTTTATGTGAGACATTACATATGTTTGTGGTGTTAGAACTTAGAACTTGGTATTTGTAAGTTGTAACTTTTGAATTTTGAACTTTATTTATGTATTTGTAATTTGGTACTTTGCTTTTTATTAGTAATTTGTATAAAAAATTACATCTGTTCAATGTTTCTTTAATCAGAAAGTATGATCTTACAATCATTGTGCCTATCCAAACCCTCTCATTGATCACTTGTAAGATCTCAATTCTGATAACCTTGTGTGGGCCCCACATACTAATGGGAATCACAGCGGTGGAGCCAAATTTTTTTTTTAAAAGAGGAAGTTAAATATTTATTTATTACTTATATATTGAATGTTTATAATTTTAATTAAACATATGATATATATATATATATATATATATATATATATATATATTTGCGAGCAAACATATGATATTTTCTTACATAAAAAAAATCATATTTACATCAAATAAGTGTTTACATCTCTGCATTAAAAAAAAAAAAAGTAAGTTTTTACATGTCTAAAAATAAACAAGTCAATTTAATAAAAATAAAATATAATTAAATTCTATATAACATACATTAAACATACTTCAATTTAATGAGTTATATATGATATAAGAGTAATTAGAGGGAATAAAAAATGCATTCGCCAACTATATAAATAAATTACGTGTTTTAATAAAAATCTAGGAGAGATTATTATTGAAATTTATATCCAAAATTATTTTTATATCAAAAATACAAGGGGGAGGGAGGATTTTTGCAACAGTGGAGGGCCCTCCCCCTCCCTCCGCTCCTGGAGATCCACGTATTATAGGGGGCTCGCGTGATTCCAAGTTTAATGATGAAATCATGAAAGCAGTCTAGGAAAACGTGTTTGTTAGGAACACGATGTTCAAGCCTACCTTTATTTAAGACCAAAAGAATTCCATACATTTGTTTTTATTAGTAGACGTAGCGAAAGTGAACTATAACTTTTTTTTTTTTTTGGTATATACTAATAAATATATATAAACCATTTATAAGAATATAAGACCCACGCTATATTGGGCATGTTAAAAACTATAGATTTTTAACCAAATTATGAGAATGTTTTCCCTTTTATCTTTAACCAGATTGGTATATCTTGTGATTTGAAGCTTAATGGGTTATTTTAGTTGATGAAATGGAGAGGGGTGAAGGGAGGGGTGGAGGTGAGATTCAAATTTTCTAGATTTCTTAGGGTACTCTACCAAATAAATTTTCTTAAATTTTAACCATCTCTAATGATTGAATGGTTTTGATTTTGTCATGTCAGCATTCTACTAACAATAATCTTAATTGTTTTGTTTGCAATATTATTTTATTATTTTAAGAATATTGTTAGTAGAATGTTAACATAACAGAATTTAGACCATTAAATTATTAAAGTATGATTAGAATTTAAGGAAAACTATTGATAAAGTACTCTAGAAAATCTAGAAGATCTAAATCCGTGAAAGTGTGGTGGGAGAGTAGTAAAGAATTGGATTCTCATTTTATAATCATGGACTCGCAACAATCAATCATAAACTGGATTTGACCCATCATCTACCAAAGATCTCTGCTAGTTACCATTCTTGGGTTGTGGTGTGCTCTACCGGAAATGAGTGTATATGTGGCCCATCTTTCGTTCTTTCTCAGCGAGCAGGCATATATTTATATTTTATACACTTTTATCCTTAGGTATTAATATGCTCAATGTGCTTTAAAATTTATTGAACTACATACTCTCCCAACCTTTACTGCTGGTGTAGTTGAAATTGATCCTAATAATTCATCATGAGTTAAATCTATAGAATTGTTGATTTTATTACCCCAGACGTTGTCCTGAGGCTTACAACCACAAACTCTTATTTTCAAAATAAAAATTGACCATCTTAAATTTTTAGATATTCCATCAACCCATTACAGTAAAGCCTTCAACCCAAAGATCAAAGACAATAATGGCATAACAAAGACCTGTCACACAATGGCTGGCCCAAAAACAAGGGTTTGGTACTTGGTACCGTTTGAACCAGTAAGATACAACCAATTCTTTTGGGCTGGAACCCATCTGACCTTCACTGAATTGATTAGATAATTATCATAAATTGACCCTTCAGACTCCCCAAAAATATGACATATATATTGATATATTTACTTCACCGGGGAAGGAACAAAAAAAAAGAAAAAAAGAAAAAAAGAAGAAGACAAAACTGTTAATAATGTGTATCACATGGGACTTCAAGCTAGTACTAACTGAGGTTCAAGTGATAGCTCATTAATATTAGCATCCTTTTAGTGATGTTTTATGTCTATAATCCAAAAGCACAACTCCTCCTCTCCCACCATCTATCTAAAATAACTAGTGGTAACTAGTAAACAAGCACTGAGAAGTTGAAATTTTCAGGTGGAAATTGCTAAGAAACGATTGGAAAAATGGGACGACACAAAGGAGCCTCTGCTGAAGAGCTAATGAGCTTGCTCACATTGATTCACAAGTATCAAAAGTTTGGGCCTGGGTTGTAGGAGATGAACTTACAACAATCAATCATAGACAGGACTTGACCATCGATCAACTACCAAAAATCTCTGGCTAGTTAACAAGCCTGCCCATCGTTCTTGGACCATAGAAGGAATTGAGTTGTGGTGTGCTTTACCGGGAATCAGCCAATAATGTGGCCCATATTTCGTTCTTTTTGGCATTAATTTGCTCAGTGTGCTTTAAACTTTATTGATCTACATGTTCTCCCAGCCTTTACTGCTGGACTAGTCGAAATTCATCCTAATAATTTATCATAGTCAAATCTATAAAATTGATGATTTTATTACCCCAGATGTTGTCCAGAGGCTCACAGTTTACTTAATAGGTTACATACTGACATGCAAGCTTGTAGTGCAAATGAGGAAATTAATGTCTATCATGCTGATTTGATCCGAAAATTATACGTGACAGTGTTAATTTGCACATGAACATCCAACGATTGCAAACTCTCTAGTGGGCGAAAAACTGGACGGGACATCATATTACAAACATATCAAGTGCATGATGGATTTGTCCTCTCAATTGTATCATTAATGCTTTTTTTTTTCTTTTTATTCAAGTTACAAATAGCGGAGAGGGAATTTGAACATTGGTTGGCCTTGTGAAAGAGACCAAACAATGCTACTGAGTACCATGGATTCTTCTTAATAGATTCTTAAATTCAATAATAACAGTTTCTCACAATGAAAAAACATGAAAGATGACAAAATGAAGCTAAGTGAACCAAAAAGACAAATATGAGATGAGATGAGATCAGTGTTGTTGGACAATACATGCATAAAATTTGAAAAAAAAAAAAAAAAAAAAAAAAAAAAAAGAGAGAGAGAGATCGTACCCAGTGCACAAAGTGTTGTAGGACCATACATGCATGAATTCAAATATTAATAAATTATGCAGTTAATTAGCCAATGGATTTTTGGAATGGGTTAGTAAAGAGGTCGAATGAGGTGGGGACGAGTATCTGGATCTAAATTCAGTAAATCATGAATTCTTTTATTACAAAACAGGGGCCTTAGCCAAGAAAATCTATATTGTTTACATTTACAAATTAAAGCACTCCGCAATTTCCTTTTTTATCCTACACATTGAATTAGTAAATCGTAACGAATAATCTAAAAACAAGAAGCAAAAAGTTATATCCATGAGAACAAACAAAACCAGTGCTCACCTTCTGAGAATGTTTCAGCTGCTACTAGAAGTGCAAGATTTTACATCTGTAAACATGCATAGAGATTCCGCATCAATCTACTTGCATGCGAATGCCATCTGGTTTGTCTCTATGGTCTGAGTCATCTTCATCCTCAAAACTGGGGGGAGAAGCATTGGATCTCATTATGTGTTTGCATGTCCTGAACAACAAATCCGTGGAGGCATCAGGTTTAATTTTAAAGGTGGAGAAAGCCAGAAGAAAAAGATGTAATGGAAAGAGCAACAAGATGAAAGATAACAAACAAACACAAAATGTCAATGAAAAGAGAAAAGAATACACAAGTTCCATAAAAATTTCCATTAAAATTTAAGTTATATAAAGGCAGATGTTTGTAGGATAGGATCTTCACGTGACCAAATCTACTAGCAGCTAAGTACAAATATATTGAGTAATAAACTTCTTTCAAGGATTTGGTGTGGGATTGCATTTGATGTGTTCGTTGAAAGATGGAACATGAAGTGAAACTGAGAAAAATATCACGTAAATATTAAATGAAAGCAAAGGCAACACAGCAGCAGTAACATAACTTTCTCATATATGGCAGCTGTTATTGAGCTAGACACCTGCTACCATTACATTTTATGTGATACCTATTGATTTTTATAATTATCCAATCAAATTTAGAGTATAGCCCACATATACTAATTACTAATACAAAACAACAAAACCCTCATCCCAAAACTTTAAAGGGTCAGTTATGGATTCTCAACATGCATGCATTCTCCACAATTATCTATCCAAAATCATTCTCTTTGTTACCTCTTTAAATAAAAAGATTATAACTGAAATTCAGTATGAACAGCAGTCAGCAATTTAAACTCTATATGTGGACTCCCATCTCTCAGATTTTTTATATCAGTACTTTGTGAAGTGAAGATACTAAAGTATGAGAACAGTACATGTCAAGGGCCTCTGACTTTCTCTTGATTTCGTTTGACCATAATATTGGATCAGCATTTTTAGGCAAAGAATTCTGATGTTGGAGTTTCTCTTGCAACCATTGTTCTGCTTTATTGCATTCATCAATGACCTGCAAAATAAAATAATCAAATAGTGAACTGTGAAGCTAGTCACAAAGACTGTTTCACCACCAACGAAGTAATGGACAAGGATCATACCACATCTCTCTCACTGACAGGATGTGATTCTACAACCATCCGATAATTTGTGATGCAATCTAATAAATCCTTACTAGCTCGGGCTCGTGCCTCTTCCTCTTTATATCGGTTTTCAATGGGATCAACCAGCTGTTACAACCCAAAAGTATCATTTAAGGGGAAAAATATTCATAAAAATTGTAGAAAAATTATAAATTATTTATCACCTTTTTAAGATACTCCAGCTTTTCAGTATAAGCATCTACAGATTCATCAAATCCATCCTCATAAAGCCACTCTTCTGTCTGTTGAAGATTATAGGATATCCCTTCCCTCTCCGACTCGGTGGAAAAGCCACAGTATGTATGTAATATCTATTCACATAATTGTGTTATTCTAACATCTGGAACAATCAAATCTAATAAAACAGTCCAAATACCTAAATTCAATTCAGTTATAATTTAAGATTCACATATGAAAAGTTAGATATGGGCCAAGACAATGCTGGACTTGACATGAAAAAAATTTACCAGGACATCATGACAGAATGACAGGATACAGATATGGGGACCCTGTTCAAGTCACATCCACTTAGTTGAAACTTCTTAAGGTCACCAATGATTCAAATTCAGAGATTCAATCATCAGTCAAATATACAAGGAAAATCCATAAGTAAATTTTCATTTCAAATCCTGAAAAATACATATTTTTGAAAAATTCATAAATAAACATTGTGAGCTAGAATTTTCATGAACACAGATTGCAAGGTTTTGGTCTTAGTTTCCATCAAAATCATAGGGGAAAAGAAATTTCAAATGCAGCCATTAAAGAGCATTAACAAATGTTTCAGGTGAAAAAGGGAAATAAGAAAAGGCATATTTTTACAAGGGGGAAAGTTGTAAGGTTCATACTTCAAACGTGATTAAGACTCGACATAAGTAAGGCTCAAAGGAACAGGCCCAGAGGAAAAAAAAATAAAAAAACCACTGCCTACAAGGAAAGTCTAAAGGTGCACACCACATTGACCTTTTGAATTTTGATACACTTTTTTTTATACAAGTACTTTTTTATAAACTCATTACATCAAGGAATTGAATAAAGTATGCCATATGAGAACATCAGTTCTGTTCCTATACACAACTACAAGAAGTTTATAGCATATTCTACAAAGGCTTTGCTCAGGTGAAATTGGTATGATTCAAATTTTTCAGCAGGCTCCCCTAGCCTGAGAAGGGGGCTTTAGATTTGGGATTATAACTCAACCATTCATTCTGAATTTTGATGTTATACCTTATCACGCATCTCATAGACATAAGACTCCAATGCATTTTTCATTTCTTTTGCATGCTCCATCTTTAAGTCTTGTTGCACCAGCTGATGTTCTATCTTTTCAGCTTCTGAGAGCTCTGCTTTTGCTATTCCACCAAAGACACTCTCACTAACAGGAATATCCAGCCTTTTGACAAACTTGCTTTTTCTTAGTCCATCGCCCTTCACAAGGAAATTCAATTTCTAAACTTCCAACTTATCACACATAAATACAAAAGAATGTCATTGGTTCAATACTATATAGCATATACATGACAATCTGGCCTGCTATGATAAAAGTTTTTGAAGGTGAGGAGAACTGCTAATGAAAGCAAGCATACTTTTTAATTTTCCAGAGAATGTTGGAATGCAGTAAATTAATAATGCGAATGCATCTAGAACTAAGAAATGCATACATAAATGGTTATCCAACTGAACTACTTACAGAAGATACAGATGAAGGTTTCATCCGTTTAAGATTACTATCTTCAGCACTATTTGGGACAGCAGAAGACCCATGATTGGCTTCGGCCTCCATCTTTGTTGAAGTCAAATGATCATCACTCTTTGCAAGGGAATCATCATCTACATTATCTTCTAATAGCTGATTTAGTAGAAAACACTTACAAGAAATTAGAATAATCTTACACAAAAGTCTCAGGCTCAATATGTTCAGTATACCAATTGATAGAATTGTACACTTACTGAGGCTGATACTACAGTAACAATTCCATGAATGTTTAGCTGCACTCTAACTTTAACTTTTGTTGCTTCCATGTTAGAAACTTGGAAAGGGCCAATCTAGAGAAATGGAAAATCATAAATCAAGCCTAAATAAACCGCTGAACAAAACTAAATAGTCAAACAGCTTGGAGATTGGGAAATCTAGGGTTCAATATCCCTATGCTGAAGAAAGGGGCCCAAAAGACATTGGTTATATACAAAAGAGACTGAAATATAAGTAACTCGCTTAAAAAATAAAAATAAAAAAAATAAAAAAATTTAAGCAAGAAAGGAAGAAAGAATAATTACATATTTAGAAACAAAAACAAATTTGACCCATCTGTCACACCATCCTCAATTTTGGAAATAATCATGCAATATAGATTACATTAAGACCCACTCCTACCCCCAAATAGGCCATTGCTAAGTTCTAACAGGGATTAAATTAAATAAGATTGTAAGTTTCAGGATTCATGCTAATAACCTACCCAATGCATCCTGCTCTTCTATTCTTAGGAATACTATGTAAAATGCGAGTAACAAAATATTCAAATAAGTTTTTGTCACTGATTAATGCAAAGTTTATAATGTTGAAACATTCTTACCAAGGCTTACTATAGGGAAAGGGTGAAAACAGACAGAAGGAAAAATAGATAAAGATCACCCTGAGAAGTGTTCTACTTCTACATTACACAATGTTTGGATTAGGGAAGAGGAGAGGAGAGTAGAGAGGAATGGAGGTGGGGATTTAATTCTCCCTTGCTTGGGTGTTTTTTAAAAGGGGAGGAGAAAGGATTTGAGAGGGTTTGGAGGGATTTTTTTTTTTTAATTTCTTCCAATTTGGGGGAATTTGGAGGGGAAGGGATTCAAATTCATTGTATTTTTGTGTACTTCCTATTTTTCCCTTAACATTTTTTATGTATAGAGCTTAATAAATCAAGGATATAATTGCCAATTTCTTTATACATTATCATTTACTCTCCTTCCAGCCCTACAGCCAACCAAAGGGAGGGGCATCTACTCCCCTTTCTACTCCTCTCCTCTCTTCTACCTCCCCCGTCTTATCCTATCCTCCTCTCCCTCCCAACTTCCAAACATAGTGTTACAATTGCCAAGCACCCAAAAGGTGATTATGTCTAGTGGTCCAATTTTTAAATTTCAACCACAAACATTGAAATTCACACTCACTAAAGAAGTTGAAATTATGTGAATTTATATATTGTCTAAACCACTTGCATGCATGATTTAGATTTAATATAATTTTGACAATGTTCAAAATTTACATACACAATGAAAAAATCATGTTCAAGAGGAAGTTGTACCATAAAACTGCTGATTTTAGGTGATACACCAGAAGGTAATTCATTTAGATCAGCATAATAAGCTTCCATATAGAACGTATCAGTTCTATGCAAACAAAGAATCTTAACACTTGGAAATGGTAGGTGTTTCTGCAAAAGAGCACTATTCGACAAAGTGCAAATTGGACCTTCTTTTGTTGAGAATCCTATGGAGAAAGGAAATGCATCTTGAACCTGCAAATAGTAAATTTTTTTAACATCATAATCTTAAATAGGAATAAAACTTACATAAACATAAAAGTGCAGGCATCTCTACTTATATTCTGGTGTAAAAGTGCAAGCATCTCTACATATATTCTGGTCGTGTGCACATATCTGTGCCTAAAGAAAAGCAAATTGAAGACAACTTAAAACTTATGATGATCCATGTTTGTTTCAAATATGACTCATTTTTACCATGGTTATTAATGAAATCAAATAGCAAAAAAGGAAGATGCAGAGGATGCCACTGCATAGTTCTGTATCCATATCTCCACTCCCAGGACCCCACTTTGGTAGGCCAACACTTGGTAATGATCTTTAAAAAAGCTCATGCCCTCTCTCATTAAAGTTATAAATAAATAAATAAAATAGAAATATAAAATATAAAATACAAAAAGATTGTCCCTGAGGGGCTATAGGACAATCTTCCAAGAAAAACATATTAATAAAGGGTAAACATTACACTATTAAGCAAAATGGACACAGGTATGGGTACAACACAGCAATACAACATTTTTTGAAAAAATAGGACACGGGTACAGTGGGACACATCTATTAAATCATTATTAAATATTTTTTTTCTATATATTTTCAAGCATTTATTTTTCATATAATGTTAAACATATATCAATTTAAAAGCAATAATGGATAATAAAGTGAATTCATGACTAATAAAGGATGTTTAGAAATTAGAATACAAACAAAATATAAGAATATTTATTACTTTTCAAATGCACTGTTACTACTAGAGCATGAATGCTCTCTTTATTTTGTGAAATGGGATTCGATTCCTCTTGTTCTCATGTCCTGCATTTTTTTTTTTAAAAGGACACGGCTGGGACATGCATGGAGATGTGTCCCAGGCGTGTCACGTGTCCATGCTTCATAGACATTACAAGGACATTATGGCCAACAACTACTGCATAGCAGTTCTAATTTTGAAGTACCATCTTTTTAATATTAACTAGGAATGACACCCTTGGAAAATAAACAAAGAATACAAGGGGACAAACATCTGATAACATAATTGATATAAAAATCAAGTAATGAATAATAGTAGAAATCATTCTATCTTCATAGAAACACTGGAAACTTTGCATTTGTGGATAGATAAAGACAAACCTCATATTCTCTGACCCGGTATATTGGGCTAAGCATTGCACACTGAAGAGCACAACCACGAGCCACACACTCACTTGCATTGATTGTCCGGCTTGGTTCTCTGTTAAATAGAGAAGTTAAAATCCTAGTAATAGCTGGTATCCGAGACCCTGAGCCTACAAGCTCCACTGAGTGGATCTTCTCTACAGTCAAACCAGAGTCAAGCAAAGCCGTATGACAAGGAACACTAATTCTCTCCAACAAGTTTAATGACAATTTCTCAAATTCGTCCCTTTTAATAAAACCTTTAACATCCTTCTCATCCATCAAGCACTCTATATTTAGTGGCGCCTCTGCATTCGCACTCAGAACCTTCTTTAGTTTCTCACAAGACGCCCTCAACCTAATAGACGCTTTGGCATTTGCATAGACATCAATATCATACTGCTCCTTGAACTGTGCCGCAAAATATCTGAACAGAACCTCATCAAAGTCTCTCCCTCCCAGGTTCCTGTCAAAAGCATGGGAAATTATTTTCATTTGTCCACTCTCAAACGATGCTACACAAACTTGTGTGTCGCAATGACCAATGTCAACAAACACAACATAAGTTGGGCCTGCAACAGAGAAATCATTCTTGTAAATACCATAGCCAAGTGCTGTAGCAGTACAGTCATGCATCAATCTCAGCGGCCTCAGTCCAGCAATTGTTGCCGCATCCAAATAAGCACGCCTCTGCAAATCCGTGAAGTAAGAAGGAATCCCAATCACACAATCCGAAACATTCAATTCAAGATCCTTCTCAGCTATTTGCTTCAAATGAGAAAACAGCATCCCCAGAATCTGAACCGGAGAGAATGTACGCATCTCACCCAAATATTCTAAACAAATTAAAACACCGCCATCCTGACCTTCCAAACATTCAAAAGGGAACAACCTAAGGTCATTCTCAATATCCAGCTCCCTAAATGTCCTACCAATCAACCTCTTCACTTGAGATATTGTGGACCTAGGATTCATTGTCGCACTAGCAGCCCCAACGGAGCCCATGAACCGCTGCTTCTCGCCAAACGACACCACAGCCGGTGTTTCCCTCTTCGACTCATCATTCAGCAAAACATCAATCCCGCGTTGCTTCGCAACCCCAATTACACAGTTCTCATTTCCAATATCAAATCCCACCACACTCATTTTTTTTTCGACTAATAAAAAACCCTAAACCTCACAAAACCTTTCTTTTGATCACTATAATTGAGGAATTGGCCTCAACAGCACCACATTGTATCCATCATATCCAAATTGAATTCAACAAAATTCAGTCAAACCTACCACAAAATCATCAAATTCACCAAGCTCAAATTCATGAATAATTAAACTAAACTCAATCAACTAAAACTAACAGTAAAATTTATCAATTATAAACTAATAATCAGCTACGGAGAATTTCATATAAGCCTAAAAAAATCACACTCAAAAGCAGCTCAATATTCAAACAACAAGCAAAAAAATTTCAAACAGCAAGCAACATTTCCGTTTGGTTGCTGAGAAACCCTAGGAAAAACCACAAGAAATCATAATTTAGAGTTCAAAAGTTCAATTAGCTTTTTTTTTTAATTATCTTCCGACGCTTTCTCGGCAACCAAACAGAGTTTTAAGATAAATGAAAAATCGAATATGTACCTAAAAGACTCCGAGAATGTAGGGCGTATATGTTTGGATTGTAAATCAAAAAATCGAATTCAACAGCAAGATCACGATCGAAGATCTCTGCCAAAAAATAAACGAAACCAAACAAAGAACAGAAAAAATGGGTTTTTCCGATTGGTGAGGCAAAAAAAAACAAAAAAAGTGGGAAAGACTTGTTAGCGGCTTCTGATAAAGTGAGGTGAAACAAACAGAGTCTTAACAAACACACACACTAGTCTCACAGACTCAACAATGTGTGTGGTGTTCTCGTTTCCGAGTTCGGTTTCCACGTCAGAGTTGAAGTTGGGGTGGGGACAGAGTTGTAGGGATTATGGGCCGTTGGATTTGACAAGGTGGAATGAAAATCTGACGGTTGATGGGATATTATTGTAAATCAATTAAACGTAGCGAGTAAAAGACCACCCGGTCCTAGATTTGGGCCTATTGTTTAGAGTCTTTTAGACGGTTCTCAGGTAGACGGCCGTGTGTTTTGGGCCCAGTGCACAAAGTGTGTTTTACGCTTACAAAAAATAAAAGATATTTTTACAATATTTTTACAACAAATTCTAAGTAGTAAATTATTACTGGCCATTACTGGTGGGTGGAAAAATAATTTCAATGGTGAGTTCAACTTATCACCTAATCTTCTAAAAAAAAAACTTATCACCTAATATTTTGAGAAACGATATGTCCACAACATTTTTATAACATTTTTACAACAAATCCTAAGTGTCAGGTTATTACTGGTTGTTATTGTTCGATTAAAAAAGTAATCTCAATGCTAAATTCAAATTTAAACTAATAACAACTAACCACCTATGATTTGTTATGAAGATATTGTAAAAATGTTGTGGACGTAGCACTTCTCTAATATTTTTTTGTGAAAGTGTTGTAAAATGTTGTGAATGTTGCACTTCTCTTATAATAATATACTGAAGATATGTCTTTAGGGTCGTTCGATTGTGGAGATAAAAAAAGTGGGAGAATAGAAAATATTTTAGGTTCCTTTATTTATGTTTGGTTGGAGTAGAAAAGTATAGCGATAAAAATTAGAGATTGTATAACTTTTTATATAACTCATACCCTTATTATATAACTTTTTTTATAAATATTTTATTTAGGAAATAAAGTATTATTGTATAAATAAAACAACCCAAATGGTCAAAATGAAGGAGAAAAAAAAAAATCACGTTAGTTTTATTTTGGGGAGTTCTCCCACCAAAAATCTCTCCAACCAAGCACTTCTCCCTCCAAAAATCTCTCATATTTTTATTCCAACCAAACATAACCTTAGTGTATTTAGGCTGTGTGTATATTTGCACACACCATGTGCAAAAAAACAATCTGCATGTTTAAGAATACAAAGAATGATATATATTCCATATTACTTTTTCTGCATCATTTGCTTTTAAGGAATGTTATATTCACAACACTTTTATAATAATTTCACAAGAAATCCTACGTGACAAGTTGTTATTAATTTTAATCTGGATTCACCATTAAAATTACTTTTTTGACTATCAGTAACAACTAGTAATAATTTGTCACCTAAAATTTATTATAAAATATTTTGGATATAATATTTCTCATTGCTCTTAGCAATTGTTTGAACCTTAGGAAGCATGAATAGGAGGGGAACTCCACTTTAAGCCCTATATTAATGCCCACTGTGAGCCCTATATCTAATGGTACAAGGGGAACTCCACAATAGTTTATAAAATGCAAGTAGGTGCACTCACAAACAGATGCTATCTTCGAAGTTTTGTGTAGGTATATAGAGGGAACAAATTAAGGGCATGTTTGGCACACTAAATGGAGATGCGTTAGGAATAGTAATCTTTATTATTGAAAATAAAAATATTTTAATGGAATAAAAGTAGTGCTACATCCACATCAAATCTTAAATAGTAATAATCTATTACTGGTTTTCATCTAGGCTCATCATTAATATCACTTTTTTATCTACCACTAATAATTTGCAACTTAGAATTTGTTGTGAAAATGTTGTGTCCCTAGCTTTACTCATTAACTAATTATTTCTATTTATAAGTTTGGTTGTTAGGTATGGAAAATTTGTTAAAATAATTGTATACGAAAAATTTATTTTTTTGGAAATATATTAATTTTAAACATTGTTATATATTATATATTAAGAAATGCCTATTATTAGGAAATAATTAACTATTTCCTGTAATAAAAATGCAAATATTACACTTTTTTTAATCAAAATAATTATTACACTTGAATAATCAAACCATTCCATTACAAGATTTATTACAACATACCAAACTTGCCCTAAATTTTAACTCAAAATTATGAACAAAAGATGGAGCAATTGGTTCTGTCTGTAACATGATTAGCAGATCGACTTGGCAATCTTCTTCATTGAAATTTCCTCCAATTTTCAGGTTGTAAAAGGAAAGAAACTCTTTGGATATTTGGGAAGACAAAAAGGGACCTCTTTTTTTCTTTTCTTTTTTGGGAAAAAAAAAAAAGGGACCTCTTTGATGTTGTTAGTCCCGTTGTTTTTGAGAATGTAGTGAGGTTATATATGTGCTATATGTTCCACAGAGTCTAAAATTTCTACTAGCCTATGTATGTTGGACTCTCGTATGTATTACCCATGATAAATCAAAAAGTCCCTTATAAAAAATTTCACAAATTTTTTCATAATTGTCAAGTTAGTAGTTTGTGATTAATATATAATAAGAATAACATTAATAGTATGTTCATATGAAAGTGGTATTATACCAATTATAATTTACAACCTCAACAAGTTGTGAAATATTTTGTACTTCTAATATTATTTATGATAAATTGAAAGTCTCATATAATTTTTTTTTTTTTTTTTAAATGTTTGTTGATGCTATTGATTGTATGGACTGACTAGAACTTGTGAACACTTTGCATTCTCGCAAAAAACCAAAAGAAAAGGGGGGAAGAAAAGAAGGAGAAGAAGAGGACTGTCATATAAAGCATTTATAATTATCCAGATACCTCATTACTTAGCACGTTATTGAAAAGGTTCAAAACCCTGCAAGGAACTAACAATTAATTAAGTAAAAATGTAGTAGGTTTTAGTTAACTTTGTTATCAAAGGAAAAGAAGATAAAGAAGACAACGGTGTCGTTTCTACAAGTCCTCCTTTCAGAGACAAGACCAACGACGCTGCTCAACAAGTCACACGCGACACTACTTAAAAACCAAAATTTCACACGTGTTAATTACTCAAACGGTGTCGTCTGGAGTCTTAGACAGTCAGTTACAACTGAGTTTAACAGATGCGGGAAGTGTAATCCATGTGTTTGTAATTTGGTATGAGTGGGTTGTATTATATAAACAGAGTTGTACACACAAAGTATTTAATCAAGAAGCTTTATTCAGTTTTCATATAAAAATATCTCTTCCTTTCTATCTTTTCTCACATATTTTGTTCTCCATAAATTTCCTTGCTTGCTTTTCTCCATTCATTGATATATACCAGAAATCACAGAATTCTTCAAGCTTAACTGAAATTTCCTATTATCAAATAAAGAGATTTAGAATTCAAGTTTCGCTTATATCAGAAATTAATTAATACATTAACCTAATGATAAAAAAACAATTATCATGGAGCGGGAGCAATCATCATAGATGAAATTGGTTTAATAATAGATAAGATTCATCATAGAGTATATATGATTTGGTTTGATAATAAAGAAATTCATCATAGAGTAGATATCATCGGTTAAAATTATATCTCATATATATATATATATATATATATTTAAAAAATAAAATAAAATTTTAATTAAAAAAAAAAAAGAAAAAAGAAAGAAAGAAAGAAAACTAGCCCAAATATAGTGGGACCGACTATCTTGGTGGTATTGGACCCGAGAAGATATAAGTATGAAGGTGGGCATCTGAAAACTAATTAATAGTAATAACCAGTGATGTGGTTGATTGCTACGTCATCTATCTATCTTTTTTTCTTTTAATGAATTTGGGGTGGTCTTCTAGTGACATTTGTTCCTTCCTTGTCATTATTGTAAATGTAAAATCTCCTAATCCTTAAAAGTGTGGATAAATTATCCAATGTTTTCTGACCTCCTTGCAGTAGAAATTGTTTGTTGTGATGAAAATTGTGCAAACGTCAATTTGACCTTCATAAAATAAGTGTTGGTTTTTTTTTTTTTTTTTTTTGATAAGAAGTGTTGGTTTTTTAATTTGGCTAAAATTTAGACAAAGAAAGGGGTTCATCGATCACTCCTAAGCCTACCTCAAAGTCGAGGAACTAGTGAAAAAATTGATATGACTGCTTTAAATTTCTCCGTGCACCCTTCATTGACCTCTGGGTTTGTGCAAAGTGACTCTCCATCATTATTAGTATATTTTTCTCTCTATACTAAGGAGCCTGTTCCAAATAGGCTAATAGCTAGCCAAGTTATATATATAACAATACTTTGTAACAGACTAAGCATACCATATAAACTATAAGATCTCATACCATTAATCCACCGCAGGCAATCAACGCCTAATTGCTTTCCATGTTTCTGTACTTTTAGACTTTCCTGAGTTTTCAGGTTTCCAAATCACTATGTTCAAGAATTCTAGTTGAACATTGCATTTTGAACCTTTTTAAATATATATATATATATATATATATATTGGTCAAAAAAGCATTTGTCTGAAGTTGAGCTCCGAATCACAATGTTGCCTAATTTTGTGGTTGGAAGGACCAATCTTCACCTTGAATGGTGCAGAAACCTTTGCATGTCGAGGAGGTGTTGCAAGATCACAAGCCCTTCAAGGACCACAAGATTGTAATATTGGTCCCTTAAGGTGTCGTCTATCATGCCTTCCATTGGTATTTCCCTTTTTGACACAAAATATTTTAATTTTCTAGTTGTGCTTATAGCTTACATTCTTGATTATTTGGTTTTGATCTACTCCCATCCAAAAAATAAAAATAATAATCAATGGATGTAAATTGTTTGTGTGTATATATTTGGCTTCAACTCACAACATCTGGTTACTAGTGATTTTATAAATATGTATAAGCACTGATTGAGTTTGAAAATTCTTCTTTCATGAAAACATACAAGAGGTTTAGCTCCCTCATTGTAGCTTAGTGATGAATATATTCCCTTTTTGGATATTCAAGGAAATATAATTGAAAACATGCTAATGAGCAAAGCAATCCTAGCTAAGTTCATAGGGGTGATTTTTGATAGTAACAATGATATTTCCAGTGTTATTGGTGTAGGTTTTTTCTATATCCTTACTACACTAATTAGTGTTATTTTATCTAACTCTAGAAATAAATCACCAATAATGCACTTGTAGCTTTTAAATTCTTGTGTGACCTTGTGCAATCATGGTTTCTGATGAGGTCTACATAAGTAATATACTCTTAACTCCACAGAAGAGATTCAATAACACTTTTTGATAGTGTTTAGTTTCTTGCTTTTGGCATTAATTGATTATGTCAAAATGAATTGTAGTTGTTATAATGTTAAAGAAGATTATAATGAAATTTGAACTTTTATTGAAAAGAAAGTAGTTTATAATGTTAAACTCGTTTGGGCTACATCATTCTTATGTTAGTATTTCTGGATGATTTGCAATCAATCAATCAATCTATCTATATATATATATATAGCCAAAACTCAGAGAAAATCTAATTAGATTTTAATTAAATTCTCAATGTTGTGCCATGTGTCTTATTTAATTTTTATTTTGTGCCAAGTGAATTATCTATATATATAATAATAGGTGAAACTGAAAGAAACTCAAATTAGAGTTCCAATTTTGCGTCATGTGTCCTAAATTATTTATTCTTAAAGAGTTTTATTTCTTAATTTTAGACTCAAATGTGAGACCACATCATAAATATTCGTTCAAGTGAGTTATAAAGTATAAAAATCAAAGAGTCTAGAATAAATGAATTGTAAAAAAAATAATAATAATAAAAAAAAAAGTGCTTCACAATAATAATAAATAAATAAATAAAATATGGACAATTTACATTTTATACCTAATAATATCCTTACAAAAATTTTTAAAGAGTTAACAAAATATAAAAATGACTATCAATAGTATTTAAATTACATAAATAGGAATTATATTATGCATCTTATTATATATCTTTAAGTGTATTCATGCATATACATGAGGTTACAAGTTAGTTGAGAATAAAAATCGAAGAGTCCAAATCTAATTAGATTCCAAATTGGATTTCAATTGGAGTCCAATTATTCGCCATATGTCCATTTAAGTTTTTAATTATGGCAAGTGAATTATTGGGTGCGAAAATTGAAAAGTCTAAAACCAATTAAATTCTAAATCATATATATATAATGAGAAAACATTACATATTTTAGAAATATATGGTTTAAAAAACATTACATATATAAGCAGAGAGCTCATGTGGAAAAGTATAAGGTTCTGCCAAATAATGCATTCTATGCAAAGAGAATTGAAATATTCTCAAGTTCCACATCAAAGATAAGAACAAATTAAATATTGATTTTTTGTTTCATTTGGTTCAATGTTTCAAGACTTTTCATCTCTCACACATACACACAAAACTCTTTGCATTTTAATTCATCAATTTCACCTCTTGCACTTCTACCCCTTTATATATACCTATCCATAGTCTTTCATGATATCCCATGTCAAATACACATAGACAAAAAATGATGTGATTTACCTTCAATCTTTCAACAACACCTACCTAGTTTTAACATTGTTGTTTCATCTAATTCTAACTCGTATGAATTGGCTACAACCAAGGAAGGGGGGCTTGCATTTTATATTGAGTGAAAACGGCAATAATGATTTTGATGATAAGGTTGGACGCTGTGAATTTGTGGGTTTTGTAAATGATGTGATTGACTGTGGGTGTTTGAGATGCGTATTTTGTTTTATAGTTATGGAGAAAGAGAAAGACACATTTAGAATCAACTTTTATTCTATAATATTCTTCCAAAGTTGTTTTTTTTTTTTTTTTTTTTCAATTGATTATAATGAATATATGTGTGCAATTTATAATTGTTACTTTTTATGATGAACTCATTACTAATAAAGTTCTATAACAATTACGCTTTATATTAATTATCTATAATTGTGCACTAATTATTTATATTAAATAAATTTATATGATTATTTTTATAAACTTTATATAAGAAATAATTTTTAGTTGGAATAATAATAATAAATTTAGAAGATAACATTCTTCCTCATGTTTAGTTACTTTGACAACAATTGACACAAAAGTCATAAAAAATTAAATATTTGTAAATTCATATTGTGAGGACCAAAGGGACGTACAGTAGATTGGGCCTTAGATGGATTCAAATTGGACCTAAGAAAAGGTATGAAGGAGCTATGCAAGCCCATATGAACCAAGGAAAAAGGTAATCTGAGGAAGTAATAGGCCCATGGAAGGAGCTAGGATATGGAAGAGCCGAGGAAACTACAAGGCTCACAGGCCAAGCTGAACATATCCATCCAAGGTAACAGTAGTTAACTTGGATAAGTCTTAAAGGAAACTTTCTGGCGAAGATACCATCACCTCCGTATTAAATGCACTATACCAACTAGGCATGCCGTATTAATTAATGACTGAATAACACCTGAACAGTGCTTACACAGACTATTACCTGCTCAACACAACCTCAAAAGGAGGGGAGGAGAAGGATGAGACAAGTATCCAAGAGAATAACCTTTACCATTTAGGTGGAAGACTAGGATTGAAGCAATAAGACTATAAAAATGAAGAAATCCCCCATGTACAAGGATCTTATCGAAGAGAGAGAGAGAGAGAAGGACAATGAACATTGAGAGAGAAGGACAATGAACATTGGGTGAGAATTTAATCTTGTATCTGACCAAGTGCAAAAGCTCCTCGGTAATTCTGAGGAAGAAGAAATAAAGAAAATACTTGTGTTACTATTAGAATTTGTCTCATTATACCATCCATTATCAATCTTTTGTGGGAATTTACTATTTCAAGTTCAACTGTTGGTCCAGAAACTCTTGCTTCTACAAATTAGTTGTTGTGGACATTGATCCGACCCAAATATTTATTGGGCTCTTCGGATTTTAGCCCATACATACATACATACATACATATATGTGTGTGTGTGTATGTGCACGCGCGCGCGTGTTTGGAAATAACATTGTAGTATTTATTCTATGTAATTAGAAAGATTAAATATGTTTATTTTTTATATTAATTATTTTAAACATAATGAAATTTTAATATCATTTTTTCTAAGATTTATATGAGAAACCATTAAATTTTTTGTTATGTGAGAAACAATTGATTTGAAATATGGTATTCTTGCAAAAATTTAGTTGTTTTTACAACAATTGAAACAATGTCTAACAAAAGGGGAAAAAAAAAATTAGTAAAACATAATCAAGAATGTTAAAATATAATTGAAGGATATTTGCAATATTTAGTAAACATTAAAGATGCCTATCTATATTAACCACTATATCATGCAATTTTCAATTTGTAAAAACACACACACACACATATATATATATATATAGTATGATCAAATCACTATACACTATTCTTAGTGTCTTTCCAATTTGTCTATAAAATAGCTAAAGATTACAATTTCTTACAAGGAAATTTATTGAAATATTTTTTTTTTATACATCGACATTTGAGGTGAGGGATTTGAACCATGGATGTTTCTATTGAAAATACTATGAGATGCCAACCAGCGAAACTACAAGATTCTTACCAAGACTTATTGAAATATTGGAGAAAACTATAATAATTTGCACCGCACATCGTGCTGGAACTCATCTAGTTTTGGTCCTATTTTCTCTAGGCCGAAGGATTGTGAAGTAATGATGATGATGGGATTACTCGCATTAGGCTAGACTACATGAACAAAAAAATGGGTGAACAAGCACCCTGAGAAACATTATGTTTTTCTAGGGAAACACTTTGTTTTGGATAAAATGAAGGTTGCTTTTGTTATTGTTATTTTTTCTCCTTTTTCACTGGCTTTGGTTAGATGGTCTATTGACATTGTACATTTTGCTGCTCAATATTCTCATACCTTGTGGCTTCGTGTAGGTGCTAAAGTTAATTCCAAATGCAATTTTACGTCGGGCAGCCATAACTCATCGCATTTTTTGTATGGCCATCACAAAATTTCAGCCACCACCAAATCCGATCCACCACCAAACTATGACCTATGACCCATCGTGACCAGGCGACCCACAATGCCACCAACACACGGTGACTCACCCACGGGAAATCGGTGAGAGAGAGGGACGAGCAAGAGACGGCAAGGGCGAGAGGGCTGGGGAGAGGAAGAAAGAGAGAGAACCAGTGAGAAAGAAAGAAAAAAAAGAGAGAGAAGAGGGAGACCGGTGAAAGGGAAGAAAATGAAAAGGAAGGTGAGAAGAAAAGTTAAGTAGTGAGAGAGAGAAAAGATATTTTAATTAAAGTAGTATTAAAATATTATTATATTTTTAAGATTGGAGCTACAATGGACTCGCGTAGATAGCAGTCCACTATAGCTCACACTACAAAACACGCGGGTCTATGGCCGCGTTTTTTTTAGCCACGTTTTTCAAAAACGCGGCTATTGACTTAACCTATAGCTGCGTTTTCAAAATGCGGCTATTAGTAAACCTATAGCCACGTTTATAAGTGATTTTAGCCGCGTTTTAAACGTGGCTATAGACTTACATTAAAAAAAAAAATACAAACAACGAAAAAAAAAAAAAAAAAAACACCCCCCAAATGTGTTCAGCACTTGTAAACACAATTTTTTTTTTTTTTTTTTTTTTTTAAGGAGGACCTATAGCCACGTTTAAAATGCAGCTATAGACTTAACCTATAGCCGCGTTTGAAACGTGGCTATAGGTCCTCCTTAAAAAAAAAAAAAAAAAAAAAAAATTGTTTACAAGTGCTGAACCCATTCAGTGGGAGTTTTTATTTTTTATTTTTTTACGTTTGTCTATAGCCGCATTTTAAACGTGGCTATAGGTCCTCCTTTAAAAATAAAAAAAATTTGTGTTTACAAGTGCTGAACCCATTCGGTGGGTGTTTTTTTTATTTTTATTTTTTTATGTAAGTCTATAGCCACGTTTAAAACGCGGCTATAGACTTAACCTATAGCTGCGTTTGAAACGTGGCTATAGGTCCTCCTTAAAAAAAAAAAAAAAAAAAAAAAAAAAAAAAAAAAAAATTGTTTACAAGTGCTGAACCCATTCGGTGGGTGTTTTTTTTTTTTTTACGTAAGTCTATAGCCACGTTTAAAATGCGGCTATAGACTTAACCTATAGCCGCGTTTTAAACGTGGATATAGGTCCTCCTTAAAAAAATAAATAAAAAATAAAAAAAATTTGTTTACAAGTGCTGAACCCATTCGGTGTTTTTCTTTTTTCTTTTTTTTTTACGTAAGTCTATAGCCACGTTTAAAACGCGGCTATAGACTTAACCTATAGCCGCGTTTTAAACGTGGCTATAGGTCCTCCTTTAAAAAAAACAGATGGTTTCCTCCGTAAACAAAAATATGGAATATGCCATAGAATATTCCTAGAATATTCTATGGCATATTCCAAAATATTCCATAAAAAAATAAAAAATAAAAATCTGAGATTTCAAAATATGAAATCTCAAATTTAACCACTCATATTAATCTCAAAACTCTCTCAATCTCTCTCTTTCTTGCTGATGCTGTATGAATGGGTTTGTGAAAATTTGGAGTTTTGTTCATTGTTGTTTGAGTTTTGTTCATTTTTTTTCCCTTTAACTTTCTGTCTCTCTTTGCAATAGATCTGAAGATTGAGTCTCTCTTTGCTTTAGATTTGAAGATTTTGAATCAATGAAACTAAAGTGCCTCAAAAAATTATCTCTCTTTGCTTTATTTTTCTTTGACCCATGGCCGAAAATTATTTTCTTTTGTTTGATTGTGTTTTGATTAATTTTTGGTTTGAGCATATGGACATCTTTTTGGTTGTGTTTTTGTTATGGGGATTTTTGTATTTTTGAGCTTGTGTTTTTGTTTTCCTTGAATAGTTTGTGTGTTCAGTTTGGGTTGATTTCGTTGAAGGAGATGTTCTGTTTGTGTTCTTGTATTGTTTTCTTGTATTTTAGAGCATGTTGTGTTTGTATTGTGAGCATGTTGTGGTTGATTAATTTTGAAATTTTCTGGGTTTTTGTTTGAATTTGAATTTGCTGGGTTTGTATTTTTGTTTTGAATTTCTTAATTTATTTAAAATTGAAATTTTAAAGTTTGAAAGTATTAATTTTAAAAATTAAAATTTTAATTAAAAAAAAAAACTTTTGATTACCGAAAATTAATTTTTGGTAATCAAAGTTTTTTTTTTTTTTTTTTTTTTAAATTTAAGGGTATATAGCCGCGTTTTTCAAATGCGACTGTAGATTTAAACGCGGCTATAGGTCCTGGTCTTAGGCCACGTTTTAAACGCGGCCATAGGTCCTGGTTTTAGGCCGCGTTTGAAAAGTGCGGCCCCATAGACCCCCTCAGGCCTATAGTCACGAGGTTTAGGCCACATTTGAAAACGCGGCCTAAAAAAACGTGGCTATAGGCCAAATCGTCCTATAGCCACGTTTTTCTGACCTATAGCCGCGTTTTAAAAACGTGGCTACAGGACCTTTTTTTTGTAGTTCGAATGCTAATAATTTTAAGAATAACATCTTTGTTGTAGTGTGCTTTTTGGAATGAGATACTAAAAAATAGCATTTTTAACTTTTGAGATACTTGATGAGAATGCTCCAAAGAAACCTATTCTTTAATGGAGTAAGAGCCGAAGATGACTGGTTGGACAGTACAGCAGATGGGGATGAGGTGGGGCAGTGTATTATGAGTTGAGGACTCCACCTCGAAACCCTTTTAAGAAATTCATGCTTTTTCATGTTCAACACCAAGATTTTAATATTTGAAAAAATAATTAGGATTAGGATTGCATCCAAAATTGACTGGTTTCAATTTCAATCAAACACCTATAGAGGTGTCTAAGTCTTAGTTTGCTGGTGATAAGGGATAATATTCATGGTTCAATGAACTCAGCAAGTTCAATTTCTGTTATTAATTTGAAACACTACTCTCAATAAACTATTTTCAGATTTTAACAACGAGTAGATTCGTTGTCTTTGGCATGTCCTAGACTTGTCCCTCTCTTGTCCCACATTCAACGTACACGAAATAATGTAATCTATATATTGAGGTTTATTTTACTTTGCCAAAAAACGAGGTTCATTTTCCTTGAGTTACAATGTGAAAGACTTTTAAATTTTCATCGCAGATGAAATAATTAAATAAAACCCAAACTAGATGAAATTATGTCCACAATCAAAGGCTAATTAAAAAAGAACAACTTATATCCATAACAGTATAATTAAGTGCTTGATTTTCTTTATGTTATTGATTGGACTCATCTCAATGGAGCATTTCAGGTGTCTTATAATACATTTCTATGACTCTCAAAGCCTTCTTCAGCACCGTTGGAAAGTGAATCATTCTTTTCAACTTTCCAACAAGCACAATCTTATCAAAGCAGCACAACCATTTGATCACATGATAAAGTAACAAGTACCAGATGCCAGTATTCTTGACAAACAAACAACAAAAAGAAACTAGGACAAAAACTTCAAGCAAACATGGGAGCAAGGCTAACAAGGGGCTCTCCACGTCCATGGTGAAACAAGCGCCTCCATGTTTTCATTCGACTAATTATTTGCTTGTAAAGACGAACTCTAGCCACAGATATACCCAACAACATGCTCTTCCTCAGCTTCTTTAATCTCCTCCCAATCCTAACCTTCAACTTACACATCCTGATCCTCAAAAACGATAGTTTTCTTCGATTATCTGCTTGCAAGAGTATTTTCTGGATCAAGAACTGTGCTTGCCGATGTTTTATCTCTTCCAGGTCTTCCTCATCGATCTTTGAGTAAGCATAATGTTTTCTCAAAAGAGCCTTCTCCATCAGGGTGTATTGCCTAAAGCGAGTGAGTGAGTGAGTAAAGAGGGATGTATTGTATTGTGTGAGCTGAGATGTTACTGAATGCATATTTATAGAGTTGATAATGAAGGGTGTGTCACGAGGAGGGGCATATGGTGATGAAGTAGGGCATGTGCACCAATATTTGGTAGAAAAATAATGGAGGAGAGAGCAGGCTCTTATTAGCTGGCCTTACATCAGGGTGTGAAAACTAAACCTACTCTCATGGGAGAGGATATCATTAAAAAATTGGTATTCATAAAAGCTAGACAGAAAGGCAAAGCGCCCCAAGTTCAAGCCTCTTGCATGAACGAACTACCTAAAAGTAACACCCGACCACATTGGGGTTATTATATTTATTTACTAGGGATTGTTAAAAAATTAGTGTAGATTTGTTAATGGAAGGAAGTTGGTTTGTATTTAATTGGGCTTGTCAATGTAGAAAGTTTACAAGATTCTTGGTGAATATATAAACAATAAGTTTATAGGCACAAAAAATTTCATGGTAATTGCAACACACTTGCACATCTCTTTGTGATGTGCTGAGTGGAAATTGTAAGTGAGAGAATGTGTGAAATTTTTTATGTCTATAGCAAACTAACATATAAAATATAACATAGTCATCAAAAAAAAAAATTGATTAATAGAATTTATGGATGTGTGGTTCTAGAAAATGTGCATATAATATGTACATACAGAAGTTATTTCCTGGAATAAAAATAACTTAAGAAAACAACTAACTTTTTTAAAAATAAACCTTTTTAAGAGTCGCATTATGTTCTTAGAATGGAACTTCAAAATTGCTATTTACAATTGGTGTTTTGTTGTATCTTAGACATGAATTGTTTGAATCCGATAACAAACTCACTAACTTCAAATTGCTATCTATCGTTGGTGATTTTATTGTATCCTCAATGTGAATTGCCTAAACTCAATAGGTTATAGCAGACTCTTTCAAGTGATGAAAATTATCATCTTAAAGAAAGTGTTTCATACACGTCTCTAATTAAGTCGCATAATTATCTAATCATTTTCCTCAGCAGGACCCTCCTGAAGAATCATACTCAACAGCCTTTGGTTTAGGATTGTTGGGTCAGAGCCTGCTAGGGAAAAAAATATATAAAGAATTGGTTGAAAAAATTAGGGGGAAATACGAAAACCATGTGTTGATTATGCTAGATTATTATTAAAACGTCTGCCGAATTTTGATCATATTGGAACTGCAGGTTGACCTTAATAATTGTAAAGTTTATAATTATAAAGTATGTTAAAATATAGAATAATTGAAGCACAATACAGAGCAGTTTTGCATGGTCTATAAACACACAGCCTAACAAGTTTTACTATGTCGAATATGAAACCAACTGAGGGCATTTTCTTAATTTTGGTGATGACCGCATTGGTGAGCTCTAAAGTCAAAAAGGGAGTAATGGCCAAATATATAAACAGACAAAGTTTCCACCAGCATGAACGATCTTGTTAATAATTGAATAAAATAAGAGAAACTTTTAGTGTTCAATATATATACACAATGTTGGCCATCAAGCAGTGGCTTTCTCTAGGGTCAACCCACCGACTGCTTATGGAAAATCAGTCTAAATATTGTATTCATTCACTATTATTTAATCTCAAATAGGTGACATCTTGGTCCACCCCTAACCCATTTCCACGAAATTTCCTGGTTAGAGCATCATTTGCACAATGACACCCAGGGGCGGAGCCAGGAATTTTCGTTTGAGGGGGCCAAGTTGCAACACTAATATATTTATCAAGACAACCCTATACACACACATAAATACACATGCTTTTTTTATTATATACACACACTTTTTTATTTGATAAGTTATATATATACACACACCCAACAAAAAAAAAGCTTAATATTTTCAATCAAAATTATGTTTGATGGCTATCTTTCATAAAATTAATAAAATACATTTTCATAATTTTCATAGTGAAATTCTTAAAAAGTTTCATTTTCTATAAAAATTATCAAATTTTATACTAATGTAAGTAAAATTATTCAATTGAACTAATGTAATTTTCAAAAACAAGAATGATCCAAAACTTGGAGGAACAAATTAGGCTCCAAACATATTTGAAACTATTTTGCTTTGACCCATTATGTTGCAACTAAAGAGATATTTCATGTGTAGTTTTAGTGACAATAATTTTTTAATGAGTCAATGACTTGTTAATCGCCACATAACAGGTTGAAAAAGATAAATTCAAATATGTTTGGTACCAAAATTTTTCAAATATTTAACAGATATAAAAGCACATTTTACAATAAAAAATAGAATTACGAAAAATAAGTTGTCTCTATAACTATTAGACCAATTTTTTTTTTTTAAGCATCATTGGACTAATTCAAATACTTAGGGGGGCCAACTCTTATTTTTTAGACTAAATTTTGAAAACATTAAAATAATTATATATATATTTAAAAAAATTTCAAAATTTTGGGGGGCCATGGCCCCCCCACCCTTCAACATGGCTCCACCCATGATGACACCAATACATTCATGATTTTTATTTTTTTTTATTATTTTCTTTTTATCATTGATATGAACATACATTTTATATATGATGATTGTTCTTTATCCTCTGACAAAGATGCTAATTGATTTTTAGTTAAAGTAAGGTTTATACTTGAAATTTCCTGGTTAGGGGCATCATTTGCACAATGACACCAATACATTCATGATATATATATATTTTATCAATATGAACATATATTTTATAGATGATGATTGTTCTTTATTCTCTGACAAAGATACTAATTGATTTTTAGTTAAAATAAGGTTTATACTTCAGAGATTATTTATTCAATAACAAGAAATTTTACCAATATTATGTGAATAAGAATCAAACCCAATTAACTGAAATCCACACATGCTCAAACAAACAAACAAACCGAAAGCAGTTCTTCGATAGTGAAGGGTCTTTTTTTTTTCTTTTTTCTTTTTTTTTTAATAACAAAAACGGCTATGATGTCATGACTCTATAGTGAATAATATTATCACCAATATATTAAACTGAAGAAAGAAAAGATGACGAATAAGCCGACCATTCACCATGCGTGCATTGATATATATATTACAAGGACATCAAAATCATGCACCATTACAATGCATGCATGAGGCCAAACTCATACTGGTTCGTCTTTCCTCACAAGATATAATTTAGGAATTGACACAACGCACAAATTTCTTATTATTTTTAGAAGAACATGCATATATACAGAATATACTCGGATTTGGAACTAGTGCTGCCCTAGCTATTTGTAGCTAAAGGTGATATCTATTTGTAATTATTAGCTTAGGGTATTAAAAGAGTATTGCATAATATAATAACCCTACTATTGCACCATATCACAATATATATAGTCTCATATTTCAATAACTAAATAAATGTGCAGTCATTCAGCAAAATATATATATATATATATATGCAGTCACTGTCAATCAATTTGAGGGTTATCTGGGACTGTCGTGTACTCAGTCTAGCACCAATGAGTAGTCATGTACATGTAGATGAAGAAACGTGAACCCCAAAAGCTTTTAATATCCAAGTCAAGTACACCAGCACAACAGTTTCTTATATATACTTTATATCAAACGTACAACATAAAATGCTTTAATTAATTCAATTATGGATATCTTACTTGTTGGCTTTTTCAGTTTTTCTACCTAAAACACTAAGAGCATCCACACCAGCTCATGTAAATCCATCATCTATTTTACACGAAAAAAGTTATTTTTTCTATTTTACACATCTATCTTTACAAAACACCCACATCAGATCATCTATTATACAAGATATTTTATATAAATAATATTTTTATATTCTTTTTTTAATATTATTTCACCTACGCATTCTTTTTCCATTACCTCATTTTCTTTCTTCTCTCTTTCTTTTTCATTGTCTCTGCCGTTTCCTCTTTCTTTTCTTCCTCTTCTTTCTCTCATGGTCAAAACCCTCTCTCACGATCAAAACCCAAAAGCACCAGAGAACTCCATCAACACCATTCTCTCACGATCAAAACCCTCTCTCACGATCAAAACCCAGAAGCACCAGAGAACTCCATCAACACCATTCTCTCACGGTCAAAACCCGGAAGCACCAGAGAACTCCATCAACACCACAGCCATCACAAGCACCACAACGCCTCTCCAATCCACCGATCTCCATCTCGATACCCATCAACAAGAACAACTTGTCCTGTTATATTCAACTAGTTTCTGAATCAACTCTCCGTCTCGGTCTAATCCACACCATCTCGGTCACAAGCACCGATCCACAGCTCCGATCAGGCAAGCACCGATCTCCACAGCTCCGATCCACAAGCACGCAAGACCCATACCCACGAGCTCCGATCAAGCGAGACCCACGAGCTCCGATCATTCCAGTCAAGCACTGATTGTTCCAATAAGCTCCGATCTCTCTGTGTTTTTTTTTTTTTTAGCAAGTTTATCTCTGTGTAGATTTGTCTGTGTAGATGTGTTTGGGTTAATTTTCTGTTGATTTTGGGTTAATTTTCAGTTGATACTGGGTTGATTTTGGTTTATTTTCAGTAGATGTGTTTGGTTCATTTTCAGTTGATTCTGGCGCGCTGGTTGTTGTAATGGTTGGGGAAGAAAGGAGTTTGATAGAGGAGAGAGAAAATAAAATAAAAAATGGTTTACACGGTGAACAGTAACCGTGTATATATACACGGTTACTGTTCATTTACACGGTCAGGTGTAAAATATACACAACTTTACACCCACTGATGTGGGTGTTATTTTGCTCAAAATGTGTAAAACTTGCACCTTTTTCTAATTTAGAAGAGTATACATGAGCTGATGGGAATGCTCTAATAATTTTCTGCTCAAGTCGCCGGCTTAAGTGTGTGTGTATATATATACACGTAAAATACTAAAATTGTTCTAAAGAAGCAACTGTACATCGTAGACTCATAGCGGATGGGATAGTATTACACCCTGCTCATACCTAAAACAATAAGCCTAATATATATGAATAATTAATAATGATATAGAACTTTTTAAAACTTTTTTTTTACTTGAGAAAATTATAAAAATTTACATAACTTGCCAAAGAGAACATCGATAGCTTTTTAAGAGTAAAAAATAAATAAAAGAAGAAGAAAGAAAGTAAGACCTAGATACCATATGTAGTAAGAAGTATTTTAAGTTCTTTAATTGAATTTAAACACGTAGTTGTATTGAACAATAAAAGAAAGACCTATAAAACATTAAAAGATAGATAATTTTATCTTTTATAAGACAATTAAAATTTCAATAAAAAAAAATTAGGGTTATTAATAAACCAAAATGTTCATAAACATCTTGAACTCGGTCTGAGAAAAAACTTGTTTATGTTCATTTGTTTATAAAATATGTCAAGTTCAAGCCTTAAGTTTAGGCTTTATTATTAAACAGATCAAACTTAAATATAATAATGTATTCGTGAATAAACTCATAAACATAATAGCTTGATTTAATTAAATATAATATTTTATTTTTACATGTATACTTAGCCATGGTAATAACACTGGCATTGTGATACTTGGGCTAACACTGGCCATGGTAATGTGGGCCATCCAGCCTCGTCTAAAATTACAAGCTCAATAGCAGATATGTCGGCCCATAGTGTTGAGAAAATTGATTTTTGATTGAAGTTTGTATCTTTTAACTTAAAAACTCGGCCCAACATTAAGCTTCATTAAGAAGCCTATAAACGTGGTAAATAATTTGAACCCTTCAATGTGGGTGTCGTTTGATTTTTTTTTTTTTTTTTAGATACTACTAGACTACGAATCTATTAGATGTGAATCTATAAATTCCGTTCCACGATAGTTGCATTTTTCTTTTCTTTTATCGTAAAATGAAGTAATAGTTGCTTTTACTATCATGTTAAAATACTATATATTTTTTTTTGGTATATGTGAAATTTTATATCATATACTTCATTTTGTATCATTTGATTCAATTAGTAAGGATAAATAACCAATTTTAATTTCATGATATGATATATATTTATGAGATTAAATTCTATAAGGATGGGGTGTAAAACTCATGTTTTACACCATCCAATAAGTGATTGCCACATCAACATTTTACTTAAAATTCAATACATTCTACCACACCTAATAACATCTCAATAAATTCCCAATTTGGTTGGATTTATATATGGGTATTAGAATTGATTGAGTATGATTGTGTTTATTCTTAAATATATGATAAAATGATGTAGCATGTTGAGATTGGAGGGGTAAAACATGAGTTTTACACCACGTCTTTATAGAATTTAATCTCTATATTTATACATATAAATTTAAAATATAGGTAAAATAGGTGTGATGTAAAGAATAAAAAATCATTCATCCCACATTTAGTATTTCACTTTATACTTTATCAATTGTAATATGTCGTGGGTTTATTATTATTATAATTTCCATTCTAAACTCTGACTACTTTATAAGGAAAAAAAATGATAATGATAATTCAAACAATAAATGAAGGTTTTTTATGGCCACATTGTTGAAGACATTCACCATGCGTCCTAGGTCCCAGCTCTTATCTTTTAGTTTTGTCATGTAAGACGTAGTTGTAATAAGGTGGTTGATGCTCTAGCCAAAAAAGTCAAAAACAGTTTGGAACTACAAGTTTGGTTTGAAGTCTTACTTGAGGATTTAGCCCCTTTGGCCCTTTTTGATGTCCATTAAGTTTTTTATTAATATTTCTTGGCTGTGTTTCTAGTCTGGATTCTCAAAAAAAAAAAAAAAAAGATATATGATAAGTTATAATTGATGGAATATAAAATGGAACGCCTTAATAGCGTATAGTATTTTTCTTCTTGCATAAATCTTATTCCTATATTATATGGCGATTCACATCTCAACAATTCTCACGACTCCACTCCATGGAACATGCCTATTACAAAATGTGGGCTCCATAAATGTATGAAAACCGCACATCATAAAAAGAAACAATATTATATGTAAGTATTGCATGCAAGATGTAACATCTCTCTCGCATAACTTGTAGGATCTATCATCATATATTAGGGATATGCATATAACCGTTCCGCAAAAGAATAATTCCTTTTGAAAAGCTTGCTCCATAATGTGAATCTAGGAGATAATTTTTGCTTAATAGCCTTTTAAACAACATGCAATTATTTATTTGGTAGCGCAAAAACAATATAAGTTTAATTGAATAGCCCACCCAGATTTTGCTTTTAATTAGGGGTGTGTAACTGTGTATCCAACATGACACCTTAAGTTGATTTTTATGGTTTGGTAAGTTGGATTGGGTTGAGATTTTATTTTGAACCTTGAGTTTGAGAGATGCTACGTCGACAATATTTTTACAACAAATTATAGGTGGTTAGTTGTTATTGGTTTAAATTTTAAACTAACGCTAAGATTACTTTTTTGCCCCAATAATAACAACTAGTAACAACTTGCCACTTAGAATTTGTTGTAAAAATGTTGTAGACATATCATTTCTCCTTGAGTTTAGGTTAATAGTTTTTTCAACTCATCTTACCCAACCTAACTTACCATACATATATAAATTTACTTTATTTTCCTTGTTTTAACTAGTTTGATTTATTATGTATTTTAATAACCAGTTTCCATAATGTGGCATATTATGTGAATTATAATAATATATCGGAAAAAAAAAGTGTTTAAACAGTTTATTTAAGTCCAATTATTTTTTATTCTAAAAAAAAAAAAAAAGTCCAATTATATTTAAAGCTATGAAATATGTAAACACAACCAACTCACCCAATCCAATCTAACTTAATGCATGTAAGTTGGATTTAATTGGTTCTTACATGTAGGGTTGAGAATTTCTCAACCCGACTTCTCTAATTCAACCTATACACACCCCTCCCAAGCTCTAGATGCAAACCTAGGTCCGTCAAACTACAAACAATAAAAAAACATCTACGGCTTATAAAACGACACCTCATCTATCTTTCCATACCCGACAGAACACTAAAAATAAAATCACCACGTCGTTAAGGAAGAGAAACGGTCGTTTACCCATCACCGATTCCCCTAGTCCCTTCCGTTACGGTCGTATTTTTGTATTTTTTAAGAAAACAAACAAAATAAACAAACAACTAAAAAGATATAAATATATCCTATCCAAAAAAAAAGTTATAAATATAAATATACATAATAAAATTTCCAAAGAGTGCCGCATATTTTGGATTTCTGGATTGGTTCTTCGAATACCCTTTTGGCTTCTCAATCCATTGGAGGCTCTTGCAAGTTGTAAGTGTATTTTCAAACCACATTCTTAATGTTTTTTTTTTTTGGTTAGAACAATGTTGTTGTTGTTTTTGTTTTTGTTTTTGAATGTTATGTCATTGTCAATGCAAAAGGTGAAAAAAAAAAAGATATTATTTTTCTTTGATCCGAAGTGGGGTTAGTTCATTAGTGAACTTGAGATTGAACTGTTGGGTTATATTGACTGAGATGGTTAATGCAGTGAAAAACCAAAAAAAATGGGATTATGGAGCATTAGGATGAAATTCTTGTCTATGATAATTCTCAAAAAGGGTGTGAATTTTTGTGGGTTGTGTGGTTTATATGTCATACACTTTTGTATGTGATGCTATTTTATTCGTGAATGTCTTTTTATGGGTTTGTTTAAATTTAGAGATTTACCTTAGTTCACTTATAAAGCCAAACTGAGGTCTTTTGGACATTTTTAGGTTATTCTTGTTTATTGGGTTTTTAAAAAAAATAAATAAATAAAATAAAATAAAGATTTAAACTTTGTGTTATAGAAACTTGTTGTTGTTGTTGTTTGTGATTCTCTGTTTTCCTGACAAGGGATAGATCTTCTTGACATGGTGAGCTTGAAAATAACTTTGCTTAATAAATTAGAAATTGGTATGGCTGATCCTATAAGCGTCATTTTTCTTTTCTATTTTAAAAGAATTTGGTTATTTGGGCTATTACTTGAGCCTTTTGTTCTCAATGAGAATTTTGAGACCTTGCTTCCCGGTTCTCCCTAACAATTAGGAGAAAAGACCCTGTTTCTCTTTCCCTTTTCACCAAATATCAGACCATCATGTCTTGAGGATCTTGATGTTAATGATGAAAAGAAAAAATTTGGTTGATCACCTTGAGAAGATTAGGAGATGTTGAGGAAATGTTGATTTCCTCAACGTAGATTATGATTCTTATCCTCTAATATCAGATTTGTTTAATTTATGGATTTTAAACTTTCAATGAGTTTACAGAACTTATTCTGTATAAACTGAACAAATTATGTTGTTATAAGATTGAATTAGTATGGATTCTCACATTTACTTTTTTGCACTGCTCATGAAAAAAAAAATCATTGTATAAAAAAGGCCATTGAACCTAATGCACAAGCCTATCCACTTTTGCATGGTCTGGGAGATGTGATTGATGTGTAGTCTTAGCCCTCTAAAAAAAAAAAAACGAAGTGCAATTTAATAATTGGATAAAGTTTATAATCCACTTGTGTATGAACGTTTAGTGGGCCTAATCATTGTGTTTCAACATTATTTCATGATATCTCGAGAGTTAGATTTAAGGCATAATGATTTTTTATGAGCTGTTCATTTAATTTTCCTGCCATCATGCACTTTTTGCACCTAACATACGAACTGTGAATCTTTAATATCTCTGTTATGACTCTCCAGAGCTATTATTTAAAGTTTTTTTGTTCCACTACTTGTTATAGTTGTCCTTTTCTTCAAATTGTTATGTCAGTATCTTCATGTTTCTAGAAACTTAATTGTCTTCATTTTTTTAGAATTAGATTCTCCCATTGGTCCATCTTGCTTTGGATTATACACCTTGATTATTCTTCAGGTTCATCTTAGGCTGTAATGGCTGTTTCTTCACAGTGATGAAAATACTATCATAAATACAAAGATGGAGTTATTAAATCATGAATTAGATTCATCCAACTTGGGACAAAGATTTAGCAAGTTAAGGTAGGGTAGAGTTTTGTAGCTCTGTCTGATTTTGGGTGGAGGGTAGAGTTTTGTAGCTCTGTCTGATTTTGGGGGGTGGAGTGGTTCCTCCAACCCATTATGTAGCAACTATTTGTTTGTATTTTAATTAGATGAGTGTGTCTGTTTGTGCACAGCTTTTGCTTTTAGCTTTTTGTGTTAATGTACAGCTTTTTAGAACCCCATTTTTTCTCACATTTTCAAAGACCCACTTTCAGCAAAGAGCCAAATAAGCTGATGCAAAATTCACACTAAGTCATCATATCATATCTATTATTATATATAATGGAAGAAGCCTAATCCACAATTCGCTCCATTAGGACACGTATACCATAAAACACACCGTTTAAACACTGTCTACTTGTTCATTCTCTGGCCTTCGAAATGATTTGGTTTTGCTTGGAATATTTGGATTCATTTTTAATAGGGTACTCCAAACTTATAATTCAAAGGCTACGATATTCAGGTTGTTTAAATAGTTGAATTTCTAACTAATATATGGCAGATTCATCTTAACTGGGTTAACAGTGTTTGCATGACTGTTGGCTGAGTTTTATAGCATGCTACGTATTTGACAAAATGTCTTATGGACCTGCATATTATTTCCTTAGTATTATGTTGTTCAGAGAATATATACCTGCAAAACGAGTCCTCTGACTTTTAATACCATTGAGATGGTTGCACTAGTGACTCATAAAGTAGATGCCTACAAAAGAGAAGCCAAAGGATAGCTGATAGTTGTATGATGCTAGTCTAGCTCTTCGATGCTTAGGTTATGGATCTTCTTTTTTTTTTTTTTTTGGTAATATATTTGAAATATTATGGCAACCATGTCGATGCTAAACATCTAATAGCATAAAACTTTAAAAAAAAAAAAAAAAAAAAAAATTGGACAGTAAATATGATTAATGTTTGAGTACTTTGGTTGTATTTGTTTGATTTTGGTATTTGAGTTAGCATTTGTTTTGTTTGCATATTTTTGTTGGATTTGGGTCTGCTTCAGGGTATTTGTGTTAATTTGGTTTTGGATAGTCAAGGTTTAGATGTAATTGTTGCCTATCTGATGTTGCTTAGGAAATCATTTTATTTATTCTAATTTCTGATTGGTTACCAGGATAAATGAGAGGGAGAAATGACAATTATAGGTCTTGATATTATGTAGTAAATTCTTTTGGGTTTCAAATTAAAGAAGGTTGCACTGTGGAGTAGATAGAGTAAATTCCAATTATATTATGTTCTTGTTGATTTGTTAAATCTAACCCCACTTGAGATAGCCAAATGAAAAAGGGCTATATTTCTAATCAATTATCCATAAGAATAATATATATTTTATTCATTCTTTCTATATCAGTGATGCATCTTCATCCTTTTTATTTATTATTTTAGAGTTTGTGAAAGATTTAATTTAATTTTATAGTTTCTGCTTTCCAATTTCTAATTAGACTTAAATTATGTTTGGTATTTTTTTTCTGACATGAAGCTGTGGTCCATTGATTTTACACAACACCTCCTGACCACAGCCACCACCTTATATTTTGAAGGGTTGAAGCTGCCATTGTACCCAAAGGGCACTATTGTGATCTGCTTATTTACTTTAATTTTAAGGAATACAGTTAAAATATAAATGAAAACAACATGGAAAAGTGTACCAACTGTATTTTTTGCACCAATAACTTTTTATATTGAATTTACTAGAATTAAGATACTTACTTCAATGCTATTGTAATAATTCTATTACTAGAATTTTATTATATTGTTTAGACAACAAAAGTATAACTTAAGGATTTTACATGTTTGAAACATGACTAAAGCATCAAATAATGCTGCGCATTGCGCAGGTTATAGCTAGTTTAAATAAGACACATGACTAATGAATAAGTTATGTGATCAAAAGTATGCATTACACCATCTATGCTCTGTAGTACTGAATGTTGGGTAGTTAAGAAGCAACCACTTCATAAAATGAGTGTAGCTAAAATGAGAATCTTAAGATAGATAAAATGGAATTACACAGATAGGTAGGGTTGAATGGGGAAATTCGCTTGAAGATAAGTGTGGTCCCTATTGATGAAAAGATGAGGGAGAATCGCTTGAGATGGTTTAGCCATGTTCAGACGAGAGTGATTAATGCACTGATGAGAAAGAATGAGTTTATTCAAGTTGAGAGAATTAAAAAAGATAGAGGAAGACCAAAAATATCATTAGTAGAAATAGTAAACAAGGACATGTCAATAAAGGAAGCTACAGAGAATCCATAGCTGACAGCCCCAAAAATTTGGGGCTAAGGGATGGTTGTTGTTGTTATATTAAAAGTTTGCATGGATGGTCATTGGAACCACCACGTGATGGGTGGAAGGATTTTTCTTCCAATCTGGTTTGGAGGGCCCTCTGGAGGCCGCTAGTTATATTTCTTATCTGATAAACTTTTGGTTTAAACTCGCTGTTGTCATAATCATCAGTAGCACTAAGGGTGTGGAGTCTCCTATATAAATTCTTAGCATCAACATCATAAGCAATATCATATATATATCAACTGTTTAGTGTTGAATTCAGTGAGATGCCCTAGCAGAAGTGTGTAGATGTTTCAGGGTCAAAAAGGATAATGCTAAATTTAGTACTCATAGAATGATAGGTTGATAGTGTTTGTTTCATCTCTGATTGTAAATGGAGGACAAAGGAAGCTGACATGGTGGAATAGAGAGAAAAGTGCATATTCTTTGTCAGCATGTTTTTGAACTGTGAATCATTAAGATAGTTTTTGATGGAAGATCCTCTGTAGGCATGGTCTTGTTTGAAGAGATTGTTTAAAGGTTTCCTCTATCATCCTGTAAGAGAAGCACAGATCTTAAGTCTTATAATGCCATGAAGGCAGGGTGTGGGGATACTTTTCCTGGGAAGTATTATAGACACTCTTCTAGATTTATGATCACAAGTCTTATTGATCTTGTCATTATCATTAGTAGTAGTTTAGTTGAAAATGCTGATTTTTATGAATTATGAATGTAGTGCTTAGTTACTCTACATGTGCCTTCTATCTTCTTTGTTGCTGAAACAGTGTTCTAAGTGATGCTTGTGGTATAATTTAAACTTTGGATGCATTACTAATGGCTATTGGGCCATATTTTGGACGTGTTCATGGCGTGTTATGTAGACCCATTGGGATGGGAATGTACAAGACATATTTGCAACTGGATGCATTACTTATGAGCCAGTTCTACAAACACCCCCCACAAAAAAAAAAAAATATATATATATATATATATATTAAAAAAAACCTTGACTTGTGTACTTAATGAACCAATCAACTATGCTTCAGTTACAGTAGGTCTTTCATTGAGTAGTAGTTTTGCTTAGTAAAAAAAAGGGGGGGAAGAGGAGTTATTGGTGTCTTTACTGCATAAATAAAAATCCATTTATCATATTGACAAATATATATATATATATATATATTTCTTCCAGCAATTGCACTAATGAAAATTGAAGTATTTTGCCTATGAATTAGCCTGCATTAGCGCAATTTATACACTAATGGCAGTGGTATTTACTATTTATAGTTGTATGGCTTCTGATGAGTAAACCAGAGTATTAGCAATTTTATATTACTGTCCAAGTTTTGTCCAAACTAATATTAGTGTTTGCAGGCAAAATTTCTAAGATCAGTGTGGAACTGTCATTTTAAATTCGTTTGTGCAAGATGAGCCAACAGAGTCAGAACACCAGTTCTTTATCTCCTGCAGACGTCCCTATGAAGCGGAAACGTGGTCGTCCTCGTAAGGATGAAAGCCTGTTGTCAAGTAAGAAGAAGCCTGCGACGCCTGAACCTGACAGCATCAAGAAAAACAAAGAAAGTGCGAGTACAAGTGGTGGTGGTGTTAATGATGTCATGGTGGGTCAGATGGTTACTGGTGTCATTGAAGGTTCATTTGATGCTGGATATCTTCTTAATGTTAAGTTAGGTGACACTGACACTCTTCTGAGAGGTGTTGTATTTCTTCCGGGGCGCTTTACTCCAATTTCTGCAGCAAATGATGTGGCTCCACATGTTAAGATGTACAACAGAAAAGATATTCCAATCCCAGTTTTTAACCCACAAACTCCAGTTTTTAAGTCTATTACCCCATCAGGACAAAGTAGTAAGCAACCTACTCGGCCTAAAATCCATCAGCATTCAGATCAGGTTCTACCCTCTAAGCGTCAGATTGCAATCCCAGATGCACTTGGGAACCAATCTGCCTCTGTTGTTGTACCTCTGGTTGCCAACTTGCCAAAGAACGATGCAGGTCTTTCCTTGGAAGGAAATGAAGTTCAACAGCAAACTTTGGAGCCTGGACTTGAGAGCCAATCCACCTCCATTGTGGCACAGTTGGATCATGATAAGGTTGTTGGAGGTGATGACGTGTTGCAGGAATCTGAAGCTTCCACACAGATAAAAGGACCTGGAGTTGATGTATCTGAACCAGTTGTGGACACAATGCCAGGTATTGAAATTGTTAGTCAGGAACCTCAAATTCAACATCAGGCAATGAGTCTTGACCCTAAGCCAAGTGAATTGGTTCATGATGAAGTGAAAAACGCAAATCTTGAAATCAACCAAACTCCTGTATTTGCTGAACCCAAACCCTATCCTTCCGAACTCGTAAATAGGCCTGTTGACAATTCAATGGAAGATCAGGCCTCCCCAAAGAAAGATACAGCACAAGATTCACAGTTGGAGCTTGCTATTGAAACTTCAACTGGAACTGACACCGCCCTCTTAAATGGAAAGCCTGCAAGTGATCCTGTTGATGTTACTGAGTTGGTCTCACTCTCTACACCACGGACCAGTGAACCTGCAGTGGTATTTAATGGAGAGGTTACTCCAGAGTTGAAGCTTGCACCCGAAGGATCTATTTTACCAGGAATGATTGAACCTTAGCTCTGTAGTTCTGGTGCCACAATTAATATGGAATGTGGTATCAAAGATGCCATTCCACCTACACAATATTAGATTCATCTGATGATGACTAACTATCCAGTAGGATCTGAGAGTTCGTGAATTTAAACCTAGGAAAAAGGACAAGAGAATAGAGTCAGTTTGAGAAATAGATGGGTAGTAGTCACCCGTGGTTACCATGGTTAAGAGTACTAAGTTGACATTTAGATACCATTGCATTGACAGCTCTGGATGGGATTGTTATTCAACTCTTGCACTCTCACCACCCTATTGACTTATTTATACTTTTGAAACTAGTGTTGTTTTTTTTTTCTTGGTAACTATCTCCCTTATGTTTGGGGAGGTTCTTTGCTTAATATATAGAACTTTTTGTTGCATATTTTTTGTCTGGACATAATTGGTTCAACCATAATTTTTGTTTTTGTTTTTGTTTTTTGGGTCTAATAACTGAGTTACACAACAGAGGTAACCCTCTCTTTTAATTCCAAAATAATATCTTACTGAACAATGTGAAAGAAAACTGAGGGGCATTCTTCTAACCACTAGATATGTCTCCCCATTTTCTTTAGCAACATGTGCAAGAGCCTGAGCTACATGATAACAAATATTGGAAATACAATGAAAAAAAAATTTCACAAAATGAGGCTACCATCACTTTAATTGTATCAATAGTCTACTGTCTACCCCACCTTGGAAAGGCATTGGTCTCTAGAATTAAATAGCAAAAATCAGTGCTAGGCATGGGACCTCAATAATCAGATCATAAAAGTATTCAGTAACTGTACTAGATATTTGGGCTTCTTTCCCTTGCCCGCAGTTTTATCTATATTTTGTTAAGATTGTATAATCACTATATCTTGGGGTAACATATCATCTATATACTTAATTGCATATTGGTGTTACATAAGTGTAGTGCGTGTATACTGAAAACCATGTCGATCAAATCAATTTTATCATATGAAAACCTTATGAATCCAAAAGATTTTACCTATTCAACCAAATGGTGGATCATGAGAGTGAGAGTTGCCACCACAAAACAAAATAAAAGAGCTCATGGATGTCTTTATTTTATGACAAAGAAAGGGTGTTGTGAAATAAAAGAAATATCAAGACAGAAGAAAGAAATATGAGAAGAAATATCCAAATTTCCTTTCCTCACTTCTACTTTTGGTAGTCATTAACCACATCATATTATTTTTAATACTAAATACAAAAATAAGTAGTATCAGCCATCCACATGAAAAATGAATAGATACATAACTTTCACATATGAATTTATTTAATTTATTAATAAAGTATTTTATCATTGAACAACATATTTGAGTTTGATCAAGTATTTATGTAAAAAAGGGTTTCAATTAGTTTAAGAGGTAAAATCCCAATAATGGTAAAAAGTAAAAACTCTAAAAGTTAGTAATTTTTAATCCAAATGTTTGATGGGTCCAAAGTCCAACCATATATGAATAAAATTCAAGCCCAAGAAAGGTCCCATCTTTCAGTTCTCCACCATACCAATACCATGGTCTTGTAGAGAGCTGGAATCGTGGGGTTGATTATAGGGTTTAAGAAAGAGAGAAAGATGGACATAATATCACAGTTGCAAGAGCAAGTGAACACAATAGCAGCGCTTGCATTCAACACCTTCGGTACTCTACAGAGAGACGCTCATCCTGTTAAACTCTCTCCCAATTACCCTGACCCTCCTCCGCCTTCTAATCCCACCGAAGATCCCGCCACCGCCACCGGTAATGTCTCCGAACAACCCAAGCTCATGACCGCCGCTCTCGTCAAAGCCGCTAAGCAGGTACCTCTCTCTCTCTCAATTCCACCTTCTATTTTTTTCATGTAATTGCAAAATCTGGAAATTTCGTATGCTTAGCAAAATGGGTTTTTATTTTTCTTTTAGGCTTCATGTTTGATATTGATTTTTGGTAGGGACACAAATTTTTCACGAATTGAAAGTGGCAAATTGTGATAAGAGTAACCTTGCTAACACCATTTTTATGCTTAGCAAAATGGGTTTTATTTATTTATTTATTTATTAATTATTACTTTTCAAGTTTCCTGTTTAATATTTTGGTAGGAACACAAAAAATTTAACAAATTGAATTGCCAAGTTGTGATAAGAATAGCCTTACTAACACCATTTTTATGCTTAGCAAAATGGTTTTTTTTTTTTTAATTATTACTTGTCAAGCTTCATGTTTAATATTTTGGTAGGAGCACAAAAAATTTCACAAATTGAATTGCCAAGTTGTGATAAGAATAGCCTTACTAACACCATTTTTATGCTTAGCAAAATGGGGTTTTTTATTTTTATTTTTATTTTTTAATTATTACTTCTCAGGCTTCATGTTTAGTATTTTGATAGGGACACAAAATTGTTCACAAATTGTAGTGGCAAGTTGTGATAAGAGTAACCTTACTAACACCATTTTATGCTTAGCAAAATGGGGTTTTTTTTTTTTTTTTTTTTTTTTAATTTACTTGTCAGCTTCATGTAGGGATTTTAATATTGAGTTTTGGAAATGCTAATTATTTATGTACACACTAAGTTATACATTGCTGTACACACTCTAGCTGAAATCGATTCAACTATGATTGTGAAATGATACAATTATAACTAATGTTTTCAAAACATGATTTTTTAGTTGTCCCTCACGCACAATGTGTAACTATCAGCACTCTTTTGGAAGTAGAGAAGAGTAATGCTATTTTTTTTTTCAATTGAGGTGAAAAGTTGTGATAAGAGTAACCTGACTTTCACATGGACCCACTACTAACACCATTTTTATTTTGCACCTCATCAGTAGTTTGGAAAAGGATTGTGAAAATCTTTGTCTCTAAGACTTTATTGAGAATGATAAGCATTATTAGGATATACCATCCTAAGATTTCAATCCTCTAGAGATCAGGTCCCATCAAGGAGTGGTATCCATGTGAAAAATTTTGTATCTTTAGTCTTTTTGAGAATGATACATTGTGTTTTTGTTGGTATGGCTTATAAAAAGCATTTAAGTCAATTACTCAGCATTGCCATTTAGGAATGAGAGAAGTAAGAACTGGAAATTTTCAATTGATATAAGTTTTTAGTTGAGTTGTAGGGTATTAGAATTACAGAAATTTTTACATATTAGATGTGAATTTTGTAGTTTGTACAATGTCTATGTATATGTTACTAGCTTGAGCATGTTTGCAATTGGAATTTTTCTTAGAGCATTGTAAAATTTGGAAAAGAGTAGTGGATCTTTTGATACTAAAATACCCTTTTATAAGACCCTTTCATAAAATTATGACAAAACAGCAAATATGTGTCTTCTAGATCGAGCTTGAGCCCATGACAATGAACTCTAGCTCAAATCGCACATTTTCCCCTTGTAAGAGCAAGGATGAGGGTGGTGTGACTGTAATTTTTTTTGTGTTTTATATTAAAAAGGCTTCAAGCTTCAGTCCATCTGCATTGCATTGTTAATAACATCTAATTTACCAATGAAACCTATTAAAAAAAAATTTAATTTACCAATGAATCCAATCTTGAGTTAGTCCAATGATTATAAAAACATTTGTTCTGTGCACAGTTTGATGCATTAGTTGCAGCACTACCACCGGCTGAGGGGGGTGAAGAAGTGCAACTGAAAAGGATTGCAGAACTGCAGGTATTGGAGAGTCAACTGACTATCAATCAAGACCTTTTAACAATTTTTTTACAGTTTCTTAACGGGCTTCTGTATGAACTGCTTATTTAGGCTGAAAATGATGCTGTAGGCCAAGAACTTCAGAGACAACTGGAAGCTGCAGGTAATCTCAAATCTTCAAATGTTTCATTTCCTTTTTGTTTAATCTTTCTAACTTTTGACAGCAAAATGCAACACAATATTTCATTGCAATAGTTAATTTCTTTTTTTCAAAAAAACCAACTACTAAAACAAAACAAAACAAAAAATTCATGAGATGTTTTATATAGCCTACCTAAAGCTAATTCCACGCTCTCTTGCTTGTCTGTTTCCATACTTGTTATATTAGAGTTAATTTGCCATTGCTGGAACTTAAAACCTTCATTTTTTGGTGATGCCAGAGAAGGAGTTGAAAGAAGTCCAGGAATTGTTTGGTCAAGCAACGGATAATTGCTTGAACTTGAAGAGACCAGACTGAAGAAAGTGCAACATGTTGATCTGATCTCTTGTTTTGAACTCTTCCCGATGTCTATATTAGTTGTTCCATCCTATTCTATTCATGTAAGAATTTGAGGAGGATGTTATTTTGATTTTTTCCCCCTAACTTTTAGCTTCCATTGGCTCTTACATAAAACATTGTTCAGAACTTTTATCAAGCAAAACCTTCTAATGTAGGTATCTTCATCTCTACAGTCTTCAGATTGAAACTCGAAAAATATGTTTAATGAAACATTTCACCTGTTTGGCATCATTCTCCCCCCCCTAGTAAGTGTACATCTTTGGCATGATCTTTTTCTCCAGTGGGCAAGGACAACTTTAAAAACCATCAGGTGGTCGAGTGACAGTTGCAATGGTGGGTGGTAAATGGTAGTGGTAGTGATGATAATGTTGTGTTGGGCCTAGTGGCAAGCCTTTTAATTGTAGGTGAAGGTTGGTGGCAGTGTAGCAAGAACACCAGTATGATGGTGGTGGCGTCAATCATGGTGGGCAAGTGTGACTGGTGACAAGCAATGAGGGTGATGGTGGCTTGGGACGGTGGAGAAGAGTGAATAGTAGCAAAGGTGGCAACTGGCATTGATGGAGGGCTGGTGTTGGTGCCTGATGGGTTATCTAAAGGATGCAGTTGAGGCAGCCATATTGGTTTTGGGAATGGGGGCTATAACAACAGCGATGATAGTAGCAAATAGCAATATTTGAGTTGACTAGTAATTTAGCATCGTGCCATTGGTATTGTTAGACCCTTTTGCATTGTTATGTTGGTTAGCTTAAGGTCATCATTAGCCTGGTTAGGTGGATCAAATGTTCAATTCATAAAGTTGTACCCAAATCCAACCATTTACATTTTATGATTCATTTTGGATATAAACAATTAAAAACATCATTCTGATTTCGACTTTTGGGCCAATGACTCGTGTGAAATATGAAATGTCCTTTTTTCTTTGTTGGAAATGCATGCCAGATTTTATTTTACTTAACAAAATTCATGGATGATCTTTACATCTTTTTAAAATATAGATTGAAACATTTAGTAATAAAATGTTGAACAATTCTCTCTCGTGTATTACTAAAACTAATAATATCTAATCATTAATATTATAAAAATTACTAATATAATCCCACGATTTTAATTTCTCACATCACAAATTTAATTGTTGAGTTAAGTTGGCAAGAACATAAACAAAAGAAAGTCATTGATTTATGATAAAAATATATTATTGGTCCCTAAAGTTTACCTTTCGAGCACAATTGGTTCCTTAAGTTTCAAATGAGAGCTATTAGTCTTTCAAATTTAGAAAATGAGTAGTATTAATCCTTCTGTTAATTACTATTAATGTTGTTACTTATGAAACTAATGAAATAATGACTAGTCATTTTTTAATAAAAAAATTTAAAAAAAAATATTTTACAAATCATAACCTATTAATACCAAAATAACCAGTAAGTAATGGGTAATACCATATTAAAATATAAATCCAAAATCTCCAATGAACTTACTCTCTCTCTGTCTCTCTCTCTCATCTGATTCTCTCCCTCTCTTCCATCGAAGGCCATGCAATAGTCTTCGGAGAAACTTTGTGCAACGATGAGTTTTTTTGCTACAAAGTGGGTTTGAAATTGGGTCCCAACTCACACTGGCCTTACCTTCGGGTGGAAATATTGGGTAAACCTGAATTGTTGAAGCTTTTCGATTCGAGTCACACATTGGTGTCTAAAACTCCAATTATGACGTCGTTTGAGGCTTGGTTGAGGACTTGGGTGTTGTGGTTGTCGAACTCAGTGTTGAGGTCAAAGAACTTGGGAGCTCGAGTGGTGTGTGAGTCCGCTTGGTTTGAGTCGAATGAAGCAACAAAGCCATGGTAAGTGACAATATATGTGTAGAGAAGAGAAGAATCATATTGGAGATGAGAGGAGTACCAGTCATGGTGGGTGGCATAAGAAGAAGGCTTATCTTGGTTTCTCATGTGGACTGTATATTTGCTTGACTGTGACTGAAAGGAAGGTACAGGAACAAGGTGAGCAATGAGCCAATGGAAGACCATGGAAGCCTGGTCGTTAGTGAGAGAAGTGTAGTTTTTTTTTTTTTGGGTTTATTTTGGATTTCAGTTTTAATTTGTTATAACCCTTTGCTTACCGATCAAAAGAAATAGTACTTTAGTATTAATTAATGGTATTAATAGGTTATGATGTGTAAAATAATTTTTGTAATTTTTTTTATTAAAAAAAGACACATCATTAACAGGTCATTATTTCATTAGCCACATAAATAATACTATTAACAATAGTTAATGAAAGGATTAATATTGCTCATTTTTTAAACTTAAACTTGAAGACTAATAATGCTCATTGACCGCCCTACAAAAATAACAAGCACCAGGTTAAGCTTAGGTCCATCCAGCCCTCTAATAACCTGGACATTGACCAACCCAATCCATATTTCAACTTTCAACTGAGAAACAGTTTAAGGGGTTCTGATCTTCAAAAGCACGACATTCCACCATATGCAAGAATATAAACATAGGGAAAAGGAATCCACACTAACACAACCACGATAGCAATTACATATAATGTAAAATAGCAAAACTTCATCAGGAACACAACATCAGTTAGTGAATATGTCATAGGACAAGAAACAGTCTCAAATGGTTTACTTAAAAAGGCTAGGAAGGGCTCCAATGTAGCTTCAAATAGTATCTTACTAAATTTATTTATTAAATAAATAGAACAAGCGAAAGCCACAAAAGAAGGCCAAAATTCTCAGCTATATCCTGCTTGCTGCTGCTGTGCCTGTTGCTGGTAATTTCCATAAGGATATCCATACATGTTAGGATCTTGTGGAGCCGGGGCATATCCATAGCCTTCATGTCCATAAGCATATCCATAATATCCACCATTCCACTGGCTTGGATCTGCCTGAGGCTGGACACCAACAGAGATACCCTGTACACTAGTCAGATTAATACAAGAACATGGAGACATCCAAGAAGAAAGCATTGGTAAGTGTTGGGTAAATCAAGCACCTGTTTGTTTGAAGGACTACGGCCCCATGAAAGTCGAATATTTTGTCCACCTAGCTGAGTTCCATTTAACATCCGCAATGCTTCCTCAGCACAGCTTCTGATGCATCACAACAACACAGAACAGAACTAAATATCCTGTATGGATATGGTTGAGAAATGTTTCTACAAATATGTGGCTAATTTACTCACCTGTCGACAAATTGAACAAAACCACATCGCTTGCCTGATGGTATCTTTACATGTGCTAGTTGTCCATATTGGCTGAAAACTTGTCTCAAATGGTCATCTGTAACATTAGGATCCAAATTGCCAACAAATATCTGCAATCGAAATTCATCAAATCACAAATATGTTGGGAGAAAAGTAATTTCCATGCAGGAAATAAATAAGGTACCCACAGTTGTATTATTCGGATCACTCTCGTTCTGACTCCCTTGAGAATTCTGGTAGGAAGCTGCATATAAAATATAAAGGTGAAATAAAAGGGAAATAAAAAGTAACATTTTTTGGTAGAACGTGATTCGAGGAGCAGTTCACCAACACTAGACACTATTGCTTAGAAACATGAACATAAGCAAAGTAAATAAGCAGACCGAAAACGTGCTTCCCATTTTACAATTAGAGCTAACAATCTAATGCATCTTCCTGGTCATAAGAGAGCTACATACACGCATAAATAAATCTAACTCTTATAATGAAAGATCCACTAATTACGAACAGCAACAACAAGGATAGTAAAAAATACATCTCCCTTAAACCACCACAGAAGCAGAACACATGTGAAAATATATTTTACAGCAGTCACAGCTAAAAAACAAGCAATTGAAGATACATGTAAATTGGATAGAAAAGGACAAGATCAGCAATGAAACAAACTACATATGTGTGTGTGTGTGTGTGTGTGTGTGTGTGCCTGTGTGTGAATCTAGCATCAACCACCTTACATAGTATAGCCAAGAGCCTTGTGCCTCAGTGACATTGCCTGGTCTTTTATGAGGAGAACCCAGGTTCAAATCCCCCCTCCACCACTAATAATAACAATGGAATTATCAAAAAATAAATAGTATAGATGACTGGGGTCAATGACATCACTATCACTCTTTTTAAAATAAAACTTTGATCTCTGCAACGGCTGAAACCCAAGACTTAATAGGGATATCAAATGTTGTTGCAACCAACATATATTATGTTGCAGAGCACATGCAGGACTGACATCCACATGCCTGGCTGCAGCTGTCTTTAAACATACACAATTTAGCTAGTTTTGAGCCCCATATTCCTATTCAAAAGACAGGAAGCATGACAAGTGGGGCAGTGCTTGTAGCCACGCCCAAGTGATAAAAACCAGCAAGCTAAATCATTAACAAGCCATAGTCATTCAAGTTTTACAGACAATACATTGTTCACCAGACTCATAAGAAGTACTGGGTGTTTATTACTTTTACAATTATTATGTTATAACAGACCATCAAAAGAAAAGCGGAAAGGGGGATTTTTTTGGGGGGGAAGAAGAGCAACTGCTGAGTCAATATTCACACATTGCAACCCAGAAACACTGTAGAAGCTAAACATTTAACTACATAGGCAGGAGATGACTAACTAGAATAACCCCCAATGGAGAGAGAGGAAAGTACAGTAACGACAATAAAAATAATAACATGCGGAGAACATGGAGATGTTGAAGTGCCATAAATATGACAATTATGTACAAGGCAAATTTCAAAATAGAAATCAGCCTGAAACATGCAGTTTCTTGCAATTCTAACGAGTTGCAAGCTGCACTCACAGAGAATCTTTCCCTGTGGACAGAAATCTAGAAAAAGTAATAAGAATACAGCATCATAGAGCAACAAGGGAAACTATAATTCTAACCAAAACGTAAATGGCACAAGGAAATGGTGCATGGAAAAATTAAAGATGTAATTGTTCGGAGAAATTAGTAAAAAACGAAACCCACACACAGAAGGGGAAAAAACTCGTAAACCAAAAATGTCAATTGTACTGAAATCTCAGTAACTAGAAGAGTTACGAAATTTAACTTGACTGAAAGCTCAACCAATAGAATGAACTGAAACTTGAATTTGAAAATGTAGCATTGCAAGCGCCACACGAAATTAAAGGGCAAGCCATAACTGGGAAACTGACCTAAGTGAGGCCATGCACTATAGGGGTAACCATTTCAGCTGAAATCAGTTCCAGGCCCCTAGATCACAGAGCCTCTTGACACCCTGCTTTGAGACAATAGGAGTTCTATAAGTTTTTAAGATTTTAATAGCATGTACAGTGCCCAAATCTTAAAGGTACAGGAAGGAAATGACTTTGGAAAGTGCTGCATATCTTCAAGTGCATAACTGAAAGGAAGTAAACTAAACCGTAATGTTTAGCATAACAGAGAACGAATAATAACTGAACAATTTAACCTCACCATCTTGAATATGGCAGATAAAGAGTAACAATGAACATTGTAATAGAGAGAGGGATCACAGGCTTAGAGCATTGGCACCAAATTCAATTGATTACAATTCTTGACACAAAAAACTAAGATTACACAGATAACTAATACTTAAGAGCATTAAAAAATTAATCAACAAGAGTAGTTCCACTACGCATTTTACATACCTTTCGGTTGCTGACCTCCAGTAGTATTTTTGTTTGTAGCTGGCCCAATCCGCATTGGCCTTGTTGAACAGAGAACTCCGTTCATCTCTGTCATAGCACGCATTTGTTCACCTTCATCTCCAAACCTAACAAACCCATAACCCTTTGTACGAGATGTGACCCTATCAATCACAACCTTTGCACCCTTAACTGTGGGATAACGGGCCCTGAAGGTTTCTTGTAACATATAATCAGTGACATCAGGAGCCAGATCCCCAACAAATATTGTGAAGTCAGGAGAATCATCAGAGCGCCTCTCGCCCGAACTAAAAGTTGCCCAGTTCAGTCTAAAGTTCTGCCCACCATTTGGCATTATGCTACCATTGTATGTTTGAAGTACTCTTTCTGCCATAGCACGACTAGCAAACTCAAGAAAACCATAACCCTCCGATTGGCCAGTTTGCTTATTGCGGATCACTTTCACCGTAGTAACTTGCTGTAATCACAAACATATTTAATTAATAACCCCTTTCAAAAAGGACTTGAAACCCCTCTCACTGTGTACCAGTTTATTTGTATATGCACATGATTTACAGTTTAAAACAAAATAGAACAATGATGATTTGGTACCACCGATGCTTGAATCCTAATTTTGTTCACTATATATCCATGACAATTTTATATACATAAAGGGGAAAAACCCTAACTTTCTCCCCACAGAAAAATGTCTACGAACCATAGGCAAAACCAAATCTTTCCTACATGGTCCCCCTACAGTCCAACACACCCAAGAAAAAGCCAAACAAAAAAGAAGAAGAAAAGAGAGAGTAAAGCCCACAAAGTTTTCACGACCAAAAGATAACAGAAACATGAACAGGATCCAAAAACAAAATAGGGGTGTGCAACAAAACAACCATTCTGACAAAGAAGTCTCAGAGACAATAAATCAAACACCTAAATCGCATAACAAAAACAAACACAAAACACACAACACAATCTCACAGATCAAAACCCAGACACCAAAAACAAATTAAAAGCACGTAGAAAAGCGATGTGGGGTGTGCTGTATCGTAGGTGAAGGGTATACCTCTCCGGTCTGAGCGAAACAATTGTAGAGATAAGTCTCGTCCATCCAGTACTGGAGGTCTCCGATCCAGAGAGTTCGGACCTCGTCAGCGCTGGTGGGCTGGGCTTGGGCCTGAGCCTGGTGGTGGAGGTGGTGCTGTACTGGTGGCTGAGGGGCCCACATCTGAGGTGGGGCTTGAACCGCCGCAGCGGGCTGGGCTTGTGGTGGCATCATCATGTAGGGTTGTTGTGGGTGTGGGTGAGGGTATTGTGGCTGCTGGGTCTGTTGTTGTTGTTGTAGTGAAGGAGCCACACCTGTTGGAGGAGCTGGCTGCATCATCTTTGCTCTGCTGCTTTTGTCTTTGAAAACACAGAGACAGAGAGAGAGCAAAGAGACAAAGAGAGTGCGTGGATTTTGGGGTGTGGGTGTGTAACCCTAATGAATGAAAGAGAGAGAGTAAAAGGATTGGGGTTATGAGATTATAGAAGGTGCACGTAATCTGTACGCGTGGCGGATGCAGAGTTTTGGGGGGTGGGGTTTGTGGGGTAAAATCGTGGGTATAGGGTCACCGCCCAAGAAAATTATCTTGGAGCTCAATTTTGATTATCATAGAGATTTCTAGTCGTTCGATAAAAAAAAAAAATATATATATATATATAAAACTAAATATAAAGGGGTTATTTTTTTATTTGTAAAATATATACAAGGGAAAATTTGTTTCCCCTATTTGCAAGTTTTGTGTATGGAATAGACCATTTAATATAATAGTTATTTTTAGGGTTGTTTAAGGACCGATCAGGTTGATTAACCCACTCAACTCAGACCGATTCATCAAGATTTAAGTGGTTTAAACAACAAGTGGCTGTTGATAACGGTTCTAATATTTCAAAACTTGTCTTCAACGAGTTGAGTGTCAATTCACCCACTTGAAAATATGACGAAACTAACCAATCCAAGCTTTAATGTGTTTTTGGCAATTTCTCTACCCACATCTTGCAAATATCTTAAGGTCTTCAACAAGATTGGAGACCTCCACCTCTCCCCACTGTTTTTGCTCTTCATCGCCACTGTTAGCTGTTTTCAATCATATTTAACCATCATCCATGGAAAGCCACACGATGGAATTGTCATTTATGATCGATTAATAATGGTTTTCATCATTCTCTACTCAATGTGAATAGGTTGAGTATAAACGCAGCTCAATCCGACATATGGATACTCCTAGTTATTCTATCATTGGTTGCATTTTTATCTTCTTTTTTCAGAGAGTTTTAACCTATGAAGTCCGCTTCTGATCTAAATAACTATTTTTTAACTCAAAAAGTGACACTTAATAACTTTAATATACACACATATATATAAAATATAAAACTTGAAAACCATTTCCTCTTCCCTTTTCCCAATATCTAAATAGCTATCTTACTCTCACCAAAAAAAGGTAAGTCTATTCATTATATTTATAGGTATAAAAAGGAAAATGAGGAATGTAGTTTCTCCCACTTTTAGCATTGCAAGCTCCAATAGGAGGGGAGCACGATGAACTTCTAGCTCAACTGTAGAGCATGCTCGTGATAATTGTGTTGTTGTGTCTAAATTATTAGGCCCTCAACAAACTAGTTCAACTTTTATCTTTTTTAAAAGTGTTTTAGAGCTAACTCAATTTAATAACTAACCAAATAATACCTGAACTTTAAGTTTTTCTTATAATTATAATGGACTAAAATGACAATTTTTATATTTAATGGATTAAAATGATAATCGATCAAAGTTATATAGAGGCCTAGTGTAATTTTTACCAATAATTTGCTATGACAAGATCCAACAAATATGGTAATATTCATTGGTGCTCAGGGGTCATGTCCACGTGGGTGATGAATTAGCGATCTCAAGTTTGACGAAGAAGTGACCTTACCATTTCTCATTTTCTTTTCTCTTTGACTCTTTGTTTTATCGGGGATTCAGGATCTCTAATTTTCACCTAAAAATGTTTCAAAAAAAATTTTCACCAAAAAATAATGTTATTTTATTGTATTCTTTGGACAAATTACATAAGTAGTTTAAAAATGTTAAAGATATATAACATAAATTAAATTAGTGACAATAAGTAATTAAGTACCATCTCTTTTTTTCCCCCCAAAAAAGAGTACCATCTCCTTTTTTCACCTAAAAATTAACGTTATATATTTTATTCATTGAGAAAACTACATTAAAAAAATTATAAAATGGTTAAATATATATACCATATTTTAAATTAAATTTTAATTTTGACAGCTAAAATATAAATTTTACAAAATGGTTAAATTTTAAGTATCCGTCCCACATTTTTCTTTTTTTGGATATTTCTAGACTCAACAATTTTTTATTTATTTATTTTTATTTAAAAAAACCGGTTTATAAAGAAACCACGTGATTTATTCAATAAATCTTGTGACTAAAAATAGATGTAGTTGGTTTTACAAATCACCACGTAATGAGTTAGATGAATTTTTCTTTGAGTTGGATGAAGTTATTTATTATTTAGGTATTGTTCATAAATCAATTTAACAACTATTTTGGAGAAAAAAAAAAAAAAAACCCCAATTAGAGAGATGAAGTTTTTTTTAGAGCAACCAGTTATCAAAGTCTCAATTTTAAATTTTTGGAGTCAAATATAAATTCTCAACAAGAATAGTTAGGGTTGACCACATCTATAATTTTCCTCCGTTCTATTCATATCCTCTATTATTTCCTTAATAAATTTGTCATTTTTAACAACTTCTATTAATTTTAATTTTGGTATTCTTCTACCTTTTTTCATTCATACGTGGTTTCTAAACTAGATCGAACTAGGCAATTGGATGGACTAGGTTAATCCCAAATCGGCTCATAAACACCAACCACCGGTCTATTAAATTTCCTTGCTTCTATTATTGAAGAAGTGATATATTTTTATTTGAATTTAAGTCTTTTCTCACACATTTTTAAGTGAGTTTCCCACCGTAGATTAATTTTTGGCCTTATCACTTAAAAATACAGATTAATATTTATTTTAAGAATCATCTTATTTTATATTAGAAATACCTGTGTACTTATAGAATTAATAATACATTTTTTAATTTATGCTCTATTATTTTTTATTTGTCTTTAAAAAAGTTGTGAAAATACACTTGAAAGTTGTTAAAATTTATAAAATATTATTTTTATTTGGTTATTCAATTTCAACCCGTTTATTTGTATTTCAATTCGTTATTTAATTAATTATAAATTCACCATTTATTTTAAACCCTGATCTGATTCCAAAATCTTGAACCTCCCATTTTTATAATTCCTTGAACAGTTTGGTTCTCAAAACCAAGCCTCTCTATACATAACTAAATTATCTCAAACAATGTTCCACTATTTATTTACCGACACTCCTTTTATTAGTCAAGAATAAATAATTGTGATAATGATGATAATAACAATCAAGATGGAAAAATTGATACATTTCTTAAACTTGAATTTTGATTAACAAATACGTAAGTTATAAGTTCCGGGTCTTTCATGTAATTTCCGCTTATTCTTTTGTCAAATCAGTCTCCCTCACTTCCAACTTACGAGTCCTACCTAGTAAAAACTAGTTGCATGTCCATTATTCGGATCTGACTTGCTTTTGAACTCTGTCACTCTCTCTATGCATCCACATCTGTGTGTCCGAATCTTTGCCAGAAAACTTCACTCAAACCAGAAACCTGGTATGAAGCACTACTCTTTTTTTTTTTTTTTTTTTTTTATCATTTCAAGTTCAGAAATTTCGTATGATCTCTGTACTTTTCTCTGGTTCCATGTAATTTTTATGTTACTTCAATTCAATTCTGCAATACCCATGTCTATAGTTTGGGGCCTGGATTGGAATGTGTAAGATTTTCCCAAGTTGGAAATACCCTTTGCCTATACTTTGAGCAATTTCACTACTCATTGTAGCTTCAGGTTTTTTAGTTTTGGAAACATACATTAGAGTAAAAGAACAAACTTTATGCAATTCATTGACCCTTTTGAAACTATATTCATTATAAAATTAGAGTTTTGGATTTGAGTCATTTATAATTGCAATGGGTGATGCTTTACTATTGGTTTACAGGTGTATGAAGGACTAGGAGTTGCAAATATTAGTTAGATCCGATAATAGGGACATTATGGATTTGCATTTGAAGGACTTGTTTGATAGATTCCAGGAGCAATTTGGGTCTGGTCCTGGGCTTGGTCCTGGATCCGGGACATGTCTTATGAAGGTAGAGGGTGTTTCTCCTAATTTTATTAAGTCGATTTTTAAAGCTTCAGCAGCACTATATAGGACTGATCCATGGAGAAGGTTGCGACCAGGGCATTTTTTTGGTATCCGGGTTGGCAAAGATTTGGATTGGTCTGCCAAGAAACAGCTTTTCCCATGTGTTCAATTCATTGGAGGTGATGGGGGGGATATAGGGTTCAACATGTTTCGATCTGAAAATGATGCTAAGAAGATGACAGGCTCAAGAGAGACTATCCGGGTTCCAAATGTTGAGCTTTTAAGAGTCACGTATGAACGTGAGTCATTGATGTTTCCTTCAAATAGGAAGATGATCAAGTCTTTGTCACTAGAAGCATCAGGGACTGATCGTTTTCCTGTTATTGATGTTGCTCGTTGCACATTGTCAGGGGATATGCTGTTTAGGGACCCGAGTCTTGAAGAGCTTAGGTTTGTATATGCATTCATGAGAGCCATCTCTCTGGTGCACCCGTTGCTTCAGGTTGATAGAGAAGGTGGTCCAAAGTGGTCTAAGTTGATGCACTTTGAACCATTTATTGAGACAGTTGATGTTCAGTGGCCTCCAGAATTTTCGAAGGGTTATGACCTTGTTGCAGTTACAGTCTCACACCCACCTGGTCAGGTGTACGAAGAAAAGGCTACTTCAACGGCTAGCTCTACCCCCACCAAATATGCAGAACCACCAAAGGAGGATGCTTTTGATGATGTGAAAGTATGCTCAAATGCTGGCTCGAGACAGTGTTCAATGTGCGATAAGGAAGTTCATGGAGAACAGTCTCTTTGCTGTGGCCAGTGTCGTGCAATGGTTTACTGCAGTCCTATATGCCAGAAGCAGCACTGGAAGGAAACTCATAAAAGCATGTGTGGTCTCTACAAGGTTATGATGGAAAAAGAAGAAGAGCTGGCAATGAAAATTTTCATGTTCCCCTGTGCTGCTGACCAGCCTTGTAAATGGCTTGAATCATTAGATATCCATCAAAAAGGCATGTGGAGAAGAAGGTGTAGTTGCTATTCTCACTGCCCTTTTGGTCTCCTTCCTGTTAAAGGTGGGCTTTGGGATTCGTGGGGTGGGCTTGATGATGAAGATTACCCTCGTGATTCTCCTTTTCACAATCATTTGAGAGATGGCATCTCAAGCCCGATCCTTCTTTCTGGTTGGTTAGAGTACTATAACCTTAGGTCACTGCCTTTGTCAAGCCCTGTCGCTGACATTCTCTCTCACCCGTTGACAGTTTATCACATTTTAACAGCTCTGAGTATCAGCTCAAAAAACCTTCTACTCAAGGGGAAGGAGGTAATTCTTCACTACCTCGGGCCTGAGGGAGAGTTGGACTGGATGCCAGCATTTGCAGAGGTTGGTCATTTACTCAATGGATTGGGCAACATTCAAATAGTAATGGTGGGACCTGAAGTTCCAACAAATTTGTCTGGGACAACTTCTGGAATAGGTAGCAGAGTGAGGGTGAACCTTGTGAGGGGTGTTTATCAGGAGGAAGCCACCTATCTGCCTACTCCCCATGTCGTTGTTGCGCTAAACTGTGGATTGGATAGCTATGTGAGTTGGGTTGGAGCTCTTGATTTAATCAAATCCAGGGGCACTCCTGCCTTCTTCACAGATCAAAATGAAATTTCATGTACAAATGCCAAAAAGGTTCTTCGTAGTGCTGGACTGCATATCACACTTCCTGTGACACCAAATCCCTTCCGCTCTCCTGTGAAAAATCAAGGGACTTCTTGCAATCTTCCTTCATATAGCAATGGTTTTGTGCTTGGGGTGAATACATGAGCTGGGAGTTATCAAAGGCCTTAGCATATTTCTGGTGTCGTGTTTAATCCCTAAGGTGATGGCAATGATTTGCGTTTGAGATTGGGACTAGGTGGAAGGTAATAATTGGGAACTATATTTTTATACTTTTTTTTTCCTCCCACAATTGAGTTCTAGATACAATTTCTGCAGACATGAGCTATTTGTCAATTCTTTCCTTGTGAAAATTCTGTATAACATGGTATCTTCATTATTTGTTGTCAATCTATTGTGAGCAGTTCATAAGTCACGACAAGCATGACCGACTGTTCATTGTTGCTCTTTCTGAGAATATGTTCGCTTTCTATTCATCCCTCCAATGTGTTCTTCTCTGCATTCAAAGCTCACCTTACTCTATATATGCTCACCCACGTTTATACATATATATATACAGTAAAAGTAAGGACTTAATCAATCTCATTATCTTCCATGACCCCCCCTCCCAAAAAAAAAGGAAGAAAGTCCAGAAAACCTAAAGAGGAAAATCCAAGCTTGTAATGCAATGGTGAATCTATTGATCACCTTTTGCTACATTGCCCTATTGCTTCTAATTTGTGGTCCATAATTTTGGCTTTGTTTGGAGTTTCATGGGTGTGCCTAAATCTGTTGTTGAACTTTTAGCATGTTGGCAAGGTTGTTTTGGTCGTCATTGAAATGGTCATGTTTGGATGATTATCCCCCATTGTTTGATGTGGTGTCTTGTGGTGTCTGGAGGGAAAGGAATAGCAAGAGTTTTGAAGACACCGAAAGTTCTACGCCTGATCTTAAGTTGTTATTTCTTAGAACTTTATTAGATTGGCTGTCAGCCATGAGGAACCTCTCTTTATTTTCTATTATTGACTTGTTAGATTAATGCAATTTTTGTAACTTATTGTCTATACCAGTACATTCCATGTATACTTGGGTGACTCATTTTTCTTATTAATACGATCTTATTACTTACAAAAAAAAGAAAAGAAAAAAAGAAATAAAAGAACTACTGCAAATATGTTAACGCATTAGTTAAGGTCTATTTTTGTCCAAATGTACATAAATAAATAAATAAATGAAGGCATTTTTTTTTCTTATTTGCTTGAGTTAAAAGGCTTTAAAGCTTTGTTCTGGCAGTTAATCTGTAAGAACTTTCTTGCTCAGGGACCTTTTTTTTTTTAATTTTTAATATGCAATGGTAGGGAGATTTTTAAATGTCACCTTGCATAAGCAAGCATGTAGAGAGACAAGGTCATACTACCAAAAAGACTATGGTCTATGGACTTAAAATCAGATATCAAGAAAAACACAATGCACTGGTCGTTTATGATAGCATGGAAGCTTTGGTTTAGGGACCTAGTTGGCATGGAAGCTTTTATATATTCCCAAAAAAAGAAAAAAAGAAAAAAGATTCTATTGGAGTTTTTATTAATTAATTAATTTTTACCTTGATACAAAAGTTAGTTCAAAACAATTTGGAAAAGAAGTGTGTAACAAATAGTGATGCTATAAAGCCTGAAGATGATGCTTGGATTTTAGCTAAGCTTCACCTGTCTTACTGTATACAATGACTTAAAATTGATGGTATACTTTACCTTTAAAAAAAAAAGATAAATGCCTCAAGATTTCCTCAAAGGCTTTGATGTAATATTATATTAATATAGCTTGTTTTATATACTCAACGCATATATGATATATCCATTGATTTCTCTGTTCTTTTCTCTTTCTTACTTTTCTTTTTCAATCTTCTGAAGTTGGTGTTAATAGCTTGAGATCTGCAGCACAAAGTATCTTAGCTGGCCTGGTTGTTAGGTATTATCTTGATGATTGGATGCTACGAGTCAAATCTAAGTGGGAAAAAAGGAATAAAATTTCCAAGTTCATTTAGCCTAATCAAATTTGGTCATTATACGACAGCCATTAATCAAAATCAACATGCTAAACATGCAATTGAAAAAAATTCCATAAACTTTTTCCCCTTTTTGAGTCTCTAAAGCCTAAAGCTTTGATATTTCTGTCAATGAGTTTTTTTTTTGATACAGACTTACGGTAATGCCATTGGCCTAGTGATGTGCCAACTCAACAATCAACATTACTAACACCCATCTTCTCCAAAAAAAAAAAAAAAAAAAATACTAACACCCTTTTTTTTTTTGCTGAATACTAACACAAAATTATTACCTAGCGATTGTACCAACTCGAATTAAATTCTTAACTATATATATATATATATATATATATATATATATTGACTTCAAAAAAAAGAAAAGAAAACACTTTTGGGTAAATCTGTCTTTTTTAGAAAGTTATGTACACTTTGAATTCCAGCCACATTCCCAACTTTAAAAGCCCATACACCCAATTGGGCAACTTGCTATATAAAAGTTCAACCAACCAAGATCCTTTCCCACTTATAAGCCAACCCCGCATCTTTATTACCACCAAAACAAACTGTTACTCTCATCTCAAGCAATGGATCTCTCACCTCTCCACCCTTCTTGGCAATACCTCTACCCCTCTCATCTCCTTTTTCCCTACCAGTTCACCCCTGAAAACTATGTTCATTGGACTCAAACCCCAGAGTCTCACATGTTCTCAGCTGATCTCCCAGGTAAGCCTTCTTACAATATTACCATACCTTCCTTTCCTATCTTCTTATCCTTCATGTTTTATTTCATTTTCTTGTTATATGGTATCATGGGAATTGAATCTAGTATTATACTTGTTCTCTTTTGGTTGTTATGTCAGGTATTAGAAAAGAAGAAATAAAGGTTGAAGTTGAGGACTCAAGGTACCTCATAATTAGAACTGAGGCAATAGATGAATCCTCAGTGCCTGCTAAGAGCTTCATGAAGAAGTTTAGGCTTCCAGGCAGGGTTGATATTGATGGAATCTCTGCTGGGTATGAACATGGGGTTCTAACAATTACAGTGCCAAGGTCTTTCAGGAGGAGGGGCTTGTATATTGATTTGGCAAACCAGCCAGAACAACCAGAAGTTGTTGCACGTGCTGCTTGAATTGAAACATGGTGTTGGCTTTAGGAACTTGGATGCTAAGATTAAGCTCTTTAGAAAGTTATTATAATCATTTCTGGCGTGTGCTAGACTTGAAGTCCCTATGAACAAAAAGATTTTAAATTTATTGGTGTCTCTATTGTTTCCTAAAAGATAGGAGTATTCAAGATTTATGGTAATGGTGTATGTGTATGGATGTGGGGTAAAAATGAATTTGCATCCTGAGTTCCTATGTTGATGTTACTTTGGTTTTAACTTTTAATTAAGACCATATTCCAACTTTAATCAATTAATATTGGGTCTATTTGATCAATAAATCCCACATTCTTACCAAACTGAGCTCTAAATCAAAAGAAGAAAATACTATTGTATTACAGTGTTTTTTTTTTTTTTTTTTTTTTTTATCATTTTAAATTTTGCATTTAAGGCAAACGGCCTAAAATTTTAAAATGGTAATCCTCACTTCACATGTTGGATTAGCATTTCATTGACTGGTGCAAAAAGTCTCATCCGACTTCAGTTAACTTTTTCCCTTCTGCCAAACAGATCCTCTAGGCTCTATTGCAAAGCTTGCACTATTGTCCATTGCACTCTTTTGAAGAGAGGTGAGAGAAAAGAGACGCCCTTCCACAACTTATTTAAACAATAGATGAAGTTTTTTGTTGTCAATTAAGAGATTTATAATTCGATTTTTGCTTACACTTAAAAACTAATTGATATTTTGATCTAATATTAAAAAACAATTATTAAGAATGGTCATCATAAATTGAAACTATCTCTAAAAAAATTTTAAAAATAAAGTCCCTTCTCATCAATATTTAGTGGTAGATATTTTTGAGGGCGGAGATGTTATCTTCTCTCATAAATATTTGGTGGCAGATATCTTTTCTCAGCAATAATGGTGTATTGGTAGATGTTATCCAAACAGCCCCGAAAAATAGGTGGTAGATATTTTTGAGCGCTGAATCTGAATCTCTTGGTTGTCAAAAAAATAATAGTGGATGGGCAACCATAGGGGCCACAAGATTCAGAGTCCCAAAGAATTGCGTCTAACCATTAAACTATTTGCAACTTGGCTTTTGTGTCCAGAGTCATCACGTGAATCTCCAATTGGCACACAACTATCACCCAATAAAGAAGAAAGAGCATTCAATTTGAGGTACTCATTTGGAGGCCCCATGCGGTGGGCACAAAATCCTGTGCATTTTATAAGGACTTCTTGCTTAAAAGTATAAACAGTGATTACGACATGTAACATGGAGAATAAGATTGGCCTATTGATGTCTATTGCATGTGAAAAAAGTGGTAAGCAAGCATGATTTCAGCTAAATAGGACCAACTAGGCTAATAAAGCTGACTGCCGAAATATTTAAGGCGGCTCTGAAAATTGAGATGAAACAACTCAACAAGTATCACAGTAAGTCTGACTGACATCATAAGCAAGTTCCCAAAAAATCAGCTATCTCAGAAATGCAAATACCAGTTGAAATAAAAAGAAACAAGAATTCTAGGAAATTTTCCAACCTCAATATATTGATGGCTAGGTAAAGACAACAATTTCTGCATTGATTATATGCACACACTGCACACAGCTTACAAAGATTCTCGCAACCACAAAACAATCATATTTTCACCAAGAATATTCTCCTTCCCATTGAACGTGTAACTTCAATGGCAAATCTACACAACTAATTCTAACTAAACATAATACCTTTCTTTACACTGCATGCATCAACGGCTAAACTTGACCATTTGCTATGACTTTTAGGACTTCAACAGCCTCTCTTAGCCTTCTCTCAATATTATCTCTAGCAGCCGGACCTCGTGCATTCCTGTATTCATGTACCATTGATTATTATTATATATTATATCATAGTTATCATATTCAAACAATAGGCCAAACTTAGTGGACCATAAAATGAATTCAAGCTCCAATAAGCGTCAACAGAAATAAAATCAACAAAAAGAGATTCCTTCTGCCAGAAAATAACCTCTTCTCATTGTTTGCTTTCCTTGTAAGTTCCTCAACTAGACTTTGAAGCCTTTTTAAATGGGTTGGTAACTTGTGTATAGCTTCTACACCTTTGTGAGTTGAACATATCTTTTTCAAAAGCTCAGAAGCAATGAAATATCCATCCTCCTTGCTCCTGTAAAGAATTGTTAAGAAAAATATAGGACTTTTAACATTCCTCCAAATATCAATGTAGAAGACCAAATAAAACTGTTAATCTTGATTTTAAAGATAGATACAAAACCTTAGGAACTCCCATAAAATAACTTCTACAGATCCATGACTATCAATTAGCACTTCAATCAAATGTGGATAGCGGGCAAGGTTTCTGAGAGTTGAGAGTGCATGCTTTAAAACTTCCTGATCCGGTATGCTTCTGCTGACTGAACGAATGAGCTTCAGCAAAGTGTTGATTGCTCCCGCAGCCACAAGTTCTTCACAACATCTCTGAGAATGTTCGGTAGCCATATCTGTAAATAAGAGTTGGACATAAGTATATGGCATCCATAATTACTTTCAAGGCCACCATTCATTTTAACTCATTAATGAAGCAACACAAAAACAGAATAAATTCTTTCAAAATCTCAGATCTAAAATTTAATCAATTGAATTTAGATTCAAAAGCACTGCGCTTGGCACTAGCCATTCTATTGTGTCGTTTATAGAGTTATTGTCATTTTGTATACTATAATTTTTTCTTCTTGTAATTATTTAGGCTACCTTCTGACACTAATACACGAGTAGTCTCTCTTTTTAGTAATTCTTATCAACAAAATTTTTTTTTGATTCAAAAACAAACCAAGGACCAGATACAACCATGGACTGAAGCACAGAAAATTACAAATATAATACTACAGTTTGTGTTCTTTGCTGCCTGTATATACCAAGCAAGCATGTTTTGAGAATTGGCATTACAATTTAGATTGAGAAATCCAAGAATAATCTGTTAGACCAAAGAATTAAAACCAAAATAAAGTAAAACTTCTGTATCACATTCAAACGTCACATAAATAGTACAGTAAATGATCATCTAATCATTACCCTTAACTCACCCAGAGTTGCACAAGTATGAAGAATGCCGCTGACACTTTTCATGCTCAGTAGTTCTGCAACTGCTGAAAGAAGTCTATTTATGAGACGCCTACTGTCATCCACATTTGTAGACGACTTTCGCACTCTCAAGCGCAAATCCAGTAACTGCCCTTTTAACTCTTTCCGTCTCAGGTAACCTTTCCAGTATGACTATCAAACAAATCAAATTAATAAGCTAAGTTGAGCCAACCCAATCGTATAAATAAAAGCAGTGAATAATGACAAAGATAACCTAAAAAATCAAATCCAAAAATCTACTTGACTTCCCCAACTTCATTGAACCTCCCATCAAGATTAGAACTTTCACATATGAAATTATGTGATTAATACCATTATTCCATAATATATATGGAAAAATATTTTTTTATTCTGTTCTCCACATATATTACTTTTCTCACCTGCAAAAAAGAATCTTGAAATTTCTCAAATTCCACAATGTACTAGAATTCAGATATTTTCACAATGCCATTGTTTTTCAGATCCTAAGTTTGACACTGGCTGTAAAAGCAGCTATAGCATGCATGGTTCATCAATGCAGCTCATTCCTTGTATGATAGCAGCCTAAAAGCTAAAAGCTTTGACTTAAAAAGTTCTGTGCTAACACATTACAATGTTCCCCTAGAGAATCCAGATAAGGAACTAGAAGGTAAGAACGGTTTTCAGTCTGCTCGGAAAACTTAAACCCAGGCCAGTGGAGCAGTCATCACTAGCCTTTAATCGACCTCCCCACGATATTCCATGTCATAAGCTGAAATTCCCCCGTTTTTACCACTTTATTGAAACATAACTAGCCAAAAGATAATTCCAGGCCAGTGTAGCACTATAGAGTATAGATGTATTATCCAATATTACCATAGAGGTAAGATAAATGGTAATGCATAGAAGAAACTAGAATATCTTACTTGGATAAAAACTATATGATGCTTCTCTCTTGCAGCATTTCTTCTAGCAAACCATGCACGAATATGAGACTGTATAATGACTGCAGATTTTGCTCTTAATTTAAGCAACAAAACACCCTTCCACCACCTCTGCACTTTCAGAACTGAACATAGTAATATTTCCAGTTCAATACTCCCAAAACACGCTCTTGAACTCTTCAACAAGCAACCACTAGGAATGACTGTGCGTAAGCTAGAAGCTCCTGCAACAACCCGACACCAGAAACAATTATAATCTGAAGAACACCACCACTTGAAACTAAAACAAGCAGATAAAAACATATTGATAAGAAATGAGAACAACCTAAGAGCCTATTTCGAGAAATGTGCCCCCTGACAAACCGTTGAATTTCAATTGCAGCATGTCTTTGACACTGAAATGTCTTCCAGCATATCATGCAACGAAAAGCACTTTGTATCTTTATTACAGCCTCTCTTTGGAACAAGAATTCCCTTCTTTGGAGCCTATTTCGAGAAATGTGCCCCCTGACAAACCGTTGAATTTCAATTGCAGCATGTCTCTGACACTGAAATGTCTTCCAGCATATCATGCCACGAATAGCACTTTGAATCTTTGTTACAGCCTTTATTTGGAACAAGAATTCTATTCTTTGGAGCCTATTTCGAGAAATATGCCCCCTGGCAAACCGTTGAATTTCAATTGCAGCATGTCTCTGGCACTGAAATGTCTTCCAACATATCATGCAACGAATAGCTTTTTGTATCTTTGTTGCAGCCTCTCTTTGGAACAAGAAGTCCCTTCTTATTAACCAACAACGGCAGTGTCTCTGGAATAATATAAATGAAGTGCTGAATTTATATAATGTTACAACTAAAAACAGAATTATAATAACAAAGCATTGATCCAGAGGATAGAAGTGCTGTGGCAAAAGAATCTAGTTCCATAGTTCCCCAAAAGTACAAGAAAAACAAAGTATTACAAAACATACATCACAAATCCCAGAGATCTTACTTGGATTGCAACAATGAGGTGCCTGCATCTACAAGCTTCTCTCCGGGCAATCCATCCACGTACATAAGATTGAATGAGGGTGGCTGAGAATGTTGCAATTTTGTATTGTTGGTGAGCCCTCCAACATCTTTTCATTCGAAAATTACTTTGTATTTTTATTGTTGCTTGCCTTTCATTTAGAAACCTTCTTCTCAATAGCCAACCAAGGAAATGACTCTGAATTTTAGTTGCAGCAAAGTGCTGATTGTGGAGAGATCTGCACACGATAAAATTCTTCCAAGCAAGCTGAATTTTAACAGCTGCTTTTGTTTGAAGAACACTTGCACCCTTTTCATTGCACAAGTTTGAAGCTTTCTCTAACTGAGCAACCTCATGAATGTATCTAGATCTTGCTAACCACCCGCGACTATATTTCTGAACAACAATGGCAGCATTAACTTGGACAAGAGTGGTCACATCACAAGTTACAATATTTCCACCATGATGTCTATGGTTGATCCAATTCCTTGCTGCTTTCTGGATAAGCAACACCGATCTCTTTAACTTGACAAAATTCTGTCTCTCAACAATGAACATAAAATATCTCCTACATCTTTCTGACTGTTTCAAACTTCCTGTATTATCCAAATAGGCCATGTTACTGGGAATTTCAATTACTCTGCATAAATGCATATAAAAGAATTACTAACACAGCACATACCACTTGAAAGCCCTTTAACTTGAATGGTATCAAATTTAACAAAAGCTGATTTCTTTCTCACAGTTAACCAAGCACGGATAACAATTTGCAAAAAAGAAACAGCATTCACCATCTTCAAGAAACTGCGACGTTCAATCAATCTTCTGAAATGAGACTGTATAACTTTTGCTGCATTTTCTGGAAGCATGACGGAGAGATTGCTTAATCAGAAAAAGAACATGACTGACCACAACTTTAGGTATAAGAGTAAGAAGGAAATCAATTATGCAAGCTTTATAAATTCCCACAGAGATCAGCTACCAAAGGTCATATTAATCACCTCTGTGAATGCTAATAATGTCTTTGACTGGCGATAAGCATGGCAAAGGAGGGGCTACTTTTGTAACAGGTTTGTAGGTCTGTTCAGCCATATTTTGCCACCAAGCCTGGATTGCCTTAAACTTTCTGACTGCATCTGTTTGAATAGAAACAAGCTAGATCAAAAAATAAAAAGTGAAAAGTAAAGTTAATGGAAGAACAAGTTTCAAACCAGCAAGGAAGCCCTTTCTAACTTGCTGATTTACAGATTCACATATAACAATTTGTTTCTTTTTCCCCTGATGGTAAAATTTTGCATGTAACTCTTCTCCTTAAACATTTTTTAAAGAAGTTTCAAATATAGAGCACATCACATGACGCTTCCAAAATAACCAAAAAACTAAAACTGATGGGACTCAAGGCTTTAAAAAAGTGCATGAGAAAGGTGGAGGTTCTTTGTCTCAGCAAGAAAGTGATCCCAGCCATCATTCAAGAACTTTGTAACATATTCTTTTATTGATACCAAAGAGGAAAGTTTTCCAAGTTTATAACCCATAGTCTACAATAAAAGTTTTCATCATTTTATTTGACTAGTTACTTTAATTGTCTAAATTTACACTTTGTCAAAACAGAGAATCGCTACAGAAATGAAGCTGTAGCCAGTAGAGTGGTGACCAAGAACATATTATCCAATCAATAAATTGAGCCATACATTTGTAAGGCTATTGCATGTATCAAACCCCAGTTTAGTAATTATTGAAAAGAAGAACAAGATATCTAACTAATTGATATACATTACTCACTAAAAAGTTCAAGTAAAATAAATGAAACCTTCAGTACTGTGCCAATCAGTCTCTTCTTGGTTTTGTACTGCTTCAGAACTGACAGAGCACCGTTCTAAGCATGAATGTTTTCTCTCTGGGCTTATACAATCACAACCTAAGAATTTGTGGAAATTCAACTGATCCTATCAAGGAGAAAGAGAAAAACATAAGAAGCATGAAACTGGCAGAAATCAATTATCAATCCACAATACTTCAAGCGCTACCATATTTTTCTTGATAACCAGTTGCGATGCAAGGAACACCAGCAGAATGGCCACACTCTGATCATTACATGCACCATTATATTCAAGTATGTCACTGATTTGCAGAACCTGTAAAAGCAATAACCAGTTAAAAACCGATACAATTCACCAAAAACAGTTAAAAACCGATATATTTCTCAGCTTAACAACATGTCCAGCCAATACTAAACTAACAATATCATTTCATATCACGGAAAATTATTCTCATAATCTTTTTGTCTGTGAGTTCAGATCACATATTCACATATGGTTGTTCCCAAGCGCTTCTTGGTCTGATACAAATTTGCAACCATCATAGGGAAGCTATGAGTTCAAATCATATCCTTTAATGGAATTTTTAAGTCCAATTAATAAGTAATAAAAATGTATGAAGAAATGAATATTATAAAAATACTTTCAGAAGGCTTCCTCCTACACTTTCATGCAGTTTGAATAGGAAAAAAAATTCCTGCAGATCAATTACAATGACACTCGAAATTGTATTGTAACTAAAGCTATATCATTTGCAATTTAAGTCTTTTTTGCCATTTACTTTGAAGTGTTTATACATCAATGCAACTTGGTAAGGATTTATGTGGCTTGAATTACTGCCACAACACAACGCTGGTTAAGTTGACCAAATCCAACTGACTTTGCCTAACTTCTTCTTGGTCTCCACAGCTGGGACTCCTAGTAAATTAAGTATTTCTTCTCCTTGCTGTGTACAATAAGCTCTCCAAACTGGCTTTTTCTAATTCATATATTGAGTATAATTCTCTCTTGTGTCGTAGCTAGAGAATTAGGTTTAAGAGAAATTCTCTTCTTGTTGTGGGCTAATACTGTTTGTGAGAGAGAGCCTAGGATGTATTTTGGATTTGGGTTTCTTGAAAGAGCTTTTATGCCCCATTGTGAGTAATCTCTCTATTTTTAGTAAAAATTTCTCCTTGTCTCCATTCGTAGACATGAGCATCTTGCCAAAACACATAAATTCATGTGTTATTTGTGTATGTACTTGTTGAGTTATTTCCATTTTTACTTTTATCGGGGGTGCCATTGCACAACACTTGGGGTAAAATACCACATACTTCATACTGTCTTGGAAACATGTAGAAATTGATAGGATGTTTATATTGAAAAAGCTATGAAAAACTTACCTCTGGAAAATTTCCCAATAATGTAGTCAGTTTCTGTGAAAATATAAAGTTGTGCACTGCATCTGGATAATCAATAGCTGACATAATTGATTCTCTACCACCTGCCTTTTGAGAATCCTGAGACCAAATAATTAAAATAAAGTAAATGGAAACAGATCTGTAGTTGTATATGATCTGAAACAATGGAAAAGAATATATATAGCACCTCCAAAGAACAAGAACAATGAAGATCCTTGCGAAAATAATAATCAAGTAAGCACCATATGGCTTTTCCATCAACCAATGAAGAAAATTTCTCGATCTTGAAACCATAATTTTCACAAATTGCCTGGAAACACAATCAGAATAATAGCCAAAGTCACAAAAAAATATTTCAAATACGAACAAATACAGTATACGCATTCCAGATATAGTATTTAGCAACCTCAAGAAGAAAGTTGACAGTCAAAATTACAAGATGGCAACCAAAAGACCTAACACCAAATATTGGCCCACAAAGGAAACGAGAGGAGTAAACAACAAAACTAAACCCTATGCTTAAAATTTACAACACCAGATAAAGTAAAATGAATAATAAATTATCACAAAACCTGCGAAAACCAGTGTCATACAAATTTCAGTGGCTCTTTGGCATTCAAAATTTAGATTAAAAGGCATTAAAATATTGCACAAAGGCTGAAAAGAGCATTAATATATAAATTTCTACTGGCCAAGAGAGAGAATTAGGTAACTTTGATCCAGTAGATAATACCTCCACAAAGAATATGTGAAACTAGCAGAATCACTGGTCATACTCGCATTGAAACAGAAAAGTTTCCTCCACAGGAGGCTGAAAGAAGCCCAAGTTCTCTACAGGTTATTCTTTTTTAATTAATAAGTTACACATGCATCCTATGAGTTTGAACGCAAGACCTCACCCTCCACCTCTTACAAAGGGACGAGATGCCATTTAAGTTAAAGCTCGTGTCTGAAGCTAAAATATAGTGCAAGAAAAGTATTATTCAAACTTTTTACACACAACTAAAAAAAAAACAATAACTGATCACTTTTAATGCAATATGGAAACAAATAAGAGCTAGCATATCAATTAATCATGATATGAAGTGCTAGTGATGGTTGTGCGCACAATGCTTGTATGGTGGTATGTAGGGCTGAGATGAAGACAGATGAACATGCTTTGTTAGATGGAAAATAAGCGGTCTCTAAGGCATAATTGAAGAATAACCAAATACAATTCCCATACTGCAGCAATACCTGGATCCAATTCAAAAGCATTTCCAAATGAGTGGAGTTGACACAGTTTGAGTTATCCTGTATAATGAAAGATAATAAGTGTAACTCAAAGGCTCAAATATAATTTCTAGGGAACCAAAAGAAAATAACATAAGAACTTCAATACAGAAAATGAAAGATAAGAATATAACCAAACCAATTTCTTTAGTTTAAACTGATCTCAAAGTCAGAAAAACAAAGAAATTCTATTTTCACATCATTGCATAAATTCCATAGAAAATAAGCTATATAAAAGGAAGCTCTAACACATTGAGCATACCATGTTAATTCCACGAACTTTACAAATTTCCTCAAGTAAAATTGTTTTGTTGACCAGAAGAGGTAGCTGCAGGTTTCATGACAAAATAAGAATTACAATTGAGTAACTGAAGAATATCAAATGCCAAAGGGACCCTGTCTTTATTTAGTGAAAATTTGGGACAGAGGAAAGTGAAAGGGCAAACCTGCAAGTGAACAAAAATGTTCCACAGCAAAGAAAGAGTAAGTTCCCTATCACCATTAGCCACATCATCACCCACAATAATCATTCCATCTTCATCACATAATGATACACCAGCCTGCCTAAGATACTGCAGGGCAATGCCACAATTTGCCAAGTTCTTTTTACGAGTATCTGATGGAACAACAATTTTCTGCCAACACAATAAAGCATTATAATTACATAAAAAATATTTCACTCCCAGATAAATGAAAATTAAACCTGCAAACTCATCAGAAAACATATTGACAAAAAAAAGGATAAAGATAAAGACAAGAAGAGAATATAACAACCGTGAGGATAGAAGAGTCATGTTGCAAGAGCTGAATGGCTCTACAGAGTCGCACACCATCTTGGAGATCTACAAATAAATCTGTAACTCTGAAGTCATATTCAATAAGTGGACACTGCACAATTACACACATTAGTACATTAAAATAGCCAACTTATAAAATCATTTCGTTAATGCCTGATCATTAAAGATTAATGGCATAAACATAGGTGCAAGGTCAAACCCAATCATAGGACACAACACTATGCACCAACCCTCAAAAACATGCATACACACACATGCACACAGATAGACAATAAACATCAGTACCAATGTATATGCATATGAAAATCACCATAATGCATAGAATGAGCCTCAGAAGCAATACCTGTTGATAAGATACCTTGTGCCCTACTATCACCAGGTGTGCTAGAATATTGCCTTCCCCATGCATTATATCCGATGAAAGGAAATCTAATTTTGAACCAAACAGACCGAAAGAGTCAACCTACAAAGGACAGATTACAATTACAACACAAAACTGAAACAAGGAACAGAGAGATAATTACCTTGGATCACTTGACAACTTGATTTAATACCAGATTGGGTTGTAAACAATAAAGGAGAACCCCCATCCACTCCATCAATACCATACTTAAGGGGAATACTGCTCTGACATTTAGCTCTATCAAGGATAAGAACAAGCAGCAAAAATCTCTTCAAAATTACATTCCCCAAATTTTCATAGTAACCAGGTCTGTATAGACCTTCAACCATCTTGTTATATGCATAAGCTTTTGCTAGACCCGCATGCGAGAAGAACTGCTTCTCAATAACCATTTTCAAGAACGTGATTTCTTGGTCAGAGTTAACATTTACATTGGACAACAAAGAATCACCACCAAATATAATATATAATCCGATCCGAAGCCAAATTGGGTTATAACTCATAAGTGTTCTAGTTGCCTTCTCCTTCAATCCAAAATCTGTTACTAAAGGGCAATGTGCCTTCATTTTTAACCTCCCTTCATCAATAGTCTGCGAAATAAAACATGCCAAAATTACTCAACCACCCCAACAGAAATTTTTACATTTGGAGCACCAAAATTCTTACAATCACAATATGTAACAATCAATATTAAAAATTTCAAAGTCAAGGATTAATGGATTATATAAAGCAATCAAAGCCTATATATCTCACCACGAATTCAAATTCTCAAAATATGCTAGAAAATCTGTAATTTAGGGCAATAATAGCGTAACTATCATGAATGGCTAGCAGCATACAGAAAATACAAATTTCTACAATACAAAAACCATCACTAACATAACTATGCTTAAATAAAAATATAATTTCCAAAATTGATGAAACTAAACCAGTGAGTCAATGTCTAATTCTCTTTTCTTCTCTAAAGTTTCTCAAAAACCAAATAGAGTAATAAAAAAACCACAAGTATGATAAATTACCAATTGTCTCAAAAGTATAATACTATAAGCTAGTATGAAATGGTGAATTTAATCATTTAACCAACGTGTGGCCCATACTCCCTCTTAGTAAGTGGGACCCAACAAATGAAATTTTTATTTTTTAAATGAGAGCTAGAGCAGAGATAAGATTACAATTTAGGACCAACTTCTCTAATACCATAATAAATTATTGATTGTTCCAAAAGTTTAAGCTTATTAAGGAAATGGTGAATTCAATCATTTAACCAATATACTAACAAAATAAAAATTCATTTCACTCTCCCACACAAATTTTACAGAACCTTCTATGTTTTATCAACAACCAAACAGAGTAATAACAAAACCAATAATAGAAATTCCATTTCACACACACACATTACAAAAACTTCAGTCACATAACTATGCTTAAATGTTAAATTACCGATTGCCCCAAAATCTTAAACTATTGGGATATGGAGAATTTAATCATTTAACCACATACTTCTAACACTCCCCCTCATAAGTGGGCCAAAACTACCTTTTAATAGGTGAGGCCCAACACGTGGAAATTTAAATAGGAGTAGAGTGGAGAAGACAGGAATCAAACTCAGGACCTACCGCTCTAATACTATGTTAAATTACCAATTGTCCCAAAAGCTTAAGCTATTGAAATATAGTGAATTTAATCATTTAACCACGTACTTCTAACGCTTAACAGAACTATTTTTTTCCAAAATTGATGAAACCTTAACCACGCGTGAATCAAAGTCTTATTCTATTTCTTCCCTAAATTTTCTCAGTAACCAAATACAGCAATAACAAAGCGACATAGAAATTCATCTGTGCTTAAAAAAACTAATTTTTCAAAAGTTACAAAACCAAAACCACGCACGTCAAAGTCTAATTCTCCTTTCTTCTCTAAAATTTCCTCAGCAACCAAACACAGTAATTACAAAACCACAAATAGAAATTCAGTTCACACACACATTACTGACACACTAATTTTGCAAAATACGAAACCAAACCACGCATGTCAAAGTCTAATTCCGAATTTTCTCAGCAACCAAACAGACTAACAAGAAAAAAAAGAGAGAGCAAACCTTAGTAACATGAGTCATGGCTTTGAAAATGTCCTTGCAACATCCCAAGCTCAAATAAGACCTCATCCGCTCCTTCAAATCGTCAAAACTGCACACATCTTTCAGAGACGACCGAAGACTCGCGAACATCGAGCTCGGAAACTCCACGGCATCATCCACCTCCTTCCGCCACAGCAAGTCCCTCCGCCTCTTCGGCCTCTGCCACGTGGCAGCCGCGTCAACGCCAATCCCAACTCCACAACCACTGTCCCTCTTCCCCTTCCCCGAAACCACTTCTTCCGCATCGCCGTTGCCACAGCCGCACGAGCGGGGGTTCTCGAAGAGAAAGTTAAGCCAAACGGAGAGGGACTTGGCTAGGGATTTGAGCGAGTTTTGCTTCTGGATTTGCGCTTTTCGAGACGACTTGGACTGCTCGAGCTCGAAGGCTTTGAGCCTCCGGGCGGTGGATTTGGGGCGGCGGGTTGAAGGTGGAGCGAGAGAAGGGCGGGGGCGGCGGAACGACGAAGGAGGACATGGAGTTTGTTTGGAGGCGGTGAAGAATTGATGGCATGATGGGGAGTGAAAATTGGGGACTTGGGAGGGGCGTTTTGGGGTTTTGAAATTTGAGATATCTTTGAGAAGTGAAGAAGATGAAGATGATGAGAGATGCGGTGACGGAGATAGTAACGGTGGTTCTTCATCTCCGTCCATTTTCTTGGCAAAAGAGTTTTGGGAATGGTTTTTCTTTGTCTCTGTGTCTGTGTGTGTGTGTCTGAATATTTTGTGAAGTTTTTGAACTCGTTAACGGTAGAGAAGGAGAGATTATTATTATGAAGTTTTTTGAGTTTTGAATTTGAAATGTGGGTCACGTGCGCGGGGTTGTGAAATTACGGAAACAGCCTTTGTTATTATGAGGCTTTCGCTCTTTTTCTTTTTTTATCTTTTATGGGCTTTTCGGTTTGAATTGAGTCAATTGACTGAGAGCGCGCGGTGTGGGACAATTTTAAAAAGTTACTAGATGATTCGATAAATAAAGAGAGGGATTATACAGGGGAAAATAGATATTTGTCCAAACTACAAAAAAATGTTCTTGTTTTGAAATTATTTAATAAAATATTCCTGTTTTTTAAATTTGATTTTAACAAAATCGAGTTACAAGTAGAACTTGACATTGCTAATATAGAGTTACACCTATATCTTGAGTTCTATGCATATTTTTCCATTTAATTTTTTAAAAAAAATTTAGGTGTAATGTTGAGTTTCACTTAAAAATATACATAAACTCGATTTTGAAGATATCGAGTTTCAAAAAATGAGCACTTTGCTAAATAGTTTAAAACTAAGGGCATTTTGTTGCATAATTTATAAATTAGGGGCAAATGCCCATTTTCCCTCTACTATATATAGATTTGGAGTAAGAAAGTATAATTGTAAACAAGTACACTGCTAGACTTCAAAGACACCTAGAATGGTTAGAATTGCAAAGTGCCACGCCTAAGGTTATTGCTTTGATGAGGGAAACTAGGGTGGAACTAAATTGTTGGAGAGATAAGGCAAAAGCTATGTGGCATTAGAGGTCTAGAATAAATTGGATTCAATCTGGGGATAAGAATACAGGTTTTTTTTTTTCATTCCAAGGCCTCCTCATGGTTTCAAAAGAATTTTATTGAGGGATTTTTGGATTTGAATGATAAGTAGATGGATGACCAGAGAGAGGTGGAGAATGTTGTGCTAAGTTATTACTCTGATTTGTTCAAGTCATCTAACCACACATTTTTTACTGAGTTGTTGTCTACTATTCAGTTGAAAGTGATCACAACAATGAATCAAATGCTTACAAGAGATTTTTAGGAGATTGAGGTATGTAAAGAACTTAAACAGATGTATCCTCTAAAAGCTCCAGGTCCAGATGGTATGCCACCATTATTTTTCCAGCATTTTTGGCCTACTGTTAAGGGGTTGTCACTTAAACAGCTTTGGATTTCCTAAATTTTGGTATTTGTCCACCAAAGTTTAATGACACCAAAATTGTTTTGGTTCCTAAAATTAAAGACCCTATGCATGTAACTGATTATCGTCTTATAAGCCTTTGTAATGTTGTTTATAAGCTAGCATCCAAAACTCTTACAAATAGATTTAAAAAGATTTTACCATCAATTATTGGGGAATCTCATAGTGCTTTTGTGCATGGTAGGTTAATCACTGATAATGTGTTGGTGGTTTTTGAGACTATGCATCACATTAGTAAAAAAAAGGGTGGTAAGGTTGGAGTGGTGGCTTTGAAGTTAGACATGAGTAAGACTTATGATAGGGTGGAATGAGTTTGTATGGATAAAATAATGGAGAAGTTGAGTTTTAATTCTAGATGGCGAAGTCTTATGATGCAGTGTATTTCCTCTGTTACATATTATGTTCATATTAATGAGATACCCTGTGGTTGTATTACCCTATCTAGGGGTTTACGCGAAGGGGAGGGTGTTGCTGTTTGTCGTGGAGGTCCTAGTCTTTCTCACTTATTTTTTGCAGATGATAGCCTTATCTTTTGCAAGGTTAGTTTGAAAGAATGTAGCTCGTTGTAACATGTTTTTAAAGTGTATGGAGAGACTTTGGGTCAACAATTGAATTGGGCTAAAACTTCGCTCTTTTTCAATTAAAATACAAAAGGTGACATCAAAAAGGAGATTAAAAGGAGGTTTGGTGCTCAGATTATTCGTCGACATAAGAAATATCTTGGTCTTCCTTCTTTGGTTGGTAGAAATAAAAGAAATACTTTTAATGATATTAAAGAAAAATTTGCAAAGAAATTGGCAGGTTAGAAAGAGAAATTAGTTTCAAAGGCTAGTAAGGAGGTTCTGATTAAGGCAGTTACTCAGGCTATTCTAGTGTATTCTATAAGCTGTTTTAAAATTCTTGATTCACTTTGTGATGAATTGTCCAGTATGATGAGTTGGGATAAAATACGCGTACCAAAAACATGTAGGGGAATGGGTTTTAAACAATTGAAACCATTTAACTTGGCCATTTTAACTAAGCAGGGTTGGTAGCTTCAAGTAGGACAGAACTCCCTTGTTTATTAGGTCTTCAAGGCTAAGTACTTTCTTGATTGTGATTTTGTGCATGTCTCTTTTGGGGAAGAAACCATCGTATTTTTGGAGAAGTATTATGGCCGCTTAGAAAATTGTTAAGAAAGGACTCTGTTGGCATGTGGGGAATGGTAGGAATATCCGGGTTTGGGAGGATAATTGGGTTCCTAATTCTTCTACACACAAAGCTATCTCTCCTAAAGGTATGTTTCCGTTGGACTCTAAGGTTTATGATTTTATTGATGTGGAGAAGAGGTGCTAGGATTCAGATCTATTGAATCAAGCTTTTCTTCCTTTTGAGGCTGAGGAAATTGCTGGGATTCCCTTGAGTGTTAGATTACCTGAAGATAAGCAGGTTTGGTGGAAACTTCAAATGATTTTTTCACTGTCAGAAGTGCTTATAGGGTGGCTTTGGAGTTAGAGGCTAATAGGGAGAAGGGCTCTTGTTCTGATGGAATCAACTTGCGTAAGTTTTGGAAGAGATTGTGGTCAATCCAAATTGCTCATAAGATTAGGCATTTTGCATGGTATGAAGGAAGGTATTAGTTGGCAGTAATGTGAGGAATGTGGTGGATCTTTTGAATCTTTATTTCATCTCTTCTGGGAGTGTTCTAAGGCTAGAGAAACTTGGGGTTCTTCAACTCTCTTCCCTCTATTGTCATCGGTCCCCTTTAGGAGCTTCTTTGATTTTTTATGGTATATTCTAATCGATGCTTAGTGGGGGATGGAGGACTCGGGTCTAGCAGTTACCATTGTTTGGGCATTATGGACAAATACAAATGGAGTCCATCATGGGAAACTAAGGAAGGCAGGTCCAATGTTGTTTATTTGGTGTAAGCATTATTTGGATAAGTATTGGGATGTGTCTTATTCTCCTTTGAAAGCATCTCCCCATATGAAAGTGAATTGGTCTCCTCCAAGGTATCCTCTATACAAGATTAATGTGAATGGTGTTGTTTTCTCGGCTCAAAAGCTGCTAGTGTAGGTGTAATAGTTCATGACCATGAGGGGAGGTTCATTGCTGGTTTCAGGGGCGTAGCCAAGATTTTTAACTTGAGGGGGCTGAATTACATGCTTGTACATTATTCATAACTCATATGTTTATGTGTATGTATGTGTAAGATAGACAGAGTTAAAAGAAATAAAGAAATGAAGCTTAAAGATTAAGACTGCCACAAAAAAAAAAAAAAAAAAAAAAAAAAATTCACTAGTTTAAGCAAAACAATAAACTTTTAGCAATTTTCACATTTGAACATGCACAAACATAGTGCACTTTTGTTTACTTAAAAATAAATAAATAAATAGCATCCGTACAACTTTGTATTTTTTTTTTTTTGGTTTGAGTAATCGTGTTTTGTTGCGTGAAGTCCACTTGAGAAACTAAAATATTGTAATTGTAAAAATAGTCAAATTTCAAAATGGATGCTATAAAGAAATTAACACTGTATGATGCATAAAACCCACAACAAAATAAACACATATGACAATTGCTCCAGTCAATTACTGAGCCCGAACCAAAGGCTAATGACTGAAAGGTAACTCATACTTTTACTTTGTTTTAGTCATTTTATATGCCATAATTTGCTAGACAACCCACTTAGCTAATTATTTTCATTACTTCCATATACCTTCTTTAATCCTAATAGTTCCATGCTCTGGATACATCCAATCGTCAGCCAATAAAATTGAGACATACTTATGGTATCAAATATTTTTTATCACTCCTGCTAGTGTGTCATTCTATGTAGTTTTGAGAGATAATTGCCTTAGCTCTTTGATTTATCATACAACCACAACATATTTCAAAGGGGAAACCACTAAAACTAACATTAGACTAGGTATGTGAATTTTTTTGGAGGGGCCAATTGATACATTTGCAGGGGCCAGCTTGTTTTTATATAGTATTATATAGGGGTTTCAAAAGCTTTGGGGGGGCCATGGCCCCCCCAAGCTTATGTGTGCCTCCGCCCCTGGCTGGTTTAAGTAAAAAGATCCACGATCCTTTGGGAGCTATTGAAGCTAAAGCTAAGGCATTTGAAGTTGACATTATTTTTGCAAAGGAAGTGGGTATTAGAGAATTTGTGTTGGAAGGTGATTCCATCATCATTGTACAAGCTTTGAAGGAATGTTCACATGCTCCATCTTCTATAGCACCTTTGATTTATGGGATGTTAGCTAAATGTCATGAGTTTCAAAATGTTGCTTTCTCTCATGTTTGAAAACAAGGCAATAGGCATGGACGGAGCCATTCATGGACTAGGGGGGGCAATGGCCCCCCCTAATATTTTTTTAAAATAATATAATTATATAACTATATGTTTAGGTTCAAATTTTAGTAACTTTGTTCAATAAATTACATTTTGTCTCCCTTATTGATCATTATAAGAGAAATGCTACGGTTACAAACTTTTTTACAATATTTTTACAGACTATTGAGGTAGCAAATTTTTACTTGTTTGCATCTGGGTTCACTACTTACATCACTTTTTTACTTACTAATAACCACTAATCACAACAAAATTTTGTAAAAAAATTTGTAGATTTAGTATTTTCCTCCTTTTAAAATCCATTAAAAATTTTATAGATCTAAAATCTAAAAAAAAAAAATACAAGCCCAATATTAGCCCAATAACACAAATTACCAATAGGCAATAGCAAAGCTATAAAAAAAATATATATTAAAAAAAAAAAAAAAAAAAACAACTTAGCCCTTTAAAAAACTTTAAACAAAATAATTTTCTCTTTACCAACAAAAGACACGCTCTACACACACAACAAAATAATAATAAAAGAAAACCTTTACTAGCTAAGTAATAGAGCTGAAAGCCGAAACCACGGCATATAGCTAACAACAAAACTGCCCCCCCTAACTCCAAGTCCTGGCTTCGTCCCTGGCAATAGGCCTGCTCATTTGTTAGCAAAATATGCTTTAGGCATGGTTGATTTTTCTGCTTAGATTGAAGAGTGCCCTTGTTTCTTAGAACAAGCTCTTATCCATGATGTTATTGTATCTTAATTTCTTGAATAAAGTTTTAGTCTTCTCATTAAAAAAAAAAAAAAACACTCCTGTTACCATGTTCCTTTGATTTAATAAGTTTAAATTTAACATAGCGCTATGTTCCTTTTCCTAATATGTACATCAAGGGCTTAGGAAAAATGTCAGGGCATAGTTTCAGCATTACTATAAGACTAGTCACTAACCCATGCGATGCATGAGAATAGCTACTGAATGATTTTTTTTTTGTAAATAAGAGAAAACTTTTATGAAGAAATTATTTCAAAGTTGTGCATAGGAAATAAATTATCAAGCTCCTTGTTGCTAGTTTCACAACAAAAAATATGTGTACAGCCTACGAGGGAAGGGATTGACAAATGGACTTGGACATACAATAATCTATTTTCAGAGGACTTAAATTCAGAGAAACCTAGAATTGACAATTGGACTTACGGGACTACGGAGTTCAAAGTCTTTGAGGTGGATTTAGGGGGTGGCAAGTGAAAAGAGCTAAAGAGCTTAGGCAATAGAGCCCTTTTCTTTGGACATTTCTTCCATATCTGTTGAGGCATCTGATTTCTCGGGATGTAGAGCTAATTGCATTTACTTTACCGATAGTTATCTTGATACATATTGGTCAATTCTTGGTGGAGGAGGCAGGGATATGGGCATCTACAACATGCTAGATGGAAGCATAGAACCACACTACCAAAGCGAATATCTTTCTCACATTACACCACCTATGTGGGTTGTGCTTAGTTTCTAAATGATCCTTTGCTATAAAGAACGTAATATTAGAGTTTGCACTTTTATCTATTTTGTTTTTCTTTTAGTTTCTTAGTTATAATGCTCTTTCGGTACTTTTCATTAGAATTGAATGGGTTAGACTTACCTCTAGTACTTTTTTAACTGGATGTCTCCTTTTGTTTAAATCCACAATTACAAGTGGTAGTGGATTTTAATCTCCACCTTTTATTTAATTAGTGGATGATGTGGCAGTTTCTCATTAAAATAAAAGGAGATTCTAGTTAAAAAGTACTGGAGGTAAGCCAAACTCGAATTAAATTGGCTTATAAGAATCTATTTTATTTTGTTGACTCATTCATATTTTCATTAATGACTACTTTTCTTCTCTCTATTTTTTGTTTTTTTTTTTTCAATTTTTTTATCGTCTTTTTCTTGTCTTTAATCTTTGCATCTTGAATAATAAAATTGCCTTGCACCTTATTTAATCTATTTTGCATATTTATTTTGAATAAATGATATTTTTGTTTGTTTTGATTTTAATTTATTTTGAATAAATGATATTTTTCGACAATGTTAAAACATCGTTTAATAGTTTCTCAATATAAAATGAAAACTAACCGGTTAAAATACGATCAAAATTTCGCTTGCGATACAGACCCGTACTAACATAATTATTCATAGGCAATTGCACCATTTTAAAATTTTAGAAAACTACCCACACAATCCGTTCGTATACTTGCCAAAAGTCTAGCCCCTCACCACTATCAGACTGCCATAAGGCTAACGGTAAATTTTTTTTTTTTTTTACATTTTTTATTTCTTTTTAAAAATTTGTGGATTAAGTATGTTTTAGATTTGGTTCTTTTGGTTGGATTGGTTTTCATTTAGGTATTTGGGTAACATATGGTTTTTATTAAGGACTCTAGATTAGAATGGTTTAGTTTTGGGTATTTGGATACACACACGCTCCTGTAAATGAGAGACTATGGATGACAATGGTGTTTTTTTTTTTTTTTTTTTTTTTTTTTAATTATAAATTTATATTGAAACATTTTTCTTTCTTTAAATTTTTTTTTTTTGGTATGTTCTTTTTTTATCCGTTATTTTCAAGTTCTTTGAGCACTTTATTTATTTATTAAGTTTTCCTTGGGGTTGTGATATAAAGGTGAAAAAATTCAGAGATGACAGTGATTGAGACATATAATTGCATTACATTAAATATCAATAATTTAACTGAAAGTATAGGGATTTTTCCCAATTTGTCGCACATAGTTTTTTTTAACCTACCCAATCTGAGACCCAATCTATCTAGAATATCAACTTTGTTGTTGTTGTTGTTGTTGTTAATCTCTTCTGCATCTCATGCTACTCCATTCTGCTCAAAGTATGAATGCTGCAAAGCACCCCGGGTGCTAATTCTACGCACCTGTAAGTACAATAAAGAATAATGCTAGAAATACAAATACAAACTGTTGATGTGGTGAGTAGTTACTGGTAAATGAAAAAACGATGTTAATGGTGGGCCTAGATGAAAACAAATAAAAAGCTGACCACATCAACTGTTTGTAAAAATGTTATAAAATAGTTTGTGGCTGTAGCATTACTCTACAATTAAATGAGTTTCACGATATAATGTGCAAGCACAAAAGAAAAATCGAAGAAAAAAAAAGGCGAAAATGCACTTTTGGTCTTTACATTTTTGATCTATTTTCATTTTGGTCCCTAACTTGATTTTGCACCTATTTGAGTCTCAGAAAACAAAAAATCACATCCATTTTGGTTCCTATCGTCAACCCACTAATAGAAAATGCATACGTGCCAAACTTGGAAAACAATTTAGAGCTATAAGACACCACAGATTATGCCTTAAAATAAATCTACACATCCATGAAGGGTTTGCTTTATATTGTTAAACTTTTTATTAATAGCTTAATAAATGCCAATTTACTTGTTTATTTTTTATACATAGTAAAAAAAATCTAAAAGGGGTATGAATATATTAATTAAGACTTTTTTTTAATATAATGATATTGAAAATCATAAAAACAAACATAAACATGAAAATAAATATTTATGTTTAATTTGAGCTTACAAACATATGTTATTCATTTTTCAAATTGAAGCATAGGAAAATATGGAACTTTCAATGTTAACGTTTTAATTTTTAGGCTTTACATGCCCATTTCTCCTTTGTTTTGTACATACAAATCAATTTCTGAATATTTAAGTGAGAGAAACTCAGGCTTCAGAGTTTCTAAGCTCTAAACAAATTCAATATTTAAATATAATCTAACATTTTATTATTATATATTAGATGTATAATTTTTTATTATCACAAATAGTGTGCATTTGAAGAAAAAAAAAACATTTAAGGGTGCTTTTTGAATCTTCTAAAGAAGTCGGCTTTGAGAAATGAGTTTTTAGCAACAACCATAGTCCAAACTAGTCAAAATCTTATGGGCTACAAGCTCATTTCATATGTGGCTCCTAAATTAGTGGAAAACTTTGCAATATTATAAGAAATCACACTTACAAGTTCATTTATAAGTATGTATATAATGCACATGCATGTTTAGAAGAAAAAAGAAATGAGTCATTTCAATATTATTAACGATGTCTGTGATGTATGCTAAAATAGAATCTATTAACTAATTCAAGATTTAAAATGGGACACCTATTTACTCTAGACATCTTTCCTGTTGATTTAGACATATACAACAGCCTTTGATCCATTAGGAATCGCAACATTAGAGAGGCTTGCATTATGCAATTCCCAGTGGTGCGGGCATGTATAATAGCAAACGCATCTATGTGGTTTTCAAAACCAAAGAAATGACAAAGAATGTGGTTGAGCGAAAAAAGTTGTAGTGAACACCTCAATAGGGTATTCACTAGGCATGGTTCCATTATATTGTAATATAAAAAAAATTATTATATTTCATTATGTAATTTAATTCTAGTAAAATAATTATATAATATTTTGTTTTTCTTTGTATGTTTATTGTTGTGCCTTTCATGTAATACAAATATCTAACAACTAATGGATACCAATTTGTTTGTTTTTTTATAAATAATTTAAAATATCTAAAAGGGCTCAGAATATATTAATAAAGAATTAGTTTTTTTTATTATAAAAAATAAACAAAAACAACATAAAATTAAACATAGACATAAAAATAAATACTGTTGTTTTATGTAAACTTACAAACATATGTTATTCTTCATTCAAATAAAAGCATAGGAAAAGATGGAAATTTTAATGTCAACATTTGAATATTTTAGGCTATTCAAACCCATATCTCCTTTGTTTTTAACATACAAATAAATTTTCAACTATTTATGTTAGAGAAGTTTAAACTCATATTTTCCAAGCTCTAAACAAGTTTTAGTATCTAAAAATGATTTGACCTTGTTTTTGTGTGGCATTTCTCTTATTAGTAATTTCATTGATTATGGTTTCAAAGTAACCATAATAGTTGAAGCATGTTTTGTAGGGTCTTTAACATATTTCTAATCAAAAGCTCTCATAAGTATTTTTGAAGTGTTTGAAGACCTATATCATTACCATGAAGTAAAACATTTGCACACACTAGGGTAACTTTTACTTGTGTTTCAAAAAAGAATCATGAAAAGTGCATTGTTTCTTTTATAACGAATTCTAAACGACGATCAATAGAAATATGAACAAGAAAGTGACACACCCAATCATACAGCTTGTTTGGTAGACAATGTCATAAAAGAGAAAATTTAAAAGCCCAATTTCGGCTTCAAAAAAAGAAGAAAACCCAAATTTCATATTAAATTCAAAACCTCAGACCAATATGCTACCAACTTAGACCAAAGGTATCAGACATAAAGCGATATTGTAAGGGTGGTAAAGTAAATTCCAATTTGCGTGAGAAAACCCCACGTGCAACGAAAGCTTAGTTGTTTTCGACTCTACACCAGAATCATAATCCTTTGACAGTTGACACTTCAAATCATTTTTTTCTAGTATATAAATTCAATACTACAATACACTAACAGGGCGGAGCCAAAGGGGGGCGTCTGCCCCCCCCCCCCCCCCCCCTAACTCCTCCCTAAAAAAGTCCTTTATATATTTCAATAAAGCTGAGTTTGCTCCTAAAGTTAGGATAGAAAAGAAAAAAATAAAGTATAAGCAAACTGTACCCCTAAAATGAAGTAAAAAAATAAATAAAATACACATCTCTATTTGAGAAAGTCTAGAGACATAACAAAATCTCACATATTTTTACAACACTTTTGTTTTTACTTGGGATGGATCCTAGAATAAATAAATAAATTTTATTTTATTTTCATAGTTTCAAAATTTGAGTTTTATCATAAATCCAAATCTCTCTCTCTCTCTCTCTCTCTCTCTCTCTATATATATATATATATATATATATATATTAAAAGCCAAAGTTCAGAGAAAATCCAAATTATTTCCATTTTTTAATTCATACATACATACATACATATATATACACACACACAATGAGAAACTATTACATATTTTAGAAATGTATGGTTTAAAAAATGTGTAAGTTAATACCATGTATAATTTGAATCTCTTCTAAATAATTAGAAGAATAGAGAAAGAAAATTTGAAATTTATTTTCTCAATTTATTTTGAGGAATCAAATTAAATGTCTAAACTTTATGTATATAGAGTGATCTCTTACTTTAATGATTGATCGTAAGGAATGTTTTACAAATGTTTATTTATTTTACAATTGTTTACATTTTAATTGATTTTGTATGACAATTGTTGTTGTTTATAATTTTATTATTAATATCGAATAATGATTTTAGGTTCATTTTTATTATTATTATTATTATTATTTAATCTTGCCCTCTTAAATTGAAATCCTGATACAAAGTTGGTGGCTTTGTTTTAATGGCTTAGGAAACCAATTCCTACTTGGTCTAGATTTCGTCTAAGACAAGTTTACTATTTCCTACCCCAAATATATCAAGTTTACTGTTTCCTACTCAACCTAGGCGACTTAATGTATTATATATATATATATATATATATATATAATTGGCACATCAATAAGAAAGTCTTCATCATAAGACAGATTATCAATTGGTATTTTCTCATGCCAAAAAGCATTAAGAGCATCAGAGCAATCATCATCAACCAAGATATTAACAAGTATGGATTGCAACAATGCATTAGAAATTTGTTCAGCAATTCTCTTGTGTTTAACTTCTTGCTGAAGGAAGTTGAGATTTTTAATTATATATATATATATATATATATATATATATATATATTAACGTCCATTTGGATTGAGTTTGAGGGAGGGGGAGTAGAGTAGAGTGGAGTTGACTCAAAATTAGTCTATTTTTAACCAACTCTACTTTATTCCCCTCTACTCCCCCTCGCTCCCACCTCAATCCAAACGGGCCAAGTGGCTTGTCAACTGAATTGTATTTTAGAGAAAGGGTTAGCGACATAGGAGAAATAGTACAAGACTAGTGCAAATACAATTGAGTTTATTCTGTTGTCACTGCCTGTGGATGTGTAAAGGACAAAGTTTAGTTACAAAACCAATTGTAGCCTGAGGCTACAAATTGCTCTAATAAACTGACATGTGTAAAAAATGGCATGTGCAATGCACATGATTATTTAAGTAAATTTAACCCAACTAAGAGCATCTCCAGCAGCTTTAGCAAATTTTTGTTGTTTGGAGAATGAACAGTGATATTTAGCTTTTACCTACCCACTTTTTCAAATACACTTCCAACAGATTCTCTATCCCATTCTCTATCTCATTTAAATATTATTTCTTCATTCATTTTTTATTCTTTTTTTAATTATCATTTATTCTTTTTTTAACAAATATATTTTTCAATGAGAAGTGTTATGTTCACAACATTTTACGCAATAATTTTTCGACAAAATTTATGTAGAAAGTTGTTACTAGTTCTAATTTGAACCCACCACTAAAATTATTTTTTTACTTGCCAATATTAACTAATAACAATCTGTTACTTAAAATTTATTGTGAAAATATTGTAAAAATATTGTTGTAGTATTTTTCAATTAAGATTTTTTATTTTTTATATTATTTTTCTTCCTTTCATTTCATTTTCATCCACCGTTTCATTTCTTTTTTTTCTTTTTTCTTTTTCTTGTTTTTCTCCTCCACACAAGACACACAACCCCCTTCTTTTTATTTTCTTTTTCACCTCTCAAGAACATTCCAGTGCTTCACATCAGAGAGAAGAGAGAGAGAGAGAGAGGAGAGATCGGCTTGGGCCTCCACCGCATGCATCTCCACCGCTGCTCAGCATCTCCACCGTCGCTCCAACATCTCCACCGCCGCTCGTCGTCCTCCCCACCGATCGGCTTGTTCTTTTTTTTTTTTTTTCATATTTGCTTGTTCTGATTTAACTTTATTTTAAGAATTGGATTTTGTTTTGTGTTTTGTGTTTGGATTAATTCTTTTGCTCATGAACAGGTCTCTCTCTTTTCTCTTTTTTCTTTTTTTTTTCTTTTATTTTTCTAATTTCATTTGGTTTATGAGAAAAAAAGAAGCAACGGCAACGGAGAGAATGAGAGAATGAGAGAAAAAAAAAAAAAAAAAAAAAAGAAGCAACGGAGAGAATGAGGGAAAAAAAGAAATCCGGAGGAGGAGAGAGAAAGAATTAATATAATAAGTAGTTGGTAATATTTTGAGACAAGAAATTCAATAGCTAATGTACAGTAGCCCATCAGACTTGATGGGCTACTGTTCATTAGCAAAAAAAATTTCCGAATATGAAGAAGCTGCTGGAGCATGAACAGTAACATATAGAGCATAAACAGTAGCATATATTCTCTATATTTTGCCTATACATACATTGCTGGAGATGCTCTAACCTTAGTTAACTACACTACCAATTAAAAAAATAAAAAATAAAAACTATAAACCTAAAAGAACCTATACGTATAATCTCTCTCTCTCTCTCTCTCTCCCTCCTCTCTTTCCCTCTTTCATCGACTTCTCTCTCTAAACCGTAACCCAGAAACCCAGCTCCCACCGGTCACCCAAAGCCTCCTGTCTCCACCGCCGGCCAAACTCAAATTCTGTACTGTCTCCACTGCCAGCCCACCACCTCAAATCCTTCTCTGTCACTACCGCTGGCCCACCCAGTTCCGCCGCTCAAAGCCACTCTTGTCCGTCGCTCCACCGCTTCACCAGTCAAAACTAAATTTCCTTTTGTTTTATTTATAGAAAACTAAATTTACTCTTTTAATTCTATTAATTTTTTCTGAATGAATTGTGTTTGTTTATTAATGTGAGTTTTGGATTTTCTGGTTTTGTTTGATTATTAATGTAAACATTATTGCTATAGTAGAGTGCTACACAATGCATAACTATGCTGTATCATTCATTTTATTTTCATTCTCTATAAGTGCTCATTTTAGTAAATCTCTGCATCCCTATGTTTCTGCAAGCATCTCTTGTGGTTCTCTAATTCAGTGCCAACAAACTTTAATCAATTAAAAATTTGGAGTCATTAACTTGTCGAGGGAGCTTCTCATTGTTGTCAAAGCTGTTTAATTAATGAGTATTTAGAATCATAGCCCTCTTAAAAATGGTCATCATCAAAAGCTTCTGTTTTGAATGTTGTTGAGCCTAGGCAGTCAAGTTGAAATAGAGAGTACCAATAATTCAATGGCACCTATTTTGTTGAATCCATCAAATCAACTCTCCTTCGAATCAAATGTAGCACAAACATTATCTCTACTTGAAAGATGTACAAATATGATGGAACTATTGCAGATTCATGCTCGCATTTACAAAACAGGTTTCATTATAGACCATATTCCAGTGAGTAGGCTTCTAACTTTCAGTACCTCACTGGATTTTGGAAACTTAATATATGCTCGGAAGGTTTTTAACAGAATTAGCAGACGCATTACTTTCATGTGGAACACCATGATAAGGAGATACTCAAATAGCAATGAACCAAAAGAAGCCCTACTTCTGTACCATTAACAGCTATGTCATTCAGCCCCACACAATGCTTACACCTTTCCTATCCTACTTAAAGCATGTTCTCGTATGTTAGCCTTGGAAGAAAGCCAACAAATCCATGCCACATCATAAAAACAGGGTTTGGCTTGGACATTTATGCCAACAGGGTGGATTAAGGTGGTTTAACCATAAAAACAGGGAACAAGAGGTGGCTTTGAGCAGCGGAACTGGGTGGGCCGGCGTAGAAGACAGATGAGGATTTGAGGTGGTGAGCCAGCGATGGAGATAGTACAGAATTTGAGGTTGGCCGGCGGTGGAGACAGGAGGCTTTGGGTGACTGGTGGGAGCTGGGTTTCTGGGTTACGGTTTAGAGAGAGAAGTCGATGAGAGAGAGAGAGAGAGAGAGAGATTATACGTATAGGTTCTTTTAGGTTTTTAGTTTTTATTTTTTATTTTTTTAATAGGTAGTGTAGTTAGCAAAGGTTAGTTGGGTTAAATTTACATAAGTAATCATGTGCATTGTACATGCCATTTTTTACACATCATTTTATTAGAGCAATTTGTAGCCTCATGCTACAACTAGTTTTGTAACTAAACTTTGTCCATGTGTAAATCATGGCGATTTGCAAAACGACATCACAAATTCTATGTCTTATGCTTGCAGAAAAGGAAGGCAGCGACTTGCGCGACTTCTTCAGTCTCTCCAAAGGCATGATTCACCAAGTCTTGCTACCCCAAGCTAATGGGAAGAAGTGCTTTTCATCACAATGATGGCTTATTACTGTAGGAACAGACCTCAGCCTTAATCTTTTGCATCCTTTTACACAGCTTCAAAAAGAGCTTCCACATATGAGCAATCTTTTTCATGAATACCTTTGTGAACCTAATGGTTTCTCATTTGATAATTTCTTCTCCAAGTTTGCGCTATCTGCGAGCCCATCTCAAACATCAGACTATGTTGTCATGGCTATGTATGGGTGTGGGCGTTATTTGGCCTTTTGCCGACCGTGAGATAAGTCGTGGATCAAAATTAGACCAATTTTTGGGGCTTCTTTATTTAATGTTGTTTACTATAACAACAAATTTTATTGTGTTGACTCTTGGGGAAGAGTTTTCACCTGCGACATTGGAGGCCCAAATCCTACTTTAGCATGTCATCATGTGACAACGCTACCTAAGGAATTGGTTGAGGCATGTGGTTTTTGTCTCGAGCAGTTATACCTGGTGGAATCATCAAGCTCCTTGTTGCTAGTTTCACAACAAGGGGTATGTGTATGGCCTGCGAGGGAAGGGATTGACAAATGGACTTGGACTTATGATAATCTATTTCCAAAGGACTCAAATTCAAAGAAACCTAGAATTGACAATTGGACTTACGGGACTATGGGGTTCAAAGTCTTTGAGGTGGATTTAGGGGGTGGCAAGTGGAAGGAATTGAAGAGCTTGGGCAATGGAGCCCTCTTCTTGGGAAATAATTCTTCCATATATGTTGAGGCATCTGATTTCTTGGGATGTAGAGCTAATTGCATTTACTTTACTGGTAGTTATCCTGATACATATTGGTCAATTCCTGGTGGTGGAGGCAGGGATATGGGCATCTACAAGAAGCTAGATGGAAGCATCGAACCACACTACTAGCGCGAATCTCTTTCTCACATTACATCACCTATGTGGGTTGTGCCTAGTTTCTTAGTTATAATGCTCTTTCGGTACTTTGCATTAGAATTGAATTGGCTTATAAGAATCTAATTTATTTTGTTGGCTCATTCATATTTTCATTAATGACTACTTTTCTTCTCTCTTTTTTTGTTTTTTAATTTTTTTATGTTGTCTTTTTCTTCTCTTTAATCTATGCATCTTGAATAACAAAATTGCCTTGCACCTTATTTAATCTATTTTGCATATTTATTTTGAATAAAAATGTCATTTTCTTGTTTTAGGGCTAGGGATTTAGAATATCAAGGAATTGGGCTATATTATAGAGAATTGGACTAAGAAAGTATAACTATAAAAAATTACACTCCTGCTACCATGTTCCTTTCATTCAATATGTTTAAATTTGACATAGCGCTATGTTCCTCTTCCTAATATAAATTCAAGGCCTTGGAAAAATGTCAGAGCATAGTTTCAGCATTGCTATAACATATTGCTTGACATATAAAAGCATGCATGTTCGGATGAGTCATTAGTGATTGGCATTAAATGATTCTAGGTTTTCTCCTTGGTGGTAGCACCTTAGACAAAGTGATGCATTTTGCTCTCCCCACGACAATAACGACCAAGCCTTAGTCCTTAAACTTTAAAATTGACTATGAATCCTCATTGGACTAATCATAATAGACTGTAGATTCTTTTATGCCAGTTCTGCCAATGAAAATTGGCCCACTCTTTTAGATTCATGAGAGTGAGAGAATGTACAACAAAAGATACAACAACCTCTTACACACAACCAACCAAACTCACAAAAGTAAATTTATTGTAACACATCTGACAAGCTAATCTCCTCTGCAAGCTCTTGCTTCATTCTGCTGGAAGTATGAATGCTGCAAAGCACCACGAGCGCTGATCCTACGCACCTGTAAGGTACATTAAAATGAGTTTCACTATATAATGTGCAAGCACAAGAGAAAAATCGAAGGAAAAAAAGAGAGAGTGCATTATAGATTGAAATACCGGATCCCAATGTAAAAGAAGCCGTGCCAAACGTAATGCCTCAACATCCAGAAAGCTACAAATATGTAAAAAGCATGTTGTAATATAAATGATGTGCTTTTATAGGACATATATGTATTAAATTACTTAGCAATTTATAATTTTACCCCAGTTGGAATGGATCCCTAGCAATGATTTTGTCTGCAAAATCCTGCTCTGAACAGTGATCAGAAAATTCTCCTATGCACAACTCCAAAAAAGCTAAATTCCTATAAGGAAAAACATAACCATAAAATCAAAATACTAATAATTCCGATATGCCACGGTATGAATAATTTGAAGTCAACAAAATTAGAATTGTATCCCAACCTATAGATATCAGAGTCAATCAAATCACCCTCATCATATTGCAACACAAGATCTACTAGCTCAGGTGTCAAGTTATCAATATTTGAGATAGTGAAAATTTCATTGGTTCCCAAAATCATCTCTAAGAAAATAACCCCGATCGACCACATATCATAACTGGAGAAAACAAGGGAAAATAAAATCAGAGAATATAGACAAACACCTCAGATTTTAAATTCTAAGAGTACCTTGCTTGTGGTTTGGCCATCCAACCATATCCAGTTTCTGGAGGCATGTAATCCCTACATTGTGGAGCCCTAAAAATTTAAAAACAAAAGCATGGTTAGTTCTATTCTAGCACATTACTAAGCAACAGACCAACAACCATTCATTTACCAATTACCAAGATCCATATAACTGTATTGTGTAGGCATCTGTGGCACTCCCCATGTCAATTAGTCTCCTGTTATGCAAAAAAATAAGAGTTGATATATTTCACAAAATAGTTAAATGAAAAAAAAAAAAAAAAAATAGAAGATAAAATTTTTTGGGACTTACAACTTAAAATCATGTATTTGCTTAATTTCCTCAACACTAGCCGCACACCTACGCTTTTGGGTTGGTATACATATTACAATATTTACTGAAATAAAAAAAAAAAAAAATTTCCACAATAAAAAAGCTCACCATTTTGACAAAAAGTTCATTGTTTTGGGACCATAATCGCAAGTAACACCCAAATCCACTAAATCAAGACCCAAAATATTGCTCACAAAACAAGTAACATTTGATAACATACTAGTTTTTTAGTCTGCTAACTTATATAAGTAACAGTCAAAAGTAAACCAAAGCCTTGATTTGAGGATGTCATAAGGTTTTAGAATCATAACATATGAAAAACTTTGGTATCTCCAGACTAAATGAAAAACTTTCCTAGTTTAAGATTTTGACATATATTTATTGGACTAAACAATAGCAAGACAAAGCCATAGTAGATAAGCACATCATAGATATAAGAAGATTTTGAAATTTAAAACAACTAGATGCTAGCACTTAAAATTGAGAGAGAAGACTTACCGGGCTTTAAATCCCTATGAACAATATCATGACCATGGAGAATAGCAATTGCTGAGATCTGAATGAAGAGAATACTACACAAAAATTATTATTGTCATTCTCTAAAACTCGTCGTGCTTACAATATAAATTAACTTAAAGCTTCACTTAAGCTTACCAGCTGAAACATAATGCCTTTAATGGCATTCTCACCCTCCTGGGTGGTTTTTAACCAGTTCCACCAAAGCCTATTTTGGCCTCCGTACAATAGGTGTTTGAAAAGCTTTAACAAACTTGGGCGTTATGTCTAGCCCTGCCTCCGTAAGATTCTCTCCAAAATGTGCATCCCTTAAGGCACTTACATGTGCATCTGAGCCTCTGAATGTCTGCGTGTATATAAAGCATCCACAACAACTCAAACACAACAAGGCAGAAAGCGAAAGGGAAAGGGAAAGCAGCATTCTAGAGATTCATAACCAAAGAGAAGAGAGAATTTTCCTAATGACTAATGAGCATTTCACATTTTCTTTTCAACCCAGTACCAAAGCAGGGAAGCAGAACAAAAAAAAACAAAGGGAGAGAAGCTAAGAAGCATGGACACAGACACAGGTGCGGGTACAGACACAAATAGGACACAGTGACATGAGCAATTCATGTAAATTTATAACATAAAACGGCCAACACTAGCATATCATGGATACAACACGAGTACAGCACCCTAAATTAAATTTCCGTGCCTCTTAGCAACAAGAAAGCACAAGTAGACAAAAGGGTATATATGAGTCATGAGTGTGTAAAATAAATAAACATTGTTCATAACAAATTACTATGCTTTTTTTATTCTCTGTAAATACCCAAACCCAATATCATGACCTCATGAATTGTTCACAGAGCACACATTAATTTTTTATTTATTTTTATTTGATAAAACAGAGCACACATTAATTGAGACACACATGCCGCAACGGAATTAATATATCTGCCTACACGCACAGTGCACACATACAATAGTATAGTATAATAATAATAATAATACACTTATGATCTTCACAATGAACTCCAATTCATTGGAATTGAACTTGGAGGCAAGCCAGGCCGTTCCGAAGCGGAGGCCTAGCCGAGCAAGTTGGAGGAGTCAGAGACCGAGCACAGAAAGCGCCATTAGTAAGCACAAAAAATAGCAAGCAGATTAAGGACGACGACGTTGCAGCTGCCGATAACCAGACCATTAGTACTGACTATTTGGAGAAAATATGAAAGAAAGTTGAGAGAGAGAGAGAGAGAGAGAGAATATGAGAGAGTGTGAGGAAATGAAATACGATCGAGCTTCGAGCCTGAGTGAATGAGTGAGACAGAATGTGGGTTTTGCTTTGCGAGTGAGTCAGTTATAGAGAGAGTGAGTCAGTTAGAGAGAGAGAGAATGATGAGCTGTGCATAACGGCCGGTGCAATGTAGTTTCCACATTTTTTGGAAATTGTCCGATGGCTCTCTGCCCTGGCAGTATGAAATTTTTGGCTTCTTGGTTCAACCCCCGTTATATATCTCCGTGGCTGATTAAATACAACGTCAATGGGTTTTAGTTAGTTTAATCAGTAAAGTCTTTATTGGTTGAATAAGAAATTTGAGTTTCAATTCTTACTTACACAAAAAATCGATCGATGTCTTGGTTTAATAATAAAAAATTATCATTATGAGCGGACGCTATTTGTTGAAATTCTCTTTAAAAAAAAAAAAAACTACGATATTAAAATTTTATTTATTTAGTTGAAGCTGACATAGATGATGTTTACATGCTGTTGATCATGGGCATTATTATGTTAATATGTCAGTTGAAAATCAATTCTTTAGAACATATATATCAGTTGAACCATACTCATTATAAAAAATAATAATCATCTAAGGCAACCTCATAGCTGAGAGATATATGTATTTACTAGGCTCATGGGAAGACCTTAGCCCATAGCTCTATCTATGAGCAATGCCTATTTTTGGTTTAGTGGGCTGGGCTCCAATGATCAAAAAAATTTTGAATTCAACCATTGGTTTTTTTTTTTTTTTTTTTTTTTTAAAGGTAATAATCAAATAATTCAAAAAAATTTTACCAACGTTATTTTCTAAAAAAATAAAAAAAAGTTACTAGGCTATTAAAAAAAAAAAATTACTTACCATAAATTAACATAATCACTTTAAGCATCCTTTCTTTATTAACCATAAATATTTTAATTAATATGCTTGATTTATTTCTTCATAATATTTATTTTAACATGGGAGGGAGATTGGGATGAGCAAAGTAAGAGAAAGGTTAAAGGAGAAATCCTTTCTTTCAAATATGATTTATGCACCAAATCAACACAAATAAAAGCAGATTTATAATCTTATAAAACTGTTGGCAGTTCACCAAATCAAAAGAGTAAATAACAAAACCATATAATATATATTTTAAATATATATTAAATATAAGTGGGTTAGGCAACCTTTTGAATCTACTAACTTGCACCAAACTTAACCCATTGTTAAAAAAAAAATTTGCAACCCAACCCAATGCATCAACTCCTAAAAATTGACCCAACCTAGTAGGTTAGGTTGGATTGGGTTGGTTTTTGTGGATCAATGGGTTGATTGCACACCCCTAATCATTCCTTATATATCCTCGCTTAATGGCATATCTTTTCCTTGGAAATTGGTGTAGCGTTTGAAGGTTCCCTCTAGGGTTGCCTTCTTTTCTTGTACTACTGCTTTAGAGAAGATGTTATCTACTGACAATTTTCAAAAGAGAGGTATTATTCTTTTGGATTGGTGTTGCATGTGCACAAAATATGGGGAGTTCGTGGATTTTCTTCTTCATTGTCATATAACTTTTTAGTAGTGGTCAATGACATTCTATTTATTTGGACTCCAATGGTTAGCCGAGAGAGTTATTGATACGTTTGCAACTTGGTAGGGTTCTTTCGATTGGCATAGAAACATAACCTTTTGTAAGGCAATGCCTCATTGCATTATGTAGTGTCTTTGGAAAAAAGAAAATTCTAGAAGTTTTGAGGGTTGTGAACAGACTATCCTTGATTTTAAACTTTTTTTTTCCTCATGCCTTGTTAGATTGGAGTGTTGCCTTTCATTCTCCTCGTTTTACTCTTTCGGATATGTTATTAAAAACAAAAAAACAAAAAAAAATCTATTGGAAACATTCCTGAAGCACACTCTAAAATAGGAGGAAAAAATTTATTAAAATAATCCACTAAACAAAATAGGCTATATAACCCAAATAATAAGCTAAGCTAAACAAGCTCTAAGTTAAGCAAAATAACATGTAAAGGAATCCATAATTTAATGTATGATAAAGCCCCCAGCAGATCTCAGACGAACCACAGCAACTGACAAGTTATAAACGCTCCTACTATTATCAAATGGAATACCCCCTTCTTTGCTGGCTTTAAGAAATGCAGTATGTACTATGCAATCAGCATCACTTGGTGTCATAAAATAACATGGAATTGGGGTCAACGTCCAATAGCTTTTATAACGTTTTTGATGTAATAGAGCACAGATATCAGGTTCATTTAGGGTTTTAAATATTTCATCAGATGCAAGCACCAAATGACTGTTGACAGCACTTAAAGGTTTCCAATCGGTCACCTTAGGTGCCAAATTGCCATACCTGCCAATGATCCAGAGTAATAAAATTAGAAAGAAAAATTCAACCCAGAAATAAATTTTATCGACCAAAATTCATAATTTATTTGAAAATAAGATTTAGGATCCATATAAGAAAATCAAAAGCTATAAACATTCATTTCTTTTTCCTTTTTATAAGACAAAAACTCACCTTCCTACGAATACACAAGCAGTTCCATCTTCAGTTCTTTCACTGAGACTTCTTGAATGATGCCTTCTTGCCAATTTAGCAGACAGATCAATCCATACATCTGGTGTTTTCAAATGAGGAGCAACAACACATCAACTTGGTACACATAGTATGTTAAAACGGTCTCTCTAAATAGAATAATTACATTAGGCCTATGCTCTGTTATTATACTGAGATCCCAAGCTTAATTCAAAGAGAAACAAAACTAACCTAACAAATAGAGCCATCACACAGTGCTAACTACTTTTCAATCTTTTACAACTAACTGCACTAATCTAATCCACAATTAACATGTGTTTATTCTCTTCCAAACTTATGTGCTGAACTCGTGCACTATTTAAGCATACGCCATTGTTTGTGGGCTACATACAATTAACTGCGCTAATCTGTACTGTACATAAACACAAGGTGAGGTAAGGATGTTGTTTGCTTTTGATCTGTTTTCCTTTTACGCAAAACATAACTGTTTGCTCTTCATTGTCTTCCTTTTCAACGCAAACATTCTGGTTGAAAAAACTAGGATGCCCTAGGAATTTAACATCTTAGCATAAAATGGACTCTAACCGTTTATGACCCTCAGAGAGAGAGAGAGAGAGAGAGATTCATATCTGACCTTCATCCTCCACATAGTGCCAATTACACAAAAAGGCCTTTGAGTTGCAACCATTGGCAACTAATATTTGCCCTTCTATCATAAGAACAACAGTGGCAACGCATCCAGGAACATGATTTTGTTTAGAAGCAACCTGAGAAAAAATCACAAAGTAAAATTAGACGACTAGCTCAAAAATTTAGGAAACAAACAGGTATAAAAAAAATAAAAAAGGAAAAGGAGGGAAAAAAAAGTGTTGCTAGCAAAACTTACCTCAGACAAAGTTAAATCAATATCATGGATGGTCCTCGACAATGCTTCCTTCAAAATTTTTGCATTTATTGTTCCATCAACTCCTTTTGGTAACATCCACAAAGAACTGCAATCCAAAGCCCTATGAATTGCAAAATTATTGCAACATTATCCTCCATGAAATTCTTAAAACTTGTTCCTCTCTAATGTGTATTCTCAAAATAGATGAGGGTTCAAAGAAATTCATGCAAAGTGCAGCAAAAGGATCATAACCCATCTGACATGCCCCCAGATAAAAGGTAATCAGAAGTTTAAAACCAAAAATCAGCTTGAACTTTTTCTTGTTCCCTTTCTGTACTCTTAAAAAAAAATCTTTGGGAAGCAGACAACTTTCGCATGCTAGATATTTACTCAAGTTTAATCAAGCTGATTTTGTTAATGCCTAACTTCCTTAAAGAGGTATAACAGAAGAAAGTTTTGGTGACACAATGCCTAACTTGTTAGAGAAAGAAGCATGCTTTGATTCAGTAAGCTTAAGTTTGGGATAGCAAGAAGGTTTTTTTTTTTTTTTTTTTTCCTAATGTACATCATGGCCTTAGGAAGAATCTCAGAGCATACTATGACATATTGCTTGATGCATTGGGATATTAAGCATGCATGTTAGGATGAGGCACTAGTGATTGGCATTAAATGATTCAGGTTTTCTCCTAGGTGGTAGCACCTTAGTTATTGAATTTGCAAAACCTTTATGCTTTAATTATTTGACAGTTGCATGTGTCCCTACAACAACAACAATTAAGCCTTAGTCCCAAAACTTAGGGCTCAAGAATGGATCCTCAACAAACTAATCAAGGTCGGCCACATGTATTCTTTTATGTGTGTTCTCCTTGCTTTAATCTTTTTTCACCTTTGTTAACTTGTTGAATCAAGTAGGAGAGATTATACCAGGGAACTGTCACTGAAAATTGGCCCAGACTTTTAGGTTCATTTAAGTGAGGGACTGCTAAGTGATTTTTAACTTTACAAAATTATCATGCTATGGTTGGCAGATACAGAGTTAAAGTAGACACCAAATAAGTAAAAACCATTTTTTATTTATAATATAGAATAGAAAAGTAAATAACTCAAACAAATCGCAGAAGACACAGCCACCTCACTCAAGCACACAAGCATGCAAAAAGCTAATAAAATAGGGGTGCAAATTGCAGAGAAGCAAAATATCATCCCCTACAATATATAGATCCTTAATTTCATATCATGAACAGCAAGAAAAAGATACATGCAAAGACACATATATACCAGATATAACAGGAGCACAAACCACAAGCTAAAACAACACAAATACAGAAATTGTAGATACGGAGTGCATGTGCATAAACAAACACACATGCACCCAATGGGTGTTGAACCTACGATCTCACCCTCCACCTTACAAGAAGAGAAAATGTCATTTGAGCTAGAACTCATTGGCATAACAGGAGCAAATATTGGGGGGGGGGGGGGGGGGGGGGGGAGGGAGGGGCTGAGCTGGAGCATATATTGCACTCAAAGATTTCACAAAGAATATCCTGGTCATTATACAGATTCTAAATTTAATAACATAAGCAAACACATCCATACATGAATATATAACAAATAAAACAGGGTCATATATTGTGATTATTTCACAAGAATATAATTAAATTTCATAACATGAGAAAATTAATATATATATATATATATATATAAGATGCATAAGATAAAGGCACAGCAGCAATTTCAAAATGATTTTTGGGGAGTAAGTCCAATATAGATCTTTCCATTGAGCTCTTCTCCATTAAAATTAATAACCTAGGGAAGAACAATTACCTTCTAATAAATTGGTCTACTTCATTAACTTGGTTTAGCTCTGGAAATACCATATCATGGTCCTCCTTGAAAGATAACGGTCCCATCAATTTGTTAAATGCATACGTCTCATCACGAAGAAAGTATGTGTGAACTAAAAAGTAATTTTTTAGAAGATTTGTAGCCATCTTAGCAGAGTCCTCCACACCATTATGGTCAAATACTGCGACCATACCAACTTTAACATCTTCAATAGACCCATTTTCACCTGCAACATATCAAATATAATAATATTTTTGCCTTGTGGGAATTGGAAAAAATTCATAAATTAAAAATTGGCGCCAAACAAAAACTCAATTTACAAATGTAGCATTCTAATAAGATTTCAAAGTAATGAGCATTAATGATCAAGGAAAGAACTCAGCCATCAGACTGGGTCTTGGATAAGTAGAAGTGATGTCCAGATGATTATAGTAATATTTTGGGTTAAAAATTAGTAGAAATTAGTGTCAAATCAAAACTATTAACTATATTTAACGTTTTCTGATTATTTGAGTTGGTGTTTGTTATGCTCAACTTGGAATTTGAGCTAATAAATGTGTCAAGTCAAGCAAAATCCAAGCTTTAAAAGTGTCAAAATATTGTGAATCAGGCCATTCGATTCAAATTCTTTTTGTTTTTCAAGAACCTTAAACTACTCATCAATTCGAAGCAAGCCAAATATTGAACTGAGAACCAAGCACGATTAGTTAAAAGTCATGATAATACCTAGAAATGGAATCTGCAAATCAAGATCACAAAAAAATCTTTCTTTGAAATGCTTCTCGCCATCTTCGAAATTGGTGAATCCAGCCAACAGACAGTTGACTGTGTGGCTTCGGTAGAAATTATTGGAAAGAACCCAGCTAGAACACTCTGGATTTTCAAGAACAGCAGGAGCACCACCCTTTTGATAATATGTGGCACATATTGTCCTTTCTCCACAAGAAAACGAGTTTCCAAGCAGAAAGAGCCCAACAACAACACCTAAAAACAGGGTCCTTAACCCTTCCATTGTCCACTTTTATTGTGATCAAACTTTGAACCTAACAAGTTTGTAAACATGTATTGACAGTTATTAAAACGGTTGAAGAAAAGCAAGTATACACACATGTATTCAACTGATTATATATTTTATATTCGTAACTTTTGATGATTGAAAAGAAAAATGCTAGAAACTTGACCTCATGGGCTTAAACTTTTATGTTATGTGGTGTTCCAGCAAGCATGTTATGTTATATGAAAATACAGCCAAACACAACAATGAATAAACAACATAGTATCCAGAAAGAAAAACAGAAGCAACACAGTACAACATACAGATACAGAGCGAAGAATGAAATTCGAAAAATTGAGAGTACCCAATGCTTAAAAGGTTAGAGCTTTTACTGATTTTGGAAGAGTTTGAGAGATAAAAGGAGAGATACGATGAAGAACCTGAGACTGAAAGTTTGAGTTGAGACTAAAACCTATCATCATCAGTTCGTATCATGACTAGGATAAAGATTGAAAGATATATCTACATATCTGAGCCATCACTGGGCCCGAACCCCGCTGACCCAAAAAAAAAAAACTAGAGTGAAAGAAATTTAAAATTCAGGCCTATGACAGCCTTGGACTAAACCCAAAATTCTATGAAAGAAATTACTAGGCCTGTTTTAACAAAGCTGGCAGTTGGTACGTAAAAAATTTAACTTTGTGGGTTTAAAAAATGTCTCTTTTTCCCTCGTGTTTTGAACTTTGTGGGTTTTCGGCCTGTTTGGTACGTATGTTTAAATAACAGTTTTCAATCATTAGCATTGCTACTAAGATATGAACAAAAAAAACAATTGATTGGTGGATTGGGTGATGTGTTCAAGGATGAATGGAGTTTTTTTTTTTTTTTAATTTTATTAAATAGAGATATTACTTTCAGCCACAGGAAGACTTTTTTAAGCCGTTTGGTTGGAGCAGTGAAAAAGTGGGAGAATAGAACATGGGAAGATAATGGAAAAGTGGGAAGATAGAAGAAATTAAGTTTTCTCCTATTTATGTTTGGTTGGGAGGATAGAAAAGTGGAGAGATAGAAAACTTATTTGTTTAATTGAGAAGAAAAAAATGAGAGAACAGAAAAGTGCAGTTCGTATAAATTTACAATTATATCCCCCATTAAATAAAACAAAAAAACAACACATTTTCTTAGCAAAAAATTATGTATGTGAAAACAAAAAAGTAACACATTTTTTTAGCAAAAATAATTGTATATGTGCAAGTAGAAAAAAAAAAAAAAAAAGATCAACTGGTCATAGAAAAAAAAAAAGGGACAGAACAACGCCCATGTGCACTATGCACATGAGAATTTTGGTAAGCTCGTACAAAGTTTTCTCTCCCCCCATTTTAGGGGGAAAACATTCTGGTGGGTTTGGAGAAAAAACACTCGGGCCCCACCACACATTTTCGCTCCCCCCCTCCCAACCAAATACCATCCAAAAAGTCTTCCCTCTTCATTTTCTCTCATTTTTTTCCATCCTTCCTAAAATCCACTCTACCAAACACACCCTAATAGAATGCGCCGCCAAGTTTTTTTTAGTTCATGTACCAAAACTTCCCTGGAGACAAGTTCGGTGCCATCAGTGTTGGCACAACGGTAGTTGTGGGTTCAGATCTATGTTGTTTAATTTTTTTAAAACTAAAATAAATTTAAAATATGAACTGTCTATTTTAATAATTGACATGACATCTATTTTAAGATTTTTATTAATGAATTAATGACATGGAATAAATATAACCATTGATTTTAAAATGAAATGTTGAGATTAAGAGAACTATATAGGGGTAGAGTACTCTAGAAACTCTAAAAATTCAGAATCCTACAATTTTTACTTTAACCTTACGTAATGGCCAAGCATTATTAGTTATGGTGCCCCAGGGATTTCAAATAAACAAGTCCAAATCTTCTATCTCATTATTTCTACTTCACTTTATGCTCCACAAATAAAAGAATGCCACATGTCCACTTATTTAATTAAATGCTAAATTTATGCCTTTTATTATTTTAATTACTTAAATAAAATAAAATTTTAAAAAACTCATAATGTTTTCACTGCCTTGCCACCACAACCTTCACTAGCAGCCACTATAAAAATTCCGGCAAACCACTGCCACCAAGCTCACCACCTCAGATGAAACTCATAACTCTTCCACTTTCTTCCCTCTCAAACCCATGAAAAACCAACCCAACACCACCACACTACCACCCTCCCTTCACCTCTCTCCATTTCAAAAACCAAAATAATCTTTCAAGCTTCAGATTTCAAGATATACATTTTGGTTATAGATAAAAGGGGAGATAACAATCAGGCTAGTATTACGCCTATTAAACAAAACAAAAAAAAAAAATGTTTGGAATTCTTTTGGTATATGAACAGGGATGGGATAGTGGTGGCTGATACCCATGTGTTAGTAAGGGTAGCTAAGCTGGGTGGGTTAGTGGAAGAGTTATGGGTTTTGGTGGTGACTGGTGCTGACTTTGATGGCTTTGCCAAAATCTTGATGGTGGCTGCTGGTGAAGGTGGTGGTGGGGGCAGTGAGAATTTGATGGGTATCTTAACTTTTTATTTTTTTTAGTTTATTGAAATAATAGAAGGCAAAAATTTAGCATTTGATTAAATAAGTGGACATGTGGCATGATTTTACTTGTGAAACAAAAGGTGAAGCAGGAAGAATGAAATAGAAGATTTGGACTCCAAATAAACCAGCCACATGTATTTTTTTTTATGTATGCTCTCCTTGATTTAATTTTTTTTCCCTTTATTTGCTTGCTTGTTGAATCAAGTAGGAGAAATTATGCCAGGGAGCTGTCATTGAAAATTGGCCCACACTTTTAGGTTCATGTAAGTAAGGGACTTCTAAGTGATTTTTTACTTTACAAAATTATCATGCTATGATTGGTAAGTATAGAAGTAGACACCACATCAGTAAAAATCTCTCTCTCTCTCTCTCTCACAGAGAGAGAGAGAGAACAATTACCTTACAATTTTCGCAAAATATTATTATATATATGTATACTAATTTTAGCAATTTTGTTTTATAAAATTAATGTTTGTTTCTCTTAAATAATATCATTGATTCTTTTAAGAGTAATGCTATACTCACAAACCTTTTACAACATTTTCACAAACTATTTTGGTAGCAAAGTTTTATTGGCTTGCATATGGACCCATGACTCAAATCATTTTTTTACTTACCACTTATCACATTAGTAATTTATAAAAAAGCTTGTAACTCTAGCATTTTCCTCATTTTAGTGACCGTAAAAAAATTTATAGACCTATCAAAAAAAATTATAGATCTAAAATTTAAAACAAAATATACAAGCCCAAAAAACAACAACAAAAATTACCAATAAAACTAAAAAAAAAAAAATTAAGCTCAGTTAACTAATTTTGTCCAAAATAAACAACCCTGTCCTTAAAAAAATTCTAAACAATAATAAATTTGCTCTTACCCACTTAAAAAAAAAAAAAAAAAAAAAAATCTCAGTAGCTAAATAGCACAATCAGAGGTTGAAACCGCCACACAGCCAACAAAAAAATTGCCCCCTAACTCAAAGTTCTGGCTGTTGGGAAAAACTGGTTTGACATCTCATACAAAACCCACAGTGGAAGCAACATAAGAATTTACTTCATTTATGATAGATAACATGTAACCTTGAATTCTAGAATAAAGAAAATAAAGCGTACCTTAGTGCAATAAAATTCAAAAACAAGACTTAAGAATACCTTTTGTAAGGACACGATTTGGAGCGACCCAAGAACGATGTTGGGTTCACACGTAAATAGGTCCTCACAATATCATTTATAGAGCGTGGGTTTGAAGGGCTAGGCCTTGATTACGAGACGGTGGTTTTCCGGGGTGTTCATACATAAATAAAACATGTACATACATAAATTGATTGTGCACGCTCTGGGAATCTTTCCCCTAGAGGTGGGCTGGGAGGCTCTGGTTTTGGCCATTTTTCCCAGCCACTTCTAAGGGTTGCTTACTTCGCCTTTTATACTTGCCCGTGTTCCTTATCCTTCGTCCACGTGTAGGGTCGACTTTTCAGGACTGATACTTGTCCCATCAACCCATATTCAAAGTCGTTGGAGGTGATTGTAAAAGCTGGGGAGTATGGCTCTGTCAGGTGCACAGTATTGAATGGCAGTAAGGGCAGCTTTCCCTGGTTGTTGCACTTTCCAGCGTACCCTTTTCTATTGACTTAGATATTTTAGATTTTGTTCCAGCTGTTATTGTACCATTTTTACCCTTTTCTTCTGGTAAGACTTTAAACATGCCCAGGACTGAATCGTCCTCGGCTGTGTCCCAAGGCCATTTCACACCTACACTACCGAGCCTGGGCTATAATCTTCCTCGGCTCGGGCCTTGGGCCCCGACGGATGGATGGGCCAGGACCACAACTTACTGGGCCCCACACCTTTAATCTTCATCCCAATTCCACATGGTGCCCAAGATGAGTAGTTTCTCAATCAATTCTTGTGTACATTGATTTTCCATTGGAAAAGTGTATTTCTAAGATCCTGTAGAGAAAAACTGTTTTCTCTTCCTTTTAATTATACGTATCTTTTAACCGCCTTGGCAATTACTTTATTTAATAACTATTATTAAATAAATAATTGATTATCTAATTGGGTTAGCCTTTTGGGCTAGCCCAATTGGGCTTAAGTGTGTGGCTTGAGATGGGACCAAAGGGACTAATAAGGCTCTAGCTCCAATGGACCTCAGACTTATCTGTCAACTTTTAACAAGCCTAAAGTTACCATCTTGAGAATAACAAGTACCACTATAGAAATATAATTGCACTCTAGGCCTTATTAATAAATTATTTCTTAAGACTCTAATATGATATCATTTGACCCCTCCATGAAATATCCATAGTGAACAAAATCATAATAAACTGTCACTTTGTAAACAACTATTTTATTCCTTGAGTACCCAATTTAATCTTTTAGTTATTCATATTTATAAAATCTAATTTCATAAAATATGAACTTTAGTAACTCTTTACTAAAGAGGCCGGCCCTAAATAACCAGTTCCCATTAAATTTATCTTAAGGGAATATTTCGTGTCTCTATAGAAAGAGATTATGGATTCCATCTTGAGAATATGTGTTCCCTTAACACTACGTGTGGTTACTTAACATACTAAGGTTTTGACCGTTAAACTAGATCTCACTCCTGATATATCAAAGTAACCTACATTTCATGATTGAGTTCACTATCCTCTCAGGATTAAGAGTTTATGAAATTAGAAGTCGTGAGATTAATTATTCAATTGACAATTGTTAATTGAATAATTAATCTCACAGTAGTCCAGTTCAATGTCTTATACACTTAAGACATATTAACACATCAACTAGAAGTCTCTACTTTCATGATCAAGACAAACCATCTTAGTTGATGCGTTATAGTCTTCGCAGATGAAACATCCAATTTCATCACCGACTATGAATTATATTTTGAGTTCACAAGGAACTTGTGATTTATATTTTTCGTAATTAAATCACATAAATTACATACAATGCATCTCAAGGACTATGATAATGTCCCATTAATTCATTTATAAATAGTCTCATATAATTAAACAGTTTAATTATTTATAACATATCAATAAATTGGATTTTAGGGCACAAACCCTAACACTAGCTCCATCCTTGAAAATCATAAATTAAAATTTGGCTCCAAATATGAACTCAATTAACAAATGCAACATTCTAATAATTAAGTTTTAAAGTAATGGGCATAGATAATCAAGGACAGAACTCAGCCATCAGAATGGGTAGGTAGAAGTGATGTCGAGATGATTATAGTCCTCGAACTGTAAATATTTTGAGTTCAAAACAGTAGAAAAGTGCGTCCAATCAAAACTATTTTTAACGCTTCTAATTATTCGAGTTGGGGTTTGTTATGCTCGACTTCGAATTCGAGTTAATAAATGTATCAAGCCAAGCCTTAACACCCATTAAATTCAAATTCTTTTATTTTTGGAAAGAACCCAGCTAGAACACTCCGGATTTTCAAGAACAACAGGAGCACCGGCATTGTGGTAATGTGTGGCACAGAATGTCCGTTCTCCATAAGAAAATAAATTTCCAAGCAGAAAGAGCCCAACGACAACGAACAACAAAGTCCTCAACCCCTTCATTATCCACTTTATGATCAAATTTCAATCATAACTAAAATTATAGTCTTTAACACATCATTAAGAACACGCTTTTTTTTTTTTTTTTTTCTCTTTTAACTAACTCTAAGTCATGATCAACAAAAGTACTCTTAAGAAAGAGGCACACTAGGATGAAGATGGTAAATTTTAAAATTTGGAAAACAGTTGAAATCTACAAGACACCAAAGATTATGCCTTAAAATAAATCTACATATCCACTGAGGTTTTACTTAACATTTTTTTTTTTTTTTTTTTTTTTTTTATAAATAGCCTAATGAATGTCAATTTACTTTTTCATTTTTTATACACAGTTTAAAAAAATCTAAAAGGGGTATGAATACATTAATCAAGACTTTTTTTTAATATAATGCTAGTGAAAATCATAAAAATAAACATAAACTTGAAAATAAATATATTTGTTTGATTTAAGCCCACAAACATATGTTATTCTTTATTTAAATTGAAGCATAGGAAAATATGAAACTTTCAATTTTAACGTTTGATTTTTTTTTTTTTTTTTTTGGGCTTTTCATGCCCCTTTCCCCTTTGTTTTTTAGATACAAATCAATTTCTAAATATTTATGTGAGAAGCTCAAGTTTCAAAGTTACTAAGCATTAAACAAGTTTCAATATTTAAATATAATGTTACATTTATTTATTATATTAGTTGGATAATTTTTTATTATCACCAACAGGGTGGATTTCATGGGGAAAAAGAATTAAGGGTATTTTGTGAATCTTCTAAAGAAGTCGGCTTTGAGATATGGGCTTCTAGCGGCAACCATAGTCCAAATTAGTCAAAATCCTATGGGTTATAAGCTCATATCATTTGTGGCTCTTAAATTAGTGGAAAACTTGGCAATATTACAAGGAATCACACTTTCAATTATAAGTATGTCTATATTTCATATGTTCATAAGAAAAAAGAAAAAAGAAAAAAAATCCTTTTCATTTCAATATTATTAACGATAGTAGATTTAGGGATGCCAGCTTTAATTTCCCCTACTTCTGGATATTAATTGGGGTTTCAATAGTATACGCAGTCGAGGTTTAGATTAGATTAAATATAATATGAGTGAGACCAAAAAAAGAATAGTTCTTCTAAATAGGGGCAAAAAAAAAAAAAAAAAAAAAAAGAGTCAAAAGCAAAATTGTGGTTTTATCTTTATCGGGTTGGACCTAAGTACTATCGGGTCTAAGGTCCAAGAGAATAGGTCAGGTCTGACCCGGATCTCTTATCCTTCCAAATTCCAAAAACCCTACTACTAAAAATAAATTAGGATTCCAACAGAATACAGTATCAAGAGTCTTGTTGCTATTGAAGACTTGCTTGAAGTTTATATGTCGCTCTTGGTGAAATAACAAAGAATGTGATTGAACAAAGAAGTGTTGAAATGGGTCCATGCTAAGCGGATGCAATAACAATAAGGAACACCTCAATAATGTATACGCTAGGCATAGTTCCATTATATTATAATCTGAAAACAAATATCATTAAATTTCATTATGTAATTTAATTCCAATGAAATAATTATATTTTATTTTATTTTTCTTTGTATGTTTACGGTCTGGCTTTGCATGTAACTAGGAATATAAAAAAACTAATAAATGCCAACTTGTTTATTTTTTAAACATAAATTAAAAGATCTAAAAGGGCTACAAATACTTTAATTAAGAATTCTTATTTTTTGAATATGAAAAATAAACATAGACATAAAAATAAACATTTTTTTTTTGTTTTATTTGAACCTATAAACATATGTTAATCTTCATTCAAATAGAAACATAGGAAAATATGGAAATTTCAATGTCAACATTTTAATATTTTAGGTTATTCATATCCATCTCACTTTTGTTTTTAACTTACAAATCAAGTTTCAATTATTTATGTGAAAGAAGCTTAAACTCATATTTTTTAAGCTCCAAACAAGTTTTAGTATCTAAAGATAATCTGACCTTATTTTTGTGTGATATTTCTATTATTAGTAATTAAATTGATTATGGTTTCAAAGTAACCATAATAGTTTAAGCATGTTTTGTAGGGTTTCTGAAATACTTTTAAACAATATCTTGCAAAGTATTTGTTGAAATGTTCGAAGACCCATCATTATCTTAAAGTAAAACATTCACACACATTACGGTAAGTTTTACTTGTGTTTCAAAAGAAAATCAGGTAAAGTACATTCTTGCTTTTATAACGAATTCTAAACCATGATCAATAGAAATATGAACAAGAAAGTGACACACTAAGAAAAAGTGGATTGTATTCCAGATTCATAACTAATTTCGATAAAAATGAATGAATTTATTTTCTTTAGCTGAGTTTACACCTCAATAAAACTTTATCCCTCTCCCGCTCTTTTGTAGCATGTATAATGAGTAATTAACTAATTATGCAATGCCCTCAAAGAGTCGAAATACAATAAGGTGGAAGTACTCCTTCCTTTGACATGAATGGTAGGTTCCATTAACTAAATTCATGATAAGACCCATCATTTATATGAGAGAAGAGAGTATCATGTTATTGTATTTTAAAAACATTAAAAAAATTACTCTTGTTCAATCTTTGATACCTCCCCTAAAAAGGGAAAAAAGAGGAAGAATATTTCTTTTCTCTTAAAACTCTATTTGGGATGAGGGAATAGAATGAAATAAAGTGAAATCTGCAAATCAAGATCACACAAAAAAAAAAAAAAAAAAAAAAAAAAAAAAAAAAAAAAAAAACTTTCTTTGAAATGCTTCTCATGATCTTTGAAATTGGTGAATCCAGCTAACAGACAGTTGACGGTGGGGTTTTCAAAGAGATTTTTGGAAAGAACACAACAGGAACACCACCATTATGATAATGTGTGGTACATGATGTCTGTTCTTTATAAGAAAACGAGTTTCCAACTAGAAAGAGCCCAACAATAAATAACAGAGTCCTCAACCCTTCCGTTGTCCACTTTATGACCAAACTTCAATCCTAACAAGTATGGCCAAAAACCCAAGGGATTGGCTAAGTGGTTCTTAAGACCTCATCATATTCATGGATTTTGGATTTAAAACCTCTTACCAGCATCATGGGGCCATCAACTCATGTCTAGGATAAAGATGAAATATACATATATCTATATCATTGAGCCCTTCTCTTCAGTAGGCCTTTTGACCCCCAAAAAAAAAAAAATAGAGTGAAAGGAATTTCAGGCCTAGCACAGCCTTGGACTAAACCCAAAATTATAAGAAAATTTACCAGGCTTGTTTTTATAAAGCAAGCAATTGGTGCTTGAAAAACACTCGTTCTCTGATTCGCCAAAGCATGCCACTCATTAAACCCGTGAATTACTCATGCCACTCTTCTTCTTTTTTTTCACTTCTTCGTCTTCTTCTCTCCTTTCTCAAATTAATCTTCTATATCTTTGTCAAAGACCCAAATTCTCCAACCAATAATAAAGATTCAATTTTGAATTTGTGTTTGTCTTCCTCGTAATCTCAGAAATTGAGTTGTGTGAGAAAAAAACAAGAAAATTTATCATAACATAAGCAACAACAAATACACACATCCATGCATAAATATATAACAAATAAAACAACAAGGTCATATATTGTGGTTTTTTCACAAGAATATCATTTTCCAGTTATATATAGATGCTTAATTCATAATATAGAATTGAGCTCTTCTCCATTACAATTAATTACCTACGGAAAGAACAATTACCTACGTCTCCTCACGAAGAAAGTATACTTCAAATTAGGGGTGTCCAACCAGACCCGTCAACCGACCCACCCGCCCAACCCGGCCGACCCGAACCGAGAATCGGCCGACCCGACGCCGGCGACGGTCGGCGGCGGATCTCTGCTCCCAAAACCCGAGACCGACGGGTCGGTTGACGGGTTAAAGCATGGAAAACCGATTTTCAACCGACCCGACCGAAAAACGCACCGGAAATTGCTTTCTTCGTCGATTGAAGTAGTTCGCTGGTCTATTTCGTCCGATCTGTCGAGATCCGGCGAGATTTCGCTTGATCTCTTCGAGATCCACCGAGACCTCGTCGAGATCTCGCCGGATCTCTTCTAGATCCATCGAGATCTAGTTGAGATCTGCTGAGATCTCTTCAAGATTCGGCCTAATCTCGTTGAGATCCGCCGAGATCTCTTCGAAATCCGATCAATCAAGCAAAAATAAGCAGATTTTGGCAAAATCCGGCGACAATTCCCACAGTCCAAGCCCGACTGGAAACCGACGACGTCCGACCATCCGAACCGTTGCCTTTGGCGGGTCGGCGGCGGGTCCAAATTTAGGAGACCCGAAGTAATCGTGTCGGTTCCGGGTTAGGCACAAACCCGACCCGAACCGACCCGTGGACAGCCCTACTTCAAATACCAACTTTAACATCTTCAGTACCACCCATTTTCACCCAGAACATATCAAATATAATAACATTTTTGCCTTGTAGGATTTGGGAAAAAAAATCATTAATTAAAAATTGGCTCCAAATATGAACTCAATTTACAAATGCAGCATTGTAATAAGCTCTTAAATTAATGAGCTTAGATGATCAAGGATAGAACTCAACCATCAGAATGGGTAAGTAGAAGTGATGTCCTGATGATTATAGTCACTATACTATAACATTTTGGGTTCAGAACAGTAGAAAAGAGTGTCCAATCAAAACTATATTTTGATTATTAGAGTTGGTGTTTGTTATGTTCAACATCGAATTCAAGCTAATAATGTATCAAGTTAAACAAAAGCCAAGCCTTAACAACTACTTTGGCATATTGGAATTGCTCAGTTGCAGCCCTACCCCCTTCCTAATGTCAAAATCTTGTGAATCAACTACCCATTCAATTCAAATTCTTCTATTTTTCGAGAACCAAAAAACTACTCATCAATTTGAAGCAAACCAAATCCAAATGCCCATCTGAGAGCCATATATTGAACTAAGAACCAAGCGCAATTAGTTAAAAGTCATATAATACCTAGAAATCTTTCTTTAAAATGCTTCTGACTAGCCCATCTTCAATATTGGTGAACAGCAGGAGCACCACCCTTGTGGTAATATGTAGCACATGATGTCCGTTCTCCATGATCAAACTTCAATCCTAACAAGTCAGATAATACCTAAAAATAGAATCTGCAAATCAAGATCACAAAAGAATTTTCTTTAAAATGCTTCAAAGAAAAAAAAAACAACTACACACATATATTTCACTAACTATATAATATATATTTGTAACTTTTGATGATTAAAGAAAAAAACTAGAAACTTGACTTCAACATGGTAAAACATCTCAAACCAATTGCACCCAAACCAAACCTATGGGCTTAAACTTTTATGTTGTATGAAGCCCTCACGAAGAAAATACTCCAAGGGTTTTGTAAGGTTGAATTTATTCAATCATGTGTTGGCTTTATTCCGTGTCAAATTTACTTATAATTTAGCAATTAGATGCCCATGTTTTTAGGTGGGAATAATGTAAGGGTTGTGTGTGAGAAAGTGTGAAGAAATTCAAGTATGTTAGCATTGGAGGATTCTCGCGACTGGATCTCGCAAGTGACTCGCGACTGGATCTCGCGAGTGACTTGCGACTGGCAACTCGCTAAAATGCCACACGTGTGAAGCATGCAGGAAGCTGAAGGATCACGACAACTGGAGCACTACAGGACAAAAATGACAGTTTGGCCAGTTAGTTATCTTGCGATTAGAACTCGCGACTGGTACGAGTCACGAGACCAAGTCACCAGAATGCCCTGTTTTGTAGAAAACTGACTTTTCACATTCCTCACGTACACTACTATAAATACTCTTATACCCACGAAATGTAGAGAGTTTCCAGAGATAATTTTGAGAGAGAAACCCTAGAGAAAAACTAAGATTGACTCATCCATAATCTTAGACATTTGATTCTCCAAATTCCTCTACTTTCATCCTCTACATTGACATATCCTTAAGAGATAAATTTGCCAAATCCTTGGGCAAGTCAAGTCTAGTCTCCCCGAGTATTGGGCGATTCTTGGTCAAGGTTGGGGAAGAGCAAATCTGGCAAAAATCTTACTGGATTTGGCAAGATTTGACTGGAGAATACCTCATACTAGCAGAGAATGACGACTTTAGTGGGTTGAGATTAGTCGAGTAGGTTGGAATCGGGTTTTCATACAATGACCCGCCAATTGACTTGCCAATATCGATTTATGGAGTGTGAAGACAAGCCATCAATCGTCATAGGTGTCACATTGGCCAGTTTTTGGGTTAGATCGGATGATTTAGGTGGGTAGGTCGGTTTCACAGGTTATTTGGACACTCCTAGCTATGAGAAAACACTCATTTATTTTTATTCCCTCAAAAACTAATTTTTTACCATTTAGGAATCCAAGAGAATGAAATTAAGTTTAGTGAAATTTTCATTGAAACTTCTAAAATATTCATATATATTCAGCTATTTATTTTAAAATAAGATTATAATAGTAATATTATTATAAAATGATTTCATTCTTTTCCCTTTATGTTAATCTCAAATAGTATTACTTACTTTCCATTCTTTTTCATTTATTTTCATTACTTAAAAAGATTTCTTTCCATTTCATTCTTTTATGAACTTCCAAATAAAGTGTAAGTAACAAAATTTTCCTTTCATCTTCACTTCAAGCCCATTGTCTGCCACCCACCCACTCATTCGTTATCTTCCAAAGCTGAAAAAGGAAAATTCTTCTCCTAAAAAATTTAAAAGGACTAAAATCTCACTCTTCCCCTCCAATGTCCAAACTCATGACTGGGACTAAGATGAAAGATACATGCACCATACATCTACGTATCAGAGCTTTCATTGGGCCCTCATACCCTTATCTTCACTGGGCCTTCTGACCCCAAAAAAAAAAAATTAGTGTGAAAGGAATATCAGGCCTAGCAAAGCCTTGGACCAAAACCCAAAGCTAATTACAAAATTACCAGGCCTGTTTTTACAAAGCAAGCAATTGGTTCGTGTAATACACTCTCTCTCTGATTCGCCGAAGCATGTCACTTCCATTAAACACGTCAATTACTAGAACAGCGCAGAGATAAAGATAAAAAGAGTCCATATTCGTATCAAATTTCTGGGGCCATTTTTTTTTACCTTTCCTCACTTCTTCTTCTCCTTCTCCTTCTCTCTCTCTCTCTCTCTCTCTCTCTCTCTCCATAACAATTTAGTCTTCTATCCTTGTCGAAGACCCAAAAAATTTCCAACCAATAATCAAGACTCAGTTTTGAATGTGTGTTTGTGTTCCTCGTAATCTCAGAAGCTGAGTTGTTTGAGAAAAAAGAAAGAAGAAAAATTGGCAGGGAATGGCTCAGGCAGTGGAAGAATGGTACAAGCAAATGCCTATCATCACTCGCTCGTATCTCACGGCCGCTATTGTCACCACCATCGGTTGCTCCCTTGATGTACGTATCTTTAGGCTTTGAGGTTTCGGTCAAAAAGGGTTTTTTTATGGGGTTTTGGTGTTGGATTTTGGGGGTTTTGTGTATTTGGGTTAATGGGGTTGTTTGGTTTGGTTAGATTTCAATTGGGTTTGCTTCGAATTTCGGAATGTAATGTCTTTTGGGTCAAAACTCAAAAGGGGGCTTCTTTTTTTCTTCCTGGCGGTATAGAGTTTTGTGGGGTTTTGTGTTTTGGGGGTTAATGGAGCATTGAAGCTGTTTGGTTTGGTTAGATTTCAATTGGGTTTGCTTTAAATTTTGGAGAAACTTGGTGGTCTCTCTCTCTCAAGTAGTGTAAATTGGATTTTATTATGGTTTTTAATGTTTTGGCAACTGGGTTTGAATGGCTAGGTTGAATTAATTGGGTTTTTTTTTTTTAATAAATATTTTGGGAAATTTTGGAGTTTCCTTCTCAAAATTGAATTGGGTGTTTATCATTTTTGTTTTTCTTTTCTTTTCTTATGTTAACATGTTAGGAAGAATAGCTGCAACTTTGGAAGGTTTACTAATTTACTGATTCTTAGTTAACATAATTAATGATTTTCTGTATATTTTTGCAGATAATATCACCTTATAATTTGTACTTGAACCCTAATCTAGTGATCAAGCAATATCAGTTATGGCGTCTCGTTACCAATTTCTTGTATTTCCGGAAAATGGGTAATATTTTTCAGCCTCATTTTTTTTTATTCAGTAGGAATCTGTTTTTTCAATTTTAATGTAGGGAAATTTTCTGTTAGTTTAGTGATCATCTTCACTATGATGAAGTTGTCGAGAAGAAATCTTTTGGGGCACACAAGGCTTTCTTCTATTAAAGTAGTTGAAAGAATTTTTGTTAGTTGAACGTCTATTGCTTTGTATGATGTGTTAATTTTTTATGATGGGACTAAAGTGGGACAACTTATTATGGTAGTTTGATAAAGTAAGAAGTCTGCATTGGCTATTCATCTACTGTTGTCATTTTTTCCATATGAACTTACATGCAGACACGCGAATTTACAATTTGATAACCACAATGGGTTATGTCATCAAACAAGTTTCATGGCTTAAGAAGAATGATATAATTCATTCCTCCTTTGTGGTGCATTGTCTTGTGGAATGTAGTTGGCGAATGGCCATTGTCATCTATCTGGACGATTTTGGTCCCTGTGGATTTGTACTGCGGTACATTTTTGTGTTAATTAAGAGGTTTATGTTGGTTTTGCTGTGTACAATCCATGCTTAATATCTGTTTGTTTTGTAGGGTTCCTTAAGAACATTATGTATAACCTTCACTTGGAGTGGGAATGTTCCAGTATTGTTATTTTTATTATCTAAATATCTAATAGTGGTTTAGCAATAGATTGGCAGCAGAGATTTTATTCCTCCACCTAACTTGTTGAAATCAAGTCTTCTTCTGCACCTTTTGATTTGATGGTTTTTTTTTCCTTTTTGGAACTCTCTTCACTTTCCCCAATGATGTCTCTGAACACAATGTTTTAATGAATCACAAATTATGTTCCATTGTCTGTTTGTTGTTGAATGTATTGCAATCCGATTATACGTTGTCTTGATGTATTTATATCATTGTCTTCAACAACAACAAAGCCTTAGTCCCAAATTTGTTGGGGTTAGCTATGGATCCTCAACATAAACATAGACGATGTAATGAATTTATATCATTTTCTACGTTTATGTTTTCCAACAGTTAATTATGTTGATTGTTTGGAAGTCTGATTGAGCCTAAGTAATCATCAAGTTTGTCATTTTTAACATATTTTCTTACCTTGACAATGCAGACTTGGACTTTATGTTTCACATGTTCTTTCTAGCTCGATACTGCAAACTCCTTGAAGAGAACTCATTCAGGGGAAGGACAGCCGATTTCTTTTACATGCTCTTATTTGGTGCCACTGTTTTAACTGGAATTGTTCTTGTTGGGGGAATGATACCGTACTTGTCGGAGTCATTTGCAAAAATTATATTCCTTAGCAATTCCCTGACATTCATGATGGTTAGTTCCTTTCCTTTTTGTTTGAATATAAAATTTGTTTTGTTCCTACCATCATTAGAATTATTAATAACTCCTGTTTGATGGGAATAATATTATGGAGATTGGAATGCCATCTAGCCATTATAGTATGATAGCAAAAGGCAATATAATGAATTAATGATGAAGTTATGGTTATACCAAGTTATTCTTGACTCATGCTTTTCATTAGCTTTCTTCCTGTTTCAATAAGTTAAGCAATTACCATCTCAAATCAGTCTGGTAGAATAATTTTGAGTAAAAGATATAAAGTCTGGTAGGATTCTTCTATGAAAAGTGATATCCTTTCATATTTTTTACAGGTCTATGTGTGGAGCAAGCAAAATCCTTTCATCCATATGAGTTTTTTGGGCCTTTTTACTTTCACAGCCGCTTACCTACCATGGGTGAGTAAGCTTTGATGGCTTCTCATTTTATCTTGCTAAATCAGTATCACACTAAAAGTTGTTTACTTTTTAATTTTTATTGTCCTTCAACTCGTTCAAAATTAATCTGAGACATAAGCTATCCTGATCAAAATCTCTATTATTATAGTTAATCTTTGCCCCACCTAATGAAATTTGTGATCCTTATTTCCTTGTTCTCCCTGCAGGTTCTTCTGGGATTCTCTGTACTTGTTGGAGCTAGTGCATGGGTGGATCTATTGGTGAGATTCCACACTATCATATTTATAGTTTGCCTCTGCCCTCTAGTCTACTGGCACTAACAAAAATTCAGTGAACCCTGCTTTTCCTATAACATGGCTAGTTCATTTATTTTCTTTTCTCCTAAATGAATCTGCATCATAATGAGAGAAGCCTAGACCTTATTGAAGAATTTGAGATCTGGTGGGATCCTAGTCTAAATTCACTTTACTAGAAATTCTTAGGTGGAACAGAAGTCAATGTTATATTGGACAGGTTCGACCACCTGGAAGATTACCTTGTGGACCCATGAGTTGGCTCACATAATTTCTCTCTCATTTGTGGACCTGTTCACCTCTTTATCTGCATCTTTATCTCCTGTACCATTGCTTTTCGCTTTTCCTTTTGGAACCTTTATTTTTTTGGTCCTTTTTTTCAGGGAATGATTGCTGGTCATGCCTACTATTTTCTTGAAGATGTGTATCCACGAATGACAGGTCGCCGGCCTTTGAGAACTCCCTCATTTATTAAAGCGCTATTTGCGGATGAGCCTGTTGTAGTGGCACGGCCTGGGAATGTGAGATTTGCTGCTCCAGCTGCAGATGATGTTCTCCAAGGTTAATCAGGAGTTAGTATCACTGGAAAACCCTGACCTGTGTGTTAGCCCTTGGGGTATTGATCTGGCATTGGAAATATAGCTAGCATCAACAAAAATACAGCTGGCTGTGTATTATATTGAAGTATACTCTGATTTGCTAATTGCTTTTCTTGTGCATTTGTGTTTAATTTAAGGTTTAGTAAACGAATGATCAAAGGTTTTACTGAAATTGCCAAAGATCTATCTTTTTTATTTTGCCTTGATATGTCACAGCATCATCATTTTTGTTCAATTATATGTGATAGTTATCTCACCAAATTTGCTTCTGCTTGTTGGTCTGTAAGAATGATCACAGGGGAATAAAATTAAGAGCAAAAAGTTGCAAACTATAATTGCTTGTGGGATTTCATGCTTTATTCTCTCTTCTTCTTTTTTTCTTTTTTTTTTTTTTTTTTTTTTTCCTTTTGTTGTTAATGTTTTCGCATCAATTTGAGTTGCTGAAGGATTTGAATGATCTGGGGTTTTGTACTCAAGTCTAAAATCTAAATAGTTAAACACGCATTAATGTTTAGTCTCCCGCCTCAATTTGGCACGTAACAAGATGAGACAATAAAAACATAATTTGAGTGGCAACATTATTATGTAGTAAGCATTATGAAACAAAAACCCTCTGTTTCGTATTAATTTCTTTTCTTCCCTGTAATTAATTACTTTATGAATAAACATCCTTTGTTCCTATCTGAGTGTTTATACTCTTCAAATTGCAATCTCATTTGTCCATTTTTCTTTCCTTATAAAATAATCGAAGTTTAGCACCATCCAAAAAAGACGTAAAGAACAACATTTTAAGAAACATAAAAATTACTATAGAAAAAATAGAAATTTTGAACCCAGTGAATTCTACAAAAGGAATAAAAAGTCAAGAAAATATTACAAACCATTTGTCTATCCTTATAAAATAATCGAAGTTTAAACCTATAGCACCATCGAAAAACAAAGAGTAAAGAACAAAATTTTAAGAAACATAAAAAATACTTCAGAAAAAATAAAAATTTTGAACCCAATGAATTATACAAAAAGAATAAAAGTCCAAGAAAATATTATATAACTTAAAAAAAATAAATAAATAAATAAAAGGTAAAGTCGACAAAAGTAAAATGCTACATGGCAAAACAGGACATTATATTAACTTCAAGGCATAACTCGGTATTTACAATATTTGGAGAGCCTCGGATGTTTTACATTTGCCAATAGTGGAACTTTGTCCTTTTACTTGCATGGTATGATGTCTTGTCTTTCGTATTTTTGCTTGGTGGAATGTGTGAACCGGTAAAATATTGCATAGTGGAATGATACTCCACATTGCATGATGGAATGTACATAGACAGAATGCATTATAATGTACATGGTGGGATATGCTATATAATATGTATATCATACACATGACAAGTTGTAATTAGTAGAGTATAAAATAAAACACTCAAAGACATTTCAACCCTTAGACCAGTTTAGTCACCCAAGAATTAGTCAATATGGAAGAGCCAATTTGTGGCAAATTTTAGCGGTAGTAAAACATGGGTATTAATTAGCCGTAGAATATTTTGTGCTTAATCTTCTTTTCTAATATAAACTTCCATTTGACCTAAAAAATTACCATGGCACACTATCTTTGAACGACGGTTGGGGGGAGAGACTTTGGGCATGCCCTTCCAACGTTTTCTAGTCAGCCATAGCTATTTGACTACATTTTAGTTTTCACCATAGGATTTTTATTTTTAGTTTTTCCTTCTTTACTAAGGTGGAGCTTTTGCCAGTTACAGTGGTTTGGATATTCCAATTCTTTTGGACCCTTCAAATATCCTGTTATACCTCATTTATCAAGAAGATGAGATCTAGCAAACAATTTCTTACTCGAGGATGGTTTCTTTGTTTCAATCTCAGAATCAGATTTGATTTGAAATTAACTGTTAGTGATTCCCAATGAGCTTGAACACGCTTAACGGCGGAAGGTAAGAAGCAAGGACACAGAAAGTAGATGAATTAAAATTAAACATGAAACATTAGAACATGGGGCACCCTTCAAAGCAGTATGTTCATAAACTCACCAAATAGAGCATAAGCTCAGAGCAAATCATCAGTAATTTAAACAAAATATAAAGTACATTCATTCTTAACCTTTACAATGAATACCACTAAACACCTATAAAAGCAAACTAGAAACATCATATGGCATGTTAATTTATGGGGAAAAATAAATATATAGTTTCAATAACTGTTCGACACACCATGATTTTTAAACACTAACAACTGTCTAAAGTGACACCTACAACATTAAATTACAACCAAAAAAAAAAAAACTCTTTCCTTTTCCCATATGCTGACCAAGATCACAACCAGTGGTCATAACCCAAGAAGAATTGAAGAAATGAATTCAAATTCTTCCCTTTTGCAAGCTGCAAATAGATGTGTAATATACATGACAAAAAAGAATTGCCGGCTTAATGAGCCATACCAGAATACTACATCTGGATTTTCTTGTTCTTGGCTCTCCTGCTCAACTCCTGTAGGATCTAACTCCCAGACTAAGAAAATCATTTTCAATGGAGAAAAAAGAAAACTGAGATCCAAGATGCTCCATGGTTAACGGATGGGGTGATATTGCGCTGATATTCTCTTGGGAGGCAACTTACGCAGTATGTAGAGGACTAGAGCTGAAGGCAGTATCTCAACCAGCTGTTATTTGAGCAACAAAAATACCAAAAATTAAAATAATAACAAGTAAAAGAAAGAGACAAAATTAAGGTTTACAAAATAACAATCTTAGTAGAATACCATGTAGTAGATTAAGTTCAAAACAGGATGATCCAAAACATCAAGTGATGCATCCGTATCAAAAGCAGATAAAAGAACCTGCATTTTACAATTAAGTTAGAAGCACATCCACAAATCCAATGTAGGCTTAAAAAAGCAGCAGCACTTTCTAAACATATATAAACAGTGTCATATTGTATGATTGTCTTCTTTTCACTAAAATAAAGAATTATAATGTAAATGTCCCAAGTTCTTATTTGCTTAGATCTAAGTTTGGAAGCTGATAGGATTGAAAGTTTGGATCAGCCAAAATCTGTTGTGTACTCATATCCTCATTTTTATTAGTCAATTTCTTCACACTAGACCTCAGAACTTGACAGGTGAAGTGTAGCCTCACCTCATCCTACAGACTTAATCACAGACAGATGTTATGATCTCTCTCTCTCTCTCTCAAAATTAATTATATTCTGATCAGATCCATTAAAGATCCTGTACCTTCATATCTAAAATTTAAATTGGCCACGCAGATTTAATTACGTAATACCCATGTCTTAAGTTACAAAAGTGAATCGCCTTTTTTATCTTTTTAACAAGTTAACTCTCAATTTTAAACCACCTACTACCATTTGCTTCTCTTAGACATCCATTTCACATTTTGCACCTAATACATCTCAATGTCCTCATATTAACTGCCCCATCAATTTATAAACATGTTTATTAATGACCAATCATTAAGAACAAAAAAACCAAATCCGGTCTTATTGTTGTCATGTCAACATAGAGAAGTCATTTGGCCCGTAGAATCGTAATATGGAACAAATGCGTCGGATGCACCATCATTAAGATTTCCAGTTTGCTGAAAAAATTATCTTGTTTCAAGATATTAAATTGTTAAATTTCCTAGAGAGAGAAAATCCAAATAACAACAGCTGTTAATAATGCACAGCCTACAGTATGGTATAATATGCATGAGAGAGGCCGAAATAGTGTAATCTTTCTAAGGACTACAAATTCAGATATACATCTACAAGCCCATGAAAAAACTAGTTTGCAACATAGTCTGGAACTTACCACAAAGCATCTTATTAGAAAACAGGTGAAACATATGGCTGTAACAGATCCAACCTGAAACACAAAGCACAATTTACATCAATAAAAGAAATTTCACTCTAGATCCCTGAGGCTTTATCCATAGAAACATTCACAAATATATATAATAAATGATCTGCAGTTTATATTTACTTGGATTTGAAGAGAGTCATGTCGTAGAAAAACAATTTATTTTGGTGACAATGACAACCAGAAAACACAGCCATAACCATATAATTCAATCATTTCTCATGACAAGAAAGTTAATTCATTCGCCAACCAAAAGTTTTAATTATTCTTACTAGAAGCCCAGCATGAGTCTCGCTCATTTCATTTGATGAAATAATGAAATCTGCTTTAGTTATTTTTATGCATAAAAAATAAGGCAAATTTATCCTTTCTTGTCAGATTAATTGTCACACAATATAATTCAATAATTTCTCATACAAATTTTGGTAAAGCAGCAACATTATGCACTTGTTTTATTCTATTTTTGTCTTTATATAAGTAAAATAATTTTATTAAGAAAGAGGAAGCAGTTTGAATACACAAAATGTGTCCAAACTACACCTGAATGAGTTCAAACTAAAGTTCAAAGAGTCTAAAAAATCTAGAACATGACAAGCAGGAATACTGCCAATGGCAATCATCCAAATATTTTACCAAATTATTTTACTTATGACAAGGAAGTTAATCTGATGTGAATATATAAATGAGAAAGTTAAATTGTAACAAAGAATTGTTGTTAATCACATTTCATTTTATGCATCTGATACATAGATCTAATAGCCATGATTCCTAACTGTGGCACCATTATCCTTCTTAAAGTAGACATGCCTGCCACACATATTATGCATAGCTAGAACCAAAAAAAGCATTAAATATACAAGGGAGAAATTTAACACTTTCCAGCATAAAAAGTTAAAAACTGGTCCAATTGGGCCATCGCAAACTTGCAACCACCTGATGTATCTGATTTTTTCTAGATGACCAATTTATATAGGGGCAGAGGTTCTTCAAAAGATATGCTTACTAAATGCTCGCTATCATAAGAAGAGCTTAATCTTCCAAGAAATCATTTATGTGAATACATGAACAAGAATTTAGCATGAAGATGATCATCTAACAGGTCCCTCATAAAGTCCATTGCAGCGAAAAATTAAAAACTAAAATAAAAAAAACACGTATACTTTTCCCTAGCTTGTTCAGTACCAAACTTGTGATAGTATCATAATACAAGCATAGTAGAAAAACTCTCTCTCTCTCTCTCTCTCTCTCTATGTATATATATAAATCAAAATATGCTTACAGCTTAACTTCTAAGCACAAAAGCAAAAAACATTGCTAAAAAGAGCAGGGGGGACATAATGTTCGCTCTTCCATCTTCAGCTGGTCTATTTTGCACTCTGCCAGCAGCATTTGTGCATCTGAACAATGGGAAAAAAAAGAAGGAAAAGGCCCCACTCCTTCACATTCATCACAGTTACCAGCTCTCCTCTGCTGAGCCTTTTCTTATCTCCTTTGCAGCAAGCTCTGCCAGCCTCATGCTCCAAACAGATGGTGTCACGACATTCTCCATGACGCTGCCCCAGGTACAAAGCAGGGTGGTATCTGTTGTAAAGGAGAATTGTTTTGGGCTTGAGGATCTGAACAAGGTTAAGTCCGAACAATTGTAGCATAGGCTGAGCTGGGAACTCAATGAGACTTCCAGCTAGGGATGGCTGGTTTCAAACCTCTCTCTCCTCCTTAAGAGCCCTACTCATTCCATAACTGTATGAGCTTCCCCAAAGCATTGGTTATGTCTGAGATCCGGCACTCACAGATTCAAAAGGAATCTATTCCTATGACCTATAATATGAGGGTATACTTTATGACAGGAGAGTCGACGACTCACCTTAGGTAAAACTATATATATGTGTGTGTATAATTTGTATTTTAGTGCATATCTTCTACATACTGCAAGTAAATTAATTGATTGTTATAGAATACAAGTTATTGTTACTTCTGCTGCCTAGACATGCAAATGCACAAGCACAAAAACATATTCCAAAATGACAATATCAAGTCTATATAGATCAAGTTTATCTAATTTAATCAATGTATACGGAAATTAAGTCATGTGCAGATCCATTGACAGCCCTAATTTATTTACATTCAATTTACCCAATATCTATCCATTAAAAAGGGAAAATTTCACTGTAACAAAGCTAGCGATCATGATCCACTAGACAAACTTTAATGGGAAGGCACATACCTCATGAAGCTTCTTCCTTCTTCCTTTTGATTCAATAGGAAAGCGTCTCAGCATGAAAAATAATCTGTAAGCATTGGCTATGTCAATCCACCAGGAGAAAGTGCACAAATAAAACTCCAAAGAAAGACAAGGAACACCAACAAGTACCAAATATGATGCAAAAAACTCACCTTCCACCATACAGCAAGAACCCTAATGCAGCTATGATTGACACAACTGGAGTAAAAAAAAAAGGTGGAAAATAAGTATGATGATTAATGAAAGAAGCAATGCTCAGAATGTACAATATATATTTTGAGATGAAAAATGAATTTTCAATCTCCAGGAAATCTGAGGTAAACATTTTTCTTTGGAAACCTGAAGTCTAACCTGCAATAAATATTTTCCCAATGAATTCTACAATGCTGTTGTCATCAATCCAAAGGTATACCCAGATGCAAACCTGAAGTAAGAACCTCACTTTGGTTAAATTCTTAAGATCATGAAAGTAATATTACATTTCTATAGTGGCTCTCAAAGGCTGCTTAGTACTGTTTATGCTAGGATGAGTGGATGACATGTGCGTAGTGACAAAAGGAAAGATATGTCTTTTATTATGCAGAAAAAAAAAAAAAAGAATAAATAGCCATATCGTGAGATGGGTCATACCTGTACTAAATATATTCCAGCATTAACTGAAATATAAACAATTCTAAGCTTATCGGTCGGTAAACTTCTTGCCTGTCCATTAATAGTAACGAGAAGGTTAATAACTTAATATTTTTCCACATCCACAAGTTTTACATCTCATTGGAGAGCAGAACTGGCCTTACATCCTGATAACAAAAGATCCTATTGTGCAAAAGAAAATAGAAGAACATTTACTTGCCTGGTGGTATATCTCTGCCCAAAAAAGGACAAGGAGTGTGTATGTAGAGAAAAATAGAAGGCCCGGAAGATCCAATAACACCAAAAATAGAACCTAGTTCAAGATGCAGAAGCTCTATGTCAGTATAGTAGAACGGAGACTAGGAAAGAACATCATTCATTCTAGCTAGTCTGACTTTAAAAAAAAGAAAAAGAAAATATGAACTCCCATCCAGAAGGATCAACAGAATAGTACAGCCTACATTCTAAAGTGCATGGAAGGCTTGCTCAGCCTTCTTCCTCTTTTTCATTTTTATTTTGTTGCAGTTATTTGAGTACAATCATGCTCCATACATGTATATTTTGAGGAAAAAAAAAATCGATGTGATGCTCCATCTTTGTGAATATTAATCATATAAACAAAAGAACATTTAAGTTAAAAAGCTAGCAATTTTAGATAATGAAGAACATGAGCCTTTTAGGAACAATTTCCTAAACCTTCGTATTTCTCAAAATCAAAGTGCAAAAGAGAATACCTGTATTTGTTCAAAAACTGCTTATGAGGCGAGGTGATTTTTAGTTATTTCCATTAGTTTTGCCTCATACTTCTCAGAAAATATATGGAGCTCTAGTGTGCTTGATAACGCCTAAGCAAAATGTACAGTGGAAAAAAAAAAAGGAAAAATTTGCAGATTGCACTAATATGCCAGAACTCTTTCCCCACAAAACTTGAAAACCAATGCAGATGCAACATTACATAACACGGCTAAGTTAAAGATTTAAAATTTTGAAATGACATTGTAAGAAACTTCAACGAACTAACCCTTGGATGCAACAGAAACACTTGCGAGTGAAATCCAAACACAATAGCACGTACTGCAACATAAGAAAGGAAAAACCCCAAAAAAAAAGGTCAAATTATAACCAAATGACTAAGTATACCCAATACCCCAAATATCACCAAGACTTAAATATCACCTCCATTAACAATGAAGTTCATAAGATGGAAAACTTTCTGCGTCGTCCAACCATATTCGGGCACTCTCAACTCAATCCTTATTAATTGAATCTGCACATCACAAAACCCAGAAAATCCATCAAACACTCCCTTCAAACAAGTTTCCATATCATTTCAATACATAATCAAGAGTATATACATATTCTCTTCAATTAAATCAATCATTAGGCAATGAAAAAATCCAAAACCATAACACACATTCAGAAGATATCAGAACCCAACTTAAAGTAAACCCAGCAATAAATTACTGCTGCAACTACTTATTTATAAATCTAATAAGCCCCATCAAAATGTCACAATCACACAAACCCAAATCTCAATGATTCAAAACAATGAAAATGCAACAAGCAAGACAGACATTCATAATCATAATAACAGTTTCCCAATCCATCATTATCATTCCCAAAATACACAAAGAACCAGAACACAAAATTGAATCACAAAATAAGAACAAGAGAGAGAGAGAGAGAGAGTTGGGACCAGAGCGATGGAGGAGACAAGGGCATAAGCAGCACAGAGAGTGTAGAAGATCCCGTCTTGCCACTGAGAGGACCCATTGACATCGTCCCACCAACCAGCCAGCAGAGCTTCCATGTCCGCCATGGACGTGAAGCTCAGTGGCATTCTCGTCATTCTTGATTGCTCTACAGCAAGCTAGCTAGCTCCTCCGACAACCCCTCTCGCTCTCACAAAAAAATTAATAAAAAGTCAAATATCTCTTTGATAACCCCAGCGAAGCTTAGTTCACAGAGAGAGAGAGAAAGTGAGAGAGCCAAAAAAAAAAATTAAAAAAAGCGCAAAACCGAGTGTTAGAAACACAACTGCTGAGCGGGAGGGTCTACCAGACAGTCAGAGAGAGAGAGAGAGAGAGAGAGAGATTGAGTCTGCTTGGTTTGGTTGCTCTCTGAGTCTCACCTAAGCTTCTACGGGATGGGATAGGAGGCTCATGTGCGGAGTCAGTTGTTGTACCTTTTTAACTCTTAACTCACTCTCTAACTGTAAGTTCCTAACACTTGGCTAATTGGGTTTATCGTTTTAGAGAATCTCGAGGACTAATGTTTTCCGACAAAATTTTCTTGACACTTTTGTAATAAACCTTTTTTTTATAATAAATCTTAAGGAATAGATCGGTAGATAAAGTAAGAAATTTCAACCATGATTTTAGTTAAGTGACAACTTGTTACTTGGGATTTATCCTGAAAATGTTATAGACTCAGTCACGCAATACTCCTCAATTTAGAAACACAGTTGGAAGATTAAAAAAAAATTATGTTAATGGTAAACCAAAATAAAAACCAATAAAAATATGCCAACTTAATAAATATAAAAAAAGTTGTCAAATTTTTTGTATATATAGCATTAGGAAAAGTTAATGAATACGGGAATTGGATTAAGAAATATTTTTACAAATTTTTTATAAGAAAAAAAAATAAAATTTTTGACTATTTTTATATTTCTTATCAAAGTGATGTCAAAATTTTTCTAGAAGAAAAATGTTATTATGCTACGTTCATAATATTTTTACAATTTTTTCATAACAAATCCTAGGTGGAGAGTTTTTACGGCTTTAATTTGAATTCACCACTAAATTTTATTTTTTTTACTTGCTAAAAATAGTTAATAACAACTTAACATTTAAAATTTGTTATAAAAATACTATGAAAATATTACCAACCTAACATTTCTTTTCCTAAAATGGTTTCTTAACCATTGTCAATTAAGAATTCGTAGTTGAACTGGATTTTGGTCTCAAACTTATCGTGTTTTTTCTTACACTTGCTTCCTTGGGTTGTACTTTTGTTGACGATATTGCCCTTGACCCTTGTCTTCAAGTACGAACCCTTTTTTCTTTTGAAGAGGTCTTAAGTCTTAAATTACAAACTTCCGATAGAGATAATATCAGTTTTTTTTTTTTTTTTTGGCTGAAAAATAAAAATAAAAAAACAGATAGCAACGTCAAATATGGTGAGCACGTGTATATCACTATATCTATACTATATATTTTGTCTATGAATAAGGAGGGCACGAACAATTTGCAATTTTCTTCTTGAAAGATTCACACCATTTGGTTATAGATGTTTCTATATTATTTGTAATTAATGTGTTTTAGTTAAGAGTTCATAGTTCCTTCTCCGAAAAAAAAAAAGTTTTATAGTTTGACCATCATTTTTTAATATTTTTACTTTTTACTAGAGACCTCTATGGTTTAAATTTTCTCTCTTAATTATCATTATTGCATTTATTGAAGAAAAAAAAAAGTGAAACATGATACTTATTGCTTATAAATGTAATCAAATTAAGATGACACCTAATTAAGGCAAGATTATGAATCATATATTTAGTAAGATGATTTTATTTGTTTTTTTTTTTTTTTTATAATTTGCTTTGAATTATCTTTTGAGTTTGACAAATAACATAAAGATTTATTTGAGATGATTGATTTTTAAATGAAAAAAATAATAGAAGAACAAACTTTCCTTTATAAACCATTGGAAAAGAAGTTTCTCCAACTCATTTTGTAGTAACTCAAATGAGTATTCTGATTTATTCTTAATCACATGATTTATCTAACTTTTTTTTTTTACATGATTTATCTAACTTAGTTAAATGATTTAATGAGTCGTAAATTAAAACTCAAATAAATGGTCTCCTCTTTTGAACTACCATGTAAACCAAAAAAAATTCATACAAATGTCTAAATCGGTTACACCTTTCCTTGTTACATGATTTTAAACTATCACTAATGCCAAAAAATTAGACATGTTTTGAAAAGGGAGATCAGAAAACTAAAAATACAAAACATAATAATAAAACTAGAAAACAAGAAAGAAAAATGGTGGGGGTAGAACTCCAATAGTAGTTGAAAGCTTTTGTCAAATTTTATTTTTTATTAATTGAAAAAATATATTTTTTAATAAAATGTTACTGTCCAATTTAGGGATTTTTTTTTATAAACCAATTTAAGGATGTGGCAATTTCAACGTAATCACCCTGAATTCTAGATTTGGTGACTTGACCCCAAAAAAAAATCCTGCACACATAGCACATCGAAGAGACCCTAGTATACACTTTTTAGTGAAAAATATTATTATTTTACATTAAAAAAAAAAGTTAAAGATAAATATTAAATTTGGAGTTGAATTTGTTATTGTCGAAGATATATAAAAAAATAATAAAAAAAGTAATTTGATTACCTATGAGGCTATGAATATGCCTTTCCAAACAAACATAAAGGTTAAAATCTTTTTTGTTTTTGATGAAAACATAAAGGCTAGTATTTATAGGCCCTTTTTTCTTTTTTTCTTTTTGGCTTAATAGATAGGCTATTGGCGGCAATGAAATTAAAACATGAGGGCCCTACAATATGGACATGTGACAGCCACGCGCTACAGGGGAGAGAAGAAGATGCCGTAGGAGATTCCTCCACTTGGTCCCACACCACATAGGCACAGACAATATATATAGAGCGACCAGAGATGTACTATTTTCACATGAAGGTGACTCGAAGTTTCTTCACGGTAAGACGTGGCTTGAACGGTTTTGGCGGTGTTGGTTTGTAATATGTTTGTTATATCAATAAGTTCGGGACAAATAGAGTTACTCAGTCACATTTTTTTATGTTATACTTGTATGTCATGTATTTATTTATTTATTTTTAAATTAAACTTTTGTTATTATTATATATAAAGAAAGTAAATAGAGTCCTCTAAAGAAAAAAATACACAGTAACTTGTGATGAAAGAATATAATGTGAAATACAAAAAGTAGGACATAAAATTCTTTAGGGATATACTCAATTTCACACATAACTAATTTGTCAAGTTATGAATCTTATGATTGATGCATATAAGATGAATGTAAGTTTTTTTTTTTTTTAATAAACTATAAGATGAGTGTAAATAGTAAACTTATGTGAAAGTAGTATTGACTCATCATACTGAAATTTTGCTATGAGCTGTTTCAAATTACCCATAGGCCTCTGTCATGACATTAAAGCAATTATATGAAAATTTTGGTGGGGTCAACGTGGAGATAGGAGGAAAATTCATTGGAAGAGTTGGAAATCTTTGTGCCAACCAAAATCCAATGGTGGTATGGGGTTCCAAGAATTGACAAAATTCAATGAGGCAATGCTAGGAAAGCAAGTATGGCGACTTATACATGACACGAATTCTCTCTTTTATAGGGTGTTCAAGGCTAAGTATTTTCCAAATGGTTCAATTTTCGAGGCAAGAATGAAATCTGGGTCATATGCATGGAAGAGTATCCTCCGGGCTAGAAAGGTTATCAATCTAGGAGAAAAGTGGCGAGTGGGTGATGGCAAATTTGTCCACATTTATAAGGACAATTGGCTGCCTGGGGAGGGCAGTGGCCGAATTGTCTCAGCACCAAATTTACTGCACAGCGAAGCAATGTTATCCCAGCTTATCGACCAAGACACAAAGTGGTGGAATTCCTCCCTCATTGATCAGATTTTTTATCCCTTTGAGGCAAAAAAAATTAAATCAATCCCAATCTGCTCCTTCACTCAGCCGGACCTTTTGTTTTGGCCGAGTACCAACTGTGGTAATTTTGCAATAAAATCGGGCTACCACCTATTATGTGCAGATGAGGATAGCGAGCTGGCATCAGTCTCTTATGGGGCTACCTCAAGATCTTTTTGGAACAGATTGTGGAAGATGAATGTCCCAAACAAGGTGAAAACCTTCATGTGGGGAGCATGTTCGGATTCATTGCCAACTTTGAAGAAGCTAGTTCAAAAAACAATTGCTAGTTCTCTTTTGTGCGCTTCACGTTTGCAGGCTCTTGAGGACGTCCTTAATGCATTGTGGGGCTGTACTAATTTATTGCAGGTTTGGAGCTTAGAGTTCAAGGAGTTAGCTGCTACAAACCACCATTTTTGTTCCTTTGCCAAGCTGTTTGGGGTGCTAACCAAAGAACAGGGAAACTTGGAGCAGTTTGCGACGACGTGTTGGATGATTTGGGATAGAAGGAATAAGGTCCAGGTGCAACAGCCCGTGCTGCCCCTGGACAAAATATCCTCTTCAGCCCGTGGCTATCTGTCTGAGTTTCAAAAGCTCCGTCCCAAGGCTACAAAGCAAGTCCGACCAGCCAAGAAGATTTGGAAGCCACCTGATGAGGGTAAGGTGAAAGCAAACTTCGATGGAGACATGTTTGATGAACTAAATGAAGCCAGCATAAGAGTGGTTGTCAAAAATTCTTAAGGGGAGATTATGGCAGCCCTATCTGAAAAAATACCAAAGGCATCTTTGGTAGTGGTGCTTGAGACACTTGCTGCTAGAAGAGCTACCTATTTTGTTCATGAACTTGGATTTCAAGATGCTATCTTTAAGGGTGATTTAGAAATATCCATCAAGGCGTTGCAAGATGGTATTCCAACGCCAACCTCTTATGGTCATTTGATAAAAGACACTTTGTCTTACGTTAGCTCTCTCTGGTGTTTTTCCTTCTCTCACACACATAGACAAGGAAATACTTTAGCACATGCCTTAGCTCAGAGAGCAGGACTTTCTTTTCCAGTTTTGATCTGGATGGAAGATGTTTCTCCAGATCTTTTTCATTGCTTTGTACATGATTTTTCAGCTATCAAATAAAATTACCCAGGCAGGTTGTTTTCTCAAAAAAAAAATATATATATATATAAATATATATATATATATATATATATGTACGTATATATATTGACTCATCATAAGTTAACAACTTAGCAGGTTATAAAATCTGGACATGCTTGCAAAATTGTTGTTGTATATGTTCATTATTATTTTTTCTTTTTATAATTATTTATAAATATGATAGTGTAGGGGCGGCGTTTTAGTTCTTGAGCCCAAAAGGTAGAAGGATTCAGGCTCAAAGAGCCCAACATAATGAATTTGTAGAGAGTGGGCTTAAAAACTAGGTTTTGATGGATCAAGCAACGCGCATAATGGATTAAAGATAGTAAGAAAGCAAAGAAAGACAAGCTCTATGCAAAGAAATCCTTCTTCAGCGAAGTCCGAGGAGAGTGGTTCTTGAATATATTTCTTTTAGACTTGGATACAATTTCAGTTCTTGTTGCTACAGTGTTTTCTCTACAAATTTCCCAATCCCCGTATCCCTGGAGGATCTCTCACATTATATATGCTCATTTCGCTAATCTTGACCTTCCATTTGTTGATTATGCAGGCCACTACTTGAGTGCTTGCCCCATCAGACGCCCTCCCCAGTCTTCTGTGAGTTATGGCAACCAAAACAGCATTGTTCAGGGGTCTTCTCCACATAAATGCAGCCAGAGGGTTTGTTGAGGTGTAATCAATGTGGTGGCAGCTACCATCCCTCCAATCATGTCAAGGCTAACCCCCTCTTTGAAGCTCTTCCTCTACAGTGTGGCCCCCCCTCTGGTAATGTGTCCTTGACGTGGCAATGGCTTGCCTCTTCGATTTTACTGTCCGAGCGTATGGGCTCTTCGGAATTGTACTGGCCTCCTCAGCCTTGGGTATGACGTGTGACCTTATCACCTTATTAAATTTCTGTACCCCACAGATAGTATTTCAAAGCTATGATGCCTGCTCCATGATGATTGTTATTTATTATTAGGTTAATATGCTTTTTTTTTTGTAAGTAGGAATTGAACCATTTGTGTCCACTTGCTAGATCATAACCTTATTTTTAATATATATATTTTGAGTGAGGATCTTATGTCGTGCATTTCTCACCCAACTATGTAAATGTATTAAAAGCTCAAAGGTTTAATTTGTGACTATAGAGTTCTTATTTGAAACTGTTAGGACATATGTAGATATTGTTAGAGACATATGTTATGTAAATTGACTAAACCTTTGACAAAACGCACTTTACTTGTAATTGGGTAGATTTAGGATGGGTTTAGTACTTCAAGGAACAAGAGTTCAAGTTTAGTATTGAAGTCATGCAAATTTGTCCAAGAAACAAGTGAAGAAGTACTATTCATTAAAACTCGACAGATCCATATCCATCGAGGTTTAATACTAATGCTCGACAACAGCTCGACAGAAGTTGTATCTATCGAGAATTATGAAATTCAGATTTCCAGATCTGATTTCACGCATATCCATGTGTGTTTGTGTAGGGTTTTTTTCTCATAACTCTAGACATATATAAGGATTATTTTAAGGGTCGTCAAAGGTGATGCAAAGAAATGCAACTTAATGCAAATTGATTGTGCATGCAAATTGTGATCGGAGACAAAATTTGCCTTAGTTCATCATATTCCTTGTAGAAGTTGATGCGTCTTTATGCCAAAGGTTTTGTAACCAAAGAGCTTCTTGATCTTCATCGTTGGATGAACTAAAGAACTTTGCAGCCAACATCTTCCTCAAGTTGGTGTGTTAGTACTTGGATCTGTGCATTGATTGGTTAGTCACGTACTGGGAGTCGAGCATTGAAAGGAGAGACTGTCACTATGTCATAAGTCCAATTGGGTATTGGGGAAATGGTTCAACTGTAGGTTGGTATTAGGTACTGAGATTCCTTTTACTTGTAACCGCTTGTTTTGATAATAGTGGATTCTTAGGAGTGGTGACCTTAAATTCACCCTGTAGGGTTTTGCCTCGGTAGTTTTTCCAATTCATAAATAAATCACCTGTGTCAAATTTATTTTCCCTTCATTTAACTTAGTTGGTGATTTGTTTGTGCTACCACGTTTATTGCATGTAATTGAATCTAATTAATTTCACTTGGCTAAATTAATTGATTAAGTTACCAAAGGGGCCAATACATTCTTGGCCTATTAGAAACCTTTAAAATTCATCAATTTTTAGAGTTTAATTTGAAACATTTTTTTTTTTGGTTTAAAATGTAATTTTCCTTTCACTTCGAAAAAAAAATAGGGATTATTTTTTCCAATCATCATAGAACGAATGCTATAAATTGAAAGTTTATTGTATCTATAGTTTTTTTTTTTGGAAAATTTTATTTATATATTTTCAATATGTTCCTGTGGGAGGGAGAAACCTGAGGAGCAAAAGCACTAGGCATTAGTACATTCTGAGGAATCAATTGTACCATACTCGTCATCAAATTGGGTTTAGTCTAGACGAGATAACCAAACACCAAACCCGAGAAGATGGTGGAAACTAAGAAGCCCGAGGAGAAAGCTTACCTTGGGGGGACCCAAGTTCAACCCAGAAATATGAGGGGTCGAGGAAGAAAATAGAGATGTGCAGGGAGGAGAAGGAGGAAGTTTCTTGATAAAATATCCATCACCTCTACATTGAATGCATTGTACCAACTCAACCTACCGCATTAATGGAAGAATGATCTCTGAACAGTGTTTTTACAACTTGCAAGCTACACTATCACCACCAGCAAGAGCTGATGAGACAAGTATGTAGACAAGGATCTAGAGCAACCCAAGTGAAGGGCTGGGATGAAGCCCCAGCTACTATGAAAAGGAGGGGGGAGCTCCATCAATAAGAGGAGGATGGAAAAAGATCTATTAAGGTGGCATTTGGATCCGGATGATTTGCATTCTACGTTTGCATTTTCAGCTTTTTTATTTTATTTTGTTACAGTATTTTCAGTTTTCAGTTTTCAGTTATATTCAAACGGACGTATACTTAAAAGTATTGTAACCAAGGTAGTGTTTTTCATATGAACTATTAGGTCATTAGCTAACAAAAACTCAATAATAACTTTTTTTTGGAAAAAAAAAAAGAAGAAAAAAAAACCCATTTTAGGAGTGGTGGGCCTTATTAATAGTACCAAGCATTAATTTGAACGTCGGTAGAGTCCTTTTAGAATTTTCTTAAGTCTTGACGCTAAGTTTTGGGAAGAATACATTTAAAGCAATTTTAGCGCGCGCCAAAAAAAAAAAAAAAGGGCAAAAAAGTTATCACGGTGTTTTGAGTGGAGATGTAGTCAGTGTCAGGTGAATGGTAAATGCAATAGTTGTGATCGTCTAAGGTTCCAAGTAAAAAAAGTTTCTAAATTTTAATCAATAGAATTATTTATAATCAATAAATGAGATAATATTTTTTTATTAAATGAAAAATAAACAAAAAAGAGAAAAAAATGCTACATTCACAATATTTTTCACAATACTTTTACAACAAATGCTAAGTAGCAAGTTGTTACAGCTTGTTATTGATGACAAAAAAATAATTATAGTGGTGTTTTCAAATAGAAAACAAGAAACAACTTAAAACCTATGATTTGTTGTGAAAAATATTGTGAATGTTGCACTTCTAAAAAAAATAAGAATAATAATAAGAGTTGAGTTAGCAAACTTTTACTAGTTCTCATCTAGGTCTACCACTAACATTACTTTTTTACTTAATATTTTCAATCTACCACATTAACAAGTGCAAAAAGTTTTATCAAATATTTTGTGTCTATAAAATTTCTAAAAAAGAAATTTTTTTATATAGTTCATGTTAATTAGTAGTAATTTTGTATTTAAAACAAGACAATCAATTTTTGCTTTAGGCCCCTAAATGCATCAAGCTGCCCTGGTTGTGGTGTGCCTTTGTGTTAGAACTCATTTCTCTCTCCCTTATGTATGTGTGTTTGTTTCTCAAAAAGAAAAAGAAAAAAAAAGAATGAGTAATTGTCCCACATTGCATAAGAGAATATGTTGTGTGTAGTATAACTTGTCCTACTCTCTCTTAAAAGTTACCATGACTTTTGAGTAGAGTTGTGATGTGCCTTTGTGTTAGAATCACTTTCCCACTTCCGATGTGTGTTTGTCTCGTAAAAAAAAAAGGCAAAAATCAAAAACAAAAACAAAAGAAGAAATAGACACTTAACTGAGCCACTTAATTATTTCTCAAAAAAAAAAAAAAAAAACTGAGCCACTTAACTTTCTCTCTCTCTCTCTATATGAATCAAGCCTACACTTCATGAATCCATGATTGGTTTATCATTGGTTTTTTCGTCCTTTGCAAGTTATATATAGTATTTAATTTTTTATGTGCAAGTCAAATTCGATGTCTCATTTCTAACGTGACCAGCAGTGCAGCCGTGCTGGGCATCAATTCATCCACAAAACATTGATTGTGCACTTTTTTTATTTTTTTATATATATATATTTATTTTCTAATAATCTAAAAAATAAAGAGTAGTCATCTCCCTTTTCTGAAAATAATCCTCACTTAAATTGAATTCCATCTTAATCTTTCAACGAATCTTCTTCTTTACTCTTTACCAAAAAAAAAAAGAAAAAGAATCTTCTTCTTTACTCAAACAATTTCACAATCTTAACAATATATATGCCTTATCACTTTATAGTCTATACACACGAATCTATAATTTGAGTTTGAGTTCACATTTTTGTGGGCTCATGTGTGTAACTGTGTGAGGTCACACTATTTTTTTTTTATTTACTCGTATTTTTTAAATTATCTATATCTGTGAAGTTATTTCATACGTTTTCTTCAACAATAAGAACAACTTAATATTTTATGTTTCCTTTTGTTTTTATCACTAATTAAATATAATCCCATGTTTTTATATACATCTTTTACATGCATTTTACCACAGTTCATTGCGTTTGTGTTTTTGCGTGTGTAGAATTTTTAAATTTCTTTTTAAATGACATGGCATGTGTCTATTGCACTAATGCATTAGATACAGACACATGCCTACATCTTAACGTGTTTAGTGCAACTAATGCACTAATACAGTCTAAGTCCCTTTTTTTAAATACAGTTAAACTATATTTTTGCCTAATAATTATTTGTTAAACTCAAACAAGCCAATTAAAATATGATAGTGATGAATTGATGGTAGAAGATGAAAATGCGTGTAGGATTGGGAGGTGCACTATTATAATACTACAGAGTATAAACTTTAGAAGTTTATCCAAAAAAAAGTATAAACTTTAGAGAGAGAGAGAGGTCCCTTTCGCACACATAAAGAAAGATGGGTGACTAATTGGCAATTGGCTATATACATTGGACATTATCCTTACCAAATCTTCATATCAATCACTGTTACAAGAAATGTTACGTAAGCTTAATTTGTATATTGCATAAGAAAATTTCAAAGTCGGCAGTAATTCATTCCTACCTAATCGATTTTATCAGCGTGACTTCATGATGAGTCTAACAGTAAGTAATAAGACAAGTAGAGAAATAAATTTTAGACTAATTAATCATCCTGATTTGGTTTGTCTTGTAACTAACTAATTATACTTACCCAGCAGGAAGGGCAGGTCTATATTAAAGTTGATTAAACCCAAAAAAGAAAAGAAAAGAAAAGAAAATAAGAAGGGCAGGTCTGGATTGGTTTTTTTTTTTTTTTTTTCTTTTTTCGAGAATGATGTCTGGATTGGTTCGTAAACAAAAGTGGGAACAACATATATATATATATATATATATATATATATAGTGCAGACTCTTTGAATTTCCCTCTCAAACATAAAATAAAAATCTCTATAATTGCTTACTCTTTTTTTTTTTTTATCTCACTTCTCTTATAAATTAGAATGTCAAAACCGCCTGTAGAGCATCCACATCGGTGAAGCTAAAAATTTTAGCATTTAACACCTTAAAAAACTATTTTATCTATTTTAACACACAATTTTACAACACATCTTGCATCAATTCTTTTATTTTTTCTACCAGCCAAACACTATTCATTTTTTAAATTAATTTCTTTCTCACTTCCTCTCTTTTCCTCTCTGTCACAAAATCCAACAAAAGACATAAAATAATATATTTTTTTATCCCTTCTTGCTACAGTAAAATGCTAGTCTTGGCAGTTCACTGTAGCAAGTTGCCCAATTTTTTTTTGGGGAAAAATAGGTAACTAACATTAATTTCCCAACTATCTAGTTAATAGGTTCAGTTTTGAAACTATTTTTGTTTCTAGCATCTCGAGCCTCAAAGAGTCGATTTTGGGCAATAACTCGAGCATCAAACACTCGATTTCTATGCTCTAATTTCTTCCGACGTGGCTTAGGTTTCCACGTGGCTAGACAGAAATCGAGTCTTAGAGACTCGATTTCTAACTCAAGAAAATTTTAAAAAACTTGGAGTCTCGTAGATAACCCAAAATACCAAAAAAATAAATTTAAGAATCAATCCCAAAGACTCAGATCAGAGCTTAGAGGCAAATCAGAGGGAGAGAAAGAGCTGGGTCGCGCGAGCCCAGGCAGCGCCATCCTAAAGGCTCAGATCAGAGCTTAGAGGCAGAGAAAGAGCTGGGTCTCGCGAGCCCAGGCCGCGCGCTGCCTGGGTCGCGCAAGCCCAGGCGAGACCTAGGCCGCGAGCCCAGGCGAGACCCAGGCAGCGCGCGGCCTGGGTCTCGCGAGACCCAAGCACGTGAGACCCAGGCGCCGCTCTGCCTGGGCTCGCGCGACCCAGGCGCCGCTCTGCCTGGGCTCGCGTGACCCACTCCGATCTGAAGCCGATCTCTCTTTCTGTTTCTGGTTTTTTTTTTTTTTTTTTTTTTTTTTTTTTTTTTTTTTTCGCTGCTTTCTTCCCTGATGTTCTGGTTTCTCACTGATTTGGTTCTATATATAACCCTTAGAAATCGAGTCTCTAAGACTCTATTTTTGTCTAGCCGTGTGGAAACCTAAGCCACGTCGGAAGAAATTGGAGCATAGAAATCGAGTGTTTGATGCTCGAGTTATTGCCCAAAATCGACTCTTTGAGGCTCGAGATGCTAGAAACAAAAATAGTTTCAAAACTGAACCTATTAACTAGATAGTTGGGAAATTAATGTTAGTTACCTATTTTTCCCTTTTTTTTGGCTTTGGCACCATTGATGTTGGGCTCTTTTTGGTGTTTAACCACCACCAATACTGATGCTTAGGAAAAAACAGAAATTAGAGATTATTTATTATCCTTAAATTTTTTTTTTCAATTTGTTCCCTAGAGTTTCAAAGTATGTAAAATTATTGTCTTCCTCTCAAACCCCCCCCCCCCCTCCCTCCCCTCCCTTTTTATATATACACTTTTATTTTCCCAACATTTTTCTCAAAAATTAGACCTAAGCGAAAAAATTCTTATTCTTATTTTAGTTTTTAAATTTAGGATGTGTTTGGATACAACTTATTTTGCTAAAAACTAAAAATACTGTAGCAAAATAATTTTTAAATATGTGAATAGTACCATGGGACCCATTTTTAATAAAAATTTTGTTGAAAAAAGAGATTTGTGGGTCCTGTGAATAGTGCACAGGACCCACTGGAAAGCCACCACAGCCACATAGAAACATGCTTCACCAAAAAAAAAAAAAAAAACGTAGACGCAGACGCCAAATAATCTATATCCAAATGGTCACTTAATGTCAATGTTTTTTTTTTTTCGATAAGAAGCATGAAATATTCATTCAACTAGAAAAGCGTTACGGCAGAGAGAGCATACAAACACTGAGAGAAAAACACAAACAATTACACACCACTCCCCTCAATGAACCCGACAGCCCAACAATATTTCTGAGTTTGCATATTAACATTTTTGGGGTCTCTGTTCTTGGGCTCTAGTGATGGGCTCATTAAAAGGAGAGATATTACTTGTGGTTTTCGGGCTGGGAAGTCCTTGGGCCAGAGCAGGAAACATTGGAAAGCCCAAAACCGATTTTTGGCCTCAGAGGAACATTGGGAAACCCGTGAGTGCGCAACAGAGGAGGGTGAGCAAACTGTCGGCACAGAAGAACAGCTGCCTTTCTCCATACCCATGCTCACCGGACTGACAGCCACCGGAATCAGGAAGCCGGAATTTTCCTCTCTTCTTTCGTCTTCCGACCCGCCTCGCCAAGCAGCACAGAGCTTCTCAAAAATCCCCTTTCTCCAAACGGATAGATCATAAGACCCAGACCGAAGGAACCAACCGGAACCCAAAACACCACAAATAAAGCAAGAGGAAGGCAGCCACTCCATTTGAAGACAAGATCTGAAATAAAACTGGAAGATCTTTATTTGCTTATCTACATACCTTAGATCCAAACCCATTTTCCAGACAGATCTTGGAGTGGACTTGAAAGCTCGCACACGCTCCTCTAGGATGTCCGATGTCATGACTGAAGTGGAGCTTTCATCATCCTCATTTGTGGTGAGATGAAAATGCAGGAGTTCTCCAGCGGTAGCATGATCCATGCTGCTGAGGGAACCTTGAAGGCAACAAAGACTAAGAGAATACCCAAATAGGGGAAGAGGGTTTGTACCACGGCAAGAGAAAAACCAAAAAACAAAAAAAGCTCCTACTGAGGGAGAGAGAAAGTCTTGTACCACGGCAAGAGAAAAAACAAAAAACTCCTACTGAGGGAGAGAAAAGAAACTTTCTCTCTCCCTCAGTCACTTAATGTCAATGTTATGTGGTGATAATGACTATTATGATGGTCAAGTGACACTTTCAATATATCTATGGTTGTTGTTGCCATGCAACTTTTAAATCACACAGACATTATTTATTTATTTAATTGGAGATAAAGAGCTATCATCAGGAGCGGACGATATAGGTTGAAACTCTCTTAATTTTTTTTTTAATTGGATAGAAAAGGCATATACATTAAACTAGAAAGATATGATTTTGTTACAAGAAATACCCTCCTTATCAAGGGCTAATAAATTAATAAGTCTTCCATCACAGACGGTGGATTGTTAAACAAAGTATAAGTAGTAGGCATAAACTATCTAAATCTTGCAAATGCATCTGCAAAGCAATTGGTTTTACGGAAGATATGCTCAATCTGTTTGTTGGGAATGGTCCTTAAAAGATATTCCTTCAATAATTTAAAAATATAAATATAAAAAAAGAAAAAGCTTCCAATGTTTGGTTGCTAATAGAGTTATTCATAAACTAAACCACAATTAGTGCATCAAGTTCCACGTGAAGATTAGAAATTCTAGAATTTTTTTTTGCTAAAAAAGGAGGTCATCACAAAATGTGCAGAATCTGCAGATGCTTTCAAACTAGTAAGTTTTATAGGCGGAGTTAAGGGGTGCCAAGGAGAGCTATGGCCACCCTTAACTTTTAAAATTTTTCATTAATTTTCTTTTACATTTAGTAATAAATCTAAAAATTACATAAAAATGTATTCACCAGCCTCTCCTCAGAAAATTTCCTGACTCCGCCATTTAAGATGACCAGAATTTCTAGCAAAACCCGAAATCCACCTAATAAACAGGAAAAAGTAAACCAAAAAAAGAAAAAAAAATTGGTTCATTTTGCAAACTTTAAAGATTACTACTTTTGAAGCACTACTAATACCACGTTTGTCCCTTCTTCACCCTTGATTTTTGCCCAAAATATGAAGTTTGGACCATCCATTCAACCAACTATTATTTTAACATTTTGAACCTCTGTGGGAAACTACAAAGTTGAAGTGCTGGTAGAAGCATAAACACAATTTTCTGCAAGCTCATATATATGAAAGGTGTTACGTTCATAACATTTTTACAATATTTTTACAACAAATTATAGGCAATTAGTTGTTATTAGTTCAAATTTGAACCTAATATTAAGATTATTTTTTTGTCCCAATAATAACAACTAATAACAACCTGCCATTTAGGATTTGTTGTAAAAATGTTGTGAAAATATTGTGGACATATTATTTCTCTATATACAAAATATCATATTCTCTCTACCCACATTTACTATTCCACACCATCCCACTGATTACTTTCACATGTTTAAAACATGGAGAAAATAGCACTAAATTGAAAATTCCATAAGATCATTGACAGACAGATTTTAAAATGGTCTTTAACCATGATTAGATGTCCATATTTTATTGATGCAGCAGAATTTTTAGCAAATTTTTAAGTATTATTTCATTTTCATAATGACTAATAAAGTATCTATATATAAATCACTTTCTCAAGAAAAAGAAGTATCTGTAAATCAACTTATCATGTGGGTTCAGCCGTTCAGGTATACCTAAACTTATGGTTACACAATGTGTGACAAAAAAAGAAGAAGAAAAGAAGCACTCCCTTATTGAAAGATTTTTTTTTTTTTTTAATTAAAATTTTAAGATTTCAAAAAGCTTTTTCATGTGAGGATTTGACCATTTTTATTGTTGAGCGTACCTTGGAAAATGATGACAACTTTTGCCTTTTGCTATATATGAGGTTGACAAAATCAAAAGTTTTTTTTTTTTTTTTTGGGAGGAAGGACAAAATCAAAAGTTAGAACTCAGAACTTATCTTAATTATATATATAAAATAAACTCACATTTTAAATTGAATTTAAATTAGTTTATAATTATTGTCTAATTTTGGGTCACCTGTCCATATTATTATTTTTTTTGAGAAGAAAAAGAGAATAAATCCATATTATTTTTCTTAAATTTAGTATTAAGTGATCCATTCATAATATATAGTGCAAAAAATGAGATAATCACATTATCATTATTATTGTTGAATATTTTGTCCATAACACGAGATAAAACCTAAACCTAATTTGTAAAAATTTCAAAACTTAATTTAATAAAAGAGAGTAAACAATATGCATTGTGGGGGGCAAGCTTTGTCAGCCAACAGTGGGCCTTAGGACCAGGATGAAGCCCAGCCATGGCGGGAAGCGAAAACAGGGTTGGGAGACATTTAGCCCAATCCTGTTGGGCCGGGCCGGTTTTATTTAAGGATCGTTCGAGGAGTAGTGCCTCCTCGGACGCACTTAATGGACGTCAAACACGTACCCTGTCCATGGTAAGGAACCCTCCTAAATGAAGGAAGTGCTAAACGGGCAGGGAACAACCACTACTGCCGCATTAAATGCAGGGAAACTACTTTTCCAGCCGCATTAATGTGGATTAGACAGAAAAATAGTATTATCTCGGCCATTGCAACTCACAGAAAAAGGAGGGGGATGTCCTTTGGGACAGGCACTCGAGTAGAGGCCTAGATGGTGAACAAGTGTAAGGTCATTATCAATTAAAGGAGGATATATAAGAGCAGAAAGTCTCCACAAAAAGGGAGGGAGGATTTTCGGAGAAGAGAGTGAGTGGAACACTAAAGCAGCCCCAGGGATGGTCATCTCAGAAAACTGAACAAAACAATCTCACGTCCCATTTGTTGCATGGTTCACCATTAATCACGTCCACTCTGTCAAGACCTAGCTCTGAGTCCCACTCTCTACAAATTCATTGTCGAGGGTCTTTTGGGCCAAGATCGCTGGCTTGCTGGGCCTGGGCCCCAAAAACCGCCCTTACAATTGGCGCCGTCTGTGGGAAGAACTTGTGTCTCGACAAGTGAAACCGCGAGAATGGAAGGATCAGGTCCACACCAAACAGGACGTGCAGACTCCCAACGACAGGACAATGTTATGAATCTTGAACGGGAGAAGGACCAAAATAAACAGCGAGAGGGAAGTGTGAACACCTCTCCCACAGGAGTGAGCCGGACAAAGGGGAAGGGTCGTGCTTCCCCTGAGCAAAACGATCGAAGGATTTTGCTGCAAGAGATTGATGCCTTAAAGAAAGAGTTGCGCCGAGCGCAGCGAAAACGTCCTTTATCCCGCTCGGACAGTAGCAGTGATGGGGACAATGAGTACAAGCAAACATCGAGAACCCCTCCAAGCGAGACCTTCTCTTACGAAGAAGAGCGGCCTTACAAGCGCGGCCACAAGAGTCCATCATACCACGGCATAGCCAATGATGCCATGAGCCGTGCTTTGGATCGCATATCCCAATCTCCTTTCACTCGAAGGATAGAGAAGGTAATGCTTCCTCGGCGGTTCACTCAACCGGCATTCGCCATGTACAATGGTCGGACCGACCCGGTAGAGCACGTAAGCCAATTTAATCAGAGGATGGCCGTCCATTCCAGGGATGAGGCACTAATGTGTAAGGTGTTTCCGTCCAGCTTGGGACCTATGGCCATGAGATGGTTTGATTCCCTCCCACCAAACTCCGTTGACTCCTTTAAACAGCTGACACAGGCCTTCGGCTCTCGTTTCATAACCAGCAGTAGGGTTCCTCGGCCCCTGGATTCCCTCTTGTCCTTGTCCATGCGAGAAGGAGAAACGTTGAAAGCCTACTCGGATAGGTACTGGGAAATGTATAACGAGATAGAGGGGAATTATGATGATGTCGCCATCAGCACGTTCAAGAGGGGCCTGCCGACAGATCATGGCCTGAGAAAGTCCCTCACTGGGAAGCCGGTCACCAGCGTGCGTCAACTCATGGACAGGATTGACAAGTACAAGAGGGTCGAGGAAGACCAGCAGATGGGGAAGGGTAAGGTGAAGGTTGTCCCTCAGGAGAGGCGGGACTTCAGGTCGGATCGTTTTAACAACAGTAACAGGTCGAGAGGTGATTATATGGGGCATCACGGATCTACTGGGGCTCAGGCGGTTCATGCTGTGTTCCGAGAACCGCTACACAAAATCCTGGAGAAAGTGAAGTATGAACCTTTCTTTCAGTGGCCGAACAAGATGGCTGGTGATCCGTCGAGGCGCAATCAGAACCTGTATTGCGCGTACCATCAGGAGCCAGGTCACACCACGGACGATTGCAGAAGTCTGAAGAGCCTTTTAGATCGGCTCGTCCGGGAAGGGAAGCTAAGGCATCTACTGCATTGCCCTGAAGGAGGACAGGAACCGTCGAACAATGAAAGCGGACAAAATACGTTGAGGCCGCCCATCGGCACAATTAATGTCATCCTCGCCGCACCTGGAAGGACAGGTTCTGCCCCTTTCAGGGTGATGTCAGTGAGCGGTATCCCAGCTCAGCCGGACAGCGGAGTCCCTAAAAGGGCCAGGGTGGATGCCGCTCCCTTAATCGGATTCTCGGAGGATGATAAGCGAGGTACCATTCAACCCCATGATGATGCCCTGGTCGTCACACTCAGAATCGGAGGTTATGACGTGAAAAGGGTGCTAGTCGATCAAGGTAGCGCTGTGGAAGTAATGTACCCCGACCTATACAAGGGGCTGAATTTAAGGCAGGAAGACCTTTTACCGTACGATTCTCCTCTAGTCAGCTTTGAAGGAGCAATCGTCACCCCGAAAGGCATGATCAGGCTGCCTGTGCAAACAGACTCGGACGTGGTGGAAGTGGACTTCATTGTAGTAGATGCGTACTCCCCCTACACAGCTATCGTTGCCCGACCGTGGTTTCATGCGTTAGGGGCCGTACCATCGACCCTGCACCAAAAAGTGAAATACCCGTCCGGAGGTTAAATAAAAGAAATACTCGGGAACCAGGGCATGGCCAGGCAATGCATGGTGTCGGCAATTTCGCGACGGCAAAGTGGTGAGCCTTCCACATCAGCCAAGAAGGGATTATAGCAATTAATGAACTCGGCCCCAACCGCGGGTGAGAAAGGACCAGCCCCGGAGGTAAGTTGTGAGGATCTGGAGAAAGTACTCGTCGGATCAGACCCAGAGAGGTTCTTTCAAATTGGTTCAGAACTGCCGCCCCAGGAGAGGTCAGCATTGATTGCTTTTCTCCGACAGAATGTGGATGTGTTTGCGTGGGACCCCTATGAAGCCCCCGGGGTCGACCCAGGTTTCATCTGCCATCACCTGAATGTGAATCCGGCTATAACACCTAAAAGGCAGCCTCCTCGGCGACCGTCGAAAGAACATACCGACGCCGTAAGAGAAGAGGTCGCAAAACTGAAGAGGGCTGGGGCTATCAAAGAGGTCTTCTATCCCGAGTGGCTGGCCAACACGGTCGTGGTAAGAAAGAAGAGCGGGAAATGGCGGGTCTGCGTAGACTTCACAGACCTAAACAAGGCCTGCCCAAAAGATCCCTTCCCTATGCCCCGGATAGACCGGTTGGTGGATTCGACTGTCGGACACCCCAGAATGAGTTTTCTAGACGCCTTTCAGGGCTATCACCAAATACCCTTGGCCGCTGAAGACCAGGAGAAGACTGCTTTCGTCACGCCGGTTGGGAATTATCATTATAAGGTTATGCCTTTTGGCCTGAAGAATGCCGGCTCAACTTATCAAAGGATGATGACCAGAATGTTCGAACAGCAGATGGGTAAGAGCGTTGAAGTATACATAGACGACATGGTGGTTAAAAGCAAGTTAGTGCCCGACCATATTGGAGACCTCGGCGATGTTTTTCAAATTCTGAGAAAGTACAAGCTACGGCTCAATGCAGCTAAGTGTTCATTTGGGGTGGGATCTGGGAAATTCCTGGGTTATATGGTCACTCACAGAGGCATAGAGGTTAACCCTGACCAGATAAGAGCTATCCACAGCTTGCAGCCTCCTCGGAATCCTAAAGAGGTCCAAAAGCTTACTGGTATGATAGCTGCTTTAAACCGTTTCATCTCGCGCTCAGCAGACAGATGCAGGCCATTCTTTCTCCTATTACACAAGTGGAAGGGATTTGAGTGGAATGAGGAGTGCGTTACAGCTTTCCAACAGCTAAAAGAATACCTCGCCCGGCCGCCTATTATGTCCAGCCCCGATGCTGACGAGGTCTTATTCGCCTACATCGCCGTCGCCCCCCATGCTGTCAGCCTGGTGTTGATCCGAGAAGACAACGGCGCGCAGCGACCAGTCTATTACGTGAGCAAATCACTGCAGGAGGCAGAAACCCGCTATCTCCCCCTCGAAAAAGCTGTTTTGGCCGTCGTACAAGCCACGCGAAAGCTTCCCCACTACTTTCAAGCGCACACTGTAGTGGTGCTAACGCAACTCCCCTTAAAGGCCATTCTACGCAGTGCGGACTACACCAGCCGAATCGCAAAGTGGGGAACAATTCTGGGTGCCTTCGATATCAGATACATGCCTCGCACTGCTATAAAGGGCCAGGTCCTCGCCGACCTCGTGGCAGAGTTTGCGGAACCCACGCTAGAAGTCATGCTAGGGGCTGATGGGAAAATGATCAGCACAGTTTCTCGACACGAACACACTTGTTGGAGAGCACACGTCGATGGCGCGGCGAATCAAAGGGGCTCAAGAGTAGGAATCGTTATGCTCTCCCCGGAAGGTCTAACCATAGAGAAGTCATTGAGACTCGGATTTCCGGCCACGAACAATGAAGCCGAGTATGAGGCGCTACTCGAGGGAATGTCGATGATTCTGAAAATGGGGGGGAAATCCGTGGACATACTCTCGGATTCGAGGCTCATTGTGGGGCAAGTAAACGGAGATTTGGAAGCCAAGGACGACAGGATGCAAGACTATTTGGATCGGGTTAGACACCTGCAGACCCACTTCCATCATTTCCGCCTGACGCACGTGCCCAGAAATGGAAACGCACATGCTGACTCCCTCGCGACGTTGGCTACCTCATCGGCCCAGCCCCTTCCTCGGGTCATCTTGGTAGAAGACCTCGTCCATCCCTTGGCAGGGAAGGGCAGCGGAGTTCGAGTACATACGGTCAGGACAGGTCCGAGCTGGATGGATCCTCTAGTGCTGTACTTACAGCACGATACCTTGCCGGACGATAAGATGGAAGCCGACAAAATCAGGAGAAAGGCTGCTCGATTCTGGTTGTCCGAGGACTCCAAGCTTTATAGACGCTCGTTTTCGGGGCCCTACTTGCTGTGTGTGCACCCAGAGGCCACTGAACTCATCCTGGAGGAGTTACATGAGGGAATTTGCGGAAGTCATACAGGGGGTAGGTCTTTATCCCACCGGGCCCTAACGCTCGGTTACTGGCCGAGCATGCACAAGGAAGCCCTGGAGTGTGTGAAGAAGTGCGATCAGTGTCAGAGGTTCGCCCCAAATATACACCAGCCTGGCGGAGAGTTGAACCCGCTATCCAGTCCCTGGCCATTCGCACAGTGGGGCCTAGACATACTCGGTCCGTTTCCCAAGGCAACAGGGAACAGGAGATTCCTTCTCGTCGGCACTGACTACTTCACCAAATGGGTGGAAGCCGAAGCTCTGGCGAACATTAGGGACGTCGATGTCAAGAAGTTTCTTTGGAAGAACATTGTCACCAGGTTCGGCACCCCACACACCCTGGTGTCCGACAATGGACTCCAATTCGACAGCAAAGCCTTCAGAAGATACTGCAGTGAGCTAGGAATTATTAACCGGTATTCCACGCCAGCTTACCCACAGGGTAACGGACAAGCAGAAGCTGTCAACAAAACAATACTGAACGGACTTAAAAAGAGATTGGATGACGCAAAGGGAAGGTGGGCCGAGGAGCTAGCCCACGTCTTATGGACATACCGCACCACACCCCGTAGGTCTACCGGGGAAACCCCTTTTTCTATGACCTACGGAGCCGAGGCTGTCATCCCACTGGAAGTAAACTTCCCCACCCAGCGAACTGCCGCTTTCTGCCCCACTGCCAATGACAAACTTCTGGAAAAAAGCTTGGATCTCATCGATGAAAGAAGGGAAAGCGCTTCGGTCCATCTAGCTCACTACCAGCAGAAGCTCAAGCAAGGTTACGACACCAAGATAAAGCCCAGACCGCTGGCGCCTGGAGACCTAGTATTGAGGAAGGTCTTGGGCACCGCAAAGAACCCTGCGTGGGGAAAGCTTGGACCAAACTGGGAGGGACCGTACCGTATCACTTCCGTAGCTGGCATAGGAGCCTACTTCTTGGAAGACTTGGACGAACATGTAGTGCCACGCCCTTGGAATGTAAATAACCTCAAAAGGTATCACTATTAATAAAAGTATCTTTTTCACTTGAGTTCTGTTTTCCTTGTGATTTTTGCCTTGTACCCTGTTTTCTTTTTCTTTTTTTTTCTTCTTTCCTTTAAGTGCTAGACAGAACCAAGGTTTTGCATGGTCCTTAGACTCAAGCCTATGGGGAAACTAGCTACGTTAACAATAAGCGTTAAACAGAACCTAAGTCCTGCCTGGCTCCTCGGACCACAGACTTGGGGGAAATTAACTGCTAAACTGCTCCTAATAAGCGCTAAACAGAATCCAAGTCCTGCCTGGCTCTTCGGACCACCGACTTGGGGGAAATTAGCCACATACATTTAAGTACTAGACAGAACCAAGGTTTTGCATGGTCCTTGGACTCAAGCCTATGGGGAAACTAGCTACGTTAAAAATAAGCGTTAAACAGAACCTAAGTCCTGCCTGGCTCCTCGGACCACAGACTTGGGGGAAATTAACTGCTAAACTGTTCCTAATAAGCGTTAAACAGAACCTAAGTCCTGCCTGGCTCCTCGGACCACAGACTTGGGGGAAATTAACTGCTAAACTGTTCCTAATAAGCGCTAAACAGAATCCAAGTCCTGCCTGGCTCTTCGGACCACCGACTTGGGGGAAATTAGCCACATACATTTAAGTACTAGACAGAACCAAGGTTTTGCATGGTCCTTGGACTCAAGCCTATGGGGAAACTAGCTACGTTAAAAATAAGCGTTAAACAGAACCTAAGTCCTGCCTGGCTCCTCGGACCACAGACTTGGGGGAAATTAACTGCTAAACTGTTCCTAATAAGCGTTAAACAGAACCTAAGTCCTGCCTGGCTCCTCGGACCACAGACTTGGGGGAAATTAACTGCTAAACTGTTCCTAATAAGCGCTAAACAGAACCTAAGTCCTGCCTGGCTCTTCAGACCACAGACAAGGGGGAAATTAGCCACATACATTTAAGTACTAGACAGAACTAAGGTTTTGCATGGTCCTTGGACTCAAGCCTATGGGGAAACTAGCTACGTTAACAATAAGCGTTAAACAGAACCTGAGTTCTGCTCGGCTCTTCGGACCACACACTTGGGGGAAATTAACCGCATGTATCCAAATGACGAAAGGGACCCAAGGCTTCCTTCTTCCCCTCGGACCACAGCCTCGGTGAAAATAACTACTACTTGATTAGCTCATACTTAATCGCATTGTTTAAATTACGACTAATGGCTCAACCTCGGAATTCTACTGATATAGTCAAAATTCGTTCATAACAAAGGCAAAGTAGAAGCAACGAAACAAAACGAAACGGAGTTATATCATTCATCAAATGCCAAAATGGTTCGTTTTACACGTATTTGCGAAGCCTAAGCAGACAAAAAGCAAAAAGCAAAACCTACTACAAGTTAATCCCTACACCAATGCTTTAAACTGGGCCCTGGGCCAATCACTTCTCGGGGACAGCGGCCACGGGGTTTTCCTCCTCAGCCGTTGGTTTAGGCCCAGCTTCCTTAGCCTGTGCAACGACGTCCCTTATAGTAAGGGCGTCTTCCGGCGATTTGCCCCTGGCTGACGGCTGCCCCTCCTCGTTTCCATTCTTGCCCCCTGGGATGTCGGCGCCGGGAGGGACGGTTTGTGCAGAGGCGAGATCCCCTAGGGAATCCGAGCCAGGGATCTCGCGAATATCCTGTGGGAAGAAGATACTCTCGAGCCTCCTAAGGTCGGAATCCACAGGGACTGCTGCTCGGTCCATGGCGACTCCCCAGGATTCAGTAACGTAGTCCCTGCAGACCACAGCTACCTCTTCGGCCAGCCTAGTTTCAGTATCCGCCACTCCCCGTTCATAAGAGGCAGCCACCGCAGCCTCGGCGGCCTCCCTGGCCAATCTGGCCCCTTCCTTCACTTGTACCAGCTGCGCCTTAAGATCCTGGACCAATTGCTTCTCGGTCGCAAGGTTTATCTCAGACAAGTGAAGCTGTTGGCGCATGTCCTCGGCCTGCTTCATTGTGCTCTCAAGGCCCGCATTGGCGCTGTCCCGTTCCCTCACAGCCTCCTTAAGTTTTTCTTTTAGGCTCTCCTTTTCCAGCTTCAGGACAGCGGCAGTTTTCTCCGCGGCTACGCGGGATTGGACCTCGCCATTAACCTCTTCCCGTGCACTTTTCGCCCGCTCTTCGGCGACGTAAACTTGCTGGGTGATCTGCATAGAATTAATAAAAGTGTCGTTAAAACGAAAACAACGCTAGCTGAAGGTGGAGCACAGCGTCCAATCTGGCCAAGGCTTGTTGCTCACCATGGCGAGATCCCTCTTCAAAGACTTGAAGAGGTCTGGTTGCCCCGTTTTCCTGAGCCCGTCCATGTCGCGGGGCAAGAGCAGGGTTGTTGCAGGGCCTCGGCAAGGTTGGTCGCCTGCCCCCGGGTGGACTCCCAAATTGTGGCATCCCAGGGAATGGGAGTACCGTCCAGTTCCAGCCGGGGGCTCCAAGTACGTTGCGCCCTCCTCAGCGCCGCTTCATCTCGGCTGTCAGTGGACTTGGCCCGCTTATCCTTGGGCTCCTTTCCTTTCTTTTGCTGCTTGGGTTGCTGAGGGCCGACCTCACCCTCCTCCAGTTCTTCCACTGGCCTCTTCTGCCTCAAATTGGGCATAGGCTGAAGTGGGGGGTCGGTGGATGAAGGAGGAGGAGGGGGAAGCTTAGCCGGAGCCTGCTCCTTGGGGGCGTCCTTAGAGGACTGTCCCTTATTCCTGTTAGATAGAAGGCCCCGGAGGCCAGCCCTGGGCTTCAAGTCCATCCCTTCTTCCTCAACCTCTTGGCTAGTATCAACTTGCGCGACGACTAGACCGAGGGCAGGGGCTGCTGAAGCACGGTCTAAGTCTGTGTCAGAGTCCGAGAGCTCTACAACTCTGGCCGACACCTCCCCTTCCTCGGCAAATTGGAAACGATCTATCTGTTCCTCTAGGGAAGAATGCGAAGAACCAGCCTCCTCCTCCGGAACAATCTCTGCAGGAATGGGGCGGTGATCAGGCAATCGAGCAGGAGGCAAATCTGACGAAGCGAGAAACCCGGGTATGGAAACGTTTATACGTGCCAATCTCGGACTTCCAGCCCTAATAGCTTGACCAGCTTCCACCAAGGACCGAGAAAGGGGAACAAAATCCAAAATCAACGGAGCCGACCGCAACTGTCCGTCCTCGCTCACGAAAATCTCAGATCTCAAGAGGTAATTTAAAGCAGGAACGTTGACCAGGCTCAGCCGAGGGGTTGTGTGCTCTTTGTCTGCAAAGATCGTTAAGTGAGCTATGTTAGTCCGAGGAGACATGCAGCTATAACAAAGGAAACACAACACAAATAAAGCAAAACAAAGGGGGAAAACTCAAACTAGGGTCCTCTCCGCGGAACCTAATGTTATGGCACCCCACCTGGCTTTCCTGCCCTGGTCGGACAGTGAATGCCGTCGTGCCATGGTCCGGAGACGATCAAATGGTCGTCCTTCAAGCCTTTGCTAGACTTGGGGAGGCAGGATATCAACCTCACTTCATCAGACCTGGACTTTAGGTAGTATGAGTCACCGAGCCTGTGGCATTCATAGAGATGAACCACGTCACGCCAAGTTAGGCCGAGGTTCATCTGGTCGTTTAATACGTCGGTGCACCCCAAGATCCGGAGCAGGTTTGCGGTGCACTGATAGGGGGTCAATCTATGACCACGTAGGTAGTCCCTAGTTATTCTCCCCATGGGGATCGTCATTCCTCCCTCCACGAAGGCTATCATTGGAATCACGACCTGCCCTGACTTCCTTTTGAAGAAAATTTCCTCTTCGTGGCAGTACTCTAAACCTACCTCCGGTGGAATACGATACTTCGCCCTGAAGCCCGCCATACCGGCCGGAGAGTCTACCAATTTTGAAAGCCTACCCATTCCCCCTAATCCTAGGTTACACGAAGGAAGTTCGCCTAAAGAAGAGTAACGAAGAAGAAACGCGCACTTACGGGTAAGAAACTTGACGGAGTCTTCAATAAAATGATGGCGAAGATAAGAGCGTACTGAAGGAGAACGCACTAAGGTCTTCTGAATACTGGCGTTTTCGTAGAAAATGGGGAATAAACGCCTTCAAGACCTTATATACCCAGAGGAAGTTGGACAGACGCACTCCCGCCTAGAATAAACAAAACGTTGTTCGCCGTTGATCTGGTCTCCAACCGTTGGATTGAAAAGGCGTAATACTCCAAAAGCTGCAGTTAACTCCCCCCGGGGCATTAAATGCCTTCAGCATTAATGAGGCACGTGATGACACACGCTCGCCCGGATAAAGCAGAGAACCACGATGGACTGTCCAGCAATTATCAAAATCCCGTTTTTCCTCCTCGGATCAAGAAGAAAGAACCGGAATTTTGAGGGGCTATTGTGGGGGGCAAGCTTTGTCAGCCAACAGTGGGCCTTAGGACCAGGATGAAGCCCAGCCATGGCGGGAAGCGAAAACAGGGTTGGGAGACATTTAGCCCAATCCTGTTGGGCCGGGCCGGTTTTATTTAAGGATCGTCCGAGGAGTAGTGCCTCCTCGGACGCACTTAATGGACGTCAAACACGTACCCTGTCCATGGTAAGGAACCCTCCTAAATGAAGGAAGTGCTAAACGGGCAGGGAACAACCACTACTGCCGCATTAAATGCAGGGAAACTACTTTTCCAGCCGCATTAATGTGGATTAGACAGAAAAATAGTATTATCTCGGCCATTGCAACTCACAGAAAAAGGAGGGGGATGTCCTTTGGGACAGGCACTCGAGTAGAGGCCTAGATGGTGAACAAGTGTAAGGTCATTATCAATTAAAGGAGGATATATAAGAGCAGAAAGTCTCCACAAAAAGGGAGGGAGGATTTTCGGAGAAGAGAGTGAGTGGAACACTAAAGCAGCCCCAGGGATGGTCATCTCAGAAAACTGAACAAAACAATCTCACGTCCCATTTGTTGCATGGTTCACCATTAATCACGTCCACTCTGTCAAGACCTAGCTCTGAGTCCCACTCTCTACAAATTCATTGTCGAGGGTCTTTTGGGCCAAGATCGCTGGCTTGCTGGGCCTGGGCCCCAAAAACCGCCCTTACATGCATAATTATCGCATGTATCCATTTTCCTTTACCCCTGATATTTAAAAATAATGCAACCAAATTGATTAGTTTCCATACGTAACAATAAAATTATAAACACAATAAAAGTACATAAGAATTTCACCACATTTTCAACTTGGCCCACCACCTAATATATGGGCTAACTAAAATTTGCAATTAAATTTTTTTTTTAATGGTCCATATGTGAAGTGATTTACTAACTAGAGAAATTATTATTTTACGTTGTACTACGCAATTTAAAAGACTAAAAACATTGTAAACATATAAAAGTAACAAATATCATACACATTGTAAACATATAAAAAGTATACAATATATTTTCCACTTTTTACAAATATGTACAATATATACTTTTTTGTGTGTTTATAACCTAAATTTACATTAAAAGTATAATGTAAACATATAAGTTTTTTTTTTTTTTTTTTGAGTTAAAGAAAATAGAGATTAACTAGGTTACGTCAGCCCCTGAGTAGGGGGTTAAAGTTAAAATTCATGGGCCAACTCGTGTGGATGCCCACCCACTAACAAACTTTTGTTAACAACGGAACTCAAATCTAAGTGGGTTAGATGAAGTGTCCAAACTTTATCAGCTGAGCCAAGTTGCTATTGGCTACTTATTATAAATTTTTGCCTAGTCATAGAAAAAACATAAAATTAAATAAATAAATAAAATAAAAGGCATCCTATAGTTGCAAAGCCCATTTGGGAATGTAAAGGGCGATCATTGGCTCAAAAAGTGAATACTTAAATTAGCCGAGGCTGAGGCAGTATCAATGGGTGGTGCCGTGGTGGTGGTAATTAAGAACAGAGTAACAGTTGAAGACACTCTGAGTGGAGTTCAAGAACGAATAGCAGTTGAGATTAACTAAGGAATTTGAAGCAGTAGAGGCACCAACTGACCAAAGCAAATGTCCCTGTTAAAACCAAGCCAAAGTAAGCAAGCAAGCATCTTTCATTTTGATTTCAAACCCATACCTTTCACTCTCTGTTTTGGGTGCTTTGATGTTGGACTACTGGTATATTTGTTGCTGCCCACCTTTTCATTATGGTTTCCCAGTTATCTTATTATATATGCCATTATGATCTTGATAGTTTTGGTAATGGAGAATGAGTTAATAATTTTGAATTTGGGAACTTGGGGTGATTTGGTTTGTGGGGTATCTCTTGTCAGGTTTACTATTTTATGTAATTGTTCCTGTTGAATGAGTTCAAGTCTTGGAGATAAAAGGTCGTGTTGTGAGGGGTTTAATTTGTTCAAATGGTTGAGGACCCTGTGGATTTTTGTTCATGGTGTGTGTTTGAATGTGGTAAGAGAAGATGGATCATAGAACAACCTGTTGAATTACTTTGTGTTTTGGGAAGATGAACAATCAAATTTTTAGGGTGATGTTACCCACTTAATGTAAAGGTCTTTAGCAAAATTTCCATGTTTCTCTTATGAATATCTCTGGGTATTATTGTAGAGCCTTCAATTGTACTATAAGTTTGTAATTGTCTAAGACTAGGCATAGAACACAGTGCACATGCATATGTCTGGATTAGTTATCAACTCTAAGTTCAATTATTAACCATATTCCACAAACTGGGATCTTGTTTGGTCCTCCTGGCAGTTTTTGGTGATAATTTGTTGTTTTAGGTCTTAAGTTGTGGTCTTGCTATTGGCCAATGACCTCTAACTCAAATGGTACCTCCTCCCCTCATAAAATGAAATGGGAGGGTGAGTTCATGCATACAAGATCATTTATTAAATAATCAAATAGAGAGGAAGAGGTTGCAAATCAACTGTATTTCATTTTTAAGTATTGATTGAACTTGGCCAATGCTTTGCCAACTTCTTGAGGCTTACACCCCAAAATTGAACTGCACAAAAAAAAAAAAAAAAAAAATCTTTGTTCAATTCCCTTGCCATCATCTAAAGCATAGCTTTCTAATATCTCTTGTAATAGCAAAGATCCTGTACTGCAGATTTTGGCATCTTCTCAAATTGTGAAATCAGATGTATTCATTTCATTGAATCGTGAACACTAATAATTTCATTTACATATCATTTGGAATCAGTTATAAGTAGTTGCTAAATATGCAAGAATCTACATCAGATAGTGTTTCTTTAATGAGCAAGCTTATTTGTGAATCCATAAATCACAGCTGATGATCCTAACTTTTCAACCACAACAGAAGCATTGAAGGTTCTTGACTCCTATGAATCAGACATAATTAAGCTGGGTATGCCACATTCTGATCCTTTGGTTGATGGTCTGGCTATCCATGTATTATAGTTGTCTTTTATGTTTGTTAAATTTAATGTGTGGACTTCTCTTAATGATGTGTCTTTTTGTTCATGCTGTAACTACATGTTCTTTGGCAAGATGGACCAATCACAATGCACTTATTTCTATGCTGAAGGAGGTAGGACCAGTATACCATGCCATTTTTTGTCATCATCAGATCAAGATACAATGATACGCTCTATTACTTTCTTGTGCCTTTTCATATTTTTTTGTGTTAGGAAAAACAACAACTATCAAGTCTATTTCAGATGTTCGTGAAGCATAGTAATTTGACTTTCGCCATAACACCTTTGTTATTAGTGAAAAATCATTTGCTGAAGTGGATTTGAAAAAACTCTTCCTGCTATAGTAGCGTAATGCTTGTTGCACCAAAAAAATTGATAAGTTGTTGATGTAGCATTCTTGATATAATGTAGAGTAGTAATTTTTTTGACAATAATAGCAACAAGTCAACAAGAATAATGGTTGCTGTTGTTATCATCAATCATTTTGATTTTGCCAGCCAAAACATCAGGATTCTACATTAATTATATGTTTATAGTATTTTCTTATTGGTCTATTTGTATTGTCATTAAATATATGTGTGTGTGTGTGTGTGTGTGTTGTTGTTGTTGTTACAAAATTCCATGCTTGTTTTTATATCTTCTGTTCTGTTGGAATTATCCTTCTAATGTACCCTGTAGGACACTGAAGGGTTTTCTACTCTTGTCATATGAGAAAGTAGATTCAAGTAACAGTTCTAGAAATTTCTCTCAGAAATATCTGCATATGGCTCAGGAGATTGTCAATTTGTTGACAACGAATTCATGCATGGTTCTTTAAAAGATGGAAGTTCACACCTATTCTTGGTGTGATGTTGCTTTAACTAGCTTGGTATACTTCCCTAATTTTGCACATACAAGAATAGTCTGCTGACTTATGGTGAACCACATACCTAAAAAGACTTATTACTGATACAGGTCTAATGTATTGGACACCCATTTTCTTGATTTTGGTCTCCATCGTACTTCAAGACACAAAAAAAAACTAAAATTTCATCCATTCTAAATGTTTTTTAAAGTTTTAACAACTGATTTTATGGCTCTTGAGTACTTAACAGTACTAGTGCAATTCATCTATGTGATTTAAGAAAGTGGATGTAACTCATTAGAGAATTCATGTTCTAATGAGGACTTGTAGTTTTATCTTTTTATTTTGTGAGTGTAATGAAATTTGTAAGTCTTAACAATTATTTTTCAGAATAGAAAAGTATCCAAACCAAGAACTTAATTTCTTGATCTTTCATGAAAGGACTCTGTACCCATCTTAGCTCTTGCAAGCAACTATTTTTATAACATTGGTGAAAAGTCTTTCAGAAAAAGAGAAATAAAATTATCTTGCAACCTCATTTATGCTGAAGAGTTAAATGTTGATTCTTCTAAATACTGGGTAAGCTCAATTATATGCGCCCAAATGGTATTTATGTTTAGGAAGTAAATTTATCAGAAATCTAGTTGTGGTGCTGGGTGTGTAGATAGTATGCCATTTCAATAATTTAATTTTAAATACCTATGGGTTCATTATCTTAGTATTGTTGAAGTATAACTTTATCATCTGTTAAGATGCTTGAAATGTTTCTGATGGTTGTATAAGAGATCTGGTGTTTAATCCCCATCTACACCAAAAACTGATTGATGTCTCGGTCTGATGATAAAGAGCTATCATCAGGAACAGATGTCATAGGTTGAAACTCTTTAAAAAAAAAATGCTTGAAATGTAGAAAATACCCTTGCCTAGCATGATTTGAAACATGTTTAAACTGCTTTTTTCAGGAGTGGTGATGGATAATTATCTACAATTCGCATGAGAAGTGGTCATGTAACAAAAGACTTTAGGTTGATGATATGAGTGATTTCTAATTCTATACATAAGCTAATGCTTCAATTTTTATGACATGCAATTATCAAACTTGTAGGAGTTGGCTTTGGCATAACAAATCCTGAGCATGTAATAGAGTTCAAATCTTTTGTCCCACTCTTTCTATTCCACAAATAAAAACATGCCACATGTCCATTTATTTTATTAAATGCTAAATTTATACCGTCTATTATTTTAATTGTCTAAATATGATGGGTTATATATTTAATTATTTTAGGAAATTGAATTAATAAAAGGCATAAATTTAGTATTTTATAAAATAGATGTACATGTGACATGTTTTTATTTGTGGAGTATACAGTAGAGTAAGAAGAGTGAGACAGAAGATTTGGACTCGATGTGATTCGGGTTAGTTTTAAAACATATACCATTAAATGTTTGTGCAGGTTGTTCCATCCATGTTAGCATGTATTTCTAAAATGTAAATTATGGTAGCTAGATGGGGAGCTGATGGTGTGATTGTTGGTGGAGTGCTAAGGTGAAGCTGTTGTTTGCAAAATCCTCCAGGAAAGGTTTGAAGGAACTGGAAATTTTCACAAAATCCCTAAAATCTGCACTTGATTGAGAAAAACTTTTATGGGATAAAATCAAGCTTGTGGTAATTCTTGTTGTCAACTTTGACATGCATTAGAATCAAATAAGAATACATTTTGTTTAACATTGTGACGTATGTTGACAACTTCAAAAATTTTCCATTTTTTGGAGCAAATAGTAGATTTTTTTCCCTTTTTGTTTCTCAAACCGCCGAGAGCCATCAATCTTGGTTCACATATTAGGCAACCTAGTAAGCGCAAAAGGTCAGTCACATAGCCATACGTTTAATTTGTGATCATCTCAGAGACTTGCTACCAATTATAGAAGACTATCAACTCAAAACTCACTTATTAAAAAAAAACTAATTAAGGTAATAGGAATAGAAATCATCTGTTACATATTTTGTGTTTTACTTTTATCCTCTACCAATCACAATTTATCATTTGTTTAAGTGGCTAAGGAACAAAATAAAACAAAACCAATACAAAACAAAACAAAAAAAAAAAAAGTGAAAAAAATGTTTTGTAATACATACTGCCAGTGTCTAAATGTAAAACAATAATACTAAAAAAAACTTCACAAAAATAAAAAATTCCCTATTGAAACTTTAAATGTTGGAAAATTTTCTTCATCCAAAAAACTCAAATAGATCTCTACTAATCTGTTGAATTAATTTGACTAATACATCTTGCTGGTGTCAAATATAAAACAATAATACTAAAATAAACTTCACAAAAAAAAAAAAAAAAACTCTATTCTTTAAATGTAGGAAAATTTTCTTCATCGAAAAAACTTAGACAAATATCTACCAAACCGTCGACTTAATCTAGCTAAAACCTTTACATATTTTCTTATAACACGTATTCCTCAAATCAACAGGTTCAAAATCTGAATGAAAGGGGAAAATTTCCGTCGGCCTGGTCCACACATTGCTCATTTTCGAATTTCCGCTTCTAAAGTCGTAGTGTATCATGTTGGTATCGTCTCCCATCAACATAATATCAGAACTTTGGAAAGCAACTGGATAACAAGAAGCACTAAGTTTTGCAGGTTCGATACTCACAGTTTGTTTCTGACTCCATACTTCATGATTTTCCATCATCCATACTTGTATATCACATCCTTTCTTGCAAAGCATCCCAACACGCCCTTGGTACTCAACAAGTTTCATGGGATCGAAATATTTTTTCTTGCATAATGGAAAAGGTAGATCAAATGTTGTGCATTTGTTGGAATCGACATGAAAAACGAACACCATATTGTTGTTAGTTAGCCAATAAAGAGAGCCAGAAACAGATACAACTGGGTCATGAAATCCCAACCACTCATCTTTGGGCAACATTACTACATCTTTCAACTTTTTCCATGCCCACGCTTTTGAATCAAAAATCTCACAAAAAAGAAAAGAATACTTCATAGACTTATAGGTCATAATTGTACGCAGGGAGTGTGTTGAAAATCTGATGATCTTATAGTGCAAAGGATTTGACTTGAGCACAACCATTGCACATCTTACAGTGCAATACCGAGTTCTAGGATTTGGTATCTTCTTCCACTGTTTAGTACTGGGCTTGCAAACATAATATTTGTGATTTCTACAACTATAATCATCCACGCACAGAAGAAGACCTTATTTAGTGGCAGCTATAATGGAGACCGGACCAGGTATGAAGTCGAGCGAGAGTTTAGATTTAGGATCCAGTTCATTGATGGATACAAACTTGTTGACGGGTTTGCTCCATTCTAAACTTCGAATGAAAAAACCATCAATTGTTTTGGTTCTTTTACAATGCGCCTGTATGAAACTTGAGTCATACGTAATCGAGTTCCAATCCTTGGAAACAAGTCTGCACTTCCCAATATCTCCTAATGTTATCCGGCTCAAAATCTCAAAGATCATATCCTTAGGAAGAGTAGGAGACTCCTCCTTTTTCTTTGTCTTGCGTAGAACCATGAAGCACAGTTTCCTAAACCAAGAAAAAACCAAGAAGCAGACTCAGAAAAAAGAAGGCTGTGACAAATACGTATGAAAAGTTATTTAAACAGAAGAAGCAGCAGCAGCGAACGTGAGAAAGTTCAGCCTTTTGGTATTAACAAGAACAAGAAAGAGAAGAACAGGTTTCAGTATGGCTTTGCTGCTCCTATTTGAGATTTTACGGAATAGAAAGATGACACCAATGACTGAGTAGGGTTTGGTGCTTATTTATAGGAGTGTGTGGTCGGTGCTGAACAATTAGAAGAGTTTTAGTTGAAAGTAAATTATCCTAACATAGTTGAACTGTAATAGAAATAGGACTATGAAATAATAATTAAATTGAACTTAAGTCTAATAGAAATAGGACTATGAAATATGAAATAATAATTAAATTGAACTTTGTAGGTCGGTGCTAAACAATTAGTAGATTTTTTTTTTTTTAAAATGAAAAATTAGTAGAGTTTTAGTTGAAAGTAAATTATCATAATTCATAACATAACAATATATAGTATTAGCTTAGCTACCGTTTTAATTAAAAAAAAAAAAAAGTCGAATTCTATTAGGAATAGGACTACGAAATATTATAGGAATAGTAACATTAATTTTGATATCGCATCCTGTCCCCAACAGGATAAACCTGCACATGGCGGTGCAGACTTGTTTTCCAAATAGACAAACCTTTACCCATCTCGGATGTTATCCCAATGGCCAATTAGCTCCTCTTGGATTTTGTCAAGGCCAACTCATAGACATCGCATACTCCTCCAAACAGGGGCGGTTCAATAAATTTGGAGGCGTAAGGCGATATATTTAAATGAGGCATTTTTGTTATCACTTAAATAATATTTAACTAGTATTTAATATCATAATTTTTTATAACAAAAATCTATTCCTTTTATTTTGTAATATGCTTATTTTTTGGAAAAATGCTAAAGATATAACAAATTTTACTAAAAAAACTTTTAAACGATGTAGAAATGAATGTGATTAGTGGCACTTCAAGAAGATAATAAACAAGTATTTGAATGAATGATGTTAGGGATATTATAAATTTTACAATATGAGGCTTGCAAAGATGTATCATTAATCACAAAAAATAATTCAAAAATGCATTTAATAGGTTATTGACGTTCACATATCATATTAATTGTCACATCAATTTGTAAAATTTTCAAGTAAAATTAATAATATTTCTAGCATTTTTCTATTTGAATTATTTCTTGTAATTAGTGACACATATATTTGTAAAGAAAAATGCTAGAGATACAAATTCTTTTACACATTGCTGATGTGAAGAATGATTATAGATAAATAAAAAAATGATGTTATCGGTGAGTCTAGATAAGAACCAGTAAAAAGTTGGCTACAACAACAGTTTGTAAAAATATTGTAAAATAGTTTGTAAAACTATAGCATTACTCTATTTGTAAGACCCATGTATTTAAAGTTGTATTATCTCTAGCATTACTCAATACTTTGGGACTTCTTGAAAGTAGAGGAAAATTATAAAACTAATTTTTTTTTTCCTATATCTCCAAATTTTTTTTTTTTAAATATCAATTTTTGCCCCAAAATTTGGGGCCTTCCTCTAATAGGGGGCCCTAGGCGGTGGCCTAAGTGGCCTAGGCCTAGGGCTGGCCTTGCCTCCAAATGTGGAGGAGATTGGGTTCTATACATGGTCTCCTTCACCTTCCCCTCCCATCGTTAAAATTAATTTTGGTGGTGCAGTTTTTAAAGAGATTGGTGAAGCAGGGCTTGGGGTAATAATTATCCCTGATTTACAGGGACGTAATTAGAATTCAAACTTAGGAGAGCCGAATTTCTTTGTTTAAAGATTTTAAAAAATTGGAATATCAATACTAGAGGTTGACAACAATGCATTATTAGCATTAATTTTTTAATTATTTGTAATTTTTTCTTTTGAAGAAAAATCAATAATAGAAATTTATAAATAAGAGTTTTGTAAGTCAATTGGCAAGTCCTAATATTTTCAAGGTTTAATGAAGAAGGTTAGTTCGATTCTTTTATTCTATCCACATTATAAATTACAAAAAAATTATTCTTTTATTCTATATATATAACAACTAAAATAATGATTAATAAACATCATGCATTAATATTTAGCGAAAAAAAAGGGTGAGAGAAATATTAGTGTCTTGGTAAGGATGAGATTTTTCTTTTAAAAAAATTGCAAGTTTGAAAAATAGTATTTAAAAAAAAAAGATCTATTAAACAATCACTTGATAACATACGGTAACTTTGAGTCTTTAACTAAGTAAATAATAAACTTTTCCCATCATTACATTAATTTAGCTAAGGCACAAATTTTATTACTAATAGACAAATCACACACATGCTTTGGCGGCATTCAGGTAGGGCACAAAACAATAAATTGTTGTTATTTCACACGTGTATTACCATTTATGCATGCATGTCAAGTGTGTCCCAAAGTTAATAAAACATTAAAATCAATAAATTCTATCATTCAAAAAATAAATAATTTTTTTTTCATGGATTGAGTTAAAGACACCAACTGATCCAAGCTATTGGTGATACTAACTGGTGTGTGGATGGAGTGATCAGTGGCATAGGAGTTGTCTATGTAGTTACGAAGGTGGAATAATTTGAGAGGGGCATAGGGCTCTCAAATGAGAATGAGAAATTAGATAAAGGTTATTGGGTTTTGTGATTTTTTTGCTAGGATTTGTAATTGATTTGGTGTTATTGCTTTTGCTTAGACTAGATTTATGATTAGTCCAAAGATTTTTTTTATTATTCGGATATTTTTTTTTTTTTAAAGATTTTTTGTTATCCATTTTTGAGATTTCATGGGTTAGTTTGTAAATTTTTTGGGAAGGGGGGGGGGGGGGGCCAGGTAATAAATTTTAGAGCCACAAGTCAATTTTTTTATGTTGATATATATATATATATATATATATATATATATATATATATATATATACTAGTTGATTTTTTTTTTTCAAAGGCTGGGGGGCATGGCCCCCCTCAGCCCTAAGCTAGTTTGTCATTGAGGGAGTAGTTTGTGTTTTAGCATATTTGGCAGAGAAAGTTCTTATCCCACACTTGGTTGCTGCTGTTGAAGCCATGGCTGTAGTGAGGGCTTTAAGCTTTGCCCAAGAACTCAACTTTACCTGTTGAAGGTGACTCTGAGATTATCATCAAAACTCTTGATAGTGAAGATGAATCTCTCTCCTCTTACGGACATCTTATAGCTGAGGCTAAACTCTCTTCAGGATCTTTTTGTTTTCTTAGTTTTTCTCAGATTTGTAAACAAAGGAATTCTGTTACTCATAAACTTACTAGAAATGTTAACGGTCTTAATGTGTGGATGGAGGATGTTCCTCTGCACTTAGGCTCCGTTTGGGAGTTCATAAGGGAATGGAATGGAATGATCATAAGGGAATGGAAATGAATGGAATGTATTTAAGTAAGAGAAATGAATGGAAAAGAATGGAATTGAATATAATTAAGTAACCTTGATTGGATGTTTTAAAATAAAGGAATGGAAAGGAATGAAAATGAATGTAATGTAAGTAATCTTATTTGGGAGCAACATGGAGGAAATGGAACAGAATCATTTTATGACAATATTACTATTAGACCCATATTTTAAAATAAAAAATTGAATTATATGGGTATTTTGGGAGTTTTAGTAAAAAAATCAACTCCCAAAATACCCCTGTATATTCAACTCTTTATTTTAAAATAGGGGTCTAATAGTAATATTGTCATAAAATGATTCCGTTCCATTCCCTCCATGTTGCTCGCAAACAAGATTACTTACATTTCATTCATTTTCATTCCTTTCCATTCCTTTATTTTAAAACATCCAATCAAGGTTACTTAATTTCATTCCATTCCATCCCATTCTTTTTCATTCCTTTCCCTTACTTAAATACACTCAATTCCATTCCATTCCCTTATTATTATTCCATTCTCTTCCCTTATGAACTCCCAAGTGAAACCTAAATCTAATTCCATTCCCTCCCATTCCTCCCAATTTTGAGGGGAATGAAAATTTGAAGTTTTAAGGGAATAGAGAGGAATGAATATTCCCTCCTACCTATTCTATTCCCTCCCACTTAAACTCCCAAACAAGGGAATGGGTTTTCCATTCCCTCCATTAAAACTCCCAAATAAAGGAATAGAAGAATATTCTAAAATGATTCTTTTCATTCCTTTTCATTCTATTCCATTCCCTTCTCTCAAACGAGGCCTCTGTTTGTCATAGGGGATTTTGACTAATTGTTTCTAATAAAATGCAAGGTACTTTTTCTCACAAATTCAGGATGTTTATATTAGGACCAATGGAGAATCAGTTCGGTTCATAATGGCCTATTATTTATATCTGGCCTAATAGAGATATGGGGTCTATCGCAATCAGCAAATCCAATTAAGTATAATAATTATATGTTGGTGAGTCTGGCAAAGCAATACAACAAATTAAGAGGCGATTATCAAAAAAAAAAAGAAAATACAACAAATTAAGAGGCTGCTCAGTCAATTCAAATTAGGATGTAACTACAAATTGTTTCTTCAATCTCATTTGTTTCAGTGTGTTTCTTAATTAATAGTTCTACACAGCTAATTACTGTTTTATCTGTTATGTTTGTTTTCTTTATTTCCTTTCTTCCTGTGATCATTGTGAAGCCTGTGTTAACATTTTGTAGAGTAGTCAAGATTTTTGTTTTGTTCATGTCAATCTATCATTTAAAGTTGGTTACACTGCCTATATCAAGCCACTTAGGTTAGGCCAAATGTAGAAACTCATGCCTCAGGGTCAGGGTGGTTCTCTTTTTATTCTTGATTTTTGACCAAAATTTGGAGTTGGACCATCCATTCAACCCACTATTATTTTAATATTTTGAACCCAGATACAGAGTTGAAGAGCTGGTAGAAGCATGAACATAATTTTCGGCAAGCCCTATTCTGCTATACAAAATATTTATACTCTAAATTCCACATGTTAAAAACATGGGAAGAAGAGCTCTAAATTTAAATTCCATTTGATCATTGATAGACAGATTTTTAATGGTCTTTAACCATGGTTAGGTGTCCATAATTTATTAGTGCAGTAGAATTTTAGCAAATTTTTATCATTTCATAATGATTAATGACAGATAAAGTAACTGCAAATCAATTTATAATGTGGATTCAAGTTCACCTTGTGTGGGTATTTCTAAAAAAGATAAATAAAAGGCTAAACTTAAAAAAATCTTTTAAACAATTGACAAACAATTCCGTATGAACTGGACCATTTTTATGCACAAAAAAAGAGGACTATATATATATTATTATTATTATTATTTTTTTAAACAAACATACACACACAAGGGCCATTTAAAGCTTATGGTTACATAATATTTGACCCAAAATACAAAAAAAGCACTCCCTTATTGAAAGTAATTATTTTTAAAGATTTTTTTGGTTTAATTTTAAAGTTTCAAAAGTTTTTTCATGTGGGGATTTGACCAAATTATTGTTGAACGATTTTTTTTAAGAGATAGTTTCAACCTATGGTATCTGTTCTTAATGATAACTCCTGTTGAGAGAATTATTTAGAATGGTAAGAAATTTCGCATTTTGCTATGATGTTAACCAAATCAATTGGTTAGAACTTGTCTTATCATATATATATATATATATATATATATATATATATATATAGTAAAATAACAATGTAAATTGAATCTAAATTTGTTTCTAATTTTTATATAATTTTGAGTCAAATGTTCAAATTATTTTTTCTTAAATTTGGTGTCAAGTAATTCATTCATTCACAAAAACATTCAAATGTTCAAATGATCACCTTATTATCATCATTATTGAATGTTTTTGTGTGTGAACATGATATACAACCTAGTTTGTATAAATTTCAAAACTTAATTTAACAAAAGATAGTAAACAATGTGTTTAATAGTTGTGTTTAACAGTCACACATGCATTCATCTTTCTTCCCCCAGTTAAGAGACTTGTAGGTTAATTGGCACCTCTCCCTATACAAAATGCTCAGCTTGGGGGTCTAGGGAAAATGTTCGAGTTGTGGGGTTAGCAACATATTGTAACTATATCAAAAAAAAAAAAAAAAAAAAAACCCTTTCCTCCTAACATTTAAAAAATACTGCAACCAAATTTAGTTTCCACACGTGACAATAAAGTTGATACAAACAAAAAATTATTATAATTTCATAACATTTCCAAATTGTCCTACCACTTCACACATTAAGAGGGCATTTGCTTTGAGGAAAAAAGTGTTATATTTCATATTCATTTTCAATTTTTGGCAGGACCCACCACTAAAAAATTGGTTTGGTTATGTTATTTGAATTAAGTTTTCATTTTCAGTTAAAAAAAAAAAATTGATTTGAATACAAAAACTGAATACATCGTTTGGTCATTTTCCTTCTTGTGAAAATGGATACAATGACATTTTTGTAAAAAAAGAATTTTGTAGGTCCCACTAATAGTGAGTTGTCTCATCAATAAATCTCTCTCTCTTTCTCTCTTTAGTAGATCGACGTGTGAAAGGGGAGATCAATGAAGGTGTGTGGCAATGGTGGCTTTGCCACGAAGCACACAACTTCAATGTTGGTGTTAACCCCTCTCTCTCGATCAAAGGATGTCTCTCTTTCTCGAGCAAAATTTGATCAGTTTATGGCTAATGCTCATTGCTAGCGAATTCCTTCTAGGGTTGGTATTTGTTTTGGAGTTAGTTTGTTGAAATGGTTATGGTGATTGTTTGTTTGAAGGTGTATCTGATGGTGGATTTGAGGTGTTTAGGGGGTAAGTTTGCTGAAATTTGTTTGTATTTGTGGGTTGTGTGTGTGTAAGGGATGAAAAACTAATGTGTTGTGTTGTTTCTTCTGTTTTTTATTCATTGGGGTTGTCAAAAAAAAGTTAGGGGAAGACAATACAAAAACTAGAATAGAAAATTGGTGCAAAAAAAAAAAAGGAGTACAAGATTTGAGTATAGAAAATGAATGCACACCCAATACAAACCAAACAAGGCCTAACTCACAAAAAAAAAAAAAAAGGAATATAATTTTTTTTTAATGGCGCCCATATGGCCTACCAATAGTATAACTTTCCACACAAATGAAAAGATTAAAACAAGCTAGCTTCATCACACGCGCTCGGCACGTGCGATGAGGCTTTTATTTATTTATTTTGAGTTTAATATAATTTTTTAATTTGAATTTGTCTATTGTTAGTGAAGTTGCATAGGAAAGGATTTTTATAAAACTAAAATTTACGATTTGAAATTGAGTAAATTGTTGGATTTAGTGTGTGCTAGGTTTTAGGAAAAAAAAACGTATCAAAAGTATGTGAGATATGTTTATATAGAAAGCATGCTAATTTTTAGGAAAAAAGTTTCTCTGGTAGTTTTTTTTTTAAAATTTTTTTGAATTATAATTTTAACCCTATTTTTTATTTTTCAAGAATAAAGATTATCTAATTAGATTAAAGATATTTTTGACATTTTTTGAAATAATAACTAGCTTTTTGAATTTTCTTAATATATAGAGATAGTCATCATTTAATTAAAATATACCAGCATTTAAAATAACAAAAGGATCCGTGGCGCAATGGTAGCGCGTCTGACTCCAGATCAGAAGGTTGCGTGTTCGATTCACGTCGGGTTCAATTCCTCTGTTCGTTCCTTCATTTTTTTTTTTTTTTTACTTTTCTTCTTCTCTATTCAGAAACACTAAAACCCTAGAAAAAACTCACTAGCTAAACTCAGTCACACACTCACACCCACCTCACTAAAACCCCAATCATTCCCTCACAATCAAAATCCATTTCTGATTTACTCTCTCTTCATTTCTCTTAAAACCATGTCCCTCACCACTCGTCTCCGCCACTCCCTCACATACTCCCACCGCGTCACCACCCACCTCCACCACTTCTACTCCACCTCATCCATCCTCTCCCAAAACTCCTCTACCCCACTCTCCTCCAAGTCCAAGACCCGATCGGCACTCTCCCTCCTCAAATCCGAGCAGAACCCACACAAAATCCTCGAAATCTGCCACGCCGCTTCTCTCACCCCCGAGTCCCACCTCGACCGCATCGCTTTCTCCGTCGCCATTTCCAAGCTCTCTGAATCCAACCACTTCGACACAATCCGCCAGTTCCTCGACGACCTCCTAACCTCTCGCCCCGACCTCAAAACGGAGCGTTTCGCTTCTCACGCTATCGTTCTGTACGGTCAAGCCAAGATGATCCCACAAGCCATTGACACTTTCAAGCGAATTCACGATCTGGGTATTCCTCGAACCGTTAAATCTCTCAATGCTTTGCTTTTTGCTTGTCTTTTGGCTAAGGATTATAAGGAGCTTAACCGGGTTTATATTGAGTTTCCGAAGTTTTATGAGATTCAGCCGAATTTGGATACGTTTAATACGGTGATTAAAGGGTTTTCCGAATCGGGTTCGACCAGTTCTGGGTACTCTGTTTTGGCTGAGATGGAGAGGAAGTCTGTGAAGCCGAATGCCACGACTTTTGGGAATTTGCTTGCTGGGTTTTATAAGGAGGAGAAGTTTGAGGATGTTGGGAAAGTTTTGAAATTGATGGAGAACCATGGAGTGACTAGGGGTATTGGTACTTATAACATTAGGATTCAGAGTTTGTGTAAGTTGAAGAAGTCTTCCGAGGCTAAGGCTTTGATGGATGGAATGTTGTCGAGGGGGATGAAGCCGAATTCGGATACTTATTCCCATTTGATTCATGGGTTTTGTAAGGAAGGGGATTTGGAGGAAGGTAAGAAGCTCTTGAAGAGTATGAAGAGTAGGGGTTTTCAACCGAGTAGCGATTGTTATTATTCATTGGTGTATTTCCTGTGCCAAGGGAAGGATTTCGATGCTGCTTTATCGATTGCTAAGGAGAGTATGGAGAAGGGTTGGGTCCCAAATTTTGGGACAATGAAGTCGCTCGTGGAGGGACTTGTGGGAGTTTCGAAGGTCGATGAGGCTCGAGAGGTTATTAAACAAGTGAAGGAGAAAGTCATGAAGAATGTCGAAATGTGGGATGAAATTGAAGCTGGCTTGCCTCAGTAAAAAGAATTGCTTGGTGGTGCAAGATGAATGAGATTATGGAAATTTATTTGATGATCACGAAATGTATTTATGGGAAACGGTACTCTCTCTAGTTCATAGAGTTTCTATTTTGTTTTCCCCTTCATTTCGTTTGTTGAATTAAGATCCACACCTGTTATAATCAGGTGGAGATGTTGTTTTGTTTGGATGGTCCTGGTTGAGGAAACTTTGTCTCATTGGTTATTCCATTGTGGGAAAGGTTTAGTTTTATCTTTTGTAGAAAATCAGATTTTTCTTATGATTAAAAACTCTCTGGCTTTTTGTCTTTGATGTTTATCCGAGTGGAACTACAGTCGATCTGAGTAGCCATAGGATCAGGTTTTTGTGATGTTTTTCCTACGTAGGAAAACTCATTTTTTAATTGGGGAAGGTTTTCATTGGGGTACCTCTATTTGGCTCTTTGAGAGTATTCTGTATTCACACCTAATCTTGTCTTCGATGGCTAAGCTCCTTTTATGTGTAGTCATGGTATTTAACCTTTTATTTCTCAAACTTGTTTCATTGGCGAGCCCACTCTTCTTTCACGAAAGTTGGAATGATTGTATGTGACTTTTTTTCGCTGTGTTTTATTTACTATTTTTATCATTGCTCCCGTGACATTCACACTTTTAAACTTTTTACTTCTCGTTGTAATGTGGGCAAGCCCTTACATGACGACACTAATGTGCACTTTAGATCATATTAGAATTGAAAAGACGAAAAAGGGGTAAATATTTCATGTATCAGCTTGGTGGCCTTGAATTTATTAAAGTCCAGAACTTTAGTGGCAGTAGGTCCTGATGTTATATTTTAAATATTTGGATTCCTGGCAATTAACTGAATTAAGTAGGGAGCTGCTCATGAGATGCTAACTGACCCAAGGTCATTAGCATTACGCACTGTATTATGAATGTGGAACAAAATTTTGGGAAAAAAAAAACTTCTAATGTATTTGGCAACCTGGAATTCTATACCGGCACTGAGCAAAAACTCTGATTCAGCAAGGAGTCGTTTGATTGAGATCAGTGTTTATGCTATAGAAAGACTTGTTGATTGAAAAAGAGCTGCTGTTATGAGATTCTTGTGGGTTCTGATTCAGCAAGTTGTCTTTTGTGTTATGCTTGATCTGGATAACTGATAAGAAGCAGGAGTTTGTGGCCGTTATCTATCTGCAAGGTGCTTCGTGTACTTGGAGGAAGACTGTATGGAGATTCATTTTGAACCCCTTCCCCTTAGTACCTCCTGGAATGAGGTTTTTGAAGGAGGTTGTTTCCTTGATGATGTATATAGTAGCTACTTGTTTCTTGGAAGAAGCTTATTGCCCTCTAGCAGGTTCCAGTGATCTCTGGAAAATTGGCATAGATTAAGACATCTCAAGTTTGATATGTTAGTAGATGTGCATCAAGAGTTCCTCTTGATATTGCTTTTGAAGCTCTACTGTTGATGTAAATCTTGTTTGGTTGCAATGGAACATTTTAAGTCATTATTATCTCCTTCTAGAGAGACTATTGATTCATGACAGTTTCGTAATTGGTAATTAGCAGTTGCAGGTGCAGTTGTTGAGTTTTGAACTCACGACTTTACCTTCTTTGTTTCTACTACTCGAGGGTGGAAAAAAATTCACGACTTTATACTCCACTTTGCTCTAAAAGAGAAGTGTCATTTGAGATGGAGCTGCACTTTGAATCGAAACATTTTGATGAAGAAGCTAGCAATTAACCTTAGTTTCATCTGTTGTGTTTTTCAAAACTTATGCTTGGAATGCATTTCACTTTTTTTTTTTTTTTGGTATATTTTCAGAAAAGTTTGGAAGCCTGGCAGAACCATTTTGAGTTGCTAGGGTGGCATTCTTTCGAGGAAGAGGAAGCTTGATGAGCTTTTTTTTCTCAAAAAAGAAGAAGAAGAGAGCTTTTAATCGCATCCTATATTTCGATTAAGATTTCAGACTTCTTGCAGACCCTTTTGCCTTAATTGACAGGCTTAGTGGAAGATCCCATTTGTGAATCAAAGGGAGAGATAGTAATGCATACATATAATCGTTTGATTAAATGCATCTTTATGACTTTTTTTTTTTTTTTTTTTAAAGAAAGAAGACAGCTATTATTAATATGAAAAGGAGGTTTCATCAACCCAAATAAAAGGAAAAACTAATGGTGGAACATTCTCCATCCGTACAACACAATCAGGAAAATTAGCCGCTAACTTGGCTAAACAATGTGCCACTTTGATACCATCCCTCCTTACATGAGAATAGGATAATTCTATAAAATTACTTTCAAAAACTCGCATGTCCTCAACAAGCAAGCCAAACCCAGCCAGGACCGGTTCTGTAGTCCTCAAAGCATCAGTAATTAGTTTCGAGTCCCCCTCCACAACAATTCTGTCCAAACCAATTTCTGCAGCAAATTCTAGCGCTCAGACAGCAGCCAAAGCTTCGATTTTAGCTGCCTGATATGCTTGGTTTAGCCTTTGGGTTAGGGAGGCGATGACTAGACCCTCATTATTTCGAATAATAACACCAACACCTGAACTAGTGGAACCCGAAAACACAGCTCCATCATAGTTCACTTTGTAGACATTCCTAGGGGGTCACTTCCATACAACACGCTGAGGTAGAGGATTGGGTTGTGCAGCGGGCTGGATTGCATTGTACTCATCAAATCTGTCGTTTGCTAACTGAGGTAACTGACCTGTTGGGCAGTAGGCTTGTTGAGTTCTAATCTGGTTCCTCTGGGTCCATATACTCCAAGCAAGCATTGAAAACAATTCTGTGCATTTATCATTCCTGAAAATCCAAGCCGTGAGTTCCCCAAAATTCTGGAACGTTACCTGTGAGCGAAAATCCCAGGTATCCGAAGCTCCCCATCTTTATGACTTGGGGCTCTAAATAATGCCTAATGAATCAAAATATTACATATAAACAGAAGCTGAAAAGTAAAAAAGGGTGACAAAAATGATGTAATGTACCAGGCAATCTTTCAGTAAGCCCCTAATCAGATGGGTAGCTTGGCAATGTACTCATTTCATTGTGAGGATGAAAAAGCACTATCCGGGGAAAAAAAAAAAAGAAATCCTATTTGTTTTTATATTTTTAAAGATTTAATCGCATTCTGAATGGTGAAATGCAGAGCTTGCAAGGTGTTATGGATAGCAAAATTTCGTGTGACAAGAAATTAATCTATATCTATATATTTAAAAGCTGAAACGTAACATTTAATGTTGTTATGCTCTTGTTGAGTCACCTCATCAGCCACGTTATACTCTTTTTAAATCATTTTTCTCTTTATGATTTATTAATTTTTTTATTATATAAAATAATTAAATACAAATCATGGACAAACATTATTATTCATTAGATACAAATATTTGACTATTCAACTACCTAAATTGATTTCAACCTTTTATTTTCTTCTTTTTAATTTCAAGTAATTTTTAAAATTGAATAAATCATTATCTTTTTAGTGGATAAAATTAACATTTCAAGTGTCCCTTCATTTATCTTCAGTTATAGTGTTTCCTCTTCCAAAATTTCAGTTTTTCACAACCTTATCTCTCTCACACTCATACATTGATTATTTATTTTTAAGTTTTATAATGTTATATATATCAATACACATTTTAGATACAATCACCCATCATCTACAACAAAAAATTTAGTACAATACTAATTGTTTTCCATATTTTTCAATTAAGTTTTAGTTTTCACCATTTTGAGAATACATCAAGCACTAAGTGTCTCTTCGTTTATCTACCGTTATAGTGTTTTCTCTTCCAAAATTTTAGTTTTTCACAACCTTATCTCTCTCTCACTCATATATTGATTATTTATTTAAGTTTTACAATGTTATATATACGAATGTACATTTTAGATACCATTGCGCACCCTTGGTGCGGTGGTCACTCCACAAGTATAAATGCTTATGGAGTGTGGGGGGCAAGAGTTGAGGTTCAAGCCTCCAGGAGAAAGTTTCACAAACATATACACTTAGATTAGGTTAGAGTGAAATTTCTATCTTGTATCAAAAAAAGATACAATCACCCATCATCTACAACAAAAAAATTAGCACAATACTAATTGTTCTCCATATTTTTTAATCAAGCTTTTGTTTTCACCATATTGAGAAGACATCAATTATATTTGTCTGAAACTTTCAAAGTTAAGGCAACAATGGGAAGACCATTGAGGTAAACAAAACGCACATTAAAAAATTATCTGTTTTTTTCTTTTTAGTATTCTTGCATTTTCTGAAGTGATTCTGTTGTTTTCCTTTTCAAAATTTTCAATGATGTTGACTTTTGTTATTTTTAATTGACTTAGAATTGTTAATGCAGTTTTATTTGGCCTATCATTGTTGTGGAAATTCCTAATGTTGATATGAAACATATTGATAATGAACATTTTTTGTGCTTATTTGTAGAGTGTCAAAAAGTCAAAAAGTATTTAGTGTAGTAATTTTGTTATTGTTGCATCTCATGTGTTTGGTAAAATTTCTTTTAGAAATCTAATGCATCTTTCTTAAATTTGTTTATGATTTTTATTTTGTTCATTCTACTACAAATATTAGGCATCTTTACCATTAAATTTTTAGCTAATTTGAGCTTTCTTGGTAAGCTTTTACTTTGTTTAGTTAATCTTCTTTAAGGAAAAAGCCAAAAAGAGAATAAAACAAAATATAATTTACTCTAGAGCATCATTATGCTATTAATATTTTTATGTATAGATACTTAAGGAACTTGATTAATTCTTTCTTAGAATTCCTATTATCCTTACGTCTAGCCTCTTAGATTAATTTTTGGGGGTTCAAGTGATAGCGTAGCAACATTCTTTATGGTGTCCCCTATTTGTGATTCAAACCCCACCATTCCCCCTCCACCACCATCTACATCTCTCTCTCTCTCTCTCTTTCTATATATATATATATATATATATATATATAAATGAGATGAGTTCAAGTTACACCTAATGTAACTCTAAAGAGTTGCACATTTTCTAAATTATTGGATTTAAGTAGATCTAATGGTAAAAAAAATGCACTCATTAATGCTGATATTTTGATAAAGATTTCATTTATTATCCTTATTTATAACATTCAATATCTATCTATAATCCCAAAAATAGATATATTTTTCTCTTTGCTCTCTCTTTCTCATCCACTACATGTTTCTCTCTCCTCCATTGCTCTTCCACCTCCATTTTCATTAGGTTCCACCTCCACAGCCACATAGAATCTGATTTTTTTTTTAATGAAAGACTAAACTTTTGGTACTTAACAAAGCTTTTGGTGAATCATATATATATATATATTTGTCTAATCTATAAATTAAGTATTAATTAGCTATTCTCTGTGGAGTGGTTGGAGAGTGAAATTAACTGTTGGTAATGCCTATTTGGTTACTTACGAAGGTCCCACTGTGCTGTCTTTTACTCTCCACGCCATTGCCGTTTTGTTGAAAAAGGCTAAGGATTGGATTGGGACTGGTTTATCTTGGACTGGATAGAGCTTCCCATGCTGACATAAACTCCATTGTTTGGAAAGCTCTTTTGACCACCTGATCATGGAGTAATTTGTTTCTGTGTGCATGTCATTCTAATCATGTACTTCAAGAGCAAGGCAACAATTCTCTGGTAGAGTCAATTCTATACTGGCCCTGAGCAAAGACTCTGATTCAGCAAGAAGTCGTTTGATTCAGATACAAGTATTTATGCAATGTAAAGACTTGTTGATTGAAAAAGAGCTGCTGTTATGAGATTCTTGTGGATTCTGATTCAGCAAAGGTGTCTTTTGGGTTATGTTTGATCTTGATAACTGATAAGAAGCAGGAATTTTTGGCCATTATCTACTCCGCATGATGCTTCATGTGCTTGGAGGAAGACTGTCTGAATGGTGAATTGCAGAGCTTGCAAGGTGATCTTAATCGCAAAGTTGTGTGATAAAATGAGAAATTTATTATATCAATAAGAACGTTTATAACATAGCAAATTCCACATCTTTTATTCAGTAATATTGGAGAATTCAATGGTGAGTCATCGATTGCTGAAGATAATTTACCGTTGCATAAAAACATTATTCAGTATTTCTATAAAATAAAATAAAAAATCAGTAATATAGAGAATTATAGTGATTTCCCTTGTTTTTAAGGGAAAGTGAACTCCAATTTAAAATAAGAAAAAAGGACAGAGTTTGGCTATACTTCTCACTAAAAAAATTAATTTAGCTGCATATTTTGAAAATTTATTATTAGATTGCATATTCTTTATGTTCTTAATATGCATGTCAAATTTCATATCAATCGGATGTTATTTACTTTTCAATCTATAAACTTATTTTTTATGCATAATTTTAGACTACTAAAACTTGAAATTTAAATATTTGATTAATGAGATAGCTATTACCCGTTGATCTTTTAAAATTTGCAAGTATGGAGGATATAAGAAGAAAATGTTATCCAATAGTAGATTTGCCAAAATCATATACATTAAAATGATATTGAGTGGAGTTGTGGTCAAATTTGTAGCCAAATTTTGTTTATGGTAGATAAGGAAAATAACTTTGTTTATGATCTTATTTTCTTTATATTTAATGCTTTACACATGATTTAGAGCCCTTAAGACTCAATTAAAAGAAAAATTATTATTATTATTATTAAATCAAATATTACAGCAAATGATATTCAACTTATAGCCTAAAGAATTTAAATCTTTTTGGGTGACATCAAACCATACAAGTATGAAATTGTAATTAATATATGTTAATTTTCAATAATTAATTTAAAAAAAATCAAAACATAAGCATATACTTAAACATAAACATGTATGTTACATATTATAAATAAATTAAAGTTTTGTTATGTTCATTTTATATGTACACCATTTTGTATTACTCCATATGTGTAAGTTTTTTTTTTAGAAGGTTCATACGTGTAATTTGGTTTAAGTATATCATGCATGTCAATTTAATTATTTCATACCAAATAAATGGCCTTAAAAGACTTTAAAAAACAAAACAAATATTTAATATCTGAAAATTACATAACTGAAAAAATAAAATTATCTTCATCCCTTTTTATCATTTTCTTCCCCTGATCTTCAAATCTTGACTCCACAATTTACTATTTGATTAATACAGGCATCCATATTTGATATATATATATATATAAAACAAAAAACATCTAAGCTTATGTTTTGTACTTAAACAGGTGTTGTTTAAGTACAAAACATAAGCTTTTCTTGGCTTCATCGGAGCATATAGCCTTGAATAGTTTATACTTAAATAGGCGTTATCCTGCAAACGTTGTACCTATTTTTTAGATTTATGTTATGTAGCATCATCAAATAAGAATGGAACCAGAGTTTGAGAGAGCGTCGCTGCGTTCAAGTGAAGAAGAAGCTGAACTAGCAAGGAGCGTCAAAAAATTCAAAGATAATTCTAGTAACAGTTCCTTTATCCCACCCCGTAAGCAGGTGAGTTATAAGGATAGCCTTGTGGGTGATATTCCGGGAGCCTATGCTCAGGCCTTCCGGTTCGATGCAGTTGTAGATGTTGAAGGTGAATCTGACACTGAGTTGGAGGAGCTGGTTGATGGCATGGTGGATGTCCACCTCTCCAAAGAAACCAAAGCCCGCATCAGGGCACCTTGGACCAAAGCTTTGATCGTGAAAGTTTTTGGTAGAACTGTGGGTTACACTACCTTACTTTCAAAATCAATGCCTTGTGGAAACCAATTGCCAGAATGGATTGTATTGATCTTGGAAGGGATTTCTTCCTCATAAAATTCCATGATGAGTCCGATTATGATAAGGTGTTAAGAGGGGGACCCTGGTTTGTTGGGGAACATTTCCTTGCGATCAAACCATGGAAACCGTATTTTCAAGCGTCTGAAGCTTCCTTCTCCTCCGTTGCTGTCTGGATTAGATTTCCAGAACTACCAATAGAGTTTTACGATGCGTTGGTGCTGTGTGAAATAGGGTTTGCCATTGGCCCAATCCTTAGGATTGATTCATATACTGCTTCTGGTTCGTGAGGCAGTTATGCTCGTCTATGTATACAAATTGACCTCTCCAAGCCCCTGATCACTGCGGTGAGGTTGGGTAGGTTGCACCAAAAGGTTATGTATGAGGGAATCTCGTCCTTGTGTTTCTGTTGTGGTAGGCTTGGCCACAAATAGGAAAATTGTTGCTATAACGTTAAACCTGCTAAGAAAGCTAAAGATGATGATCAGAGTTCACATGCATCAGGTGGTCCGCAGACACCAGGTGGTTCTGAAGCTCAACAAAAGGACAATACCTTTGGAGAATGGATGCTTGTAACGAGGAAAAAACATCCAGTTAAATCCGAACGATCTCGTGGGCCAAATGCTGTCAACCAACCACTATTAGCAAGTTCTAAAGGGACTAAGGATAGGAACGGGATGTGGGACAAAGGCTTGACACCGCCATGCTCGGATGTAACCTTTCAATTCAAATCTGGCAGTGTGCAAGGGGCTAGTGCAATTGGGCTGGCAACGGCTACTTCACGTGAGGTTGGAGAGTCAAGCACGCAAACAAGATACGTGGCAACATCCAAAGGAACGATGGGTTTGCTTTATAACCCCCTGAATAGTGAACATGTCAGTCCAACAAATCAAATGGCTAAAAATAAGAGCCTTAAGGCAAGCTCCTCGAGATCAAGCAAGGATAAAAAAAATCCCAAGACTAAAGGCTCTAAGTCTTTGAAACGCTCTAACCCAGAGACTGATTCAGGCTTGCAGTTTTCTTTTTCTGAGGCCACTTCTAATAAGAAATATGGCTCATCTTCTTCTCCTTTCTTCGCCTCAAACAATGGTGGGTTGGGCTCTCTAGTACAGAAATAGAGTGGTTCAGGTTCCGGAGGAGGTGATTGCGCAAATAAGGGCTGCACCGACGGAAACGTTGGGTTGGTTCGAAGAGGAACTGAGTAGGGCCTGGAAGCATTTGTTCCTGATAACCCCAACCAGTGTAAGGACAGGCAATTTGCCTTTGGATCATCCGGCATGGGGAACGACGCCAAACCCCTGGTGGAAGTTTTTCACCGATCTACCTCTGATCACAGAGAAGGAAACTGAGGACTTGAACAAATTAAGGAGGCCTTTGGTAGTGCCCCACTTGGACGAATCTAGGTGGGTAGTCTAAGAAAGGAAGGTGATCGATTTTAGGGGCTCAGCAATGACTCACCTAGGGAATGTGCCAACAATGAAGCTGATTAAGATTCTCAAAACGGTCAAGCGGTGCGATCTTCTTCTCTGTTGCAGGGAGGAAATCCAGGGAATCTTGAATTATCTAGTGGTATGGAAGCCAGATTGGGTGGCATCCAAGGATCTGCTGAGGAGAATGGGATGGAGCATGATTGCCTCATCCATGAGAGGGCCTAACCCGATTGAGTTTCCCAACGAATTTTGCACCCAAATGAATATCCTTTTATGGAACTGCAGGGGTGCTTTGAATTCGGACTTCAAACGGAGGGTGTTTGAAATGGCTGTTAATCACTATCCATCTATAATGGTTATCACGGAGACTAGGATGGGTGGAGATCGAGCTGCAAAAATAATCAAAGGGCTTCCATTTGATGGCTATTTTTGCGCGGAAACTATAGGGTATGCCAGAGGTCTTTGGCTCCTTTGGAAGAAAGATGAGGTAGATGTGTTTATGCTGTCCTCTACGGAACAGGAAATTCACGCCACTATCAAGGTATGCAACTCTGACTCTACCTGGATTATTTCTTCTATTTATGCTAGTCCTCGTATTATCTAATCTCTCTGAAGTGGCTAAATTACATAATCTTCCTTGGCTTCTTCTCGGAGACTTTAACGAGACTCTTTGTGGCAATGACAAGTTAGGGGGTAGATAGGTGAACCTTAACAGGGCCATTGAGTTTAAGGATTGTCTAGACTCGTGTAATCTCATTGATCTCGGGTTTTCTGGACCCAAGTTCACGTGGTCTAATCAGAGGCAAATCACTGAGCTCATCCTTGAGCGTTTAGACAGGTGCTTCGTAAACCCCTCTTAGAGAGTTCTATTCCCTAAGGCTATTGTCACACACTTGCCAAGGGTCTTCTCGGATCACTGTCCCATCCTCTTGGAATTAATTAAACCGCCCCCAACTGGTCTTGAAAAGCCTTTTAGATTTCATACTACATGGCTGCATCATCCTCAGTTCCCTGAGATTGTTAAAAGGGTTTGGAATTTTGAGACCAACTTGCCACTCGCCATAAAGAACTTCACAGCCTCTGCAATGCAGTGGAACATAAATGAATTCGGCAATATCTTTGGCCGTAAGAAAAGGGTGTTGGCCAAAATTAATGGTACTCAAAAAGCCTTGTCAAGTGGCCCAAGTCAATTTCTTATCCAGCTTGAAAAGGAGCTCATTACGGAATATAATATGATTTTACAACAGGAAGAGGAGTATTGGGCTTTAAAGTCTCGTATAAACTGGGCTGCTAATGGGGATAGAAACACGGCATTTTTTCATGTTTCTACCCTTGTCAGGAGACACAGAAATAAGATAAGAAGTATTAAAATCTTGATTGGAGAATGGATTACGAATGAGGATGAGATTAAAAATTCTATCCGATCTAAGTACCAACAATTATTTGAGACTGAACTTTCTTATTCCAGATGGACTTCGGAGGTGGAGGGATTCTCTTGTACCTTTTTGTCAGACGAGGATAGGACCAATCTGGTTGCTCCTGTGTCTGAAGAAGAAATTAAGCAAGGGTTATGGGCCTTGAAGCCCTTTAAAGCCCCTGGGGTTGATGGGCTCCATGCGGGGTTCTTCCAATTATTTTGGGCTGATGTGAAGACTGCAGTTTGCAGAGAAGTGACAAATATTTTTGAATCAAGGATTGTTTCTGAATACCTCAATGAAACTTTGATTTCCCTCATTCCTAAATGCCCAACCCCAGAAAGCTTTAACCACTACAGGCCTATTAGTTTATGTAACACAATCTATAAGATTGTATCAAAAATTGTGGTGGGCCGCCTCAGACCTCATCTTGACAAGCTGATATCTCCAAATCAAGTTGCCTTTGTACCAGGCAGACGTGGATTGGACAATGTTGTGATAGCCCAAGAACTTTTGCATTCTCTTGACACTAAGAAAGGGAAAGTGGGGTTCATGGCAGTCAAAGTCGATTTGGCTAAAGCCTATGATTGGCTTGAGTGGTCTTTTATTCACCACGTCCTCAATGCTTTCCACCTGCCTCGTATGCTCATAGACCTGATAATGAGTTGCATATCCTTAACGAGCATCTCCATACTTTTTAATGGTGGCAAGTTGGATTCCTTTAAACCCACTAGGGGTATCCGCCAAGGGGACCTGCTCTCTCCCTACATCTTCATTTTGTGCATGGAATATTTGGGATACCTTATCAACAGGGAGTGCATGGATAAGAGATGGGTGCCAATGAAAGCCTCAAAAGACAATGTTGGGATTTCTCACTTATTTTTTGCTGACGACCTCATGCTTTTTGCCAAAGCAAATATTAAGGGAGCGAAGTCTATTAGGGAAGTTTTGCAAAAATTTGGTATGGAATCTGGGCAAACGGTCGGCTTGGAGAAATCACATGTTTATTTCTCGCCCAACCCTGAGCCTACCAAAGATAACATATGTGAGACCTTGGGCATTCAAGCAACTTCCCAACTAGGGAAATATTTAGGCTTTCCTTTAAAACACAAAGGGATGGGTAGGAATCAATATAACTTCGTTGTCGATAGGATCATCTTTAAACTGGCTGGGTGGAAATCCAAGCTCCTCTCCTTTACTGGCAGAACTGTTTTGGTAAATTCGGTTATGACGGTCATACCTAACTATGTGATGCAAGGCGTTGCTCTTCCTACACACTTGTGTAGTAAGATTGACAAAATCAGTAGAGACTTTCTTTGGGGATCTACTTAGGAAAAAAGAAGACTGCATCTTGTTGGTTGGAGTAAAATCATCAAGCCCAAAGAAGAAGGAGGATTGGGTACAAAGAACATTGCCATGCTTGCTAAGCTTAACTGGAGGCTTTATCAGGAAAAGGATTCGCTTTGGGCGAAAGTTCTTCTAAATAGATATTGCTCTCGGCATAGAATGGAAGCCAAAAATACAGATAGCCTCCCATGTTCAACTACTTGGAAAGCTATCAAGGTTGGATTCCCAATCTTTGAGAAAGGGGTGTATTGGAGTATGGGTAGCCATTCTCTTCTTAATTTTTGGGAAAGTAAATGGGTGAAAGGGTGCTCCATAAGGGAACAAATTGCTGGCCCTCTCAGTCTACAAGATACTAGTCTGTCTATTGCTGAAGTTTTCCATGATGGGCAGTGGGATTGGCATAAAATTTCCTTTGACTTACCTTGTACAATTATGGATAAAATTAAAGCCACTCCCATACAACTCTTTGGGGAAAAGGAGGACACTTTGATGTGGAAATTTTCTAAAGATGGTGATTTTAGCATGGTTTCGGCATATGCTTTGGCTGGTTCCGTGGATACTGATGACCAGGCCTTCACGGGTAGCTAGGTTTGGCAACTTGACTCTCTCCCAAAAATTATTCACTTCATTTGGCTTGGTCTTTATAACAACATCCCTGTCAGAAAAATCATTGCTACAAGAGGTATTCAGTGCAATGTGGCTTGTCCCATCTGTCATACCCATGAAGAATCTATTCTACACCTCTTAAGGGACTGCCCCTTTGCAAGGGATTTTTGGAGGAAGATTGGAACTCCTTAGGCCGTGGGGAACTTTCCACAACTTGATCTCTCGGAGTGGTTGAAAACTAATTGCCTAGGCTAAGATTCCATATCAGCTAATGGTATTCCGTGGAGGTATTTATTTCCTTTTGCTCTTTGGTCTTTGTGGAAACACCGAAACCGGTTTGCTTTTGAGAATGTTCCTAGCGATCCGAGGCTTTCTTCCTCATGTATCCATCAAGCTAGAGAGTTTTTCTTCTGTATTGGGAAAGGGTAGAAACTCAAGCATCATAGGGTCATTCCGGTATGTTGGCATAAACCACCATAAGGCTGGTTCAAGTTGAACTATGACGGGGCGTCCTTAGGAAATCCGAGGAAGGCTGGAGGGGGAGGTTTGATCCGTGATTGTCAAAGGAATTGGGTCAAGGGCTATATGAGGAATATTGGAGTGGCAACTAAGATTGGAACTCCTTAGGCCGTGGGGAACTTTCTACAACTTGACCCCTTGGAGTGGTTGAAAACTAATTGCCTAGCCAAAGATTCCATATTAGCTAATGGTATTCCGTGGAGGTATTTATTTCCTTTTGCTCTTTGGTCTTTGTGGAAACACTGAAACCGGGTTGCTTTTGAGAATGTTCCTAGCTATCCGAGACTTTCTTCCTCATGTATCCATCAAGCTAGAGAGTTTTTCTTCTGTATTGGGAAAGGGCAGAAACTCAAGCATCATAGGGTCATTCCGGTAAGTTGGCATAAACCACCATAAGGTTGGTTCAGGTTGAACTCTGACGGGGCGTCCTTAGGAAATTTGGGGAAGGTTGGAGGGGGAGGTTTGATCCGTGATTGTCAAGGGAATTGAGTCAAGGGCTATATGAGAAATATTGGAGTGGCAACTAACATCACTGTAGAACTTTGGGCTCTAAGGGACGGTTTTATTTTAGCTTTTTAGCTTGGAATCACCCAACTTCTTGTAGAACTTGATGCAAAAGTTGTTGTTGATCTTGTTTTATCTAGGAAACCGTCTAACAGCCCATAATCTTCCTTGTTGAATGATTGCAGATTTCTCCTGAGCCAGTTCCAGCAAGTCAGAGTTAATCATGCTTTTCGAGAGGCTAACCGCTATGCGGATTCACTTGCTAAGGGTGGATGCTACCTCTTAGAGGATTTTGTTGTTTTAGAGCTTCCTCCTAATGATAGTTTTTATGTACTACTTAATTTGGATGCTGTTGGTTTGTACTTTCTAAGGCTTTCAACCAATACTTCGCCTTTTTTGGCTAGCTAATATTTTAATATATTTCCCCTTTTAACAAAAAAAAAAAAAAAATTATTTAGATTTATGTTACTATACTATCTACCAAAAAAAAAAAAAAAAAAGACAATACAATAAAAAAGAGGTTATTTATTAAACTAGCTTTATATTTCTTCCACCATCAAAAGCGGGTTAAACGAGACAAATGCCTTAAACTTGTTAAAGCTTGGATGTACAAGTATCAAAGTCAACTACGATACCTTTTCAAAGCATTGAAGGAGTTACCAATGCAAATAATGATGGTTGCTTAGGGCGTCAAAGCTATCAAGTTATAGTCTACTAGTTTAATATATGAAATACTAATTAAACAAATAATAATATATAATGTAGTAGTCTATAAACATTTTTTTTAAAGATGGTTAGAAATACATTTACTAATATGTTGTCCCAACAAACTCAAGACCCCTTCAACCTTTAAGAACTTAGTCCTTAGGGAGGTACCAACTCACTAAAGGTGCAGTTGTTAGTCTATTGACAACTTAGATTCTTGATTATAATTTTGAATTATAAATTCTCAATCTTTGTTGGTTTTAACAACATGAAGATAACCACAAAGGTCCAACTTTAAGTTTATAGCAATTACATGTTTGATGCTACTTGTTAAGTGACAATAAATGATATCTGTAATGATTTAACAAAATAACTTCTTCTCTTTTTTGAGAAAAGATTAAAAAAAAAAAAAAAAACTTCAACATAAACATATGCTTAAACATTAACTTGTGTTTTAAAAATAAATATTAAATAATCTTTTATGTTTATTCCATATGTGAACTTAAAAAAAAAAAAAAATCTAGTATGTATAGACTATAGAAAAAAGTTCAACAAGAAGGAAAAAAAAAAAAGTTAAGACTTAAGAGGATAAATATTTTATATGTTATGTAGCCTATACATAGGTTTTTTTTATTTTTTGAGAAACAAACTTATAAATTTTGTAACAGTTAATTAATACTTAATTAATTTATATAACATAATTAATAAATTTATACTAATAATTAAAAAAGAGTAAAGTAACCGACAATTCAAATAAAGTAGTAACAGTTATAGTTTCCCTCTCCAACCACTTCACTCAGACAACCTAGTTCCACCTTCCAACTACTATAAACATTTCTCTATCAACAACTCTCTCTCTCTCTCTCTCTCACCCAAATCAAAATCCAACACAGCCTACATTTACAGTTACAGTTACAATTTCAGTTAAATCCCCAAACCCTAACCCCCAAATTTTTTTAGCAAATGAAAAAAAATCACAGTCCTTCATACCTAGATCGAAAATGGTTCATGCCTTTGCTCACCATTTTTGTACTCTCTCTCATCCTCGTTCTTACGCTAAGCCTAGGCCACGCTAAGTTCTCTTCAGGAATCGACGACCCACCGCCGAAATTCGCAGCTCTGGACCGGAATTTCGACCGGTTAGGGCTTCTACCGAAGCTGCCGAGTTTCGCGTACTCGATATGGGGTTCGAAAGGGGACGTTTCGAGCGTGAAGAGGCTGCTTGAGGCAGTGTATCACCCTAGGAATTACTACGTGTTGCATCTTGATCTGGAAGCTTCGGATGCCGAAAGGTTGGAGCTTGCGAAGTATGTGAAGTCGGAGAGTTTGGTTTTTAGGGAGTTTGGGAATGTGATGGTGGTTGGTAATGCCAATTTGGTTACCTACAAGGGTCCCACTATGATGGCTTCTACGCTCCACGCCATTGCCATTTTGTTGAAAAAGGCTAAGGATTGGGACTGGTTTATTAGTCTCAGTGCATCGGATTATCCTCTCGTTTCGCAAGACGGTAATTTTGGACTCATTGCTTGATTTGATTTGCATTTCATTTTGATAGTTATGTTTTGTAGTTGTTGATGTTTTCGTGTATATGTATGATTTGTAATGAATTTGTTGTTGTTGATTGATGTGGAGACGAATTTTCGTAGTTTTGTGATGTGGGTTATGTTTAATTGTGCAAGAAAAAAAAGGGTTTTGAGTGGTATGAGATTCACATTCTAGGCATATATGTTGTTCAGATTTGATTTTGCTGGTTATGTAGTTGTCGGAATCAAATAGTTTGTAATGAATTTTATGAGCACTTGTTGCTGATTGAGATGTCTCGCTTTCATGATAGATTGTAATAGAGTGATTTTTGTAATTTAGTGATGTGGGTTATGTTTAATTATACAAGAAAAATGAGTTTGGAGTGGTATGAAGATCATATTCTAGGCATATATGTTGTTCTAGTTTGCAATCTTATTGGGTTTGCTAACATTTCTATATATTTTGTTGTTCTAGATCTCTTGCATATTTTCTCATACTTGCCTAGGGATCTGAACTTCCTTGAGCACACAAGTAATTTTGGATGGAAAGAGTGAGCATGCCATTCTTGCTTGATCTTGTCTCTATAGATATGGGGATTATAATTTCTTTCTATGCTTATGGTGTGTGACACTTATTGTATGCTTGCTTGCAGGTATCAAAGAGCGAGACCTCTTATAATAGATCCGGCTTTGTATCAATCAAAGAAATCTGGTGTTTTTTGGGCTAAAGAGAAAAGGTCTATGCCTGCTTCTTTCAAGTTATTCACAGGTACTGCTTTACATTAGCTTTTTACCAAATTAATTATTCAGTTATTTGAGTATCTTTTTGTGAGAGACCGGAAAACTGGCTCTCAGAAAAGGTACACCTTTGTTTCAGGTCTATTTTAATATGCTAGTGTAAAATATGCAAAACAGTGCTCTTTGCAAATATTTTCAGCTGAATTTATATAATCCCTTACCAAGTCATTCCTATTAGATATTAACAGAGTTGCGAGGTATTAATTAATCAGATGATACACAACAGACTAGGAAAATTGCTGGGGTTGTAGACTTGTATTAGTCAAGTAAGTAAGTTAGAAAATGGAGATGGTACAGTTCTATCAATATATTAGTGAAGTTCTTGAACCAAAAACAAAATTTAAAACAATTATCTGTAGTTATCTAAAATTTACACATCTGGTTATCCTTGGAGTTACTATTTGGATTCTGGGCTTTGTATACAGCCCCTCTTACCCTTCTGTCTTAATCATTCCTTCGAACCACAAAAGCATGAAAAGTGACTTTCTTAAGACTGTGTTTAACTTAATTTGTGGCAGTTTTGAATATTGTGTAGCCTGGAAATTATAAGATCAAGTTGATCCTTAAGATTTTTTCCACAGAATTCTTACATAATTCCTTGAAGGAATGAAATATCACCAATCATCATTCATGACTGTTTCCACAGAATTCTTTCCTGAATGTTGTTGTAGTATTGTCTTGTAGAAGATTGCTCTGGCAATCCTCTTCTAGTTTGATTAATCCTTGTATCATGGTGTCCAATAAAAGAGGAAGCGGCATTGTCCATAATATATTATGCGGTTTTTCAACTTTTAATACATCAAACATGATTTTGAACTGGAAATTCCATTTTGAGATGATGCAAATGGATGAGGTTTTATTTATTGGGAATTGACAAAGATGTTCTGTGTGTGTGATTTGTATGTTAGTAAATGGTTGATGCTTTAGATTCATTTTATTTCTTTATCTATAACTTTAAATGATCTTATTGATCAGGGTCTGAATGGGTGGTGCTGACAAAATCGTTTGTTGAATTTTGTGTTTGGGGATGGGATAATCTCCCTCGTACTTTGCTCATGTACTATACAAATTTCCTTTCATCCCCTGAGGGCTACTTCCACACTGTTGTTTGTAACCACAAGGACTACCAGAACACAACTGTAAATCATGATTTACATTATATAAAGTGGGATAACCCTCCAAAGCAACACCCAATTTCTCTTACCCTGGAACATTTCAATGACATGGTGCAAAGTGGTGCTCCTTTTGCACGTAGGTTTGCCAAAGATGATCCAGTCCTCAACAAAATTGACAAAGAGCTGTTACGGAAATCAGATGGCCAGGTTACTCCTGGTGGCTGGTGTGTGGGGAATTCTGTTTTAGGTAAAGACCCTTGTGCTGTTTATGGGAATCCAAATTCAGTTAAACCGACTGTAAATTCTAAGAGGCTAGAGAAACTCATAGTGAAACTTCTTGATTCAGACCATTTCAGGTCTAAACAATGTAAATAGTCTTCCAGTGTCTCAATCTTTTCATCAAATTTTTTTATTCATCCTGCTATGGTGGTTTGTTACACAGAGAACTACTTCATTTTTGGTAAAATGCATCTTTGCAGTTTTACTTCTATTTGTTATTTTCTTACACTGAAACTGTTAAACAACTGCTCTTAAGGGGCATTGGATCACTGATGATAAGATAGCATTGCATTAGTGAGAGGTTGATGTATATGATATTGTTGAGTCAGGAGCTTGTCTGTCAATGACTTCCAGATTACCTCAGTGTGTTATGAATGGTATTATGTCCATGCTTTACGAACCAGGTTATGAAAATTAAACTTAAAAGGTACAGACTAGGATTATTTTGAGCCTGTATGCATTTAAAATGAGCACTACAGCACTAATGGGCTGGTTAGGAAATTGGAAGCTGCCAAGTATTGTAAACATGACATTTAAATATTCTGAATGTAATAAACAGGTACTTTTCTTTGGTATTAACCCAACATATGTAGAAACAGATAAAACACGTCTTGATGGTTCTGGAAATTCAGAATGTTTAGTGAAAAATTTCCTCCCTCTAGATCTATCTGAATGTTGAATAAAAAAATCCATCTCTCTCTCTCTCACGCACACACACACAGCCAATTAATAGGGAATGCCTTATGCTCACCATTGCTCCTGTAACTTGATCAGTGTTCTTTTATCCTGGAGTAATTTGTTTCTGTTTGCATGTCATCTTGATCATGTACTTAAAGAGCAAGGGGTTTGACATCAGACAATTCTCTGTAACATTCCTGAAATACACATTTATGCATTCACACTTTTTTCTAGTCATTGTGATACGTGTGCAAGGCTTGCATGTCGACAATAATGTGCACTTTAGACCAGATTGAAAAGAAGAAAAAGGGGTAAACATTTCATGCATCAGCTAAGATAATATAATCTCTTGGCTAGGGATATGATAAATTGCAGGAAGAATCCTGTAATATAGCTGGCCAAATGGCCTTGAATATATTGAACCCCAGAACATTAGTGGTAGTAGGTCCTGACATTATATAAATATTGGGTTCCTGGTGATTGAATAGGGAGCTGCCAGTTAGACATTTGGGTTGCCGTATGCGAACTTGAGTGTTGATATTAATGAAACATGTTGATGCTCATGGACTGAGTTGTTTGATATCAGAATGTTTGGATTGTTACCCTGGATGTCCCTGTTGGGGACACAGAGGTGCCAACTGGGTCATTGGCGTTATCCATTGTATAAAGAATGTGGAATACAGTTGAGCCAATGTATTCACTGAAGTAAATCTTGTCAGAGCAAAATCTAGTGAAAATTTCCTACATGGGGATATGACTTAAGTGGCCCTGATCTGAAAAATAAAGTGACCATCTGAGCTTTTGTGCTTTGTGTACTCTTAGTGAGATAAGTTTTTATGCTATGTAAAGATTTGTTGTTCGAAACAGAGCTGCTGTTATGAGGTCCGTAGATTCTGATTCAGCAAGTCTTGGGTACTGTTTGCATTGGCTAACTGATAAAAAGCAGGAGTCTGCGACCATTATCTCTCTGCAAGATGCTTTATGTGCTTAGAGAAACACCGGCTGTATTAAGATTCATCTTGAACCCCTTAGTACCCTTGGAATAAGGTTATTGAAGAAGGGTGTTTCCTTGACGACATGTGTAGTAGCTGCTTGTCTTTTGGAAGAAGCTTATTGCCCTCTAGCAGGTTCCAATGAGCTCTGGGAATTTGGCATGGATGAAGACATCTAAGCTTGATGTGTTAGTGGATGAGCATCAAGAGTTCCTCTTGATATTGCTTCTGAACCTCTAGGGTTGATGTAAACCTGGTTTGGATGCAACTGAACATCCTTAAGTCACTCTTTGTCAACTGCTAGAGAGACTTTTGATTGAAACAGTTTTGTAATCGGTATTTATTAATTGCACATGCGCCTGATGGGTTTTGAACCCATGACTTTACCTTCCATTTTGCTCTTACAAGGAGAAAGGTCGTTTAAGCCATTGCTCACTGGCACTTTTGACTCTTTGACATGTTGGTAAAGAAGCTAGCAACTAACCTTAGCCTCATCTTCTGTGTTTCTCAACAGCTTTTGCTTGGAATATATTTTTCATCTATGCATTTTCATTAATGTTGAAAGCCAGTCAAGAACCATTTTGAGTTGCTAGGAGGAAGCAATCACAAAGCATGATGAGCTTGATTATGCTTCCAAACTTCCAATCACAACTTATGTCCCGATATAAGAGATCATGTTATATCTTGAAAGTGCATTGTATCTGGCCAGGTCATATGCTGATTCAAATTTCAGACTTACTGGAGGCCCTTCAATCTTATTGGAAAGGTTTAGTGAAAGATCCCATTTGTAAATTAGAGAGCTGGATAATCATTCATTCACAAGATTGTTTGATTAAATACCAGATCCAAGATTTGGGGCATTAAATAATGCATACTCTATACCTATAAAGATAAGCTGAAAAGTACAATATTTTAAACAGGGTGAAAATGATGTAATGCACATAGGCAATATTCTCATTTGATCCCAGTCGGGTTGGGTAGCCTGGCAAGATTCTTATTTGAGGATGTAAGGATGCAAAAGCACTGTAGTAAAGAACATAATCTCACAACAAGATCCAGCATCTCAAACCAAAAAACTCAAATCTTCCTGCCAGTCTGGTTTTTTTTTTTTTTTTAAGTTTCAAGCGTATACTGAATTGCAGGGCTTGCAAGGTGTTGTCAATAGCAAAGCCTCAGGTAACAATATGAGAAATCAATTATATCGGCAAGAAGTTATACAACAGAACAAATTCTACATCTTTTATTATCATTCTTTTCAAAATTTGGCATTGCCAAAGTTTAAAAATTACAAACACATTGACAATAACAATTTCGCTCATAACCACCCCCCTCCCAAAAATAAGGAAACAAGGAAAAAAGAAAAAATGACCTGCTATCACTCTTCACAGTTAACCAAGTTTTGCAATTTTCTGCGTATTTGTGTGTAATTCCAACAGGCCAAAACTCATCTATGATATCTGGAACTTGTAAAGGATGACCTTGAAAAGTTTTAGCTTGTGGATCGGTATACAGATACACAACCTTGGTACCACCATTACTTCTTCAAATCCTTTGATGCTGAGACCCAGTACATATCTCAAAACTGATGGTGTTATCTCAGTTGTCTGCAAGGTAAAGATTGAAACTAAGATTTTCCACTAATCATGGCAGATCTCTTCCTCAAGTATTGTGCTCCATATGCTGCACTAGAACCCACTGTTGTTGATGCCACTAACCAACTGCACGGAATTAAATGGACTTGAGTTATTCAACATTATCAGATTCAACATTCAGACCACCAGAGTAGTGGCTGCATTACCTCAAGTATGTGATGTATGGCTGAGTTTCCTGGGTTCCAAATTCTGGTTGAAGAAGAGCTGCAGCTACTAAAACCAACTGGAAAACTGTATTAACCTGTCAAGAATAGTACTCCTTGTTAATCAACCTGACAGAGTTTAAAATCAATCAACCTAATTGCAAGCTTGCTGTGCTAATTATCTTTTTGTACAGTCTGATATCAGCAACAGGCTTGCTGTGCTAATTATCTTTTACTACAGTCTATGATATCAGTTACACTGTGCTGATCAAAATGCTTTTTAGAAATTTTGTGCTTAACTAACTAACTAAATATTTCATAAAAAAATTCATCAGAAAATAGGAAGAGGAGTTTATAAAGCTTTACTAGTTTACTAAATAACCTATTCCATAAAATCCCAAATCCTAGACCACATTGCTGAACATAGATACACCAAATATACTAATGCATGCATCATAAAATCCCAAATCGTAGACCACATCGCTGAACAAAGATACACCAAATATACTAATGCATGCATCATATAATCAGGTTTAAAAAAATAAATACATAAATACAAAACTCAAAGCTTACCTTGCTAATAAAAAGAGGCTCAACTTTTAGGGGACGAGTACTGTCAAGATTGATGAAATCAAACCAACTTTTCCACTGAAAGAAGGGAAAACTTGACAATGCCAATCAACATTTCAACTTGATAACTAACAGACTGTAAATTGAAGAAAAAGGTGCAAAAAAAAAAAAAAAAGAACAAAAAAAGTTCCTATAACACATGATCTCAAGTTACGCTATATTACCTCCCAACCCAAGCTACTAGCTCTTTGATATACTGCACCACCGACAAGGAAGACATCTCGCAACATGACAAGTCCAACAAGTCCAGCTTCACAATGCAAAAACCACATAAGAAATTCATTTCCCCCAAAACATATACACAAGATGATGCATGCAGATCAAACTTATGTGCTCCACAGCATTTTATTATAGATGCAAATATCTACTGCCATGTGACATCTATTAAAAAAATTACATTCATTTGTGGTGTTAAGCCATGCATCTTGAAACAGAAGGATAAGAACATATTGCCTTTGGATTGGTAAGTTACACATGCACCCTATGGCTCTTCAACCCTTGACCTTACCCTTCCATCCCATTATAAAGGGAGGACGAAGTGCCATTTAAGCTAAAACTCATTGGCATAAAGGGCATATTTTTTAATTTCATCTGTATTAAATAGGCACTAGTTCAAGCAGCAAATTTGAAAACTTAGTAATTTTTAAATTGGCTATGTACATTAGTGACATCTAGTTTTTTAAACAGTGGAATAAACATAGCAGGCAGACATCATTACATTAAAAAAGAGAAATTGGGTGCTAAGAATAAGAATGTGGAACAAATGTATAGAGTGCTTATCTTGCTAAAATTAGATTTGGAATTGCTTAAAGATATATTATATATATAAATAGTCCAGTGATAATCACCCAAAAATGTAGCCCATTACTTGACTCAAGCAACCATTCTATGTTTCTGCTATACTTATATTGGATAATATCAGCATTGTATGTCTGTGCGTTGTTGAATGTAGCCTATTTATTGGACTCAAGCACATCCTCTTCTATATATTCACTATCCTCCTTATGATTAATAATATTAGCATCTTGTGTGTGCGTAGCCAGTGGGGGAGAGGAAACTTGTCATAGCCTAATATTATATGTTCAAATGCAAAAGCAAGACTACGTGCTTACACCATCACTATTTCACTACCAAAAAATTGAGGGGGAGGGACTATGACCACTTACGGTGCAGAAGATCCATATGTACCATTGCCAAAGCAACAGATCCAATAAGAACCTGTATCAAGAAGAGGGAACAAAAACATAATTCAGCTACAGGGAAGACTAAATGAGCCAAATACAACCTGCAACAAGCAACTGGCCAATTATACTGAACTCAGAAGGAAGAAAGGCTTGAACTTTTACCTTGTCAGCAAGGGGATCAAGGTAGGAACCCACTACAGAATTAATTCTCATCTTCCTAGCCATGTATCCATCTAGCTACATGATGAATGAAGAAAAATAAAAGCATTTAACGTCTCATTTTGGTAAAACAAGGATTTGCTTCCATCAATTAAAGTAGTAAGCATACTAACTAATATATTTCCAATAAAAATAAAATATACGTGTCCACACCCAGTCAGATGTCCCAGAGATAGCCAATCCAACCAGTGCCGATGAATACCACTCATTTGTGATCATCCTGCATAATGATTGTTAATCACATTTCCGGTAAAAAGCAATTAAAAGTTTAAACATTCATTTTAAAGCATAATAAAAAATTTGAGGACATAAGGGCAAAAAAAAATTTTATAAGTAACAAAAAATTATTGAACCAAAATATAATCACCCATGTACACCAGCAGTGTACACAGGGAGCAGTACAATCAATCTTTCAAATTACAATGCTCAAGCAAATCTAATAAAGAATATCAGGGAGGAGAAATAAATAAATAAATCATGCTTAAATCAAATGAACTCTAGAAGAAATTAAAAACCTAAAACTATTTGGATAATAATTATCAGTTCTTATAGGACCACACCATTTGCCACAACTTTTGTCACACTTTAATTACATGTGTGACTGTGATTGATGAACTATCGCTTTCAAAATTCACATGGACACATCACTTTTTCTCCACCAATCACAATCGCACATGTTAGGGTTGTGGCAATTGTTGTGACACAAAAACCGTGTGCACAGACTTTCTCAATAAGTATACAAGGGAAGACCCTAGCTAGAGAGTATAATCGATTGTCCAAGTTAAGAACATCCAAAAGTTGCAATAAGTAAAAAGATGAATCAAAATCTGGGTTAACCAACGTTTAAGAGAAGCAAGATTAGAGCAACAACAATTTGTGGCAGTTCCACACCCTCCAACATTCTACTGTTTTTTCTCCCAAATGAACCATATCAATTACTATTAAAAAAAATTAGATTACCACCTATATGGCCCTTGCTCTTCTCAAATTCCCATTCAAGATCTTCATTTTAAAAAAAAGGTTGTACATAGTGCACGAGCTCCCATTTTTGTGGGCTTTGGGAGAGGTCATGGTAGTCAACCTTACCCCCAATTTTATTGGGGAGTCTGATTCATAGACTCAACCCATGACCTAGCACTTTTGGTAGAAGGCACTTGCCATTGCAACAAGGCTTGAACTCTTTCAAGATCTTAATAATCCAACCATTAATTAGGCCTTACCAAAGTCATTCCTATCAAAGAACAAGCTGACTATAACTCCCTAGAATCCAAACAACATCTGACCAAATGTTTGATAAAGTCACCCTCTTTAAACATACATGAATAGCTACCATTACAATGGTCCCTTATGTAGTTCTTTAAAGTAAAATCAACAGAATAGCGTGCAATTTAATCCCCCATTTTAGCGTTCATCTCGTCTCACTCAATATACATTTTTTTAAAAAAAATTTATTTTAAGTGGAGGAAAGGGGATTTGAACCCTGAAAGTGTCAGTTCGACTTAGCAGGAAATTCCAAAGGTCATTGGCTCATTTCACACAATATACTTGTTACTAAGTAAAAATGTGAATTCACAACTTTAAGCAACACATTGATCAAAGCAAAATATCCCTTAATTTTTTTTGATAGTTACAATTCATTGGGAAGTTACCAATTGAGCTACAAGGCTCTTGACAAAATAACCCTTAACTATCTAACATTAAACTATCTAAAATCAGAAAAAAAAATCTCCTCATTTCCTCATCTACCCACACAAGCATTTTCACTGATAAATACAAAAAACTCAGGTTTTTAACAAAACTAAAAAACCCTCATATCAAATACTCAAATTTCCCATCAACCAAACAGAACGTAAATTATCAAAAGAAAAAAAGAAAACATACCATCCAAGCACAGGACCAGAAATCAATCGGCCCATAGAGATCAAATTGGGCACATTGACAAAGCTCTCCAAAAAACCATCATCAACTGACTCTCTCTTCTCGACCCTATAGTCCAACAAAGCCTGGCCAAACTTAGTGGGAAAAGCAGTGGTAGTTCTGAGCAGGTGAAGATTAAAAGCCTGCACCTTACGGCGGAAAACGACGGCGTTGCCGCGGAGGTAAAGAGGAGTGGCGGACTGAGAGAGTTTCCACGGAGGAAAAGAGAGAAAAAGCGGACCACGAAATGGGGTTGTGACCCATTTGGAAAGTGGGGTTGAAGGCAAACGAAAGAGAGGGTGAGAGAGAGGGAAGTATTGGAGTGTGATTGTGGAGTGGCTTGTGGCTGTGGCGGTGAGAGAGGTGAGGAAAGACCTTGATCTTTGTGGGTTTTTGATAAGGGGTTTGAGAGACCTGAACAACACCATTATTGTTGTTGTAATAACATATTATAGTTTGTGTTTTGGGAAATTCTTTCTGGGTTTCGTTTGTCTTTTTTACATGTGTGTTTGTGTCTGTGTGGGGGAAATAGGGTTGGCAAGGTTTTAGGGAGGTGTGCTGGAAGAGCCAGAGACTCTGACTTTTGGGGTGACGTGTGGGTTGTATGTAAAAGGTCCACGTGATGGTTGAACACGTGGCTTGAAAGTCGTATCCCACGTGGATGGCTTAAGGTGGGGTCCTTATCCATAAGTTTTCATTTTGTAGTTTTTTTTTTTTTTTTTGATAAGAAGTTTTCATTTTGTAGTTAAAACAAAGTTTAGTGATATAAAATTGGTTGTAATCTTATATTACAATCTTACTCAATATCTTTTTATTGAAGATGAATTTTGACAAATTTACTATTGGATTACATCTTATTCTTATATCCTCCATACTTGTAAAATTTCAAGAAAATTAAAGATCAATAGCTATGTAATCAATAAATTGTTTAAATTGCAAATTTTTATAGTTTAAAATTATGCATAAAATATATGGCAAATAATATCTGATTGACACAAAATTTGACGTGTGTATCAAAAACGTAAAGAACATGTAATTCAACAGTTAGATTTTTAAAATATGTAGTAATGTTTATTTTATTGAGTAAGGTTGTAGCCTTAAGTTATAACTAATTTTGTAGTTAAACTTTGTCTTTGTAATTATTCATTTGAGAAATGCTAGAAATACAAAAAAAGTCAACAACTAGCAACATTGCGAGTTGTGAGTGTGAGTGGTCAAGTGATTTATCCAACATTTTACTTGCGCTAATCACAATCAACCACTTGACAAGTTGTGGACCTTGTGTACTTAGCACTTTCTTTATTTGGTATGCTTAATTGAGGTGAATAAAAAAAATAAGGGAGAGAAAATATAAGAGAAAACTAAAAATGGATCATGGGGTATTTGGTTTGGAGAAAAAAGAGGTGAGAAAATGGTGGGACATGGCCATTTTCTCCCTGAGCCCATTAGAATTTAATCCCCTCAAAATTGAGAGAAAATGGGGGAGAAGAGAAAGGCCGATGGAATTACCCATTTACCCCTAGTCCTCTCCCCACCCCCAATAATATTTTTTACATTGATATTTTTTTTTTTCTTTTTCCATTTAAGTTACAGTTTTGACTTTCTTCTTTTTACCTTAACTTTAGTTTTTTTTTTTACCACCGCGCACCTTTGGTGCGGTGGTCACTCCATAAGTATAAGTGTTTATGGGGTGTGGAGGGCAAGGGCCAGGGTTCAATTCTCCAGGAAGGAGTTTCACACATATACACTTAGATTAGGCTAGAGTAGAAATTCTATCTTGTATCTAAAAAAAAACCTTTAGTCTTTTTTTTTTTTTCCTAATAAGATATATATATATATATATATATATAAATATATATATATTTTTTTTAAAATTATTTACTAGGGACATGAGAGTAAATTTATGCAAGTTACATTTTTTTATCATATTTTTTTTTTTCATTTCAACTAAATAAAAAAGTTTTTCATCATTCCATTTTTTTCCACCCCTTCAACGAAACAACATGAGGAAAAACAAAAATCTTTTCTATCCCCTCATTTTTCCATCCTCTCCCCATTTTCTATCTTCCCACTTTTTCACCGCTAACCAGTTGGACTCTAAATGTGGCTATTGAAGAAATCGTTTATGTGTAGTTTAGTCAAGTTACTTTTTTTAACGAGTTATGTGATCTGTTTGAATGATATACATTTATATTCTTATAATTCATGTATTCAAAAAAGATATTTGTATACCGATTTAAAACCAAACTTTGTCCTTTTTTCTTTGAAAGCAAATAATAATTGATCTAATATCACATTCATGCGGGATGAATTAAATTTTCAAGATTGATTCATTTAATTATATCTCAAATGTGAGTTGAGTTTGAGTTTATCATCAAATTAGATTAATGTTTAAGTTTAACTTATTTTCTTATTGATTCCAGAGGTACTTAATTAAATTATTTTTTCTTCATTTACAATATATATCTTGATTAAAATATTGTATCATTTCAAATATATGCTATTAATTAATACGTAAATTATAGTTAAAATTATATTATTTTGAGCTAAATCTTTAATTTTTTTTAGAACCATTATTTGAGTTAATTCAACAAATTATTTTGTTGTGAATTTATAATAACAAGATTCACCAACCTTATTTTGTTAAAAATGTATAATTTTCAAACTTTGTATAAAATATAAAATTTTTGTCAAACTCTTTATCAAATAAAAAATTTGTAAATAATTTTTATTTTGAAATGTACTATTTATATTATCAATATATTACAAACAATAATTTAATAGTGTATAAACTTCACTACTGTGGGGGCCAGTTATTCAGGAGGTATTATTAAAATTGTACGAATTGGGCCTATGGCCCAATCCGAGGACATCAACCAATCTGAGGATGGTTAAATAAGGTTATAATGGGAATGGTATAAGAAGAAGAAATAAAGATTATAGGTGATAGTCCAAAATACGTTCGAGGAGATAATTCATCCCGGAAATGGGGATCCGAGGTCAATAAGAATGTCTTATCATCCCAGGCATCCCTCAAGGTTGCATCACAACTAAGGGTCGGACATTGGATAAGGGATGAGCGAAGGGTGGCAACAAATATCTTCAAAGGCTACTGCCTCCACATTAAATGCCTCTCAACCAACTCTCTGGCCGCATTAATGTGGAGATGATACCTGAACAGTGATCAAGCAGCCTTACAGCTACTAGATGATGGTTTTGGGAGGTGTTGGATGGGACAAGAAGGGGTTCCTAGAATCCAATCTACACGTGTATGGTAGGGATGATACCAGGATTGTGGTATATAGCATGGGAAGGTGGCCTAAAGAAGAGGATCGGGAAAAAAAATCAAGAAATCTTTGTAATAATATTGTAAACTCTCGTAACTTTGAGAAAAAAGAAGGCATTATAATATAAACTCTTCAGACCATGCCGAGGATAGATTTTCTGACTTCTTGTGTTTAACAATCTTGAATCAGCAGTTTTTATTGTCTTTCTTCTGGATTAGAATTAGTTCTTTCACCCACGCTCTACAAATTTATTGTTTGGGCTTGTTGGCCTAAAACCTAATCCTATATTAGGTCCAATCCAAATCCAGTCCTTACAATTGGCGCCGTCTGTGGGAAGAGTTTGATCTATTCTGAAAGAGATTTGGGTGCAACGTTTGAAATGGTAGAAGTAGGTCCACACCAGGCAGCGACAGGTCCACACCAGGTGGATGCAAATCTACACCAAGTAGAGTCAAGGGGGTCTCAACATGATAATCCGTTTGTGAATCTCGAATGGAGAAGGGATCGTGAGGGAAGTATGCACACAACGCATACTAGCAAAAGCCAGTCTCGAGGGAAGAGCCATGTTTCCCATGCGAAGAACGATAGAAATATGCAACGTGAAATCGATGAATTAAAGAGGGAATTGCACCATGCATGGCGAAGACATTCATCGCCTAATTCCGAGTTGTCCTCTGAGGAGACAGATGGTGCTAGTTATAGACAGAGATCCAGAACTCCGTCCAGTGAGACTTTCTCTTACGACGAGGAGTACCACTATAGACGTAGATATAAAAGCCCACCTCGCAAAGGCCTGGGGAACGATGCCATGAACAAGGCGCTGAGTTAGGTTTCTAAATCACCTTTCACACGAAACATAAAAGGTGCAAGTCTTCTTCGGCGATTCCATCAGCCCACGTTCACCATTTATAATGGTCGAACAGATCTAGTGGAACATGTCAGCCATTTCAGTCGAAGGATGGCCGTTCACTCTAAAGATGAGGCCTTGATGTGTAAGATCTTTCCATCTAGGTTGGGCCCGGTGGTGATGAGGTGGTTCAATGGTTTAAGAGCGAATTCTATTGATTCCTTTAAGAAGCTCACCCGGGCCTTTGGTGCTCACTTTATCACTTGTAGTAGGGTTCCTCGGCCTTTGGGATCCTTATTATCTATGTCCATGCGAGAGGGAGAGACTCTGAAAGCCTACTTGGATAGATACTGGGAAATGTTTAACGAAATAGAAGGAGAGCACGATGATGTGGCCATTAGCACTTTTAAGGCTGGCCTCCCAACCGAGCATGATTCGAGGAAATCTTTGACTGGTAAGCCTGTTACCAGCATACGTCAGCTTATGGATCGGATTGACAAGTACAGAAGGGTAGAAGAAGAACAAATTCAGGGGAAAGGAAAGGCGAAGGTGATCCCTCAGGAGAGGAGGGATTTCAGGTCGGACCAATACAATAATAACCGACCTCAGAAAGATTTTGTTGGGCAGCCAGGATCTGCCAACACCCAGGTGGTTAATGCCGTATTCCGAAAACTAGTGCAACAAGTTTTGGAGAAGATAAAAAACGAGCCGTTCTTTAAATAGCCGAACAAGATGGCAGGAGATCCTATGAGGCGAAACCAAAACCTTTACTACCAATATCATCAGGATCATAGACACACTACCGAGGATTGCAGAAACCTGTGGGACCATCTGGACCAACTGGTCCGGGAAGGGAAATTGAAGCAACTCTTGCATCACTCCAGCGGCCGAGGAAGTCAAACGAGTTCGGAGCTTCGGGGAGACACTTCTTCGAGACTTCCTCTTGGCACAATAAATGTCATTTTTGCTACCTCGGGGAGGACCGGATCTTGCCCTTCTAGAGTAATGTCAGTATCTTGTTATCCTACTGAGGAATCCAGCTCTATGCCTAAGAGGGTCAAGATAGGCATTCCACTAGTGTTGGGTTTTTCAGATGAGGACAAACTCGGAATCATACAGCCTCATGATGATGCTTTGGTGGTTACACTTAGAATTGGTGGGTACGATGTTAAAAGGGTGATGATCGACTAGGGCAGTGGAGCTGAGGTTATGTATCCTGACCTCTACAAGGGGCTAAATTTGAAGCTTGAGAATTTAACAGCCTACAGTTCTCCTCTGATGAGTTTTGAAGGTAAAATGGTCATTCCAAAGGGTCAGATCAGATTACCCGTGCAGATTGGCTCGGATGTGGTGGAGGTGGATTTCATTGTGGTAGATGCTTTCTCTCCATATACGGTAATTATGGGCAGACCCTGGCTTCATACCTTGGGAGCTATTCCCTCCACTCTTCACCAGAAGGTGAAGTATCCCTCTAGAGGCTAGATTTTGGAAATATTGGGAAACTAGTTTACGGCTAGGCAATGCCTGGTAGCAGCCATCCAACATCGGCCCGAGGCTGAAACCTCGACCACCGTTGATAATAGCTTATAGCAATCAGAAACTCTGGCGTTGCTCTTTAGTAGACCAGCCGACGAAGCGAAATGTGAAGACCTAGAAAAGGTAATTGTTGGTGATGATCTAGAGAAGTTCTTCCAAGTTAGGGCTCAATTGCCTCTACTGGAGAAGGAACAATTGATTGAATTTTTTAGAAAAAATGTTGATGTGTTCGCATGGAGCGCCTATGAAGCCCCGGCTGTAGACCTAAGCTTCATTTGTCATCATCTGAATGTTAACCCTTTTATCACCCCGAAGAGACAGCCACCTCGACGTCCGTCAAAAGAGCATGCCGAGGCTGTCAGAAACAAAGTAACCAAGCTCAAGCAGGCAGGGGCTATCAAGGAAGTTTTCTATCCTCAATGGTTAGCTAACACGGTGGTGGTGAAAAAGAAAACTGGGACATGGCGTGTGTGTGTGGACTTCACGGATCTCAATAAGGCCTGTCCCAAGGACCCTTTCCTATGCTTTGGATAGATCAGTTGGTGGATGCAACTGTAGGTCATCCTCGGATGAGTTTTTTGGATACCTTTTAAGGATATCACCAAATGCTGTTAGTGTTGGACGATCAGGAAAAAACAGCTTTTGTCACTCCTATTGGAAATTATCACTACAAAGTGATGCCCTTTGGTTTGAAAAATGTAGGGTCTACTTATTAACGGATGATGACTAAAATGTTTGAACCACTATTAGGCAGGAGCATTGAAGTCTATATCGATGATATGGTTGTGAAGAGCAAGGTGGTGTCTGAGCATGTGGGAGATCTTGCGAACATTTTTGGAATTCTGAGAAAGCACAAGTTACGCCTGAATGCTTCTAAGTGTTCGTTTGGTGTAGGCTCCGGAAAGTTCTTGAGCTACATGGTGACTCACAAGGGAATTGAGGTGAACCCAGATCAGATTAAGGCCATTAATGGCTTGCAAGCACCTTGGAACCCCAAAGAGGTCCAAAAACTGACAGGGATGACTGCTGCTTTAAACCGATTTATCTCCAAGTCAGTAGATAGGTGCAGACCCTTTTTCCTTTTACTGCATAAATGGAAAGGATTTGAATGGACCGAGGAGTGTGTTATAGCATTTCAGCAGCTAAAAGAGTACCTATCTCGGCCGCCCATCATGTCCAGTCCTGAGGTGGACGAAGTTCTGTTTGCCTACCTGGCGGTAGCCTCTTATGCAGTAAGCTTTGTTTTGATACGAGTAGACAGTGGCATCCAAAGACTAGTCTATTACGTAAGTAAGTCACTTCATGAAGCCGAGGTGCGGTATTTATCACTGGAAAAGGCCATCTTGGCAGTAGTACATGTTACACGAAAATTCCCCCATTATTTCCAGGCGCACACCATGGTTGTTCTAACTCAATTACCGCTCAAGTCAATACTTCGGAGCGCGGATTATACTGGGAGGATTGCTAAATGGGGAACAATTCTAGGGGCCTTTGACATCAAATATATGCCTCGTACCTCTGTGAAAGGCCAGGTCCTCGCCAATCTAGTAGCTGAGTTTGCTGAACTTCTAGAAGAAGTAGAGGTAAAGCAACATGGCATGGATGAAAAATCGGTTGGCCTAATCTCCATACAAGGCCCCCCATCCTGGAAAGTATATGTGGACGGGGCAACGAATCAGCGGGGATCAGGAGTGGGACTGGTTCTGGTATCTCCTGAAAAAATCACCATTGAAAAATCATTGAGGTTGGGATTTTCGGCCACAAACAATGAAGCAGAATATGAAGCCTTATTGATGGGAATGGCGATGGTCCAGAAAATGGGCGGGAAGACAATGGAAATGTTCTCGGATTCAAGACTGGTCGTAGGCCAGGTAAAAGGAGAATTGGAAGCTCGAGATACAAGAATACAGGAATATTTGGGTCAAGTTAGGCGTATTCAAACGGAATTTGAATTCTTTGACTTATCGCATATCCCTAGAAGTGGAAATACCCATGCAGATTCCTTGGCTACTCTTGCCACTTCCTCAACACGGGACTTGCCTTGAGTGATACTTGTTGAAGACTTATGCACCCCTACCCCCGTAAAGGGAGACTTGGTCCAGGTCCATCAAATCAAGTTAGGGCCGAGCTAGATGGATCCTATACTGCTATTCCTTGAAAGGGATATATTGCCTGAAGATAAGTCAGAAGCTAAGAAAGTACGAAGAAAAGCTCATCGGTTTTGGCTGTCCGAGGATAAGAAGTTGTACAAATGTTCTTTTTCCGGAACATATTTGCTCTGTGTACATCCCGAAGCTACCGAATTGCTCCTAGAAGAGCTACATGAAGGAATTTGTGGAAGTCACACCGGAGGAAGATCTTTATCTCATCGAGCCATCACTCAAGGATACTGGTGGCCAAGCATGCAAAAAAAAGTACAAGAATATGTTAAAAAATGTGATCAATATTAGAGATTCGCACCGAACATTCATCAACCTGGAGGAGTTCTTAATCCTCTTTCCAGCCCTTGGCCTTTTGCTCAGTAGGGCTTGGACATTGTAGGACCTTTCCCAAAGGCATTAGGAAATAAGAGGTATCTGCTGGTCGGCACAGACTATTTCACCAAATGGGTCCAAACTGAACCCTTGGTTATATCAGAGATGTAGATGTCAAAAGGTTTATCTGGAAGAATATTGTTACTCGATTCGGGGTTCCACACACCCTCATTTCGGACAATGGCCTTTAATTTGATAGTAAAGCCTTCAGGTAGTACTGCTCTGATCTGGGGATAAAGAATAGATATTCCACTCCAGCCTCTCCACAAGGAAATGGGCAAGCTGAAGCTGTCAATAAGGTTATGATGAATGGACTTAAAAAGAGATTGGACGATGCAAAGGGAAAATGGGTGGAGGAATTACCACATGTCCTTTGGACGTATCGGACAACGCCTTGACGGTTAACAGGAGAAACCCCTTTCTCAATGACATATGGGGCCGAGGCTGTTATCCCTCTGGAAACTGGCTTCCTAACGCTGAGAACCAATACATTTACCTCAGACAGCAATGATGGGTTGCTGGAAAAAAGTCTAGACTTGATCGAAGAGCGAAGAGAGAATGCAATGGTCCAACTAGCCTACTACCAACATAAGCTCAAGCAAGGTTATGACACCAATGTAAAGCTAAGACCGTTGGCCCCAGGAGATTTGGTGTTGAGAAAAGTTTTGGGGACTACCAAGAATCCAGTCTGGGGAAAATTAGGGCCTAACTGGGAAGGGCTGTATCAAATCACCTTAGTTGCAAGAATAGGTGCATACTATTTGGAGGATCTAGACGAAAAAACTGTACTCCATCCTTGGAATGTAAACAACCTAAAGAGGTATTATTATTAATAAAAATAGTTCTGTTTAGTTATTTTTTAATTCGTTCCAATTATGTATCGAGTGTTTCCTCATCTATTGAAGTATTGAACAGAAACTAAGTCATGTCAGGTTCCTCAGACCACAGACTTAGTGGAAATCAATACCCTATGATATCTATTGAAGTATTGAATAGAAACTAAGTCATGTCAAGTTCCTCGGACCACAGACTTAGTGGAAATCAATACCTTATGATATCTATTGAAGTATTGAACAGAAACTGAGTCATGTCAGGTTCCTCAGACCACAGACTTAATGGAAATTAATGCACTATGGTACCTTTTGGAGTGCTTTTTCAGCATGAACTTAGGCATTTAAAGGAAATAAACCCCTGATCCCTTTTTTCGGATCAGAAGATTTGTTATCACCTAATAGAAATATAGACCATAATAAGCTCATGAGCACCACTTGAAGCATTCTGGGGTGCGATGGACTTAGTTTTATTTGATCAAATATTAGAACATTTTCTTGAAGTTAAGTTTGTTAGAATTGGTAGATTCAAGATATGTCTTAATGTTACTAAAGGTTCGATGGTTATAACCCATTCTGATTACCAACTAAAAATATGTGTAAACCTTGTCTTTCTCTTGTATAAGTAACTTTGTACTTTCCTGGCATATGATTATGTTCAAACAGAGAACAGTCAAAATAGAAATTACTTGAAATGGGAAATACAATATAAAAGCTAAAACAAATAAGACAAATGTAAAGTAAATAACAACTCCTACAACTTTAAGAAAGCAAAAATACATATTTCATTAAAACTTGTCTTGGAGAGAGAAAACAGATTCCATCATAGAAATCATAGTTACATCATAAAATCAAAATTTAATGTTTCAATTTTATCTGAAGCTTGTCCTTGGGAGGTTTGTCAGCTGGTTTGTCCGCTTCAGTAGGAATTGTCTTCTCCTTTTCTTTGGGGATTCCCTCGGCAGGCATAGTAATTGAAGCTAAGGCCTGTTCAAACCCTCAGGAAGCTGCCCCTTCTTGTGGAACCTCTGCGGCCTGGTCCGAGGATACTTCCTTTGAAGCTTCAGGTTCTTTTGGCTGCTTCTGCTGACTAGGAGGAAGATGAGCCTGAGGTAGCGCTTCTTTGACCAGGTCAACAACTGTAGAGGCCACCTCATTTTGATTGGAAGGAAGGGCTGAGGCTCATATGGTGCTAGGAATGTAGACATTTTCTGGCCTTCTCAGCTCAGAAGAATCCTCAATCCCGGCTCAGTTGAGAGCTTCTTCCCAAGTCTGAGCGCAGTAAGCTTGACATACGGCAGGGACTTCTGCCCGAAGGGCATCCTCGGTCTCGGCTACGCCGATGTCATAACCACGCTGCTCGGCCTCGTCCCTTGCCTTCTCGGCCTCTAATTTTTCCTTCTTAGCCTCAGCTCTCAATTTTTTAGCCTGATCCTTGATCTTCTGGGCTTCACCCAGTTTCTTCTTAAGGGTGACCACTTGTTCCCTAGAAGCAGCCAGCTGATCATTGGCCTCGCGTAGGCGCTTCCTCTGATCCTCGGCTTGTCTTTGTGCGCCTTCCAGAGTCGAGTCAGCTCTCCTCCGGGCATGTTCCTCCTCGGTTAGTTTTTTCCTTAAGTCTTTATTACTCTGATCAGCAATGTTGAACGACTGCACGACTGATACTCGCATTTTCTTCTCATCGTCCAACTGTTGATAACAGTTGTTGGTTATCTCTTCAATTCTGAAAGTGGCTTAAACAGCCTAAAAGAATAGGGTTAGTAACCAAACAAATGGAAAAAAAAAAAAAAAAAAGAATGATATAGTAAAATCAAACAATAGATAAATAATAAATGTAAAAAAAAAAAAGGGATAGTGTCGTACCATGCCCAGATATCTTTTGAGGTTAAGGAAAACCTCGTTCTTCCTAATGTTCCCCAACTCGGCCATATCTTTAGGAAGTAACAGAGCCTCCTCCACGACTGAGGCGACGTGGCACCCTATACCTCCGTTGAAATCCTTGAGTGATGCATCATCTCTTAGGGGTTCATCGCCGAGCATGAGCACAGGAGGCCAAGCTTAAGGTTCTGGAGGCTGGTTATCCCCCCTTTCCACGCCTCTGTGCGAGGTCTGGCTGACCCTTTGCTGCTTCGTAGCCTCTGGGCCTCGTTTTCATGAGCAGGGCGAGACCTCCCAGCATCCACCACATCTTTTCCTTTCTACTCTCACTTCCTCTTCTGATCTGCAGGGTTAGACCTTGATGGTAGAGACGGCTGAGGAGGAGGAAGAGAAGACTTTGGAGGAAGAGGAGGAAGCTTTGGCTGTACAGACTTCCCCAGTGCATCTTTTCCCGGCTGGGATTCTATTAATTCTATCAAGCTCTTCTAGGGTTTCCTCTGGATGCCCATTTTGTCTGATATGCTCTCGGGGGATGAAGGCTGGTTGAACACTTCAAAGTCCTCCGAGGAATCTGACAAATCTACGATCCCCTCTGGTCTTTTTTCTCCTTCTTCTTCTTTTTCTTCCTCCTCTTCCTCTTCTTCAAGGAAGGGTTGAGACGAGGATGCTCCTACTGAGGGAGTTGCTACGAAAAATGGCTGAGTAATAAGTGTACCTTTAGGAATGGGAACACCCTCTGGAACAACGAATCCCTCGTAGGCAACACTAATACAGTGGAGCCGACTAATACAGTGGAGCCGAGGATCACGGGCTTTTATCACGTACTTAGGGGCTTGAAAAGCAAGAGAAATTGGTGTGTACCTAAGGATTAAATATGTCGCTCGCAGTTGACCGTCGGCTTCATTTTCGTACACCTCGGCCCGTAAAATCCTATCTAAGCTCTCTTTGTTGACTAAACTGAGATGGGGTTTAGTAGAATGCTTATTTGCAAAATCATTAAAATGGAAGAAAATTCTGTTAGAAGCAGGGATATTGGGAGATAAAAGAGAAATACAAACCAAGACACATAAATCTACGGCTATTCCCCCACCTAGTTTTCCCTCCCTAGTCGGACAGGGTAGACCATCATGCCATTCCCCAGAAAAGATTAAGAAGTCTTCCTTCAAGTTTTTGTTTGATATGGGAAGGCATTGGATCAACCTTACTGTGGGATACCTCGACTTAAGGTAATATTCCTGTCCCTTCAAATGGTGTAAGTTGTATACCCAATTCACATCGTGGTGGGTCAAATTCAGGTTCATTCTCTCGTTTAGAGCTTCTATACTCCCCAATACCCTAAACATATTTGGGGTGCACTGTGTGGGGGATAGTCTAAGGAACCTAAGGTAGCTCCTAGTAATGGTGCCCATGGGGATGGTCATCCCTCCCTCTATGAAGGCAATCATTGGGATGACCACCTCTCTGGTTTTCCTAGCATCTACCCATTCCCCCTGGGCAGCGTATCTCATGCCTACCATTGGTGGGATCCTATACTTAGCCCTGAACATTTCTATACCCTCCTCAGACTCAACTAAATGCTTGAACTTACCCATCTCCTAAGGGGTTTTAAAGAAAAATTAACAAGTTTGAAACGAAAACTAAGAGGATTCAAGGAAACTTACAGGTTTGAAAAGAGGGTCCTCGGACAAATTTTTAGTATTTGTAGACGCACAGGGAGGTGAGGGAGATTGACAGGTACAATGTATGAGCTCTAGGATTGTGTGATTGTTGAAAGTAGGAAAGGGAATTGATTCGAAAAGCTATTTATAGTGGCGCAGAAGTTACAAGCGGGAAAGTTCTCGCTCATTAACCCAGGAAGATCCTCTACCGTTGAATTTACATCTTGCCGTTGAACGTGGGAGACAAGGGAGCCGCCAAAATTTAATGATGGCACGCTCTGGACGCTGAAGCGTCAGGAGCGTGCCTTGAGCAGGTAAAAAGGAATTTGGGAGTTCGGGAGGGCATAACCATACACAGGATGGGCTGAAGACATCAAAATCCTCCTTTTCTCCCGAGGAGTTGAAAAACAAGATTTTAAGGGGCTATTGTTGGTGCCAATTATTCAGGAGGTATTATTAAAACTGTACGAATTGGGCCTATGGCCCAATCTGAGGACATCAACCAATCCGAGGATGGTTAAATAAGGTTATAATGGGAATGGTATAAGAAGAAGAAATAAAGATTGTAGGTGATAGTCCAAAATACGTCCGAGGAGACAATTCATCCCGGAAATGGGGATCCGAGGTCAATAAAAATGTCTTATCATCCCAAGCATCCCTCAAGGTTGCATCACAACTAAGGGTCGGGCATTGGATAAGGGATGAGCGAAGGGTGGCAACAAATATCTTCAAAGGCTGCTACCTCCACATTAAATGCCTCTCAACCAACTCTCTGACCGCATTAATGTGGAGGTGATACCTGAACAGTGATCAAGCAGCCTTACAACTACTAGATGATGGTTCTGGGAGGTGTTGGATGGAACAAGAAGGAGTTCCTAGAATCCAACTTACACGTGTATGGTAAGGATGATATCAGGATTGTCGTATATAGCATGGGAAGGTGGCCTAAAGAAGAGGATCGGGAAAAAAATCAAGAAATCTTTGCAATAATATTGTGAACTCTCGTAACTTTGAGAAAAAAGAAAGCATTATAATATAAACTCCTCAGACCATGCCAAGGATAGATTTTCTGACTTCTTGTGTTTAACAATCTTGAATTAGCAGTTTTTATTGTCTTTCTTCTGGAGTAGAACTAGTTCTTTCACCCACGCTCTACAAATTTATTGTTTGGGTTTGTTGGCCTAAAACCCAATCCTATATTGGGTCTAATCCAAATCCAGTCCTTACAACTACAAATGTATATAATCTAATTTTAAATATTTTATACAGTATATTTTGAACAATATACATATAAAAAATTATATGTACTTACATTAAGCCTCATACTTACAAGTACAAAGACATAAACACATTGTTATAATATTTGAATATGCCCTTTTGATAAATAAAGAAATATAAAGAAACTTTTTCCTAAGTTGGGCCCAAGTTTTAAAATAGCTATGAGTGGCTCGATTTATTATTTCTACTTTTATATGTGAAATTTATTAGGTAGTCTAGAAGTATACTCCCTCCTTCTCACATGACGATGTACCCTATGGTGAGTGGGATCCACTCCTGTGTGAGAGGGAGGGAGTATACTCTTGGAGTACCCAATAATGACCCATATTATATGTGTCCAGTGCCCACTATGAATACTATTTTTATTGTACACAAATCACAACATACCGTCTCAATAATTGCCAAAAAATAGAAAAAGAAAGTCAATATTAAGGCTTATCAACCACAATTGCACTCGACAGCACTAGCTTGTTGACTCAAATGGCGGTTGTTTGGTACTAGGTTAGAATATGGATTATAGGTTGAGTGAAGGGGTGTAGGTCCACTAGTCATCATAAAAATATAGTAACTTTGTCCTAAATTGTTGGTCCTGTATTTTATTTTAGGATGTCCCAAAATGTTGTCCTATTTTTGAAATTAAAACCACTAATTTACTAACGTTCTTATTGTGTCCCTACTTTAATTTAATGAGCATTTAAAATTTTTGAGTTTTCTAAACAAGCCTAACAATGCATTTAGAGTCCAAATCTTCGGTCTCATCTTTCTTACTCTACCCCATGTTCCACCAATAAAAATTTGCCCTATGTACACCTATTTAATTCAAATCTAATTTTCAGCATTTTATTATTTAATTTCCTAAAATAAATCAAAAATTTAAAAAAAAAAAAAAAACTCAAACCATCCCCACCAGCCACCACCACCACTTCTCCTCCACCACCAACCTTCGCCAATACCATCTAAAGGAGATCGTTAACGTCATCAACGGCCACTCACCCCTGTCGGCCTACCACCCACCACCACCCAGTTGTCAATTACCAAAATTAATTTAAAAAAAAAAAAAAAAAAAAAAAAAAAACAACAACAACAACAACACATCTCCCACCAATCACCACCAGTCCACCACTCTTGTTCAGCACCTCTAGGAAGAGATGGTGACACCATCACTGCCACACTGCCGCCATGTCTAGGTACTAGCCATGGATTTGAAGAAGAATGGTGGTCATGGATACCCACCAACAAGATGTCACAAAACTAATATCAGACATGGATTTTGAAGACAAGGAGGCGGTGGTGGATGGTCGTTGATGTCGTTGGCGATCTCCTCCTATTAGCGCTGGCAAAGTTGGTGTTGGTGGCTGATGGGGGTTTTTTTTTAAAAAAAAAAAACTTTTTTGCTTTTTGATTTATATTAGGAAACTGAAACAATAAAAGACTAAAAATTAGATTTGAATTAGATAGGTGTACATATGACAAATTTTTATTGGTAGAGCATGGGGTGGAGTAGGAAAGATGGGACATAAGATTTGAACTCATTTATTTAAGGGTAAACTTATATCTATTTATATAAGAGATAAGACAATAAATGATTAATTTTCTCTTTAAAATTTGTGTTTTCGAAACAAGGCCAAAAATTTGGGACGTAAAAAGTAACAAAAATGGTTGATATTTTTTAGTGTTTTCAGTAGAGACATCGCGGTTCAAATCTTCCTTCACTCAACTATCGAATTATCAAAAAATATATAATACCGTGTGATCATTAAAAATGACATTTTACATGTACTTTTAGATTACATGACCTATTTGAAAGTTATATAATTTATTTAAATCATTGAATGGGTTATGTGATAAAATAGAAGTAAATTAACACAATAGCATAGTTTAGAGGATATTTATCCCAACCGATTTGCAAGAGATTTTTATGCATGAAATATTGGCATTGGCCATTAGAGGAGAAGAAAAAGTTGGTTCTCGAGAGGCAGGAAAGAGTACGCGTCAGTTTCATTCAACAGAACAGCCTTGACAGCTTTCTCTCTCTCTCTCTCTCTCTCTCTCTCTCAAGAAATACACGACTAAATAAAGCACTATACATGTATAGAAATGTGAATGGATTAACTATAGAAATCAATAACCATAGCAAAACTGACATTCTAACACTCCGAATATTGCTCCTCCCGACAAACCGGAAAACCAGTTCTGCCATAGTAACATTGTTTTTTCAGTTTCTCAAATCTTAGAAAGAGCTTATTCTCTAAGAAAATTTCATAACATTATACAAAGAGCTTATCCTCTGCTCTTTGTATAATATTTCATTTTGAGTTTGATATTGAGTTCTGTTCCTGAAAAGGGTGTGATTAAGAGTTTTGATAGAGTTTGTAGCAAAGGCCGGTTGGTAGGGGATGGACTGCTTCAAGTGTAGAGCGAAGCGGCCTTTGGTTTGTTTTAGGAGAGGCAGAGGCAGAAGGGAATATGATGCTCGACAAACATATGCATCCATGGTTTCAACCTTCTCAATGAAAACAGGTAGCATATATAAAAAAGACTTTATTAGTTTCTTATGTAGTGTACTGTGTTTAATGCACCTTCGAAATGATTATTATGAGGGTTTTTTTTTTTTTTTTTTTGGTGAAGATTTATATTCCTATTACTTTTTATTGTTTCGCCAAAAGGTAAAGTTGTCTCCTTGGACGTGGATCACATGTGAAATTGAGTGTGTCCGTAGTATTATTGTTTCTATTTGGTGCTAATGTGTTTAGCCCATTTGAAATTTATCAGGGGTTTTTGGATGAAAATTTATATTTCATATTGCTTTTTATTGAATCGCAAAGAATTAAAGCTGTCTTTTTAGATGTGGGATTCACATGTTGTGAGAGGGTCGCTACAGATTTCCCTATCCTTATACACTGATCCATACAAAGATGGTGAAGAAAGAAAAAAGCACATAAACTTTTGATTTGTTTTTGTTCCAGTGCCTTCTTTGTCCTATGAATTTTCCTCTACTCTTTCATACAAGAGAATCCTAATCCAAGTCTCTCAGCCAAACCATAACCAAGAAAAGCAGATCACACATTGTTAAATTACCGATTGTCCCAAAAGTTTAAACTATTGAGATATGGTAAATTTAATCATTTAATCACACAATTCTAACACACACTGACCACTCCAACAAAACACACACACATGCAGAGAGAAAATGTCAGGTGCCAGGTGGGGTTGGGCCAACTTGCAATGACATAAGCCCTGAAGACATTGCTTTCGTCTTCATTTCCTTTTTCTACGTATACTTTATTTCAAAGGTTGCGTTACCAACCCTCCACTCTCCAAAGGAAACCACTGTGTTTAACCCTCAAAACAAGTTGCTTCTATGTGTTTGTTGCTGCCATCATTGGTATTTTCCTCCCTATGAGGCTATAACATATATCTTTCATCAGGGGCGGAGCCAAAAATTTTGGTTTGGGGGGCCAAGTTATCATGCTAATATATTAGTTAAGACAAATCTCTACACACACACATGTATATAAATTAATTTACTAAGAGAATTTATCATTTTCTAAATTTTAATGAGTATATAAAAAAGTCATGTATTTCTTTTATTAGACATGTACAAAAATTTATCATTTTCTACATAGTTTAATTTGTTAAACCTCTTAAATTATATGATTTTAATATAATTTCTCTTTCTTTTAAGAGCACCATTGAAATAACTCAAAATTTGGGGGGGCCAACTTCAATTTAACATGCTACATTTTTTAAAATGTAAATAACATACATACTATAAATTAATTTTTTAAAATTTTGGGGGGGCCTTGGCCCCCCCACCTTTGTGTGTGGCTCCGCCACTGTCTTTCATTGCATCTTCAAAGGTGATAAAGATGGAATCAAGGCGGCCACCTGCATGTTTTTCTTTTTCTTCTTTTAATTTCTTTAAAAAATGAAAAAAAAAAATCAGTGCTATGAGTAAGGAGTAAAGCTATTCATTTGTTGATAACTTTGCAGATTGCAGTAAAATATGAATTATTTATTTGTTAGTTCAAGTTAAGTATTTTATTTCATTTTCATGCCTCATGGAATTTGGTTTTAATTTTGGTGAGGTTCTAATACTTTTGTTATTGGCATTTGATTAAACGCTCTCAGAAATTTTCATGGACGGAAAATGCTTATTGATGTGAATTGAAAAAGGATCATGTATAGATTATGTGGTGCCATTTCGAAAAGCCTCAGAAGTTAGAACAATGATTGAGTTGAAATCTGAAACTAAAGCATCTTTTCATAAAAGTTGTGAGGGTTTGACCTTATAATTAGTGTTGTATACATTCATAAGCAACTTTCAATTCTATCTCTTATGATTCTTAATGCAGTTGATCAGAATTGTTTCAGCTGAATTTTTGAACCATGCTTGTGAAAACTTGGCAAATGACTCTTACATAGGCTTTGTTATTAATGTGCAGGAAGCAGCAAGCATAGGAATCTTGCTCAAGAGATACTGAAAATAGGACATGCAAGAATTTCTGCTCAGGTCTTCACATTTTATGATTTGGCTGCTGCAACTGACAACTTCAATCCTGACTGTCTGCTCGGTGAAGGTGGATTCGGGAGGGTGTACAAAGGATACATAGGGAACATTGATCAGGTCTCTCTTCCCTCTCTCTCTCTCTCTCCCTGAGACACACAAGAGTGTCATCCTAAATGATCTTTGGAGTTTCATGCTAGGGTTTATTATATGCAGGTTGTGGCTGTTAAGCAACTTGACAGGAAAGGATTGCAAGGAAGTAGAGAATTCTTTGCAGAGGTTCTGATGTTAAGTCTGGTTGAACACCCAAATCTTGTTGATTTGGTTGGCTATTGTGCAGATGGTGATCAAAGAATTTTAGTTTATGAATTCATGGCCAATGGATCTTTGGAAAATCATCTTCTAGGTATGCCTAAAAAAAGTAATTCTTTCAACTTAACAGCTTAATTTCATGGACTCTTTACTAGTATTGTCTAATCAATTGTAATGAAGGTCTTGATAATAAAACTAATTAGTTTCTTTAATTCTTCAGAATTACCTCCAGGTAGGAAGCCTCTGGATTGGTATACCAGGATGAAAATAGCTGCAGGAGCAGCTAAAGGACTAGAATACTTGCATGACTTTGCCAAACCGCCAGTGATTTATCGTGATTTTAAAGCATCTAACATATTATTAGATGAGGAACTCTCTCCAAAGCTCTCTGATTTCGGACTTGCTAAGATAGGTCCAACAGGAGGCAAGGACCATGTGTCTACAAGGGTGATGGGGACCTATGGCTATTGTGCACCAGAGTATGCTTCAACAGGGCAACTGACAACAAAGTCTGATGTTTATAGTTTTGGCGTTGTGTTTCTGGAATTAATCACAGGTAGGAGAGCTATTGATACAGCAAGAATGACTGAGGAGCAGAACCTAATTACTTGGGTAAGTTCATAAGTAGCACTTAACTCTGCAAATCTTTAATTTAACTACTTTTTGTAGGTGACTAAAATCTTTCTCCACTAGGTGGTTAGAATAAATTGTTCCATTAAAAAATAAGTTACCATGTTCTTTGAAATAACTTTGATACGCTTGTTTTCACCTTTGCCTAATCCCTTTACAGCATATAAATCACAAAAAGACAACATTCCTCCTGGGGACTTACAGTCTAGGAGTATTCATCCTCTAGATTTTTTTAATGTTCAATTAAATATGATGATCTTTGCAATTTGTTAGAATTATGAGGTTGGAATTCATTTTCTATCAAGAGCTTGGTAAAAAATTCTATTTTCATCCTGCAGGCACAGCCGCTTTTTAGGGACAGAAAGAAGTTTACATTAATGGCTGACCCTTTGCTAAAAGGAAATTACCCTGTAAAGGGTCTTTATCAAGCTCTTGCAGTTGCTGCAATGTGTCTTCAAGAGGAAGCTGACACCCGACCTTTGATGGGTGATGTTGTAACTGCTATTGAGCATCTGGCAACGCCAAGAGAGGATGAGAAAGTTGCTTCAGATTTATCAAAAAGCAGTGGTGCACATGCTGGATCTGTGAGAGAAGAAAGTGGCAATACAGGGAGAGAGCTGTAGCATCAAAGGGACTGAAGCTCTTGCAACTAACTGCAATGCGGAAAACAAACCCATGGCCTAAAATTTGATATATAAAGATATAAGCTCCTCTCACAGTCCAACAATATGCAAGTTGTTCAAAGTGTAAGGCCTGCTACTACAAATGTCACCCTGTAGCTGTATCTAATTTAGCAGTTCAATTGATGAAGTAGACGCCATAAGTTCAAATCTTATCATATAAAAATAAAAAATCATAAATCCTATCATATATAAAAAAAAGAAAAAAAGAAAAAAGAATGAACTGAAATTGTAGCTTCTATATTTTATCATAATGTATATATTTAACATATGAGTACATTGTAGACCATTTTCCTGGGAAGGGTCATATTGTCAGCATCCCTTGTACCTCATATAATGCAAGCATCTAAAAATGTGTATTGTTTAGTAACCTGAGATCACTATCACAATAATTCATGCCTCATGAAACATCAGAATTTTCATTGTTCTCTGAGAATTCAGGAAAAAAAAAAAAAATGGAGCCTAGAGTTGTAAAATTCCAAGCCCCATAAAAAATAAAATAAAATTCTAATCTCCTAATTTCTCAATTTTTATACAGTTAAACATTAAATGCTTCCTTCTAAATTTTATCAGGAGCTTCTGCAATGGCAAATGAAAGCTATTCTACACTATACATTCATTTATGTTGACATGCACATTAGTCCAAAAAATATGAAAGTCTAAAACATATTCTAGAAGTTTTGTGTCCGTGTCCAGTCCAGTATGCTTTGCCGCATTCTTGTTTAGATACACTTCAAGAACATCCCATCTCCTCCGGTTGAAATGCCGAAATCAGTGTAATCAAAAGGGTTGATTTTATTGAGAAATCAATGTCTTACTCTATATTTTTTGGGAATAAAACAAGAGAACAGTACCCTGACAAATGGTTCTGTTTACGTACTTTGGATTTGTTTATCTTTCCTTGTTTTCGGCTGGAATTCACCAAACTATCCGTGATCTTTGGTGAATTATTAAATTTTTTATTAAAAAAAAACCTTGATGTGATTCAAAAAGCTCTGTGCAGCATTCCTTTGTTAGTCTCAACAGCAATTGTGAATTTACCAAAATACTCAAGTTTGAATGCCAACCCTGATGCACTACAAGTCTACATGGGACTTTTGCTTTTTGTTCTTTATAATATAAGCTGTCTATTTTAATTCCCAGTATGGCAGAAAATTTTCCTTGTTTACCTATCTATTAATATCTAATTCCGAAATTTCGGTCCAGTTTGGTCCACTTAGGTCCATTCAAACAGTTTCAATCCACTTTTGTCAATTCGGTCAATTTCGGTCCATTCTAAAACAAATTGGGTGTCATGTTATAACTTATAAATGGATTTTTACAGATCTCTTTTGTATTCATTCATAAATTTTTTTGGATTTCTACTCTCTTGGATAGTGGGGAAGCAGGTTAGCCACTAGTATGTTTAATTCACAAACCACATTGCCCAACTAAAATAGAATAAAAAACAAAACTATAAATCTATTTCTGACTTTTTATTTTTAATACTAAGTAAATCTTTTACAAATCAAATAAATACAAATTGAGTCTCATTCCTGCATAGGATGATCACAAACTTATTCATAAAAAAAAAGAAAAGAAAAGAAGATGATCACAAACTTTCCTTTGAAGGGTATATACGTCTGACTCAATCCTTTCTTCCGTATGAAAATTCTGTCGGTCATTGATTGAAACTTTTACAGTAGGGACACTTGAGGCTATTGAAATTGGCAAGCTTTCCCTACCATGATTTTTGTATGTAATTCATGAGCTTCAATGTACACCATGATCTCCAAGAAAAAGGATTTCCAAAGTTCTGTAACACTACTCCAAGAATTTGATTCTATGACATCAAAATTTTTAACATATCAGATGAGCCATCAGTTGTGAAGCTTTAGAAACAGCATGACCTTCAAAAAGCTGCATAATAGATCCTTGTGCTCACTCCGAAAACATTATTCCAAAAAATACTTGCACCTAATGTAGGAACCTGACAAGAGAAATCAACAATCATAGAAGTTCTGGACTTGAAACACTGGCATAAGGCATTGTGCAGACTTAGAACAAACTGGCTCAAAGAGCTCAAAAAGCATCAACTAGATGTTGAAGTCATTCTTAAGGATTCTGTAATTGTAACCGGGGATTCTGTTTAGACGATTGCTTTCCGAAACTTCAACAACAGAACACATGCTTGGCAGGATCCCGCTACTGTTTCTCCTCTTCTTCCTTCTCCATGTCATTATCAAGAACCAAAGACCGGGCTTGGAGTGACCACTGGTGGAAGCCATGTCCACAATTTGTCCCTGAGGCTTTCGGGAGCTTCCACATTGGTCTATTTCAACCTTGCTGAAATACTCAATTTCCTTTCTGACAAGCGATCCTACGGTGCCTCGTGTGCCTATTGCAACTGGAGCAATTGTAGCCATTTTCTCAGGGAGCTTGGTGCTAGTGGTGGTGGCTTTATACTGCATTTTTAAAGATATATGGAGGCTTCTGAATGAAGAAACTTCGCTCCTGGGTCTTTATCTTGGTTGGGAATTGCTTTGAATTTGGTTTAAGTATCTCTACTTTATTCTCTTTATCATGTACTCATTGAACTACTTTTCTTAAAGTGGACACAGCATGAGAATTTGCATAATTGACGCTTTTAAATAGGACATGGTAATCATGTCCTTGTGTTTGCAATGAAAGCATGCGTGTTTTCCGGATTAAATTTGTAATCAGTTGTTATTTGAGACTTCTCTGTTTATGATTGAACATGGTACGGATAAGACATTGTTTTCCTGAATATTTACTCTTGCCGAAAAAATATATGGACAAAATAGAAAATTCCACATGCTTTTGATTGTTTCCTCATTTTCTTCGTTGGGTAAAAACTTCTTCTCATACGCTTTCACCCTCTTGCTTTGAGTGCTTTTTCTTGGTGTGGGGCCAAAGTGTTGTTCACATTTCTATTTCATTCTTTTGCTTTTTGATTATTAATGTCAAGATTAGTTTAGTCTTTGAATTCTGAACAGTGTCTGCTTTTATACCATTTGAAAAGTGTAATTATGCAGTTGTTTGAGTGAAGACCTACTTTTCTTATTATGTGGTTTCAAAGTAACAATTGATTAAACCCATTATCGTTTCTCACAAAAAAATAAAAGAAAAAAAGATTAAACCCATTAAGTGAAGTGACAGAAATCATTTTTTTTTTTATGCAATATGGAAATTCTACTCTAACATAATCTAAAAGTACGTGTGTAAAACTCCCTCATGAAAACTTCCAATTACTACTTATGCGTCAGCATCTGAGTTGATCAGTGTTATAACACTCCATAATGATAATTTCCATTGTGCTCAAGGCTTCATTAAAGGTCAAATTTCTATTGGACCATTGGGTATGTTTTTTACTCTATATTCCAGCCGCCCTTCCCCTCACTACTCTCCTCTCCTCTCCTTCCCCAATCACCCTTCCTTCCAAACATACCATTGGGGGTACTCGAAATAGACGCTTCATTTCTTCACCATCACCAGTCAGGTACTCACTGATTCTGTGACATTGACTGCTTTCTAACCTCAAATAGCAAACGTATGAAGACAAGGCTTACAAAAGCTTTGCATCAGCAATGGCCTATGGGTCCAGCTAAGCACTTGCAGAATGTCTCCTAATTGGATAATTAGAAATTACAGCCCTGTAATGTCTACTTTAATATTTTTGGACGCGAAAAAGTCTCAGACTACAATGGTAGTCATATTCTTTTCTTCAAAATATAAATTACACTGTAATCGTCCAAGTACACTCATAGATCAAAGACTTGCTTCAAAGCAAGTGATAAGAACGAATCAATGAAGGGGACAATTATATCCCATATATCTGTATCATACAACATCATGACTGCTAAAGCTCATGTTCATGTAATGAATAACAAACACAGAATTTTTTTTCTTTTTTTTTTGGTAAGCCTCAAAATTGGATGTTTCCTCTTATTCTCTTATATACCTCTAAACATATTCCCCACTCCTGCTTTCATTCCCTTTTTTTTTTCCCTTATTTTGTTAAACTATGATTTTAATTTTATGTATGATATCTATATAACAAACTATTGTCTACTGGGGAGATGGCACGAATACCTCAACCTCCGATGTGCACCCAGAGCATGTTGCAGAGCAACATCTATACTTGCACCATCTCGGAACAATGAGTCATACAATTCACAGACAAACTGAGACAGTTCCTCCTCATCTTCTTCCCAAAAACTAGTGGTATGGTCACCACTTTTCTCAAGGTCACTATCTTCCCAATCACTCACCGGACTGGGAGGTTCAGCTTCTTCATCTTCTGCCTCTTCATCTCCAATCTCAAACTTCCCATTTTCAAAAATATTGAGCTCCCCTGATCCATGGAAGGTTGTTATTTGTGTTTCAGGGGGCTCAGTTGAAGAACATATAACAGCTTTGGCACCAGAGTCAAGAAGGGCCTTAATCAGACCTGAATTAGGCCCACAAGTCCCTGTGCAAATTATTATTCTATCCCTCCAAGCTCCAACCTACAATTATTCAAGAAATAAAGCATCAGCCACATCAATGAAAAAGAGAAATAGTAATACATAAAGCAACCCTGCCTTAAAAGAGCTATGCTTTCTTGGAAAGAGAAACTCAAACCTCATATCTTTTATGGATCACTAAATTCTAAAATCACCAATATTCACATCTTTGTATTGCATTCCAATGTTCTTAAAGAAAACCATGAGATTTGACCAGATGTTAATAGCCTTTTTCTTACTAGCAAACTATGAACTTGCTATTACTTCCCCTTTAATTCAAGGTTATCATTCTTTAAACCTTGTTTCCAATAGAGTAATAGAGAAAAAACACATAAAATTTGGGGACTTGCAACATGACACAAATAATTATGCTAATGCAATGATCCTAGGGACCAAACCCAGGACCCACTTTTGGAGGGACTAACCATACCTACTAACGGCCAGTGATGAAAAGCTCAGAGGGCATTCCTTAAGAATGAATGTCATTGACACAACAGAACACAACACAAAACAAGAGGAAACTGTGGGCTTATTGCAATAAAACTCTCAGGTGTTAAGACATTCTACTACATTTGTAATAAAGTTAGAACCAATTCTCTTATATTAATCTAAGAGCTCTTATCTTCATGGCCCAAGTACAATAGTCATTGTGTAAAAAAATATTTGGGGTATCAACTTCAATTATATGACATGCAATTAGAAAGAGAAGAAATTTAAATTATTAAGATTAATATATTTTAGAATATGAACCTATTGTTTGAGTGAATTTGCTTTTGCAGTTATGATGTAATTAAATTATTTTTTTATATTCTTCATTTCATGTGTAATTAGATTTGATTTTGCCTTTATGATGGTTTTTTATTCAATTTCTATTGTTGCCAAAGTAACTAAACTTGAGCAAGAATGCCATAATCCAAATATTTTTTTTCCCCGGATAAGAAGTATTCTAAATAATTCGTCTTTGATATAAATTTAGGAAAAATAACTATACAACCTCTTTTTACATAAACAATTAGTTCACAACCTATTGATAATTAACACAAGGAAATAAATGCATTTGTCCCATTAACACATGGCAATAAATTAATACTTTGACATAAATGCAAAGCTTTTGTTGAAGAGAATAATGTTTCTTTCTCAAGGAATGCATCACACGTCAAAACCTTAGGCTATAGGCTAAAACATCAAGGCAAGAGCTCTTGTTTTCCCCCTTCTAAAATTCTAAATCATCACTCCCTATGGAAATCAGATTATAACTGAAATTAATTTTTGGGGGGTTGGGGGGTGGGGGGTGGAAGATAGCTACAGATAGTTACAGAAGTTGAATAAATATTAGACTACTAAGTACTAATCATTTCCAAAGCTCCACAAAATTTAGAGGAAAAAGGAAAACTATGTAAATGTAAGTGAAAGCCAAGAACATACCATCCAACGAACATCATCAGGAGTTAAGTGCATAGAAGGGACTGTTCTACGGAACATATATGCCCCAATTTCTTGGTCATCTTCCATGACCTTCAAAAACATAACAAACTTATTAATTTGATAACTTCATATTAATGAAAAAATAAATCATCAGGAAAGAGAATTAAAAAGGAATACTTGGGTTTGGCGCCCTATATAACGATGGCCAATGCCTCCAATTTGGAAGTATGGTCTAAATGAAACCAAATCAGAAACAGTTGAAATATTGGCAAGAACTGATGCCCCCTTTCTGCGACATCTTCGCATTACCGGCAACAAACTCAATTTGACACTCTGTACAAATTTCTCTGCAAGCTCTCCAGGTTCAGCAACCACAAATACATCATTCTGCCAACTAGAGATATATGTAGCTAGTAGGTTAGGAATAAGACTGAAGCAATGTCAACATGAATATTTTGCAACTGAAACAACAGCGGCCCTGTTTACCTTAATATTGAGCCAATCGAATCATTTTGGAGGGACAAGTGTATAATGCCCACTTGCGGTGAGTTCTGTAATTTCTCATGTAATGACCGTACAGGTAAAGAAAGCTGTCTAGGCCCTGAAGGAGACTTTGGTGGTGATACAGCTGCCTTTCCAGATTGGCCATCTAAGCTTAAAGGAGGGACCATATCAATTCGACCAACCCTCTGTGGGCCAAAATCAGGACTGTATAGCAGTGGGCTTGACGGGAAGCTTCCAGTAAACAGAGGTGATGTGAATGGTGTTGGGAATGTTGTTGCTGGCATTGTCTTCACAATCCCTGAAATCCCTTGCATAAGGGATAACCGTATTCCGTTACGGGAACAAAATGACTCGAGTGCACGAGCATGATGCACCGTTCTGCCTGAATCTGGACTGTGTGAAGCTTCAACAAGCAGTACATTTCGCCTCCAACCAAGAGAAGGGCCATTCACATCTAGCACAGCAGAAGGAAGATTTTATGGTAAAAAGAGTACACACAAAGATAATATCCTCCTGAAACCACCGGCCATAAAAAATATCCTCCTGAAACCAATTACAGAAAATCAGTGCCTGTACCTGCACTTGACCCCTTTGACTTGGGGTAATGCTGAATTCTTATATTCTCTGACCACTTCTCATCATTTTGGTAAGGAAGAAGCAGTCGCTCACAGACATTCTTGAAGGCATGAGAATTATTTTGGATGTATTCCTGGACAGAAGCTTCCAACTTCAGCCAGACAGCTGGATCAGTCTCATCCAGTTCCATATCACAACGCTCATCAACTGCAATGGCAGGCCATGTAGAACACCGATTGAGAATCAGAACTTTCAGTCAAAATGATATTTAAGGATAACAGATGAAGAACAGAGAAAGTAGTTTACATCCATGCATAGAGTGTATAATAGCCAAGCTAAGCATATCACAGCTCAAGCTCAGCACAGTCAAAATTGTGGGAGCTCAAGCTCACCTCTAACTTGACTCAAAGCCATAAAATCCCAATTCAAGTTTGGCTCAGACTACAAATCACCAGACTCATTAGCCTTTATGTTGTGCTAGATAAACAAGTTAGAGATGCTCAAAACAGTGAATCCAATTGTCAATTCTCAGCTGCTGGGCTTTAAATTTTCCATGAAGTCTAAAGTTATATTTATAGTAAAATCTCTGGCATGTGTGTGTGCACGTCTTTTTTTTTTTTTTTAATCATGCAGATTCAAATCCAATAGAGTAATATTTGAGCAATAACATGGCTGAATCATTAGCTTCTCAAAACAAACATCTACACCACATATGTTTGAATTTTTCAAATTACCAAACATGGAAATTCACATGCCTATGAGCCAAAACATATATGGCTTGAGCTTGTATAACTCAATGAATAAGCCAACTAAGGCTCCAGACATGATTTCTGCATTTGAAAATATGTAACTCCAGTCTTACCAGGATTAAATCGAAAATACTGTATTTCTGGGAGCATAGGAAGCAATGTACTTAGAGCTTCCTCCACTCGATCCACAGAGCATGCACTCTCAATCAACACTTGGCCCGTATCTAGATAACGCCAACCACCTTTTCGCACCTAAGAACAGCAGAGATTTATATGAATCCATACAATAAAGCAACTCTTATGAAGTTCAGTGGCAATAGAAAAAAAAATGAAAGATTAGAATCACTCTAATATTCACAATATTATTGGTAACTCAGCAAATGGAAGCAATTTTGCCGTCCCTGTTATTTTTTAAGTACATTTTCAATATATGCCCATAGGATTTTTTTCTCAATGTCTTTTGCCAAAAGGCCCAAAACAAAAAGTCATGCCCCTAATACAATAGAAGATATTTAAAATAACATTGTACATCTGAGATTGTATAACAGCCTTCATCACCCTAAGTAATATGCAAAATTGATAATGAATGGCCAGGGAAGCATGGGGTTAATTCATGTTCTCATATCAGGTACAGTAGAAGCAACATGGAGATCTAGATCTACTAATAAAAACTCCCCAAATTTCTGTTTGGGAAGAGAGGGAAGGTAAAAAGTAGGAATTAAACTCCAGATACAACCTGAAACCCAATCCTTAAAAGCCCTCTCCACAAGATCTAGCCAACAGAAAATCTTCAACAATATTTTTATAAAATTTGACTAAATATTAGCTTTAAGGGTCATAAAAAATAAAGACACCAGAAAACCAAAAAGAAAAGAGAGTTTTTCCCTTTTTCTGTAATTATTTATTAAAAAAAATCATAGGCTTTTGGGATTTCAAGCACTTAGTTTTAATAAAAGCTGTAATGTTCTGGTGTTTTTATGTGTGTAAGGTGAAGAAAAGATAGTTTAGATAAGAACAGGGTGTTCACAGAACAAAATTTTATCCCCTTTTCAAATTCACAAAATTACTGTGACTACTCTGAAAAAGTTGAGATTTAACTGAAAAAGCTATAATTCAAAATTGACCCTTTGAAAACAAATTAGAAGCAGTCAGTAGTAACCTTTGTTGGAACAGAACCACACCCAATGGAAACTAAGCAGTCAATTCTTGTGTCAGGCCAAAGAAGTTGTGCTTCTCTTATGGAAAAAACTGTAGGATTGTTTGCCACTATTGCACCATCTTGCCAGCGGTGTACATCTACAGAAATTTGTAAGGAAAATTACGTAATTAAGAGAAAATAAAACATTAAAAAGGGAAAAAGCCTAACACACTCAACTTAATCAAGAAAAAAAAATGGTGAAATGGATCATTTAAACAAAGAAAAGAAAAGAATACCATCTGAGTAGTCATCAAGATAATATGGTGCAGCAGATGATGCTCTTATAGCTTGCCATACTTCATGCTTACAACTTCCAATAAAAGCACTGCGCTTATAACCAACTTCAGAACCTATAGTAGGTGATCCTTGCACAGAAATTCCAGAACTTTCTGACATTGGAAGAGGCACTTCTGGTGTTCCAGCAGGGTACTGCAATTTAAGATGAAAAAGGTGATTTAATGAAATTACGAAAAAAAGAACCACCTACAATTTTCACAAGGACCAAAACTGTATACACCTATGCAGCAGAATATGAAGCTACAATGCTAGTATTAAATGTGTCCAAAAGTAATAATGTGTCCAAATGAAATAATGGAACTCTTGGCAACAAACCTGATAATTGCGAAATACGAAAGGCTGAGCTGGCATAACGCTCACCAAGGTTGATACAACAAAAACTTTAGGAATGCTTTTCACTGCAGACTCTATCAAAAGATCCCCATCCTCATCAGCACACATTTCCTGTAACAACCTCTGAAACTGATCTGCACTATGCTGCAAGATAACATCTTATAGTATCTTTTACCAAGTAAAGGGAAGAATAATTAAACTTAACACAATGGATAAATATTTTAAAATATAATAAGTAGAAATAAAGTTTTAACTAATGACTTTGCTTCATTTACTAAAATTCCAACCTTTTGAGAATCTAAGTCATTCACAAAAAATAATACTGAAAATACATGATGACAATTAATTAAAGAGTTGGCAACTGGCAGATTAAATTTATAAGAAAAAGGTTTTCTCTCCAATCCACCCCAAAAGAAAAAGAATCTTGTTAAAACGATAAAAAATCTTGTGAAAGATGCTAATTTTCTTCTAAAAGTCAAACCTCCACATAACAAAAATATCATGAAACTTATGAAGAACAAGATAAAGCACAAATGAAAGAAGAATAACCCATACTTTAGATCCATGTACAACAACTCTAAAACTCTGTGATGAACTTTTATATAGCTGATCCAACTTTTCTCTCCAAGTTGCAGCTTCATTGTCCTTTGGCACAGATTCAGCAAAGACAAGTTTTCCTATGTTTTCATTATTTCAGAATGGGATAAATAATTTGATAATTAAATAAAAACCTTCATATATACCATTTCCAACTGCAACATACTCACCAAGATTTTTGTATATTTCTTCACATTGTTCTAAGGTCATCAGCTTAATACCAAGAGCAACAGCAAGCATGCCACCTGTTGATGTTCCACATATAAGGTCGAACATTTCATGTATCCGCTTTCCGGTTCCCTTCTCTATTTCTTTAAGAATTTGTACAGTTGCCAGACCTTTCATGCCACCTCCATCCATTGAGAGTATGCGCAGTCCTTGCTTTGCTACTGGTCTCCCTCTTATGGCACGCCGTAGATTTTCATTCTCCCCTAAGAAGGCACAAAATAAAATCAGACCCTATCAGGTTAAACAATCTCAAAAATACAGATAAATTTGATCCAAAAGACAGACCCAGAATTGCCAAGGCACGAGCTGCTGCTTTATTCACACGTGGTTCAGGTGCAACTGTCAAGCGCAAGAGAAGTTCCCGCAAACTTTCGGAAGTAACCAGAATACGGCGGTTCTCTAAACAGAAGGCCAAATTTCCAAATGCTAACAAAGCTAACCTTTGTATCTAATGAAAGACAAACCTTAAGTATAAGTTGACCAGGCAATATAAGGGAAACACTTAAATCAAATATATTATGAGAAGGGAAGTAGAGAACTTGCCTCATGATTTTTATGTGCACATAACATCTTTAACGATTTCAATACATCCTTGGTCAACATCTTCTGAGCTACAGTGTCCGATGCAAAGGCTAACTTAACCACAACTTGCAATACAGATATTACTTCTTCCTGACCAGAAGATTTCAGCACTAGTTCAATGGGTTGCATGATGTCAGCTTTCATCAACTGCATTGCAACAGAAACATCTGCAGAAAGAGATGAAAGAGCAGAGCATGCTTGTTCAACCTGTCAGAAGACAGAATTATTAAGACCATGCCTAACGGAGGAATATTTATGTTATATAAACAAATGAAATTTTACTCATATTAGCAAGAATTATCAAAACATACCACATGACGGTTGTCACTGTTTATCATACTAATTAGCTGCCGTACCGCATTCTCATCTTTACCAACAACTACACGGTTTCCTTGGTCTTGCATTATCTTCGCTAGTGCCGACGCTAGTAAAGGATGATGACAAGAAGAAAAACGGAATATAAGAGAGAAGAAGGCGCTTAGCTTATGTCTAGATGCAACAAAATAAGAATTGTTTTCCATCTGCAATTACCAAAAAAAACAGTACACATATTCAATTTGATATGTTATCTACACTTAAAAAGACACTAAGAAAGCCCACAGGCTCCTAATAGTTCTGTATCCATTAATACCTCTATTTGCACATTCACCGATCTTAAGTTTTCATCTGCTACAATCCTGATATTCGCAAGAGACAAATGGCGAAGTTTGTGCAATGGCAAAATTTCGGGAAGGAATTCGAGAGGATTACCAAAAAGCCTCAAAACCCGTAACTCAGCCATAGCCCTAACATAAAATTAAAAACAATTAGACCCAGAAAAAGTACTAGACTTTACAAGATTTTTGGAAACAGGAAATACAACAAAGAATAGACCAAAATATGCTGATTTCATACTAAGATGACCTGAAGTCAAGGAGAGGCCGGACAAGCTTGTTGTGCTCCAATGATAATTCCTCCAGTTCAACGCACTGTCTCAGTTCTACTGCTTACATTCCAACCAAAATCAGACAAGTGGAAATGTTGCATGAAAAAAAATGTCTAGCCTGAGTTAAAGTTTGTTTGTTCCATTCAAATTTGACATAATTTAACTTCAATAGAGCAAACTGGTTAGAAATACAGAATAACTCCATGCTTACCAGGTACTGAAACCAGCATGTTGGAATCAACCCTAAGCACTTTTAAGCTTTTCAGCTCACCAAGCTCTGGTGGCAAAACTGTAAGCTTGTTGTTATCGAGATACAGTTTCTCAAGATGCGGCAACTGTGTTAGCTCTACCGGCAACGCCTGTCAATAATAGACAACTAGTAGGTACTAAAATGCTGAACTTAAATCAACCAAGTCCCATTCCCAACTACCAAACACAGATCAAAACCACACTATTTGACCTCTGCAACTTTTGCTAGCTCTAGTTTGAAAATATACTTCAATAGCTTTAGTGCCACATCATTGCCCAAAACTGTGGAGCAGACAGTTTCTACTTACTAGCACTAGCTCATTACAATTACACCGAACTTAGTCACGCATTTAAAAGAACTACAGAATCCCATTTTTTGCTAATTCAGTACTAAATCATGTCAATATTGCCCATTCACCTCAAGAGAAAGTAACAAAATCTATTCTTTTGCCACCTCGCAAAGAATTTTATGAAAATATATATGTTTTAACTCCAAAATCTGGATCAAGTTCTATTTAGTCCCTAAATTTTGAGAGGTTCATTTTCAATTCTTAGAAAATTATAGACATACCAAGTTAATCCATTTTTCACCACAAGCACTCGATTTAACTTAAAAGAATTTCCCAATATCCAAACACATCAAAAGGGTGAAACTTAGATACAGTTATTTAGATGCAATACATTAGGCTCCCCACTAAAATTCAAACACATGTGCATTGATCAATACATGCATAAACATTATTTCGAGCAGAATTAAATTCAATCTAGCTATGCGTTTAAATTTAATTGAAGAACCAAATTATAAGTCTTGTCCCATTAAAAAAAATCTATCAAATGAAAACGAAATGAAATGAAAAATTTGAAGACTCACAGACAAACCACAGGCACCAAGAGAGAGCACAGTGACAGTCCTCCAATGGTTGCCGCATTCGGAGACGCCGCCTTCGTTAGGCATCGGCAGAGGGAGATTGGCCCTCAAAAGTCTCGTCAACACACCGGTACCGTCGCTCTGCTGACCCGACCCGGCCACCTTGGTCATCGTCACGGCCCGCAGAGGCTCCCTCCGCTTCACCACCGTCATCTCCACAGCCACATTTTCATCCTCCGCCTTCAACACCACCTCCACCGTGTCCTGCGGCATCGGCAGCGCCACCATGAGCTGCGACTGAAGCCTGAGAGCCACCTGCTCCTCGTCGTCCCCAGCCGACCACTCCAACTCGATCCGAAACCCTAGCTCCTGATCTTGCGCCACTATCGACGACGCCGAAGACGACCGCGACGACGAAGCGGAGGAAGATGAAGACACGCGGCCGGGACTCTCCACGGGTTCTTCATTGCCGTAGCTCAGAGCGAGGTGGAAGATCTCCGAAGGTCGCTTCCAGCCTAATCCCCAAGACATTGTGCGAGTCCGGATCGGAGATTTAGGGTTTCGACGAGGCGATCTGATCGGAAGGCGGGGAATTGAGGAGGCGGTGGAGTCGCATTTTTTTTTGGGATTAGAATGCGAAGATGATCATTGTAGAGAAGAGGAATTTGGAGAGAAAGGAATGGTGGAATTTTTAGGGTTAGGGATCTGAGAGAGAGAGAGAGTCAGAGAAGATGAAGTTGATAATGGCGGGAGAGACTGAGAGAGAACGCCGGTGTTGAAGTTCACAGAAAAGAGAGAGAAATGTGAAACTGAAATAGCTGTTATACTATATATTTTTTTTTTTCTACATTCTTCTTTTTGCTACAGTTTTTTATTTGCTAGTACTACTTTATAACGTTTATTATTGATAATATTACTCTTTTACCCTTAAACTATCCCTTAAAAAATAAAAAATAAAAAACCTCTTTTTTCATCTTCTTAGATATAATTTGATATAATTAAAGGTCGGAGCTTAGCATGCCCAATGAGATCGACTAGCATTCTAGCAACGAGTTAATATTGGTAAAACTTGATGAGATTCGATCAAGTTATGAGGTTTCTCATATGGAAATCAAATGAACCACACTTGTTTAAAAGAGCTTTGCGCAATTCCTTGCTTCCCTAGTCTCCGACCGTCATGGTGCTAATCCTCTCATCATCTCCACTTCACATGTTGGCATCCCTCCTCGCCCTCCCCATCTCATACTCAATTTATATGGAGTTTCGATAGGGATTTTTAAATATCCATCAATTTACCGATTTGTCGACAATGATGTCACCTAAATCGTTAACATCGACAAGACAACCAATAGGTATAATAGATCAAACCGCAATTGACAACATGCATATTCACAGCCGACAACGATTTTAATTCCTTCAAATCCCGATGTGATTAGGTCAGTTAGTGGGTTGACACTAAACAACTTGTGATCACTTATAATTATAATTATAATTGAAATTTCCCCCACCTCCCCCAATTATCAAATTATTAAAAAAAAAATTATAGCTGAAATCATTGTATTTTTTAAATAAATTCTTAAATATAAAGTTGAGCTTTTCGAAAAATAATAACAATAATATTAGGAAGTGAAGAAAATAATAACATTGAAATGTTTCAAATTTATAAGAACTAAATTGACTAGCAGCGCGTGAGTGTGACTTGGTGGTAAGAGTTCTCATATCACTTCACATAATATTTGGCATGAGTTATTTTTTTTCTACAAATGTGTTATGCCCACAACAATAACCACATCAAAACCTTAGTAATGCACATGATATTACTTAATCATTACATAGTATGAGATCAATGAATTAACATTGAAGACCCATTTTTCATTCATCAAAAGAAAGATAAAGAAGAAGAAGAGAAAAAAAAATACTTATGTCCGGAGTAAATTAATACAATAGTCGTGGAGCGGCATAGTCTCGGATGAGGGTTCTACACGTAAGACAGATATTGGTGGAAGAGACGTCTCACATTCACTTTTGCGTCTACTATTTTCTTTGGGTTCCGACATCAGGCTTTTGATCATCAAACAATGAGATCATCTAATCATTTTCAATCAATATTTAAAAACAAATTATATGAAAAAACAAATATGCTTTTATTTTTTTTTATAGGGATTTTTAATTTATAGCATCTGCTCTTAATAATACATTTTTATTATCATATCAAGATACCAATTGGTTTTTGATGTAGGCGGAGATTGAATCCCATACCACTTATTCAACAATTAGAAATTTTACCAGTTAAACTAACTAGAACCCACAAAATATGATTTTACTAACTAGTAAGGCTAGTGACACAACTTTTCATAATCTTTTTCACAACTTAGTAAGTTGTGATTAGAGTAACATTATTTTCACAAGAGTTCACCACAAACTTTTATTATACACTATTTAAAAAAAGTCACATCAACCATTATGAAAAAAATTGTGAAATTTTGTGTGTATCTAACTCTAGATATAATTTCTTCTAAAAAGAATTCTAGATATAATTTATTTCTGGATAATTTGATAGTTATAGTAATAAGGATAGATATTCAAATCTTGGTTCTCCTAATAGAAAAGACCAAACTATACTAAAAGGTACAAGGCTCTGATAAATTATCATATTGCTCCTAAATGAGAGGAAGCTGTGAGAGTTGCTTTCATTAACATTACTCTTAAATTACTCTTGAAATCTTAACAAAGACATGAATAATTATATACCACTACCATTACCATTGTTCTGATTTTATTTTTAATTTTTGGTTAAACTGAGTCAAACTGTGTATTGGTAGTCATTGGACTTAGATATACAAATGCCCTGGCATGATTTTATGTTACATCATGTGAGGATTAAAATAAATGGGGTTTGCTAAAAGTTTTGTAATTTAATTAACACTTTCTGTTATTTTCAACGAAAATATTTAGGGTTTAAATTCCTCTCTCTTAACTATTAAATTATTAGAAAAATAAGGTTGATATTTATGTAGCTCTCATGTAAATATATTTATATATTTATAATTTTTTAGTGTTATAAATCTCTCAAAGAAAGATAAAATTATATTCTTAAAAAAGAGAAACTAAATATAAACATGTACTTTAACATTAAGTTGACAAAATGATTTTCATTTTTTTTTTTCATGACAGACATAAAAAGGAAGTTGTAAAACTTTTTGGCCAAAATAAAATTTTAAATATAACTACATAAAACACCAAATTCTAACCTACCAAAAAAAAAACCAAATTCTACTGCTAATGTATTAGAAAAGCAAAATATTAAATTTTAAGAAATAAATACCATTGGTCCCAGAAATAAATATTGAAAAGAACAAGATGTGAGTTAGAATCACCACCTTTATTACCACGATTTTTCTTATTGAAAAGAACCTAATAATTTGAATATTTATTTCCTTTATTTTTATAAATATGTCAAGATTTGAACCTTTGATATTTTATTTAAACTCACATAAGAATTTGAGTTTTTTTTTTTTTTTTTTAGAGTTTTAACTTATGATGTCCGCTCTTGATGATAGCCATTTATCATCAAACTAAGACACCAATCAATTTTTTGTATATATAGGAATTAAACCCCAGATCTCTTATTCAATCATTAGAGACTTCACCAATTGAACTAACTGGAACCCACAAGAATTTGAGTTTTATAAGGCGTACCCGTATTTAAAATAATCTAAAAAAACTATGGGGTCTATAGAATTCACCATGATTTCCCTTCCTCTGCGAGTGAAAATGACATTCTATCGACAAATTTGACCCAGAATGTGGAATCATCCTCTGATTGTGGAGTATATATTGTTATTATTTACATTATTTTAAACTACTCCTATTTACTTACATAAACAAATCTCTATGGCCTTTTGTTTTGTTTTCTGTTCGCTTCAGCTTTGTCTAAATTGTTGTATAATTCTCTTGACCTTTCTGCTGGAGCTTTCATTTGACTCCCAAGGAATGACCCAATAATGTGATCCAACTCAAACTCTTGATTTATTTATTTTCTTAGGAATTTCTAAGGCAATACTATTACAGTATTAGCTAAGGATGGACTATTATAGACGATGATTTATCGAGATCTTTTACTACCACTATGAAAATCGTGTCTAATCATATTAAATAATTGATTTTCAGACCATAAGTATATAAATTAGATTATAATTAAGAAAATTAATTCTTTCCTATTTCAATGTTATTCATCATGCAAATTTTTTTTTTTTTGGTTGCAAATCTAGGGATCATTTGGTTAGGCATTTTGGAAGATTAAAATAATATTTTTAAAACCCAAAATTTTGTTTTGCAACCCCTACTCCTCATAAATTTTTTTATAAACGTTTATTTTAATCTCAAAAAGTTGTGTTTTTAATAACTTATACAAATGCATCCCTAGACGTGTATGTTTTATTTTCTTAAGCTAAATCTAGAATGGACACAAAAATTTGGTTTTGCTTTCCATGTGTTGATAATGTTGTTCTTTTTTTTTTTTGAGAGAGAGTTTCAATCTATGGCGTCTACTTCTGATGATAGCTCTTTATCATCAGACCAAGACACCAATTAGTTTTTGGTGTAGGCGGGGATTGAACCCCAAGTCTCTTATACAACCATCAGAGACTTTACCAGTTGAGCTAACTGGAACCCACTGTTGCTCTCTTGAGGGAGAGAGGTGTGTAATAAAATATGACAAATTCGTTCCTTAAAAAAAAAAAAAAAATGACACATTCCTTCAATTTGACAATAAAATATGAATCTTTTGGCATCGTGGTTTGTGAAGTCATTCCTTTTGATTGTTTGAAAGGGTAGGGGAAATGAATGTCTGAATAGAATAAAATAGATATTTTTTTAATTAAAAAAGAATATTATAAATATTCTGTAGTTTGGAAGTTTTGCAAGAAATGGAAAATTATTAGGTACTCTGGGAGTACACAATAATTTCCCGTGACCAAGAGAGAACGCTAAATTTGGTTTCTCTATGTTACTAAAAATAGGCAAAATTCATTGTCCTCATTAATTGCCAAAAATAAATAAAATTAAGGGTAATTATACCCCTCTTCCTATAAGTTCCAAGAAATGACACTCTATCCTAAATTTAATAAGAAAAAAACACATTTTCTCTTGACATCCAATTGACCAAATTTTGTTAAATTAATATTAAAAATATTGTGTACTAACCTACAATTTGCTCAAGGAGATTCTCAAAAAAAAAAAAAAAAAAAAAAAAAAAAAAAAAAAAAATTGCTCAAGGGCAGATTTCCAAAACTATCTTATTTCATAATTAAAAATTTTTTGTTTTAAATTTTTTTAATTAAAGTGTATTTTAAAATATTAAATGTGAATTTTGCTTATTATTTTTTCCCTTTTTTTTAATGGGTTATGAAGAGATTTGCCATTACAAGTTTATGTTTTTTTTTTTTTGTCCCTAAACTTTCTCAATACATATATTGTAAATTATGTTTTTTTTAGAAGGCATCATAAATTATGTTAAAGTCACATTTTAATTCTAAATTATATATGTATATGTATGCAATGGTGGAGCTAGAAAATTTCTATATATATATATATATATATTTATTAAATGAAATTCAAAGAATGACCTATATATGTTTATATACACATAAACTATGTTTGTAACATGGTTTAACATATGTTTTTTTTTTCCTAAAAATAAACATATGTTAGTTTCTTACATTTAACCAAGTATTTACATCAAGTATATATATCATTAATAAAAATTAATTTACCAAGTAATGTGTTAAATTAAATGAACAAATAATATGATAATAATAAAATAAATAAATAACTACACAATAAACATGTTAAAAAAAAAACATGTTATAGGTTTTTTTTTTTTTTTTTGAATTACTTGTTAAATTGTCACTACACAATACATCAAGCTACTCTCCAATACAAACTGCAACAAAACAATTATCTAAATAATTCAACAATAACGTGAGGAGGCTCACTGATAAGCCTAAGGCCAAAAAGGACAATAATGTTAGGCAAACCCTGTTGTTCAGAGGAAGGCCACTAATCGGTAAGAAGACAACCGCAATGGTGGACGTGAAGCATATGCAGAAGAACGACATAACATAAGAGAATTCTTCACCATTGTAAGCGATCATTATCGCTTTTCCAGCGTCACATGCATTTTTGCTGCAGATTGGTCCATTTGTAGTGTCTGCTTGCCAAATTCTCTTGGGAGGGCTTGAAACAAAACGGTTAAACTAATCCATATATAGATACTGTCCCCTCACCCTGAAAGAGAGTATAATAACCGCTTTCTATGCTCTACAGTAAATAATGGTTAAATAGAACACCCATAATATAATTGTATTTTATTTTTGGTTGTCTGTTAACAAACTCCTATTAATCAACTCTAAAATCTCTCCATAACCACGTTTTCAATTTTTGTTGTTGTTTTATTTTTAACATATTAACTCAAATTGGTTTTATATAATTCAAGACAAATATTGTCTTTCATTAAGTCATGCTTAATTATTTTGTATACTATTTTAATCATAATATTTTTTTAAAATATTTGAAATCAATTTTTTATTTTTAAAGTGGAGGATATTATTCCCTCTTTAAATTTATTTTTCCTTCATGGCCTAACATATATTGACATTTTTTTTCTTCTTATTTTTTGAATTTTCTTTACTCTCCTCTCTTGAGGTTTGAAAAAATTAACACTTCCCCATTTTATTTATATTAGTAATGAAATATTCTAAATTTTTATAAGAATCTCTTTACAAAAGTTTAACCTTAATTAGTAAAAAAATAACTAATAAATTTAGAATAAAAATAGAAAATTTGTCCAGTATCAAAACACTTGCTCCACCCTCAAGAAATCCTTTTTGCTCAAACACTTCATATACATATACATATACATATACAACTTGCTCCACTCTCAAGAAATCCTTTTTGCTCCACCACTTCATATACATATACATATACATATACATGTACATATATAATTTATACTTAAAATATGTCTTTAATATAATTTATGATGTCTTCTATAAAATAAATTTAAAAAAAAAAAAAAACATAATTTATAATACACGTAGGAGAAATTTTAGGTACACAACAAAATTTAGTAAAATTTTCAAAACACCCTTATTTTTGAGTTGTGATGGGTACATTATAAATTTTTTTTTTTTAATTTTATATCATTTTATTTTGACAATGGTAAATTGACACCACACTTATTGTAATCACAAATCTCAAATCTCTCCATAACCCATTGAAAAAGTTAAAAAAGAAAGCAAAGTTCACACAAAATATTTTAAAATACACTTTAATAAAAAATTTTAAGGCGTAAATGCACTTTTAGTCCCTATATTTTGACGTTTTTCCATTTTAGTCCCTACATTTTAATTTTTCCACTTTTAGTCCCTAATTCAAATTAACGCGTTCTATTTTGGTCCTTTCCGTTAAGCCACCAACGGAAATTGCTTAGGTGGCAAACTGATACTAACGTGGTCAATTAAAAAATAATAAAAAAATTTAATTAGCATTTAGAAAATGCCATGTCAGCTTTTTAATATAACAAAATTTATTAATGAATTTTAACAAAATTAAAAAAGAAAAAACAAAATTAAAAACAATAAAATACATCAATTCAGATCTAATTCATTTTAAACAAGAACACAATCACAAATTTAAACATCAACACAAGAACATGAAGAACAAACCCAGAACAAAACACAAAACACAAACATTAACAAAACACAAACATTAACGCAAGATCACAAACACAAAGAACACAATTAAAAAAAAAAAAAAAAACATAAACTCCTGAGACCCATAAAACAAGATCACCACCTAAAACTCACCATCAACACCATCACAACGCCATCCACAACCCACAATCCAAAATCAACCAAAGAACCACACCATAAACCCACGAAATCAACCCACAACCCAGAAACTCAGATCGGTGAGGAGCGAGACCAGTGGCGAGTTGGCGGCATGTAAGGTCGACGGCGGTGAGATCGGCAACTTGTAAGGCAGCAGTGGTGAATGTATTCAACCTCTGATTCAATTCCAAAACTCAACCCAAAATTAAAGTTGAGCAGCACCCAAAACTCCTCGAACAAAATCATCCACCACCACCGCGAACAAAGCCCCAGCAACCGAAACTCAAACAAACCCCCAATAACAACCACTGAAACTTAAAGAAACCAACCCAGCAACCACCGAAACTTAAAGCAGCTGGCCGATTTAAACCCAAAACCACCGATTCAAACCCACCCAGCAATCACAAGCAAAACCCAGCCAATCCATTATCGTCACTAACTCGCCTCCACCACTGCCTATTACCCACCACCACCACCACCACCAAACAGCCACAAACACAGCAAATCCAGATTAACAAACATGTCCCACATACAAATCGACGGACAATCTTGGTCTTCGTTGCTCTTCGGGCTTTGGTTTCAGAGAGAGAGAGAGAGAGGGGGGGGGGGGGCGAAGGATGATAGAGGAGATAGAGGTGAGATTTACTGATCGATTGATTGAATCTAGTGACTAGTGGGTTCGGCTCTAACGTGGTTTGCACAACTTTGAAGCCCAGGTATCGATGTATTGATGAGAAAGTTGTCACTGGGTGGTTTTGTTCAGATCTGTTGGTGGTGTGGGTGGTCAATGGAGTGGTGGTGGGTTGGGTTTTGCCAATTTGTTGGTGGTTGCTTGGGTTTGCTGGGATGTGAGATTTGGAGGCTCAGATTTCATTTTACTAGGTTTGAATTTAATTTTTTTGGTTTTAAATTTGTTGGGTTTGTGTTCTTGTTCAAATATATAATGTGTTCATGTTTAATTTATCAATTTTATCTGGGTTTGTTTTTTTCATGTGGATTTTATTATTTTTTTGGGTTTGTGGGTTTGATTTGTTGGAGGATTCGGTGGAGGAAAGGGATTTTGATTATTTTAATTTTCTGGGCAACCCCGAAGAACATGAAGAACATGTTACTTTGTTCTTCCGAAAATAATGAAAAGAAAAAAAAGAAAAAATTTTAATTACTCTTTTTAATTGGTTTATGTTTGTTATTGTGTTCTTTGTGTTTGTTATTATGATCTTGTGTTAATGTTTAAATTTGTGTTTGTGTTTTTTGTGTTTGGTTCTGGGTTTGTGTTGTTGTTTAAATTTGTGATTGTGTTCTTGTGTGTTCTTGTTCAAAATGAATTAGATATGAATTGATGGGTTTTATTATTTTTAATTTTTAATTTTGTTTTTTAATTTTGTTAAAATTCATTAATAAATTTTGTTATATTAAAAAGCTGACATGGCATTTTCTAAATGCTAATTAAATTTTTTTATTATTTTTTAATTGACCACGTTAGTATCAGTTTGCCACCTAAGCAATTTCCGTTGGTGGCTTAACGGAAAGGACCAAAATAGAACGCGTTAATTTGAATCAGGGACTAAAAGTGGAAAAATTAAAATGTAGGGACTAAAATGGAAAAACGTCAAAATGTAGGGACTAAAAGTGCATTTACGCCAAATTTTAATTATGAAATAAGATAATTTTGGAAACATTCCCTTAAGCAATTGGCAAGTTAGTACTTAGTACACAACATTTTAAATATTAATTTAACAAATTTTGGTCAATTGGTTGTTGGGGGAAAATTGTATTTTCCCTTCAAGTTTGGAGTGGGAGGTGAGTATAATTACCCAAAAAATTTATATTTTTATCTTCAAGACTTCAACACAAATAAAATATAATGGACATAATAATAAAATTACGTGTATATTTCTTTTTCTTTTTTTGGGTAGAATATTTCATTTTATTCATTTCCTTTTCTCTATTTAACTCCTAAACAAACTTGAGGTAGATTCTTGTGACTAGTTGATATTGGAGGAGAACCTAAGTTCAAATCCCCTTTCCCGCTTGTAAGGGAAAAAAACCCTCTCATATACAGGAAAAAGATTACAGCTCCCCTTTCGTTTCTAATTTATCTTTTTTATTCCATCATGAAGTCTTTAATCACCATTAAATATGCTTGCGTTCCCTTGTACAAATGGGTACCTCAGATTCACTCGAAAGAACTAGATAAAAATGTAATGCACAATGAATGGAGTTTCAGTCTAATGGGTGGAAAATCAACTTCTAATTGCAAGATAGAGCCTAGGCGGGTTGAACTGAGTAGTGAGCAAGGTTGTCAAAATTAGGATCCTACGTAGGATCGTTGAAGATAGGTGGGATCGTAGATCGTAAGATCAGATTGTAAATTATAAGATCCTACATATTTTCAGATTTAAAGCAAAAAACACATTGATAATAATTTTGTATGTTGAATAATCAAGTAAATTATAAATTCATCCATAAAAAAAACTAAAATTTGCATCATATGATGTAATTTGCATGTCATATATCGCTAAGTTTATACTAGCGTAACAAATATATTTAAGTTTTGACTCAATGTATCTAAAAAGTTTAATAAATGTTTAATTAGAAACCAAATATCAAAATATTTATCAAAACATATGGAAAATATTTTCCAAGTTCTAAGTTTCAAGTTTGAAACCCAAAATAAGTTAGCAAATGGAAACTAGCTAACTACAATATGAAATCCAAAAGCAATATGAATATTAAGGTGAAGTGAATATTTAATTATTCACATTCGAAGGTTCTTATAACCACCGTCCTAAATTCCTAATCATCATCATCCATTTCATCATCTATGTAGACATTATACATTTTTATACTAGAGTTGCAAAAGACATCAAGGTTCTTATAACCACCGTCCTAAATTCCCAATCATCATCATTCATTTTATCATCTATGTAGACATTATATATTTGTATACTAGAGTTGCAAAAGACATCATGATACAATTTCAAACTCAACTATTCAAGTTATACCACTTAGCAACAATTAAAGAGCCATACTTAAAAAAATCAATCAATCAATATACAAATACAAGCATAACTGATAAAATTATATATAAAAAATATTTTAGTAATATTAGAACACAAATTAGTATATTGCTCAAACAAATTTAACAACATTATAGCTTAAAAGGCAACAAAGCCAACATCAAATTCTTCATTTAGAAATGATGAAGCATTCCTTCATTTTGATCACAAGTGAACTAGAAACTAAAAAACATTTGCTTAGGTTAACATTATTTTATATATATATATATAAAAAGTCATACCATCACAACATGAAAAAATAAAAACCTTAAAGTTTCATTAAAAATAAATAAAATTATCCCATAAAAAAAAAAACAAAAATTTATGTTTTTGGTAGGATTGGTAGGATCCCATACGATCCTACAATCCTATACGATCTTACGTATGATCCTACCATTTTTACGATCCTAGTGTGATCCTAAACATTTTGATGAGGTGGGATTGTAAAATCGTGCGATCCTACGATCCAGATCACGATTTTGACAACCATGGTAGTGAGCACCATTAGGCAAGGGCATCCTAACTCATAATATTGGCTCAGATCACTTTCGTCCCCAAACATTTAACATGAATAATGGCACAAAATAGCTATCTATATCCTGTACATTTCATTTCCAAATGCTCAACAAAAGCTTCCATATTGAATCAAGCATGAGAATTGTAGAAAAGAAAACTATTCAAGAACATTCGAATAAGAGCATTCCCATCAGGCGTGCCAAATGCCAAATATTTGGCATTTGGCACACCAAACACCAAAAAACCCCTCTCATGAGATGTTCCAAATGTTATAATTTTTGCCACACATGAACGGTACGGATGAAAATGCTAAAAAAAAAAAAATTTATTCATTTTTTCTCTCTACCTTTATGACTTTCTTTCTTCTCTCTCTTTCTTTTTCTTCTTTCTTTCTCCGCCACTTCCTTCTTCTTTCTTTCTCCGCCACTTCCTTCTTCTCTGTCACACTCTCTTCCTTTTTTTTCTTCTTTCTTCTCCAGAATCTTCACCTCTCCCTTTTTTTTCCTTTTTTCTTTTTTCTGTCACTCTGCGCCTCTGTCTCTCTGTCTCTGTCTCTCTTTTTTTCCTGTCACACTCTCTCTTTCTTCTTTTTTCTCCACCTAGACCGTTGCCATTGAGATCAGTCGTAGCCGTGGAGTTCAACCTCATCGATGAGGTTGACTGGTGGAGATCGCATGTAAGTTTTTTTGTTTTGTTTTGTTTTGTTTTGTTTTTTTTTGTTTTTTTGTTTTTTTGTTTTTTTGTTTTTTTGTTTTTGTTTTGTTTTTGTTTTTTTTTTTTTGTTTTTTTTTGTTTTTTGTTTTTTTCCCCGGTTGTGGATTCCATGTGATTGTGGGAGGTGGTGGAGTTGGGTTGATTCCATGTGATTTGGGTTGTATAAATGGAGTTGATTCATCTCTTCATTTGTTTTATTTTTTTTGAGAGTTTTGTGTTGATTTTGGAGATTTTTTTTTTTAAGTAGTATTGGGTGGTGGTGGGTGGATTGTTGTTGGTGGTGGCGGGCTATACCTGTGGCTGTGGGTGGTGGTGGCAGGCTGTGCTTGTGTATAGTGGTGGGTTTGGGCAAGTTTTTTTTTTTTTTTTTTTGGGTTGTGGATTCCGTGTGATTGTGGGTGGTGGTGGAGTTGGGTTGATTCCATGTGATTTGAGTTGTATAAATGGAGTTGATTCATCTCTCTATTTTATTTATTTATTTTTAGAGTTTTGTGTTGATTTTGGAGATTTTTTTTTGAAGTAGTATTGGATGGTGGTGGTGGGTTGTACCTGTGGGTGGTGGTGGCGGGCTGTGCTTGTGTATGGTTGTGGGTTTGTTACAGTTCTGTGCTTGTGTTTGTGTATGGTGGAGGGTTTTTATTTTTTATTTTTTTTATATTGATGGTTTTCTTTTTAAAAATATTTTTATATATAATTTTAATGTATAGAATTGAAAAATAGAAGATGTGATGAATGGTGAATTCTAAAATGGTGTGTTAAAATAATAAAATAGGTTTTTTGATTTGTCAAAATGACATATTTATAGAACAACTGATAGGAATGCTCTAATAGGACATGATCATTTACAGTGCACAGCCATTATCTAGATGCCATCCTTGCTTTCCTAGCAGACAAGCTACAATGCTGAGACATACACCTGCTCATGATCTGGAAATTCATCTCAACCAAATGGCTTGTCTCACCTTTTTGTTTGTTAAACATGGAAAATGATTGATAGCACAAATTAAATTGCCGTCAATATGAACTGTCATATTGAGGCAAGACCGGGAACCGTATAATGGTCCACTTAAAAGGCAGGACTGTGACTAATACTTTCATCTTTGTGAATTGCAACTGATCATAGTTCTCTATTAGTCATGTCACATGGTACAATGAACCTTACCTCACTTGCAATGAATCAAAAGTTGAATAAGAAAAAGTTATTATTTACTATTTATTAAATACAAAAAAAAAAAAAAAAAAAAAAAAGAGAATGAGAGAAAAATTATCATATTGCTCCTAAATGAGAGGAAGCTGTGAGAGTTGCTTTCATTAACATTACTCTTAAATTAATCAATAAATCTAGTAACACAACTGATATGTTCTATTATGATTGCCATAAAATGAAAATTGTACTAGTAAAAGTGATATTCCCATCACAACTTTTTATTTTTAGCTAGATTTTCATTAGTAATACACGCACAAGTTGCGATAGGTATCACAACTTGAAATCTTAACAAAGACATGAAAAATTATATACCACTCCATTGTCCTGATTTTATTTTTAATTTTTGGTTAAAATGAGCCAAACCGTGTATTGGTAGTCATTGGACTTAGATATACAAATGCCCTGACATGATTTTATGTTACATCATGTAAGAATTAAAATAAATGAGGTTTGTCAAGAGTTTTGTAACTTAATTAGTATTTTCTTTTATTTTCAATGAAAACGTCTCGTGTTCAAATTCCTCTCTCCTAACTATTGAATTATTAAAAAAAAAAATGAGATTTATATTTCTGTAGCTCTCATGTAAGTATATTTATATATTTATAATTTTTTTAGTGTTATAAACCTCTCAAAGAAAGATAAAATTATATTCTTAAAAAAGAGAAACTAAATATAAACATGTACTTTAACATTTAGTTGACGAAATGATTTTCATTTTTTTTATGACAAAGACATAAAAAAAGGAAGTTGTAAAACTTTTTGGCCAAAATAAAATTTTATATATAACTACATAAAACACCAAATTCTACGGCTAATGTATTAGAAAAGCAAAATATTAAATTATAAGAAATAAATACTATTGGTCCCAGAAATAAATATTGAAAAGAACAAGATGTGAATGTGAGTTAGAATCACTACCTTTATTACCACGATTTTTCTTATTGAAAAGGACATAATAATTTGAATATTTATTTCCTTTATTTTTATAATTAAGTCAAGATTTAAACCTTTGATATTTTATTTAAACTCACATAAGAATTTGAGTTTTTTTTTTTTTTTTGAGAGAGAGTTTCAACTTATGACGTTCGCTTCTGATGATAGCCATTTATCATCAGACCAAAATAATCAGTTTTTTGTATAGGCGGGAATTGAATCCCAAATGGCTAGATCTCTTATTCAATTATCAGAGACTTTATCGGTTGAGCTAACTAGAACCCACAAGAATTTGAGTTTTATAAGGCATGCTCGTATTTAAAATAATCTAGAAAATTTATGGGGTTTATAGAATTGACGAGAAATTATAAGATCCACATAGTGGATAAGTGATGTGGTCCACCATTCCATTAAAAAACTTCCACTTGTTTAAAATTGTTAGTTAGAAAAATTTTTTAAACAGAAATTAATTACCGACTCAGCAATTTTAAATAAATGGAAGTTTTTTAGTGGAATGGTGGACAAATGACGTGGTCCACCAGAGGACTCTATATATAATTTCTCTAGAATTGACCATGATTTCCCTTCCTCTGCGAGTGAAAATACCATTCTATCCACAAATTTGACCCAGAATTTGGAATCATCCTCTGATTGCGGAGTATATATTGTTATTATTTACATTATTTTAAACTACTCCTATATACTTACATAAACAAATCTCTATGGCCTTTTGTTTTGTTTTCTGTTCGCTTCAGCTTCGTCTAAAATGTTGCGTTATTCTCTTGACCTTTCTGCTGGAGCTTTCATTTGACTCCCTAGGAATGATCCCAATAATGTGATCCAACTCAAACTCTTGATTTATTTATTTTCTTGGGAATTTCTAAGGCAATACTATTACAGTATTAGCTAAGGATGGACTATTGCAGACGATGATTTATCAAGATCTTTTACAACCACTATGAAAATCGTGTCTAATCATATTAAATAATTGATTCTCAGATCATAAGCATATAAATTAGATTATAATTAATTCTTTCCTATTTCAATGGTATTCATCATGCAATTTAAAAAAAAAAAAAAAAAATCTAAGGTTTGTTTGATTAGACATTTTGGGAGATTAAAATATCGTTTTTAAAATTCAAAACTTTGTTTTGCAACAACTCCTCATAACTATTTTTTTTTTTTTTTTTTTTTATAAATGTTTATTTTAATCTCCACAGTTTTTTAATAACTTATACAAACACATCCCTAAATCTAGAATGGACATAAAATTTTGGTTTTGTTTTCCATGTGTTGATGATGTTGCTCTCTTGAGGGAGAGAGGTGTGTAATAAAATATGACAAATTCGTTCCTCAAAAAGGAAAATAAATTGACACATTCCTTCAATTTGACAATAAAATATGTAGTGCTTGACAATAAAATATGAATCTTTTAGCATCGTGGTTTGTGAAGTCATACCTTTCGGTTGTTTGAAAGGGTAGGGGAAACGAATGTCTGAATAGAATAGAATAGATATTTTTTTAATTTAAAAAAAAGAATATTCTATATATTCTTAGTTTGGAAGTTTTGCAAGAAATAGGATGTGACTAAGAGAGTACGCTAATTTCTTGCAAAATTCATTGTCCTCGTTAACTGCCTAAAATAAATAAATAAATAAAATTAAGGGTAATTACATCCCTCTTCCTTAAGTTCTAAGAAATGGCACTCTACCCTAAACTTAGAAAAAAAAAAAAAAAAAAAAAAACACAATTTTTCTTAACATCCAATTGACCAAACTTTATAAAATTAATATTAAAAATATTGTATACTAACCTACCATTTGCTTAAGGGCGGATTTCCAAAATTATCCTATTTCATAATTAAAATTTATTGTTTTAATTTTTTTTTAATTAAAGTGTATTTTAAAATATTAAATGTGAATTTTGTTTATTATTTTTTTCCCTTTTTTTAATGGGTTATAGAGAGATTTGCCATTACAAGTTTATGTTTATTTATTTATTTATTTTTGTCCCTAAACTTTCTCCTTACATATATTGTAAATTACATTTTTTTTTAGAAGACATCATAAATTATGTTAAAGTCACATTTTAAGTATAAATTATATATGTATATGTATGTAGTGGTGGAGCCAGAAAATTTATATATATATATATATATATAATTAAATTCAAAGAATGACCTATATATGTTTATATACACATAAACTATGTTTGTAACATGGTTTAACATATGTTGTTTTTTCCTAAAATAAACATATTTTATTTTCTTACATTTAACAAAGTATTTACATCAAGTATATATATCGTTAATAAAAATTAATTTACCAAGTAATGTGTTAAATTAAATGAACATAAAATATGATAATAATAAAATAAATAAATAACCCAAAAAAACTCATATAATATATTACTATAAAATAATAACCTATGACATGTTTAAAAAATAAGACATGTATTTTCTAAAAAAAGTGAAAACTCATCTCTCACTTTCTTTTTTTCCATCTATTAGAGAAGACTAGTTCCACCCTCATCCTTCTCTCTCTTCCTCACCCTAAGGAATTAATTCAGTATTTCTAATTCATCATCTTTCCTTTGAAACTAATTATGATGAGACTTCAACAAAGTAGCATAAAAAGAGCATAGCACCCAAATGACAGACTCTCATTGTTTTCCAAACCATCATTTAGGTCGACTAAAAGGTTGCAAATCAGCATGAAAGAACTGCTAAGAATTGATACTAATCCCAAACCTATTCCCCAATAACCAGGAGAGAAATATTTTATAGCAAAAAGTGTGGGGATGGTTCCTAGGGAACTTGTGAAGGTGTAGATGTACATTGAAAGAAGTAATATTTTTCAGAGCTTGAGACTAGGGGAAGAAATGATTAGTGCAATTCCAAGTCCAATGCTGAGTAGGTAGAGTGCACATGCAAGAAGTTTCTTTATATTAGAGAATCTAAAAAAGAAAAGGCTTAAAATTGATCCTATCAGGGCAACAGGAGTTGATATCATTGAAAAAATTGGAATGCTTTTGGAGCCCACTCTTGCCCCCATCTTTATACTAGCTGCAGATGGCGTTATTTGCACGACGAGGGCTGACTCTGAAGGCAGCTTAAGAAAGACTCCAAAAGAATGATTCATGTACTCCATGAAATGCCAACTTCTTAATGCACCCAAGATTTGGAAAAAAAAACACCACTGAACTCCACTCCACTTCCCTTATTTAATATCCCTTGGGCAGGTTACATATTACGAACATGATAAAAATTAGCTTACATAAAAACCTTTTCTTTGATTTTTTGGACGATGTTTCACATCGTCCACACTATGGCGTAATATGGTAAACTCCTTCAAGCGTAATATGGTAAAGACAATCGGCGTACACCAATATAACATGAGGAGGCTTACTAATAAGCCAAAGGACAATAATGTTAGGCAAACCCTGTTGTTCAAAGGAAGGCCGCTAATTAGTAAGAAGGCAATTGCAAGAGAAGAGGTGAAGCATATGTAGAAGAAGACATAACATACGAATACCCTTCTCCGTCGTGATTTGCCATTGTCGCCTTTTCGACGACACATGCATTTTTGCTGCAAATCAATCCCTCTGTGGCGTCCGCTAGCCAAATTCCCCAAGGAGGGCTTATGGCTGACTGAAATGAAACAATTAAACTAGTCCATAATGTTTTTTATTAATTTTGTTTATATATATTTAGCTTGCCCACCATCATGAAATTTTTTGGCTCCACCACTGCATAAACATATACATATACATGTACATAAACAATTTATACTTAAAATATGTCTTTAACATAATTTATGATGTCTTATATATATATATATATATATATATATATATATCTATATATAAACATAATTTATGATACATGCAAGGAGAAAGTTTAGGGACATAACAAAATTTAGTAACATATTAAAGACACCCTTATTTTTTAGTTGTAATGGATACAATATAATTTTTTTAATGTTATATAATTTTATTTTGACCCATGGTAAATTGACACCTCACTTATTGTGAAAACATTATGACATTTTGTCATGTTCCCTAGAAAAAACAAATGCATATGGTCATACTTACTTGGTAGCTAGAAGTCATGGATGTTAGGGCTGCTCAATAAAGTGAGGAGCCAAATATACTATACCATAAATAGATACTGTCCCCTTACCCTAAAAGAGAGTATAATAACCCTACTCTACGCTCTACGGTAAAAATTAGCTTACATAAAAACCTTTTCCTTGATTTTTTGGCTAATGTGAAATATCGCCCACACCATGGCACGTATTATATCATGCATCAAAATTGCTATTATTAGGGTTATTAGAAGATATAGAGGCCATAAAACTATTCCATAAGTGGTATGGTAAACTCCTTCAGGTGTAATATTGTAAAGACAACCAGCATATGCTAACGATAACGTGAGGAGTCTCATTGATAAGCCTAATAAGAGGAAGGTTGTTAATCAGTAAGAAGATAATTGCAAGTAGAGGTGAAGCATATGCAGAAGAACGACATAATATACAAATACCCTTCTCTATTGTAATTTGCCATTACCGCTTTTTTTGCGCTAGCTACATGCATTTTTGCTACAGATCGGTTCTTTTGTGGCGTTGGCTTGCCACATTTCCTCGGGAGGGCTTAGCACTGCTTGGAAGGATACTGTTTCCTCACCTTAAAAGAGATTGTATTGACCTCTCTCTACGCTCTACAATATATAATGGTTAAATAGAACACTCATAATATAATTGTATTTTATTTTTGATTATTTGTAACAGATTAACTCAAATCCACTTTATATAATTCAAGACAAATATTGTCTTTCATTAAGTCATGTTTAATTATTTTGTATACTATTTTAATCATAATATATATATTTTTAAATATTTGAAATCAATTTTTTTATTGTTAAAGTGGAGGATATTATTCCCTTTTTAAATTGATTTTTCCTTCATGGCCTAACATATATTGACATTTTTTCTTCTTATTTTTTGAATTTTCTTCAATTAAATAGTACTGTTGCAATGATGTTATAATAAAAAAGTAAAAAGATATAAGGGGTAATTACACTCTCCTCACTTAAGATTTGGGGGAATGACACTCCATCCCAATGTTAAAGGGAAAAAAAACTCTCTTTCCTTGAGGTTTGAAAAAAATTAACACTTCCCCATTTTATTTATATTAGTAATGAAATATTTTAAATTTTTATAAGAATCTGTAGGGTCTCATTTTTCAGCCCAATACCACACGGTGGGTGGGATCTTGGACTGGCGGGCCCGATACAATGAATTTTTAGAGAGTGGGCTAAAAAGCTAGGCCTTAGTGGGCGGATAATCGTTAGTCATGGTGTTCATAGCGATTGCGCAGAGATGAACTGAGCTTATTCAAGGAGATTTTCTTCTTGGCGCAGTTTGGGTGGCTCCTGTTCTTGGGCCCGGGGAGCGTCCCCCTTCTGGATTGTTTCTTTCTCCTTTTATACTAGCTTCCCCTCTCCCTTGAATGTCCATGTGTAGGTTGAGATTCATAGGGTTGATACTTGTCCCATCAGCCCATACCCAAAGTGGTTGGGAGTGATTGTAAAGGCTGAAAAACATGGCTTTGTCAGATGCAGAGTACTTAATTGCAGTAATGGCAACCTTTCCCTTGTTCTTTGTTGTTTTAGTACTTTTCCTGTTCGGCGAAATAACCCGGAGTGTTATCACCAGGACCGAGTTGCTCCCTTTGTCCTTGACTACATTTGTGGCCGAGGAGGGTCCTTCCCATGGCCGAGGAGGATCCTTCCCATGGCCAAGGGGTGGGCCTTCCTTGGATCAGGCCCTGGGCCCAACGTAGACATTGACATGGACTTCCCGGTTTTATACCCCCCACAGAATCTTTTTACAAAAGTTTAACCATGATTAGTAAAAAAATAACTGATAAATTTAGAATAAAAATGGAAAATTTATCAAGTATCAAAACACTTGCTCCACCCTCAAGAAATCCTTTTTGCTCCACCACTTCATAAACATATACATATACATATACATGTATGTATATAATTTATACTTGAAATATGTCTTTAACATAATTTATGATGTCTTCTATAAAAAAAAAAAAAAAAAAAAAATTACAATACATGTAGGAGAAATTTTAAGGACACAACAAAATTTAGTAAAATTTTCAAAACACCCTTATTTTTGAGTTGTGATTGGTACATTATCATATTTTAAAAAAAAATTTATATCATTTTATTTTAACCAATGGTAAATTGACGCCACACTTGTTGTAATCACAAATCTCTCCATAATCCATTGAAAAAGTTTTTTTTTTTTTTTTTTTTTTAAAAGCAAAATTCACATGAAGTATTTTAAAATACACTTTAATAAAAAAAAAATTTTAAATAGTGAATTTTAATTATGAAATAAGATAATTTTGGAAGCATTCCTTTAAGCAATTGGCAAGTTAGTACACAACATTTTTTTTAATATTAATTTAACAAATTTTGGTCAATTGGTTGTTAGGGAAAAAGTATATTTTCCCTTCGAGTTTCAGATAGGAGGTGAGTATAATTACCCAAAAATTTTATATTTTTATCTTCAAGACTTCAACACAAATAAAATATAATGGACATATTAGTAAAATTATGGGTATATATATATATATATATATTTTTTTTTTCTGGGTACAATATTTCATTTTATTCATTTTCTTTTCTTTATTAACTCCTAAACAAACTTGAGGCAGATTCTTGTAGCTCGTTGATATTGGAGGAGAACCTAAGTTCAAATCCCCTTTCCCGCTTGTAAGGGAAAAAAACCCTCTAAGATTACAGCTCCCCATTCATTTCTAATTTATCTTTTTTATTCCATCATGAAGGCTTTAATCACCATTAAATATGCTTGCGTTCCCTTGTACAAACGGGTACCTCAAATTCACTCGAAAGAACTAGATAAAAATGTAATGCACAATGAATGGAGTTTCAGTCTAATGGGTGGAAACTCAACTTCTAATTGCAAGAAAGAGCCTAGGTGGGTTGAACTGAGTAGTGAGCACCATTAGGCAAGGGCATCCTAACTCATAATATTGGCTCGGATCACTTTTGTCCCCAAACATTTAACATGAATCATAGCACAAAATAGCTATCTACATCCTGTACATTTCATTTCCAAATGCTCAACAAAAGCTGCCATATTGAATCAAGCATGAGAATTGTAGGAAAGAAAACTATTCAAGAACATTCAAATAATAGGACATGATCATTTACAGTGCACAGCCATTATCTAAATGCCATCCTTGCTTTCCTAGATGACAAGCTACAATGCTGAGACATTCAACTGCTCATGATCTGGAAATTTATCTCAACCAAATGGCTTGTCTCACCTTTTTGTTTGTTAAACATGGAAAATGATTGATAGCACAAAATTGCTGTCAATATGAACTGTCATATTGAGGCAAGACCGGGAAATAACTGTATAATGGTCCACTTAAAAGGCAGGACAGTGACTAATACTTTCATCTTTGTGAATTGCAACTGATCATAGTATTCTATTAGCCAATGAACCTTACCTCACTTGCAATGAATCAAAAGTTGAATAAGAAAAAGTTATTATTTACTATTTATTAAAAAAAAAAAAAAAGAGAATGAGAGAAAAATATAAATCTATTAAGTTTGCTTCGATATAACCACATTCCCCTCCACTAACTAAAAGACAATAATCCATTAACTTAGAATTTTTTATCAATTTGAATGATACTGACCTTGAAAAAGTTCACACTGATTAGAATTTTTATCAATTTGGAGTTATATGCTCACAACTCTCAATCATAGTTCTTGATGTAGAGCCAACAAAGTAAGATGGAAAAATTTCGTTGAAATGTCCGGACTATTACATGTGACAGCATTGTCTTTTTTTCCCATTTTGACAGACATGGGATGTAAAGTTGTAAACAGATCAGAGGTGGGGTTCCCATAATACCATATGCACTAGTAAAATTTTACCATTCAGACTTCCTGCATTTATTTTCTGAATGAAAATTTCATTTTCTAGCAGAGCAAAATAAGATGGCACTAGAACGGCTCCATCATCATCTCACTGAGGTTATCCTTTTTCTTTTCCTTAGTGTCAAAGTGAAGAAAGACAACCAAAACCAAAATGTTCAAAGAATTTGGCAAACAGAACTTAGGATTCAGCACCTAAACTTGTTTGGAACAATAACAAGCATGTGGAAACAAAACCTAGGAGTCAGCACCAAGCTATTGAAGGAAAAATTCCAAATTGTCCTCACTGGAGTACAATAGCGTGTGCTTATATAGACTCCATAAGTCTATAGCTAAAGCCTACTCCTATTTGGCTTGGGTCAAAGCATAATTTTTGAATTAGAAAAATACCCTTAACTTCTGGAAATTTTACATGAAATACTAATATCCTAATCAGCTAATAACAATTATCATAAAATCCAATGGACCAATAGGGAAGAAAAATTATTTCAAAAATTAAATAGAACTGAATTTAAATTGTCTTCACACTTCCCACATCTCAAAACACATGAACACAGCATAGATTAAATAAAATTAAGATCATTAAATAAAAATATTGACCATCTAAATGCATGGCCATTGTCTAATGACTAGTTTTCCTTGATTAGGTGACACATGGCTACCCATACCTCCAGGCTGCAAACATGCCCCTCTAAGAGCAATGTCATTATAAATCTAGCTTTTTAGTGGCCAAATCGAAAATCTTTCTCAGATCCTGCTTAACTCCATCATCTGCAAATATAAATTCAATTGCATTTTTTGCCAGCTGAAACATTTCCCTCTTTCCAAGACCTGGGCAGTTCACAAATGAAACAAGCAGTCAGTGATGATAAGCTCTTTAATCCAACTCCCAGTACCAGCACCACTAGATTAATACCTACCAAATGCAGAAGCAGCAACTTTGTACTCATTGGAGAGACTGGTGGAGAACACGCCAGCATCATCGGTGCAGAGGACAATTGGATGTTTTGCATTATACAGATCAGCTGCATAATTAAACAAAGTGTTATATTAGAGATATTTTGAAGTTTATCAGTAGCAAAGAAGGAGATATGTCACTTAAGGATAATATATTTCACAGGCTTGTTCAGAAGACCTAACCAAAATGGTGAACATCTAGTGAGGAAACTGATGCAGTCACAACGTTGGAAGTCAGGCAAATTTCAACCTGCAAAAATGTGAATAGACATAGAAGCTAAAATGGTTACCCAGCCAAATATTTAAAACCAACAATACTGCAAATGTTTCTAGGATCAAGTGGCATCTCCTCCCTCCTAAGAAGGTAGAGGGTGAGATCACAGGTTTAACCCGTGTGGATGTGTGAGCTTTATTTGCCTATCAAAAAAAGACTAACAAATTTTTAGTCAACAGCAATTTAAAATCTTTAGGTGTTGCACAATTCCTTAGGTGTTCTACCTTATGTTCCCCTTTAAATTTAATCATAAGGCTGTATTGGCCAAGGAGCCACATAAGAGAATCTAATTGTACCTTGAGGGAAACTAACACCTTTTGGGTTGCATTGGTCAATGCAGCAACATGGTTGAATTTAATTGGGGAACCTACGGTACAAGTACAACACCTAAGGAATTGTACCTAAGTTTTGCCCTTGCAGAAAATAATGAAACTAGGCTAATCAACTTAAAAGAAAGACATCATGGATGAGAGGTATTCAATCATAAACAGGTGACTCAATGAAAGATGTCTTTGGTTCCTCACAATGAAAATATTCCAGAAATGGTATAAAAAAGAAACTTCCAAACTCATTTAACAAACTATAATAAGTTTCACAACCTTTGATAGACTTAATTCCATCAATTAATCATCTACTAAAAGTTTTAAGATTGGATTGGTAAACTAATTGAAAAGATTCTGGATTTTGCCACTTTTCCTTCACATCTGTTCTATGGAAGTCAAAAGTAGGCATTCCTTATCATCCTAGAGAAATGAAGGTTCACATCAAGAGAAGGAATAGTTTCACAAATATCTAACCGGGATATTGTAATGTTTCAATTTCTTCCAATCATCCTCTTCAAAGTAACAAGCATGGCCAACCCTCTGGGGAATAAAGTCTAACATTGCTTGTATCTCTTTCGGATTAGGAACCTACAAGCACTAAGTTAGGAAAATAAGTTAGTCAGGGTGAGTTCAACGATAACAGCTGTAGGCATTTGAAAGAACAAACGTACCTCTCCACAGTGAAGAGTTATATAAAGACCATGTTCTCTAGCAAACTCTAATGCTGGTAAATATGTCATCCTGATTTAGATACAAAGAGAACTTGGGATTATAATCTCTTTGTAATAAATAAAAAGGAAATTCTTGTCTACTACAAAAAACTTGGAGTATGTACCATTCACCCACAACAGGATTTCCAGAAAGGTCAATACCAAGTACTCCTAAATCTCTCATTTCCAGTGCAAGCTTAACCTGCAATAAGTGAGGAAAGATGATTAAACGCATCTCCTGTCAAACATATGACCTTAAAAAAAAAATTCGTGACAGACCAATATTCGTACATACAGTTTCCATCGCAGCTGCAGTGGACTCCCGACGGTCAATACTCAAAAGAAGCCGAACATATATCTTTTTTCTTTTTCCGTCACATGCATCATTTATGGGTAGTGATTCCCTAAGACTTCCAGCATCCACATTATGAGGTGCAAAAGCAACATCAACTGTACTGACAGCCCTTAGACCTTCCATTACTGCTTCCATATAAGAACGTTTGGTCATTCCTATAGAGTCATTTCTCTGCAAAAAACTTAATCAATGAAATCTGCATATTGTCTTAATATGAGTAAATTAACCCCCCCCACCCCCCCCCCCCCCCCCAAAAAAAAAGAAAAAGAAAAAGAAAACTCTTAGGACTTCATTGAAGTACCTTTGGAGTAGTTCTTAACTCCAGGTATACCACATTTTCAGAGGCAAAATCTTCAATAACCTGTCCTTGGCCAAAAAAAAGAAATTTACATCAATGTACAGAATTGGAGTTAAAGTTTTTTCATGTATAGGGAAAGTTTCATACTTCTTGGGTGATTCTTTTCACAGTTGTGTGGTCAGTAGTAAGAATGTGGATCAGGTCAAACAATTTGAACACTTCAGTTAAAGAACGGTCATCTGAATCAAAGAATGTATAAAGTTTCCAATGTGAAGATTCAATAATATTATAATTACACTTCCAGAGGGGACATAGGAGTCAGACAACTAAAAAAACAAAAAAAGAAGCAAACTTTTTTTTATCAAACATCGAAACCCCACCTCAACTAAGCCAATAGGCTGTACTTAGCACAATCAAGTTGAGGCTTTCCATTATTTAAGTACCAAATAATGATATGAGAGCAAAGAGTTGAATTTCATTTCTTTCCTAATTTTTCTAAGCAACCAAACAAAAACAAGGGTAATGGGCATACTTTTCAAGATAACATGTTCCACATCTGAGAAAACTATGACACCCTTTTCACCCAGTACTCGAGCAAGTTCTCTGTAAGAAAAGAACACCTCAGTCAGTATAAATAAAACACTTTGATGAAGCAAACGTTCTTCTTCAACCAATAAACAAAGCAAAAAGTTAAACAGTTTAGCCCCAAGAAAGAGACATGGAAAGCTTACAACAGTGTGGAGTCTCTAATGGATCCATTGAGGTGAGCATGTAGTTCTACCTTTGGCAATGAAACACACCACTCCATGTTTCTCTCTGTCTCTCTGTCTCTCTTTCTCTCTTCCTTTCTCTGCCTTTTGTTCTTATCTCACTCAGTTTGCTGTTTGCATCTAGTTCCACTTGACAACAATGATACGAAATCTAGTTGGATTCGTGTTTGGTTGACTCTTTGTGTTTTTGGGCTAGAAGTCTCTTCTCCTGGGCCCCCTAAGCTAAATAGTTATCAAAACTTTAAATCGTGGAAATTGTGGAAACCATGTCACAGTGGTTGTATGATTTATTAAACTACACCAGATGAAAACAATGTTTTTATTTTTTGGATAGAACAGATGAAAACAAAGTTTTTATTTTTTGGATATAACAGATGAAAACAATGTGACAACATTATACATTATATTACTACTAATTATGAATTTGGTTTAAATATAATAAAGGAAACTATAAAGTATACAGAAATATGTTATGGAAATTTTCACATTTGGTCCAAAATAAGGTGCATAATAATAACATGACTGTAATTCTGGAAATAATTTTAGGCACATGAAAACAATGAGGGTTTCTAGTGGGGGAGTCAAATAAATTTAGTGATATTTTTTTTTTCTTCCCTGTGACATGTTGTGATTAATGTTTAACAAAAATTGAATCAATAATGGATCCATATAAAAGCAATTTTACTTAAGTTATAACTTACCACTTCAATAATATGAAAAATTTTGGGTCTTTAACATTGCTCATGGATGATTTGTTGTAGGTGAAATGGTACTTTTCCATGCATTAAGTACTTGGGGGGTTTGAGAAGGAGGGGTTCGATATTAATGTACAAATTTCTAACTGTTTTTTTTTTTTTTTTTGGGATAAATGAGAGGATTGTATTGCATAAAATGAAAAGATAAGAAAGTTCAAGTAACAACACCTAATAGCAAAACTGGAATACCATGGAACACCAAAACTAACTCATACAAGGAAAACAATCAATAAGCCACAACAAGGGAAATGAATTAAGAAGAAGAGGATTTAAGAACATCTAAATAAATTCCCCAAAACACAACACAAAACTCTGTTTTGGATAGAATTAGTAAACTAGCCATTTCCTTCAATTCTCCTTCTAACTTCCCATTTGATCAAAAGTGGAGGATATTTTCTTCAACAAAAGCTAGGGATTTCTACCCGTCTAAATAAAAAAATTTTAAAAAAAATAAAAAAAGAAAAAAGAAAAAGAGAAAAAAGAAAAAGAGGATGATACGTTGGATGAAGGCCGTGAGGTTTTGGATCAGCTTTGGACTACGCCCAGATTATGTTAACAAGAAAAGTTAACATATTGTAACAGGCACAATAGGGCCCAAATGAATCTCAATTGGGCCCAAGTAGATCACAGAATAGTTTTTTTATTGGAGCAGTCTGTCATTATTTTTCAAAAGAGTTTGATTGGACCTGACGCATCCATCATCCATGTATGCAACTTGGGGTTTTCTTTTCTTTTTTCTTTTTTCTTTTTTTTTTTGGGCCAAGTAAATTGAGAAGAATAGGGAAAGTGAGGACAACAATTATGCTAAAATAGCATAAAACCCAAAATATAGCTAATGAAACCCAAAAATCACTTGCATCAAATCATAAACTAGTTATGCAAAATAGGATTTTGCTATAGTGCTTGTCCAAATTTAGGAGGCATTGTAGCTTATGCAAAACCATTTTATAAATTTTTTTTTGTGTTTCACAATAATCAGATGTGGGTATTTTGAAAAATGACTAGTTAAAATATAAAAAATAGGTTTTTATTTTAAAATAGATAATAATTTTTGTATAAATTGATGTGAATGCTCTGAGAAGTTTGCACAATTATCATCCAATTTCTCTTCTTCCTAACAATGTGGAACAATACACACATACATATGGTCCATTGAATACATTTAAGGTACAAGCTCCACCTTAGGTTTTTATTTTTTATTTTTTAAGTGGTTAATTTTATTGATATAGGTCTTATTTTCAGGTCTGGCTTGAGGATGTTCCTCATGAGGTTCTACCTTTTGTAATTCATGATGCTTCTTAGACATGACAAAACGGGCGGGTCGAGTCGGGTCAATCAGGTTTGTGGGTCAAAACAGGTCATTTTTAAACGGGCCAATCAGGTTGCAGGTCAATCGGGTCGAGTTGACTCGTATTTTTCAAACAGTTTTTTTTTTTTTTTTTGGGAAATAGATGCAATCTGTCAATTGTTTATGAGTTCCTTAATTGTGATTAGATTCTTATTGGTGATAATGTTACCACTTATCAATTACCACTAAAAACTTGATACCCAAATTTGGTGCAACTCTTGTTCCAGCTTTCTAGAAGCTAATCTTGGTATAATCTTTGATCTGTTTAAAGTAGAAAGAGAAAATAAAGGTGGCAAGTAAAGAATGACAAACTATAATGGAGTACATAACATATTAAGTAAAGAAGAATAAGTAAATATTTTATAAGAATTACACCTCAATCTCAATCTCAATCTACTCAACGTTGGTAGACATGGCAAAACGGGTGGGTCGGGTCGGGTTCGAGTAGGGTCAATCGGGTTTGCGGGTCAAATGGGTCGTGGGTCAGAAAATTCTAACCCGTTTTGCCATGTTTGCTTCTTAGTTTTATTTCAATAATAAATACAGCTTCGGCTCAATTCTCAAAAAAAAAAAAAAAAGAAAGAAAAAAAAAAGAAAGAAAGAAAGAAAGAAAGAAGAAGAAAAAAAAAAGAAGAAGCCATTGGTAAAGGCTATAAGCTCTTTTTTTTTTTTTTTTGAGAAAGCTGTAAGCTCTCATTAGTTGAATAAAATCATATTATATTAATACATTAAAGTTGAGGCACAATCATAATTCAGGTTGAACCTATGTTAGATTTTAGTAATAAAATACTTTTGTGCCTAGTGTACATTTTAATTTTTTTACTTTTGGTGCCAAGTGAACCGTTTGTAATATTTAGTGTTCGTTTGGAAATAACTTATCTAGTTTTTTGTTAAATTTTTTTTTACTAAAAGTGTATTAAAGTATATTTGTACCTTGAAAAAAAGTGAGAAAATTGGAAAAATGGGGGTTTTAAAAAAATATAAACAAAAGATAAAATTTAAAAGCTAAAAGTTGAAGCTGATGCCAAACAGACTCCTAAAATGAAAATCAAGATGATCACGTCACTCTCTTAGATAAAACTCATGGTCTTAAAAACCGGTACGATCAAAAAATCAGTTTTTGGTCTCAATTCCTGGTTTTATCCCTTTTTAACTAGTTTTTATCAGTTTTACCAGATCGGCTTGGTGCTAGGTTCTTGGTTTAACTGGCCGGTTCGGTTCGGTTTTTAAAATAGTGATAAAACTACCTCATCATTACTATTGTTATACATAAGCACATATCACAACCTAATTTATAGAAAATGGTAACGAGTTAATTTTAGGACAAAAAAATATTTCTTAAACCAAAAATCAACCCGTTAAAAGAGTTTGGGATGGGAAAAACCATATTAAAAAATTTAAATGTTTATATATTGTACCTGTTGAAAAAACATTAAATTTTAAAAACTCTAAGACATGTCCAATATATATTTGAAAACCCAAACTCATCCCAAAGACATGCTCCTCTATCTTAATTTATGGACAAAGTTTGGTTACAAACTTGAAATTTAAATATTTGATTGATAACATAGTTATTGATCTTTTATTTTCTGAAAATTTTACAAGCATGAAGGAAGAAGAAAATGTAATTTAATAGTAAATTTGTAAAAATTCACATTCAATATAAAAATATTGAGTGGAGTTGTAACCTCCAAATTTTTTCATTTATTTATTTCCAAGATTAATATAAAATATATAAGATATTTCAAAAATCATTCCAATTATTGCCAAGTGAACTTACGCTTTTTATAATACTGTCTTGTACTATTAAAATCTAAGGCTGGGATGATGGCGGCCTAGCTAGAGGAGTTAGAATTGTATCCATGCCCATTTGGAACATATTACACCGTGTTTATGTTTGGATTGAGTGGAGAAAGATGGAAAGGAAATAGGTGGAAGGAAAATGATGGGAGGGTAAGGAATTATTCTCTGGTTGAAGGGAATTATGGTGAAAAAAAAAAAGAAAAAAAAAAGAGGGAGTTGTTTTTTTCTTAGGCCCACTAATTTTTTTTTTTTTTGAATGAAAGATATAGAACTTCCTAGGCCCACTATTAATTGGGAGGAAAATGAGAAAGAATAGTGAGTTTAACCAAACATTTCTCTTCCCTTCCCTCTCCTTTCCCCACCTCCCTTCCCTTCTCTTATTTCACCCTTCATTTATGATTTAACCAAAGTTACCAAACATAGTTTTATTGCTCGTGAGGGGTTTTCAAAGCTCCACTTCTCATGTTCACACCTTTGTTTAGTCATTGTCTAAGTGTCTATAGTCTATACACCTAAAAAGCAAAGAAAAAAAAAATGGTCATGATCAAAGAATAAAGAGGGATAAAAAAAATCAAGTTAACTAGAAGTAAGTAATTAATAACGTCATTTTCTCAATAGATGGTATATAAAATTATAAAACCCAATTTTTTCATAGGTTTTTGTAAGAGAATGAAAGAGATGCAAATATACTTTTGGAATAGACACCTTCCTATAGGTATTCTAATGGTTTAAATAAATACATAATCAAATTATCTAGTGAATAAAATTCAACCCTTCTCAAACCCAGTAGAATTTCTAAAATTTAAACCCAAACTCATTCTACTAGGATTAGATATAGTTGCGATATTAAGACTTGGCTTCAAGAAAGCAAAATTTATAACTAACAGACATATATTTTCATACACCCCAGACATACGTAGCAATATATATTGTGTATGCACATAATGCCTATACACTACACTACTACTTTGTTTGTTTCAGTGATAATATTTTCTAAAAAATGAGGTATTTTTCTAAAAGTAATTTTATTTTATTTTATAAAACTAACTTATTTTCCTATGTTTGGTACCAACCTTATAAGTTGAAAAATAATTTTCTTATACTACCAAAAATTGGAACACATAGAAAATTATCTTTACACAAAGTTTTCTATCAAAACAAACGGAGAATACGTAATTACTTAAGACCAATCCAAACAATAAAATGCCAGTTACATGAATATTTTAATGTTAAAAACTCTATTAAAATATAGCATATTCATTAATTTGTGTTTATTAGTTGAGATTTTTTTATATGAGTAAGCATTGTTGTATTTAAAACATTTAAAATCACATGTTATATTATAGTAACCATCATCTAAAACCTTAAAGTTTAACATGAAAACAATATCAAGTTGTGAATATTACATTATATATTTTCAAATTTCATTACAATATACTCATTTTTATATAAAAAAAAAAATTATTAGATCAACAATTTGAATTTTTAACACTTTTGTAGAGTAACAATTTTTCTTTTGTATTTTTCCTCTTTAAAACTTTTGCATCATTATTTATTATTATTTTTTAATCCTTATTTTTTTTAATACAATTTCAACCTTAAAAAACACAATAAATGTCCTAATGCTATTCATAGAAATCGAGCATGGAACTTTAGCTAAGTAGTAGCTTGTTTCCTCCTTAACATGCCAAAGCAGACCTACAAAGGAAAGGAGCTAAACTTTGTGTTGTACTTGTATCAACTATCAAGCAATTTGGTTCATATAATGTGCCAATTTTACCATCATGAGATGTGACTTGGTGGTAGAAATTCTCGTACCACTTGACATGATATTTGACCGGAGTTGAGCGGTTCGAGCAATGACACTTCAATGAATGTATTGTGCCTACAATAATAACTTTATCAAAGCCCCGATGACATATATGGTATTAATTATACCGACATGTGGAGTGGGGTTCACACTGGAGACAGCCGTGGGGGCAATGGAGATATATGGACTATAATATCCACATAGTTTGTGGAGCCCATAGGGTTCATTCGCTTTTGTCAACCCTCCGAAGGGAGCACAACTTCACATATTGGCCTGCAAATGTCTTAATGCATCCCTTGTTAAGATTTTCAGACCAAAAAACACTCTCTTGGGTTGTGATCGATGAAGGACAGTGTACTAGATTGTCACTTATGTAGTTATGCCACGGGTCTACCACTCTACCGTGTTGTTTTTCGCTTCCTATATACTAAAGTCATTGATTGCGTAACCTACTATAGACCCTATAACATTAAGTCATTTTACTCCCCAAATAAATTAATTCACCTACCCAATGTGCCATTTACCTCAAATATTCAAAGTTTCAAACATAGTTATTTGTTTTAGTGGTTCTTCTCTACTCTCTTAAAGAATTAGTTTTCTGACCACGCCATTAATTCACACATGGCCCTGCTATATCAGATCGTCAAAGATAAAATATATCCTACACTACATATAGTTAGTCAAGCTAGCATTCACACATGTCTCGGTTCAAAGTAGTCAAGTTGTGGTAATTCAAGGCATAAAAGCTTAGGGTGGTATGGGGAAACTATAATTTTTTATTTTAATAATAACTAAAGAAAGTTCTTCACCCTGAGAAAAAAGGAAAAAAATGTAAATAAATTAGGCTATTCATTTTTTTGGTTCAATTTCTCAGCTGTAAATTAAAATATTATTGGGCCCTCCTAGTTCTGGTTTTTGATTTTGTGTTTTCCTAGAATTAGATGTATTAAACATTACAATCATACAATCTAGGGCATCAAGCGATCAACAACTCTTTGATGCAAGGAGTAAGTCTCCACAAACCAAAGAAACCTGTATAAGATGCTCATGTACTTAAGTGTTGCACTACATAATTTGACTCCCTATTAGTCCAATCAAAAGAATATTACTCATTTTTTTTTTTAATTATTATTATTTTGATAATTTGATAGTTGAAGGTATCAACCAATTAAGGTACAAGACTTTGACAATTGACAATACTCATCCGTTTTGACTAAGATATTTACTAGACTTCTACTTAGTAATTCAGCTTCCAAAATATGCGGGATTTTTGAGTAAAGTGTCAACACACATAAACTTTGGAGTTTATGTCTATTACATATAGTTTGATGTTTCAAATCCTTTACCACTAAGGTTTGTTAGTGTAAAAAAGTGATGGGTGATCCCATTATAATATAGTACTTCATCACTTAAAAAATAATTCCTACTTGGTGAATGATATTGCTTCACCAATCTGCAGTAGGAAATTAATTAAACGTTAATCTTACTTATTTACTAAAGAGTTATATTTCTTAGATAAAACAAATCTTTTAGAGAAGAGGTATCTCTTTCCAAGAGATATGAATGAGTCTATAAATATTGAAACTCCTCATTCATTCAGTACGATTATATTTATTCTCTCTCTCTCTTTCTGTATTGGTGATTCCCACTCTAACAAAATAATCATTCACACTTCTTTTTTGACGAAAACCACATTTTCGTCCCTATATTTTCACGCGATTCCACTTTGGTCTCTAACTTTTTTTTTTCCACCGCTTTTAGTCCCTAAAATCAAAAAAGCAATCTCGTTTTTGTCCCTACTGTCAGTGCCCTAACGGCAAAGTCCTAAGTGGCAAACGGGACACCCTATTAGCTGACGTGGCGCTAATGTGGCAATTAAAATATTATTTTACATTTTTATATGCCACCTTAGCATTTTAATTTTTTTTAAAAGCCACGTTAGAAAATTAAAAAAAAAAATTAAACAAAAACCTTAAATCTAATTAATTTAAAATTTTAATTAAAATTTTCTTTTCTTAATATTCATGTTCTTCAACTTGTTCTTCATGTTCTTCACAGACCAAACCCAGCAACCAAGAACTCAAACCCATATTAGAAGAACACAAACAAAAACAAGAAGAAAAAAAATTAAATTAAATACTAACAAGAAATTTTCTTCATGTTCTTCTCAAATTCAAGAAGCAACCAAACCAATCTCTAGCAAACCCCAAATCCAAATCCAGCAACCAAACCCAATCTCCATCAAATCCAGAAAACAAAAAATAAATCCAAGAAACAAACCGGCCCAATTTCAGAAAACAACATACAAATCTATATCAAACGCACTTGAGAATAGAAAGAAAAAAAAAAAAAAAAACAAAACAAAATTAGAATCTAGAATACAGACACTAACCCCACAAACCCAGACACAGCACAGGCCACCACAAAAAACACAAAGCTCAGAGAAACCTTAGCCCGGGTCTGAAAATCTGACGATACCGAAGCCGAAGAGTTTGAAACGAGAAAGAATCGGACGAGGTCGGGAAAGAGCTCAAAAGGGTAAGTAGGGGAATGGGGATAGGGCGAGGAGACGAGTGAGAGAGAAGTAGAGAAGAGGAGTTGTGAGAGGTGGAATGTGAAGAAAGTGAGGAGTGAAATGAGTGATGGAGCAAGAGAGAGTAATGGGTTTTTACTAGTGGAAGTGGTGGTGGGTCTGATTTGCCACCACAAGGTCCGATCTGGCACCTCTCTTCGCAAGGTGTCCACCTTTGACATCGTCGAAGATTTCTGGTGGTACCTTTCTAACCTTCCTCAATTCCCTGATTTATTCATGTTTTTGTGTCTATTACTATGATTCTTGATCTGGGTTCCTCTTCATCTTTGCCCTCTTTCGTTTTTGTATGTGTTTATAGGTTTGTTTCTTGGATTTATTTTTTGTTTTTCTGGATTGGATGGAGATTGGGTTTGGTTGCTGGATTTGGATTTGGGGTTTGCTAGAGATTGGTTTGGTTGCTTCTTGGATTTGGGAAGAACATGAAGAAAATTTCCTGTTAGTATTTAATTTAATTTTTTCTTCTTGTTTTTGTTTGTGTTCTTCTTATATGGGTTTGAGTTCTTGGTTGTTGGGCTTGGTCTGTGAAGAACATGAAGAACAAGAATATTAAGAAAAGAAAATTTTAATTAAAATTTTAAATTAATTAGATTTAAGGTTTTTGTTTAAATTTAATTAAATTTTTTTTTTTTGACGTGGCTTTAAAAAAATTAAAATGCTAACGTGGCATATAAAAATGTCAAATAATATTTTTTTAATAATATTTTAATCACCACATCAGCACCACGTCAGCTAATAGGGTGTTTCGTTTGTCACCTAAGACTTTGCCGTTAGGGCATTGACGGTAGGGACAAAAACAAGATCGTTTTTTTGATTTTAGGGACTAAAAACAGTGGAAAAAAAAGTTAGGGGCCAAAGTGGAATCGCGTGAAAATATAGGGACGAAAATGTGGTTTTCACCTTCTTCTTTTTTTTTAGCACAGAATCATTCACACTTCTTGATCCAACAGGAATATTGACCAAAAAATTGTTCATTCCTATCTGCTACTTCGAGGGAGCACTTGGGAATTTGATAAGCCGAGCCTCAAAGAGTATTGACTAGTGACTACCCAAACACGGAGCACTTCTAATTCAGTAATTCTTACAGTAGCATCGTTATTAAGTTTAAAATAACCTTCTTGAGGTTTTTCCATTGCAACACCTTGAAAGTTAAACTGTTCTTTTGTGTTTTTATGTAAAACTTTTTTTGTGGCTCGCACATAAATATTAAGAAATTATGGTTCCTTTATGTTGTTGTGTAAAGAAATTGTTTAAATTTAGCCTCAATAGTTAGTAGGGACGAAACCAGGATTCGTACCTGGAGGGGGCCAAAGCTTAAAACCAAAAAGAATTTATGAAAATAAAAACTAACATCTATTTCATATTCAACAAAATACTACATACAAAATAAGTATTTTTTAAACATTTCATATTATAAAACACATCAACAAAGTATAACATATAAAATAAGGGTTTCTTATTTTGTGTACGATTTTTGTTTAGTTCATATTTATTTTTTTATTTTGTTTTTGTAGTTAAAGGGGCATGAATTTTATTTATTTATTTCTTTTCTTGTAGGTCAATATCTAAATATTTTAGAGGAGGAGAGACACTATATATATATATATATATATATATATATATATATTTAAGGGCAAATCTTAAATTTTAATATACTAGTTTTTTTTTTTTAATTGGGGGGGGGGGGGGGCATGGCCCCCCTCTGCCCTAGTGTAGGTCCGTCCCTGATAATTAGCATATGAATGTGGAAGTGTTCGTTTGTGTTTTCACTTCTACAGTTTCTTATACCCTATAAATTAGGTTATTCAACAATTTTGCAATATAAGTTGGAGATGAAATAATTAATGTCCGCTTGTTATTAATTAATTTTGTGGAAACTGGTTATTGCCACATATATATAGTGAATTGATACATTTCCAACTACTCAAAGAATATTGTTCCCTACCACCGCACACCTTTAATGCGATGGTCACTCTATAAGTATAAGTGCTTATGGAGTGTGGGGGGCAACGGCCAGGGTTCAATTCTCTAGGAGAGAGTTTCATACACATATACACTTAGATTAGATTAGAGTAGAATTTCTATCTTGTATAAAAAAAAAATATATATATATATTGTTCCCTCATATATATATTTTTAAAGTTAATGGATGCTCTAAGAATATTGGTTTAAAAAGTATTTTAAAAATGTTTTATGGAAAAAAAAAATTAATTATTTCAACAGCTTTTTATATTTCCAATGGAAATTGTGTCAAAACTTTTTAAAAATAATTTATTAACAATTTTCTTAAGAACATCTATAAACATGACCCTTTGTTTTATATTTTTTTATAAGATTAGAAGGACAAAAAGTAGTTACTATCAAATTATGGATAAAAAAAATTAGTGTTTTTTTTTTTTTTTTCTAAACAAAAAGAAAGTAATAAATGAACGAGTTGTAAGAGTCATTAACTTCAAAAAAGGAAGATAGTTTTTTTTTTTTTTTGAGCAAGAGACGATACAAAAAAGGAAGATAGTTATTATGTCCCATATCCGACCATATCTACGACAAGCGGACACAATGCTATAGTGTATATACAACGTTGTAGTGGTGCGACAATGGAATTATATAATAAGTGATTATGCCATCCAATTCTCCGGGGTTGGTAAGGTCTAGGAATGGCAACGGGTCGGGTTCGGGCCGGGTTTTTCCATACCCGGGCCCGACCCGCGGGGCAAGACCCGTAACCCGGACCCGGCCCGGTTAGGCTACCGGGTTTTTTTCCGGGGCCCGGACCCGCCCCAGCCGGGCCCCGCGGGCCCCGTTTAGGGATTGGGCCCAATTCGTGGCCCATGCAAAAAAAAAAAAAATTAAACCCAAATTTATTTTTGCCTACATTAAGCCTGCATTTTCGGGCCCAATCAAATAAAAAAAACAAAATTAAGCCCAAATTTATTTTTGCCTACATTAAGCCTGCATTTTTGGGCCCAATCCAAAAAAAAAAAAAAATTAAGCCCAAATTTATTTTTGCCTACATTAAACCTGCATATTCTAATGCAATTCAAGCCTAAATAATATGGCCCAAATGCCAATAAATAACATGGCTCAAATGCCAAATCATAGGCTACTAATAATAAATCAATAAATCAGTAAATCACCTGTTAATTATAAATCAATAAACCAATAAACTATAACTAATATCATAATCATAATCACTAGCTAAACATAAAAATAAAATAAATTCAACAAGTTTAAGAAATAAGTATCAAAAGTCCAACGAGTCCAAGAAATTAAAAAGCTACAAAATAAATCCCACAAGGCCACAAGTTTAGAATAATTACAAACCAACAAATAAATTCAACAAGTCCAAGAAATTAAAAAAACTACTAAATTAATACAAAATATTTAATCTTCATCAATTGTGATGCAACTCCCATCAATTGTGGCACAACTCCCATCATCTTCATTTGGCTCCCCATCATTAAGAATGGATTGAAATGTACTATCTCCAGGTATAATTGAAGAACCTACAACAACAATGAATTAAAAAATGTAATAAATCTCATCAAATTGTAACTAGCAAATATAAAAACACAATTTTGATTTTATAAATAAAAATTAGACAATTGCTAACCGTTGATTTCACTCCATAACCAATTCTGAGCACACATCATTGCCTCTATAGTCTTGGGATGTAGCCTACTGCGGTGTGGACTTAAAAGTCTCCCGCTAGTGCTAAAGGCAGCTTCTGAAGCAACAGTTGTGACGGGAATGGCTAAAAAATCTCTTGCAATCCTTTGTAAAGTAGGATACTTGAGACCATTACTTTTCCACCATGCCAAAATATCGAAGTCTTCACTCCTCTTCAACACACCCTCATCAATGAAATGATCAAATTCCATTCTACCACTCCCATGTTTCTTTGAACTACTTGAACTATTGTTCACAAACCCATCAAACCTTGACATTGACCCAATCAACCTAAATTTTATTTGTGCCACTTGATTTGAAGTACTTGCAGGCATATGAGAACTTCCTTCATTATCTACAGGAGACTCATCTACATCTCCATACTCATCAAGCAAATCATAACAAAGATTCTTAATTTTTTCAATCTCCAAATCAGAATTAACACCATAAATGTTAGGATAATAAAACTCCAATAACTTCATCTTATATCTTGGATCTAAGATAACAGAAATAGCCATAACAACACTAACATTAGCCCAATAAGAATTAAATTTAGCAAGCATGCTTTCGGCCATCGTACTTATCATCTCACTTGAAGACAAACTCCATTCATTCAATGCAATTTTCAACTCACACACCAAAGAAAAATACATATTAGTTGTGGGGTACTTACGACCAGAGAAAAACTCAGTCACACTATAAAACAACTCCAACCTCCCACAAATATCTTTGGCTACCTCCCAATCATGATCATATGGCAAACAAGTATAAGATGTTTCACGTTTAGCCAAACGCGAGAAAACATCTTTATAAATCAATGCAGTAGAAAGCATTAAGTAAGTTAAATTCCAACGAGTTTTACAATCTAAAACTAACTCTTTGGTGCATTGAACACGCAATTGACGTGCATTTTCTTCAAATTTTTGTCTCCTCTTTGGTGATCCAGTCCAATAAATCACACTATCACGAATCCTTTCAATACCATCACCAATAAGAGACAACCCATCTTGAACAATCAAATTCAAAATATGTGCAGCACATCTCATATGCAACATAGACCCACCCAAAATAAGAGAACTAGTATCAAGCTTATTCAAGAGAAGTCTTATCATGGTATCATTAGTACTACAATTATCTACGGTTATTGTGGACAACTTCCTATCAATATTCCACTCTAAAAAACAATCAACAAGGACATCGGCAAGAACATCTTTCGTGTGTGGAGAAGGAACATAAACAAACCTAGAAAAATAATAGGAATAATTATAAAATAACTAAATAAACATTCAATTTAACATAACTCAATAAACATTCTAAATGTAAAATATTTAACATTCAATTTATAGATAAAAAAATTACCTTAAAACCCGGCTTTGCAACGTCCAAGCATGATCAATGAAATGAGCGGTAATGACCATAAACCCTCTCTTTTTGTTACTTGAAGTCCACATATCAGTTGTAATTGCCATCCTACTTCCATTCTTGTCCGTGATCTTCAAAGCTTTCTCCCTCTCATTATCATAGATTTTAAAAATGTCACTCTTCAAAGTATTTCTTGTGACAAGTTTAAACATCGGTTGAAAATCCGTCACAAATTCTCTAAACCCAATGTGATCAACCATTGAAAGAGGATATTCATGTAGGATGACCATTCGAGCAAGCTTATTCCTAACTCTAGCTTGATCAAATTGATAATTACTTAAACTCATAGTTCCATCCACCTTATTTTGTTGTTTAATTAAGACTTGTTGTCTTATATCTTTAAACTTCATCCGTGGACATCTTGCTAGATGATTACGTAAATGGGTTGTACCTTGGCTTGAATCACCCAAGTAAAGTTTGCCACAATGATGGCATTGGGCTTTAACTTTTCCTTCAACTTTCTTCCTTGTAAAATGAGCCCAAACATCTGAAGTAGTCTTTCTTTTTTTACTTGTATCCAAGTCCTCATTTGTAGGCTCTTGCTCTCTCTCTTCCTCTGTCCCTGGACTTCCTTGACTCCCTTCTTGTTCCTCTACCTCTAAGTCTACCATCGGGGATTTCGGACTCCTAATTGGTTCAAAAGTTTGGAGGTTAGAATCAAAACAAATTTATTATTACACATACTCATTAATTAATAGGCACAAATTCATAATTACACAAATTCACAAATTAAACATGATTAACAACAAATTCAAACACTTACTCGTTGTTTAATGGACATAAAGGTGATGGTGATCCTGAAGGTGAGCTGCCAGGCGACAATGGTGAGGGTGATCGTGAAAATGGCGAAGGAGACCGCATAGTTTGCAAGGGACAACGTCCGGTTCTTAAGGGAGAGCCACTTGGCGAGGAAGAATCAGATTTGTTTGTGTTTATGTTAGTGTCTTCCATCTCCGTTTTAGGCTCTACATTCCCAACAAACACAAAAAACAATATTTCACTACCATATTTCACACTTAGTTTCACAAGAAATGCAAGTTAACAAAGTTAATTTGAAAATAAACTTTGTTGAAACCTTGATTTGTACCAGACTAAAACCACCCAAACTGATGCAACCTTGGTCACCACACGATAATCCAATTGTCTACCCAAAGTTTCTCAGCAAAGTTTATTCTTACCATACTTACCAAGTTTCTCAGCAACTTGGGGAAAGAAATGTTCACCCAATGGTAATTCAAGTAGCATGGTATCAAAAGTTTCAATGCAATCTAAAGCACAATAGTGATAAGGGTATAGAGCAGCAGAACTAAAAAATCATTCAAACTCAAGTTATCATTTCTTGATAATCAAAAAGGCCAACCAAAAATGGAGAGTGAAAAATATAACTTAGGATTCATTTCTGTTTTTCAATAATTATAACTTAAGATTAACTTCAGTGACTATGCAATGATTATTCCTATAAAATGACATATTATGATTGAGAAGAGACTCAGCATCCTTAAAGGAGCACCTAACACAAGGAAATGCAAACACAATTCGAAGCAAACAGAAATAGAGCAGTGTATTAATAAAACCAGTGTATTAAGCAAACAGAAATGACATATTATGAGTCATCTGTTTTTTTCGGTCAGAATAATAAAACCAGTGTATTAATATCAAAAGTATCAAAATGCAAACACAATTCGAAGCAAAATAGAAGACGAAAAAAAAAAAAAGAATTTGAATAGAAAGAAAGGAAATAGAGCAGGAGACGAACCGAAAGTCCAAGATCAGTGATTGCGGTTGGAGTAGAGGGATGAAACCGAAAGTCCAAGATCGGCGATCTTGAAGCAGGAGACGCGAACGGCTGCCCTTTGGTCGGACTGAGGGACTGAGGGACGGAGGGTACCAGAGACGCTGAGGGACGGAGGCTTGTGAGGGTCGGACTGAGGGACGGCGGCGTGAGGGAGTGTCGGACTGAGGGACGAAGGCTTGTGAGGGTCGGACTGAGGGACGGCAGCGTGAGGGAGTGTCGGACTGAGGGACGGCGGTGTGAGGGAGTGTCGGAGTGTGGTGTGGGAGCTGAAATGAGAGAGGGACTGTCGGACTGAGTAGGGAGGGAGGCTGCTGAAGAGTGAAAGACAGAAAGTGAAGAAATTAGGGTTAGATTAAGGTGTATATATATATAAGGGGTAGTTTTGTAATTTTAGGTTCCGGGTTTTTACACGGGTCGGGTTTCGGGCCGGGTCTCGGGTCGGGTCTCGGGTTTTTTTAATAAAACCCGGACCCGACCCGGACCCGCTTCGGATTTTTTTTTTGAAACCCATACCCGACCCTATTTCTAATCGGACCGGGTAAAACCCGGCCCATTAGGGTCGGGCCGGGCCGGGTACCCGCGGATCGGGCAAAAATTGCCATCCCTAGTAAGGTCGTAATGATGACAAAGCCAATTCGCAATGGTTCATCTGGGCATTAATTGCAGTTGATATGCCTGTATGCCTGTTCATCGACCTAGCATACATTTACATTGAATACATTATGTTCTAACGTAAGTATTGTACAAGACTCAAAAGCTCATCTCAAAAAAAGAAAAAGAGATAAAAAAAAAAAAAAGCACATTATGTCAAGAGTATATTGCAGTTGATCAGTGGTATTACTTGTTCTCAACAAGAACTTAGATAATTCCGCTTATATATTCTCCCATGGAGGAAAACTTGGATTTGAATCCCTCTTGCCTAACTTAATGTAAATGAAAAAATAAAATAAAAAAAGAGTAAGTATTGTACATTGTCAACATAACAAGTATTAACATTAGATTGTTTTCATAGAAATTGAAGAAGTTTAAGAAAAATACTTTAATTAAAATTATATTTTCAAGGATTCTAAAATATTATTTTGATTAAAATTAATTAATTGAAGTTTCATTATGTATTTAGATTTGTAAGGACCAGATTTGAGTTCTTAGCCTAAAAAATGGATGGACTAAGGCCCAAAAAGCCCAAAACAATGAATTTGTAGAAAGTGGGTTGGAAAATTGGGCTTTAATGAATCAGATAACTACTAAAGTGGATTCAGATGACAAGAGAATGAAGATAAACAAGTTTAAACTAAAGAAAATCGTCATCGGCACAATCCGAGGAGATCAGTTCATATATATATATATATATATATATATATCTCATTACAGATACAATTCTTGATTGTTACAGTGTTTTTCTCTTAATTTCTTGATCCCTCTCTCTCATTGCCTCTTTCTCCTTTTATACTCTCCTCCCCTTTCATCTTTACCCTCCACGTGTAGGCCAGGTGGTTGATGTTGATACTTGTCCCATTAGCACATTCCTGAAGTCTTTATGTATTAGCTGTAAGATTGAAAACTACTGTTCAGGTATCACCTCCACATTAATGCGGCCAGAGGGTTAGCTGCAGAGCATTTAATGCAGTGGTAGCAGCTTTCTCCTTAGATATTTTAGGACTCCTCTCTGTCCTATGTTTCTGTAATGCTTATCTGTACCAACAGAATTCCCTGGAATGTTCCCTAGGACGGCAGACCATCTCTCCGGATCTCGGCTTTGGTCAGCAGAGGAGGCATTCATCCTCGGCCCACCTTCCTGAGCCCTTATGACCAAAACTAACTTTCTCATTTACTAACACGGATTCCCTTGACAATGCTCACTCCTCCTCAAACAACCTTTCATCTTTGGATTGGGTCCTAGGCCCAATATATACATAGATAATGAGCTCCTGGGCCCAACACCCCTACAATAGCCCCTCGAAATTCTTCTTTCTGGCTCCTCGGGAAGAAAGGAGGATTTCAATGTAATGATAGTTCCTCCACGCCCATTTTACATCACCTTTAACAGTACAGATGCCCTTTTTAACTTCTCAAGGCCCGCTCCTGACGCTTCGACATTCGAGACTCTCCCTCATTAAATTTTTACGGCTCCATGTTCCCCATGTTGTACGGTGCAATGCCAACGGCTAAGGATTCTACTGGAACCTAGGCAGGAATTTTCTCGCTTGTAACTTTCTCTTTGCTATAAATACCACTCAAATCAATCACTCATCTCACTTTAGCATTCATTTCTTTTTAGTGCACATACATTGAACCTGCAAATTTTCCCAACTCACTCGTGCCCTTACAAATACCAAAAGCCTGTTCGAGGACACTTTTATTCTTTCTGTAAGTCTTCATAAACCTTTACTCTTTATTTTTCTATACACACTTCTTTTCTTTGTGTCTTTTCCTCCTCGGCTCTTTTTTCATCTCTTTATTTTCTTAGCATATCCAAGTCTTTCTTAGGAATGAGTAGATTCACTCATTTGGTAAACTTCGAGGAGGGAATAGAAAGTTTTAGAGCTCTATATAGGATTCCTCTAAGAGCGTTCATTAGGTACTGTAAGGAGGGAGAGTGGCACGAAAAAAGGTAAGAGGGAGAAGTAGTGATCCCAATGATTGGCTTCATAGAGGGTGGGATGAGAATTCCCATGGGCACCGTTGCTAAGGACTACCTTAAGGCTCATAAGTTAGCTCCCACCCAGTGTGCCCCAGACATGTTCAGAATTTTAGGGAGTGTAGATGCCCTTAATGAAAGAATGGGCTTAGGGTTGACCCACCATGTCGTTTATATAAATCTCAATGTTTTTCCCTAGCTGTGGCTCAAACATCCTAGTCATCATCCTCTGATAGGTAGACTCCGCATTCTTTAGACCAAAGGCATCACCTTGTAGTGGTAATTCCCAGTAGGAGTGACAAAAGTTGTTTTCTCCTGGTCATCTAGGGTTAAAGGTATTTTATGGTACCTTTGAATGGCATCCAAAAAGCTCATCCAAGGAAGGCCTACAGTTGCGTCCACTAGCTGATCAATCCGAGACATGGGAAATGGGTCCTTTGGATAGGAATTGTTCAAGTTTATGAAGTCTACACAAACCCGCCACTTCCCATTCTTCTTCTTTACTACCACTGTATTAGCCAACCATTCAGGGTAGAATACTTCTTTGATAGCCCCAGCCTGCTTAAGCTTGTTCACCTCTTCCTTGATAGCATAAGAATGCTTTTTGGATAAATGTCGAGGTGGTTGCTTTCTAGGGAGGACAGCTGGGTTGAAATTCAAATGGTGGCAAATGAAGTCAAGATCTACCCTAAGAGCCTCATAGGCATTCCAAGCGAACACATCAATATTCCTCCTAAGAAACGCTAACAGTTCTTCCTTCTCCCGAGGAGGCAATTGAGTTCCGACCTGAAAAAATTTCTTCGAATCACCATCTATAGCAATTTCCTCCAACCTTTCGCACTTTGCCTCTCCTAACACCGCATCTATAGATAGGATTGAAATCCTTGATTGCTATGAGCCCCCCTCAGCAGAGGCCGAGGACTCAGCCGTAGGCTGATGCATGATGGCAGCCACGAGACACTGCCTAGCCATGGATTGACTCCCCACAAACTCCTCAATCTGGTTCCCTGATGGATACTTCATCTTCAAATGCAGAGTTGAAGAAACGACCTCTAGGGCATGAAGTCAGGGTTTGGCCACAATGGCCGTAAAGGGAGAGTATGCATCCACCACAATGAAGTCCACTTCAACCACCTCTGAACTTGCCTGCACGAGCAACCTAATCTGACCCTTTTGGATGACAATTTTCCCATCAAAACTCACCAAAGGTGAATCATAGGCTATCAGATCCTTAGGCTTTAAGTTCAGCCCTCTGTACAAATCAGAGTACATAATTTATACACCACTGCCCTGGTCTACCATCACCCTTTTCACATCATACCCTCCTATTCTGAGTGTGACCATTAAAGCATCATTGTGTGGCTAGATGGTTCCAATCTTGTCTTTGTTCGAAAAACTCAGCACCAGTCGGATCTCCACTCTAGCCCTCTTCGGCTTAGAATTAGAGTCCTCGGCTGATAGCCGAGCTACAGACATCACCTTGGAAGGATAAGAACTAGTTCTCTCAAGTGCAGCAAAGATGACATTAATTGTGCCTAACGGGGGTCTTGAAGAAGCGTTCCCCTGAGCCCCTGACCTCGATTGGTCTCCTTACCTGTTAGGCTGATACAAAAACTACTGTAACCTTCCCTTTCTAACCAGTTGCTCCTGATGGTTCCACAGAGTTCTGCAGTCCTCGGTGGTATGCCCCCGCTCTTGGTGGTATTGGCAATGGAGGCTCTAGTTACGCCTTAAGGGATCTCTTCCCATTTTGTTCGGTCATTTGAAATATGGCTCGTTATTGATCTTCTCCAAGACTTGATGCATTGGTTTTCGGAACAGTGTTAACCACCTGAGGAGCCGTAGATCTAGATTGTCCCGCAAAATCCCTTTGGGGTCTGTTATTGTTGTATCTGTCCGACCTGAAATCCCTCCTCTTCTAAGGGATAACCTTACCCTTCCCCTTGCCTTGCTATTGGTCTTCCTCAACTCGCTTGTACTCATCAATGCGATCCATAAGCCGACGAACACTCCTTACCAGCTTCTTGGTCAAGGATTTTCTCAAATCATGCTCGGTGGGCAGTCCGAACTTGAAGGTCCTTATAGCCATGTCATTAAAATCCCCATCAATTTCATTAAACATCTCTCAGTACCTATCCAAGTACGTTTTGAGGGTCTTACCTTCTCGCATGGACATGGACAATAGAGAGTCTAAGGGTCGAGGAACCCTACTACACGTAATAAAACGAGACTCAAATGCTCGGGTGAGCTTCTTAAAGGAGTCAATGGAACCTGCACCTAGGACATTAAACCACCTCATAGCTACAGGCCCTAAACTGGAAGGGAACACCTTGCACATCAAAGCCTCATTCTTGGAGTGCACAGCCATTCTCTGGTTGAAGTGGCTTATGTGCTTTACAGGATCTGTTCGACCATTGTACATGATGAACGTGGGCTGGGTGAATCGCTGAGGAAGTCTCCCTCCTTCAACTCTGCGCGTGAAGGGTGACTTGGAAATTTGGTTGAGTGTTCTACTCATAGCATCATTTCCCAAGCCTTTGGAAGATGGATTTCTGTTTCTGCGCTCATGATGGTAGTCCTCATCATATAAGAAAGACTCACTAGGAGGAGTTCTTAATCTGCGTCTATAACTACTATCCTCTTCACCGTCAGAAAAGAAGTCAGAAATGGAGGGAGTTCGCCTTCTCCGTTCGTGGCGCAACTTCCTCTTTAAATGATCAATCTCCAGCTGCATGTCCTTAGCATTTTTCTCATGAGAGACACGGCTCCCACTCCGAGATTAGCTCCTACTAGTATGGGTAGTATGCACACTCTTCTCCTGGTCCCTTCTTCGCTCGAGATTGACAAAATGATCTTCATGTTGGGACCTCATAGATTGCCTGGTGTGGATCTTAACCTACCATAGTTGGACGTCAGACTCACTATAACACCAGAATTTCCCACAGACGGCGCCAATTGTAAGGACTAGATTTGAGTTCCTAGCCTAAAAGATGGATGGACTAAGGTCCAAAAAACCCAAAACAATGAATTTGTAGAAAGTGAGTTGGAAAAATGGGCTTTAATGAATCAGATAATCACTAAAGTGGATTCAGATGACAAGAGAATGAAGATAAACAAGTTTAAACTAAAGAAAATCATCTTCGGCACAGTCCGAGGAAATCAATTCATATATATATATATATATATATATATATATATATATATATATATCTCAAGTTTGATTACAGATACAATTCTTGATTGCTATAGTATTTTTCTCTTAAGTTCTTGATCCCTCTCTCTTATTGTCTTTTTCTCCTTTTATACTCTTTTCCTCTTTCATCTTTACCCTCCACATGCAGACCAGATGGTTGGTGTTGATACTTATCCCATCAATACCTTTTTGAAGTCTTTATGTAGTAGCTGTAAGGCTGAAGACTACTGTTTAGGTATCACCTCCACATTAATGCGGCCACAAGGTTAGCTGCAGAGCATTAAATGCGGTGGTAGCATCTTTCTCCTTAGATATTTTAGGACTCCTCCTTATCCTATGTTTCTATAATGTTTATCCGTACCAACAGAATTTCTTGGAACGTTCTCCAGGACGGTAGACTATCTCTTTGAACCTCGGCTTTGGTCAGCCAAGGAAGCATTCATTCTCGGCCCACCCTCCTGGGCCCTTATGACCAAAAATAACTTTCTCATTTACTAACACAGATTCCCTTGACAATGCTCACTCCTCCTCAGATGACCTTTCGTCCTCAGATTGGGCCCCATGCCCTATATACATAGATAATGAGCTCCTGGGCCCAACACCCCTACAAGATTATTTATGATATATTAGATTTTTTTTTTTTTTTTTGCTATTTTCATTGTATAATTATTTGAGTTATTTTTCTAAAAGTACTTTTTATTTATTTTTAAAACTAACTTATTTTCCTATGTTCGGTACCAACCTTATGAGTTGAAAAAAAATCTCCTAATTTCCCTTATTTAGCTTGCTGTGAGTAGAGTTGTTTTCCAAAAAAAAAAAAAAAAAAAAAAGGTTAAAAACAATCTCTAAAAATAAGTTATACTTTTTCTTTTGACCAAAAATAGTTTTACTTTGACTCATTTTTTTTTATACTACCAAATACTGGAACATACGGAAAACTATCTTTACACAAAGTTTTCTATTGAAACAAACAGAGAGTACATAATTACTTAAGACCAATCAGAACAATAAAATGCTAGTTATATGAATATTTTAATGTTAAAAACCCTATACAAATATAGCATATTCATTATTTTGGGTTTATTAGTTGAGATTTTTTTATATGAGTAAGCATTGTTGTATTTAAAACAATTTAAAATCACATGTTATATTATAGTAACCATCATCTAAAACCTTAAAGTTTAACATGAAAACAATATCAAGTTGTGAATATTATATTATATATTTTCAAATTTCATTACAATATACTCATTTTTATTAAAAAAAAACAATAAATTATTACATCAACAATTTGAATTTTTAACACTTTTGTAGAGTAACAATTTTTCTTTTGTATTTTTCCTCTTTAAAACTTTTGCATCATTATTTTCCTTTTTTTTTACTCCTTATTTTTCTTTTATACAATTTCAACCTTAAAAAACACAATAAATGTCCTAATGCTATTCATAGAAATCAAGCATGGGACTTTAGCTAAGTAGTAGCTTGTTTCCTCCTTAACATGCCAAAGCAGACCTACAATGGAGCTAAACTTTGTGTTGTACTTGTATCAACTATCAAGCAATTTAGTTCACATAATGTGTCAATTTTACCATCGTGTGGTGTGACTTAGTAGTAAAAATTCTTGTATCACTTCACATGATACTTAACTGAAGTCAAGCGGTTCGAACAATGACACTTTAATGAATGTGTTGAGCTTATAATAATAATTTTATCAAAGTCCTGATGGTATATATGGTATTAATTATACCATCATGTGGAGTGGGGTTCACACTGGAGATTGCTGCAGGGGCAATGGACATATATGGACTATAATCTCCACATATTTTGTGGAGCCCATAGGGGTCACTTGCTTTTGTCAATCTTCCAAAAGGGTGACAACTTCACATATTCGCATACAGAGAGCAAGATTTAGGTACAATATTTAAATGTTGTTTTTTTAGGTTTTACTTTTAAGATTCTGTCATGTGAATTTTATTTTATGGAATGAAAATGTATTTTATAATTAAGTAGCCAAATAGCTGAATCTTAAAAAAAAACCTAAAAAATAACACTTAAAATACTGTACTTAAATTTTGTCCGCGTACAAATGTCTTAATGCATCCCTTGTTAAGATTTTCAGACCAAAAAACACTCTCTTGGGTTGTGATCGATGAAGGACAGTGTACTCGATCGTCACTTATGTAGTTATGTCACGGGTCTACCACTCTACCGTGTTGTTTTTTGCTTCCTATATGCTAAGTCATTGATTGCGTAACCTACTGTAGACCCTATAACATTAAGTCATTTACTCCACAAATAAATTAATTCACCTACCCAATGTGTCATTGACCTCAAATATTCAAACATAGTTATTTGTTTTAGTGGTTCTTCTCTACTCTCTCAAAGAATTAGTTTTCTGACAACACCATTAATTCACACATGGCCCTGCTATATCAGATCGTCAAAGAGAAAATATATCCTACACTACATATATATAGTTAGTCAAGCTAGCATTCACATATGTCTCGGTTCAAAGTAGTCAAGTTGTGGTAATTCAAGGCATAAAAGCTTAGGGTGGTATGGGGAAACTGTAATTTTTTACTGTAATAAATAATAACTAAAGAAAGTTCTTTCCCCTTAGAAAAAAGGAAAAAAAAAAAATGTAAATAGATTAGGCTATTCATTTTTTAGGTTCAATTTCTCAGCTGTAAAATATTATTGGGCCGGCCCTCCTAGTTCTGGTTTTTGATTTTGTGTTTTCCTAGAATTAGATGCATTAAACATAACAATCATACAATCTAGGGCATCAAGCCATCAACAACACTTTGATGAAAGGAGTAAGTCTCAACGTTTTGACTAAGATATTTACTAGAATGTGGAAGTGTTCATTTGTGTTTTCACTTCTGCAGTTTCTTATACCCCACAAATTAGGTTATTCAACAATTTTGCAATATAAGCTGGAGATGAAATAGTAAATGTCCACTTGTTATTAATTAATTTTGTGGAAACTGGTTACTGCCACATATAGTGAATTGATACGTTTCCAACTACTCAAAGAATATTGTTCCCTTATTTATTTTTTTATTTAGTTAATAGATGTTCTAAGAATATTGGTTTAAAAAGTATTTTTAAAAACTTTTTATGGAAAAATAAAAAAATTAATTATTTCAACAACTTTTTATATTTCTAATGGAAATGGTATCAAAACTTTTTAAAAATATATTATTAACAATTGTCCTAAGAGTATTCATAAACACAATAACCCTTTGTTTTATTTTTTTATAAGATTAGAAGGAAAAAAAGTAGTTAAGAGTTTTTTCCAACTTAGATTTTAGGGTTTTAATCTCTTACTCCCAAGTCTCAACCAAAAAAAAGAAAAGAAAAAAGTCCCAACTATCAAATTATAGATAAAAAAATAGTTATTTTTTTTCTAAACAGAAAGAAAGTAATAAATGAACGTCTTAGAGTTGTAAGAGTCATTATCTTCAAAAAAGGAAGATAGTTATAAGTCTCATATCCGACCATATCTACGACAAACGGACACAACGCTATAGTGTATATATAACGTTGTAGTGGTGCGACAATGGAGTTATATAATAAGTGATTATGCCATATAATTCTCCGGGGTTGGTAAGGTTGTAATGATGACAAAGCCAATTCGCAATGGTTCTTCTGCGCATTAATTGTAGTTGCAGGAATAGAGCCAGAGTTTTAAGTAAAGTGGCGGCTTTACTGTTAGCTGTGTGCATTAATTTCAACATTTGTCTTTACTAGTACTTAGCTGCTGAGATTGATTTTTTTTTTTTTCTTTTTTGTGTCGGTAAAAATAAAATTATTTTTGTTTAGAATTTTTTAAATGACAGGGTTGTTTATTTTAGATAAAATTGATTAATTGAGCTCAATTTTTTTTATAAAAAGTTTTACTATTGTTAATTTTTGTTGTTGAACTATATTTTTGGGGCTTGTATATTTTGTTTAGATTTTAGATCTATAAATTTTTTTATAGTCACTAAAATGAGGAAAATACTAGCACTACAAACTTTTATTATTATAAATGGGTTATGCTAACGAGTGCCCTTAGGGCACCGGTAAAAAATTCATTTTAGAAAAGTTTTAATATCACTTTTATGGGAAATGAAAAAAACTGTCAAAACATTAATTATTTTTTTTCTTTTCCCATAAAAATTTTCTTTAACTAGATTCTTAACCAGTACCCTCAGGGCACTCGTTAGCATTTCCCATTATTAAATTATTGATGTAATAAGTGGTTACTAGTAAGTAAAAAAATGATGTGAGTGATGGGTCTATGTGCAAACCAATAAGAATTTGCTACCAAAACAATTCGTAAAAATGTTGTAAAAAAGTTTGTGAGTATATCATTACTTTTAAAAGAATCAATGATATTATTTAAGGGAAAAAAATGTAATTTTATAAAACAAAATTGCTAAAATTAGTACACACATATAATAATAATAATAATAATAATAATAATAATATTATTATTATTATTATTATTTTTTATTTTTAAATTTTTTATTTTTAATTTTTTTTAATTTTTAGGGGGGGCCATTGCCCCTAGTCCAAAGCTAGCTGCGTCCCTGTGCAGTTGATATGCTTGTAAGCCTGTTCATCGACCACGCATACATTTACATTGAATACATTATGTTCTAACGTAAGTATTGTACAAGACTCAAAAGCTGGTCTCTAAAAAGTATTGTACATTGTCTAACATGTCAAGAGTATTGTAGTTGATCAGTGGTATTACTTTTTCTCAACAAGAACTTAGATAATTCTGCTTATTCTCACATGGAGGAAAACTTGGATTTGAATCCCACTTGCCTCACTTAATGTAAATGAAAAAAAAATAAATAAAAAAAATAAAGAGTAAGTATGGTACATTGTCTAACATGTTTTTGCCATGTGAAGTATATAACTACATCACAAGTATTTTCATAGATTGTTTTCAATGAAATTGAAGAAGTTTAAGAAAAATACTTTAATTAAAATTACATTTTCAAGGATTCTAAAATATTATTTGGATTAAAATTAATTAATTGAAGTTTCATTATGTATTTAGATTATTTATGATAAATTAGTTTTTTTTTTTTTTTGCTATTTCCATTGTATAATTATTTTTTTTTTTGAGGAAATTTCATTGTATAACTTGAAGTAATTTATTGTTATTATTATTTATTTTCTCATTCAATCCAATTTTATTCTTGGATTTTTAAAAGCTTTACATATGATGATAAACCCATATAATTAATGTTACATACTAAAAGTTGGGTCTTACATGTTGTTGTCATACAATGTAGCTTAATGTAAGTGTCACATTTAATACAACGTGCTTTTGCTATATGTGACTTATATAAGTTCATTAAAATTTTGATGATAAGTTACTATTGTTAAAGTTTTGTTACTGAAATTTCAAGGAGTTTAATATATTAGTCTGATTAAATCTTCATAATTTTTTTAAAAACTTAAAAATGAGTATTATTTATCTACAATTATTTTTATAATGTATTTTAATTTTTAATTTTAGACATTGTGATTAAGCTATGTAGCTTGATGTACGCATTGCACACATCATACAATGTGCTTTTGTTGATGTAGTCCTCTTTAATTTGTCTATTGCACATGTAATATCATGAAGGTGACACAAAGTAAAACAAAAGGACATTCCACAATTTATTCAAGGTTCCTGAATATATAGCTAGAAAGTGACAAATTAAATGTACCGTGTGCTTGGTAAAACATGTTAGAGAAATAGATAATATTGATAGTTATGTAATATGGATAGAAGAAAATCTATTGTTGATTGAGTTAGTTGTTACTCATGATATATTAAATTTATCTTCTTCTTAATAAAGTTACAAGTTTCTAAAAAAAAAAAAAAAAAAAAAACGTGTGCGTTAGATCTCTTTTCAATTTTCCGTTTCACATTATGAATAACTTTCATGATTGTTGTCTACATACACAAAGTCTAAACAAATAATGGTCATTCAACCACAAAATTTTCCACTTGTAACAACGTGTACCTTGTGCTTTAGCTCGCTTTTCGATTTGCGTTTCAAGATATATGGTTGTACATGTGTGAGAAATATGAATAACATTTCTACCAAAAAAAGAAAAAGAAAAAAAAGAAATATGAATAACATTGCCAACACACGTCGATACTTCACTAATTTTAAAATTTATACCTTTACAATTAAATTTTTTTTTTTTGAGGGAACCTTTACAATTAAATCGATATACTTTTTTGTTACTTGGAAAATTAGCTATGAGAAATTATATTAAAGGTTAAACTAATTTTTTTAAAGTCACCGGGAAGATAAAAAATGGCTTCCTAGCTTCTTATTCCTATTAGGAGTTTTGTAACTCAATTATGATATTTCTAATGAAAACATCAAAAATTTAAATTCATCATTCTCCAACTATCGAATTATTAAAAAAAAAACCCCTTCGAAAAGAGATGGTTGATCAATAAAAGGATTGGTCACTTCATTAGGGTACTTATATTTGAATTTATCCTTATTCCTTATAAATAGTTTAACTTTTTCTTTTTTGAGAAGACAATAGTCTTGACTTAATTAATTTCTTTAAGATCAATATATAACTTGGTTTAAATTACTATATTCAACTCAAATTTGATTGAAGAAAATTTTCAATTTCATTATACCGTAATAACTAACTACTGTAAACGAGTCTCTTTAATTTGAATGTTATTCTTTTGCATCATTATTATACTGTTGTCAAAGTGGAATTGATTTTAGTAAACACTAGCTGCAGTACTATTTAGCCAAAAAAAAAAGAAAAAAAAAAAAACTGCAGCGTTTGTTGGTGGGGATAATCAATTGGCAATTCAACCTGTGGTTGGCGTGGGCATTTAAAAAAAAAAAAGGTATATGCATATAGTACTTCCTCACAAAAAATATATCATGCATTTTAGATTTTCAAAAATATATAAGCTAATAATAAACTTTTACTTGGGAGTGTTTAGATATCGCTTAATTTGCTGAAAGTATTGTAAATAAAAGTAAAAATTAGTTGAAATAGTACAATGAAACCATAAATAGTATCCAAAAGTATAGCGAGACTCATAAATAGATAAATAGTAGCAAAATTAAGCTAAATAGTAAAATAATTTTAATTTTTCATTCTTACCAAATGCACACTATGTATCCTACACTTTTCTCTCTTTGGAGAAATACTATGTATAATAGACTTAATAGTAGTAAATCAGGTACAAAGTACAAACCTTACAAGGCATATGATCTTGTACCTCATAGTTTCATACAAATAAGCCCACTAGTCTAGTTCCTTTTTTTTTTTTTTTTTTTTTTTTTTTTTTTTTTTTTTGCGTGTGGACTTTCTTCTCTCTTTGCTAAGCACCCAAACACAAACACAACCTCCACTAGTATAGCAAATAGTTCTACAAAGCTTATTTTAATGCACTAATTAATACCATTAACCAAACCCTCCACAAATTAACAAGAATTAATTTATCAAGAATGATAGCAAGCATTAAAAAAAAGATTTAACCTTTCACCCTAGGCAAGATAACAGCTTTGAGAGGGTTCTGCATCACAACAGTAAAAGCAAAAGTCGCAGTCGGGTCGGGCGGGGCACCGGGAACCGGAACCCACTTGAAGGCATGAACCATCCTAGCCAGCAAGAGATTCACATGCAAAGTACCCAAAGTCATTGCTGGACAAATCCTCCTCCCAGCTCCAAATGGCACCATCTTGACCCCTCTATTCCCAGTCACATCCACATCAACCCCATCACCCACCAAAAACCTCTCGGGTTTAAACTCATTCGGATCCTCCCACATACCCGGATCCTCAGTAACCCAAGCAGTGTAAAACTCCACACTTGCATCCTCAGGTATATTGTACCCACCTAGCTTAGTCTCCTTTGTAGCCGCATGAGATAGCACAAAATGACTAGGTGGGTGCCTCCTAAATGTTTCTTTGACCACAGCACCAAGATAACTCATTTTCTCCACATCATTCTCAGTCACCAACCCTTCTTTCCCTACATGTTCAACTATTTCCTTGTACAACTTTTCTTGAATCTCTTGGTTCATCACCAAGTGAAGCAAAGCCCATTCCACTGTTGTAGCACTTGTATCAGTCCCAGCATTTATCACTTCCGAACACAATGTCACAAGCTCTTCCTCACCTAGCTTGCCTCTACCAGGAACTTCAAGCCCAAAAAGAGAGTCTATATAAGCAGCACCAATAGGACTCGCCATTTCAACATTGGTACTACTACTTTTTCCACCGCTTTCTACAAAAGCTTTTCTCCTTCTCACCAGTAGAACCAAACACTCCAGCTGTTTCTTTCTCAACTCTTTAGCTTCTTTGAGTTGCTTATGAAACAAAGGAGTGAGCACTGGCATGAAATCAGGAAGCTTTGGAGTTGTCATCAACATCACGTCCTTTAACACACTTTCAATCTTTTTAATCTCATCCTCAGAGATTTTTGCTCCGAAGCAAAGACATATCAGGACGCTACAAATAGTGAGCCTACAGTTACTCATAACCTCGACAAACCCCTTTTCAAAAGCCTCTTTTTGGAGCCTTTTGATGTGGTTTTCGAGTGCCCATTTGCGTATCCAACTGCACTGTTTTATTCTATTAGGGTTTATCAACTCGGTCACGAAGTTACGCCTTAGTGTTCGCCACAGAGGACCGTACACGGCCGAGTTGATAGCACATTTTCCGACACTGAATATGAGCCGGATAGGCGAGTCAGCTGGGCGGCTCGCGAACTCCGGGCCTCGTTGAACTAGGGCTTCATGGATGAGCTCAGAGCTGGTGACAATCACAAGTGTGCGTTGTCCCATTTGCATAGTGAAGATTGGGCCATATTTTGCACGCAAATCACGTACTATAAAGATGAATGGACGGCGTTGGAGGATGATTTGGCCTAGATTTCCGATTATAGGCCAACCCGGTGGCCCAGGAGGAAGGTTTTTGGGGCCGCCGCCGGTGATGGACCAGTAGCGCCACCACAAGCGGAGGAAGATAAGAGCTAGGAAGAGGACAAGAAGGTCTTTGAAATCCATTTTTGTCAACAGGAGAGAAAAGAAGAAAGGAAGTTACTTGACCAAGTTAAGGAAGGGATATAGTTATTTATAGAAGGAGAAAGTTGGGGTAGTGAATGAGTTTGGTCAATGGTAAGTGATGGCATTGAATATTTTGATCAGTTGAATTTACTCTTTGAAGTACAGATGCACATGGTAGTGTTTGGGTTTGATGCTGAAATTACTGTGAAGTACAGGTCACTGCTGCACGTATTAATAGAGCTATATTCAGCTAGTGAGCTGTGAAGATTTTAAGAGCATTACAGTAAAAGTTTTTAAAATTTTTAGTATTTAATATTTTAAAAAGTCATTTTATCAATTTTAACAACTCATTTTACAATACATTTAATATAAAAAATTTTATTTTTTTACTATTTTATTTAAATAATATAAACTACTCATTAAAATAATAAAAATAACATATTTTTTTTAAGATCGGAGCTACAATGAACTTTACAGTGAACTTTCAAAGATGAAAGCTCACTGTAACTCAGTTGCTATATTTTTATTTATTTATTATTTTTATATATATTTAAGTTTAGCATGTTTGTTGTAACTTGCTTTTTGGTACTTTTTAGAAACTTGACGTTAAAATTTAATATTTATAACATTTAACATTCTTAATGATAATGTTCTAACAACTCACTTGGCATAATGTTATTACAAGGAAGATAATGGAAAAATGTTAAATAAATTGGGAATTCAATGGCAGTCTTAGGTGGTGTTTATGGACAGATGGGGTTGGTTGTAGTTGAATTTGCATTATTACAGCTTCGGGAATTAAGGAAAAAAAAAAAAAAAACAGAAAGAGAGAGAGAGAGAGCAGTCTTAGGTGGTATTTATGGACAGGTGGGGTTGGTTGTAGTTGAATTTGCATTATTACAGCTTCGGGAATTAAGGAAAAAAAAAAAAAAAAAAACAGAGAGAGAGAGAGAGAGAGAATGGAATTCTTTATCGATGTTATGTATGTATGTATAGAAATATATGTATAATAATATATATTGTTGAATATAGAAGACTTGTAATGATACCATTGAATATGATTGATTGCGCTGGTCAGGAGGGTAGTCAAAAAATTTTATTTGGAGTGATCTTCTCATACTAATTTATTAGGTTATACAAATTTTTATAAATCTGTATAAACATAGACATCTGTACATATATATATATATATATATAACTTTTTTTTTTGAAACCATATATATATATATATATAACTTAGTATCCTTTATAGTGAATCTTTAATGTTTTTATTTTTAATATAAGTTACCAAATTATCAACCAAAGTGAGTCAAAAATTTTCAATTGAACTAATGAAATATTTAAAGACATGAATGATTTAAAAATTTAACAAACACAAGAACACATTTTACAATAAAAAATGAATGTGAGAAAGAAAAAAAAAATCTCTATAACACTAGACCAATTGGACAATTTTTTTAAGAGCAACATTAGACTAGCTCAAATATTTGGGGGGCCATGTCCCATTTTTGTAGGGTAATAATTAAAACGTTAAATATTTATATATAGTATTAAAATATGGAAAATGCTAATAAATGCCCTTAGGCTATTGGTTAATAATCCATTTAAAGAAAGTTTTTATGAGGAAAAAAAAGTAATTAATATTTTGACATTTTTTTTCATTTTCCATAAAAGTGGTGTCAAAACTTTTCTAAAATGGATTGTTAATCAATATCCTAAGGACACATGTTAGCATGACTCTTAAAATATTTTTAAAATTGGGGGGGGATTGCCCCCTACACATACATGTAGCTCCGCTGCTAGTGCTGGTAAATAACATAGTATATTAATTTTTTTGATAGTTGTTCCAAAAAATATATATTAAAATATTTAGTTTCTTTAAAAAGTTTAAAATTTCTATTCACCATTTCAATTTGTAAGGTTTATATAGTAAAATTTTTATTCCAAGCATTACTCATTGCAATTTTACTATATAAATTTTACAAATTAATATGTCATCAATCATAAGAAATAATTTAAATACTCATTTATTATTTCGTTGAATTGGCACCTGTAGGGATTGGGTTCGCGCACTTCTCTCGTGAGAGAAGTGGATTGAAGCCCAACTAGCCCAATACAATAAATTTGTAGAGAGTGGGCTGAAAAGTTAGGCCTTAGCGGGCGGGCACTTGTTAGTCATGGTGGTTATGGCGGTTGCGCAGAGATGAATCTGAGCTTATTCGAGGAGATTTTCTCTTTGGCGCAGTTTGGGCGACTCCTGCTCTTGGGCTTCGGGCGGAGTCCCTTTCCTAGGTTGCCTTTTCCTCCTTTTATACTAGCTTCTACTCTCTCTTGAATGTCCACGTGTAGGTTGAGATTCATAGGGTTGATACTTGTCCCATCAGCCCATACCCAAAGTGGTTGGGAGTGGTTGTAAAGGCTGAAAAGATGGCTCTGTCAGGTGCAGAGTACTTAATTGCAGTAATGGCAGCCTTTCCTTTATTCTTTGTCGTTTTAGTACTTTTCCTGTTCGGCGAAATGACCCGGGGTGTCATCATCAGGACAGAGTCGCTCCCTTTGTCCTCGGCTATAGTTATGGCCGAGGAGGGTCCTTCCTATGGTAGAGGAGGATCCTTCCTTGGATCGGGCCTTGGGCCCAACGCGGATATTGACATGGGCTTCTCGGTTTTATACCCCCCACAATAGCCCCTCAAAATCTTGCTATCCGGATCCTCGGACGGAGAGGAGGGTTTTGGTGACGTCGGGCCTATGTCACCGCTTGCCAAGTCTTGTCCTTCAGTAATGCTGGAGCCTCTTTGCTTGCCTGAAGTACGTTTCTGGCTGTGAGACATTCCTTCAGTTTACCCACGCTGCGTTCCTGCCGTTTCGGTACACGAGGCGCGCCTTCATTAAAGTCTCTTTATGAGGCGACGCAAATCCAACGGCTGAAGACTGCTTTGGGAATTGAGCGGGACTTATCTCGTTTGTAGTTTTTCCTTGGAGATTTGGACGGATTAAATGCTACAAGACTTGCCCCCTATATAAGAAGCACGGTGGGAGGTCATTCCCTTTATTGGCAGACCCTTTAGGCTTTTCAAATTCCTAACTCTCCAATTGTGCTCAAAGTCCCCATCACTAGTGTGACTGAGCCTTAGGAAGTGAGATGGTCAAGGCTAGGGTGAGGGTGAAGGAACCACACCCTTTTCAGAAGCCTTAGGTATCTTCAAGATTCAGAATGGCTCGGTCAGGGCAAAGGAGACAAAGACTCAAGACATCTTTTCTCCCCAATAAGGCAAGAAAGGAGCCTCTTCTTTCTTCAGCCAAAATCCGAAGCAGGTGGAGGTCACATCAGATTTTTGGTGCGATAGCACTGAGATTTCCCATCGCCGGTACCATTTGTGCTTGCCCGATTGATGCTAATACGATACTTGTTCGATTGCTATTAGAGTAGGTATGGGGACTTGGCATCCCCACTTCTTCCTCTCTTCCATCACCGATGCCATCCAGACTGGCTTAGTCGCTGCTAGCGTAAGGTTGTGGACCAGGTGCCTCTGCTTCTTCTTCTCTTCCATCGCTGGTGCCATCCAGACTTGCTTAGTTGCTGCAAGAGCAAAATTGAAGGATCTATCGTTTCCGTGTATTCCCCTCCCTCCTTTTTTTGTTTCTGTAGTTAGCTTCTGGTATAGGTTTGTCTAAGCCCCTTTTTTGTATGCTGTACTACTTTTTTGTCTAATAAAAGATGAATTTACCTCATTTTGTGTATTCTTTCTTTTCTGCAATAGTTATTTTGTGAATGGATGTGCTGGTGTCTTTTTCTTTCGAACAGTACTTAAGGCCGATGCCCTTGTTTAGCAAAGAGTTACTTCTTTGAACTTATCAAAACTGACGGGCACAACAATGCCGACTTTAAGTAGGTTAACCATATGAGACTAACCGGAATAATAGCTGAATGTTCTGTATTGCGTATGGGGCGATTACCCGAGGACGTGTAACCTAAAATGAACTATCCGAGGGGGTCGTCGGGCACTAAGGTGCTTTACCACGTTTCAGATGGTATTCATAGCCTTAACTTGTTTTAGGCATCCGGTCCGAGGACCGAGGCATGACTGTACCTGGTTTAAACACTTGGAAAGGTGCCATTGCGTAGGACTTCCATTCTGTCTAGGATTTAAGCCTCTCTTGATGTAGTTAGTTTCCAGTAGGTTTGGGTTCGAGGAACATGCGAGACCTTGGTTCTGTCCAAAACTTATGTTGTCTTTTTGAAGTAGTTGGTTTCCCCATAAGTTTGAGTTCGAGGACCATGCAAGACCTTGGTTCTGTCTAAAACTTATGTTCTCTTTTTGAAGTAGTTGGTTTCCCCATAGGTTTGAGTCCGAGGACCATGCAAGACCTTGGTTCTGTCAAAAACTTATGTTCTCTTTTTGAAGTAGTTGGTTTCCCCATAGGTTTGAGTCCGAGGACCATGCAAGACCTTGGTTCTGTCCAAAACTTATGTTTTCTTTTTGAAGTAGTTGGTTTCCCTATAGGTTTGAGTCCGAGGACCATGCAAGACCTTGATTCTGTCCAAAACTTATGTTGTCTTTTTGAAGTAGTTGGTTTTCCCATAGGTTTGAGTCCGATGACCATTCAAGACCTTAGTTCTGTCCAAAACTTATAGGAATTCGGTGAATCGGGCTACTGGACCTGCGAGGGTTAGCCCCTTGACAAACGTGTGGGGCATAGACTTGATGTTAGAAGCCCCTAGAACTGCCCGTGCCATTGGCACTTCGTAAGGTAGCCCTGAGGGTGAGCCGCGCATAGCTTGCACCACTGCCAAAATTCTCTCTTTCGAGAGACCCTTGTTGGTAGGGGCTTGATCCTACCATGACTAATCGCCGCCTGCACCAACGCACAAGCTTCCCCATAGACGGCGCCAATTGTAGGGACTGGGTTCGCGCACTTCTCTCGTGAGAGAAGTGGATTCAAGCCCAACTAGCCCAATACAATAAATTTGTAGAGAGTGGGCTGAAAAGCTAGGCCTTAGCGGGCGGGCAATTGTTAGTCATGGTGGTCATGGCGGTTGCGTAGAGATGAATCTGAGCTATTCGAGGAGATTTTTTCTTTGGCGCAGTTTGGTCGACTCCTGCTCTTGGGCTTCGGGCGGAGTCCCTTTCCTAGGTTGCCTCTTCCTCCTTTTATACTAGTTTCTACTCTCCCTTGAATGTCCACGTGTAGGTTGAGATTCATAGGGTTGATATTTGTCCCATCAGCCCATACCCAAAGTGGTTGGGAGTGGTTGTAAAGGCTGAAAAGCATGGCTTTGTCAGGTGCAGAGTACTTAATTGCAGTAATGACAGCCTTTCCTTTGTTCTTTGTCGTTTTAGTACTTTTCCTGTTCAGCGAAATGACCTGGGGTGTCATTATCAGGACCGAGTCGCTCCCTTTGTCCTCGGCTATAGTTATGGCCGAGGAGGGTCCTTCCTATGGCCGAGGAGGATCCTTCCTTGGATCGGGCCTTGCTATGGTCGAGGAGGATCCTTCCTTGGATCGGGCCTTGGGGCCAACGCAGACATTGACATGGACTTCTCGATTTTATACTCCCCACAGCACCAATAATCATATACAATATTATGTCAATTTGTAAATTTTTATGAAAAATGTTAAAGGTATTACAAGTTTTACAATATAAAACTTACAAACTAATGTAGTAATAAATGTGATTGGTTCAACAAATATTTAAATTGTCCTTTTGTGATTGCTCACATATTAGTTTGTAAGTTCAATATAGTAAAACTACTCAATTTTCTATATCTAATAGTAATCAATTTTATTTTATATATTAAAATTGGGAAATGCTAACGAGTGCCCTTAGGGCACTGGTTAAAAATCCAGTTAAAGAAAATTTTTATGGGAAAAGAAAAAGAAAACAATTAATATTTTAACAGCTTTTTTCATTTTCCATGAAAGTGATGTCAAAACTTTCTTAAAATAGATTGTTAGAAAGTGCCATAAGGGCACTCATTAGCATGACCCATTAAAATTTGTTGTAGGTTTCACTTCTACCAGCATTACATTACTCAATACCATTTTGGATGGTCAGAGTCAGACTTAATACTTCATAGTTATCAAATCAAAACCGCAGCAAAACTTGCCCAATTATGCTCATGTTGATTCCATCACGGAGATCATGCGGGCTGCCTTTCACGAGGTTGGCTATTTGAGATTTCCGAGGGCGAACGATCTTAGGCAATGGCAATTTACAGCTCATTATTGGTTAGCTTGTTCGGCTAGTTTTAGCTACTCCTTCTGGCAATGACGAACAGCCCACAGCTCATTATTGGTTATTTTGATTTTATCCAAAATAATTATTCCCCCCCCCCCCCCCCCCCCCCCCAAAAAAAATCATTTTCAATCAAGAATCCAAATTAAATTTTAATATACCAAAAAAACTACAAACTTGTATAGAACGGATTACAAAATAAATCAATTCAAACATTTTAACATAGGTTTTTTTTTTTTTTTTTTTAATTATTCGGACTTATTTATATTTTGATTGCATTCCAAAAAAATTACAAATTTGTATATAATGTATCACAAAAAAATTAATTCAAACAATTTTTACATAGTTTCTTTTTTTATCGGACTTATTTATTATGTAGTTGAAATAACACAAATTACATTATTTTGCAAGTCTTTTATTGTAAAATAGATAATAATTTTAATTTTAATTTTTTTTTGCTGTAGCTTTAACATTTTTAAATTTCTTAGCAACTAGTACTTTTTTCAGTATTTGTGTAATAAATTAAAATTTGTAATATCTTTAATATCACCTTTTTAATTTACAAAAGTTCTAAAATTCACTCTCAGATGTTAGGAGATGTAATGTATATAGTGCTTCGGTTTCATATGATGCTAAGGTTAAAAGCATGTTGAGAGCCTTATTACTCTAGGATCAATCATACAATCGTATCATTTAGACAGTATTTACCACTAGGAGAGGTGATCTAGTGGTAGAAATTTATTGTGACTAATTATCCATGCGAGTTCAGAAGTTGTGGATTTGAGTAGTGTTAGGTGTCTCATTAGTACTCAAGTGGTCGATCGTCTATACCATAACGCAATGTGTGAATTTAAGTGGTGCAGGGACAATGATTAAACCGAGATGACTTTTTCTTTTATTTAGCAAAGAAAAGAAAAAAGAAAGAAGAAGACTATTTTGTAATTTCAATTTTAATATTTGATACCTTTCATATGTTTGTTTGCACACTCAGTTATAGTGTCATTCGTCCATTTGGGTTCTAGTGGGTTCTAGTTAGTATCAAGCGTTTGAGAAAAATAACTAGGAGTCAAACCTTTATGATCTGTTTGGATTGAGGGAGAGAGAGGGGGAGTAAAGTAGAATTGATTCAAAATTAGCTTATTTTCAGCTAACTTAACTCTACTCTACTTTTCTTTACTCCCCCTCCTCAATCCAAACTGGTCTTCAGTTGTGGCTATAGGCCAGGACCAATAGTCGCGTTTCTAGAAACATTGCTATAGGACATACTCTAGCTGCGTTTATAAAAGGCGGGTATAGGGGACAGCTATAGCCACATTTTTAAAATGCGGCTATAACCCTTTTGTTTTTTTTTTTTTTTTTTTTTTTTTTTTTTGAATTTGGCTAAAACGCAGCTATTATTATTATTATTTTTTAAAATTTTTTTTTCCTAGCCAGATGGCTTGGTCTTGCTCCTTTGTTATTCAATAGCCTTTTACTTGCTAATTAGTAAATATTATAAGCTAAAAACATGATCGCATAATAACATGATTCTTGGCTGCATTTAACAAAGAAAACTAATGTAAAAAATTGAATGCATAAATGCTAATTCACAGATATGACTTATTATTGTCATATATATGGTGTCTTATTATTACTACATAAGTATTAACAGAGATGATGATAGGCATGAGGAAAGCATCCTGGTTGAAAAAAGTTACGTTAGCCAAACAGGTTGGAGACTATCCAGCCAACCCAATTCTATTCTGTCTAAAACTGTGAAGGCCAAATACTTCCATAATAGTTCCCTCTTTGATGGGAAACTAAAACCTTAGGATTTCTAGTTTTGGAAAAGTCTAAGCTCAACACAAATTCCCCTCTAAATCTTGCCAAATGGAGGATAGGCATAGGCAAAAGCATTGAGATAAATCATGCAGACTGGTTCACTCCTAATTAAGATTGATAATACTCAGTTGGAAGAGTTGCGTCCAACTAAACTTTGGTTGAAAAGTTTGGGGCATATGACACTTTCTTTTGAGGCTGAGGTTCCAATTAAATTCACCTAGGTGAGGCCTCTAGAAGGCCATGAAGCAATCACATAATGCATGTGACACGGCATCATGAGGTTCCAATTAAATCCTTCCTTGCTGTTGTTATCTGTGAATGAAAAATTTTAAATTAAAATAAAGTTAGGAAGGAACAAAAGAGACTTTATTGGCCGACCAGTATCCTGCAATTCTTGGTCACTAAAGGTATCCTCGGCTACATGTTTACTTATCCAATAATGCATCCTGGAAGACAGCAAAAAGCATGACAATCATGCTAAGGAAACTCATGAACAACTTTTTATTGCAAGCACAACCAGGTAGATTAGTTGTACATCTAGGCATATAATGATATAAAGTATGCAACTGTTTCAAAGTTACTATTTCATTTCCTTTTGTCTTCGTATTGTAAAAACTTCAGGTTTGCATAACTATAATACCAGATAATTACATCTCTGAAACACTTGTTTAGTACGCACCTTGGCCACAAATATATCTTTACTCCATTGTGCAACAACATCATCAGTTTCTGGCAGGTCCTTCATCAAATACCGCTTAATTTGGACATGCATCTACAGAGACTAAGGAGTCTAAGGACACGTGGCCTTCGGTTGTAACTAACTCAGTCACTAACAGATTGGTCTAAACTACATACAGCTTTGTGACTTAATGCTAGACTACATGTCGTTTTGGACTCATCTGTACTATCTTTCTGTACGGGAGTCAGCACTAAACCAAGAATTGAAAGGAACTTTTTCATTCAAACCCCTTGTCACTTTGAGCCTTGAGGATCTTCATTTTTTTTTTTTTTTTTTTTTTTTTTTGCTTCTTCTAAATGGGTGGTAAGAATGAAAATGAATTTATTAGTACTACTGAAAAAAAAGAGGTGCACGAGGTTGTAGCAAAGGTTAGCCAGCCAAAGGCATAACAATGACAAGGGGAAAAAAAAATTAAAGAAACAATTAATTAAAAAATAGCACCACTAACATTGCATTTTTAGATCAATTTTAGCCAAAGGCATCTCCAATTCACTAGAACTGTGATCATCTCGTGAAACTGAGAAAGTACATTTCCCTCTTAAGTTTTAATTTCACGATTAGGGTGTACTATGGGTTCTAAGGTATGTTTATTTTACTATTGTAAGTAAAATTTGGGCAAGTAAAAACTCTCTTTGTAATACCCCAAAATCATAAATAATAAAAGTCTATTCAATCTAAATAATCCATAAAAAATAATAAATAAATGCAACCAGCAACCTAAAATCTCATTACAATTGTCAGAGCTCTAATCCCACCACAGATAAAATATCCTTAAAATAATTCTCCAATACAATATTTAATACCATAAAAATAATAATAAAATCATTACCTCCACAATATAATTTTTAATTGTTGTCTTCTAAAAATTTCTATTCCTATGATCCCTCTAATGTATCTGTAAGGGGGAATAAAATTGGAGGGGCGGGGGGTGAGATAACTTAATAAGTGGAATTCACAAATATTAGGGTGTGGGAACAAATCTTTTAAATAAATAATTCATACAACAAAGTTATAACTTGTAACCCATCAGTATTTTAACATCAAATATTTCATATAAAAAATATCATTATATTGTGAGCCATTATAATTTACCAACACCATTATATAAACAATTTCCTAGACTTTCTTGTGGTCAACATTTACGTCCCACTGATAGGGTTGTGTTGTCCCTTTTTTAGGACTGGAACCCCCTTTTTATCTCATTTCTTAAGGGTGGCTCCTTTGGAACCTAAATGTGCACTCCCTTGTTAAGGAGCTCTCTTTTTGGATCTTCAATGGTATACTCCTTCGCTAAAGAGCTACCAAATGTGCATTGTCCCCTTCTCTGGGACCGCCCTTGCTAAGGACTAACTACAGTATGATTGTCCTAAATACAATACTGAGTTTTTAATCACGACTTATCATAGGATTCAAAACAAATTCAAGATGCTCACAACAAATAATCCAATCATAATACTGAAAAAATACAAAGATTTATCCACACATACAAGTTTAAATAAGTTTAGGTTGTCCTACAAGTTTTTCATATAACAAATAGTCAACGTTTCCATACAATGTGCACATCAAACATTCATAGAGTAACAATATATTTATATAATATCAACATATTTCTTTGATATAAGAATAGTTTCATAATCAAAATTGTTTTTGGGAAAATCCCTAAATTAGTAAGTACCACTTACCTCTTATTTGCAAAAATGAAACCAACCACCTTTGAGTCACAATAAATCAGTAGAATTAGAACCTAGCAACACCAAAAATAGGTCCATCAATATGCAATTTTCTACTTAAAAATCTGTTTCCACACTTAAACAATTTCATCCTGGACAACACTAATATTTTCAAAATTTTCCATTTATTTACTTACTGTCCAATTCACTTTCAGTTTTGATCAGATTGTTTTATTTCACATATTTTCACTATCTATAAATTCACATGAAAGTACAGCAATTCTTTAGAACTCTAGCATTTCATTATATGTATAACCATCATATAATCTACTACTATTCTTTAGAAGCCTCATATTATAATCTGAGTTGATCAATCCAATAGCCCATTATCCCCTTGATGCCGCAAAACATAAATGATAAGGCTGGACTAGTATTTGAACAATGATAGGTGCGTAGATGCATGACAGATTGGTGAACTTAGTTAGCTAGTATATGACTTCTTTATATCTATGTTATAGTGGCCAAATAGATTCAGATTTTTGGCTTAAAAGCATTGCTGCATAATCAGATTTTTGGCTTAAAATCATTGCTGCATATCGCAGCGGCTTAGAGATGATAACTAATGTCACTAGAGCGATGCTAAGGAAGGTATCTAATAACCATAATGCAACTTTTTCCATTAATATAATCATAGATATTCATGAAACTAACGCCTATTAGCTCCCTTCCAAGACATATGGCTATATGTTCTATTTTTATCTAATCAATCTTAAAGCCTATAGAGGGCCATACGGCTATGTTCCATGCCTATTTTAATATTGTAACATCAATAGGTCAGCTTTTCCAATAATATAATGATAGGTCAGCTCTCCCAATTATATTCTACTAGGTACCAAAAATAATAGATGCATAGACCCATGTCTTCCTATAAGCGTGGGAACAATTGCTAGCCATTGAATATTCCAACTTTCTAAATTTAGAGTAGGAGAAAACCATACCTGAAATTCTCACACACAGCCATAGAGAAGAAAAGAAAAGCTCAATCGTGTGTTGCAGTTGAAACAGAAAGAAACCTCTTACATGTATACACGTGTAGCTTAAGAGGTAAAAGTCTAGGATTTTTAAAACTTATTAAGACCCATATATTTACTTATATCATCTCACTTGAGTCTCTTATACCACAATAATTATCTTATTTAAATAGCTTAGGCCCAAATCAATTAAATCCATTTAATTGTGGGCCTCCTTTTTAATTTATGTATAAGAAAGAAATTAGTAATAAAATTATGGGGTGTTACACTCTTAAATGCCTAAGTAGATAGTACTTTTGGTGTTTTAAAATATTTTGGAGGTATTGATGAATATCCCCCAAAAACTCACATAGTTTTTGTTTTTGACTGAGGATTTTCGAAGGTGACTGGATTGTGGATTTATTTTGTGGCCTCCGAAGGTAGGATAAACTTTGTTTATGGTGTAATATTGAGAGAGAGGTCTTAATATTTATGTATGTAGCTTTCATAATTAACTTTCTCAATATCATATTATTTTGATAATTAATGCCAATTTGAAGCCCTAATATTTATTAGCCCATTTGATCCTTCCCCATAGCCCTGCATTCTGAGTCACAGCTTATGCCAAAAGTATGTTAAATTTATTTTGCATATTTAGTTTAGCATTAGAAATTTAGAATTAACCGAAGACTAGATATAATCGTGCTTATAATGGCATCTCCTAAGTCCTAACAGTTTGCTCCCAACAATAATTGAAAGTTCATTGTTGACTGTAGAGTATATTACAAAACAATATTGCAGACAATACCCAGTTGGAAATTAGTGGGCAGGTTAGTAAACTGCACGATTGCATTAGGGTAGCTTTAGGAATATCTTTTCTTTTGAAACCCTAAGTAGTAAGCAGTAGCACCCACAACTTTACTGTGGTACTTTAGAATCATGTTGGGCGTGTCTAGCAATATGGAACGAGATTGACAAGATTAATTCTAAGTTTCTAACCACTTGATCATGTTTTCTTTTCTTTCTCATAGGGTAAATAATTAGATTTTTATGTGATATTTGTTTAGGTAAACAATCCTAAATAGTCTGTTGAAGATCTATTGCCGATCTAATAGTTTTGAGACAGGAAATTTTTCTTCTTGTGATATTTTGTTTAGGTGGAGTACCTATATATAACAATCAAACAATCAAACCATATATTGCAGACAGAAATTGCCATGAACTAAAATGGCAATTACCTTTGTGACAGGTAACTTGCACCTTATATCATCGAATTTGTTCTGACTAAACGTTGAGAAAGCAATGGTAGTAAGCACAAGTAACTCCGTTATCAATCAAGGTGAATTCCCCTTGGCATATTAGTTGTGTTCTTGCCTGCAGAACATAGAAAAATTTAGGCAATTGGTTTCATTAAGTAGTTAATACAGAGAAATGATCAAATTTTCACAAGATACATATATGAACAGGAGCAAAACTTACATTTTAAACCTAGGGGGTTGGCCAAGTTGATTGGGCTCTTGGTCTCAAAGTGCTTGTACTGGGCTTGACTAAGTGTGCTCCCTAGTTCAAGTTCTGCTACCTGCACTTTGAAAAGAATTTCTTGGGCCAGTGCTTTACCCCTTCGTGGGCCCATCCGACATGAACAGTGATTAGTCTCTGGTTGAAAGTTTTGAGGAAACACTGTGGGAAACCAAAAAAAAAACTTTCATTTTAAGTATTCTAGAAGCATTGTAATTAATTAAGATGGAGTATTTCAAAGTTCCTATTACTCTTTGCCGGTCTATTATTGCAAAATTATAGCGAAATTGTTGAACAAGACTAATACGTAACGAAACATTAGCTTGCATATAAAAGTATAGTACTATCTCTAATTAAAATATTTCCTTCTATGATGGCCTGATTAGAGTCACCGGCTTGATTAGAATCTTTATCAAATTAATATAATGTTATGTCAATTGTCAAAGTCAATGCTCGTGATCAGCATTGTTAGATGTACCATTCTTCCAATAACGTGTTCTGCTTTTTGGCGCTTCTACACCTGCACCACTATTTATATCATCTCTCACTATATGTAACCTTAAGTAGTCAGCATTAGCATTAAGGAGATATACACTCCAAGTTCTACTCTTTCTTAAATTATCCGTCATAGTAACCTTAACTATTCAGCATTAAGGAGATATACACTCCAAATTCTACATTCTTTCTTAAATTATCTGTCATGGAAATCGTGGTTACACAGCCCAAAATTGGATCGCAGATGGTCCAAGAAAAGAAGTATTTTGATTACTCTTCAAGGGCAATATATCTTCGGGCCATTGTCCTGGGAGGTCTCAAAGGGGTTGCATACGCAGCTTTTATGATAATGAGTCGTATACTTATGAGTGTAGGAGTTGTTGCAATTGAAATCGAGGCTATACTTCTCACAAGCTTCATTGGATTGGCTGCAGGAACTTTGCATTTAGCAATTGCACAATATGTTTCTGTTTATACCCAATATGATAAATTGACATTCCAAGCAAAAAGGAACATCAGAATGGGCAGAGGTGGACAAAAGGGGCCAGTGCCAAGCCCAACTCTAGTGGCTGTGGCATCATCGGTAACATATTTAGTAGGGGGCTCGGTGCTATTACTAGCAGCTGGTTTTATAAAGCAAGAGGAATGGAGATCTTCTGCTGTGATGACATTGGCTTCTTTATCCCTGTTTTTGGTGGGAGTAATTGGAGCTGCACTTGGAAAGGCACCAGTTGCAAGGTCTCGTGCAAGAGTTTTATTAGGAGGATGGCTCACAATTTGCATAATGTTGGGGAAAAGCAAGATTCTTGAGCATTTTGGACTCTAGAGAAGGAAATGTTGGGTTACACGTGTGAGTGAAGTCCTACATTGAATAAATATGAGAAGAATGAGTGGTTAATATAACATAATTGAGCACATACCCATTGGGCTTAGGCCTTTTGGGTTAAAGTGTGTCTCTATATGTTTTATTAATTACTCAAGGAAGCTCCCCAAGGTGTTTATCTCCCTAACTCGTGGTATCAGAGCCCATGGTGGTGTGCGGCGAAGGTGGTGAGGTGTTCATGGTCCCTACCTAGCGGGGACAGAGAAAGCCTTAACGGTCCACACATAAAGATCCTAGAGAAGAAAAAAGAAAAAAGCCCAATAAAGGAATATTGCTAATGGTGCTAAATAATGGTGTGGTGCGAGGTTCCCATGGACATGGACGTACGGGGTTCCCATGGATGTGCGTGCGGGTTGACACGTGGCTCCCATGGATGGCGTACGAGAGACCCATGGATGACGCACTGATGAAGTGAATAATGGTGTGGTGCGAGGTTCCCATGGACATGGACGTACGGGGTTCCCATGGATGTGCGTGCGGGTTGACACGTGGTTCCCATGGATGGCGTACGAGAGACCCATGGATGACGCGCTGATGAAGTGAAAAAGCCCATTAGGCAAGGGGGAGTGAGTAGGACTTGTTCATGGCCCACAAAGAGATCTTGAAGCCCATAAAGAGGCAGACTCACACGTGAGGGGGAGATTTGTTGGGTTACACGTGTGAGTGAAGTCCTACATTGAATAAATATGAGAAGAATGAGTGGTTAATATAACATAATTGAGCACATACCCATTGGGCTTAGGCCTTTTGGGTTAAAGTGTGTCTCTATATGTTTTATTAATTACTCAAGGAAGCTCCCCAAGGTGTTTATCTCCCCAACAGGAAAATACCAAGGTTGAATGATTAATGATATCTCCATTATTAATTACAAACTAATTACTATAGTTAATGAATTCTTTTGACCACGACCAAATTAAGTCTGGTTGAAATATCTCACTTGAGAAAGGAGTTCTTTTTTCTCTTCTTTCCTATATTAATAGTTGACACTAAAGATTCGAATAAGCGACAAATCCTAGCATATGTAGCAGTTAGGTGTTGAACAAGAAAAATGAGAATTGGATCGCAACAGAAATGCCTGTTGTATTAAAGAATCTGTTGCAAGCTGCACGTCCTACCTTTTTCTATATTTATCATCTCATTTAATGTAATAAATGTTATATTGTAGTTCCTTTAAGTTTTCATGTTATAGAAACGAGCTCTTTTATGACTTTCTAGTTTTGATATCTTGTGTGGAACAAATGTTACAGTCGCTGTTACCAGGCCTTTAAGAAAATTGAATTCCGTTCAGATGTGATCTTTATTTTCAATTGATTACCACATAAACTATCCCAAACAGTGCATCAACCGCTTGCAAACAAGCCACTGCAGTTATGTTTGTTTAAAAGGAAATCATTTTTTGGAAAATAATCTTAGTTTTTGTTTTATTTAATATAACAAACTATTTGCCATAGTATTTGCAGAAGATAGCTTTCCACGTTTTTTGTATCCAGATCATTAAAATATTGGGGTATCTGTGAAGTCTTTCCGGAACCAGTTTCATCAACAATAACAAGAACCTATTAAAAGCAATAATTTAAGATCATGGACAAAAGTTGACACCTTGAATGAAATGCATTTATATATGTGTGAACAATGTAGACATAATAGAACAAGAAAATTCTTATATAGATAGTACAAAACATAAACTTATGTGTAAAATACTTCATCGTTGAATGAAGCATTTTACAGGTTGGTGATGGTCAACACATGGGATAACGAGGCACACATAGTCTCGTCTGACCCCGGTGAATGGAGTGTGGTGGAGTTTTCAAAGAAATTTAACATCGGTAGCTCTCCTTACAAAGGCGAGCTTTTTTGGTGCTGTAATGGTGGCCGTCTTCTCAGGTTTGATCTATACAACAGCACATGTGTTGTAGTCGTTCCTTTGAAATTGAGCAGCCTATAGAACTGGGGCCAATGGAGATTTTTGATTGCGTTGGACTTGTAGTGTGTCTGGGGTGCCTGAGAATATGTCAGATTTTAGTGCAGTCTCATATCTGCGTTTGGGAGCTCAAGGACTATGATAGCCAGGGTGGTGGCAAATGGTGCTTGGAGCACAAAGTGTCTCTCAAAGAATTTGTCTCAGAAAAATCTCTTTGGCTCACACAATATGTAAACCAGATTAATCCTTTGATCACAGTGCTGGGTTTTCATCCAATTGATGGAAATATCTTGTATTTGGGGATTGAATTGAAGGCTGTAGTATGCAACTAGCGGAAGAAAACGCTCGAAGTCTTTTGTAATTTTCCTGGCGATAAACATTGGAGCTCAATGCGCAGTTTCCTCAACTATGTGCTCCCAAGTTGGCCAACTCTCATTCCTTCTTAATGCTACCTAATAGCATTTACCTATTTTTGATTTTATAATTTCTGTTAGTTACTGGTTACAAAGATAATCAATTATCTTATAATCTAATTTTTGTCTATTTGTAGACTTACTGACTTTGCACTATTAGTTTCTGTTCCATAACTATTTCAATGCTGCCTAATTGTTTGTGTTGCTTGCTAGCATTTTCAGCTTTGGGTTCTATTGACAGACTTACTATCTTTGGGTTAATGTTTATTGTGATTTACAATTAATTATATGTTGCATCATAAAAATCAAGCAAACAAAATTTCTAGTCTTAACCCATGTCCTAATCTTATTGGCTGAGATCAATTCCCAAATCCTAGCATTTAATGTTGAGATTAGTTGAATACTTAAATCTTAGCTTCCAATTGCCATTATCCAAAGAAGCTAAAATGCCCAAAAGCTAATCATACCATTTTCGGTCAAATCCTAAGATAGATATATTGAGATTCTCTTGATAATATGATCCTTTTTGATTTTGCTAATTACTCCCTAAAACTTCATTGTAAAAAGAACCCACCATGAACTCCAAAACACACTTATCCCTCATAAAATTTTGCACCCATCTTGCCATTTTCAATTCATAAGTCAGCCCTTTAATTCATAAATTAGCTTTCAGTGTCATAGATATCCTTACACACTTAACCATAAACATTCCTTCTCATCTCCTCAAAAAAAAAAAAAAAAAAAAAAAAAAAAATTAGCATCATAAAAAGCCATGAACAACCCTTTTTACACCATAGCCAAAAATAACTAAACACTACTATAGCTCTCTTTTAAACTTCATATATTCAAACATACCTTTGACCTTTCTATAAACTCACTTACATCGCTTATTATATACATATATATATATATATATATATATATATATATTTATATATATATATTCATCATTACGTGGAATGAGAAATAGAAATCTTGTTTAGATACTTGTTGCACTAGTTGGATACTCTCCCTCTCTCTCACTAAATATTTTAAGCCCAACATTGAGTTTCGATCGATCCTGGCCTCCTAAATATTTTATTGGCAACAAAAAACCACACCACAACACTTTCAATGAAAATAATTTTTCTTATAAAGTGGTTTGTTCATGACTTAAATTTATTAAGATCATCGACTCAAAAATTACACTTTAAATTGTATCGAATTTGCTGTGTAACTGGCCATGTGTTCATGTTTAAAATTAAATTAAAAGAAAGAAATCATGAAATTTCAATATTTAGTTCGATTCGTTTATGCCAGCATGAGAAGATGTAATTTTGTATCCCCAACATTGGCCAACAAAACATTCCCAAAATATCTTATTATGCAACCAAAGATATAGCCAGGACTTGGAGTTTGGGAAGAGGGGGGGCGGGGGACAGCTTTGCTACTGGCTACGTGTAGCAGCTCTAGCCTTTGGCTCTGCCCCTTAACCGCTAAGGGGTTTTATTTATTTATTTATTTATTTTTGTGTGTTTTTGATGTGTGTATTGCTTCTAAGTAAGACAAAATTATTTCATTTAAATTTTTTGAAAGCTCGGGCTGTTTGTTTTGGGAAAAATTGTTTAATTAAGCTTAATTGTTTTTAGCTTTACTAATGGTAAATTTTTTGTTGGGCTAATTTTTTTGGACTTGCATATTTTGTTTTAGATTTTAGATCAATATATTTTTTATGGTCTTTAAAATGAGGAAAATGCTAGAGCTGCAAATTTTTTTTTTCTTTTTACAAATTGGTAAGATACAAAGTGATGTAAATGGTGGGCTTATATGCAAACAAATAAATGATATAGGAAATTTTGTACTTGTAGTATTACTCTTAAAATAGTTAATGATAATATTAAGGGGGACGGGGCAAAGTGACAATTTTTTTTTACAAATTGGTAAGTTACAAAGTGATATAAATGGTGGGCTTCGATGCTAACAAATAAATGATGTAGGAAATTTTGTACTTGTAGCATTACTCGTAAAAGAATTAATGATAATATTAAGAGGGCCGGGGCAAAGTGTAATTTTATAGAACAAAATTGCTAAAATTTGTTCTTATATAATACTAATATTAAAAAAAAAAAAATTAGGGGGCGCCATTGGCCCCCAAGTACCAACTATGTCTCCGTCCTTGGATGCAACTTACCAGAATTCTCTCATCCATACACAAACATGACCCGAACTCAAAACCAATCAGTCATTTATCAAATTATCTGCTATACTTTTTTTTTTTTGGATACAAGATAGAATTCTACTTTAGCCTAATCTAAGTGTATATGTGTGTGAAACTCTCTTCTAGAGACTTGAACCCCGGCCCTTGCCCTCCACACCCTACAAGCATTTATACTTGTGGACTGACTATCACATTAAGGATGTGCGGTGGTAATTATCTACTATACTTAAAGAGCCCAGACACGCTTACAAGTAAATGTAAATTTTTTATTATAATAATCATTGTAATTTTTGTTAATAACTGTTAGTTATTGGTTATAAAGATAATCAATTAGTATCTTATAATCTAATCTTATGGCTATTTGTATACCTACTATCTTTGCACTATTAGTCATATATAACAGTATTTTTCTACAAAATTTTATATTGAACTATTAGTTAAGAATTACTATTTTCTTATATAACCCTTTACTAAACCAACCAAGGGCAAGGGTTTTTTTAAATAAAAAAATTGCTTTATATTTTAAGTTTTAACTAGAGAAATTTAGTGTTCTCTAAAAATAAAAAAATTACATATATATTTTTCTTTATTTCTATATTAAAATTTTCATCTACTCATATCATAAGCCTATTCGTTAGTGATAGAATATAGTGAGAATTAAGTTTTTCCAATCATGATAGTTAGAAAGGAAAGAGAAAAAAAAAGAGTTTTCTAACAATTCAAAAAACTTCAACTTGCAACCCTCTATTTTAATGTTATCTTTGATTTACACGACCTAATGAAGAACTCATGATCTCAACTTTAAACTGAAATTTCTCCTCTCCCCCTCAATCAACTTTACAATAAATGTGGGTTCTAGTTAATTCAATTGGTAAAGTCTCCGATTGTTGAATAAGAGATCTGAGGTTCAATCTTCGTTTACGCCAAAAATAAATTGGTGTATTGGTGTGATGATAAAGAGCTATTATTAAAAGTGGACACTAGGGTGTTCACCAAATCACAAAAACCTCACAAACCACATCAAAACCGCCCGCAAAATAGCATAATCGCATTGCATTGCAAGTAACAGTGCACCGCAAGTAATAGTGGACCACACCATATGGTGCAGTGCGGTTTACGATTTTATAATAAGAAAACTGCACAAATCACACCACACCCTCTCTATATATTAATATATTTATTTATTTTTAATATTAAATATATTATTAATAGTTTAATAACCCTAGTTTTAAAAAAAAAGTTTGATAACACTAGCAAGTGTTGACTAGGAAAGCCAACCCAAAAAAAAGAAAAACTAGCTCAATAGTTTCAAACTTGGCCTAAAACAAAAGAAAAAAATCAGTTTTGGGCTGGGTAGGAAAAGCCCAAAATTTGAAAAATATATCGACTTCAAACCTTTCAAACCGCATCTTATACACCGCATTCCACATGTGACCACAAAAATGAGGTGTGGTGTGGTTATGATTTTGGCTAAACTTTAAACTGCACCACAACGCACTGCACTGCACATGTGACTGCAAAAATAAAGTACGGTGCAGTTATAATTTTACCTAAACCGCACCGCAAAGTGTGGTACTAAAAATGACCCAAAATTGCACTGCACCACACCGCGAACACCCCTAATGGACGCCATAGGTTGAAACTCTCTAAAAAAAAAAAAAAAAAAAAAAAAAAAAAACCTTCACAATAAATCATATTTATGTCCCCTCCAAACAAACTAAAATAATAATAATAATAATAACAACAACTAGTCACTAATTTGTACTGTGGGGGGCAAGCTTTGTCAGTCAACAGTGGGCCTTAGGACCAGGATGAAGCCCAGCCATGGCGGGAAGCGAAAACAGGGCCGGGAGACATTTAGCCCAATCCTATTGGGCCGGGCCGGTTTTATTTAAGGAGCGTCCGAGGAGTAGTGCCTCCTCGGACGCACTTAATGGACGTCAAACACGTACCCTGCCCACGGTAAGGAACCCTTCTAAATGAAGGAAATGCTAAACAGGCAGGGAACAACCACTACTGCCGCATTAAATGCAGGGAAACTACTTTTCCAGCCGCATTAATGTGGATTGGACAGAAAAATAGTATTATCTCGGCCAGTGCAACTCACAGAAAAAGGAGGAGGATGTCCTTTGGGACAGGCACTCGAGTAGAGGCCTAGATGGTGAACAAGTGTAAGGTCATTATCAATTAAAGGAGGATATATAAGAGCAGAAAGTCTCCACAAAGAGGGGGGGATTTTTGGGAGGAAAGGAGCAAGTGGAACACTAAAGCAGCCTCAGGGATAGTCATCTGAGAAAACTGAACAAAACAATCTCACGTCCTATTTGTTGCATGGTTCACCATTAATCACGTCCACTCTGTCAAGACCTAGCTCTGAGTCCCACTCTCTACAAATTCATTGTCGAGGGTCTTTTGGGCCAAGATCGCTGGCTTGCTGGGCCTGGGCCCCAAAAACCGCCCTTACAATTGGCGCCGTCTGTGGGAAGAACTTGTGTCTCGACAAGTGAAACCGCGAGAATGGAAGGATCAGGTCCACACCAAACAGGACGTGCAGACTCCCAACGACAGGACAATGTTCTGAATCTTGAACGGGAGAAGGACCAAAATAAACAGCGAGAGGGAAGTGTGAACACCTCTCCCACAGGAGTGAGCCGGTCAAAGGGGAAAGGTCGTGCTTCCCCTGAGCAAAACGATCGAAAGATTCTGCTGCAAGAGATTGATGCCTTAAAGAGAGAGTTGCGCCGAGCGCAGCGAAAACGTCCTTTATCCCGCTCGGACAGTAGCAGTGATGGGGACAATGAATACAAGCAAACATCAAGAACCCCTCTGAGTGAGACCTTCTCTTACGAAGAAGAGCGGCCTTACAAGCGCGGCCACAAGAGTCCATCATACCACGGCACAGCCAATGATGCCATGAGCCGTGCTTTGGATCGCATATCCCAATCTCCTTTCACGCGAAGGATAGAGAAGGCAACGCTTCCTCGGCGGTTCACTCAACCGGCATTCGCCATGTACAATGGTCGGACCGACCCAGTAGAGCACGTAAGCCAATTTAATCAGAGGATGGCCGTCTATTCCAGGGATGAGGCACTAATGTGTAAGGTGTTTCCGTCCAGCTTGGGACCTATGGCCATGAGATGGTTTGATTCCCTCCCACCAAACTCCGTTGACTCCTTTAAACAGCTAACACAGGCCTTCGGCTCTCGCTTCATAACCAGCAGCAGGGTTCCTCGGCCCCTGGATTCCCTCTTGTCCTTGTCCATGCGAGAAGGAGAAACGTTGAAAGCCTACTCGGATAGATACTGGGAAATGTATAACGAGATAGAGGGGAATTATGATGATGTCGCCATCAGCACATTCAAGAGGGGCCTGCCGACAGATCATGGCCTGAGAAAGTCCCTCACTGGGAAGCCGATCACCAGCGTGCGTCAACTCATGGACAGGATTGACAAGTACAAAAGGGTCGAGGAAGACCAGCAGATGGGGAAGGGTAAGGCGAAGGTTGTCCCTCAGGAGAGGCGGGACTTCAGGTCGGATCGTTTTAACAATAGTAACAGGTCGAGAGGTGATTATACGGGGCATCACGGATCTACTGGGGCTCAGGCGGTTCATGCTGTGTTCCGAGAACCGCTACACAAAATCCTGGAGAAAGTGAAGTATGAACCTTTCTTTCAGTGGCCGAACAAGATGGCTGGTGATCCGTCGAGGCGCAATCAGAACCTGTATTGCGCGTACCATCAGGAGCCAGGTCACACCACGGACGATTGCAGAAGTCTGAAGAGCCTTTTAGATCGGCTCGTCCGGGAAGGGAAGCTAAGGCATCTACTGCATCGCCCTGAAGGAGGACAGGAGCCGTCGAACAATGAAAGCGGACAAAATACGTTGAGGCCGCCCATCGGCACAATTAATGTCATCCTCGCCGCACCTGGAAAGACAGGTTCTGCCCCTTTCAGGGTGATGTCAGTGAGCGGTATCTCAGCTCAGCTGGACAGCAGAGTTCCTAAAAGGGCCAGGGTGGATGCCCCTCCCTTAATCGGATTCTCGGAGGATGATAAGCGAGGTACCATTCAACCCCATGATGATGCCCTGGTCGTCACACTCAGAATCGGAGGTTATGACGTGAAAAGGGTGCTAGTCGATCAAGGTAGCGCTATGGAAGTAATGTACCCCGACCTATACAAGGGGCTGAATTTAAGGCAGGAAGACCTTTTACCGTACGATTCTCCTCTAGTCAGCTTTGAAGGAGCACTCGTCACCCCGAAAGGCATGATCACGCTGCCTGTGCAAACAGACTCGGACGTGGTGGAAGTGGACTTCATTGTAGTAGAGGCGTACTCCCCCTACACAGCTATCGTTGCCCGACCGTGGCTTCATGCGTTAGGGGCTGTACCATCGACCCTGCACCAAAAAGTGAAATACCCGTCCGGAGGTCAGATAAAAGAAATAATCGGGAACCAGGGCATGGCCAGGCAATGCATGGTGTCGGCAATTTCGCGACGGCAAAGTGGTGAGTCTTCCACATCAGCCAAGAAGGGATTATAGCAATTAATGAACTCGGCCCCAACCGCGGGTGAGAAAGGACCAGCCCCGGAGGTAAGTTGTGAGGATCTGGAGAAAGTACTCGTCGGATCAGACCCAGAGAGGTTCTTTCAAATTGGTTCAGAACTACCGCCCCAGGAGAGGTCAGCATTGATTGCTTTTCTCCGACAGAATGTAGATGTGTTTGCGTGGGACCCCTATGAAGCCCCCGGGGTCGACCCAGGGTTCATCTGCCATCACCTGAATGTGAATCCGGCTATAACACCTACAAGGCAGCCTCCTCGGCGACCGTCGAAAGAACATACCGACGCCGTAAGAGAAGAGGTCGCGAAACTGAAGAGGGCAGGGGCTATCAAAGAGGTCTTCTATCCCGAGTGGCTGGCCAACACGGTCGTGGTAAGAAAGAAGAGCGGGAAATGGCGGGTCTGCGTAGACTTCACAGACCTAAACAAGGCCTGCCCAAAAGATCCCTTCCCTATGCCCCGGATAGACCGGTTGGTGGATTCGACTGTCGGACATCCCAGAATGAGTTTTCTAGACGCCTTTCAGGGCTATCACCAAATACCCTTGGCCGCTGAAGACCAGGAGAAGACTGCTTTCGTCACGCCGGTTGGGAATTATCATTATAAGGTTATGCCTTTTGGCCTGAAGAATGCCGGCTCAACTTATCAAAGGATGATGACCAGGATGTTCGAACAGCAGATGGGTAAGAGCGTTGAAGTATACATAGACGACATGGTGGTTAAAAGCAAGTTAGTGCCCGACCACATTGGAGACCTCGGCGACGTTTTTCAAATTCTGAGAAAGTACAAGCTACGGCTCAATGCGACTAAGTGTTCATTTGGGGTGGGATCTGGGAAATTCCTGGGTTATATGGTCACTCACAGAGGCATAGAGGTTAACCCTGACCAGATAAGAGCCATCCATAGCTTGCAGCCTCCTCGGAATCCTAAAGAGGTCCAAAAGCTTACTGGTATGATAGCTGTTTTAAACCGTTTCATCTCGCGCTCAGCAGACAGATGCAGGCCATTCTTTCTCCTATTACACAAGTGGAAGGGATTTGAGTGGAATGAGGAGTGCGTTACAGCTTTCCAACAGCTAAAAGAGTACCTCGCCCGACCGCCTATTATGTCCAGCCCCGATGCTGACGAGGTCTTATTCGCCTACATCGCCGTCGCCCCCCATGCTGTCAGCCTGGTGTTGATTCGAGAAGACAACGGCGCGCAGCGACCAGTCTATTACGTGAGCAAATCACTGCAGGAGGCAGAAACCCGCTATCTCCCCCTCGAAAAAGCTGTTTTGGCCGTCGTACAAGCCACGCGAAAGCTTCCCCACTACTTTCAAGCACACACTGTAGTGGTGCTAACACAACTCCCCTTAAAGGCCATTCTATGCAGTGCGGACTACACCAGCCGAATCGCAAAGTGGGGAACAATCCTGGGTGCCTTCGATATCAGATACATGCCTCGCACTGCTGTAAAGGGCCAGGTCCTCGCCGACCTCGTGGCAGAGTTTGCGGAACCCACGCTAGAAGTCATGCTAGGGGCTGATGAGAAAATGATCAGCACAGTCTCTCGACACGAATACACTTGTTGGAGAGCACACGTCGATGGCGCGGCGAATCAAAGGGGCTCAGGAGTAGGAATCGTTCTGCTCTCCCCGGAAGGTCTAACCATAGAGAAATCATTGAGACTCGGATTTCCAGCCACGAACAATGAAGCCGAGTATGAGGCGCTACTCGAGGGAATGTCGATGATTCTGAAAATGGGGGGGAAGTCCGCGGATATACTCTCGGATTCGAGGCTCATTGTGGGGCAAGTAAACGGAGATTTGGAAGCCAAGGACGACAGGATGCAAGACTATTTGGATCGGGTTAGACACCTGCAGACCCACTTCCATCATTTCCGCCTGACGCACGTGCCCAGAAATGGAAACGCACATGCTGACTCCCTCGCGACGCTGGCTACCTCATCGGCCCAGCCCCTTCCTCGGGTCATCTTGGTAGAAGACCTCATCCACCCCTTAGCAGGGAAGGCCAGCGGAGTTCGAGTACATACCGTCAGGACAGGTCCGAGCTGGATGGATCCTCTAGTGCTGTACTTACAACATGATACCTTGCCGGACGATAAGATGGAAGCCGACAAAATCAGGAGAAAGGCTGCTCGATTCTGGTTGTCCGAAGACTCCAAGCTTTATAGACGCTCATTTTCGGGGCCCTACTTGCTGTGAGTGCACCCAGAGGCCACTGAACTCATCCTGGAGGAGTTACATGAGGGAATTTGCGGAAGTCATACAGGGGGTAGGTCTTTGTCCCACCGGGCCCTAACGCTCGGTTACTGGTGGCCGAGCATGCACAAGGAAGCCCTGGAGTATGTGAAGAAGTGTGATCAGTGTCAGAGGTTCGCCCCAAATATACACCAGCCTGGCGGAGAGTTGAACCCGCTATCCAGTCCCTGGCCATTCGCACAGTGGGGCCTAGACATACTCGGTCCGTTTCCCAAGGCAACAGGGAACAGGAGATTCCTCCTCGTCGGCACTGACTACTTCACCAAATGGGTGGAAGCCGAAGCTCTGGCGAACATTAGGGACGTCGATGTCAAGAAATTTCTTTGGAAGAACATTGTCACCAGGTTCGGCACCCCACACACCCTGGTGTCCGACAATGGACTCCAATTTGACAGCAAAGCCTTCAGAAGATACTGCAGTGAGCTAGGAATTATTAACCGGTATTCCACGCCAGCTTACCCACAGGGTAACGGACAAGCAGAAGCTGTCAACAAAACAATACTGAACGGACTTAAAAAGAGATTGGATGACGCAAAGGGAAGGTGGGCCGAGGAGCTAGCCCACGTCTTATGGACATACCGCACCACACCCCGTAGGTCTACCGGGGAAACCCCTTTTTCTATGACCTACGGAGCCGAGGCCGTCATCCCACTGGAAGTAAACTTCCCCACCCAGCGAACTGCTGCTTTCTGCCCCACTGCCAATGACCAACTCCTGGAAAAAAGCTTGGACCTCATCGATGAAAGAAGGGAAAGCGCTTCGATCCATCTAGCTCACTACCAACAGAAGCTCAAGCAAGGTTACGACAGCAAGATAAAGCCCAGACCGTTGGCGCCTGGAGACCTAGTATTGAGGAAGGTCTTGGGCACCGCAAAGAACCCTGCGTGGGGAAAGCTCGGACCAAACTGGGAAGGACCGTACCGTATCACTTCCGTAGCCGGTATAGGAGCCTACTTCTTGGAAGACTTGGACGAACATGTAGTGCCACGCCCTTGGAATGTAAATAACCTCAAAAGGTATTACTATTAATAAAAGTATCTTTTTCACTTGAGTTCTGGTTTCCTTGTGATTTTTGCCTTGTACCCTATTTTCTTTTTTCTTTTTTTTCTTTCATTTAAGTACTAGACAGAACCAAGGTTTTGCATGGTCCTTGGACTCAAGCCTATGGGGAAACTAGCTACGTTAACAATAAGCGTTGAACAGAACCTAAGTCCTGCCTGGCTCCTCGGACCACAGACTTGGGGGAAATTAACTGCTAAACTGCTCCTAATAAGCGCTAAACAGAACCTAAGTCCTGCCTGGCTCCTCGGACCACAGACTTGGGGGAAATTAGTCACATTCATTTAAGTACTAGACAGAACCAAGGTTTTGCATGGTCCTTGGACTCAAGCCTATGGGGAAACTAGCTACGTTAACAATAAGCGTTGAACAGAACCTAAGTCCTGCCTGGCTCCTCGGACCACAGACTTGGGGGAAATTAACTGCTAAACTGCTCCTAATAAGCGCTAAACAGAACCTAAGTCCTGCCTGGCTCCTCGGACCACAGACTTGGGGGAAATTAGTCACATTCATTTAAGTACTAGACAGAACCAAGGTTTTGCATGGTCCTTGGACTCAAGCCTATGGGGAAACTAGCTACGTTAACAATAAGCGTTGAACAGAACCTAAGTCCTGCCTGGCTCCTCGGACCACCGACTTGGGAGAAATTAACTGCTAAACTGCTCCTAATAAGCGCTAAACAGAACCTAAGTCCTGCCTGGCTCCTCGGACCACAGACTTGGGGGAAATTAGTCACATTCATTTAAGTACTAGACAGAACCAAGGTTTTGCATGGTCCTTGGACTCAAGCCTATGGGGAAACTAGCTACGTTAACAATAAGCATTAAACAGAACCTGAGTTCTGCTCGGCTCTTCGGACCACAGACTTAGGGGAAATTAACCGCATGTATCCAAGTGACGGAGGGGACCCAAGGCTTCCTTCTTCCCCTCGGACCTCAGCCTCGGTGAAAATAACTACTACTTGATTAGCTCATACTTAATCGCTTTGTTTAAATTACGACTAATGGTTCAACCTCGGAATTCTACTGATATAGTCAAAATTCGTTCATAACAAAGGCAAAGTAGAAGCAACGAAACAAAACGAAACGGAGTTATATCATTCATCAAATGCCAAAATGGTTCGTTTTACACATATTTCGAAGCCTAAGCAAACAAAAAGCAAAAAGCAAAACCTACTACAAGTTAATCCCTACACTAATGCTTTAAACTGGGTCCTGGGCCAAGCACTTCTCGGGGACAGCGGCCACGGGGTTTTCCTCCTCAGCCGTTGGTTTAGGCCCAGCATCTTTAGCCTGTGCAACGACGTCCCTTATAGTCAGGGCGTCTTCTGGCGATTTGCCCCTGGCTGACGGCTGCCCCTCCTCGTTTCCATCCTTGCCCCCTGGGATGTCGGCGCCGGGAGGGACGGTTTGGGCAGAGGCGAGATCCCCTAGGGAATCCGAGCCAGGGATCTCGCGAATATCCTGTGGGAAGAAGATACTCTCGAGCCTCCTAAGGTCGGAATCCACCGGGACTGCTGCTCGGTCCATGGCGACTCCCCAGGACTCAGTAACGTAATCCCTGCAGACCACAGCCACCTCTTCGGCCAGCCTAGTTTCAGTATCCGCCACTCCCCGTTCATAAGAGGCCGCCACCGCAGCCTCGGCGGCCTCCCTGGCCAATCTGGCCCCTTCCTTCACTCGTACCAGCTGCGCCTTAAGATCCTGGACCAATTGCTTCTCGGTCGCAAGGTTTATCTCGGACAAGTGAAGCTGTTGGCGCATGTCCTCGGCCTGCTTCATTGTGCTCTCAAGGCCCGCATTGGCGCTGTCCCGTTCCCTCACAGCCTCCTTAAGTTTTTCTTTTAGGCTCTCCTTTTCCAGCTTCAGGACAGCAGCAGTTTTCTCCGCGGCTACGCGGGATTGGACCTCGCCATTAACCTCTTCCCGTGCACTTTTCGCCCGCTCTTCGGCGATGTAAACTTGCTGGGTGATCTGCATAGAGTTAATAAAAGTGTCGTTAAAACGAAAATAATGCTAGCTGAAGGTGGAGCACAGCGTCCAATCTGGCCAAGGCTTGTTGCTCACCATAGCGAGATCCCTCTTCAAAGACTTGAAGAGGTCTGGTTGCCCCGTTTTCCTGAGCCCGTCCATGTCGCGGGGCAAGAGCAGGGGTTGCTGCAGGGCCTCGGCAAGGTTGGTCGCCTGCCCCCGTGGACACTCCCAAATCGTGGCATCCCAGGGAATGGGAGCACCGTCCAGTTCCAGCCGTGGGCTCCAAGTACGTTGCGCCCTCCTCAGTGCCGCTTCATCTCGGCTGTCAGTGGACTTGGCCCGCTTATCCTTGGGCTCCTTTCCTTTCTTTTGCTGCTTCGGTTGCTGAGGGCCGACCTCACCCTCCTCCAGTTCTTCCACTGGCCTCTTCCGCCTCAAATTGGGCATAGGCTGAAGTGGGGGGTCGGTGGATGGAGGAGGAGGAGGGGGAAGCTTAGCTGGAGCCTGCTCCTTGGGGGCGTCCTTAGAGGACTGCCCCTTGTTCCTGTTTGATAGAAGGCCCCGGAGGCCAGCCCTGGGCTTGAAGTCCATCCCTTCTTCCTCAACCTCTTGGCTAGTATCAACTTGTGCGACGACTAGACCGAGGGTAGGGGCTGCTGAAGCACGGTCTAAGTCTGTGTCAGAGTCCGAGAGCTCTACAACTCTAGCCGACACCTCCCCTTCCTCGGCAAATTGGAAACGATCTATCTGTTCCTCTAGGGAAGAATGCGAAGAACCAGCCTCCTCCTCCGGAACAATCTCTGCAGGAATGGGGCGGTGATCAGGCAATCGAGCAGGAGGCAAATCTGACGAAGCGAGAAACCCGGGTATGGAAACGTTTATACGTGCCAATCTCGGACTTCCAGCCCTGATAGCTTGACCAGCTTCCACCAAGGACCGAGAAAGAGGAACAAAATCCAAAATCAAAGGAGCCGACCGCAACTGTCCGTCCTCGCTCACGAAAATCTCAGATCTCAAGAGGTAATTTAGAGCAGGAACGTTGACCAGGCTCAGCCGAGGGGTTGTGTGCTCTTTGTCTGCGAAGATCGTTAAGTGAGATATGTTAGTCCGAGGAGACATTCAGCTATAACAAAGGAAACGCAACACAAATAAAGCAAAACAAAGGGGGAAAACTCAAACTAGGGTCCTCTCCGCGGAACCTAATGTTGTGGCACCCCACCTGGCTTTCCTGCCCTGGTCGGACAGTGAATGCCGTCATGCCATGGTCCGGAGACGATCAAATGGTCGTCCTTCAAGCCTTTGCTGGACTTGGGGAGGCAGGATATCAACCTCACTTCATCAGACCTGGACTTTAGGTAGTATGAGTCACCGAGCCTGTGGCATTCATAGAGATGAACCACGTCACGCCAAGTTAGGCCGAGGTTCATCTGGTCGTTTAATACGTCGGTGCACCCCAAGATCCGGAGCAGGTTTGCGGTGCACTGATAGGGGGTCAATCTATGACCACGCAGGTAGTCCCTAGTTATTCTCCCCATAGGGATCGTCATTCCTCCCTCCACGAAGGCTATCATTGGAATCACGACCTGCCCTGACTTCCTTTTGAAGAAAATTTCCTCTTCGTGGCAGTACTCTAAACCTACCTCCGGTGGAATACGATACTTCGCCCTGAAGCCCGCCATACCGGCCGGAGAGTCTACCATTTTTGAAAGCCTACCCATTTCCCCCTAATCCTAGGTTACACGAAGGAAGTTCGCCTAAAGAAGAGTAACGAAGAAGAAACGCGCACTTACGGGTAAGAAACTTGACGGAGTCTTCAATAAAAGGATGGCGAAGATAGGAGCGTACTGAAGGAGAACGCACTAAGGTCTTCTGAATACTGGCGTTTTCGTAGAAAATGGGGAGTAAACGCCTTCAAGACCTTATATACCCAGAGGAAGTTGGACAGACGCACTCCCGCCTAGAATAAACAAAACGTTGTTCACCGTTGATCTGGTCTCCAACCGTTGGATTGAAGAGGCGTAACACTCCCAAAAGCTGCAGTTAACTCCCCCCGGGGCATTAAATGCCTTCAGCATTAATGAGGCACGTGATGACACACGCTCGCCCGGATAAAGTAGAGAACCACGATGGGCTGCCCAGCAATTATCAAAATCCCGTCTTTCCTCCTCGGATCAAGAAGAAAGAACCGGAATTTTGAGGGGCTATTGTGGGGGGCAAGCTTTGTCAGTCAACAGTGGGCCTTAGGACCAGGATGAAGCCCAGCCATGGCGGAAAGCGAAAACAGGGCCGGGAGACATTTAGCCCAATCCTATTGGGCCGGGCCGGTTTTATTTAAGGAGCGTCCGAGGAGTAGTGCCTCCTCGGACGCACTTAATGGACGTCAAACACGTACCCTGCCCACGGTAAGGAACCCTTCTAAATGAAGGAAATGCTAAACAGGCAGGGAACAACCACTACTGCCGCATTAAATGCAGGGAAACTACTTTTCCAGCCGCATTAATGTGGATTGGACAGAAAAATAGTATTATCTCGGCCAGTGCAACTCACAGAAAAAGGAGGAGGATGTCCTTTGGGACAGGCACTCGAGTAGAGGCCTAGATGGTGAACAAGTGTAAGGTCATTATCAATTAAAGGAGGATATATAAGAGCAGAAAGTCTCCACAAAGAGGGGGGGATTTTTGGGAGGAAAGGAGCAAGTGGAACACTAAAGCAGCCTCAGGGATAGTCATCTGAGAAAACTGAACAAAACAATCTCACGTCCTATTTGTTGCATGGTTCACCATTAATCACGTCCACTCTGTCAAGACCTAGCTCTGAGTCCCACTCTCTACAAATTCATTGTCGAGGGTCTTTTGGGCCAAGATCGCTGGCTTGCTGGGCCTGGGCCCCAAAAACCGCCCTTACATGTACTATGCACGGGAACCTACCTATTTGTGAGGTAGATTAAAATAATTTTATAAAATCTTAAATTGATTAAGAAACTATATCATTGCATGATTTGCTCTTGTATGACTTCAATTTGTGTTACAATTTGATAAAGAAGTAATGGCTTACAAAAAATTTGTCAGACAATTTCAGATACTGCAAAAAAATAACTCAAAATTCAGATATTGAAACTTCTGAAAGACAAAAAAATATTAAAGAATCAGATGATTCACTACTTATAAATTATTGAAACAAAACAAAATATATATGACTAAACAATAGAGAAATATAAAAGAAAAATGGGTTACATTCAAAAGAATAATTTTAATTATTGCAAGCTTTATTATCTTGTAAAAAACGGCTAAAGAGAGTTTGGTATTCATATACGAAAATTACTTCTTAAAAAATACATGAAAAATCGTAATATATATATATATATATATATATATTAACAAAGTAGAGGAGAAGAAAATAACATAAGAAGAGCTCATACCTCTACTCGGCTTTAAAAAAATATATATTGGAGTCTGCATTGCTTTTATAGTGTTCATGATTAACCTCGCAAATTTGAAGATAAATTATTAATGTTTGAGTTTGAGTTTAAGTTAGACTTGTTAGAGAGATAGAGTTTCACTCATTGTTAAGTTTGGACTAAACAAAAATAATTTTATTTAAATATTGTGTTGACGTGGAAAATTGTGAGAGTTTCAGAGGTTTCAGTTTTATATATATACTAGTCGTTAACTCGTGCTATGCATGGGAACCTAACTATTTGTGAGGTAAACTAAAATAATTTTATAAAATCTTAAATTGATTAAGAAACTACACCATCGCATGATTTGCTCTTGTATGACTTCAATTTGTGTTACAATTTGATGAAGAAACCATTGCTTGAACGTGCAATGACTTAAAAAAAAATTGTCAGACTATTTCAGACACTGCAAAAAAAAAAAAAAAAAACTCAAAAATTCAAATATTAAAACTTCTGAAAGACCAAAAAATATTAAAGAATTAGATGATTTACTGCTTAGAAATTATTGAAACAAAACAAAATATATATGACTAAATAATAGAGAAATATAAAAGAAAGATGGGTTACATTCAAAAGAATAATTTCAATTATTGCAAACTTTTTTATCTTGTAAAAAATGGTTAAAGAGAGTTTGGTGGTTCATGTACGAAAATTACTTTTTAAAAAATACATGAAAAACCATAAAAAAAAAAATATTTTTAATAAAGTAGAGGAGAAGAAAATAACATAAGAAGAGCTCATACCTCTACTCAAGTTTAAAAAAAAATATTGGGGTTTGCATTACTTTTATAGTGTTCATGATTAACCTCGCAAATTTTGAGATAAATAAGTTTGAGTTTAAGTTTAAGTTGGACTTGTTAGAGAGATAGAGTTTGATCACTTCTTGTTAAGTTTGGATTAAACAAAAATAATTTTGTTTAAAAAAATGATGAGTTTGAGTTTAAGTTGGACTTGTTAGAGAGATAGAGTTTTATTCATTGTGAAGTTTGAACTAAACAAAAATAATTTTATTTAAATAAGATGATAATTTTATTTAAATATTGTGCTAACGTGAAAAATTGTGAGAGATTCAAAGGCTTCAGTTTTATATATATATTAGTTGCTAACCCATGTGATGCACGAGATAGTTAAATAAAAATTAAAAGTATTTATTTTGCTTAAAGGTTTATGACTTAACTTTAAAAAATGTATAACTTGAAAATGAATGAAAATAAGTAATTTTTTTTGTTCAATAGGATGGTTTAGATTTTTTTTTTTTTTTTTTTTTTTTTTCCATATCATTGGTTCCACATAACATATCCCGGCGTGAGCTATTCTAGGGTGATGACTTCACATAATACTCAACTGCAATTAAATCTACTATCCACCACCAATCTAACCTATGTTATCTTGATAGTAGATCTACAAATTGCATTCTCATATCTTTAGAGCTTGCCACAACATTATTATTATCTATATATAATATAAAACCGAAATTTTTGACTTTTTGAGAGACTTACGTTAAAATTAGGATTAAAAAATAATTATAATTTTTTTTTAAATTAGACCCCACATTAGATTTTTTTTTTTAATTTTTAAAGGACACAATTCAGGTTTTTTTTTTTTTTTTTTTTTTTTTTTTTTGAGAAAGGATCATTCATTCATTCAATCATAATAATAAAGTATCATGATACAAAGCTTCCAATGCTGGTGGAGGGGAATCCTCCATCCAATACAAATCATCATCTAAATTCCTAACATGTTGTGCAAGAACATGTGCTACCTTATTACCTCCCCTCCTAATGGAAAAAAGAGAGAGGGACTCCTATTAGGACTCTCTCACTATTTAGTTTTTAAAAAGACCACATGTTAGAAATTTTTTTTAAAAAAAAAAGAAAAAAAAAAAAGGACTCACTTTAGGTTTCAAAAAAAAAAAAAAAAAAAAAAAAGAAAGAAAGAAGAAGAAGAAAGACTCACGTTTTAAAAAAAAAAAAAAAAACTTCAGGATAAAGGAAAAAAGAGAGAGAGTCGCTTGTTAGGACTCTCTCACTATTTAGTTTAAAAAAATAATTTTTTTTTTTTATAAATTGAAATGATAATGTGGAAAATTGTGAGAGTTTCGAAAGTTTCGGTTTTATATAATAATTAGTCGCTAACCCGTGCGATGCACGGAAAAGTTCTTAGAAATGCTAAATATTTTTTTTAATCAAATTAAATGCATTTTTTGTCGGGTTGAGAGAAATTTAGTCAACTTAAATGAACCTTTTCGCTTTGGATTTTAAGGAATAACTCACACAAAAAGGAATATACAAATTTCATTAGGATTTGAGTTGGTCAACCAAGGTAGGTGTGCGTGTGTCTTTATATATATATATAAATATATATAGTGACCTTGTCAAATATTTCTTAATCTGCCAACAAAGCAAATTATTGCTCATTTGAAGCAATTTACAATGTTCATTCTGGGCAGAAGCTTACATACTTTTTGTTGTTGTGATTTACAATTTGAGTAGATGAAAAATAATATGATGTTCTATCACTGGTTATTGCCTTCACAACAAAAAGGGTAAAATTTCAAATCAAAAGATTACATATCACATTTAAAAGAAACACTAACAGAAAGTAAAATATATGACGTACTAATAACAAATGATCATAATATTCAAAGCGTTTTGTAGATCAACAACAAAATCTTATTAAATTGCTGGGCAACTTCACTAACTATATTTTATCAATAAAAATTATTTTCTTCATAAGACTTGTTTAAGTTATCATATTAAATATGAGAAAACAGGTGCAAGCATATTGTTGTTGACTCTACACAGTATCATAAAGAGTCTCTCTTGGATTGCTTCATTCTTCTCTGTGCTCTACAACTAAAGCTCCCCCATCATAAGCTTCCTGCCTTGCAAAATTGTGCAGACAAAAGCAGAATTCCAGAATTTTCATTTCCTATTTTTGCAACCCTCAACAAAAGTTAAGATTCATGATTTTATCAAAATCTTGCATGCCTTTATTATTAAAATTCTCAATATATACACCATTAGCATAGATACAAATTGATTCAAAAGCAGCCTTATTTTAAAAAGGCCATAATGCAGATATATCACCAACAAATAATCATAATATTTGAAGAGAGGTGAATGAAGCAAAATAAAAATAATTAAAATTCACAAAATGAAGAACCAAATATCAAGAACATAGAGGGAGATTGTTGGGAGCAGAATTAACAAACCTAACATAAATTATTAAGATTTTAGACTCAATTGGAAAGGAAGTAACTCTAAAAGTTTTAGCTTGCCAAGCTTTCTTGCATTGTTTTATACCTCCTGGAGCAAGAATATCAAGGGAGTTACAGGATGAGCGGATAACAGACCAAACAAATTGGCACGTATATCAACCATGAATAACACACCCAAAATTATAAAAATCTAAATAGATTAAAATGTTAGATTGAGAAAGAACTTAACTGTTTATTTATAATTGCCAAAAATGTTTAAGGATTTCCAAAACTACTAAAGTTTGTCAGGGTTAACAAATTTTATACACCTATGAGAATCTAATTCTTTTCAATCCAGTCAAAGAATTAGATAAACAAACAAAAAGAATAGAAAGATATAATACCTGTTTTCAAAGTTTTCAAGGGCTTTAACTAATTCCTCATACTTATATTCCTTTATCTCCACCTCTACTTCTACTTTCTCCACCACTCCTGCACCTTTTAAAATGCCCAAATAACCCAACGACGTCGTTTAATGCAATATCTTTTAAATTAAAGCATGGGCACAATAAAAATGAGTGAAAAAGATCATAAATTTATGTAAACATTCAAAAATTTGGGAATTTAGATTCAGATTCTGTAATAAGAACAAAACAGTCGGGTATATTATCTTAAAGGTGCTGTCTAACACAGAACAGATTGGGTTGCCGAGCTGTTTGGTTTTTCCTTTACAAATGATGTACGGTGGCTGTTTTTCCTTTCTTTCCCACTAACAAAAGTAGTATTGTTTATGAGAAAAGTTTGAGTTGAAGCCAAGAGAAGAATTTTTATAGATAAAAAATATTCAAGGGCAGGTTGTATGATTGAAAACAAATATTTTACCTTCCAACCATTTAAAAGAAATATTTTACCTTCTCACAATGAATTATTGGAAAAACAACTAAAAACAATTATAATGAGTATAACAATCGCAATAAACAATATGTTCCAACCGTTTAAAAGAAATATTTCTTTTATTTTGTATAACAACTCAGTTGAGTTAAATATACTTTTTAAAATGAAAATAGTCTAAAAACAAAGGAGTTATTTTTTTTTGTTTCTCTTTTTTCTTTTATTTAGCAAGTAAACAGAATAATGAACAAATATAGATTTCATAAACAAAACTATCTACACCAGACAAATAGTGCAATACATGTATTAGTAGCAAAGCAGTAAATGATTTGATTAATGGTTTTATATTGACTATTTATATATAACTTTTATGCAACAGGAACTTGTTTTAAAATTTTTTTACAGAAATTGTTAACAAACCTTGAGTCGATGCAGTTAAGTATGTAGCTCTTTATCCAAAAATGAAAGTAGAACCTGCAAAATAAGTATTTTTTTTATAGTTTTTTTAATTAAAATAATTTGTAAAAAACAGAATAACGAAGATCAATAATAGTGCAGTAAATGACCACCTAAATCAAGTTAATACCTATTCACAAAAACAACAGCGAGAGAATTAACTCCTACATCCTTTGCAACTCCAAGCACGCAAAAAAGAAAGTAACATAATATATATTTCTAAACCTAGACATGGATCAATGTATGTCTATCTATGTGTAGTACCAAAAGGTTCAATTTCTCAAAGAAAAGAGGTACCGGCTTTGCAATCTTTAATAGTCGGAAACTGATTCATATGCTTTAGTGCATTATGATTATAGAGGTACAGAACTACAGAGATTGCAATCTTTAGGAGACAGCAAACAAATGTGCAAGATTTGGAAGACAGCATCAAAAACAGGTCATTCTAAGTTTTAGTATTTGGAAACAGATTCACATGCTCAGTAGCTAATGTGATATTAGAACTAAAATCAAAAGTCATATCAAGCATAATTTAACATGAAATAAAAATTGCAAAGTGGAAACAACATTAGAAATTAAGATACCATAAACAAAAATGTAATCAAAAGAAATCATAATACCATCACTTAAATGGGAAGAAGCCCAAGTTTGAAAAACCCCACTAAAGTATTCGATTTGTACCACAATAAGACATAGAAACAATAAATATATTAGTAAGTATATGAAAAATTGATAATCACAATCAAATTCAAAAATCAAATGGAAAGACATGTCAATCTCACTATCCATTGGACTGTTTTTGTAAAGAGAAATGCATGTTTTAATTTACTGTGTAGTTTTAGAGAAACAAAAAAGAAAAAAACAGTTCTTGACAATATCTGAGGACCTTAAACAATCATATATTATGAACATTCTCTTTTAACAAAAAGATTTTTTCTACATAAGCCTAAATTTTTTATAAACCCAAACATAAGCCTAAATTAAAACAAATTTAGATAAAAAACGATATTAAAAACTCCAGCAACCTGAAATTGAAACAAACCCCAGCAGCAACCCAAAATAAATTAATTAAACAAACCCCAGCAGCAACCCATAACTATCTGCAACACACAGCCCATACATGTCACTAAAAATTCTGAAAACACAATCTACAACAATATGAATTAATTTTTCAGCCAAAATAAATTAATCATCAGGCCGACTCTTAGGCCTTTCAAAAACATAGAAAAAAAAAATAAATCAATACTATCTCCACCATGAAACCCATCGATATTTACAATATTTTCTTACCAAACCTGTAGAATTTGAAATCCCTAAATCGATAGAAAACCTAATTGAAGACATATAATTAAAAGATAACTTTGAGGCTCTATTCCACTTAAACCAATTTCAATATGAATTTTAACCCATATCAATCAAATAAAATTGAAACTTGAAAAAGATCAGATTGGAATTCTTCATACCTGAAAAATCGTCCAACATCAGAAACGGAAGGATCCAAATTCGTCCAACATCAGAAACGGAAAACGATCCAAATTCTTCAAGTCAGTCCTGAAAACCAAATGCCCAGAAAGGGGGCCAAAAAATAATCAACGCCCAGATGATAAAAACTCAAGAACAAAATAACCATGAATCAAAATTGACATCAGCCAGAGGAGTTGTGGCTGAGAAAAGGAGGGAGCTGCATTGAATGAGTTAAAGAAGAAGAAGGAGATGGGAGTGAGCTTGAAATAGAGAGAGTTTGATCGAGGGTTTTGTTAGGGTTGATTTTGCGTTTGAGAGATAGGTTTGAGATAGTTGTGGTTGCAACCTACGGTTTGTAATTTGTATTTGGTGGAAAAAAAAAAGATTTATTATTATTTATTTAAGTATTGGCTGAAACCTACGGTTTGTGATCTGTATTTGGTGGAAAAAAAAAAAGATTTATTATTATTTATTTAAGTATTGGCTGAAACCTACGGTTTGTAATCTGTATTTGGTGGAAAAAAAAAAGATTTATTATTATTTATTTAGGTATTGTTTATTTATTTAGGTATTGTTGACGTGGAAAATTGTGAAAACTTTTTAAAGATTTATTATTATTTATTTAGGTATTGCTGACGTGGAAAATTGTGGGAGCTTAAAAAACTTCGGTTTTATATATATATATATATATATATATAGATGATAATAATAATAATAATAATAATAATAATAATAATAATGGTCTAACCATAATCAAAATAAAAAATTCATACACCAAACACGAAAGCCCTATGAAATCTTTTTATCCCATTATATTGGGTGAATATTTAAATTGAAAAGTTTTGGACTTCCATTCCGACACCAACACAAATTAGGAATTCAATTCCGATTTGGTCTCTATGAAATCTCAAATCCTTATTTATTTATTTTTATTCCATTCCGAGATAGTCTAGGAAATCTTTTTTATCCCATTATATTATATATAGACAGCAATGTTTTCGATGTTATCTAAACCTCCAAAGGCAAAAGAGAAGAACAACAATGGCAATGAGTTTAAACAATCTCCCGGATTTTCTATTGACAGAAATCCTGCTTCGGCTACCTTTAAAATCCAGAGTTCAATGCAAAGGCGTATCAAAACACTGGTGCTCTTTAATCTCTACCCCTTACTTCACTCGCAGTGTTGTTAGGCACTGCCACACAAACCCTCATACACAGCCCTTTATCATGATCTTGGAGTGCAAAAATAAGTATTTAAGTAATCGTCTCCTCGTAATTAAATCTGAACCAGAACTGGAATTTCTCACTGCTTACATATACAAACTAGAAAAGCAACTTTGGTTTGAAGCTTCGTGTAATGACTTGCTCTTGTGTCTGGCAAAACATAGGTTTGATGGCAACAGATGCTATTATTATGTCATAAATCCAATCACTAAACAAGCTTTAGCGCTCCCTCCAATTCCTAAACCTCAAAGTTTCACTATTACTGGGTTTATCTATAATAATAGTGTTAATGATATTGTTGATAAGCAAGTCAGTTTCAGTTACAGGTTGGTGATGCTCAAGGTATGGGCTTCCGAAGCACACATATTCTCGTCAGACACCGGTAAATGGAGTGTCGTGGGGTATTCAAAGGAATTTCAAGTAGCTCGCTTTCCTTCCTCTGCTGTTCCTTACAAAGGCTTGCTTTTGTGGTGCGGTACTAATGGCCGTCTTCTGGCGTTTGATCTATACAACAGCACAGGTAGTTGTTGCTTTGAAATTGAGCAGCCTATGGAATGGGAGCAGCTAATGAAACAGCCTATAGAACTGGGCCGAATGAAGTTTATTGATTGCCTTGGACTTGGAGTGTGTCAGGGGTGCCTGAAAATATGTCAGATTATAGTGCAGTCTCATATCTGCCTTTGGGAGTTCAAGGACTATGATAACAAAGGTGGAGGCGAATGGTGCTTGCAGCACAAAGTGTCTCTCAAGGAATTTGTCTCCGAAAAATCCCTTTGGCTCTTACTAACACAATCTTTTTTTATCACAGTGCTAGGTTTTCATCCCATCAATGGGGATATCTTGTATTTGGGGATTAGATCGAAGGTTTTGATATGCAACTTGCGTAGGAAAACGCTCGAACTCTATTGTAATGTTCCTGAGGCTAACCATTACGCAGCGAGTAAAGCCTTCAACTGTGTGCTCCCATGTTGGCCAACACCCATTCCTTCTTCTTTAAAGAATGCTGCCTACTAGCACTTGTGTGGTGCATGCTTGCTAGCTTGCTTCTTTCAGCTTTGGGTTTGTTTATTATAGAGATAATCAATTATATTATAATCTAATCTTTTTGGCTATTTGTAGAATTACTATCTTTGCACTATTAGTTTGTTTGGGTTGCTTGCTAGCATTTCAGCTTTGGGTTTTGGTTAATGTGTATTGTGATTTTCCTGTATTATGTAGCATAAGGGTTTGATGGCTATAAGAGTGAAGCTTACATAACATAACAAACAGGGGAAAAAAAAAAAAAAAAATGAAGAAAGAGAAAAAAAAAGAGAGAAATCCATTTGCTTAAGCAGTAAGCACTAGCACCGATTCTCTCAATAATTCATTCATTTCAAACTGTTGAATGTTGAATGATCAATCATAACAAAAGATAAATTCAGCTTAATCATTAATTATACGTCTCACATAACTTCTGTTACCCAAATACCTTTTGGACACCTTGAATCTCAATTTGCACGTTGTTCAAACATAGATAACATGAATAATATTATTGGTAACCTTTAACCTTTTTTCTGAGAAACTGGTAACCTTTAACCTGGTATTGAGAGTTTTGTGTAGTTGGGTTGATGATAGAAATAGACTTCTTGGAAAATAATTTCGTCCATTCTCCTTTTTGCATAGTACTGCTACATATATCAATCCTAAATATCTGCACACAGTGCAACGACCAATGTCACCAGTCCCAGCCACATTTTGTAATAATCAAAAACAAAACCTTACCCATATTGACAACAACAACAACAATAAAAAAACAAGCAAATACATAAAGTTTTACAACATAAAACTTGTGGAGTTCAATTGTGGTTGTTGTTAGTGTTGCTAAACAGGAATAGACGACGATGGTTGGGGAGAGGAAGTGAGTTTCTTATTTCCTTTTAGCCTTTAGATTTGATTTAGTTTTAGTTTAATGACTTGTGAATCCGCGAGGCACTAGAGCAGTGAGAATTTTTTATTTATTTAATATTTGTTGAATTAAAAACGTAATTGTGTTAGTGTTGGAGTAGTGATAGTCTTAGTCTGAGATGGGATTGATCTTGCACTGGGCTTTTCTATTGGCATTTGGTTTGGACCTTGTTATAATTTTTATTTTTTAATTTTTTATATTGGGTTTTATTATTGAGATGGTTTGGGCTTTTCTATTGGCATTGGGTTTTATTATAATTTTTTTTTTCAGATTTTTGTTCTTTTTTTTTTTTGGGTTTTTTCCATGGTTTTATAAACCAGTACGGTGAAAGAACCAGAAAAGGGACTGGTTATTGGTTTTTTGGTCGAACCGGTGACGTCATAAATAATATAATTAATAAAATTTTAAATTATATAAATAAAAATATAATAAGTTTATTACTAATAATATGATAGCAAAATGTAAAAACATAATATTTAGTGACACTTTTTGTGTAAATTTAATCAAATTTCGTTAGAATGGACAATCACATGTTTAATTATAATCATAAAAATAAAAAGTTTATTATATATATATATATATATATATATAATGAATTAATTTATGTTATATAAAAATGAAGTGACTTTCTAAGTTTATTCACTAAATTAACTAAAACTAATATTTTTTTCTAATCAAAATTATCGGAAAAAGAAAAAATAAAAGTAGTTGTACAATGAAAAAAAGCTAAATTTACGTGACTTTGACCAATTAGTTGTATAATATATATTATAATGTCTTTGAGAAATAGTAGTCGTACAATGACAGTGTGTCAAGTAAAGCAAAAACTAAAAGTAAAGCCATAGTATAGGCTTAAAAGAATATAAAAGCATATGATTCTTTTTGCTCGAAAGACCCTAATGTATTATTAAGTTGCTTACATTATGGACCAAAATTTAATTTTATTGACATAAAAAAATTTAGGGTGTTCCCAAATTTCTTTTTAAAGGTAAATAAATATAAAATTTTAAATTATTATGTATAATTTTTTTTTTCAAGTCAAGGTGGTCCTGAGACCACCCTGGTCATAAGGTGGCGCCGCCCCTGAACAACCCCACCTCAATTGTGTAGATATTATTTTGATCCTAGACCCTTAAGGTTTTGTTCTCTTCCAATGCTCACTGACACCCCAGATCTGATTTAGATATTGTTTAAGTGTAGGGATGACCAAATCCAATGGATAATAGATAACCTACGCAACTCGATTGAAAATTTTGGTAATTACTCGAAATGTAATTGGAGGTATAGCATTAAATTAAATGTGTGTTGTGTGGTTGTGTGATGTGATGAGTCTCACATCAGGCATTCATTGGGTAGATATGAGCTTTATTAACAATTATAAAGAGTTTCAATTATGACTAGTTCTAACATAGATGTGACTAGTGTTTTTCCTTGGATCATTACATAAATCCTGTCACGCATTTTACATTCAATTATTATTTAAGAAAAAACAAATATAAGTAAATTTGTCACTTATATTAGAAAAGAAAAAATACAAGATTTTATTAACATAATTACAATGTAATTTTATCAAGAACCTAAAAACATTACGTTGGGAATGTGACATAATTCTTAATCAAGCAAGTTCTTTTTTACACAAACCTCTCTTCTCAAAGTATCACTAAAGTGGATCAAAATGAACCAAAGTGGATTGAATAGGACCAAAGTTGACTGAATGGACTAAGTATGACCAAAGTGGACCAAAATAGACCGAGTAGGACCAAATAGAATCAAAATGGACTGAATAGGACCGAGGTAGACCGAATAGGATCAAATTGACTGAATAAGTCCAATATGGACCAAGTAGGACCAAAGTGAACAAAACGGACTAACTAGGATCGAAATAGAACAAATAGACTCGAAGTGGACCGAATGGACCAAACTAGACCGAAAAGGACCAAGTGGGACAAAAATGACAGAATGGACCGAATTGGACCAAATAAGACCAAAGTGGATCGAATTGAACTGAATAGACTGAATAAGACCAAAGTGGACCGAATAAGACCGAACAGGCCAAGAAGGACCAAAGTGGACCGAATAGAACCAAAGTGAACTGAATAGGAACAAATAGGAACAAAGTGGACTGAATAAGACCAATGTAGACCTAAGTGGAACAAGTAGGACCAAAGTGGACAAAATATGGCTGAATAGGACAAAATAGACAAAATGGACTGAAATGTTACGTCAGTTGATGTGACTCAATAGGAGCTACCAATAATAAATACTAAGGTTCAACCAACGTATTAAACTCGACTTGACCTGGCCAGTCGGACTGGTAACCCAGTGACCTAGCACATAAACCGGTTTGGGTCATCAATTGGATCGAATGTGCACAAGACTCGGTTGAAACCGGTAAAACCTAGCCGAATCACACAGTTTGCTTAAAACTCGCTAGGTTTTAATAACCTAGCTGAGTTTGAGAATTATGTAAAATTACATTAATAGGTCAATTCCATTGACTTCTTTACTATTTAATATATGATAATATGGTAATTTAAATAAGAGGAAATCTAAATAAATAAATAAAAAATGCAATTTTCAGTTTCATGAAGCCAGTTAGCATGTAGGTACGAGTATATCAGTATATGTTATATAATTTATTGCTTAAACCTTCTTTTCTCTTCTTTTGTTTACATTTTTTGGGCTTTATTTGTTCATTGCTTTAAATTTAAGTCTTTAACTTTTTTTTTATTTATTTATAATTTTTAAAATCTCTTTATTTGACCTTGCGGTTCGACCGTTGACTCATTGGTTGAACTAGTGACCCAGTGAATTGGCTCATAGACCAGGTTAATGTCCAGTCTGAGTTTAATAACTATGGGTTCAACTTTTATATAAATAAATAAATAAATAAATAAATAAATATATATAAAATTGGTGGGTTTCAACCACCTTATAACCAAATTTTGAATGTAATTGAGATAATGTTCTGCCTTACAAATTGTGATAGAGGTGGAATGTTTTCTCCAAAGATACAATTTGACTATTATGAACAGCCCATGATGAATAAGACCCTGACTTGCGCTGGTGTCTCCTCTTTGTCTGCCGCATGGTCTGGGACATGTTGGCTCCCTTTCTCTGTTGTCTTGTTTGTTTCAGCTGATGGATTTCTTCCATCATTTGCTGCTACGAGTGCTGCAACGATTGCAACACTTCTATGAAGACGTTGGCATTGTCTGTGGGGATTCTTGGCTGTGGTTGGGGTTCAACCCCTGTTCTATTGGCGCCTTCTGTCTGGTTAGGCTACTGTTGGTGGGGCGTTGTTGGCCTGGATTCTGTTTGAGAGGGCACAACGCTCATGTTTTGCATCGTCCTGAATTTTAGGGGCATTGCTTATGAGGGCTTCTATGTTCTGTCCCCTTCTGTTTCCTAACTCCTTAGTGAAGTCGCCAATTTAATGTAGTGAGCATTTTTTACAATATTGGGCTGGGTTGCCTCCTGCGGTATTAGGCCCTAATGTTCTGAGTAAGGGAGTTGGGACCAGTCCAGTTGCAACTCACTTTGGTTCGGCTTGTACACAAACTATGCTCCGTTTGCTACGCTTTGGTGACAGGCCTATGGCAGGCAGAACTGCTGCGGGTAAATTATGGTAGGCAAATATAATAAGGACAATACAAGAAATAGTGGACAAAATGAATAAGAGCAGGCGACAAGGGAGACCCCGTAGGTCGAAAGTAGAGAAATAAATGAATAATAATAATAATGGGGTTATTGAATTAGAGAAGGGAAAATTAGTCTGCCATGCTGAGTAATGCTGCGGAGTTGAAACCAAGAAGGTAAACCACTTCCTCAATGCGACTAATCTCCTAGGGGAAAGAAATTAATTGCTTTGAGAGAATGGACCTGAATAGTTTATGTTTAATGGGTGATCCTTTATCTTTTTGATAGAAAGCAGGGCCTTAGAGGGAGAGAGGAGATCCACCTATTGGTGCAGGCATGCCATTCTATACTCTCTATTCTCTATCCTTCCTAGTTTTTCTTTTCTTTCTTCTTTTCTTCCTTTTCTTTCTCAGTGTTTACTTGCTTTTGTTGCGATTCACTCTTTAGAGGTTATTATTACAATGTTTGTGATCATGATTGTGATGCCCCCCCTCACTGTGCATGGCAAAGCCCCTTTTTATAGTGCTTGCTGTGACCAGATTTTACTATTTTAGCCTTTAACAACCTTTGTCTGGTCTGGGTGTCCTTGCCGACCACTTACTAGTTTGCTAGCCACTAACACTTACCTGCGCTGGTCGTGGCACCAGGCAAAGAAAGCTATTTTGTTTGTTTACCTGTCGTGCTATAGTGAGTGCTCTCTCTCTCCCTATCCCTCATGGCATGCACTTAATGGTCCTAGCTCATCCTTGCTTCTTTTGGGTGGTATGTCATCCTAGCAGAACGTATCCCCCAAAAGAGCCCAAGCAAGAACCCCAGAATAGGTTTTCCCCTCTCCCCACCACCAGACCATGCCCTCTTACCTCTGACCCATGACCTCACCACCTCCTGTATTGGCTGGGTACAAGCTGGCGAGATCTGAGCCTTGCGCGTGCTTCACTTCCATGTATATTCGAAATCTGCCTGCTGCTTATGCGTCCGCCGTGGTCTAGAGACTTGTCTGCACATCCTGCCGCCTTTCCTTGGCTTCTTATGACGTGAACCATTTTCTAGCTTCTCATTCTTTAAAGCCTGCTCCTTTCGGGGCTGGACTTTTGCTTGGTCATAGGCTTTTCCTCCTTCGGCCCACTCTCTTGTTCTTTTCTGCAATCTTTGTGTGTCCTGCCGTACTGCTTTGTCATTCCTGTTGTGGTGTTATTTGACCCAAGCCCGTTGGGCTTCTTTGGGCTTGTTGCTTATTCTTCTCTCAATGACTCAGAATAGTCATTTGAGCTTTTTTGGTTACATTGGGCATCCTTGGCCAATTTACTTTCCTTGGGCCTTTTTGGCCCTTTTCCTGGCTTTGCATTTCTATGGGCTTTTACTAACTCATTTGGGCTTCCTTGGCCCAATTAACTTATCCTTCATCTTTGGGGTTCATGGACTTTCCATCAACCCTTTACTTTCCTTACTTTCATTACTTCGGGCTTGCTGTGGCCAATTCTCACTTTTCTACATCACATACTGCCCATGGGTTTGCTTCTTCTCTCTTTCCGGGCTTTTTTAGGCCCGTTTACTTCCTCAAGGCCCATTTACTTGTTTTATGGGCCTGCAACCCATTATTCCTACCATTTGGGCTTAATAGTTTTTCTATCCACTTACTAACTCTTTTCTGCCCATGTTGCTGGGCTTTTTCTTTCTATCGGGCTTCCAAAAATGATCATCAACAATCTCTAGTAGGTACTTGATAGAGTTAGAAGACACAAGACCTCACAGATCTCGCAAGTGTAACTCTCAAGAATTGAAAAACATGTATTAGGGTTTTCTTTTTATATCCAGTTAGCAATGTTGGATTCAAACCCTAAACGTTTCACGGGTTGTTGGCCCTAATTTAAAATTCTGCAAAATCGCATCTCAATCAGTCGAGGCTTTTCTTCGATCGATTGAGGTTTCTCTTCGATCGATAGACCTTGATAGACTTTGAATTCTTCTTTCTACAGCTTGTATGTTCTTGAATCTTGACTTGTATCAACTTAAGCAATGTCTAAAACACTTCAAAGACCTTAAGATCCTAGACAAGTTTTTGTCCTCGATTTGCCAACATAGACCATATTTAGAACCTAAACATTTATGACTAAATATTTAGAACCTAAAACAAACATTTAAGAATTTTTATATGTTTTGTTTATTTATTTATATATATTTTTTATTTTATAAATAAGGTTAAATGAAATGTCAAAAAATAGAGATTTTAAAATTTTCCAACTTTTTTCTTATATATTTTTATTATTACCGGAGAACATCTCATTTCTAGTTATGATACAGAATATGGTTTTCTTGATTAGAGTTTAATTAGTTTTAAGTTTACTTAAATTTTTTATGATTGTATTTAATTGTTAAATTTTATATTTAATTGCACTATAAAGTTTTTAGTGTCCTATTATGATTATCTCTATTTTAATTGATGTTTGATTTATTTTTTCTTTTATTGTATACTCTTTATTACTTTGAATTGTTTGTTTTTTCTTTACCATAAATCTCTCTCTCTCTCTCTTCATTGGCATCCCACTATTTTCTCAAATTTGATGATAATTCTGAAGTACCAAATATGCATTGTAACGTTTATTTATTTATTTTTCATTCCATTTTGCTGTCATTAAGTTAGTATATTCATAACTATTAGTTTGATTATGTTATGTTTGGTTTGATATCCTATTATTTTATTTTATTTTCTTTTTTAATTCAGTGTTTCTAAATTGGCATGCGTTTTGTATTACTTTTTTCTTTTGATGTATTGTAATGTTTCATGAGAAGAGATTTTATGAGAACAATTCTTATTATCTGAATTTAAGTAAAATGTTATATGCTTAATTATTTTTAAATAAAAAAATGAGAGAAAATAAAAATAGTTTAATGATATTGTGGATGTGGCTTATTTTAAATGTTGAATAAAATAAGATGAGTAGAAAAATAGTAAAAATAAAATAGATAACAATAAACACCAAATTATCCAAATCATGCTATATGTAATAGAATAATGTTATATTCTTCTATACCATCTCTATAATGCAATAGGATAACATTTAACGACCAAAGAGAACAAAAAAATATAACAACTTGAAACACAAAACTAAAACGCATCAATAGAAAGTGTTGGGTCATAGATTGACTCCAATTAATTAATTCAATTACCAAAGTTGATAAATTAGGTTAGATTACATGCAATATCTTGGAGGCATGAACAAATCACCAAATAATCTAGAGTGCAGCAGAAAGTAAATTGACAAGGTGATTTGTTAACTAATGGGAAAAACTTCTCAAAAGACAAAAAAAACCTCACCGAGTGATTTTCAGGTCACCACTCTCAAGAATCACTAATCAAAATCAAGAGATTATGAGTACAAGGAATTTGTGATTTTCAAGTCATTACTCCCAAGAATCACTAATCAAAATCAAGAGATTACGAGTACAAGGAATCTTATCCCAAACCCAGTCTATCCTAAAGTAGGTACCTACAGTAGAATCCTTATGCCAATTCCCAATTGGTCTTGATTTTGTAGAGACTTCTTCCCTTTGTATGGATCCCAGTACATGACTAACTTCCGGCAACTTGAAGCTCGTTATTGGATGTAAAGTTCTTCAATACACTTTAGAGAATAAGGCACTTGTTCACAAAACCCTAAGGTGCATAAGAACGTAGTAGTTTAACAATAAGTGTATAGATTCTCTAATTGAGTCTTTGTATCTTGTGATAAGTTTAAAATAAACCTTTTATATCCCCTAGAAATTTAGTGAACAAAACCCTAGAAGTCCAAGTCATCATGGGCCGAAAAGCTGATCTGGGAAGCTCAATAGATTGAGAGGTATCAAGCTTGTATCGAGGTTCCTCATTAATTCTCAACTGAAGCTAGGTCTTAAGCTGGTGTCAAGGTCCCTTTTCAACTTTTCTCACTTTGTTTCTTTGTGCAGTCTTCATATTTTCAATAATACCACTTGATATATTAAAAAGACATACTTCATGATACTCTAAAATCTACTTAGAACTACCCAAATACAAATAAAGTGCGTTTTCTCAAAAGATATGCCAACACATGAAAAATATGACCCTAACAGAAAGTAAAGTTTTAAAGAATACAAAAATTCATCAACTTAAAGTAGAGATACAAGAAAAATTTTATTAAAAAAAATTGAGAGAGAGAGAGAGAGAGAGAAGTAACCTTTTTATGGGAAACAAAAAACTATGTGTAGAATAAGAGAGAGAATGAAAAGTTTATATTAAGATTATGATAATAAGGAGAGCCAAAATAAAGAAATAAAAAGGGATAAAGGAATTTTGCTATAAAAAAAAGGGATAAAGGAAGGGTGTTATTAAGGTAGAGACTAATGAGGAGATAAAAGGGTAAAAGAGAGAGAGAAATGTTGGAAAAAGTGTAATAATTAATAAGTTGAGAAATTAATAAGATATGAGCATAAGATATTGATGTGTATTCACTAGTATTTACTACATACTCTTAAAGTACCAGTTTGTTTGTGGTTTTGACTTCTCTTATATAACTTGGCATGAGATAAAGTTGTTTTGTTCTTCTAGAAAACAATTGGAAAAAAAAAAAAAAAAAAACTCTATTTCAAGCTAAGCTAAAAAAGGTAATTCAAATATAGATAGAGTGTTTTTTTTAGATAAACGATTCTATCTCCTCCAAGCTAAATAAAGGAAATCAAACGATAGTTTTCCAACTCATTAAGGTTACTACCAAATATTGGAAAATGAGATAGTTTTCTAAAAAATATGTTTTTTGGGAAGTTTGTTCGTTGTTTTGACTTCTCTTATATAGCTTGGCATGAGCTAGAGTTGTTTTATACTTCTAGAAAACAATTGAAAAAAAAAAAAAAACAACTCTATTTTAAGCTAAGCTAAAAAAGGTAATTCAAATATAGATAAGAGTTTTTTTCTTTAGAAAACCGGTTCTATCTCCTCCAAGCTAAATAAAGGAAATCAAACAATAATTTTCCAACTCATTAAGGCTACTACCAAATATTGGAAAATGAAATAGTTTTATAAAAAATATGTTTTTTGGGAAATGATTCATTTTCCAAAAATTTTAATGTTTTTTATTTCGATGGTTTTCTGTGTTTTCTTGTGTCTAGTAGTATCTAAAGATAATGAGTCAAAGAAAAACTTTCTTTTAGCTTCTTTTATTTAACTTAGTATGAAATAGAGTTGTTTTCCAAAACAATTTAGTGGAAAATAATTCTATCTCATGCCAACCTAAGATACTATAAATAGGAAGCCAAAAGATTCATGAATCACTAATATCATTCTTGACAAAGAACATAGAAAAAAGAAAAAGAAAATGGCGTCTCCAATTAGCTGCCTATCAATCTTGGTAATCCTTCTACTAGTTACCTCTCTTTTCTACCAAATTTCTAATGCAGTAGATGAAGCCTTTCTTGAAAGAATTTGCCACAAGTCCTTTGACTATGAGCTTTGCTTGTCAACTTTACGTTCAGACGAACGTACTTCTACAGCTGATCCAAATGGTCTTGTCCTCATTTCTATTTCTATAAACATGAATCTAGTACAAACTACCATTAAGCGAATCCCAGATATTCTTAAAACACTCACAGACCCACTGGATAAGACTCGACTTAAGAATTGCCAAACCGATTTTATTTATGTGCTGGGTAAATTGAGTAAAGGATACGCAGCTTCGGCATCAAAGCATTATCAGGAAGGTATAAAATTAATTTATGATGCACTTTTGAAATCTGCAGAATGTGATAGTGAATATAGTACAAACCCCCCAAAAAAATCACCAATATCAGATGTCACTTTCAAAGTGGGGAGGCTTATCGATTTTACTTTCGTTATAGTTGATGAGATCGTGTCAAAATAATTTATATGTGATCTATAATAAAAATAAGTCTGCCAAGTTCTTTGTAGTTCATTTGCTAGCTCTTGGTGTTATTATAAAAAAAAAAAAATATATATATATATATAATAATAATAAATAAATAAATAGAGACCTATTTGTGTTAATATTTATTTGTAATCACCTCTCTTTCTCTCAATCAACATGGTATTATTGCACTATATTCAATACATTTTTGGTTACATCTTTGTGTTAATATTATTTATTTTTATTTTTATAATGTTCTTTATCTTTTTCACGTGTACCTTTATCACATATATGTGATGGATTTAATTCTTAGGTAAAAATGCAAAACTGATCCTCTAACTTTCAGTCTTTTTCATTTCAGTCTTCTAACTTTCAGTTTTGTTATTTCAATCCTCTAACTTTTAATTGTTGTCAATTTGGTACTTCGTTAATTCTAATTTTTTTTTTTTTTAAAAAAAAAAAAAAGCCAAAACAACGTTGTTTTGGCTCAATTAACGGCAAGACATAACTGGGATTTAACGGAGTATCAAATTGACAACAATTGAAAATTAGAAGACTGAAATGGCAAAACTGAAAGGTAGAGGACTCAAATAAAAAAGACTGAAAGTTAAAGAGTCAGTTTTGCATTTTTGCCTAATTTTTATGTATCATATATTTTAATTAGGAGTAACTTCTGTCAATATTGATTAAAAAAAAGGGATTGTCACTATCATATATAGGTGATATAGTCCCTACAATATTCTTGAAAATGCTTGAAAAGATGGGCAAACATTTACATTTGCAAGAAATCTAAGAACTGCAACTCTCTATTGCAATAGACGTTGACATAGTACAAGCTATGTATGATCGAATCCCATAAATTCTTAAAAAAACACTCACGGATCTGTGGATCTCCATCTCTATTGTAATAATTATAATAGTAAATATAATTATGGTAATGATTTAAGTATGGAAAAGGTTTTTTTTCTTGTTCAGTTGCACCTCTATCCTCTAACGTCCATATATATTTCTCTCTCTCTTTCCTTAAACTTTTGTTAAGAATATTAAGTACAAAATGTTGTTAACAGACCATTAATTTAGAATCAATTCAAATAAATGATTTTATTCAATAATTAAATATATTGACACATGTCAGATGTGTTATGTTATGGACAAATTGTTATTTGCCATGTGGCATTATTTGTCCATATCATTCTAAATAGATTGAAGATTGCACCACTTGTCTAAACAATTTCTGAAATTATATTTCATTTATCTATCTCAAAAAAAATATCATAATTTTATTATTTGGATTTGTTTGATTGATATTATATTATTATTCTTTTTTTAGGTGGTTCATATTTTGATAAATTATGTTCTTGTGAGTTATATTTTCCTAATTTTTTTTCCTATACAACTAAACTATTTGAGTTCAAATATATTATTCAAAATTTTCATTCTCTTAAAAAGAGATTATTATATTTATAATTTTTCTTATTGTAGGAGTAGTTAGGGGTGTTCACCAAACTGCATAAACTGCACAAACCGCAAAAACCACACTAAAACCGCCCGCAAAATAGCATAACCGCACCGCACCGCAATTAATAGTGCACCGCACCGCATGGTGCAGTGCGGTTTGCGGTTTTATAATAAAAAAACCACACAAACCGCACCGCACCGCACCCTCTATATATATTAATATATTTAATTATTTTTAATATTAAATCTATTATTAATAATTTAATAACCCAATTTTTCCAAAAATAAAAAAAGTTTGATAACCCTAGCAAGTGTTAATTAAGAAAGCCAGCCAAAAATAAAGAAAAATTAGCTCAATAGTTTAAAACTTGGACCAAAATAAAGGGAAAAATTAGTTTTGAGTTGGGTAGAAAAAGTCCAAAATTTGAAATATATACTGTAAGGGCGGTTTTTGGGGCCCAGGCCCAGCAAGCCAGCGATCTTGGCCCAAAAGACCCTCGACAATGAATTTGTAGAGAGTGGGACTCAGAGCTAGGTCTTGACAGAGTGGACGTGATTAATGGTGAACCATGCAACAAATAGGACGTGAGATTGTTTTGTTCAGTTTTCTCAGATGACTATCCCTGAGGCTGCTTTAGTGTTCCACTTGCTCCTTTCCTCCCAAAAATCCCCTCCTCTTTGTGGAGACTTTCTGCTCTTATATATCCTCCTTTAATTGATAATGACCTTACACTTGTTCACCATCTAGGCCTCTACTCGAGTGCCTGTCCCAAAGGACATCCTCCTCCTTTTTCTGTGAGTTGCACTGGCCGAGATAATACTATTTTTCTGTCCAATCCACATTAATGCGGCTGGAAAAGTAGTTTCCCTGCATTTAATGCGGCAGTAGTGGTTGTTCCCTGCCTGTTTAGCATTTCCTTCATTTAGAAGGGTTCCTTACCGTGGGCAGGGTACGTGTTTGACGTCCATTAAGTGCGTCCGAGGAGGCACTACTCCTCGGACGCTCCTTAAATAAAACCGGCCCGGCCCAATAGGATTGGGCTAAATGTCTCCCGGCCCTGTTTTCGCTTCCCGCCATGGCTGGGCTTCATCCTGGTCCTAAGGCCCACTGTTGACTGACAAAGCTTGCCCCCCACAATAGCCCCTCAAAATTCCGGTTCTTTCTTCTTGATCCGAGGAGGAAAGACGGGATTTTGATAATTGCTGTGCAGCCCATCGTGGTTCTCTACTTTATCCGGGCGAGCGTGTGTCATCACGTGCCTCATTAATGCTGAAGGCATTTAATGCCCCGGGGGGAGTTAACTGCAGCTTTTGGGAGTGTTACGCCTCTTCAATCCAACGGTTGGAGACCAGATCAACGGTGAACAACGTTTTGTTTATTCTAGGCGGGAGTGCGTCTGTCCAACTTCCTCTGGGTATATAAGGTCTTGAAGGCGTTTACTCCCCATTTTCTACGAAAACGCCAGTATTCAGAAGACCTTAGTGCGTTCTCCTTCAGTACGCTCCTATCTTCGCCATCCTTTTATTGAAGACTCCGTCAAGTTTCTTACCCGTAAGTGCGCGTTTCTTCTTCGTTACTCTTCTTTAGGCGAACTTCCTTCGTGTAACCTAGGATTAGGGGGAAATGGGTAGGCTTTCAAAAATGGTAGACTCTCCGGCCGGTATGGCGGGCTTCAGGGCGAAGTATCGTATTCCACCGGAGGTAGGTTTAGAGTACTGCCACGAAGAGGAAATTTTCTTCAAAAGGAAGTCAGGGCAGGTCGTGATTCCAATGATAGCCTTCGTGGAGGGAGGAATGACGATCCCTATGGGGAGAATAACTAGGGACTACCTGCGTGGTCATAGATTGACCCCCTATCAGTGCACCGCAAACCTGCTCCGGATCTTGGGGTGCACCGACGTATTAAACGACCAGATGAACCTCGGCCTAACTTGGCGTGACGTGGTTCATCTCTATGAATGCCACAGGCTCGGTGACTCATACTACCTAAAGTCCAGGTCTGATGAAGTGAGGTTGATATCCTGCCTCCCCAAGTCCAGCAAAGGCTTGAAGGACGACCATTTGATCGTCTCCGGACCATGGCATGACGGCATTCACTGTCCGACCAGGGCAGGAAAGCCAGGTGGGGTGCCACAACATTAGGTTCCGCGGAGAGGACCCTAGTTTGAGTTTTCCCCCTTTGTTTTGCTTTATTTGTGTTGCGTTTCCTTTGTTATAGCTGAATGTCTCCTCGGACTAACATATCTCACTTAACGATCTTCGCAGACAAAGAGCACACAACCCCTCGGCTGAGCCTGGTCAACGTTCCTGCTCTAAATTACCTCTTGAGATCTGAGATTTTCGTGAGCGAGGACGGACAGTTGCGGTCGGCTCCTTTGATTTTGGATTTTGTTCCTCTTTCTCGGTCCTTGGTGGAAGCTGGTCAAGCTATCAGGGCTGGAAGTCCGAGATTGGCACGTATAAACGTTTCCATACCCGGGTTTCTCGCTTCGTCAGATTTGCCTCCTGCTCGATTGCCTGATCACCGCCCCATTCCTGCAGAGATTGTTCCGGAGGAGGAGGCTGGTTCTTCGCATTCTTCCCTAGAGGAACAGATAGATCGTTTCCAATTTGCCGAGGAAGGGGAGGTGTCGGCTAGAGTTGTAGAGCTCTCGGACTCTGACACAGACTTAGACCGTGCTTCAGCAGCCCCTACCCTCGGTCTAGTCGTCGCACAAGTTGGTACTAGCCAAGAGGTTGAGGAAGAAGGGATGGACTTGAAGCCCAGGGCTGGCCTCCGGGGCCTTCTATCAAACAGGAACAAGGGGCAGTCCTCTAAGGACGCCCCCAAGGAGCAGGCTCCAGCTAAGCTTCCCCCTCCTCCTCCTCCATCCACCGACCCCCCACTTCAGCCTATGCCCAATTTGAGGCGGAAGAGGCCAGTGGAAGAACTGGAGGAGGGTGAGGTCGGCCCTCAGCAACCGAAGCAGCAAAAGAAAGGAAAGGAGCCCAAGGATAAGCGGGCCAAGTCCACTGACAGCCGAGATGAAGCGGCACTGAGGAGGGCGCAACGTACTTGGAGCCCACTGCTGGAACTGGACGGTGCTCCCATTCCCTGGGATGCCACGATTTGGGAGTGTCCACGGGGGCAGGCGACCAACCTTGCCGAGGCCCTGCAGCAACCCCTGCTCTTGCCCCGCGACATGGACGGGCTCAGGAAAACGGGGCAACCAGACCTCTTCAAGTCTTTGAAGAGGGATCTCGCTATGGTGAGCAACAAGCCTTGGCCAGATTGGACGCTGTGCTCCACCTTCAGCTAGCATTATTTTCGTTTTAACGACACTTTTATTAACTCTATGCAGATCACCCAGCAAGTTTACATCGCCGAAGAGCGGGCGAAAAGTGCACGGGAAGAGGTTAATGGCGAGGTCCAATCCCGCGTAGCCGCGGAGAAAACTGCTGCTGTCCTGAAGCTGGAAAAGGAGAGCCTAAAAGAAAAACTTAAGGAGGCTGTGAGGGAACGGGACAGCACCAATGCGGGCCTTGAGAGCACAATGAAGCAGGCCGAGGACATGCGCCAACAGCTTCACTTGTCCGAGATAAACCTTGCGACCGAGAAGCAATTGGTCCAGGATCTTAAGGCGCAGCTGGTACGAGTGAAGGAAGGGGCCAGATTGGCCAGGGAGGCCGCCGAGGCTGCGGTGGCGGCCTCTTATGAACGGGGAGTGGCGGATACTGAAACTAGGCTGGCCGAAGAGGTGGCTGTGGTCTGCAGGGATTACGTTACTGAGTCCTGGGGAGTCGCCATGGACCGAGCAGCAGTCCCGGTGGATTCCGACCTTAGGAGGCTCGAGAGTATCTTCTTCCCACAGGATATTCGCGAGATCCCTGGCTCGGATTCCCTAGGGGATCTCGCCTCTGCCCAAACCGTCCCTCCCGGCGCCGACATCCCAGGGGGCAAGGATGGAAACGAGGAGGGGCAGCCGTCAGCCAGGGGCAAATCGCCAGAAGACGCCCTGACTATAAGGGACGTCGTTGCACAGGCTAAAGATGCTGGGCCTAAACCAACGGCTGAGGAGGAAAACCCCGTGGCCGCTGTCCCCGAGAAGTGCTTGGCCCAGGACCCAGTTTAAAGCATTAGTGTAGGGATTAACTTGTAGTAGGTTTTGCTTTTTGCTTTTTGTTTGCTTAGGCTTCGAAATATGTGTAAAACGAACCATTTTGGCATTTGATGAATGATATAACTCCGTTTCGTTTTGTTTCGTTGCTTCTACTTTGCCTTTGTTATGAACGAATTTTGACTATATCAGTAGAATTCCGAGGTTGAACCATTAGTCGTAATTTAAACAATGCGATTAAGTATGAGCTAATCAAGTAGTAGTTATTTTCACCGAGGCTGAGGTCCGAGGGGAAGAAGGAAGCCTTGGGTCCCCTCCGTCACTTGGATACATGCGGTTAATTTCCCCTAAGTCTGTGGTCCGAAGAGCCGAGCAGAACTCAGGTTCTGTTTAACGCTTATTGTTAACGTAGCTAGTTTCCCCATAGGCTTGAGTCCAAGGACCATGCAAAACCTTGGTTCTGTCTAGTACTTAAATGAATGTGACTAATTTCCCCCAAGTCTGTGGTCCGAGGAGCCAGGCAGGACTTAGGTTCTGTTTAGCGCTTATTAGGAGCAGTTTAGCAGTTAATTTCCCCCAAGTCGGTGGTCCGAGGAGCCAGGCAGGACTTAGGTTCTGTTCAACGCTTATTGTTAACGTAGCTAGTTTCCCCATAGGCTTGAGTCCAAGGACCATGCAAAACCTTGGTTCTGTCTAGTACTTAAATGAATGTGACTAATTTCCCCCAAGTCTGTGGTCCGAGGAGCCAGGCAGGACTTAGGTTCTGTTTAGCGCTTATTAGGAGCAGTTTAGCAGTTAATTTCCCCCAAGTCTGTGGTCCGAGGAGCCAGGCAGGACTTAGGTTCTGTTCAACGCTTATTGTTAACGTAGCTAGTTTCCCCATAGGCTTGAGTCCAAGGACCATGCAAAACCTTGGTTCTGTCTAGTACTTAAATGAATGTGACTAATTTCCCCCAAGTCTGTGGTCCGAGGAGCCAGGCAGGACTTAGGTTCTGTTTAGCGCTTATTAGGAGCAGTTTAGCAGTTAATTTCCCCCAAGTCTGTGGTCCGAGGAGCCAGGCAGGACTTAGGTTCTGTTCAACGCTTATTGTTAACGTAGCTAGTTTCCCCATAGGCTTGAGTCCAAGGACCATGCAAAACCTTGGTTCTGTCTAGTACTTAAATGAAAGAAAAAAAAGAAAAAAGAAAATAGGGTACAAGGCAAAAATCACAAGGAAACCAGAACTCAAGTGAAAAAGATACTTTTATTAATAGTAATACCTTTTGAGGTTATTTACATTCCAAGGGCGTGGCACTACATGTTCGTCCAAGTCTTCCAAGAAGTAGGCTCCTATACCGGCTACGGAAGTGATACGGTACGGTCCTTCCCAGTTTGGTCCGAGCTTTCCCCACGCAGGGTTCTTTGCGGTGCCCAAGACCTTCCTCAATACTAGGTCTCCAGGCGCCAACGGTCTGGGCTTTATCTTGCTGTCGTAACCTTGCTTGAGCTTCTGTTGGTAGTGAGCTAGATGGACCGAAGCGCTTTCCCTTCTTTCATCGATGAGGTCCAAGCTTTTTTCCAGGAGTTGGTCATTGGCAGTGGGGCAGAAAGCAGCAGTTCGCTGGGTGGGGAAGTTTACTTCCAGTGGGATGACGGCCTCGGCTCCGTAGGTCATAGAAAAAGGGGTTTCCCCGGTAGACCTACGGGGTGTGGTGCGGTATGTCCATAAGACGTGGGCTAGCTCCTCGGCCCACCTTCCCTTTGCGTCATCCAATCTCTTTTTAAGTCCGTTCAGTATTGTTTTGTTGACAGCTTCTGCTTGTCCGTTACCCTGTGGGTAAGCTGGCGTGGAATACCGGTTAATAATTCCTAGCTCACTGCAGTATCTTCTGAAGGCTTTGCTGTCAAATTGGAGTCCATTGTCGGACACCAGGGTGTGTGGGGTGCCGAACCTGGTGACAATGTTCTTCCAAAGAAATTTCTTGACATCGATGTCCCTAATGTTCGCCAGAGCTTCGGCTTCCACCCATTTGGTGAAGTAGTCAGTGCCGACGAGGAGGAATCTCCTGTTCCCTGTTGCCTTGGGAAACGGACCGAGTATGTCTAGGCCCCACTGTGCGAATGACCAGGGACTGGATAGCGGGTTCAACTCTCCGCCAGGCTGGTGTATATTTGGGGCGAACCTCTGACACTGATCACACTTCTTCACATACTCCAGGGCTTCCTTGTGCATGCTCGGCCACCAGTAACCGAGCGTTAGGGCCCGGTGGGACAAAGACCTACCCCCTGTATGACTTCCGCAAATTCCCTCATGTAACTCCTCCAGGATGAGTTCAGTGGCCTCTGGGTGCACACACAGCAAGTAGGGCCCCGAAAATGAGCGTCTATAAAGCTTGGAGTCTTCGGACAACCAGAATCGAGCAGCCTTTCTCCTGATTTTGTCGGCTTCCATCTTATCGTCCGGCAAGGTATCATGTTGTAAGTACAGCACTAGAGGATCCATCCAGCTCGGACCTGTCCTGACGGTATGTACTCGAACTCCGCTGGCCTTCCCTGCTAAGGGGTGGATGAGGTCTTCTACCAAGATGACCCGAGGAAGGGGCTGGGCCGATGAGGTAGCCAGCGTCGCGAGGGAGTCAGCATGTGCGTTTCCATTTCTGGGCACGTGCGTCAGGCGGAAATGATGGAAGTGGGTCTGCAGGTGTCTAACCCGATCCAAATAGTCTTGCATCCTGTCGTCCTTGGCTTCCAAATCTCCGTTTACTTGCCCCACAATGAGCCTCGAATCCGAGAGTATATCCGCGGACTTCCCCCCTATTTTCAGAATCATCGACATTCCCTCGAGTAGCGCCTCATACTCGGCTTCATTGTTCGTGGCTGGAAATCCGAGTCTCAATGATTTCTCTATGGTTAGACCTTCCGGGGAGAGCAGAACGATTCCTACTCCTGAGCCCCTTTGATTCGCCGCGCCATCGACGTGTGCTCTCCAACAAGTGTATTCGTGTCGAGAGACTGTGCTGATCATTTTCTCATCAGCCCCTAGCATGACTTCTAGCGTGGGTTCCGCAAACTCTGCCACGAGGTCGGCGAGGACCTGGCCCTTTACAGCAGTGCGAGGCATGTATCTGATATCGAAGGCACCCAGGATTGTTCCCCACTTTGCGATTCGGCTGGTGTAGTCCGCACTGCGTAGAATGGCCTTTAAGGGGAGTTGTGTTAGCACCACTACAGTGTGTGCTTGAAAGTAGTGGGGAAGCTTTCGCGTGGCTTGTACGACGGCCAAAACAGCTTTTTCGAGGGGGAGATAGCGGGTTTCTGCCTCCTGCAGTGATTTGCTCACGTAATAGACTGGTCGCTGCGCGCCGTTGTCTTCTCGAATCAACACCAGGCTGACAGCATGGGGGGCGACGGCGATGTAGGCGAATAAGACCTCGTCAGCATCGGGGCTGGACATAATAGGCGGTCGGGCGAGGTACTCTTTTAGCTGTTGGAAAGCTGTAACGCACTCCTCATTCCACTCAAATCCCTTCCACTTGTGTAATAGGAGAAAGAATGGCCTGCATCTGTCTGCTGAGCGCGAGATGAAACGGTTTAAAGCAGCTATCATACCAGTAAGCTTTTGGACCTCTTTAGGATTCCGAGGAGGCTGCAAGCTATGGATGGCTCTTATCTGGTCAGGGTTAACCTCTATGCCTCTGTGAGTGACCATATAACCCAGGAATTTCCCAGATCCCACCCCAAATGAACACTTAGTCGCATTGAGCCGTAGCTTGTACTTTCTCAGAATTTGAAAAACGTCGCCGAGGTCTCCAATGTGGTCGGGCACTAACTTGCTTTTAACCACCATGTCGTCTATGTATACTTCAACGCTCTTACCCATCTGCTGTTCGAACATCCTGGTCATCATCCTTTGATAAGTTGAGCCGGCATTCTTCAGGCCAAAAGGCATAACCTTATAATGATAATTCCCAACCGGCGTGACGAAAGCAGTCTTCTCCTGGTCTTCAGCGGCCAAGGGTATTTGGTGATAGCCCTGAAAGGCGTCTAGAAAACTCATTCTGGGATGTCCGACAGTCGAATCCACCAACCGGTCTATCCGGGGCATAGGGAAAGGATCTTTTGGGCAGGCCTTGTTTAGGTCTGTGAAGTCTACGCAGACCCGCCATTTCCCGCTCTTCTTTCTTACCACGACCGTGTTGGCCAGCCACTCGGGATAGAAGACCTCTTTGATAGCCCCTGCCCTCTTCAGTTTCGCGACCTCTTCTCTTACGGCGTCGGTATGTTCTTTCGACGGTCGCCGAGGAGGCTGCCTTTTAGGTGTTATAGCCGGATTCACATTCAGGTGATGGCAGATGAACCCTGGGTCGACCCCGGGGGCTTCATAGGGGTCCCACGCAAACACATCTACATTTTGTCGGAGAAAAGCAATCAATGCTGACCTCTCCTGGGGCGGTAGTTCTGAACCAATTTGAAAGAACCTCTCTGGGTCTGATCCGACGAGTACTTTCTCCAGATCCTCACAACTTACCTCCGGGGCTGGTCCTTTCTCACCCGCGGTTGGGGCCGAGTTCATTAATTGCTATAATCCCTTCTTGGCTGATGTGGAAGACTCACCACTTTGCCGTCGCGAAATTGCCGACACCATGCATTGCCTGGCCATGCCCTGGTTCCCGATTATTTCTTTTATCTGACCTCCGGACGAGTATTTCACTTTTTGGTGCAGGGTCGATGGTACAGCCCCTAACGCATGAAGCCACGGTCGGGCAACGATAGCTGTGTAGGGGGAGTACGCCTCTACTACAATGAAGTCCACTTCCACCACGTCCGAGTCTGTTTGCACAGGCAGCGTGATCATGCCTTTCGGGGTGACGAGTACTCCTTCAAAGCTGACTAGAGGAGAATCGTACGGTAAAAGGTCTTCCTGCCTTAAATTCAGCCCCTTGTATAGGTCGGGGTACATTACTTCCACAGCGCTACCTTGATCGACTAGCACCCTTTTCACGTCATAACCTCCGATTCTGAGTGTGACGACCAGGGCATCATCATGGGGTTGAATGGTACCTCGCTTATCATCCTCCGAGAATCCGATTAAGGGAGGGGCATCCACCCTGGCCCTTTTAGGAACTCTGCTGTCCAGCTGAGCTGAGATACCGCTCACTGACATCACCCTGAAAGGGGCAGAACCTGTCCTTCCAGGTGCGGCGAGGATGACATTAATTGTGCCGATGGGCGGCCTCAACGTATTTTGTCCGCTTTCATTGTTCGATGGCTCCTGTCCTCCTTCAGGGCGATGCAGTAGATGCCTTAGCTTCCCTTCCCGGACGAGCCGATCTAAAAGGCTCTTCAGACTTCTGCAATCGTCCGTGGTGTGACCTGGCTCCTGATGGTACGCGCAATACAGGTTCTGATTGCGCCTCGACGGATCACCAGCCATCTTGTTCGGCCACTGAAAGAAAGGTTCATACTTCACTTTCTCCAGGATTTTGTGTAGCGGTTCTCGGAACACAGCATGAACCGCCTGAGCCCCAGTAGATCCGTGATGCCCCGTATAATCACCTCTCGACCTGTTACTATTGTTAAAACGATCCGACCTGAAGTCCCGCCTCTCCTGAGGGACAACTTTCGCCTTACCCTTCCCCATCTGCTGGTCTTCCTCGACCCTTTTGTACTTGTCAATCCTGTCCATGAGTTGACGCACGCTGGTGACCGGCTTCCCAGTGAGGGACTTTCTCAGGCCATGATCTGTCGGCAGGCCCCTCTTGAATGTGCTGATGGCGACATCATCATAATTCCCCTCTATCTCGTTATACATTTCCCAGTATCTATCCGAGTAGGCTTTCAACGTTTCTCCTTCTCGCATGGACAAGGACAAGAGGGAATCCAGGGGCCGAGGAACCCTGCTGCTGGTTATGAAGCGAGAGCCGAAGGCCTGTGTTAGCTGTTTAAAGGAGTCAACGGAGTTTGGTGGGAGGGAATCAAACCATCTCATGGCCATAGGTCCCAAGCTGGACGGAAACACCTTACACATTAGTGCCTCATCCCTGGAATGGACGGCCATCCTCTGATTAAATTGGCTTACGTGCTCTACTGGGTCGGTCCGACCATTGTACATGGCGAATGCCGGTTGAGTGAACCGCCGAGGAAGCGTTGCCCTCTCTATCCTTCGCGTGAAAGGAGATTGGGATATGCGATCCAAAGCACGGCTCATGGCATCATTGGCTGTGCCGTGGTATGATGGACTCTTGTGGCCGCGCTTGTAAGGCCGCTCTTCTTCGTAAGAGAAGGTCTCACTCGGAGGGGTTCTTGATGTTTGCTTGTATTCATTGTCCCCATCACTGCTACTGTCCGAGCGGGATAAAGGACGTTTTCGCTGCGCTCGGCGCAACTCTCTCTTTAAGGCATCAATCTCTTGCAGCAGAATCTTTCGATCGTTTTGCTCAGGGGAAGCACGACCCTTCCCCTTTGACCGGCTCACTCCTGTGGGAGAGGTGTTCACACTTCCCTCTCGCTGTTTATTTTGGTCCTTCTCCCGTTCAAGATTCAGAACATTGTCCTGTCGTTGGGAGTCTGCACGTCCTGTTTGGTGTGGACCTGATCCTTCCATTCTCGCGGTTTCACTTGTCGAGACACAAGTTCTTCCCACAGACGGCGCCAATTGTAAGGGCGGTTTTTGGGGCCCAGGCCCAGCAAGCCAGCGATCTTGGCCCAAAAGACCCTCGACAATGAATTTGTAGAGAGTGGGACTCAGAGCTAGGTCTTGATAGAGTGGACGTGATTAATGGTGAACCATGCAACAAATAGGACGTGAGATTGTTTTGTTCAGTTTTCTCAGATGACTATCCCTGAGGCTGCTTTAGTGTTCCACTTGCTCCTTTCCTCCCAAAAATCCCCTCCTCTTTGTGGAGACTTTCTGCTCTTATATATCCTCCTTTAATTGATAATGACCTTACACTTGTTCACCATCTAGGCCTCTACTCGAGTGCCTGTCCCAAAAGACATCCTCCTCCTTTTTCTGTGAGTTGCACTGGCCGAGATAATACTATTTTTCTGTCCAATTCACATTAATGCGGCTGGAAAAGTAGTTTCCCTGCATTTAATGCGGCAGTAGTGGTTGTTCCCTGCCTGTTTAGCATTTCCTTCATTTAGAAGGGTTCCTTACCGTGGGCAGGGTACGTGTTTGACGTCCATTAAGTGCGTCCGAGGAGGCACTACTCCTCGGACGCTCCTTAAATAAAACCGGCCCGGCCTAATAGGATTGGGCTAAATGTCTCCCGGCCCTGTTTTCGCTTCCCGCCATGGCTGGGCTTCATCCTGGTCCTAAGGCCCACTGTTGACTGACAAAGCTTGCCCCCCACATATACCAATTTCAAATCATTCAAACCGCATCTTGTATATCGCACCGCATATGTGACCGCAAAAATGAGGTGCGGTGCAGTTATAGTTTTGGCTAAACTTTAAACCGCACCGCACCACACCACACCGCACATGTGACCGCAAAAATAAGGTGCGTTGTAGTTATGGTGTTAGCTAAACCGCACCGCAAAGTGTGGTGCTAAAAATGACCCAAAACCGCACCGCATCGCACCGCGAACACCCTTAGGAGTAGTTTCAAACTATTGATTGAGTTTTGTTTACTAATATAGATACATGAGGTTGAAACTGCATATTTTTTAAACATTCCTAAGAGACTATACATTATTATAAATTTAATATTTAAAATAATATATAAGAAAAAAGTAGACTTTATGTCTAAAATTAAACACTTCACCCATTGAAATGAAAGAAAATAATTTGTATAACAACATAAAGAAAACATGACTTAACAAATTTTTTTTGACTACATACACCTTCATTTATTAAAATTTATTTATTTTTACTATAGTCCTGTTGAGCCTTCTCCTCTGCCACATCATTGGTCACATCATTATTCTTTTTATTATTTATTTTTACTTTAAATTTTTTTGACAAGATTAAATATATAAATATATTGACTTTACAAAATCATCTTAGATAGTTTTAACTTTACATATTCATCTACTTTAATTTTGATGTTATAAATAAATATTAAATCAATGAAAAATTAAAACAAAAAGATTGTCTATACATATTTATCTTGGGCGGTTTTAATAGTTGATAGAGACATTCAAATACATAACCAAGAATGTATTTTGATATAAATTCAAAATATCACTTCCAAAATAACTAAGTATTATGTCAAAAAAAAAAAAAAATCAAACAAAAGTTATAAGAAGGAGAGAGAAGAGTTGTGATGGAAAACTTAAAAAAATCAAACTCACTATCAAATTGTATTAACCCAAAATAGTATTATAAAAAAATACAATGATTCATCAACCTAAAGTAAAGTTGCAAAAAGATTAGATAATATATATATATATATATATATATATATATAGAGAGAGAGAGAGAGAGAGAGAGAGAGAGAGAGAGAGAGAGAGAGAGAGAGAGAGAGAGAGAGAGGTAATAACCTTTTTCATGTGAGAATATATGTATAAAATGAGAGAGAGAATGACATATTTATAGTAATAGAATGGGGATATGAAGAGCCAAAATAAAAGGAAGAGGAAGAGATAGATGAAGAGTGACATTAAGGTTGAGAGTAGTGGAGAGATGAAAAGGTAAAAGGAAAATTATGGTTGAAAGTAGTGGAGAGAAATAAGAAATAAGTAGATGATATGACCCCTAATGTGACTTAACAGGAGTGTAGCAACAATAAATACTATACTTCAACTTTTAGATATATATAGATATAGATATAGATATAGATTATAAATAGATAGATAGATTAGAAAATTACTCAAGTTCATATGACAACCCAATACTTACCCCACTCTTCCTTAAAAGTTACCATGACTTTTGAGTGGAGTTATGGTGTACCTTTGTGTTAGAATCCATTTTTCTTTTCCCTTATATGTGTGTGTGTTTGTTTCTTAAAAAAAAAAAAAAAAAAAAAAAAGGGCATGGGTTACAAGAATCGAATTTGGTGGGTGCTTTTTATTATCCATCTTTCTTTTAATTGTAATATTTATAACAATAAATATAATTATGGTAATGATTTAAGTATGACATTTTTCTTTTTCCTGTTTAGTGTGCACCTTAAACGTGGATCTGTTATTGTAATAATTATGATAATAAATATATTATGGTAATGATTTAGGTATCGCAAAGGTTTTTTTCTATTCAGTTGCACCACAAACGTCCATCTCTCTCTCTCTCTCTCTCCTTTAAACTTTTGTTAAGAATATTAAGTACAAAATGTTAGTAACAGACCATTAATTTAGAATCAATTCAAATAAATGATTTTTTTTATTATTAAATATATTTACACATGTCAGATGTGTTATGTCATGGAAAAATTGCTATTTGCCTAGTAGTATTATTTGTCCATATCATTCTAAGTAGATTGAAGATTGTGCCACCTGTCATAGTTGTGTGCATCAATCAGTTATGGGATCCAACTTTTACTGTGTAATTTTCAAAACCAACCCTTAGATTGAATTCATTCAAATGAAATAAAAAAATGTATTTATTCCTAAAATTTTCTCCAAATCATGTGGGATTCCTTCTCCAATATCAATTTGCATATGAGGAATTTAATATATATTATGATCAATAGTTTTATAATAATTTAATAATTTAAATAAGTTGTATCTCAGTTTGTTTTTTAGTAAGATCTCTTGCCGATCTATTTAGGATTTCTCAGAATCTTAATCAGATATCACAAAAGTTGTTTTGTCAGTTGCATTTTTTTTTTCTTGTCTCTTCTTTAAGTTGATGAATTTTTGTATTATTTAGAACTCTACTTTAGGTTAATGTGATCAAGTGTTGTTTTTTTTTAAGTTGTTATATTTTTTTCTTCTCTTTGATTTCATAGATGTTATCCTATTGTATTATATATATATATAGACAGTATATAAGAATATAATTTTATTTATTACATAACATAACATGACTTGGAATAATTTGGTGTTTGTTACAATATTTTTATTTTTACTTTTTCTTCTCATATTGTCTATAAATTTCTCATTATTCTCTCACATTCTCTCTTGAAAAGTGGTTATTCTCTCTCTCTCAAAATTTTTTTTTTTAATTCTTTTTTGCTACTCTACTTTATATTGATGAATCATGGTGATTTTTAAAACTCTATTCTGGGTTCATACACTCAGGTGTCGTATTTTTTGGTCCATTTTATACCACTTCAGTCCAATTTGGTGTACCTACTTAAGTATGGCAAAATACAAGTTTGGGTTGAGAGTACTATTAATTATTTAAGTAATATCAATTGTAATTATATGATAAGTTTTAGTTATCATAATAATCTCCTTAAGAGAATGAGAATTTGATTATGTTTGTTCATTTAGATCCCTTAAACCAAATTGTTTAACCTAATATATTAACCAAGTGATTACTTAGGTTTATTATTCAAATCTAGGTTAAATAAGCATATATCATATCATGCACAAATGCAGAAAAGTAAATAACACCACGATATGATGACTCAGGAAAACTAATGAAACGAACTGTTTCAAGGTAAAAATCTGGAAAGGATTTGACCTAACTATCCTCAAGGTAAAAACAAATCCACTATAAGATAATTGAAGTTTTTACAATCAGATTTAACCCTAAATCTATTGCTACCTCCAGTAATAACTTACTGACACGACCACGTGTAAACTTCGAATCCACGGACTCCTTCTCTTCTTGGATTTACACCAACACAAGCCACCTTGCTTGTGATTTTGAGATCCCACTCAAAGGTTTTAGATCACCATCAGTAATGATCTTGATGCAGCAACTATGTTCTACCAATGCTTTATTGTAGTTCTTGTTCTAGTAGATTCTTGTGTAGTTAAAAGGTACAAAACTTCTCAGATTTCACAAAAAGTAACACACAAGTCTTCCAAAAGTCCTCAAAATGTGGCTAGGGTTTCCCTTTTATATGTGGAAAAGTTTAGATGAAACCTTAAATGTTTTCGTAGGCTTGGGCCTATTTAAAAATTCTACAGAAAAACTAGGCTTGCGATTTTCGATCGGTCAAGCCTAATTTTTGATCGATCGAGCAAGGCAGAACCACACTTCCTTTTTCTACAATCAGCTGGACTTGAACCTTGAAACAACCACTTTTAAGCATTGCCTAAAGACCTAGACTAGACATGTTTTGTTTTCGGTTTGCCAACAAAATAAAAACATGACTCTAAACATTTAAACCTAAATCTTTAGAACCAAACAGATTAATAACCTTGGAACTTAAAAATTTTAATTGTACCAAAAGAAATTAGGAAAATATAATGCATAATAACAATAGCTATAAGCATATGGATCATTTCATAAAAGAATAATATCAATCGGAATCATAAAATGATAAAATTATATATTTGTAAAAATAGAATAATGGAAATTACTTTTTGAAATTGTTTAATTTTTAGAGGGAACAAATTATCTACAATAAAATTTAGAGAATAAATTATTCATATTTAGTATAAGTTTGTTATAAGTTTTGATTATCACAATATTTATTTATTTATTTTGCTCGAAGGTATAATCAACATCATGCAATTCATTTAACAAATAGTGTGATGAATGAAATTTGTACTCACAAAGGGTGTCTTATAGGCGTTCAATTCCTTGAAACTACTCATTGCCCCTTTCTCTTCTCTCCTTTTTTTTTTTTTTTTTTTTTTTTCCTCCAAAGTTCCAAGCCGTAATCAGTAATTAGAAGAAAAAAAAACAAAAACATATATTTTTCTTGAACTATATTAACATTGAATTAGAAACCAATTTAGATCAGTGTAGTTCGAGTGCCTATCAACTAAAGGAAATTGCATCTTTGTCCATTAACTAGAAGATAGGAAGCTTACTTTGCATTATAGAGAGTACAAAAGTAACATGATAGTTTGGTTATCATGAAATTCAATATCTTTTTATGAATGTGGTATATGCCTTTACAGGGCATCAACGAAAGATTACTATATTAAATTGGAACCTAAATGTCAATTCAGGACTCATGACCTCGTCTTTTACTTATCCTATGGGAAACCAAAGCGTCCTTTTGAGTTAGAGTTCATTATTCATTTTATAGTGTTACAATTAAGTGTCCAATGTTTAATCTTTGGAACTTTTTGAAAATAAAATTTTCCTTAGCAGTGACAACTACGATCCTTCGCTTATGGATATGATAAAAGATCTGGATGAAAATATGGTAGTAAAAAAATAATATTTTGATCTCTAGAAGTTTAATTATAGCAGTAAATAATATTTGGACAATTACACCACAAACAAAACTAGAAAGTTAACTATTTCTATATAATTATGTGTTAAAAAAAAAAAAAAAAAAAAAAACCCTTCTTCTTGCCCCTTTTGTCAATGGGAGCACATAGATTTGGTTAGCCTTTAACAAATTGGTAAGTTAATGAAGAATTGATATAGTGTTGCACATTATGTCTTTAAAAGGTGTTCTAGTATTTAGCAAAAAAAAAAAAGGTGTTCTAGTATTTCGTTTGTTAACTTCTTTACCTAGTACAATTTGTTATATGTTTCTATACATAGTGTTGTAGAACCTCGATTCTTACTAATTCAACATTGAAAATGTTGCTTAAATATTACATTTAGGACAGTGTTTCTGCACAGATAGGTGCTACTGAGCCCTAAATTTGGGCTGCCATTAGTAAAAATAAAAATAAAATTTGCCTATTTTTAATACAATTTTGATTAGTTTTATATGTGCGAAAATACTATTTCAGTCCCTACATTTTGTAGTCATAGTCAATTTGGTCTCTACATTTTAATAGCAATCAATTTAGTCTTTATTATTTTCAAATTGCAATCAATTTGGTCCCTACTGTTAACTTACTAATGAAAAATGTCTACGTGGCAAATGGTATGCACCATAACACACTTGGCCCAACCGAAATCAGCCATATCAATTAAAAATTCAAGTCATATCCACGTTAGCAAATTTCATGAAACCATCCATTCTCTCCATTAGACATCCAACACTACTTTCCCTTGTCTCTCCATTCTTTTCATCCGATCTTCATCATCCATCACCACTAGCACCAAGGGTTACTTAGGGTGGTCACATGACCACCTTGACTTAAATTTTTTTTTTAAAATATCTTTTAAAAAAATTGAATTTTAAATTAATGTGAGTCATTGACCAACTTAAAATAAAAAAAAATAAAAAAAATTGATCATCCTAAATAAAAATTTGTGCCCATTAAAAATACAATTCAACCTCTTCAAAATTTTAGTTTGTTGAATGTTGAACAAAAAAATAGCGAGAAATGTTATGTTCACAACATTTTCACAACACTTTCATAATAAATACGAAGTAGCAGGTTGTTACTAGTGGATGAAAAAATAATTTCAATGATGGATTCATATTAGAACCGGTAAAAACTTACTATCTAGACTTTGCTGTAAAAGTCTTGCAAAAATGTTATGGACATAGTATTTTTCAAATATTGCCTAAACAAAAAAATTAACCTAAAAGCGCAAATCAAACTTTAAATTGTGATTTTTTTTAATTGTATTTTTAAAGGGCATATTTTAAAATTGCTATTTAAAAAAAATGCACATTTTTCAAATAACTAGTTTGTTAGTGCTTGCTTTAGTTTTTAGTCAAAATTTGTTGGATTTATGAGATACATTTAAAAAAAAAAAAAAATTTGTTTATATTGTTACTTTTTTTTTATTTATAGGTATTTATATTATTACTTATTTAGACAATATGTTGGTAATTGAATGGGAAATCAGTAGTTTAATGATTGCTTGGTTGTCTTAATTGAAAATGATGTAGTTGATAACATTGATAGTGAAGCTATCATACAATGATTTCAAAATATGAAAACTTGTGAATGAAAATTTTAAAATTTTATGAATTAGCGTGTTGTTTTTTTTTTTTTTTTTTTTTTTTTTTTTTTAATTTCATTAAATTTAAGTTTTTTAATAACCACCTTAAAATAAATTCCTGGAATTGCCACTAGCAAAGGGGGTGGGAGGGGAAGATCAAGATGAGGAGTAACAGAGGAATGGCTGGGATTAAGAAAAACTAGATCAGTTAACTTTTCTAACATGGACGTGACTTGGACTTTTAATTGATGTGGCTGGTTATGGTTGGGCCAAACTTGTCATATTACATGCCACATAAGCCTTTTAGTTCACACTGTTTGTCACATTGCATTTTTTGTTAGTGAGTTAACGGTAGAAACCAAATTGATTGTAAGTTGAATTTAACAAGGACCAAATTGATTGCTACCAAAATGTAAAAACCAAATTGATTATGACCACCAAATGTAGGAAACAAAATAGTGTTTTCGCATTTTATATATAATAGTTAGGTTCTTGTGTGAAAGTTCTCTTGGTGTACAAAACACTAATGAATGTTTAGACCTCCAATTTTAAATATAACCAACACAAGCTTATACTTAAACAATAAATGTGCTGAATAAGAAGTACAAGCAAAAATCCAAACAGATAAACAACTCTACACTATAATTAATCACAACACAACAGCAATTAGAAGGCAAGAGTAAGGGTTAGAGAGATGCAAACACAAAGATAACACCAGCACGTGCTATTGAAGAGGAAACCGAAGAACTCGGTGAAAAACTTCTCCATCGCCCTCCAAGCGGTAAAATGATTCACTAAAGAATAAAGTTGGGATACACGAATAGCAGTAGACCCTCCAAGCCTAATCTACTCAATGCATTTAAACCCTTCAACCTTCTTGCTCCAACAAGGTTAAGCTTAACCGTGTCTTCTTTAACTTCTTGGATCCCATAATAAGCCTATTGCATCAACCAAATGAATTGGTTATCTCCGTACTGGTTCCCAAGCACCAAAATACCTCCTCACTGATATGGATATGCTGAGATAATGATTTGGCAAATGAGCCTCTCAAGAATATGTCAATAGAGAGGGTGAGAGTAGAGGAATTTGGAGAATCAAATGTCTAAGATTGTGGATGAGTCAATCTTGGTTTTCTCTAGGGTTTCTCTCTCAAAATTCTCTTTAGAAGCTCTCTGCATTTCGTGGGTATAATGGTATTTATAGTAGGGTACGTGAAGAATGTGAAAAGTCATTTTTCGACAAAACAGGGCATTCTGGCGACTCAATCTCGCGAGTTGGATGAGTTGCGAGTTAATTGCTAGGCCAGACTGTCAATTTTTGTCATGGAGTGCTCCAGTTGTCGTGACCCTTCAGCTTCTTAAATGCTTCACACGTGTGGCATTTTGGTGAGTTGCCAGTCGCGAGTCACTCGCGAGATCCAGTCGCGAGAAACCTCTTGAATGCTCACACACTTGAATTCTTCACACTCTTTTCACACACAACCCTTACATTATTCCCACCTAAATATAGGGTATTTAATTGCTGAAATACAAACAAATTTGGCACAGAATAAAGCCAACATATGGTTGAATAAATTTAACCTTACATTGTGTTTTCAATATTTGTGGATCCAAGGTCTACTCAAAATTTAGTCATGCACTGCATCTGCTATGACTCCATGACACCCAAAAAAATAATTCAAAAGACACATAAAAAAAATAAATATTTGCATTTTTATTTTATCATAATGATATTTACATTCTTGAGTTGGCATGAAACATGTGTATATGTATCAATCACTATATCATGCAATTTCAAGCTTGCAAACACATATGTTATAATCAAATCAATGCACGTTATGTCTTCTCGCGTTTGATCCGTGCAACTCTGGATCTTGTCCATTGTTTGAGAAGCCTATAGAATTTAAGTCACATGAACTGATTGAGTTGGAGTGTGTCAGGGGTGCCTGAGAGTATGTCAGATTTCATTGTGGTTTCGTTTAGGTAGCGTTTTACGAGTGTGGGAGTTCAAGGACTGTAACAATGAAGGTGGAGGCAAATGGCTCTTGGAGCACGAAGTGTTTTTCAACCAATTGGTTTAAAAAAAAAAAAAAAAAAAATCTCCATGGCTCACACAATATGTCCCACAGAAATTTCCCTTTGTCACAGTACTAGCTTTTCATCCTAATGATGGAGATATCTTGTATTTGGTGATTGAAATGAATGTTGCATTATGCAACTTGAGGTGCAAAACAATAAAAGTCTTTTGTGATATTCCTCACGGCTATGAAGATAGGTGCACTATCATCAACTTTGTCCTACCATGTTGGCCAACTCCCATTCCATAATTAGTGCCCACCTAATCGATTGTGTTGCTTGTTAGCATCTTCAGCTTTGGGATTTGTCAGGGGCGGCTCTAGGATTTTTGTTCAAGGGGTCAACAAGAAACATAAATTTCAATACTATAGGTAACAATATAAACAATAGGCAGCATCATTTTAATACTATATTCCAACCAACTTCCATACTCTTTAAACCATTTAGGATTAAATCGACGCATAAATCCACCAATTTTCATTTGAGGAAAATTGTGTTCATGAGGTTGAAAATGTATTTTTTTGTAAATAATATCTTCTTAAATTCATAATACTAGCAAAAGAATAAAAAATAAACTATAAGTTCATTAACATATTTTTTTCTAATACAATAAAAATATTAATTATTGTTGTTAAGTGATTTTTTTGCAATTCTTTAATTTGTTTACAATTCTTTAAATACAGTAAGAGTAAAGACACATAGAGACTCAAAAATTCAATTTATAAGTTTACAATACAAAGCCCCATAGAGACGCAATTCACAGTAACAGTAAAGACACAAAGAGACACAGCCCCCACACTATTGCAATTCTTTAATCTGTTTACAATTCTTTAATTTATAAGTTTGCAATACAAACACCAACCCCACAGGCCCCCGGATTTTTTTAGAAAATAACTATAAAATCTAAACAATATCATTAGTTAGCAAACGTTTCAAACTATTTTGGTTTCTAACAATTTGAGTTTAGTGGAGTCGATTTGTGGGTTGTAAAATCGAGTTTAGTATACTCGATTTTGCTTTTTGCAGCAGGGGACGTGGGCGCACAGAAATCGAGTTAAATAAACTCGATTTCTATGCATACAAACCGAGTCCAATACACTCGGTTTTTACACATAGAAATCGAGTCCGTTGGACTTGATTTCTGTGTATAAAAAACGAGTCTATTAGACTCGGTTTGTATCATTCAAACAGCCCTCTCAAAAAACTCAGTCCTCCCACACTAACACACTTACAGTCCTCTCAAAAAAAACTCTGATCCGGCTCCGTCGCCGTTCCGTCACACTCATTCCCTCTCTTCAGCTCTGTCCTTCTCCGTCGCCGTCGGCCCTCCATCTCTCTCCGTCTCAGTCTCAGCTCCGGTCTCTCACTCTCCGTCGCCGTCGCCGTCCCAAGTTTATTGTACTCGGTTTCTAGGCTTTGAAACCGAGTTCAGTGTACTCGTTTTTCAAGCTTAGAAACCGAGTCCATTGGACTCGGTTAGGCTAATGCAGCGCTACGCGTATCTCTTGCTTTTGTCAATTTTTCCCTGCACCTTCTGATTTCATTTTTTCTTGTTCTTGAGTCTTCTGATCAATTGCAATTCATTTTTTCTTGTTCTTATTGAGTGTTGGAACGACTGGTTTTGTCAATTTTTCCCTGCACCTTCTGATTCTTGAGTCAAGAACGACTGGTTTTGCAGACAAAGAAACCGAGTTCAAAGGAGTCGGTTTCTAAGCCTGAAAAACAAGTTCATTGAACTTGGTTTTCAAGCCTGGAAATCGAGTTCAACGCTGTCGGTTTCCAAGCCTGGAAACCGAGTTCATTAAACTCGTTTTCTAGGCTTGGAAACCGACAGCGTTGAACTCGATTTCTGCCTACGTGGCCACTCCGCCAACTGAGAGCTGCTGGTAAATTGATAAAATAAAAAACCCAGAAATCGACCCTGCTTAACTCGAATTGCTAGAAACCAAAATAGTTTGAAACGTTTCCTAACTAATGATATTGTTTGGGTTTTGTTGTTATTTTCTAAAAAATCCCCAGGCCCCCCCACACACACACGGTCAGAGCACAAACTCAGAGACTCAAAAACTCAACAACAAAAAATCAAGACACTATAAACCATATAACCACACAGCCAAACCCACCCCAGCACACAACACGGTCAAATACTCAAAACTCAACAAAAAAAATCAAAAGACTATAACCCCCCACACACACACAGTGATTCAATGAAAGAGTATATCAAAACACAATAAACAGTGAAAGAAAGAGAGATAGAGAGAGCTAAAAAACCAGATGAAGCGGCGGTGGCGGCAGATCAAGGACAGTCTCAGCGGCGGCACCATGGCAGATTCTTAGGGCTACAGAGCGGCAGATTTTTTTGTGTGTGAAGCAGCCTTTTTCCTTTGGGTTTGGATAGTGAAGAAGAATCATGGGAGATTTTGGGGGTAGCGTCTACGCAAGTAACACAGAAGCAGATCTTAGGTTTTATTGGCCCTTTTTTTTTATGATTTTTCAAATTTTGATTTATGAGCTTTTTATTTCTAAGATTAAAAACCAAAAATTTGCTGCTGGATTTTTTTTTCGAAGTTTGTGCTGGGCTTAAAAAAAAAAAAAAAGGCCAGGATCAAGTGAGGGTGTGCAAATTTGTATTGCAGGGGTTCAATTTTTTTTTTTTTTTTAAATATTATATATATATATATATATATATATATATAAAATTTCAGGTCAGGGGGTTCATTTGAACCCCCTGACTACAACGTAGCACCGCCCCTGGGTTTTGTGATTGCGTTCATGCTATTATTGTTGATTTATCTAATTATTGTTAGTATTTGATCATCCCATCATCTAATCTTGTGGTTCTTAACACTTATTTTCTCTACATAATGAAGTGTATTTCTTTAACTGATGGCATTGGTGATCACTTGTTTTAGTTTTACATTCAACAATATATGGATATTACAAGGCATAACAACTTTCCTAGCAGAGAAACACAACTCCAACTCCCAAAAAACAGTTTGATCAAACTTTCTATTTGGTCATCAACATTGAACTTACAATATATGTACCCCTAATATATACAGTCATTCCTTTCTCTCCACTTGTGTATGGACTTCTCCTTGTATCCCATTTTAAAATGTCCCAAAATTAAGATTTCTTTGAAAAATTAAACCCCATTATTTTATTACTAACATTTTCATTATGCCACTGGAAATTATGAATACTTGTATTAAAATATGAGTTGAATATTAAGATTGAATTTGGATATGGCTTGGCTGCTATAGAATTTAAATTTGAAGATAAGTGTTATAATGTAATTAGCCGTAGACCCACACAATGCGTGAGAATATATAAATATTATGTAATCGGTGTAATATATAAAAAGTAATAAATAATTGAAGTGTTGTATATTAAAAAAAAAAAAAAGATTTCTATAAGTATTTAAAAAAAAATCTTTTTAACTCTACAAAATTACAAAATATAGAACTAATATTCCTCTAATTTCTATTGTAGTGTGTTATATTTTCCTAATATACAATTAAACTTTATAAGTTCAAATTTATTATTCAAATTTCTCATCTCTTAAGGAATAGTGAGATTATCATGATAATTAAAACTCATTACAAAATTACAGTGCTAACTTAACCAAAATTAAGATGAAGCCAAAGGAATATAATATAGACTTTATAATAATTTATTACTGAAACAATTAGTAGGCATATTCAAATTCATAGTCATGTAGATTGTGTTTTGATATAACTCAAATTCCAATTTCCAAAATAAAAACTAAGTATTAACTCAAACCAAAACTCAACCAAAGCTATAAAAAGGAGAGAAATGACTTTGTGATGCGAAATTATTTAAAAAAAAAAATACCAAAACACATATTAGAAAAAACCATAAACCTTAATTAGAGTTATAAGAAAGAACAAAAATCCATCAAAAGAAAGTAGAGAGAGAGAGAGAGAGAGAGAGTATTCACAATTTTTGTGTGGGAAAATTATGATTGAATGAGAGAAATGATATCAAATTTATAAAATTTAAAATGGAAAGAAGATGAGTCAAAATATAAAAAAGAGATAAGAATGATGGAAGTGTAACAGTAGAGTAAAGAGTAGCGGGAGAGATAAAAAGACAAAGATGAAGGGGAAAGGAGTTTTTTTTTTTTTTAAGAATAGGGAGAAGAAAAGTTTAAAAGAGAAAAGAATATGTAGATAATAAGTAGCAAAATTTATTGCATATATATATATATATATAAATATTTAAAATGATAGAAAGAAAATGATTGCATGGCTGTTGATATAGCTTAACAGGAGCATAATAATAATAAATGTTACGTTTCTGCATTGCGCGATCTTATTATAAACTTATAAAATATAGTATATTTTATCTTACAAACAATAACGAAATAAATAATTATTATAATAACGAAAAGAATAAATTGTATTGGTATAATAACTATCAAATATAAAATGATAAGGATTCTCAAAATATATATATATATATATATATAATGATAACACCTAAATAAAAAATTATTATTTTGGAACATATCAATTGTGTTTTAATGACAATTTGGTATCTTTGGGAGATTTTTTAATACCTTTTTGTACATTATATTTTTAGTGTATCCTTATTTTGGTTTGTCATAGTTCTAAATGAACATACTGCCTTCTTTTATAGGTCAAAGTGTACAACTCTAATTAAAAAACAGTTAGCCAAAGCTTTTATGTGTTTGAACGATTTTCCTCTCACAATTTTAGTGGGACTATGTCCTTGCAATTTACCAAGGTGCAATCCTTGCAATGTAACTCAACAGATCCAATTGGAGCTTGCTACATCAATTAAACCAAGTAAACTCCACCTTCTGACAGACTGAGCAAGGCAAAAAAATTGATGCTACCGCCTTTTTAAAGAGAAGGATGAAAAAAAAATCAGTCATTATGGCTGAAGGTGCAGATGTGGAAATTCTTACTGCTCTTTATATTTTCTTTTTCAACAAAATAATTTTAAAGAAACAACACAAATTCCATTGATCAAGACAACCCATTTTTTGAAATCCATTATCATTTTCAAACCTGGTCATCTCATAAAAAAGATCATACAATTCTACTAAGTTACAAGACTCTTGACAATTATATATATGATTTTGAACAATAAAAGGTTGGTGAATATTGTTCATTAATGAAAGTCATTCTATCTTATTAGTTCAAATAATATAATTTCATCTAAAATTAGATTAACTATTAGTATAGATTTGTGAAGAGGCTAAAAAATTTTAGCGGGGATTTTTATTAGATATACATAGGGACAGGGCCGGCCCTAGGCCTAGGCCATTTAGGCCATGGCCTAAGGCCTCCTAACATAGAAAGGCCCCCAAATTAATATGGGGCAGTAAGGGCTTTTTTTTTTTTTAGTTAATTAAAAAAAGAGCGAGTTACTTGCACTTTTTTTATTATAAATCTCATAGGTTTTATAAATTGATATGTCACCGATCACAATAAGTAATTCAATACTCATTTATTCTTTTATTGAAATGCCATATCAATTTGTAAGTTTTTTATAATAAAATTTGTATTAACTTTAGCATCTTTTTCACTCACAAAAAAAAAAAAATTATGAATTAATAGAAATACAACACAATTACCAATTTACCATTAAGTGAATAAAAATGTTAAAACTAATACAAATTTTAAGACAAAAATTAATAAACTAATATGGTAGGAATATAATTGGTGCCACTCAAACAATATAATAAATTGAATGTTTTAAATAACTTTTTTTTATTGGTGACACATCAATTTGTACATAGTAAGTATCACTAGCTCACTCACAGTGAATTAGTCTTAATAAATAGTAAGAATTAATAATAGATTTGAAAAAAAAAACTATATTATAAAAAAAAAAAACTAAATATTATTTAAGTGATATTTAGATATAAAAAGGGCCTTTAAAATTTTGGCCTTAGGTCTCAAACTATCTTGGGCCGGCCCTGCATAGGGAAAGAACAAGTTAATCAAGTTGCTGGTTGAAGTGAATCCTGTTTGCACTTTCTTTGTCTGTTGAGAAAACTGAGGAAAACACAGTAATGTGAATTTTGGGAGTTCGGTTTCAACCCAAGTTTGTGCTTTTGAATAGATTGAGATCAACGGTCCGGATTTCTTAGTTTCACATCCCCTAGCTTACATTTTAGAGTACAAGTTTTATTAGTACTCTCTCTGTACAATGATGACAATCAGATACAGCTCAATTCTCAATTGCTACGATTCTCAAGTCTTTTTTTTTTTTTTTTTTCGATAAGACGATTCTCAAGGTTTTAATTATACTATTTGTTAATATTTATCCACCGTTTTGTTTTTTTTTGGGGGGAATTAATTATATATGTAAATTTAATTTGAAAACTTTCGGCTGTCCATTCCAACACGGATTAGGAATTCTATTCCGATTGGGTCTATGAAATCTATTTTCTTCCATTGTATTATACATAGGCAGCTACACCTATATTGCTTGGATGTAAAATTTGCAATGTGTGTAATGGATCTGTTGCAATGTTCTCAAAAACTCCGAGGCAAACGCAAACGCAGAAGATCAATGAGTTTGGACAATCTCCCAGATGGTCTATTGTTAGAAATTCTGCTTCACCTGCCTTTACAGTCTGTATTTCAATGCAAATGTGTATCAAATCGCTGGTGCTCTTTAATCTCCACTCCTTATTTCACACACCGCTATGTTAGCCACCTTCACACAAACCTTCAGCCCTTTACATTGCTGTTCGAGTGCAAAGATGATCAGTCAATAACTCGCGTCCTCGCAACCAATTCAGAGGAACCCGAATTGAAATCTCTTGCTCCCTATTTACACAGACAGAGTGAGCATCTATGGCTTGAAGCTTCTTGTAACGACTTGCTCTTATGGCGCGCAAAAGATGATGAGGAGCCTAGTCCGATGAGCGTTTACTATGTGATAAATTCAATCACTAGGCAATGTGTCGCGCTCCCTCCCATCACTCTACCTTATCATCGTTCATGGATTCAGGCTGGGTTAATTTGCAGCTATGACTACAACAAGAAGCAACTCAGTTACAGCGTGGTGCTCGTTCCTTATTTTCGTGACAAGTTAAGGGAATTCAAGGTATACATATTCTCTTCCAACACCCGGGAATGGAGCGAGTCGATGGTGTTGTGTCTAGATCCAGAGGGATTTGAATTGACTCACTTCGCACTTTGTGCTGTTCCTTATAAAGGCTTGCTTTTTTGGTGCAGTAACAGTGGCCGTCTTCTCGGGATTGATCCGTACAACACTAGATGTTGTCGTTCCTTTGAGCAGCCTATAGGATGGGAGTTAGACAAAGAAACTGATTGTTTTGGAGTGTGTCGAGGGTGCCTGAGAATATGTCAGATTTCAATGTTCTATACTCGTTTTAGTAGCATTTTACGTATTTGGGAGCTCAAGGACTATGATAATGAAGGCGGAGGCAAATGGTACTTGGAACATGAAGTTTCTGTCAAACAATTGGTCTCAAAAAAATCTCCATGGCTCACAGAACATGTACAGCAGAAATATCCTCTTCCCTTAGTGCTAGCTTTTCATCCCAATGATGGAGATATCTTGTACTTGGCGATTGAATTGAAGGTTTTATTATGCAACTTGCGGAGCAAAACGGTGGAAGTCTTTTGTGGTATTCCTCACGACCCTGACACTTGGAATGATAAGTGCAATATCATCAACTTTGTGCTCCCAAGTTGGCCAACTCCCATTCCTTTTGCTCCCTTACAGAATGGCGCCTGATACTAGAAATTATTGTTTGGGCTTCTGAATTATGATTATCCTTTTTGGTTGTATGGATCATCAATTACCAATTGTCATATAATCTAATCTATTTGTTATTTTAGACCTTCTGTATCTGCACTATTAGTTCTAGTTCCATAATTATGTTAATACCACCTAATTTCTTGTGTTGCGATGGAGGGAGGATTTGAACTCTAAATATCTTGGAAATGCATGCTAAGAGGTATCAACTAGTTGAGTTACACGACTTTTGACTATCATTGTTAACTAGCTGTGAACTCACGCATTGCGCGTGATAATATCATATTTTTATTTATTATAGTAACAAACATAAATGTAATATAGGAGAAAAATCATAAACCATAAATATAAATTTGAAAAATCATATTTTTATGTATTACTCTTCTAAAAAATAATTTATGTATTATACGAACAATCATAAATCATAAATATAAATTTTTTTTTGTACCAAAATGAAAACAATACAATTTTTCTTAGAAATTCAAAAGGCATGTTAATTAAAATATTCATTTTTTAATAAAATTTATTTATAACATTTTGTGAATCATAAAAAAGAATATAAAATTTGAAAATTATTCTTTTAGTTTTAAACAAACTTTCTCAACCTTATTTTTTCTGTTGTACAATCCAAAACACTGAAAACGTAACTAAAAAAATTAATAAAACTTAACAATAATTACTTGGACCAATTAGGAAAATAATTTGTTGTTGATAATCTATTAAGGTTACTTTCTTAGCCAAAATTACAATTTCGTCCACCTAAAACATATTATAAAATAAAAAATTATTAGAAAAATCTAAGAATTAAATTTTTCAAGAGAGAATAAAAATAAATTTATAGAAAATAATATGAGAAGAAAAAAAAGTAAAAATTAAAAATATAGTAATAAACACCAAATTATCCAAGTCATGTTATGTAATAAAATAACATTATATTTTTTATATATTATCTTTATAATACAATACAATAACATCTATGAAATCAAAGAGAATTAAAAGCATAGCAACTTAAAAACACATAACTTAATCACATCAACCCAAAGTAGAGTTCCAAATAATACAAAAATTCATCAACCTAAAGTAGAGATGCAAAAAAAAAAAAAAAAAAAAAAAAAAAAAAATTTGAGAGAGAGAAAGAGAGAAATAACATTTTGTGTGTGGGAAAACTATGTATAGAATAGGTAAGAGAATTGTAAATTTATAGTTAGAGGTGGGGAGTAAGAAAACCCAAAAATAAAAGAAGATAAAGGGATAGAGAAAGTTGAATCACTTTCCTATTAAGGTAGATAGTAGTGGGAAGATAAAAACGTAAAAGGGAGGAGAAAGTTAGAGAAAATATAACAATAAATTGAGAAATTAAGAAGGAAAAAAAAGTTTAAAATAAGAGAGAGAATGTTGAAAATGGGTGGATGAATTGGTCGTGGAAGTGGCTTAATAGGAGCGTAGCAATAATAAATATTACGTTTCAGCTTTTGGATATATATAAATCTAAATTAGTAGCAAACTAGCACAATGTGCGAAAAAGTTTGATGATCTTTTTTTTTTTTTTTTGTTAAGTGAAAAATGAAAATAGTGGTTGTGTCTTATAAGTGTTAGTCTCAAACTCTTCTTAAAATAATATGATTATTTTCTAATAAAGTATAATTGATACAATATATTAGATTTTCTAAATTAAGCAATCTATATTTGTTATTTAAAAATGTTTTAAATTTTGTAATTTTTTTGAAGGAAATATAATGCAATTTACATTCATAAGGCAATATGTTTTGTAAATATTATAACATGTGGTTGAAATTTTTTTATAGTACTCTTTACAAATGGTCAATTCTATATATGTCTTGAATAGCTTAAAGAGGAAGAAAATATAAATAAATCCATTACTTATATTATAAAAAATAGTTTTGCAAATGCCCTTAGGGCATATGTTAATAAATCATTTTTAGGAATTTTTTTCCATAAGAAAACAAAAAAGTGATTAACTTCTTTTACTGCTTTTTCAATTTTCATAAAAAATTTCCTAAAATGAATGATTAATGTATCCTTAGTGCATACATTAACAGAACCAAAATTAGGAAAAAAAATACAAATTTTTAATAATATAAAGAAAATGTAATTTAAACTGTTGGAATTGGTGATCACTTGTTTGACTTTTACATTCAACAATGGATATCACAATGCATAAGAACTATTTTAGTAGAGAAACACGACAGTGTCTCACCATAACAGTTTGATCCGTTTGTCATTTGGAAGAAACTTCCCTATTTGATAATCCCTAACCTTGAACTTAAAATATATCTTTCTCAACATATATATTCTATTCCTCTCTCTCCACTTGTGTATGGACTTCTTTCTAGTTGCATTATGCTTCTCTCCTTCACAAGAAAATAATAAAGCATAAATAAAATTTTTGATATTATGTACTATAAATTTTTCACGACATGCATCCTTCACATTTAATAATTTAGTTGCTTAGCCTCTCTTCCTTCCTTTATACGTATGTGCATATGCTCTCATTGAAATACAGGTTGAGAAATATTTAAGAAACACCAAGAGTAAAGAGAAATATATATCTATCTCAAAAATAATATATTGCAGTAGATAATTACTAGACAAGAAGTAATTTAGATATAATCTTATCCTTGTATTTTCTTTTCTTGGCTATATATTTCCTCTATTTTTTAACATTCGATACAATATTAGGCATACCATAACTTTGAGCATGAGTTTGTAATTTTGTACCCAAGTCGGCCCAACAACAAAACAGGCCCAAATTGTTTTTTAATCAAGAAATCTTTGCCCACAAAAGGTCTCGGGTCGGCCATATACCCGACCCGAACTCGAAACTAGTATCAATCAAAATCTCTGCTACACGGCTCTGCCTCACTCTCAGAGACAAACACACACACACTTCACACTTCCCAGGATTTCCATGAAGATGGGCTCAGTAACAATGAGTTTCGCTTCAATCTTAGCCAATGGCTGCAGAAGTATAAGTCCTTCTGTGACCCTTGTGCGCACGTTAGCAACCACCCATGTTGCTCTCAGCAAGAAGCACCATAACAAGCACTTGGTGGCTGCTTGGTCTTCTGGGTGTTCAAATATTAGTGCTTTTGCATGTGAATCCTCAAAGTCAGATGTTATACACGCTGCTACTACTACTTCTGTTAATGGGTATGTCAAAGTTAAAGTTTTTATTGCTTCTATATTGTTGGGTGCCTGTAATTTTGGCTTTTTTTAGGTTTGGTTGAAATGAATCTTGTTTGCACTTTGTTTGGCTGTTGAGAAATCTGAGGAAAGAACAGGAATGTGAATTTTCTTAGTGTTATTATATTATAAATTTCATTTCTTTAGAACCCCATGGTACACAGTCAGCCGGGGACCACAAAGTGGAGGTCACTGGTTCCAAATTCCACTCTCACTCATACAAAAAACTAAAAAAAGTCACATCTTTTGTTAATGGGTATAATTCATATTTCCAGTGCTTGTAGTTACTGCTTATAGTTTGTTGAGTGACTGTGAGTTGGTTTATTTCTTAGCTGAAAGTATATTTTTAGATAAATTATAATGAACTTTGCTTGCACTTGGTTTGTTGATGAGTAAAGTAAACTGAGAAAAAGCTTAAGAAATGAGGTTTGGAATCTTTTTCTTTTTTTTCCCTAATACCATTTGTTATTCAATGGTTGCTTTAAAATATATTGCTCTAATTAAAGAACTTTTTGTTTTTGTTTGAATTCATAAATTGTTCTTTTGAAATACTTTGTAGTGCCTGTTCATTGGCTTTGCTGACTCTAATACTCAATTTTGTTTAAGCTACCCTGAATATCATCGGCTACTTCCATGTCCCTCGGACAATGGCCCGCCAAGAATCGAACACTTGGTTGTCTCAAAAGGTGGGCCTGTTCAAGAATATATCTGTAAAGCTCTGGATCTTCCTGCACCGTGAGTGCTGCTCTTTTTTCTCAATTACTTTAGAATTGTTAGTATTGCTGTATGATCTTTGATTTTCTGTTAGAATTTTTCAGGATGAAGTGATAAATGTAGAGTTTCATTCTTTGAAGGTTTGTTGCAGATCTCATCCATTTTGGAGCTGTATATTATGCCCTTGTATGTCCAAAGCCTCCTCCAAGTGCCACTGCAGAGCAAATTAGGATATTTCAAGAATTTACAGCTCCATCAGTACTGAGAAAAAGAGCTTCCATCAAAGGGAAAACAATACGAGAAGCACAGAAAACTTTTAGGATAATTCATGGAGACCAGTTTGTTGAAGCTGGAACATACTTACGAGTGCATGTACATCCAAAACGCTTCCCAAGGTAAAGCATTATGTTTGACAGAGTTAACTATCATTTTTACTAATATGATACTCATTGACATTTGAATTTTTATCAGGTGCTATGAAATTGACTGGAAATCAAGAATTATAGCCGTGTCTGAGTCCTATGTGGTTTTGGACAAACCTGCCGGTACATCAGTATGTAATCAATCCATTAATTTCATTGTAATTATGTGACTTCACCAAAATTGTGCCTCAAATGAATTGATGTTCCATATAATTATTTATATGATTTTTTTGTAAATGGCTAAATGCTAGAACTGCATAGTTTGGTTGTCCTTTCAATGCTCTTGTTTTTAGTTTCTCTTAAATAAAAGATACGTAAAACAAGGACATAATCATGGTTACTAATGTGTGTGTGTGTGTATTTCACATTTATTTATACATTCTGTATGATTTCTAAGTCACTCAATATCATTTATATGGCCCTTTTGAATGTTTGTTATTAGTTCATTGATTGCTTTATGCTTTTATGATTTTTTTTGTTAATTTTGATTAGGTCGGAGGAACTACAGACAACATCGAAGAAAGTTGCGCAACTTTTGCCACTCGTGCCTTGGGTTTAACAACCCCTTTGAAGACTACCCACCAGATTGATAATTGCACAGAAGGCTGGTACTGTATCTTATAGGATTAATCATCTTATAGAATATGTCATTGGTTGCTATTTCTATTACCATTGATAGAGAGTGAATAATGGTTTATAATTTACTTGCAGTGTTGTGTTGGCTAGGACCAAGGAGTATTGCTCTGTTTTTCATGGTAAAATTAGAGTAAGTTCTCTGGCATAGACTGTAGTCAGCAAGTCCTTCTTCCAGGGAGGGCAGGCTCCAATTACCCTGGAGCGGGAAGGCCCTTCATGCTGTGTGTGCCACTCTGTGAGTGCATCCTTCTCACAGAGTAGATGCACAAAACTGGATGTATATATATTTTCAATTCACATTTACTTAATTTCAGTTTCCCTCTTTTGGCCGTTACTCTCATATGAATTTTCTTGTCATCAGGAGAAAAAGGTGAAGAAGCTTTATCTTGCTCTTGCTGCCGCTCCGGTGCCAATAGGAATAATTGCCCACTACATGCGTCCAGTTAACATGGCTCCAAGACTCATTTCAGAAGGTAACCACCTCAATCTAGCATAATGGTGATTATGGCAAATTGTCTCAAACCTTTGATGAGTTGCATTTTGTTATCTTGATGAAGGCAAACATGCACTGTGCACATATGCATTACTCAATTAGCCTTCTGATGCTGGAGCTTCCAAGAGGCATGCTAAGGCCGAGCAGGCCCACTCATCAGCTTAGCTTGATCAGTGGTTAGCATGGGGTCCAAGTTGAAGTAATTAGTATGAAGAAAGGAATCATAGATTATTATATTCTCATTACAGTGATTTGTTCAAATGGTGATCTTTTTATTTTTCCCCTGTTTGGGGTGAAAATGGTGATCTTTAAAATTCATTAAAGCTATCTTTGTTTTAGCCAAAAAGTGGAGAAATATATATTAGGACAATAGGACCTACGAAGTATGAAGTAGAAATTAGAAAATGATCACATTTTGATCGCTCTTTTGATAAGTTGTTTATTGAATGACAATTCTGATCTAATTACTTATCTTTGTTTTGGAAAAGATGAATTGCTCCTGAAAAGAATCTATTGATTTGCTCCTGTAAAGGAATCTGTTGATTCTCTCCGAAAAGAAATCTATTGATTCTCTTCCAATTGTTTGGACTTAGGTGCAGTGATTTACTTCATAGTTAAGGTCTTTGGTTCAGGTCTAGGATGGCACAGCTGTGCTATGCCTATGTAAAAGAATAAAAGAAGTCAACTCTGTGCAAGCTCCCCTTTTTACCTACTCTAACATGATAGCTAAATTTATCGGATATTTCCTTCACAAACTCAAGTTCTTTACACGTAATTTTCAATAACTGGTTTGGCAAGTCCATTATTAAAACGATTGTTTCCGCAACTGGTATGGTTAAGAAAGTATTATCTCTGTTCTATATGGGGGGTGGGGTGTGGATTGAGTTGAACCCAAAACTTTTGTGGCATGCAGATTTTATTAAAGGATGGAACTTGTGTCAACTTGAGGTCTTGGAATGCAAGGAGGTTCCGTGGCCAAATGCTGTCATTGAAAAGAAATATTGTGTTGAGGATTGTGGCTGGCCCTCCCAGCATATTGCATATGAGTGTAAAATCAATCTTCTGACTGGTCGGACTCATCAGGTTCGTCACTTGTCCTTTCTTTCATTGTTTTTCTAATTTGAATGGTAGTTATTCATTAACCCTGTGGTCTAAACCATGAAATTTTAGAATGATTAAATGTATTAAAATAATATCAAACTTTCCGACTCTCCTATGGAGAGAAAAGGTAATAATTGCCCCTGCAATTTATTTCCTGCACTCCCTGACATGCTTCTTTTATTGTTGACTGGGAATGAAATTGCCATTTGATTCTAAAGGCAAGGTTCAACTTTAGCTCAAAGGAAGATTTCTAGGAGTGTTTGAGATTCAGAGAATTTCTAGTTTGAAGGATTTCAATTTTCTCAATATTTTAACTGAGCTTCTCAAGGAATTGACTCTGAATATCTGTCAAGTTTTATATGGTAAAATTAATTAATGTTGGTGGAGTAGCTTTTCTACAAATTTTATTTTATGGTTCTTTGGTTCAAATAATGAAGCTTTTGAAAGTCAATATTGAATATAGGTTATGGAGGCTGGTATATTTATTCACAGTTGGCTTTGTTATGTTATTAGATGCTATGAAAGGCAGGGAAACAAAAGGACCAGAAAATTTAGTCCTTTGGTCATATAAGTGAGAGAAGACTAGATCTATTACTTTGATAATAACTTGGCTTACAATGCAGATTCGAGCACAGCTGGCTGCCTACAGTGCACCATTGGTGGGTGACTCAATGTACATGCCAGCTGCAATTGCAGAGATGAGAAGTCCTGGGCTTAACCCATTTGGCAAATACAAGCAAAATTATACTAGTGAGACTGATGAAGCAATGGCTGTTACAGAGTGGATTGAACAGCATGGAAAAGAACCAAATGTTGTTATTGGTCTTCAAGCTTGTCAGATTTCATGGGATGATGGTGAACACATGTATGAGGCTGGTTCTCCTTGGTGGAGATGTGAAATAGCTTAGAATAGGTACTTGAAGATATGGATCAACTGCAGGATTCCATTAATTTTTAAGCTAAAGTTGAGGTTTGTCATATGTCACTATTAGGTTAAAGTTCCTGACTTGGGTACTTCTGTTGATGTTAACTCTCTTGCAAATGAATTCAACCACTGTTTAATAATAGATAAAACACATCTAATGTGCAGGTATGTATTATTGAAGGCATGACTCAATTCAAGGAAGGATGAAATCTAAATGGCCCATGGTATGTTTGTTCACCTTTGCATCTCATGTAAGCAATTTTGATAGGATTGTAAAGAGAAAAGTGAATTGCCAAAAAAAGTAGGGAGAAAACAGCTTACATCAAAGTAAAATTGTGATATTACTAGAGAGAAACAAATTGCGCTTTCTATTCCCTCTCCCTAGGGGTGTCAATGTTCGACCCAACCCGCGTGTTCCAACCCGCGAACACGACACGAACCCGACACGGGTTTTTTCGGGTTAGGGTTGGGTCTTAACGGGTTTAGGTCATAAATGGGTCGACTCGAAAGCGACACGATAAGAAACGTGTCATAGGCGAGTCAACCCGCAATAGACACGTTTGACACGCCAATTTATTTGTGTCAACCCGAAATGACCCACTTAATACAACCCGTTTAACTCGTATAACAAATAAATATTTATTTTATTTTAAATTTGTCAAATACCTTTTATATCCAACATATATTTTAAATTTGAAAAGAAAAGTGAGTAATTACAAAAATTTACAAGAGATATAATAGGAAATTGAAACTTTACAGACCCTAGAACTACTAATATATATATATATATATATTTTTTTTTTGGGCATAGAACTTGCACAAATGAAATTGGATGAGCTTGTGGAAGATGTTATGAATTTGGACATCAACAAAGAATCTATGGATGATAATCGTGGTCATAGTCAGGATTAGTCTACTGTTTGCTCAAATTCTTTCAATATTGATACTTAGCATTTAGTGAGTTCCAAGGATATTATATTTTTGTTGAACTATGTTATTTTATTTTTGTTAAACTTTGTTATTTTGAATTTGGATTGAAGTGTATGCACTTCTTTTGGAGTGTAAAGAAATTATTTCTAGATGAATGTTAAATTTTTGTTGAACTATATTATTTTGAATGTGGGTTGAAGACTTGAAGTGTATGCACTGTTTTTTGGGATGTAAAAAAAATTATTTCTAGATGAATGTTATATTTAATATTATGCAGGTTGAAATGGGTTGTGTTACATTCATGTCAACCTAACACGACTCGTTTATTAAGCGTGTCAAATGGGTTGGGTCAAGTCAACCCGCCTTATTAACAGGTCGGGTTAGGGTTGAAAGTTCATGACACGATTATTAAATGGGTCTAGTTAGGGTTGAGCCATTTAGTCGAATACCCCTACCTCGACACGACACGAACCCGACACGCTAACCCGAATTGACACCCCTACCTCTCCCCCCCCCCCCCCCCTCTCTCTCTCTCTCTAACAATTTTATGAATAGGGAGATCCGTCTCCTTTTTTGGGTCATTCTTACATTTTTACACTGCATTACATCTGCAGTGTGATTTATAACCATCTATGCTCTGGAATAGAGGAGCTTGGTTTTAAGATGTATGTACCATTCTCTGTAATATATAAGGAAAATTTGTGTTGGGGTCAAGCGCCAAGGGTCAAGCGCCATATGTTGTCTATTGAATTGTCCTTATTTTTGTGGTTATCTTTAATTTTTATTTTTATTTTTCCTCCTTAACATTGTTTGCGATGAAGGTTGGGTTGAGTGTTTTAGATATGATCTCTTTCTCAATATTGCCCGTTTCTAGGTTGTATTGATTGACAAACTTTTCATTTGTTTCCAAAACCGAGGTAAATGCTAAAGAGTAGTATTAGCAAATTTCCTTGTTCTTTCTTTATACTTTAAAACACAAAAACATAATGAATACATTAATACTGGAACTTTTGTTGATTAGGTCCTGGCATTAAGGTTACAACCTTATGCTTAGTGATGAACTGTTTGTACCAACTTGCTGACAATTTTGGAGTTCTCTTCAGTGTGGCATGATCAACGTGATGAAGTCCAAATCTTACTGTATATCCAAATATCCACTCGAAGTTGTCAAGCAAGGACCAAGCGAAGTAACCCCTCACGTCTGCTCCTTTTCTGATCACATATAAAAAGGAAAATGGAAAAATAAATATGAAGTTGTCTCAAAATCTCTTCAGCAATTTGAATGAGCTTCTCCAGCTATTTGATATGTGAAAGTTATCCCTGGAACTAAATCAGGTCCCTTTTGGAGCTGGTTTTCTGTCTTAATGAATTGTCTAAACCATATGTGCTACAAAATAATATAGTTACACGTAGGCTGGTGTAATGATCTTTTTAGTCAACATTAGAATTTGTAAGATAAGAAAATGATAGGCCATGATTCTGTTACTTATACTTGATAGCACAGCATGTTGGCATGTTCGTACCTTATTGCCACCGATAGTGCATCTAGATAGCCAGCTATGTAGTTCACTCTTCTGACATCATGGAGGAAATCTTCAATGGTGGAATTTGGATTGTAGACTTCGCCATACCCTATGGAGAGCAATTACATTTACTTTAAAAATATGTAGAGGAATTGTTTATTTGAAGTGCTTCAGACCTTTACTTACCATTTTCTGTAATGAACATGGGTGTATTATTATATCTTTCCTTTATATAGGTAATGGTTTTCTCCAATCCTTGCGGGTAAACATTTAACCAATCTAGATCAGTCTGCACTGTAAAGTGTTAGTAACTACTTTAAGGTACAAGGCAGTAACTGTTATAAGTTGAGGTAACATACATATTCTCCAATGGGGACACCATTTCTTTGTGAACTCTGTAGGTAAAAACCTTCTGTCTTGGAAATCCCTGGTCCAGGCTCACACTTGGAGGAGATGCAGTCTTGGACATAGTAACTGGTGTAGTGATTGATGCCAATAAAATCCAATCCGCTCTTCAGTTTGTCCTTGTCCTTGTTTGAAAATTCTGGTAAGTTGGATCCAAGAATGTCATTCATCTCTGATGGATATCTCCCTAATATAATTGGGTCCAAGATCCTGCATCAAATTTCAGCCAAGGCATAAAATGTCGTCATTCTGAAATGTAGTTTCTATGTGCTTCTTTTTCCTTTTTGGACTAATGTGAATGTTTAGAGCTCTTCGAGTATCTAATTATTCCTTTAGGTGTGTCGTTCTTTCATCCTTTTTGGACTAATGTGAATGTTTAGTGAGGAACCCTTTGGAGATGACCTTAAGTTGTTGGTTAGGAGATTTGTACCCAGAACCTCATGGATTACATGAGATATAGAAATCACTAGACCAACCCCTAACCCCTTAAGGATAAAGTTTATATGGATTTGTGTGAGCTGAATGAACTTGGAAAAATTGTTAAGAGTAAAATAAAATTGTTAAAAGATTAAAATAAAAGGTAAAGAAACTAACCAGTTTGTTAAAAAGGATTGAGCTCGTTCAGCAGCTGACTTGTCTGCTGTGGAGTTGCTAATAGGTTCAAACCATGCGGCATATAGGACAATCCCAATCATACCTCCTTGTTTTTTCTGCATGTTTGCTTTTGTAGTAAGATAACAATGGCTCACTAATTGCTACCTTCCTCCCTCTTCCTCATAGGGTCAAACCATTTGGGAATTACATGTGGAGATAAGATAAAGGAAATTACAAGTCCTAGAGGTTCATTGGAAACTACAAGCCATATGGCTCTCTCCCCAAAACACAATATCCTTCTGGTTTATAGTACCAATATATATAACTAGTGATTTTTAATATAGTGGTGTGGATATTTAATTTCACATGTGTTTGAGCTTGGTGTCATATATTTTTTTTACAGTTGGTCCTAGGTCCCAAGTCATGAGGGTTATAGTTGGTTGACGGCCAACATAAAATTCAATCGAAAAGTGTGGATATTTATCAATGTTACCTGACTGGCTACCTACCTGGTATTTGCTTCTAAAAATATCAACTGCAGCTGCATGTGATAGGATAATATTATGGGCTGCTACAAACGGCTCCTTCTCTGAATCCCCATCATTACAATTTCCAAATGGGCTTGAGCAACGAGCTGGTGGATATATACCTGAGCGGTAACCACTTGTGACTTGGAGATTTGGCTCATTGAAGGTTGCCCAATACTTCACTCGGTCCCCAAAAGATTTAAAACAAGTATCAGCAAAATGTAGAAATTCTTCCCTGAAAATGTTACAAGAAAAAAGTTACTACTTTCTGTGGCATACTCAAATTTACATCAGGTCAGGTGCTCATGGTAATAATAATGATTTCTCAATTTGAGATTCAACTCATAACCTACCCAAGTGGGTCTTACACAATTGTAAGATCCACATATTGTGAGAGGAATGTTACATATGTTGAATGCATAAGATAATTATTAGTATTTGTGCATACTACTGTAACGTCAAAAGTATTGTAAGTTTTGCAAGCTAGAGGTTGGAGTTGAGGCACTTACTGTGATTCCGGACTAAGCCACCCTCCAAATCTATCCTCAAGTTCTTGAGGTATATCGAAGTGGTTTAAAGTAACAAATGGTTGGATCCCTGTAAATTGCATAGTTGATAAAATAAATTCTTTAGATTTAGACAATAATGTCGAAAAATGGTGATTGGATAAGTTGTTTTATGGTGGTATATGTGGACCAGTTTGTTCCAAGCAACAAAATGAGATGGAATTGAACCTTTAAGTAGGAGAACATGAATGAGCTTGTTATAGTGGTCAATTCCAGCCAAATTAACTTCTCCAAATCTGCCCTCTGCAAAATAATATGGATTTTAGATGAAATTAACGTCTGTTGTGTTGCATGATAGTTTTCACCTAAAATATTATTATACATACAAATATAGGGAAGAAAATGGGTAACGTTAAAGGACATAATTCTTTTCACTACCTTTTTTTTTTTTTTTCTCCACAGTGTTTCTTCAAACCTTTCAATCAGAGACTAATTACTGTTCGCGACGGGTGGGTCCATAGCGCGGTAAATTGCTGGTCCAGGGAGTTTTTTCAAAGTGTTATTGCCCGGACTTGAATTGGGAAGCTCTCAGTCAAACCCAAGACAGCTACTTTGAGACCGAGTGTCCAACTACTCGGCCAACCCCACTAGGTTCTTAAGGTGATAAGTTGTTATTAGAGCAATATCACTTTTGCATGGTCTTGTCATTGACACAACTTTTATAATACATCAATTATAACATATTATATTAACAAGATTCTAATTAACGGGTGTCCTTAGAGCATTTATTAATGAACTATTTAAAAAAAAATTTGATGCAACTTTTATGAAAAATATTAAAAGCTGTTAAAACAATTAGTTTCTTTTTACATTTCAAATAAAAAGTTCTAAAAAAATATTTCATAAATTAATGTCCTTAGAGCATCTATTAACTTTTATTAACAATTGTGAAAATAAATTAGTAACAAATTACGTATTCATAAATTTATTTGAAAAGAAAACAAAAATAACTCACCAGGTAAGATTCTAGCCCATGATATTGAGAAGCGATAACTGTTCACTCCAAGCGATCCCATCAACTCTACGTCTTCCTGATATCCATATTAGAATTGATTAGGTCTACTAGTGTTGAAAAGTGGCAAACCAACTTGAGGCAGGTTCTTTCTGGGTCAGGTTCCCAAAACAGCACTCCCTTTTGAAAATCTATTAATTTTCATCAAGTTTTTCGAGTATCGACCCCCTTGGGATGTGCTTAGAACAGTGTCAAAATATTACTTATTAAAACAGAGGAGAAAACAATAGCAATGTTTGGCATCACGGGTGATAACAGAGCAGTTGTGCAATAGTCAATCAAAAAAGAAGTTTGCAAATCTATATATATCCTAATAATTACTATATCATTTTCCACCTTATTATGTCTTCAACTTTTATCATTCGATATTCTTAAATAAATGATTCAACATTTTAAGATTGGGATAAAGCTCTCACAAAATCAAAAGTCTTATGCAATTAGTACAACTTTTGAGGTCTCATCTAATTTTTATTAATTAGGAGATACGTGTCATCTAACATGTTTGTTCTAGTGACAACAATTTCTAATGGACATATGTAATGTCCCTTTCAAACTAAGGTCGAAACCCTACATGTGTGGGTCCATTCTTATATGAGAAGAAAATTACATATATCTAATATATAATATATTTTCTTGAGATTGTTAATTATTCTATAATTGTTTGTATATTCATGGAAAAATTATAGAATACTCCTAGAATATTTATAAACGTGTACTTCTCTCATTTCACATGAATTGTGAATATCATCATGAATTTAATACGAGGACAACTATTATATTATATGAGAGCAAAGAGTACCTATTTATGGTATTTCAGTGTATTTTATAATTGCTTATATTCATGTGGCATGTGTCATTGAACATTGCTTGAGAATAAATATATAATTAACTAAAACGACTTGCATATAAAAAATGTGACCCATTACCTGCCATATTCGCCTAAAACCGAATAATATGACTCATTTTCTGTCCTTATCCTCGTTAAGAAACGTAGAATTCGACCCAAAAAAAATGTCAAATAAGTAGTCTAATTATCATAATCAAGTCACTATTACCACCTTTGGGTCCACAAAAACGATTTTGTATTCAACCACCTATAATGCAGGCACCACGCAGTGTATAATACACAATATAATATAGATAGACACAAACAGAATCAATGAGACAAGATGTTCAACTTTATTACCATATACCGGTAATAATGATCCACTGCAAGATCTCCATTACTTCCATCAATTATGTTACCTGCAGAATATAGTGGTGTGGATATTCCAATTTCAAAGTACAGAATTTGCTCTAGATACATACAAGTTTCTGAATACTTCAAATGAATAAACTTGGCACTGTTAGAACTAATTAAAAGTATGGCCCATCTCACCTGGTTTGTGAGAGAACACATCCCAGTTGTTCAAACCTTTACCATCACTTAAATAAGCACCTTCAAACTGCAACAATGAAATAAAAGAACAACATGAATGCTTGTATCTATTATCTAGTATTAACAGTAAGTATAGCATGACTGTTACAAGAGAGTTTCTCTGAAGCATTGGGGTGCAGTTGACTTTTTTAACCATAGACAAACCTGATAAGCAGATGAGGCAGTACCAAAGAGAAAGTTGCTGGGAAATGAAGATTGACCCAAGCTTTTGGCTAAAGTTGTGTCATCACATAATATTAAGAGAGGTGAAATGAACATCTGCAGTATCAGAAGAATAGGTTTATGAATTGTAGAAGTTCCCATGGCAATCCAAGCCTTTCAGGCTTTTGCTATAACTAAAGTGGGTCTATAAATGCAAATGCATGCTTTGTATAATATGAGAGAGACTGTGTTTGTTAGCGTGTGTGTGGTTTCTTAGGTGGAATCTGTCATTTTTTTACTACAAACCTGAGCTTGTCATTGTGAGATTATAAACTGATTTGGCAAGATCTGGTTATATTATAAAGAGGACCCACTATAATTTTTTGTTGATATTTTGATAGAACTAGATGTTTTTGTTGACAATACCAACAAAAAAAATTATGTATCAGTTAAACTACATAGCCATTGGTGACCCACTATTAATTTCAAATGAATCAAAAAATTATATATTTTATTGTTACGTTAGAAATTTTTAGGGAAAAAAATGTTATTTATTAGATAAACCAATTCCAGTCCAAAAGGACCAAAACAATAGAATTTAATTCAGCAAAAAAAAAAAAAAAAAAAAAAAAAATTTAGACAAAAATAGTATCTGGAATGGTTGAGTTCAAATAAGTCAATAGAGTCTACCAAAAAAAAATTGATCAAGAAGTAAAATTATACTAAAGAGAACCTACTACTATAATTTTTACTCCTTGATCATTTTCTGGTCGACTTTATTAACTTATCGGAACCCAATCATGCATACTTCCTTTGTCCAATTCTTATTGTTTTGGACTGAGAGTTGGTTTATCTACTACATATAAATTTTTTTTTTCCCAAAGAATTTCTAACATTTTTTTTTATAAAAATGTACTCATTTAGTCTCAAATTATTGGTCCAATATTTTATTTTGGAATGCCTTAAAATGTAGTTCTCTCTTTGATAAATTTTTTTTAAAAAAATGTTGTTCTCTTTCAAAAGTTCTCAAATAAATTTTCAAATTTACCATTTTTTTTTTAAGAAAAGAGAAATTCAATGCTATTTTTTATTAGAGTTTAAATTAATGAGAGTAGTTTTGTAAACTAGCTTGTACATTTTTTTTACTAAAAGACAAAGTATTAAATGATGTTTTCTAAAAATTTAGTTTTTCTAAAAATGAACAACAACATGGGAAATACAAATTCTTTGTACCACTTTTTGTGTACCAATCTATATTCCACCAATTATTACTTGCCAAGTTTTGATTTTACTTTCCTTATAAAATGACTGAAATTTAAAATAGAAATCAATCATACATATGATAAGTAGTGATTGGTGAAACATAAAGTGGTACACAAAAAGTGTTACAAAAGATTTGCATTCCAACATGGGATGAAGATTGTATATTATTTTACAACTCATTGGTTAACTTGTTATATGTTAACTATACGCACTTAAAAAAAAAACTTATTAACAATAAATCAATAAAAAAAACTTATGGACCATAAAAAGTAATGGATATTGTGGCTCTTAAGAGTAAGGAAAACATTTTCAAGGTTAGTCCTTTCTGGCATTGTATTATCTTCCAAAATGAATTGTACAAGGTATAGGCAGAATATAATTGGAAGTAGGCCTGGCAAATTTGCATGTGATGCCACGTATACAGAGGCCACATGAGTTGCACATGACATTCTTTTCCATCCAAGTTAATAATCCAATTAACATCATGGTGCAAAGTGAAATACACGTTATAGTTTAGGGTGGTAATCATACATTCTAAAAGTTCAATGTGGCAATTGTAAACGAGGGTATAATTTAGATTGGTAAAGTGTATAAAGAATCATATATATATATATATATATATATATCCAAAGCTGAAAGAAAATCCAATTAGATCTCAAATTGGAGTCTAATTTTATGTGATGTGTCCCATTCAATTTTATTATTTTTAGTGTAGCTATTTACTACACTACAAAGAATGAGGAATCCAATTTAATTTTCTTAATTTTTTTTTATGCTAAATGAGTTATTAAGTGAGAAAACCATAAAATCAAAAATAATAAACCTTAAAAAATCACTATCAATGATTCACTATTATTATTACTAGTCTGTAACCTTATGTATCTATATGCATAGGTATAATTAAAAACAATTACAATTATACGGTTCAAATTATACGTTTTTTTTTTTTTTTTTTTTTTTTTTTTAAGAAGAGATTGAAATTATACATGGTAGTAGCTTACACCCTTTTTAAAAATATGTTTACCTAAAATGAAAGTTCAAATTAATATGATTACCTAAAGTGAAATCTATAATACACGTTGTAGGGGCCTTGTCCATATTAGCAAAAATGAGTATCGACACACATAAAATTGAAATTTTTGTTTAATATCATAATATTTTGTCAAATAAACATCTAAGGCCTCACCATTTTTCAAATTATATTTTTTCAATTGGGTTAAAATTCCATTAGGAATTCTTATAAAACCTCCTATATTAAAAATTCTATACATGTTTTTACCTTGCCTTATAGAATTATGTTTGCATTATATTTATTAGCAATATTCATAAAAAAAAAAATATTTATTAGGGATGAAAGAAAAAAAAAATTGTGAGCAAATATTAAAATGTTGAACCTAAGATATTTTTCAAATAAAAGTGCTAACGAAGATAAATTTTTGGTGCACGTGTGCATGTGTACACTCATAACGCAATGTAAACATAACCATAACCATAAACATAAACATATATAACAACACACACATAAATATATAGTCTATCCTCTTTTTATATGCAAAAAAGCTAATTTGAGTTTAAAAATTCCCAAAAAAAAAATTTTACCTTTGAATTAAGGGAGTATTAAGATTAATTATTTTTATTCCTATTTAATGTGAAACTAGCCAATTTGTGGGTTTGTAGCCAAATTGACCAAAATGCCCTTAATTGACCAAACTTTGACTAAGCTGACTAACAATGAAATGAACTCAAAAATTCACCAAACTAACAAATTCCATCATTTTACATCAAAATCCGCATTGCCAAAAATTTCCCTCACATTGGACTAAATTTGATTGTAATCAACCCAAGTTTGACCACAATTTGACCAAGAATCCGACCTTTTGATCAAAATGAATTGAAGCTCATATTGAATTTAACTGGATTCCCTTTAAAATGATTGTTCACAAGCCTAGGTTAGACTTAAAAAAATAAACATATTATAAAAATATTTAAAAATGCCTGACAGTTGGCCATGGCTCAATGTGGGAAAAGTTTTAAAATTAAATTATGTTTTAATCTCGAGTATGTACTTATCAAAAACTCGACAATATTAAATTTACATAATATTCAAACCATCTCGGAGATTTGTTGTAACAGAGTACATAAAAAAATGATTCCCGAAGATAGCACCAAGTTGCGCTATATTTTAAATATAGTAATTATAATTATAATTACCTTATGTTTTCCATTAATTAAATATTCATATATATATTTGAGGCAATAAGTGGATCTCTACTCATTTACCTTTCAAAATATAGGGAAGATTCTAGGTTTCTTATACCATTTTTTGGATGTCTTCCTATCATTTTTTTTTTTTTTTTTTTTTTTTTTTTTGAGATTTGGTATCCTAATAACTAAATTTAAAGCCAACAAATTCAATCAACTCAAAAATATTCTTTTGATTCTTACATCTAGACATAAGGTAAATTAAACATAAATGTTTAGGTAATTGGATAGGTATTGACAGTTAATATCTTGGATTTAGTTGATCAACTCAAAACTAACATGTTATAATGCTAGATTGGTTTCAACTCTAATTATCTATAGATAAGCATTACATTTATGTTTATAACCATGTGTGTCCTTGTGTGTGTGTGTGTGTGTGTGTATATATATATATATATATAAGGGATCTAAATAATATAATTGTGAAAAATATGTAAATAAATAAATAAACATAAACATAAACATAATAAAATATATGATAAAAATGAAAACTAACCATTAAGTATTAGGAGTAAATACCGAGTCATTAAATCCCCCATTCTCTCCTCAAGAGGCAGAGTTGGTTAAGAGCATTCAACTTTGTCATAATACTATGGAGGATAAGTTGGTGTGGCCTTTTGTCTCTTTGGGTATTTATTAGGTCAAGTCAGGGTATAATTTCCTTTCTCAAGAAAGAGCCATGGGTACTTAGGTTTTAGCAAATTTGAATCAGTTTCAGTGTGTATGGAAACAAATTTGGGGATACACTATTCTGAATAAGATGAAGAATATAATTTGGAGGGCTTGCAAAAATGCCATACCTATCAAAATGAATTTAGTTTGCATGACAATTTTAACCGAAGATATTTGTGAACATTGTAAGCAACATAAGGATGCTATTCATGCCTTATGGTTATGTCCTTGTGTTTCGGCTGTATGGGACTTAGACTTTATGTGGAATTTTTGTCAAGTCAAACATTTTTCTAAGTTTGTAGAATCGATGTAACACGTGATTAATGAAAAGAAAGACCTTGAGGTTTTTGCCATCTTTTTCTGAACTCTTTTGGTTTTGTAGAAATTGACTTTGTGTTGAAAACAAAACCATTTCCTATTATTGAAGTGATCCCAATAGCCCACCCACTGCTACAAAACCATATTGTGTTTGTTGGTATCCTCCAACAAATTCTTCAATCAAAGTCAATTTTGATGGTAGTGTTCAAGGATACATGAGAGCATGTATTGGTGGTTGTTCTAAAAATGGAAGAGAGTTAAATGTAGTGAAGATCATCAAAATCATAGAGCACATAGTAGAAACATGTAGAAACTACAATGATGAATGGACAAATGATCATTCATGAATTAGATCGACTTGAACCTGAGAATTTTTTATCCGAAGTAAAATGAGTCAACCTAGACCCAACCCATTTCATTTTAGAGTCAGGTTGGGTTAACTCGTCTGACTTGACCCAACCTGTTTTTTATGATATAAATTTTGAGATCATCAAGTAGTTTAAATCAAAATAACATCTCTACATCTTTTGGTGTGATAAAATTAAAAGGGCTTAAAGCATTGAATTTCTAATATAAAAATCATAATATTTTTGTCATTGTTAGTCAGAGGTCAAAGCAGCCGCCCATAGCCAACAACCAAACTGATTCCTTAACTACAAGTCTTGACTTCGTCCCTGTCCATGTCCAAGTTTAGTGATGTGTGGGTTCAATATATAATTTTGGATAGTTTAACTTATGTTACATTGAAAATGCATGCTTTCTTTGTAATTTACTAAATGTCTCCTCGTAATTCCTCTCGCATGCTCACAAGAATTACACTTCCTTTGCCATAAAACCGTGCACCAATTAACAAAAAAGAGCAAAACACCAACACTTTCAAATGGATGAAATTTTTCTATTTAACAACACCATTTACACCAAAGCAACAAATTGTGTATTCCCTATAATATCACATATAAAGCCATATTTCCTAAGCAATTATTTATTCATTAATAAATTCCACTATTGTTACCGATCAAAGATATGCTTCATGGTTATAAAATAGAAAAAAGAAAAAAGATATGCTTCGTGGAAGATAATGCTATTTCGTATTATATATCTTACATAAAATTTAAAAAAATTTAAGTCACAAATGAGATGTGAAAACCAAAACCTACTTATGAGTTCCACCACCCACTTAGGAAGACCTTTAATGTGTGTGTGGATTTTGGCTAGTATGATCAATTTTCATGTAATAAGTTTTTATTTGTTTTCCAAAGAAACACAGTCTCAAAGAATAATATTTTAAATTCAAATACTAGAATTAGAAAACTCAATGTGAAAGGTTACTCTTTTTATTTGAGATACAAAGAAAAGTATGCATGGACATATTGAGTCTAATGAACTTGTTGGAAATATTTTGTTTGAATACACAATCTTTAAAAAAGAAACAAGTTTCTTCCAACATCCATAATAGGAACTTAAATAAAAGTTTGAAAATTCTTTTTTAGTTAGTTAACCCGTACAAATCACTCATATTTCATCTTGGCCTAAAATTCGACTAATTCTAGTCCATTTTGGTCTATTCCACAAAATTCCAATTGGCATAATGATTAAGGCCATAATGGGAACAATTTATTTTTCCCCATTCCCTAAACTTGTTTTCATTTTTTTCATAACTTAACTCGCCTATGATATTTGTGTTTCTTTTTTTCATTAAGAATGTGTTTTTTTTTTTTTTTTTGTTCATTTACTTTACTTACCTATGACATTTTTCTTTGCATATACTCTCTTATATATGGCATGTTTTAATGTTGATATTAATAATATGCATTATTTAAATTTAAATTAATAAATGATATGGTAGAAAATTATGTGATAAAGAATCATATCTATTTATACTAAAGTGAACCAACTAGTATAATTTTTACTTCTTAATAATTTTTTGTGGACTTTATTAACTTCTTGGAACACACTCATGCATACTTTCTTTGTCTAATTCTTATTGTTTTGGATTTGGAGTTGGTTTATCTAATACATAACATTTTTATTGTTTTGAACTGGGAGTTGGTTTATCTAATACATAACATTTTTTTTTAAGTAAGAATTCTAACATGACAATAAAAATATACTCATTCAGCCCTAAATTGTTAGTCTTCTATTTTAATTTGGGATGTGTTAAACTGCGATTCACTGTAAAAATTCAATAAATAAATTTCCAAACTACCTTTTACTCTTTTTTTTTTTTTTGGGGTGAAAAAATCAACACTATTCTTTCATTATAGTTTAAATCAACGAGTTCAACAAAGCGAAAAAGTTTAAATTAACAAGAATACTTTTAGAAACTTGTATATTTTTAATTAAAATATAATGAATTAAATACCCTTAAAAAGTAAGATTTTCTAAATAGGATCAACAATATAAGGCGAATGTAGTATAAATTTTTTACTCATTAACGATAAATTAATTTATAAAAAAAAAAAAAAAACTTATTAATGATAAAATATATAGTTTTGTTTTTACTCATTAAAATGGTATCTTGGATTTTGTAATATAAACTTTGTATTAGTATTAGAATCCATCACTGGATAGTCTGGATTCCTTAAAAAAAAAAAAAAATCCATCACTAGTGTGTCTTTGTTTTTTTTTTTTTTTTTTTTTTTTTTTTTTTTTTTTTTAAATAAATAAACAATAAAAGCACCTTAAGATCCTTAACCCAAAAAACTGTCTTTCTCGTAGTTCAATAACGGATCAAGCTCAGAATAGCTTACAATTGCAATAAACTGGATTACGTTTTATCTCATGTTTTATAGAGCCCAACTTAAACCACAATCCGGCCCAATTGTATGCTATATTGTACCGTTTCTGTTCTTGATTGTTATATGGTGAAAACTTAAAACCGTTGCTTTTGTTGGTGATGAATGAGGCCACTGCACTCACGCATTGAGAGCTGGCTCTGTGCTCTGTTCAAAGTTTCGATAACCCATTGTCGAGCAATCAAACTAGGCGATATTGCAGACGTCTACACTGCCAACAATATTCTGAGTGGATATTCAAAATGCAGAGAGTTATGCATTGCTCACAAACTGTTCGAGGGAATGCCTCAAAGAGACACCGTCTCTTGGAATACAATGATCGCTGGATATGTAAACTGTGGGAACTTCGAGACTGCGTGGGAGATTCTAAGAGCTATGAAGAGACGTGGGTTTGATGATTTTGATGGGTATACTTTTGGAAGCATACTTAAGGGAATTGCTTGTGCTTATAGGTTTGATCTTGGGCAACAAGTGCATTCCATGATTGTCAAGATGGGTTATGTTGGAAATGTTTATTCCAGTAGTGCTCTTCTGGACATGTATGCGAAGTGTGAGAGAGTTGAGGATGCATATGTGGTGTTTCAGTGCATACCGGAGCGAAACTCTGTCACGTGGAATGCGCTGATTGCTGGTTATGTTCAAGTGGGTGATCGTGGGACTGCATTCTGGCTATTAGATTATATGGAGTGGGAGGGTATTAAGGTTGATGATGGCACATTTGCTCCGCTTTTGACATTGCTTGATGATGCTGATTTTTACAAGTTAACAATGCAAATTCATTGTAAAATTGTAAAACATGGGCTGGTATTTCATAATACTGTGTGCAATGCCTTAATCACTTCATATTCAGAGTGTGGGTCTATAGAAGATGCCAAAAGAGTGTTTGATGGTGCTGTTGATACCCGAGATTTGGTGACATGGAATTCCTTGCTTGCTGCTTACCTTGTACACAATAAAGAAGCAATCGCATTTGAGCTCTTCATGGATATGCAAGGGTTTGGACTTGAACCAGACATCTATACTTACACTAGTGTCATTAGTGCTTGTTTTGATGAAGCACATAAAAGCCATGGGAAATCCTTGCATGGATTGGTAATAAAAAGGGGATTGGAAAAATCAGTACCAATATCTAATGCATTAATATCTATGTATCTCAAGTCTAATAACAGATGCATGGAAAATGCGCTGCTCATTTTTGACACGATGGAGTTGAAGGACCGTGTTTCATGGAACTCAATTTTGACTGGATTTTCACAACTTGGGTTCAGTGAAGATGCTGTGAAATTCTTTGGACATATGAGATCTGTGGTAGAAGACATTGATCACTATGCCTTTTCTGCTGTCCTTAGATCTTGCTCAGATATAGCAACCCTACAATTAGGTCAACAGGTTCATGTCTTGGCACTTAAATCAGGTTTTGAGTCCAATGAATTTGTTGCCAGCTCATTAATCTTCATGTATTCCAAATGTGGGATAATTGAAGATGCTAGGAAATCCTTTGAAGATACCCCCAAAGACAGCTCAATCACTTGGAATTCGATAATTTTTGGATATGCACAACATGGGAAGGGAAACGTTGCGCTTGAACTCTTCTACCTAATGAGAGAGAGGAGGGTGAAACCTGATCATATAACCTTTGTTGCAATTCTAACTGCATGTAGCCATTTTGGTTTGGTTGAAGAAGGATGCAAGTTTCTAGAATGTATGGAATCAGAATATGGAATTCCAATGCGAATGGAACATTATGCATGTGGAGTCGATCTATATGGGCGGGCTGGGCGTCTAGATCGGGCAAAATCTTTGATTGAGACAATGCCTTTTGAACCTGATGCTATGGTGTGGAAGACTTTACTTGGTGCTTGTAGGACTTGTGGAGACATTGAATTAGCTAGTAAGGTGGCAAGCATTCTACTCGATCTAGAGCCTGAAGAGCATTGCACTTATATAATCCTCTCTGACATGTATGGGCGTCTTAGGCAATGGGATGAAAAGGCTAAGGTGACAAGGCTTATGAGGGAAAGAGGGGTGAAAAAGGTCCCTGGTTGGAGTTGGATAGAAGTTCATAATAAGGTGCATGCTTTCAATGCAGAAGATCATTCCCACTCCCATTGTGAAGAGATATACCTTGTATTGGGAGGATTAATGGATGAAATCAAAAGGTTAAATTCTGTAACTAATTTCAAGTTTTCGAGGCATGATTTGGATCATGGATCAGTGTGTGATTTAAGGCTCTGATGCTTATTTAAACCCTATTGTTTGAATTGTCTGTTGCACGCAATGGTGGGTAAATTGTCTCTCTGAAGCTTCCAATTCGTGCTTTATATGGGAAAAAATTAATTCAGGTTCAAACAAATATAATATTTTATTATACTTCAGAGATTTTTGTTCAATATTGGAAACTTCTTGTAATAGTATTATCAGCAATCAAGCTATTCTAATGCATAAACAGTGATCAACACATGCAATGCCTATCCATATATGTTCTGTGTTGTGAAGGAGGCTTGTTGCTTGCCTGTTTTCCATCTTCATTAAGCCCACTGTCTTATCCAGGTCATGCCACATGTGCTCCGTTTTTGGCTGCTGACAAATAGTGGGAACTAATAGTGCAAGACATGAGGGACCTATAGTGGAATGCAAATAATGCTACCCTTTCATTGACTGGGAGTCAGATAGCATGTTTTTCTTGAAGGACTTCAAACCTTTTGCACGCATCAGTCTGGCATACTAAGGGCTGCTACTCATTAACAAAGATCTGGCTGTGCTAGGGCTGCAGATTGGATAATGTTAGGTGTGTAGGCCTGAGTTTGTACAGGGCATCTCTTGCTAGCATTGCTTAGTTGTTTGCTGTGGCTTAGATAACCTATAGAGCAGAGTTATGTCCCTAATGGGCTGTGGACAAGATGTTTGCCTTGAATATCGGTATTTAAAGTATGCATCATTGCAGGTGTGTGGCAGGTGTAGCATAGTGCAGGGATGCTGTCATCCTTTGAGAATTTGCTGTTGTTTAGCTTAGGATTTGTACTTTTCGACTGGCTGAGCAATTGTGTATTAAGTTGGGGTGTGCAGAGTTGTACTCTATTGTCCCTTGGTTGTATGGTCTACTAGACCTTTGTGTTTGCAATAAAAATTCTTACTGATTCATATATATATATATATATATATATATTTGTTTATTTAAGTTTTTTTGAATTACTTTGTAGTGCACGTTCATAGGCTTTTCTGACTTTAAAAGTCAATTTTTTGTTTAAGCTAGCCTGAATATCGTTGCTTACTTCGATGTCCCCTGCACAGTGGCCCACCAAGAATTGAACACTTGGTTGTCTTAGAAGGGCCTGTTCTAGAATATATCTGTAAAGCTTGGGATCTTTCTCCTCTGTGAGTGCTGCTCTTTCTTCTCATCACTTTTGAAATTTTGGTATGCTGTATGATATTTGATTCTGTTAGAATATTTCAGGATGAAGTGATAAATAGAGAATTTCATTGTTTGAAAGTTTGTTGCAGATCTCATCCATTTCGGAGCTATATTTTATGCCCTAGTATGTCTAGAGCCTCCTCCAAGTGCCACTTCTGTGCAAATTAGGATATTTGAAGAAGTTACAGCTCCATTGGTACTGAGAAATAGAGCTTCCATCAGAGGGAAACCAATATGAGAAGCAGAGAAAAGTTTTAGGATAACTCATGTAGACCAGTTTGAGAGTGCGTGGGAGATTTTAAGATCACGAAAAGATGCGGGTTTGATGATTTTGATGGGTATACTTTCGGAAGCATATTTGAGGGAGTTGCTTGTGCTCACCAGCTTGATCTTGAGCAACAAGTGCATTCCATGATTGTCAAGATGGGTTATGTTGGAAATGTTTATTCCTGTACTGCTCTTCTGGACATGTATGCAAAGTGTGAGAGAGTTGAGGTTGCATATGTCGTTTTCAGAGCATACCTGAGCGTAATTCTGTCTCATGGAATGCGCTTATAGATGGTAATGTTCTGCATTCTGGCTCTTAGATTGTATTGAGCGGGATGGTGTCAAGGTTAATGATGGTACATTTGCTCCGGTTTTGACGCTGCTTGATGATACTGAGTTTTATAAATTAAAGATGCAAATTCATTGCAAAATTGTAAAACATTGGCTGGTATTTCATAATACTGTGTGCAATTCCTTAATCGCTTCATATTTAGAGTGTGGGTCTATAGATGATGCCTAAGAGTGTTTGATGGTGCTGTTGATACCCGAGATTTGGTGACATGGAATTCCTTGCTTGCTACTTACCTTGTACACAATAAAGAAGCAATTGCATTTAAACTCTTTATGGATATGCAAATGTTTTTTGCATTTAGCCTTAAATTTGTAACAATTTCTTTAATGGTCACGTTTCCAAAACAATCCGGAAAAATAGCATATCAAGCCTAAAAGAATCGAGTTCTATGTGCTAGCAGAGCTAAAGTGGATTTAAAATCCACGTGGAACTTGAGTTTTAGACACTCGAGTTCCGTTTCTTCATTTTCTCCTTCTTTTCTTTCGATCTCCCTGTTCTTCCCTTTCTTCTTGTACCTCACCCACGGATTCATAAAATCTTGGCACCGAAGCAAAAAACCAAACCTAAAAATCATGATCTCAGGTGGCTCCCTTAGCTTGGGTTTGTTGATCTTGGCACCGAAGCGGCTTGGGTTTGATGTTTCTGTCTTGTATTGTTGTTTGGTTTTGTTGTTTTCTAGGTTTGTTGTTTTCGGAAGTGGGTTTGGGGATTTGAGAGTTAGAGAGATCGATTAGATGTGAGACTACTAAATGAGGTAGTGGTGGTGATCAGAGTAGGAGGGCTAGGGAGATTTGGCCATGGTAGTCCGAAGTGAACAGGGAGAACAAAGAGGAAAAAAGAGAAGGAAGAAACGAAACTCGAGTGTCTAAAACTCAAGTTCCACATGGATTTTAAATCCACCTCAGCTCTGTCAACACATATAATTCAAGTCTTTTAGGCTTGAGTTGCTACAATGAACTCGAGTCTAAGAGACTCGATATGCTATTTTTCGGATTGTTTTGGAAACGTGACCACTAACGAAATTGTGTGGCAAAATCATACTAATCTACAAATTACCTCTGGATATGCAAGGGTTTGGACTTGAACCAAACGTCTATACACTAGTGTCATTTAGTGCTTGTTTTGATGAAACACATAAAAACCATGGGAAATCCTTCTATGGATTGGTAATAGAAAGGGGATTGGAAAAATCAGTACCAATATATAATGCATTAAGATCTATGTAATGGTGTATGTTGGGTTCAAAATTTTCTGGGTTTGATTATTTGTTGCAAATCAACTTTTTGATTGTGTTAGAATTTGTTGAGTTTGATCATGAGTGGTTTGGTATGTATTCATTTGGTTTTGATCATGATTTTGTATGTATTTTCACATCTTTGGTTGCTAAAAAAAAATGCAAGAAAAGAAAAGCCAAACAAGTTCTCTAGGGAAGAACTTTCAAAAAAATAATGAAAAGCCAAAAAAAGAAGAAAATTATTTTAATTAGATTGAAGGTTTGTTTTTTATTTTTTATTTTTCTGTTTAAATTTTCTAAAGTGACTTTTTTATTTATTAAAATGTTGATGTGAGATTTAAAAAAAGTGAAATAAATTATTATTATTATTATTATTTTATTAGTCACGTCTACATCTAACGTGCTAGCAAGGTAAATAGTTTGCCATGTAGACTATTTCCATTAGTATGATAATAGTAAGGACTAAATTGAAAGCAATTTTTCAATTTTTAGAGACCAAAATAGGAGCTCAAAAAACTTGGGGACCAAAATGGAAAATGACTGCAAATGTAAAGATCAAAAATGTTTTCGCCTAAAACAAACATAAACATAAATATAAATAAATGTATTATTAAATAATAAAAAGAAAACGAAGCATTAAGTATAATGAGTGAATAGATAATTGGATTTGTATGTTTTCAATGAAATTGATTATAGAATAATTAATTGGATTTATCATTAATAAGATTATGGTTAACTATGACCCCTCTAAAGAAATTTTTTTGACTCTGCCATTGATTCGCAACACAACTTTTAACGTCAATCACAATATCATTTTCTACATTATTAATTCAGAAAATTTTCAATTACAAAAGAAAACACATAAGGATTGATAATAAAAACAATGTAATTTTTTTCTATAAATGATAGTTGATTTAACTCACAGTACATAATATCGTCAAACACATGTTTCATGTCCAATCAAAAAGGGAGGAAATTTGAGGGGATGAAGGGACGTTTAGCACACGCACGTTTGTATTATGTTATTTATTAGTATTTTATGTTAACTCGCCCGTCTGTAAACCAACGTTATAATGATTCTGAAAGATATTATTGCTAAAATAATAAACGATATTTTAAAAAAAATAGTTTCTAAGATTGTTTTTATTAAATCGGTGTGTTCCAAACTGGGATGTTGTTTTAGATCAGTATTTTCAAAAAATGATGATATAATGAGAATTTAAAAAAAATTAAAGTGATGAAAGGTATAAAGAGTTTAATAATTGAAAATAGAAATTAAAAAATAATTGTATAATGGATCTCTTATACTTGTAAATATACAAAAATTTTGAATGTTTCAAACAATTGATTTCTATCTACTTTTATATGTAACCAGATCTGCAAAAGGGGAAGAAGAAAAAGTGTAACTAGCTTTTGTGAATTAAATAACTTGTATTGCAATATCAATAATAAACCAAGTTAACTTTTTTAAATAATAATTAAAAAAAACTTATGAACAAAGAAACCACTATTATATTTATGTTTATATTCATGCGTGTCCTTGTATGTCTATGTATATATGGGTACAAAACAATATCATTGTGAAAAATATAACAATAAACATCAATATAAATGTAAATGTAAATGTATACATAAACATGAACATAAACAAATATGTAATAAAATAATAAAAAGGAAATCCAACCATTAAATATTATGAGTGAATAGATAATTGGATTGCTATGTTTTTATTGAAATCTACATATTAATCTACTTAAGGCATTTGGTAAATCTCTCTCTCTCTCTCTCTCTATATATATATATATATAAACGATTATAGTTAATCATGGGCTCTCCAAAGAAGATTGAAAATTTTTTACTAATACCCTAGCAAAATATTTAGACCCCAAAATCAATTTTTACGACTTAATCACTTTTAACCCCAATCTAGCAATTAGTCCAAATATGTGTGATTAGCCAAATTTTATATTGCATGCATATTAAAATATAAACGAAAGCATATTAAGAACAATGTAAATATGTTGAAAAGAAATCATACCACACGTAAACACCAAGACACATTTACAAAGAGAAAAACTTGAGCACTCGAGCAAAAAAAGCCTCTCTGTTAAATCTAGTGTCAAAAAACTCCACTAGTATGAATAATTGCAGCATAATGATGACTATAAACCCTTCAAGTCTATATACTCTTTAACCCTTGAGCCCTCCAAACCCTAGCTCGCAACAGACTTTCTTGAATTAATTCTTTAATTCTTCGGAGTACAATGTGAACAACAATTGCATGTGCTAAAATAATATTATGGTTTGCTACAAAGGGCTCCTTCTTTGAATCCCCTTGAGTACAATTTCCTATGGTAGCGTTTGGCTTAGGAAAATCTATATTACTCCTAACATTTAGATTCCAGGGAATGTGATACTTGACAATTTGGATGCTTGAGAATGCAACTATTTTTATGTTTGGTTTAATTACAAATTTAATAAGAATCCTTAGTATATGAGATACTTATATTTGATTTACATCATGCAATCTTAAAAGAATTATTTACAGGAAGCAAAATATAAACTATAAATCATGGAAAATTCAATAAAATTATGGTATAACATTTTCTAAATGACATATATTATACAAAATAATTGTTCAAATTATCAATTTATAATTATTATTATATTTTAATTTTATTTCTATTGGTTAAAGGGTAAAGAGGAATGGGCAAACTTGTCTGTTTATAATTTTTCCAAGCATAGGAACGTAGATACCCACTTTTTAAAAAGGGAATCTACATTCCTATAAAAAGGGGTTGATTAGGAATTCAAATTCCCCAAGTATCTCTTTTCCATGTGTGATTTGCAACTAAACATGCAATGTTTCAACATTAACATTCTCGAGAATCCTAAAAGATTACCTCATACCAAATGCCACCTCGGTATTAGGCATCCACATACCCCAATATCATTTGGCAATTTGGCTCATTGAAGGTGGCCCAATACTTGACCCGATCTACGAAGAACTTCAGCAAAATATTCAAAATCCTCCTTGGGAAAAGGAAGTGTAGTTTGTTACAATGCATCATATAAAAAAAGAGGTCACGTTAACTGATGTTCTTAAAGTAATTGTTAATAAACTATTTTAAGCAAATTTTTACACAACTTTTATGAGAAATAGAAAAACCTGTCAAGCATATATATTTTTTTTTAATAAAACTTTCTTAAAATGGTTCATTAACAAATGCCCTCACAACATCCATTTACATTTCCCATAAAAAATCGAAGTAATTGCAATAAACCTATCTTCAAAATTCCTAACAACAATTACAAGAATTTAACAAAATCAAACAAAAAAACCAAGCACTTAGCAAAAATTGAATTAAACCCAACCAAGAAAACCTTTAGCAAACGACACACTCTACACACACAAAAAAAAAGAAAAAAATAATAATAATAAAGAAAACCCTTGAGGCAGGAGCCGAAGCCACCCCACGCAATCAACAGCAAAGCTCTCTTGAGTCTAAGCCCTAGTTCCGTCCATACTACATATTGGATTACTGCAATTACTCCCAAAAAAAATATTGTGATATAAAATGGTTGGATTCCTGTAGATTTCATAATTAAGAAATAGAGACATGCATAATACAGTGTTAAAAGTGATAATTTTATGTGCAGTAAGTAAACGGTAACAACTTTACGAAGACAAATTGTTGTGCATAGACGTCGACGCAGAGTTGTATTGCTCACAAACTGTTCGAGGAAATGCCTCTGAGAGACAGTCTCTTGGAATACAATGATAGCTGGTATGTAAACAATGGGAACTTCAAGACTGCGTGGAAGATTCTAAGAATCATGAACAAATATGGGCTTGATGATTTTGATGGGTATACTTTTGGAAGCATAATTAAGAGAGTTACTTGTTCTTACCAGCTTCACCTTGGACAACAAGTGCATTCCATGAATGTCAAGATGGGTTATGTTGAAAATGTTTATTCCTTTAGTGCTTTATTCTGGACATGTGTGAGAGAGTTGAGGATGTATATGTCAGAGCTTACCAGAGCGTAATTCTGTCTTTATGCTCAACTGGGTGATTGTTAGATTGTATGGAGTGGGAAGGTGTCAAAATTGACGATGGCACATTTGCTTCGCATTTGATGTTGCTTGATGACGCTGAGTTTTACAAGTTAACAATGCAAATTCATTGTAAAATTGTAAAACATTGGCTGGTATTTCCTAATACTGTGTGCAATGCCTTAATCACTTCATATTCAGAGTGTGGATCCAAAGAAGATGCCAAAAAAGTGATTCATGGTGCTGTTCATACCTGAGATTGGTGACATGGAATTCCTTGCTTGCTACTTTCTGTGTACACAATAAAGAAGCAATTGCCTTTAAACTCGTCATGGATAGGCAAGATTTTGGACTTGAACTAGACGTCTATACTTACACTAGTGTCATTAGTGCCTGTTTTGATGAAGCACATATAATACATGTGAAATCCTTGCATGGATTGGTAATAAAAAGGGGATTGGAAAAATCAGTACCAATATCTAATGCATTAATATCTATGTATCTCAAGTCTAAGAACAGATGCATGGAAGACGCATTGCTCATTTTTGACACCATGGAATTGAAGGACCGTGTTTCATGGAACTCAATTTTGACTGGATTTTTGCAACTTGGGTTCAAGATGCCTGGAAATTCTTTGGACATGTGCTTTGCTTTTGGCTTCTGACAAACATTGGGAACTAATAGTGCAGGAAACCAGGGACCTATAGTTTTTTTTTTTTTTTTGATAGGACACGGACCTATAGTTGAATTCAAACAATGCAGCTCTTTTGTTGATTGTGAGTGAGAGTATGTTTTTCTTGAAGGACTTCAACCCTTTGGCAGGAATTGGGGCATCAACCCTGGCATATTAATAGCTGCTACGCAATATCAAATATCTGGCTATGCTAGGACTGCAGCTTGGATAGTGTTAGGTGTGTAAGCCTGAGTTTGTACAAGGGATATCTTGCTAGCAGAGCTTAGTTGTTTGCTGTGGCCCAGGTGACCTATACAGCAGAGTTCAGTCTCTAATTGGTTGTACACAGGATTTTTGCCTTGAGTTTGGGAAGTAAAAGTATGCATCATTGCAGGTGTGTGGCAGGTGTAGTATAGTGCAGGGATGCCATAATCCTGTGAGAATTTGTTGTTGTTTATCTTAGGAACTGTACTTTTTGCCTGGCTGAGCTATTGTGTATTGAATTGGAGTGTGCAGAGTTGTATGCTATTATCACTTGGTTGTATGGTCTGCTAGACCTGTGTGTTTGCAACAAAAATTCTTGCTGATTCACTTAAAAAAAAACAAGTTTTTTTGAATTACTAAGGAGTGCCTGTTCATAGGCTTTGCTGACTCTAAGACTCAATTTTTTTGTTAAAGCTACGCTGAATATTGTTGCTTGCTTCCATGTCCCCTGCACAGTGTCCCACCAAGAGTTGAACACTGGGTTGTCTTAGAAGGGCCTGGTCTAGAATATATCGGTATAGCTCTGGATCTTCCTCCTCTGTGAGTGCTGCTCTTTCTTCTCATCAGTTTAGAATTGTTGGTATGCTGTATGATCTTTCATTCTACTAGAAATTTTCAGGATGAAGTGATAAATAGATGATTTCATTGTTTGAAAGTTTGCTGCAGATCTCATCCTTCTTGGAGCTATATTTTATGCCATCATATGTTCAAAGCCTCCTCCATGTGCAACTTCTGAGCAAATTAGGATATTTGAAGAAGTTACAGCTACGTTGGTACTGAGAAATAGAGCTTCCATCAGAGGAAACAATACGAGAAGCACTGAAAACTTTTAGGATAGCTCATGTAGACCAGTTTATTGAAGCTGGAACATACTTACAAGTGCATGTACACCCAAAACCCTTCACAATGTAAAACATAATGTTGATAGAGTTTATTAACATTTTTACTAGCATGGTGCTTGTTGAATTTAAATTTTAATCAGGTTCTATGCAATTGACTGGAAATCAAGAATTATAGGTGGGACTGAGTGCTATGTGGTTTTAGACAAACCTGCTTTTTACTAGCATGGTGCTTGTTGAATTTAAATTTTAATCAGGTGCTACGCAATTGACTAGAAATCAAGAATTATAGGTGTGACTGAGTGCTACGTGGTTTTAGACAAACCTGCTGGCACAATAATTTCTCAATTGTATTTGATCTGACCTCACAAAAATTTGTGCCTCAAATGAATTGATGTTTTGTAAAATTACTTAGATAACTGTAAATACTAGAGGTGCATAGCTTGGTTGTCATTTCAATGCTATATATATATATATGTGTGTGTGTGTTCACTTTTTTATACATTATTTATAATATTTAAAAAATGCAATCCAAACCAGCTATTTTTTACGGAGAACGTTTGCATTAAATACCCAATACCTCTTTGCTCATTGAGAATTTTCACATCAAACCTTGTTCGGTATTCCTCACAAAGGACACCCAAAATTAAAACGACAGCCCCCATTATGCCTTAATTACCCCTCATCTTGTGAAAATCGTAGTTTGTGTGATTTGCACCTTCGACATGAATTGCATTTCCATCCTTCCCATGAATTACAAGTTCACCCAGATCATTGCATTCTGTACTATGAATATGCATCCAGGGCCGGCTCTATGGTGGAGCAAAAAATGCAACCGCCTAAGGCCCCAAGTAAAAAAAAGGCCCCTAAATTTTAACCAATAGGATTATTTATAATCAATAAATAAAATAATTTTTTTTATTAGATGAAAAACAAATAAAAAAATAGAGAAAAATGCAATGTCGTCCACAATATTTTTCACAACACTTTTACAACTAATGCTAAGTAGCAAGTTATTACAGCCTATTGTTGATGGCAAAAAAATAATTATAGTGATATTTTCAAATAAAAAACAAAAAGTAGTTTAAAATCTAGGATTTGTTGTAAAAAATATTGTGAATGTTGCACTTCTAAAAAAAAAAAGAATAATAATAAGATTTTAATTAGCAAACTTTTACTAGTTTTCATCTAAATCTACCACTAACACCACTGTTTTACTTACTACTATCAATCTACCACATCAACAAGTATGAAAATTTTTGTCAAATTTTTTTTGTCTTAAAAATTCAAAAAAAAAAAAAAAATTCTATGTAGTTCATGTTAATTAGTAGTAATTTTGCATCTAAATAAGATGATCAATTTTCGCCTTAGGCCCCCAAATGCATCAAGCCGCCCCTGTATGCATCACAGTTTAAGATCTCCTTACTTAAAAAAAGGGACACATATATACACGCGCGCACACACACTTATGCATATTGTATTCTCATGGTATTTTAGAACATGCATTAAAAGCAAGAGAGAGAAGAAAAAGGGAACCAACATGCAGGGTGGACAAATGGAAGAGAGTTAAATGTAGTGAAGATCCTCAAAATCGCTGAGCACATAGTAGAAGCATGCAGAAACTACAATGATGAATGGAAAATGATCATCTATCCCATCATTGATATGCACTTTATGTGGTCTACAAACTTAATTTTTGAAACAACTAACACAACTTTAGCCAAACAAGCTTGTACATGTGATTTTAAAGTAAAGGATGTAGAGAATGTTTTGGATATATGCTAGTAAACAGCAAACTTTTCTTATCCACCCGGTGAATGACATATGGCCATGTTTTTCACCTTTTCTTTCTTTTTGGTATCAAAACATTGAGAAATAGGATATTTAATTAATACTGGAACTGTTCCTGATCACTCTTTGGTTTTATGGGATTGAACGTATGCTTTGCAATGAACTTTTTGTACCAACTTGCTGATAATTTTGGGGTTCTCTTCAGCGTGGTATAGTCAACATGGTGGAGTCCGAACCTTATTGTATATCCAAAATTCCACTCAAAGTTGTCAAGCAAGGACCAGGTAAAGTAACCCCTCACATCTGCTCCTTTCCTGATCACAAAGATAGAGAGAGAGAATCATAAGAATTTGATTGTCTTAAATACTCGTCTAGTAACAGAGCATTGTTATGAAATTATATATTGCCTATCCAAAGTACATCTCAGTTTAACTCAAAACGTAATTGCAAAGGAATAATCTGATTGCCTCTCTTAAGTGTAACACTTGACCGGTACAATACCATTTCAAGTCAAAGTAGAAAAACTGAAAAATTACTTAGACCTCTTTTGTGGTAGTGCACCACAATTTTGTCAAGATCAATGAAATTATTGTGCAGACTAATTGGCATTGATGGGAAGAAGACAGAACAAATCAAAGATCACTAATGTGGCGCCTCCCTCTTTTGCTCTATGGGATGCTGTGCATAGTTTGTATATAAACCTGGATTTGTAAGATAGTGCTAGTTTATTGATAATAGAAGTTGAAAAAATTTCCTAATATTATGGCTATATTCTTACCTTACTGCTCTCAAGAGTGCATCTAAGTAGTGGTCCATGTACTCTACTCTTTTAACATCATGGTGAAACTCTTCTACAGTGATATTTGGGTTGTCCTCCTCGCCATACCCTACAAGATCCGTGACTTAAATTTCTGTAAAAGTTTAAAAATATGCAGAAACCATCAAGGAGATTATTAGCCTTTTGCTTACCATTTTCTGTAATGAACATGGGTATGTTATTGTATCTGTCCATTACATAGGTAACCATTTTCTCCATTCCCAGTGGGTAAACATTTAGCCATTCCAAATCAGTCTGTACAATCAAAAAGCTTCAGCAATGATTGACAAAGAGACACAAGACAAGCCAGGGCTCTGTAATAGGAAAAATAAATATAGATGATCTAGGGTTAGCACCCAGACCTACTTTGACTTTGCACTATGCGATAGAAAACCACTTGGAGTTATCACTTAGGGTTTACTTTTACTTATAGGCTTGCCAGAAAAATAAAAAATGAAAAACTTCTGACTTCACCACTGACTGACACATTAGTTTGTATGGCTTATGTTGTAAAGTTTGTGGTATCCCTAACATCACTCTTGTTATAAAGTTGAAGTTTCGTACAGGTTCTCCAATGTGCATGCCATCTTTCTGTGAACTTTGTCGGTAATAACCTTCTGTCTTGGTCACCCCCGGTCCAGGTTCACATATGGAGGAGATGCAGTCTTGGACATAGTAACTGGTGTACTGGTTGATGCCAATAAAATCCAATCCATTCTTTAGCATTTCCCTATCATTGCTTGAAAATTCTGGCAAGATAGATCCTAGAATTTCTTTCATCTCTGCTGGATAATCTCTGAATATTATTGGGTCCAAGAACCTGCATTAAAATTGATTCAAGATTCATGATATGCCAACCACATTTGAACGTTTGTGCCTATTTGACACATAAAATGTGAAATTCAGTGTCAATTTTACTATAAAAGTCTTACAAACTGATGTTATAATAAATGTGATTAGTGTCACTTCAATAACATAGTATATAAATGACTAAATGGTCTCAGAAAAAAAGAAAAAAAAAAGTGAAGGTTACATTTTTGTGATTGATGACACATCAACTTGTAAGGTTTATACAATCAAAATTGTAGTATTTTTAACATCACTCACATAAAAATATTGATGATTGACAAATGGATATTTACCAGTTCAAAAAGAAGGATTGGGCTCTTTCAGCTGCCAGCTTGTCTGGTGTGGAGTTGCTAATGGGTTCAAACCAGGCGGCATGTAAGACAATCCCAATGCTACCTTCTTGTTCTTTCTGGATGTTCATTGATCTAGTTAGCAAGCATACAATGTCTTTCGAGAGTGTTTTCTATTTTGGCATATAACTACTTCGTACTCTGTATAATCACTCCCTCTATATATAGTTTGCTTCAATAGTTCATACCAAAATACATAGTTAAGAATATTGTTAATTCAATGGAATAGTTTTTTCTTCTTTATTAGGAAAATTAGAGTTCAAAAGCCTTTCCCCATTGTACTATTGAATTGTTAAAAAAAAAAAAAAATGTAAGTAGAAGCACAGGCACTGTCCTGAGTTTTGATTTGGTCATTGTCCCTTAGAAATTATCCTAGCTATACAATAATGTTAGTACCTGGAATTTTGTTCTATAATTTTGAACAGCAGCTGCATGTGCTAGAATAATATTATGGGCTGCTACAAAGGGCTCCCTCTCTGAATCCCCATGAGTACAATTTCCAAAGGGACCTGAGCAACGCGACGGTGGGAATTCACCTGTGCGGTACCCCATTATCACTTGGCAATTTGGCTCATTGAAGGTGGCCCAGTACTTGACCCTATCTCCGAAGAACTTAAAACAGATTTCAGCAAAATATGCAAATTCCTCCCTGGAAAATGGCGTGTAGCATGTTACAACGCTCCATATCAATAAATTTAGTGATATAAAAATTGTTGATGTTACTTGTCTCAAATGGTGCATAATAAAGCTTGTATTAGTAGTGAATTATGAGTCATGTGACAGTGATGTTCTTCTAATAACAATTTTTCATCTTAACATGTTGGTGAAAATTTGTCTCTAGCAATACTGTGTAATGTATAGCATAGTCAAAGATACACCAAACATAGAACTAGAACCCTATTTGTAAAATTTGTCATTCTTCTATTAAATAAAAATCTACTGATATCTTCTACAAAATTACATAGGCTATTGATATCTGGTTTGCTTACTGTGATTTGGGACTGAGCCAACCTCCATACTTCTCCTCAAGTTCTTGAGGAATATCAAAATGGGTCAGCGTTACAAATGGTTGGATTCCTGTATATTGCACAATTAAGAAATAGAAACATGCATAATACAGTGTTAAAGTGATAATTTTATGTGCAGCTTCACATTGGTGTTTATTCACCTGAATTTAGTTTACAAATAACTTGGTGTAATCAATCAGTCTTTAATATGCTAAAAACTAATCAAGATGGAAGTAAACCTTTATGTAGGAGACCATCAATAAGCTTGTTGTAGAAGTTAATGCCATCCAAATTGACATCTCCCAATTTCCCTTCTGAGAAAATTTAGAGAATTTTTCATGTTTATTTGCAAAAGTTCCAAGCACAAATTATGTTACATACATGCCAACAAAATAAATCTTACTAGGTAAAATTCTTGCCCATGAAATTGAGAACCGATAGCTGTTCACTCCAAGGGAAGCCATGAGATCTATGTCTTCCTGTTGTCAACAATTCACCTTAAAATTTCTATAAATGACAACATTGCATAATTTAGTTTACTTGCACCATATAAAGACATCTCTTGTGACATACAGGATAAGATCTTCTCCCATTAATTACTCCAATCTCCTCTAATTTTTAGTAGATGTAAGACATGGCATTTAAAAATCAAATAAATGTCATGCGTTGCATGTCCGACTAAAATGAGAGGGAATTTAAGGATTTAATTGGAATGGATCTTTTCCAAGTCATTAAACTTTGTCGGAAATGTATCTTAGGTAAGTTGAAATCAATTAATTAATCTAACTCACGTTGGTTTGGTACATATTTCAAGTCATGGTATTTACGAAAATCACTTCAACCTCATGTTGTAGGAATTATTTGGTAATTGGTATAGCTTTTCAAAAAGTGGCTTTTGTAAAATTTTGGAAGGAAAGAACTTTTTTTTTTTACTCAACCGCGCTTGTTATGTAATGGGCAGCTCCTGGGTCCTGACTATAATTATTCTAATTTCTACCAAATATTATGCATGGACCATTCTTTTTTTTTTTTTTTAAAAAGATCAATAGACCATGCATTATGAAATTATAAAAAAACTGAAGGGGAAGAAAAGGGACAAGTCACAAAGGTCATACTGGATAAAGATGATAATGATCCACAGCAACATCTCCATTGCTTCCATCAATTATGGTACCTGCAATTAAAAATTCTAGATTAACCTCTTAATCTCTAATTGAAATGGAATTAAGGACAACAAAATGTCGCATCCTATTTTGCCTAACTTGCGGTGCATGTAATACCACCTCCACCAAGAGAGGACAAACTACTGATTTTACTAGCCTCATTCCATCATGTCCTAAACCTCCTCCACCAAGAGAGGACGAACGACTGATTTTACTAGCCTTGTTCCATCATGTCTTAAACCTCTACCAAGAGTGGATGAAAACGACTTATTAAAGAGGGAAAAATACTTTCTTCCCATCCTTTTCCTACCCTAACCTATCCCACTTATCTTGAAAAGGGACGAGGTATCCATGATATGGCTCTATCCTATTCCAATTAATGTCATCCTTAAATGGAATATACAAATAAGAAAAATAAAAATAAAATGGATAATATCTTTGTAATGAGTAAGTATTGTTTGTGTGGCCTCTAGATGATTTATAGTTTATTACTTGAATAGTAAAAGAAATGTTATCTTTAATAAATGAAGTTAGGAATGTAACAAAACTTCACAGAAGATAATTTCACAACATCCCCAAATTAGCCAACCACCTCACAACATTACATGCAAAATAATTCTATAAGAATCTTTATGAATTACACATTATTGCAAGTGAGATTAAATTCATCAATTTTGCATTAAAATGCATGCAATTTTTTTTAGAGAGTTTCAACCTATGGTGTCCGCTCCTAATAATAACTTTTTATCATCAGACCAAAACACCAATCAATTTTTGGTGTAGGCGGAAATTGAATCCCAGATCTCTTATATAACCATAAAAAATTTTACCTGTTGAGCTAACTGGAACCCACAAATGCATGCAATTTAATTACATAGGTTTTACAAATTAATTCAGAAACTTATTATTTTGTTGATGTGTTACTAATTATATTCATTACCATGTCCGGTTTATAAATCTTTTGATAGTAAAATTGATAATAAATTTAGCATTTTCCTAAATTCATACTGAATTAGTCATATCATCAGAGCTTCATATTAGCATACTTAAGCTAAAATGAGAGGTCATATCACCTGGTTTGTGAGTGTAAACATCCCAATTGTTCAGACCTTTACCATCACTCAAGTAAGCGCCTTCGAACTGCAAGTGTACATGTAAGATTTTTCTGTATACATATCTTGTGTGTGTGTAAGATATATATATATATATATATATATATATATCATCAAGCATTAATTGCAAGATATGAGTTTTTTTTGAAGTTTGTGTTTTTAGTGGTAATAGTATGCGTGACTTGGAGAAATTAAGATGTCTGAAAATATTGGCCAAAGAGAGTATTAGTATTTAGCAGTTTATAAAGGAAAACCTGATAAGAAGAGGAGGCAGTGCCAAAGAGAAAGTTTGTGGGGAATGGAGATTGAACCATGCTCTTAAGAGCTTGGAGATCACATAATATTAAGAGAGGTAATAGGAACATCTCTAACAGAAAGAAAACCTTGTGAAGTAGTATTAGAATTCCCATATGGCAAAGAAATCCCCTGCTGGACTAATGCTATAACCAAATGGAATGGTTGATCAGTGTATATGCATTTACTACTAGGAGGAGTTATATGAGAGAGAGAGATATGGAAATCATGTAGCGTGAAAACATGTAATAGTGCTTGATTCTAATTGTTGCGCACATTTTTCACTGCCAAAAAATAATATAAAGCAAATTGAAAATCGATTATTCTATTTTCCATAAAGGGTTGCCGATTCCCCACTTAAAAAGAATTTAATTCTCCACTCTGCAACTCACTCAACAATATTCTTATTTGGCCATAGGATTGTTTGATTCCCCCCTTTAAAAGAAACTGATGCTCCACTTCTTGCTCTTCCTATAAACTTAAATTAGTAAATAAAATTGAAAGTTATAATTTACAAAGTTAGGCATTTAAGTAATAATACTTTTACAAAAGTTGTACATCACCTCAAAATAGAGAGAAAATTAAGAACACAGTGCTTCGCAATACTTTTTGTTGCTTAGCAACTGATGCAACATACCTTTTAGGCATGCCATCCCAAAATACAATAGCCCTACCGCATTTTCCGAGAAGTTACTAGTATGCACTACTAAGTAAGATAAGAAACTCTAAATTCAAAAACAGTACCCCTTTTACAACTAGGTAATATAGGTACCAAAAAGATAGTACTAGACTTTTGTAAAGAATGAGAATAAACTTTTCTAAACTATTAGACATTATATAGACTAGAGGTATGTCTCTCTAATAACTGGAAGAGAATTTATTTTAATTTTTTGGTAGTTTGATAATTGGGGGTGGAGGATTTGAACTTTGGAACATTTCTTTAATTGGAAACATTAAAAGATGTCAGCAAATTGATTCACAAGACTCTAGAGTCTAGGCTGTAAAAAGAGAGTATTTGAATTTATTTCAATTTGATAATTAATTCATTTATCATGTACAGTGCTAATGTTCTTCACTTGCAGGCTTCCAACTCTGAGGAGCATTTCATGGGATTTAGAGTTCAAGTAGATGGTGCATTTAGGAACCAAGAAAGTAATGTATGTGTAATATATATCATCTTTGTTACTAATACGAACTTGTTTTTATGGAAAGAAAGTCTAACGGGTATGTAATTTTTCACAGGCAGGCTGCCAATTTTGAGGAGAACTCAATGAGATATAGAGCAGGAGCTGATAGTGCATAAAGTAGTCAACAAAGCAGTAGAACTTAGTTAATTCTAGCAACATAACTTTAGGGATGTTTTTATGACTTTTAGTTTCTTTTTGTTCATGATCTATGCCAAAAATTGTGATGATATTGGTATTTTGTGATGTAACTGCCCAAACTGTTAAGACAACAATTATTTTTTGGAGTTATTACCAACTGTTGCAGTTAATTACCTAAGCAGATATTTTCTTATGTGATTGTCCAAACTGTTAAGAAAATAAATATTTTGTGGTATTATTGAACAGTGACTTATCTAATTGCTGCCAATATTGTTAAGGCAACAAATATTTGGCAGGTATTATGATGAGAGTTGAATTTTTCTGCATTATATGCTAGAAATGTTCTTTACAGGGCTGAATTTGTCTTATATACAAGCTTTCAACATGAATTTGGCTGAATTATGATGTTACAAACAATTGCTTAGGCAGGCATTCTGTGATGTTATTTGTAGAATTCATTTAAGTCAATAGCATAAATGATTTTATGAGTCTAGTGTATCTAGACATTCACAAATCCAAGGTAAATGATATAGCGTGCAAATAAAAACCGAGTGTAATTGGACACTGCAAGAAATGTACTAATTTTTTATATGCAAGTAATATTTTGGTTCTTTATTTAATTATTTGGCTTCCTGTTCTAAATAAGCATCCAACAGATTGTTTATAATTCTAAAACTATGCACTTTCTCGTGCATACACTTCACTAATACTAAATTTATGCACTTCCCTGTTCTAAATAATGCATTTTATTGTTCTTTTCTACTTATTGTTGTTGGTTGTTTCTCTGGAATACACATAATAGATACCAGAGCATCCAACTGTACTACAAGAACTAGCATATAATTCAGATGTGCTCCCTACTATACACACTTTCATTCAAAAGAACTAGCCCTGCATTACAAGGTAAAATTCACATTACACCATGACATATCCTTACACATTTCTTCTCAAAAAAAAAAAAAAAATGTCATTACACATTATAAAATTAGGGCAAATGCATTCTTTTGTTAGTCCTAAATTGCATATCTGCGCTAAGTATGAAGATGGAAATAAAAAATATGCACATAGCGCATACATAGCACCATATATTCCCTTTCTTCCTTTGTTTCATCTCTGCGATATATCTTTTTCCTGCACTATTTTCTTCTCCCAGCCTTTTGATTGTCTTCTACATGTTAGCAATGATGTTATCTTCATTTCATTTGTTCATTTCTTCCAAATGCTGATTTTCCTGCAATACCTTCAGAATCTTTCTTACTAATCCATTCATATGATTGACAGCTAGACATTTTACCAAGATGTTATCTGTCACACTGTTTATTTACACAATAGATGGTCTCCAGTCTAGAATGAATTGACAGGGAGGAGACACTTAATATCCTTAAAAACATTTTTAAAAAATAATAAACAATCCAACTAGATAAATTACCCTAGCTGAGGCATTCCCCAAGTTCAACTCCAATCCAATGTATTCAAATAAAACAGTTTAAAGAAATATGCTTACCTGAATCAGCAACTATAATATTCTACCGCAAGATACATAAGGGAAACAAAGAAAAGGAAGAATAGACAATCTATTAATTCAGATTTGTCTAAGTGTGAAAGATTTCTTGAAATAATTTTATTTTTACTTGCTTACATACCATACGGTCCATACATGCAAAACAGAAATTTATACAAAAAACTTTGGTACCATTAACTATACTTTTTTTTTTTTAAAGAGGATCTCTAGTATATATCATTATTAAAAAAACAAAACAGAACATTGCACTAGTTACTTAGCAGATAGTCCCAAATTCAACTACCAATACGACATTACTCTTTCGACGCATTGCCTTAAATTATAGGTTTGGCTAAACAAGTTACTTGATTGTCTTATGACTCATCAATTTAAGAATACATCCTTGACGATGCTAAAAATGGTCGTCAGTCAAGGACCTGATCTAGGCCCTGTATGAGGTAATGTTCCCTAAAAAGATGAGAGAGAAAGGCAATGGAGTGGCGTTAGCCAATGGTTCTCCAATGACTAAGTCAGTAGAGTTCTCAATATCTTTTAGAGAATCAGAATGTAATTATGTGTTTGAATGTGCATACATTTCTCCTGGTGCTTGGGGGCTCAATGTGCATACATTTCTCCTGGTGCTTGGGGGCTTACTTATAGCCTTAGAACAGCTGTTGGGAGCCTCATTATAAGACATGAGTGTAACCATTGGCAATCTCTTAATGGCTCTTCTAGCTGTTTTGAATAACTTAAATGGAGGCTTAATTAATGCTGTATGATGGACGACCCTGTAATTTTAATACTTGTCAGTCCTATGGATGAACCTGTAATTTTAGTAGTCGTCAATCCTCTCTCTCTCTTTTTCCCTTTCTTTTTCAATTTTCAGAATATACTTGAACCAAGTATTCTATTTCACGGCTATTACAAGTTTAACACCATAAAAAGACAACCCCCTTTGCTTTAATCACTAGACAACATGTCTTTGTTCACCATCATCACTTACCCCCTTTGCTTTAATAAAGTTGAAAAGTTGAAAAATGTCCTGGTGAATGATATATACACACGCATGAACAAAGCAACAATTAAGTAGCAGTTAAAATATGAACAACCCACAATTAAGCCGATAACCCACAGGAACACACTGAAACTGAAACCCCAAAATCTACTCAACTTACTCAAACGATTACGACGGCGCTACGACGAGTATCTACTCTTTCTTTGAACTGCAGCCGTAGAGTATTGGCCTCCTGGGTTTTTTTAATTTCTGGGTTTTTTTTTTTTTTTTAATTAACATTTTAAAAAAATAATAATAAAAAAATAAATATTAAATATTAAATTAAGGCCAGAATAGCATCGTTTTGGGCAAGTTAATGGCAGTAATGGACGGAATGTTAACGGATGAATGAATTGAGGAAGGTTAAAACTTAGAGAGCTGATATTATAGAATGCAAACTAATAATACTAGAATAAAAAGTGGTGAAATTTAAAGGATAAGTTTTGTATTTTTAGCCTAATTTTAATTGAATTCTTTAATTGAGATGATTTAAAATAATAAATAACTAGTTGCTAATCTGTGCGATGTACAGGATAGTTAAAATTAAAATCACTTATATTTATAATAACAAAGATAAAACAAATGTGTGACTGCATTAAAGATAAATTAATATAAATGAATCCAAAATGCTTAGAAAGGCTTTTAGAATAATTTTCCAAAAATTGAAGAGACCAATTTGATACTGTTAAGGTCTAAAAAATAATAATTGTGACTTCTTAGGATCAAGTATGCTATCTACTATAGTCAGACCTAAAACACTCTCTTTTGGTGGATTCTTTTATTATTTCAACCATTTTTTCGCTAGTGGTGCTTTTTTTTATTATTGATTTAATTATCACATCATATTTGTTTATCTTTTTGACAAATTTGTATCAACTTTTATGCATATTTATGTATTTTGGTATTCCAATTCCATGATCACAAGTTATTTTTCTTAATTTATCCCATTGGTTTGATTTGATTTGGGTTAATAACTAGTTGTTTTACAAGTTAGAATTTGATTTTTTTTTTTTTTTTTAATTTTAGTTTTTAATCCTCTTGTGTGGACAAATTTGTACTTTTCGTAGAGAAAGTACTCTTAATAGTTGTACTAAAAGTACCTGTGGGGCCAAAGAATTTGATAACCTCGACCCACTTTATACTAAGCCCAAGGCCCATGCCGAGGAGGGAGAAATGGTCGAGGACGAACAAAGAAAGCCCAAATAGCCTAGAAACGTTGCCGAGGATGATCCTATTCTCGGCATCCCAAATCCCAGGAGGAAAGAATGGCACGCCGACAAAGGCAGCCCCCCAGAGCACCCCCATAAAAAGGACAAGTACAGTAGGATACCCATGGGCGTATGGTGTAGGAACAATTCAAGGAGAAACTGTCACCTCTGCATTGAATGCACCCAACCAACGTTCTGGCCGTATTAATGAGGAAATGACTCCTGAATAGTGCGGTCTTGGTTGCCGCAACTCACAAAGGGTTTGGGAAGGTGGCTGATGGGACGAGCACTCGAGTGATGACCTGCATGATCAACAGATGGAGGGCCAAGATCGATTGGAAAGAAATATATAATGTGAGAGATCTTCCAAGAATGGGGGATCGAAAAAAGAAGGAAAAAGAAAAAAGAAGAGGAGAAGACAGTAGCAATTGGCAAGATTTTGGAAACCTCCGTAACCCAGTACTGAAGGAAGAAGAAGAAAACTAAGTTCCTCGGACGAAGCGCCCGAGGACAAAATTTCATGCTTTAGCCTATATCCTTGTTGTTCAACCCATACATGACCATGTCTAGTTGTTGTAATCCAGACTAAGGCCTAGTTCTTAAACTCATTCTCTACAAATTTATTGTATTGGGCTAATTGGGCTTGAGACCACTCATCCAACCGAAGAAGTGCTTGAACCCAGTCCCTACAGTACCTTATATTGCCACTTATTTAGAAAAAAGCAAAGATTAGTCAAACAAAAATAATTGGATGAGTGACATATTTTAGCTTTTGCAATGATATTTTCATTATTATTGTTGTTGTTGTTGTTGTTGTTATTATTATTATAGTAATAATATAAGGATGCATATAGAAACTTAATTAGGAGACTTTGCTAATAATTGTCTATTTGTAATCTTTTTGGGTGGACAATTTTGTAGTTTCCACAAAGAAAATAGTCTCAATAGATTATCAACAACAAATTATTTTTCTAATGTCTGATTAATCATTGTTAAGTGACGATTGATATGAAATTTTGTTTACTTGCAAAGCATCTTCATACAGGTATGTTTTGATTTGGTATATATTTATGAATGTATCAAGATAAGCACAATGTTCAAGAAGAGAGAATATGATCATACTTGTATAATTCAATAGAGATAGATTTGTTTGAGATTAAAGATAAGTTGGAATTTTTTTTAATGGTGGGAAAACTCTATTTTTATCATTCATTTCTAACTATCATTATTGTAAAAACTCAAATCCCCCTCTATATTCTATCACTAGCAAATTAGATCATAATATGGATAGATGAAAATTATAATATAAAAAGAAAGTAATATATATATATAATTTTTTTATTTACAGAGAACACAAAATTGATTGTTTCAAAAAAATAAAGCAATATGACATTGTTTACTTCAGAAAAAATACTCTTGCCTTTTGTTGGTTTGGTAAAGAGAGATATATATATATATATATATATATATATATAAAAGATTATTTCTGAATTAATAGCTCAATACATCTAAATTTAAATTCTCTTATGAAAAAAACACTTTATTACAAATTACTAATCCTAATATATGATTTTAAGAATATTTTAGAAAATAAATTATAAATTATATTTCATTACAATTACAAAATAGTTAGATATTTCTGTACATTGCGTGAGATTGCGACTAAGTATACATAAGGTCTGGTGCACAGAATGTAGACCACACAAGGTACCCACATGCCCTTGTGGCGTGCCAGACATTACCCTCCAATTCCACATAGACTTCCCTCCAAAATAATTTGCCTCGTCACAATCTTTATACTCAAACACCACTCGATCCTTATTCCCACACCCAAACACCCCCAATCCTCACCGAACCATACTTGATAAGAAGACAGCAAAGATCAAAATTGTTTTTCCTTTTTCTTTTCTGCAAGAAGACAAAGCGCTCAATTGGAGAAGAAGACATTAACTGAGGTGAACAGGAAAACAAGGAGCTCATTCGAGTTCTGAACTCAACTTTCTCCCATTTCCTTTCTCTCATCCGTTCACTTGTTCCCGCTGCCTTCTTTGAAAAGTGACCATTGCTTGTACACCATTTGCAAAAGAAACTAGGAATGTGAATCAAACTTCATGGTTTTCGTTATAATCCATCAATAACTGGTTGTGCAAACCCATTTTGTTTGCCATGTTTTTGGAATTTCCAAAGTTAGCTGAAAGTTGATTCTTAGCATTGGGGTGCTCTGCACGCCTTGTATGAACCCCTGTGAAAATGAAAAGGTTTAGCTTTTTCCCATTAATGACCTTCTGAAAATGAGAAAGGTTTCATTTCCCCCATTTCTTCCCACTACACTGCACCATATCCAGATGGAATTTTGAAAATGAAAAATGTTTATTGTATTCTGAATATTTTAGTTACAGGTTCCCCTGTTATCGTTAATGAAATGATCATAAACTGATAGTTGGACAGTTATTTGATTTCCCCAATTGTGTTTATTAAGTTCGTATAACCACAATTGGTAATCTGGAAACAGAGATTTTTGTGTTTTTATTTTGGATATGGTGTGTTGATTTCAGCCATTTACAAGACCTTAAAATGTGGAAGTTCCCATATGTCAGTACTCGTAATATGAAAATTGTGAAAATCTGTAATGGATGACATTTGATTATGAGTCATCAGATAAGTTCTTCATTTATGGAAAAATTATTTGCTATATGTTTGTTTATTGAAAGATTTTAGTTTAGCAGTATGTTTTTAATGATTTATAAACTTTGACTTAGTATTTCTGCACAAATTTGAGTTATATGAATTTAGAACATTGATGAGACTGCAGGTTTTGTGTGCAGTACGAAGTATGGGGTGGGGACCTTTACAAAGAGGTGTCTGCAAATTCGGATGGTCCTTATTTGACTGCATAAGCGTTGATGGCAGGCTTTCACTTTGGTCTGTGGCAAATGAAGGTGGAAAATTTGTATGTTAGGATGGGAGTAGTTCTTTTTGAAGTGGACAGAACAAGTTTCCAAGCTAAACTGGCAATTTGTGATTGCCTTCCGCGCGTGTGGATGCCTTAATATCATCAATTTGGTGCATTGTTAACCTCTTATGTATTAATTTGACGCTTTCTACAGTCTTGTGATTTATTCATTGTTGTTGTCTAAAATCCCGACTGCATAAAAATCCATGCTGCCATGTCTAGATGCCGACCGTGTATGGTAAGTGCTTAACGCAATAAGCTCTCTTGGTGTTGGTATTAGGCAAGATAGAATTTTCCCTTTTGACCATGTTTTTGTTTCTAAGGGAGAAAGGGAAGGAAATACAGGATATTGGTGGGTCCCCATTTTTCAGGTATTGGGTTATATTCTGGAAGCTTTCCACTTGAGAAGATCTCATGGGATAATCTCAACTCAATGCAGGAATTTTTTTTTTTTTTTCCTGAAATATATCATGATATTCTATCAAAGAAAAGAAAAAGAAAAAGAAAAAACCACTTTTTAAAATTCTTATGCAAGGTAAAATTTTGTCTTTAGGGTATATTCATCCCTGTTTATCCATGAAATATATATATATTTTCATCTGTGATCAAAATGTTGTGACGAGTTAAATTCCTTCAGTACTCAAAAGTAGATAAATTTGCTGGCAATAACTGAAAATTGTGTTCCCGTGGGATGTTTTTATATGCCAGTTTTGAACAATAATAATCTGCAGCATGTATGAACAACAACTTCTTTAGGATGCTTGCAGATGATTAGAGCTATATAATTCATGAACCAACGGTTAGAGATTCCTATGGTGGAGAATGTAAGCAGCTAACAATATATACAATATTACTGGAAGATGTGGAATAGAACAGGATACTATATACAACAAACTTACTGATATTAGTAGATTGAAAAGGGTTGTTACATATGACATGAGAATTTTACATAAGGAGGAAGGAAGGAAGGGAGGTGTTCTGAAACTCTAAGGCTCTATATCCTTCCTTCATACATTGATCTTCTATCTATAGAACCTAGAACTCAACTTACAATTCAACATATTTTACAGACAATTATTTTGCCTACAACACAGTAGAATGCATGCGCTTGATAAATCTCCTTTATAGCACCATAATGTCTTTTGGTAGGAGTTGTTGGAAATGATAAAAGCTAGTGGCAATGATAAAAGTTGCTACCATACGGAGGAATGAATGCAGGCAAAAGATAAATATGAAATTTCTCTCTCTTTTTATTTTTTATTTTTTTATTTTTTAAGTGTTGAACACTATTAGTCCCATCCATCTCTTCCTTGAAACCAATCATCATCAATATCCAGATCTGGGTCATGATTGTCATAATAAGGGTCATTGTTTATGAAATGGTGGCCAACTAGTAAAGGATTGGGTAATTCCCAAGCATCAACATGTGGCAATTGCTGATGATAGACTCTTGGAGTACTTGGACCTGAGTCATTCGGGTTTTGAATTCCTGTGTTGAGAGTTTCTGTCCACCTAAGTGCTTTATGGCAACATGACCAAGAGGGGTCCACATGAACATGGAGAGAGTTATTTGGATTAGTGAGCCAATGAACTTCTGGCAGGTGGAAAATTCCTTCTGCTTGAACATCATTTTTTGAATTAAACTTGACAATCATAGATCCTGCAATAATCCTGTGTCCAAATCTTGGATGAACTTCAATGGTATATTGTTTCCAATCTCCATTATGAGCATCATTTTTGAGAATTTCAAACCAGAATTTTTCAAAATATCTATTATTGTTTAGGAAAAGGAGCTTGTAAAATCCTGGTTCAAATCGGATGCACAAGTAATACTCATTAAGTAGATATCACATGTAAAGGTAATGGAAAACAATCCAATTGGATATCCAGAAGGCAAAAGGTGTTTTCCATGGCTGGTCAGGGTCAAGATAGATGGCAAGAAAATGGTTGTAATGTTGTTTATGGTAATCATGGAGAATTCTAATGATTCTTTTGGATCTGGCTTCAAGGGTTAGGGTTCTTATATGGTCTTTTATATTTGAGGGAATGCTTTCTATCATATCAGTTATGGAATATGAATGTAAGGATGAGGATAGATCTATGATAGGGTATACACACAAAAGTGAAGAAATAACTATGGTATTAATAGTTGGGGATTTTCTAGAAAGATAGTCAGTAATCAAATTATCTTTTCCTTTGATATGCCTAACTTGGAAAGACCACTATGAAAACCAATTTGACCATCTAAGCAGCTGAGGATGAGGGAGCATCTTTCTTTTGAATTGAAGCATTTTTGGAAAGGAAGACGTGTCCATTTTGACTAGAAAATTATGCCCAAGGAGATGAAATTGGAACTTTTCAATTCCATTCTTTACTGCAAGTATTTCTTTAAACGTGGAATGGTAATGGAGTTCTGAGGTCTTAAATGCACCGCTTTTATATCCACAAATATTCCTCTTTCCATCAATTTCTTCAAAGAGAGCTACTGCCCAATATTCATCACTGCATCTGTTTGTAGTACTTTATTGCCTAGTCCTGGAATTTGCAATGGAGGAAGCCTTTCCGCCAATTTTTTCAATTGCTAGACTGATTCTGTACGGTATGAATCCCATTCTGGGGGGTTCTTCTTCGAGAGTTAAGCTAGACAATTTCTGTACTTGGAAATCTTTGGTATAAAATAAGACATAATTAACAATTCTAAAGGTACATTTAGTACACTGTAATGATTATTATATGGGAATAGGAATAAGTATTATAAGGAATACATTAAGTTGGAATGTAATAAATATTACTATTCATTAGTTTGGTGACTATTTAAAAATAGAATCCTGAATATGCATCCACAATTTAGTAGAGTATAAAAGAAGGTGTAATTAAATCATTTTTCAGTCAAATTTCTTAAAATACACTTATTTTAGGGAGTTCAAAGTAGAGTTGATAATTAATAACAAGGAAAATTTATTTTCTTTCCTTTCGAAGATATCGCAACTAATGGCTTTTTAGGAATTTTTAAAAAAAAGTTATTACATAAGGTGAATGAATAGATATTCAGCACTTTTGATAAGGAATAATTATTCCTCATTTTGAAGAATAGCTATTCATAAGGAATAACTATTCATTGTAATAAAAACATAACAACTGAATAGTTATGCCATAGGAATATCTATTACATTATAGTGTCTATTACAGTCTACCAAACGTGCCCTAAGAAACTATTGTATTAGTTTAGCAGTAGAAAGCCTGTCTGGAAACTCTTTAAGAGATGTAGCAATATGTGGTTGTAGAGTACACTTTCCATCTGAGATAGTCATCCCCAAAAACTCTATTGATGTTTTGCCCAATGATCATTTTTTTTTCTAAGAGCATAATTCCTTGAGATTTTACTAAATTATAAAATTCAGCGAGCAATTTTTCATGGGAATCTGCATCTTTTAAGAAGAGAAGAATATCATCTACCTAGATTAATGTATTTGCCAAGAGAGGTTGAAACAAGGTCACCATTGCTTTTTGGAACTGGGATGAAGCATTTTTTAGTCCAAAGGGCATAACCGTCCACTAGTAATGATGATTTGGGATGCAAATTGTTGTTTTGTATCTATCTTCCAGATGAATTCCTAGCTACCAAAATCCTGCTTTAAGATCAAACTTCGAGAACACTTTTGCATTTGAAACATGCTGGAAAAAAGCACTTTTGTTTGGCAAAGGAAACTTATCATTTGCTAGAAAATAATTGAGATCTTGGTAGTTGATTACCAATCTGAGTTTTCCTCGGATTTGCTCATCATGCTTGTTAACATAAAAGGCTTCACAAGCCCACGGGGAAGAAATGGGTTCAATAAGACCTTCAATGAGTAGTGTGGAAATATCTTGTTTGGCTAGAGCTAAATGTTTTGGATTCATTCCTCTATGGCTAGCTTTTGTAGGATTGACATCTTCATTCTTTTTAAAGGGAAGGTTGTTTTTAGGACATATGTGAATCATGTTAGGAACATATGTCACTATTTTATGTAATTGGCTAATCCTTTGACAAAACGCACTTTACTTGTAATTGGGTAGATCTAGGATGTGTTTAATACTTCAAGGAACAAGGTTTCAAGTTCAAGTGTTAAAGCCATGGAAGTTTTTCCAAGAATCAAGTGTGAAATTGCTAGATTTTAAAGCTCGACAGTTAGCATTTATCGAGGTTTAAAAGCTGCTAAGGCCTGTGGCTCGACAGCTAGCTCGATAGATAGCTATCTATCGAGGTTTATAAAATTCAGATTTTCTGTTCTACTTTTCATCCAATCTGTGGGTATATGTTTGGGCTTTCTTTTCTCACAACTCTAAACATACATAAGGATTACTTTAAGGGCCGTTAAGGTTTACACAAGTTGCATAAGTGTGAAGCAAAGTCTTGTTCATGCAAATTGTGACCAGAGATAGAATTTGCCCTAATTCATCTTCCTCTTAAAGAAGCTGCTGTATTTGTACACCGTAGGGTTTTGTGACCAAGAAGCTTTTTGATCTTTATCGTGTGATGAACTGTAGAACTTTGCAGCCAACATTCTTCTTAAGTTAGTGATTAAGTCGCATATTGGGATCCGCGTAATTGGTTAGTCACGTACTGGGAGCCGTGCATTGAAAATGAGAGATTATCACTACAGAACAAGTCCAATTGGGTATTGGGGTAAGGGTTCAACTGTAGGTTGGTATAAGGTATTGGGATTCCTTTACTTGTAACCGCTTGTTGTGATAATAGTGAATTCTCAGGAGTGGTGACCATAAAATCACCTGGTGGGGTTTTTACCATGTTGGTTTTCCCCATTCGAAAACAAATCACTCGTGTCAAATTTAATTTCCGTGTTGGGAATGTTTCTCCATTTTCTGTATGGAACATCTGGTAACAAGGTAACCAAAATTCTTCAGGTAATATTTTGGGATGAATGATTGTTGCTGCTACTTCGGTATCAAAAAGGGCAATGACAAGGGTAGGTCTGGAATATGAGTCAAGGAGAATGTGAACTTGGGCAATAGGAATAGGGCTTGCCAAAGAGATTAAAGCAGGTTAAGAAGTATAAATGGCTTGAATTTCTAGGTCTGAGGCCACTGATTCAGAATCTGAGTCTTCTTCTATTGTAGAGTATCCCATGACAACTAATGCTTGAGGAGAATATTCGTCATCTAACGAATAGGGTGATTCTGCATCAGAAAAGGGAGTGTCTTCTGCATGAATCTGGGTTTGCTCAAGAAGCTTTACTGGCTTTTCTCTCTTTGGGCAGTTTTTTGCAAAATGTCCTGGTTTTCTGCATGCAAAGCAGACTTTGGAAGTCTTTCCTTTGAATTGCTTCTTCTTGAGGAATCTCCATTTCTTTTTCTTGAAAAACCTTTTCTTTGGTTCTGCCTAGTATCTCTTCTTTAAAGAATACTTCCTGAAGTGGTTTCTCTTTTTTATCGAACAATCACAGCTTTTTTCTTGACATTTTATCTGCAAATCTTTCCTCTTACAGCTATCCTTTAGTTTATTGTGAATCTTTTCCATTTTTGAAAGGAACTTCCTTTGGTTGCAGAGTTTTTCCAAGGCAATAAGCATATGTTGATAAATTTCTCCCAATGAGGCTTGATTCAAAGTTATTCTTTGAATGTTCATCATTCGAAGGATTTTGTCTCCCAATGGTTCTAGAAGAGAATTGAGAAAAGTCCACTTGATATTCACATCATCCATACCATTGATGGTATAAAATCGCCTCGACATCCAATCAAAGTGTCTTTCTAAATCTCTCCTTTCAAATGAACAACACTTCATGGCAAGAAATTCTTCTCATGCAACTTCTGTGTAGTGTGTTGGTGCCCCAAGTGGAAAAATGGGTGGTGGAGGTGGAGGTGGAGGATGAAGAACATCATCTTCTTCTACTGTTGGTTGGTCATCTTGTTGATACATAAATACCTTCAAGACCAAGATTAGAAAGATCCAAATTAGTATCAACAATGATTGGGAGCACAGGCGGGTTATTTGAATCATCTAAAGTGATGGCTTTTAGGAAAGATGAAATTGGGTTTGGAGGATTAGGATCTATGGTTAACATGTTCATATCTGAGGGTTTGGAGGATGGACCAACAATTGGATCTTGGGGTTGGGATAAAGGTTACTTATTAGGAGATGATTTATTTTGTGATTGATTTTGAGTCTCTATTTTGGGTTGTATTGGATATGTTGTGGTTGGAAGGATTCCACTGTTCTTAAGAGGGTTATGATCAGGGTGTATTGTGGTTAAGGGTTGGAAGTTTTGACTTATGGAATTGGATAAAAATGGAGAGGCTAAGGGTATAGAAAAATCTTTGTTCAACGATTGTCTAGATTGGTGGGGGGTATAGACAAACAGTGGGCAAGCCTGTGTTTCTGTCTTTTGGGATCTCTCTATAAATTGGAGTTGTGACAACAACTGTTTTCTTTCTTTTTCTTTTTGTCCCAAAAAGGGGAAGGAAACTGACATATCTTTGATCGTGGATGCAATTGTTGCAAGCTCTTGTTCTACTTTCTTGATTTTCTTCTTCAAATCATTGGTAAGAGATTCAGATGATGAAAAGGTATGTGTGACTGCTTCTGCCAATTTTTGCTAGTTATCAAGAATCTTTAAAAGAGCTTGATTTTGGGCCACAACATTCTCTACTTGCCAATTTAAAGCTGCTTTTGCAGACGAAACTTGTTTTCGGGTTCCATCTGAATTGGTTCCAACAGGAGTTTTAATTTTCCATACATGTTTTGTGTTGGCTTGGGGGTGGTCAAAGTTTTCTAATGGAGAAAAATCTTGAACATAAGAGGATGAAGGTCTATCAATAGTGTAACAGGGTAAAGGTTTTTGTGTTTGGGTTTGTGTGAAAGGAGTAGGATGATATTTATGCAATTAAGGGAGGATATTCTGGTAGTATGGAATCAATGAAGGTTTGGGCTCATGGTTAGGATCTTGTTTAGGCTTGGATTCTTTGCATGGAGGAGGAGAAGACTGACATTACTGTTTTTTGGTTTTGGGATAAAAGACATAATAGTCAAATTTTCCAGAAGGTTCTCCCAAGAGGTCTACTTCAGGATCACCAGCTTCATATCTTTCTTTCAAGCTTTGCTGGAGAGATTTTTCCTTTTGTCCTCTCGGTTGATCATCATCATCAATTGATTCGTCTTTGCATTCATCACAATCATAAATATCCCACCATATATGACCAGAGGATGATTTTCCTTCTTAATAAGGTTTTCCTTCTTCATAAAATGCTTTAATTACAAGACCTTTTTCAGCAACATATGATACAGGCTACAACATTGCCATCTGGGTTGGAAAGACTGTTATATCCTTCTTTTCTAGTGGAGCCTTCAAAAATCTTGTCTCTACTTCTCCATTTTCTTTCCTGATAAAGAAAGGATAATTGGACTGGATCGGCTGAATTGCTTGGTGTAGTGACTCGTACTTCGTGATCCATGACTCTGGGAAAAGGGAAATCATCTGGTCCCTTGTAAGCTGTCTAGGGACAAATGTACACATCGAGGTTAATCCCAAGTCAACTTGAATAGGTAATGCATCATCAATTTGAGCGATTTCTGGAAGAGGCACATCAAAGGCATGATTTTGGAGCCTATAAACAAGCTGATAATGGAGTGTAGCTGCATAAGTATCTTGTACTTGAGAAGCTTCAGTAATCTAAACTTGAACCTTGAGAGCATCACAAAGATGGGAATCTTTTAAAGGCATATTGAAATTTGGAAATAATGTGACAAAAATAGTTCCAACATTCAAAGTTGTTTGGATAGTTCCTATGACTGCATGTTGATACTCCAAAAATCTGGAGTCAAGAAGTGCCATTCTGGAGACTGCAGGGAGTCCCTTTCTTCCATGGAAGGTTAATGCCAACCTTACAGCACCAAAGTAGAGATGAGTATACCCTTGCTTTTGCCATGAGTTAACAAATTCCCTAGGAAGGGAAAGAGTAATGAAGTTTTCACCATCACTTGCTAGAATATTGAACCAGTCAAACTTAGAAGCTTGAACGTATTCTTTTACAGTAGAAGGATGAGAAGGACCAATATATTTTTTTATGGTTTTTTTGAAAGAAGATTGGGGTTTATTAAATATAGTTTAGGGATTTACAATAGGGAAATCAGTAATAGGGATTTTACTATCTTCAAGTACATGGGAGATTTCATATAAATAATCTAGTCTATTTGCTGTGGATCTACGAAGGGAAGGATCAAAAGGGAATTTAGAGGTATCACTCTCTGCAGAGGATGTGGTAGCCATAATGGTTTTCAACAGAAAGAGTTATTTTCCACAAACCTAACAAGACCACACTACCAACTTTTGGCTAAAAAGTTCACAAGGTGACTCTAGAAAACTAGCTTCTTTGGTTCGCTTAAAACAGACTCCTTAGTGTTCTTCTTGATTATATAGTCTAGCTTTCTGATGTGATTAATACAGAGGATCCACTTATTGTGGCAATTGTAAATCACAGAGCATACTAATCAAGACAATAATCAAAGTATACTAATCAAAGGAGATGAAAACGTTATATGGCTCTGATACCAAATATAGAGGACATACAGAAAGACACACAGAATATAGAGGTAGACACAGAGATTCAAAGGGGTGTAAGAAGAGGATTAATTTGACATTTCGACTAATGTTTGATAGATTTCTTGTGCATACATTTATGTCAACTATTTGACAATTGCTCTGGGTTCTAGACATGCCACTCTGTCCATTGCCATAATATTATATGATGAATTCATTATTAGCTAAGATTTTCCTCATAGCCTCTGAATTTGTTCATGTATGACTGATGAGAATGCAAATTGTCATATTTTTCTCCCTTAATGTTTAGTCTTTTATATTTATTTGGTGCCTAAATGTACTCATCATTCTTATATTTTGATTTAGGATGCAAATGGAGGCATTCAGTGCAAAACGTAGCTAATTGGGCAATTTTGGACAGCTTTGACATCACTTCGTAATCTGGGCATAACTCTCTCATCC